>OU744722.1:31600145-34000145 GCA_916613615.1 Steromphala cineraria | reverse complement strand
CTGGCTTGTATTCCTGGATAAGTTCAGAGTTGTATGTTGGCGCATCGCAGTGGAGAGCACGGAATGTCAGACACAAGACCTTAAACTTTACTCTGTCATCAACTTTCAGCCAGTGGAGATCTTTAAGGATAGGAGTTATGTGTTCAGATTTTCTGGTTCTCTTGATTAGTCTTGCGGCCGAATTTTGAACTTTCTGAAGTATAAAGATGAGTCGTTTTGGCAGGCCTAGAAGGAGGGAGTTGCAGTAATCCAGATGTGAGATTACACAGGCTTGGATAAGCATAGCTGTGGCTTTGTAGTTTATGAACTGTCGAATCTGACCGATGTTCCGGATATTCATGTATGCCTTTTTGCATACCCGACTAACGTGGCATTCAGCACTGAGCGTGGAATCAAACATGACACCGAGATTCCGAACCTCTTTGCTAGGATCGATCAGACAAGATGACAACTTCAGAGTGGGGAGTGTCAGTTTTGATCTCATTGCTTTTGATGTAATGACCAGCATCTCAGTCTTTTTCTCATTTAGCTTTAACAAGTTACTGGTCATCCAAGTCTTGATGGCTTCTGTGCACTCAGCAATTCTAGAGAAGGCGGTGTGAGTTGAGGTTCTGTCCTTGGGCTTGAAAGAGAGATACAGCTGCGTATCATCAGCGTACAGATGAAAGAGGAAATTGTGTGCTCTAGCTATATCACCAAGTGGAGAAGTGTACAGTGTGAAAAGTATGGGTCCAAGTACAGAGCCTTGAGGCACACCATACTTGAGTTCTGTCATTTCGGAGCTGCAACCATCCACACATACTGCCTGGTATCTGTTTAATAGATAAGATGAGAGCCAGAGTAGCGCATCTCCAGTAACTCCGAATCGCTCCTCCAGGGTATGGAGAAGAACTCTCTGATCGATGGTATCGAATGCTGAGGAAAGATCAAGGAGTATGAGTACTGCTGCACCATCTTTTTCAACAGCCTGGAGAAGATCATTCTGAACTCGAATAAGAGCAGTCTCAGTGCTGTGTCCTTTCCTGTACGCAGACTGTAGCATTTCCAATTGGCCAGTACTCTTCTTGTCAGCGGGATATCTCAAGAACCATTAACTGGATTCTCTTCAAACCTTACACATTGCATCTTATTGGGAATGCGCCGGGCCCAGTCGATTTTGGTGATATTCACATTATTTTCAAGGTCACAGCGAGGCTTTGAAAATTTAAGCATTGAAACCTGCATTTTAGGCTTGTCAGTGGGATATCTCAAGAACCATTAACTGGATTCTCTTTATAACTTACACATAGCATCTTATTGGGAATGCGCCGGGCCCAGTCGATTTTGGTGACCTTCACATTATTTTCAAGGTCACAGCGAGGATTTGAAACGTTCAGCATTGAAACCTGCATTTTAGGCTTGTCAGCAGGATATCTCAAGAACCATATACTGGATTCTCTTCATAATTTACACATAACATCTTATTGGGAAAGTTTCGGGCCCAGTCGATTTTGGTGACCTTCATATTATTTTCAAGGTCACAGGGAAGCTTTGAAAGTTTAAACATTGAAATCTGCATTTAAGTCTTGTCAGCAGGATATCTCAAGGACTATTCACTGCATTCTCTTCATAACTTACACATAGCATCTTATTGGGAATGCGCCGGGCCCAGTCGATTTTGGTGATCTTTACATTATTTTCAAGGTCACAGCGAGGTTTTGAAAATTTCAACATTGTAACCTGCATTCTTGGCTTGTCAGCGGGATATTTCAAGAACAATTCACTGAATTCTCTTCATAATTTAAGCAAAGCATCTTATTGGGAAGGCGCCGGGCCCAGTCGATTTTAGCGACCTTCACATTATTTTCAAGGTCACAGCAGAACTTTGAATTTATCATCAATTTACCTGCATGTTAAGCTTGTGAGTGTGATATCTCAAGAGTCATTCACTGGATTCTTTTTATAAATCTATTTTAGGAAGACACCTGGCCAATTTGGTTTTGGTGACTTTCACATTATTTTCAAGTCACAGTTTAACCAACATGCATTTAGTAGGCTGATATGTTAAGAACTGTTCTCTATATTCTCGTCTTTTTTTGCACAAGTCTTCTTATTTGGAAGACCCAGGAACCAGTCGATTTGTTGTTGTCTAAATGACATCGGGTAGCATGACAAGTGTAGACAAGTGTGTCTATGTATACATTATGTTTTTTGTTAACATCAATTTGTGATATCGTCTGTTTCCTTGTGGTCCGATAGATTCTGAAATCACTTAGTATCCATTCTACGGACCAAAGACTCAGTATTGACAAACACCTATCGGTGGGGAGTGTAGCTCGGTAGGCGATGGTACCGGTTACACTTTACCTAGGTAATCCACACTCGTCATCTCCAATGAAGAAACAAGACTTCTTTGCAGCATCTTCAACTTTATTTCGATATAGACATGATCGGCCGCACAACATACGTGGACCCCTTACCATCAAAAAGTTCCCCAAAAGTCCTAGAAAAGTTGTACCCCACCTATATGAAGGGTACTATCAATCAATATTGCACAGTGGTCCGACTTCTGCTCAATGACAAGTCTGCGCAGCCAACGCTTTAACTGTTAATACTTTGAACATGTCTCTCTCTCTCTCTCTCTCCCTCTCTCTCTCTCTCTCTCTCTCTCTCTCTCTCTCTCTCCCTCTCTCTCTCTCTCTCTCTCTCTCTCTCTCTCTTCCATTAACCTTGTAACTATTTACGAATAAGTTTATTTTTGTTCATTTTCAACCCTATTATTCCTCTGGGTCGCAAAATGCTTTGACCTCAAAGCTGTGACGTGCCTGTATTGTGACAAGCAGGTGGTCTGTTATGTACGGTAGAATTGGGCAGATGGATTATTGTGCACTATGTGTTGTCGATCGGAATAATAGGGACAAAGAACATGAATGCATTACGGTGGAAGTATGTAGAGGGAAATCATGAGGCCTGTTAGAAAAGCATAGGAAAGCGGAGAAGATGATGTTGTCTCCTAGCCGGGAGTGTTATCTTCGATTAGTGCATATTCTACCGGTCACAGAAACTTAATGATGGCTTAATGCGTGACAATTTTTATCGTGGTATGTATTTCAAATATGGACCAATCGCACGTGCGTATTATGTGAGGCATTTTAATCGGATCGTGGAATCTCACGTGTCTCAATACGAAATTTATACTGGAGAACGAGACAGTCTCCGAAATATTCATCTTTCTCCACGGGATTGGCAAGAACACGGATTAATCCTAGAGGATACATTCGCTGAGGCTAGAAGGCTATTTCAGCAATAAGTAACTATGTAACTTATTTACGTCAACTATGTAACAAATTATATGCCTCACAATAACGTGAAAGTTAATTATGTTTACATCCCCTCAACGAGTGTAGTACTATGTCTTAGATATGTACGCACAACACATTTATCTAATACGTATATAAATTTATTTGTATTATGTATATGGAGATTTATAACACATCCATATGAGAGAAAATCGATCCACACTATATATCGATATATATATATATATATATACACGAAAAATCCACAAGCACAACTCTCAGGTGTATATAGATGAAATATAATAAAATTATGGAATTGGGAACATAAATACATTCATTTTAGCTAACTAGCGCTTTCAGCCATGTTGGCTTCTTCAGGTTAGTTTTGAATGTCAGTTTCAGAGACAACTGACATTCAAAACTAACCTGAAGAAGCCAACATGGCTGAAAGCGCTAGTTAGCTAAAATGAATGTATTTATGTTCCCAATTCCATAATTTTATTATATTTCATCTATATACACCTGAGAGTTGTGCTTGTGGATTTTTCGTATATATATATATATATATAGATATAATACTTGGTAAAATTGGAACGACAATATGAGAGACTACAATTCTCTGTTCGTGATATACAAAGACAAATATAGTTCATGTGACTGACACACTACATAGATCACTGTTCAAAGAACAATTAAAAGTCATACAGCATCTATAGTGTCTCACTCATATCACTCATATCCAGGTAATTTGGTAAAGTCCATCCGTTTGCAAGGTCCGTGATATGAAACGTCTCTGCGCATATTATAGGATTAAGTATGTAACGCACAACACTATCGCAAGTCCTCAGGGAAGAGTACACATAAATCAATTGTTACTGTTCAAGGACTAGGAACGTGTTGTCATTCCTTCCTAGTGTATCATTGGAAAGTTGAACATCTGTGAGGTGTATGACCTGCGTCACAAAAGTATCCATTATTATTATGACATTAGTTATGAGTCATGACACCGTTTATGGTGATCGGTAAAAGGTGAGCCGAAGAAAAGCTATTCACGTTGTCCGTGTCCTCCCTGGAATGGGTATCACATTTTCACTGCAATTGTGTCCTTTCGATTCTGATCGTCTGTGATACACTGTATAGTGTAGATTGTTCTTCCTTGTCGTCGATGCTCCGGCCACAGTCTGTTCACGCACTAGCCGTATGACACTGACTAGTGTACATAATAGCACATAAAAGGTAATCAACTTGTACACAGTTATATAGGTATTGTTCTAGCGCTATATTGACACAACACTGTATATTGAAAAACGACACATCACTGCTATAAAAGACAATTAGCTATTCTAAAGTACTTGATCCAGCTATTTGCTGTAGTCTGAAATTCGGTCCCAAAATATGCACACGGGCTGAGCGCATGTCATTGGAATAGGTGGAGCACGGTGGTGTAGTGGTTAGCGTGCTGGCCTATCACGCCAAAGACCCGGGTTCGAATCCAGGTGGAGACACCAAAGATTTGTGACCTGGGCTTTACACCGTGTTGTGTCCTTGGGCAAGGCACTTCATCCACATTGCACTCAGTCTACCCAGCTGTACAATTGGGTACCTGAATACGGGAAGTACGGACCTATGTGGTCGCGCGAAGCGCTTAGTAGCGGCTTTGAAAGTACAATTCCTTCAGGGTGATAATGTACAGCCAATGAGCAGTGCTTGCACTGGATATTAGGCTTAAAAATGTTCATTAAAATGTTCATTAATAGTTCATTCCCATAATAAGGGTCCATCCAGCACACTTTGAACGTGTGCCGATAACCTGCTGCTCGTGAGATTCAAAGTCCTGTCTCACTGTAAGCACGTTCTCACCAACCATATGACAATTTCAACAACCCAACAAGTATTTAATCAATCATGACCATCAGCCGTTACCTCAAACTCAAACTCTTTTATTCTCAAAAACCACGCTTAGTGGTACAAGAGATACAGTAACAATTATACATTATAAACAAAAGCAAGATAGCAGGCTAAAATATACATTTTCATACATACAAATTCCAAATTGTTATCATTCAGTTATGGGTTTTAATAACTTTATCAATAACATTTATCTTAAATCAAGTACTTATAAGTCGTAATTTTTGTAAAAGAACCCTAATGTGAACCTAATAGATATGTTTAAATGATTTGTATGGGGGAACCCTTCGTAACTATATTTGGCTGGTTTAAGCAGTGTGGCGAGAATGCTGATCAGAATGAGTATCACTGCCATCTTTTGACCTCGCAAAGAAACGAATACGTGTCACTGATCTATTGACTAGTGCATAAGATAAATTATCGCTATGTTATCATCAAAAAAATCATTGTCAGTACATATTTATTGTGTCCTAAAAGTACCGGTTTTTGTTCGCTGAATATATGCATGTGACAAATGAATTTTATTCCGATATTGCATAAATGTATGCGTTAGCGAGCCCGGGGATTTATCTATGCTCTAGGTGGCGTATTCCATGCCGTAATATGTACGGATTTCTTAATCTGAATATTATTATCAACTTTGGCACGACTTTCTCTTTTTGCGATTGGCTATCTGCATGTCTTTATCAACAAAGTATTCCTGGATAATATGGTCCGGAATATTTGTTTCTATTTCCCATGTGGCGTCTCGCATCGGATAATCTAACCATTTTATCCTGTAATACACTTTGCCATTCACCTTTCAATGGGCTAAAATTTTCTCAACATAGTATGTCTCTTGTTCCTTGTCACTTTGTGATGTGTTATCTTCATCTTTCGCCTTAGCGTCTCCCTGATTATCGACAATGGCTGGCGTGTTATTTGTCTGTGGCGTGCTATCATCAACTGATGTGTCTGTAGTATCAGTCTGGTCATGGTCTCTTAACAATTCTGGATTATAATCCTGTGTCAAATCGATATCGGGCAAATTGGTGGGTCTGTCTTCTGGAGACCAGAATCTCTTTAGCCTATTTGCATGAATTGCTGTTCTGACTAATGTATGTGTCTCTGCGTGTCTCAGCTTATAGTTGTAGTTTGCAAGTTCTTCAACTATGTAAAATGGACCTTCATATTTTGCTAGTAATTTCTTGTTCTTTCCTATTGGAGTTTTGCAACAAAGAAGCCATACTTTTTCTCCCAAAAAGTATTCAGGTTCTACAGCATTTTTGTCATAGTACTTTTTATATGTAGCCTGTGCCTGTGCAATGTTCTTTCGAACAACATCTCTAGTGATTTGAAAATCGTGTTCTTTATTTGCGATTGTTTGCGATTGTTTTTCTAAATGTTCATAGCGATTTAGTTTATGGCCAAACCGCTTGATGAATTTATCCCCCAAGGAAGCAAATCCATCCCGTAACTGTGGCGGAGGTGATAACGAATAGTACCATTCAGATGCTGTGCCCCTTAGATATAAAGGAAAACCCAGCATCTTATCTGCATCGCTCCAGCCCCTGAATGATGAGAAGGAACAAAACCTATTTAACCATATTTCGGTGTTTTCTCCCTTGTTTTCAAAAGGCTCCAATTTAATATTCATATCTACAGGAATAATTACAACCGGAGGCTGATCAACAATTGGGCCTTGCATATTAAGACTAAGTGAATCCCAATCGCTGACTAAGTGAATCCCAATCTCTGGATCTTGTTATAAATGATTCGTCCTGACTATTTCTTTCTGATTCTGCCTGACTATCCCTTTCTGACTCCACATATATATGTTCTACGGTATCGATATTACTTTGCCTTTCAATTTCGTCTCCATAATATGAATCAGCTAAATCTGGTGTAGAATTATTTGTTAATTCATTAAAGGAATTTTCATTGTTTTGTATTTCCAGGGATAAATATGGAAATGAAGACTGGTCTTCAATATCTGCCAAAAAGCATTGAATGTTACTGATTAGATGTGACGGCTCTGGCTGTGGTAAAATTGACAAATCATTGATTGGAGTTGAAGAGTATGCCATCGGAAAAGTGAATGAACGTACCTTCTTTCATCGCTCCACCATGTGATATCGTCTGTTTCCTTGTGGTCCGATAGATCCTGATATCACTTAAGCCCCCGTCACAACCCGTCGTACGTGCAGCTGCGTGCTGTCTACCGACAAAAACGTGGGGTAAATTGGGGAATTCGTGCGTCCTCTTTACCGACGCCGTACCGATTTTGGACAAATTTGGAGCACGCAGACTCGTCGTAGAACTTTTAGTGCATGCAGAACTTTCGCTGCGTGCAGTCTACGAACGGGCTGCGAATTTTCCTCCGTACGATCGACGTGCGTGCCCTGTACGACAACCGCACGCACAACGCACCGACATCGTGCGTTTTTTTCAAGCTTACCCACTCAAACTTTCTCTACGAACGACGCACGTTGCACGTGCGTACAACGTGCGTTGTACGTGCGTAGTTCGTGCTTACTCGGCACGTCCAAAGTTTAACTATCAAATAATTAAAGAAAACTCACGTCGATCGTACCGAGTAAGCACGTACAACGTACCGAGTAAGCACGTACAACGCACGTTTTGGGCACCTTTTTATAGGATATAAGCCGAGCCGACGGACGATTGCCATCATTTGAAGAGAACATGCTCTTGCAGCATCAGGACCCGGAGCGATGGAAAGGGCGGCATCTTATGGCTCCAGCACATGTGACAATGTGTACCAAGCACCTGTCAATCGGGCGGGAAAAACCTCGTTGCACTCGCACGCACTTACAACGTGCGTGGTGTAAGGACACTGTACGCGAGACGCACGGCCCCCGTACGACAATGTGACAATCGCACATCACACGCACGTTGTACGCACGTTGTACGCACGCCACACGCACGTACCACGTGCGCATCGTACGATGCACGCAGCTCCTCACTGCCAGACGTGTCGACGGGCTACGTACGTACGACGTGCGTGTGACGTGCGTTGGCAAACTCCCTCTCTGTTCTTGATAAATCCACCCTACGTTTTCAGAAAAACGTAGCGACCGTGGCCTCCCCAAAAAACGTACGAACGAATTGCACGCACGATGGGTTGTGACGGGGGCTTTAGTATCCATTCTACGGACCAAAGACTCAGTATTGACAAACACCTATCGGTGGGGAGTGTAGCTCGGTAGGCGATGGTACCGGTTACACTTTACCTAGGTGATCCACATTCGTCATCTCCAATGAAGAAACAAGACTTCTTTGCAGCATCTTCAACTTTATTTCGATATAGACATGATCGGCCGCATAACATACGTGGACCTCTTACCATCAAAAAGTTCCCCAAAAGTCCTAGAAAAGTTGTACCCCTCCTATATGAAGGGTACTATCAAGCAATATTGCACAGTGGTCCGACTTCTGCTCAATGACAAGTCTGCGCAGCCCACTCTTTAACTGGTATTCAGTGCCCAGATTTCCTTTCCTTCATTTACATAAAGGGTTGAGTCGTAAAACTAGACTCTTTAGATATCCATAACTGTCTCATAAAGTTACTATTTTATGGGAGCTGTACTCCGACTCAGTGGACTAAAATCGATAATATCCCCTTTGTCCGTGCTTGACCATCGTCCTAGTAAACGGCTCTCTCTCTCTCTCTGTGTCTCTCTGTGTGTGTGTCTCTCTCTCTCTCTCTCTCACTCTCTCTCTTTCTCTCTCTCTGTCTCTCTCTCTCTCTCTCTGTCTCTCTGTGTGTGTGTGTCTCTCTCTCTGTCTCTCTCTGTGTCTGTCTCACTCTATCTCTCTGTCTCTCTCTCTGTCTCTCATCACGGGTTCTTTATGATTCAAGTAGTTGACTTCCATTAACTTTGTAACTATTTACGAATATTTTGTTAAGTTTCTTATTGTTCATTTTCAACACTATTATAAATTTGCGACGGGGGATCTTGTCACCTTTGTAACAAATACTTGTTCAATTTTAAATCGTTTCGGCAAATACTACAAAATATCGCTGACATGAACAGTGTGGCTCTGTAGCTACTTTTCTACATTTAAATTGTTGCATCACAATATTTGATGATTTTTTCTAAACTTCACAAAACTCTTAACATTGATAGCTTTGAGACGAGAAAAACTCATATATCCGAGTACCTATACGTATATGAATATCATTTATGATAAATCATGAATCACAGCTAAACTGTTGCGAGTACATAAAGAGTTCTAAATGAGGCAATTAACTTCAGTTTAGGCTATATGTAACAAACAAACTTTTTTCAGGTCATACGTTTACGTTTAATGATACTTGGCAATATTTAAGTTTGCTCTGTGGTTGATGACAAAAGGTAGTAACTTTAATCGTATTTATGTTATTACCAGACTAAACTTCGCCGGAGGAAGGGACAAGATATTTCCGCCATATTTAGGAATGTTAAACATCGAACGAAAAACACCAATGCCATCTATTTTGCTTTTGGTAAGTAATGTTCGATTCTTATTTCCTAAAAATGTTTATTTTTCTTAACTGGGAATGCTTGAGAGGATTTTATATCTTTGAATAATAGGTACTTTTGATTGACAGTATTGTAACTCATTAGGCAAGATGATTGTAACCATTTACTGTTCGTTAATATAATGATTTGGTTAAACTTTTTGAAAGTAAACTGAGTCAGACAGTGAACAAACAGTGAACGATGTATTTGCATTGCCTGATTTTATGTTTTACGAGATTCAGTTCTAACTCATAAACCGATGTCAAACATTTAAAACAATGGATCATGGCATTTTTTATACATAATAACCAATTATTTCCTCAAGTTTCTGTTCTCAATAACCATTTTGTGTAGACAATAATATTCGGACACCGCTGGACTACATCGTTTATATTTTACGACACTCAGATTTTCATTACCAATCTTAGTCTAGCATCTTAAACGATGGGTTATGGCTTTTTATACAAAATAACCAATTATTTTTCCAGTTTCTTTTATCCATAATCATCCTATGTATCGGGGATGTGAAGACAATAATAGGGACCTACTCATTCTTCCGGACACTGCCGGATACCATCGCTATAGCAGGCATCCTCCGCATCAGGAACAAGTACAGTGACGTCAAAAATGCTTACAAGGTATTAAGACTTTGCAGGTGATATTTTGAAGAAAAAACCAAAATTGCGACATTAAAGTAGTTCGATAAATAAGACAGGAAAATAGGGTGTAAAGCAGGGTTGTGTTCTGAGCCCTTTACTTTTTTTCTTTATTCGTTGTAGAACTTGAAACTATGTTATACGATTCACATGTAAGAGGTATTTTTGTTGGTCAAGAATTTTTGGATATATTGTTGTTATTTTATGCAGATGATTTATGTTTGTTTGATGATAGTGTTATTGATTTGCAGCGAAAGCTTAATGTTCTAAAGCAGTTTAGTACTAAATGGGGGTTAACTGTCAATTTAGATAAGACAGAGATTTCGGTTTTTAGAAATGGGGGTAAGCTTAGAGGGACGGAAAAATGGATGTTTGGTACTGATAATGTTAAAATATCTACGTATTATAATTATCTGGGACTTGTGTTTTCTAATAGATTATGTTGAGAGGAATAAATGTTTTAGTTCAGAAAGCCAATAAGGCCCTTTTTGCTGTTAAGCAACTTCAATACAAGTTAAAGAATATTTCACCATCAGTTTTATTTAAGATTTTTGACACCCAGATAAAACTAATTTTACTTTATTCCTGTGAAATATTGGGCTATTCCAAAAATGTATACATCGAACGTTTTCATGTTAAATTTTGTAAATACGTTCTTGGTGTTGGGTGTAATGTTTCAAATGATGCTGCACTGGGTGAATGTGGTCGAAAAGGTCTTTTTGTAGATTATCATAAAAAATGTATTCAATTTTGGTTAAAATTATTATTCATGCCCATACATAGATGGCCAAAACAGGGCAATCTTCTCTGTAAATCATTAGATGAGTGCAATCGCATTACATTGGCTACGCATGTAAAAGGTATTTTGTTTTCATATGGATTTGGTTTGGTATGGATTACCCAGGATGTTGGTAATAGTACCTTGTTTATCAATACCTTTGTACAACGACTTAAAGATTGTAATACTCAAGATTGGTACTCTAGAATTTGTGAATCAAGTACGTTATCTAGCTATAAAGAATATAAATCATTGTTATCAGTAGAATATTATCTAAATGTAATCCCAGTGACGGAATATAGAAGACTCTTATGTTTATTACGAATTGGTGAACTTCCCTTGATGAGATACTGGCAGACGTTGTGCCATTGCACGATGTGATAGGATATGTAAATTTTGTGCGTTAGGTTGTATAGAAGATGAGTATCACTTCCTTCTGAAATGTCCATCATATTCTCATCTTAGATTAAAATATATCCCACAGTATCATTGTATTTCAACGAATATGAATAAGTTTTATACACTTTTAACATGTACTAAGGACAATATTTTGTTAAATATTGCTAAGTTCATTAAGGAAGCATTATATTTGAGAAATGTTAAACATGATATACATCTGTCACAATAAGATTGTTATTTGTACATGGGCCTATGGCCTTTATACCGAATAAAAGAATTGAACAGGAAAATAGGAAAGATAGGAAAATGTATGTCGGTTATCTTATTCACAATAGTTCAAGGTTGAAATGGAAGAAAAAATATGTTCATGTACATATCCATGAACATATTTTCCCTTTTATTTTATGTAGCAATTTTAGCTAGCTTATTGTATTGACTGAGGCGCATTATAGGTTTATATTGTTTATTTCCATAGGGTACATGTAGGCCATCGGCCCTTGGTACACATTTCAATGGTCCACAGACATACGATATTGGGTCGCGTAGAAAATGTACATTGCAACACGCTTCATTAATTCGACATTCGTATTGGATAACAACATATTGAATTTGTGGATAGAAGGATGGACAAAGTACTTCAGTGGTATAAATTGTTTCCTAATATTAACGTAGGCAGTACATACAAGCATGAAGTGGTATTCACTTTCAATATTACCATTATTGCAAACATTACAGACTCTTAGGTTTCTAGGAATATTATAGTACCTTCCCGTTTCGATGTTTAAACTATGAGAACTACAACGAAAACGAGCCAAAGCTATTCTAAACTTATCGAGATTTAATGTTAATAGATATGGTTCAATGGTGAAAATTGCTTTAAACATATCCATGAACATATTTTCCCTTTTATTTTATGTAGCAATTTTAGCTAGCTTGTTGTATTGACTGAGGCGCATTATAAGTTCCAGTAATATTATTATTATCAGGTTTTATCACCCATAGGTGCATCATCATAGTAGAGGTTGGTAGAATTATCAAAATTATCAATATTAAAGTAATGCTGTTATCAATATGTCTTTCTGTTATAATAAATCTGCCAGAGTTATCAATATCGTTTCCTTGGACTAAATCTGTTAGAAATTATTACCACGGTGTCTTTAGTGTACAATAAGTATAAAACATGAAACAATCCTATTCTTCTTTTATCAAATCAAAACTGAAGAAACCCTTATGTATTTGTAAGAAAAAGTAGGGTTTATTGTTTGACAATATATTCTTCTTTTCAGGTGCCATTGTTTTTCCCAGTATTTTATGTGCTATTCTTCGCTGCTCTATCGCTGACTACAATCATATCTCGCCCGGACCAGTTTGTTGTTCCGCTTCTTATGGTGCTAGCGGGTCTCCCTGTCTATGTCCTGTCTAGCTCCTCGTGGTGGAAATCTGGACCCGGAATAACAGTTAATGGTAAGCTGCATTGTTATGATTGTGTAACGATTGCCGTGTTAAAGAGCCACTCCGTTAGCACTGTGTATAACCGTACACCGGAACTAGCGAGGTGTACGGCGGAGAAATGTTGCTAGCGAGGAGCGTGATCGCAAACGGGATCACTTAAAAAGCAATCATCGCCGTTTCATCAACTTTTTCTATGTTATTATCATGTCAATAGCTTTCCGAGACATAACTATTTAATGTCATATCGTGTTCATAGTCAGAGATAGCAAATGTGTTACTAACAACAACATTACTCGCAACTGTCATTGTTACTGTCTCTTGGATACAGAATGACAAGCAAATACATTTTACTAAGTATCTGTGCTAAAATTACCACATGATGTTGATTATTTGAAAGTTATGAAGTAAAATATTACCTAACTTGCGATTTCGGCTCCTCGCTAGCAACATTTCTCCGCCGTACACCTCGCTAGTTCCGGTGTACGGTTATACACAGTGGTTAGTTGTTGTGGCCACATATTTTAA
Source organism: Steromphala cineraria (assembly GCA_916613615.1). Classification (NCBI taxonomy): domain Eukaryota; kingdom Metazoa; phylum Mollusca; class Gastropoda; order Trochida; family Trochidae; genus Steromphala; species Steromphala cineraria. Next base: position 33,986,647 of record OU744722.1, on the reverse strand, counting down.
ACTTTGTCAAGTGTGTCATCTGATCGCCATGTTTGGGTCACATATGTTAAACTCTGTCAATTATGTTATTTGATCGCCATGGAAATCTCTATCAAAATTCAATTCTCGCAGCTATAGATAGATAGATAGATAGATAGATAGATAGATGGACTTACAGGATTTCACATGTTAAAGAGCCAGTTGCAAGTTTATGAAATGTTTTGTTAAAAGTGTTCACTTATTATTGAACGTCATGCTAAACTTATTAGTCAATTGCGTCAAAAATCTCATTATACAAACCAATTATCTATAGTCAGAGAACAAATTATAAAGATTAACATAAAGTCCATGCATTAGCGACCATTTTTGTGTGAACACCTTTAATTCATTTTGTGTATTTCACATTATATATTTGATTTATTACTGCTTCATTTAGTTTGAATTTAATTGGAACCATTTATTTTCATTTCGTTACCTTATATTCCCCATAAAAACTTGCTACTACCCCTTTAGTTTTTATGTAGCTTTAACCACATGTCATTATTGAATGTATAGAAGTAAGTGTGGTATTTTGACATATTTTGAAATGCTAAAGCCTTTGATTTCTTGGTTCATACAGTTACCTTTGAACCAAGAATATGTCTTCTTGGCGGTTTATTTACGAATTTGCTTATCAAAGTATTCTTTTTTTCCAGAGAAGATTGAAAAGATTTGTCAACGATTGCTACTGTGCGACTATGCTGGTTTGCAGAAAGATTGACACTGAAACTATTTCTCTTGGATAACACTTCATCTTATCAACTGTTTTACACTTAAAATATTATGGGACAGGAATTTTAAAGGAGTTGTCAATGAAGCACAATCCAAGTTACTTCTGAATATATAACAAAAATATCAATTTCTGAAAACCCACTGAAACCATTATAGATGTCCAGGCAGCGGAATAAATCAGATTGGGTATTAATTTTGTAATAGTTTGCAAAAGGGGACAAAGACCTTTTTATGAAAACTAGTAAAAATAAATTAGTTTCAACTTCTCCCTTAGTCCCGATTAATTTTGGGTGGTAAACTAAGAAGTATAATGGAATTTCACCATAAGCGACGTTTTAACATAGCTTATAATTATTTTGCAAATCAATCAATTTGCTATACCACCTCAGAATATCTGTCGAGTTTCGTCAATTCTGAATAAAGGTGTTCCCAATTCACACTTATTGTGTTCATTCTTCATCACTACAACGCCTATATGAAGTATATCAATTACATAATGAGAAGGTGAAAAATAGGCTATGTTCCAACGTATGTCTTGGACTTGACACTTGGACAAAGCACAAATAGGCTATGTTTCAACGTATGTCTTGGACTTGACACTTGGACAAAGCACAAATAGGCTATGTTTCAACGTATGTCTTGGACTTGACACTTGGACAAAGCACAAATAGGCTATGTTTCAACGTATGTCTTGGACTTGACACTTGGACAAAGCACAAATAGGCTATGTTTCAACGTATGTCTTGGACTTGACACTTGGACAAAGCACAAATAGGCTATGTTTCAACGTATGTCTTGGACTTGACACTTGGACAAAGCACAAATAGGCTATGTTTCAACGTATGTCTTGGACTTGACACTTGGACAAAACACAAATAGGCTATGTTTCAACGTATGTCTTGGACTTGACACTTGGACAAAGCACAAATAGGCTATGTTTCAACGTATGTCTTGGACTTGACACTTGGACAAAGCACAAATAGGCTATGTTTCAACGTATGTCTTGGACTTGACACTTGGACAAAGCACAAATAGGCTATGTTTCAACGTATGTCTTGGACTTGACACTTGGACAAAGCACAAATAGGCTATGTTTCAACGTATGTCTTGGACTTGACACTTGGACAAAGCACAAATAGGCTATGTTTCAACGTATGTCTTGGACTTGACACTTGGACAAAGCACAAATAGGCTATGTTTCAACGTATGTCTTGGACTTGACACTTGGACAAAACACAAATATGCTATGTTTCAACGTATGTCTTGGACTTGACACTTGGACAAAGCACAAATAGGCTATGTTTCAACGTATGTCTTGGACTTGACACTTGGACAAAGCACAAATATGCTATGTTTCAACGTATGTCTTGACTTGACACTTGGACAAAGCACAAATAGGCTATGTTTCAACGTATGTCTTGGACTTGACACTTGGACAAAACACAAATATGCTATGTTTCAACGTATGTCTTGGACTTGACACTTGGACAAAGCACAAATAGGCTATGTTTCAACGTATGTCTTGGACTTGACACTTGGACAAAGCACAAATATGCTATGTTTCAATGTATGTCTTGGACTTGACACTTGGACAAAGCACAAATAGGCTATGTTTCAACGTATGTCTTGGACTTGACACTTGGACAAAGCACAAATATTGGACTTAATAGATTTGCAGAGGATTGAATGATTAACAAGTGTTGATTAAAACAAGTTAATTTTGATGGGTTTTTTTACACAATTGAGAAATAAATGAACAGGCGATGAAACAAAAGGGCGATAGGTACCGTTTGATTTTGAAAAAATATTTTCTGAAGTTCAGCTGAAGTTATTTTAAAGTCAAGTAAGTTACCAAACAAACATATAGACGCTTAAAACATATGTTTTAAGGTAAACTTTATCAATGAAAATGACACCTTTATCCATTTAAATTTTTCCAAATATGATGTGCTTATTTATATATAAATGGTCATTTATTGGAAGAAACTTTTATCTACAACACTCTTAGGTGTTTTGGGAAGAAAACAACAGTATTTAACTCACCTTGATTTTTGTATAGATTTTCATTACCTTCGAGGGCAGTCATACCGGGGTTCATATTTTTTCATATGTTGCCCTAGGGCAAAATATCACTTTTTCATTGTGACGTCACGTTAAAAACAGTACTTTGACGTTACGGTTCACCTATGACGTCACAATCTATACGGGTCGCCGGCGGCCAGTCCGCCAATTCTGAGAGGTAGGATTTGAGTATTTTCTTTAATTTTGGGACTACGGTAATAAACAGAATATTATATTCGTGCCCATGACATACTACGTTTACGACACTCGTGCCTAAATATCAGTATATCCCTCGCTCTCGCTCGGGAAATACTAATATTTAGACACTCGTGTCGTAAACATAGTATGTCATGGACACTCCTATAATATCCTCTATATTAGTATTGGTTCAATGCACTTACAACAAGAAGGATGATGGTATAAGTAAATGCATAAAGAGGTTGGTAACGTAAGCATTGAAATTAATATACACAACAAAATCATTCTCAGGCAGAGAACTAAATAAATAAAATAAATAAATAATTGAGTTAAATAGCGCAATGTTTCCAGGGTCTCGTAACTTGCAATTGAAGCAGTCGTTTAATGGTTAAATGGACATGCGTTAAGCATACCTTGTTTTAACGTTGTGTAACTGGAAGTAGTCCTTGAAGTAGGACTATTATTTTTTCCAAACTAATTTTGAATCAACACATTTTGTATATTCAAAATAAGATAGTCTACATCTTATCTAAAATAAAAAATGCCTTGTTTTTCACACACTGACACCTTTATAAGATGGTAGCTTTAGGGGATCTGAGTCATTTTGATAACAGATTGATTAAAGGTAGTCAACGACATTGGAATGGTTTTGTTGTGCGACAATAACATCAAACATGTTCTTGTGATTAATTAATCTTGAAAATAACATTTATGGGATTTAATATAGGCCTATAAAAAAAAAGTAATGTAGATCACAGAATATTCAGTAGAATCGAAGTTCATGAGAAATCCCATAGACTTAAACCTTACTTTAAACTATCGATGTTTCGAGTTACACATTCTTTAAGACTACCTAACGAATGGTTAAGCATTGTTTAACGACTGCTTCGTGTTACACTACTAAACCTAAATAACGATTATCTTTAAGTGTTTCTTTCGATTTACGAACCCCAGGCCAGGCCTGCTCAACGGCGCTCTAATAGTGAGAGATAGATTGAGGTAAAAAGGTGTGTTTTCAAATGTCTCTTGAAGGATGAAACAGAGTCAGTAGATCGGATTTGTAGTGGAAGGGTTCCAGAGTTTAGGTGCAGTAACTGAAAAGGCATTATCGGCTAGTTTTGAGCTCGTGGATGACTACACAAGAACATGTGTCGAAACGTCGCATATCATGAATAAAGAAGTTGTCATCCATATTTCCATCTTCCTTATTACCAATTGTTAAAGTAAATAAATACGTTAGGCATACAAATACATGTCATACAAATGATTTATCCTCTCATCTCTGGAATGCAGGCATATAGATTGAATGTCCCTGTCTGACACACAAATTGATACCTATACATGATATAGTAATTCGTAATTATGATCATGACAATGTATGCATATATGATGAAATAAGAATGAATAACAAATACATAAATGTTTTGTTATCCATATGTGATGAAATAAGTCAGGACATAAATTACGATATCTTGCACATGTGTAATAAACCCTAGCGGTAATTTCATAGATAAGTTAAGAGAACCACGTGACATCGAGTAGCTCTAGACTACTTCACGAGCTACTCGACATTGTGCGACCGAGGGCTTCCGGGCAGCACGCGAAATGCGTGCAGCACGTGCAAAGTCGTGTACACTGACATAGCGGGCCGGTGAATCAATGCAAACATTTCATCTCCCTGACTTTGACACTAAAGACATGATTTGGGATAATGAAGAATTTAAATTCTTCTTTACTTGATATTTGATTGTACTGAAATTGACAGATAACATCAAAATAGCGATATGACAAAATAGCGTCATGATTGATTTCACTATTGACAATGTTTTGAAAATTCTAATAATCTGAATTCTGGCTTTCTGACGTTATGGGTAATAAAGAAATTAACATACTCGCGAGATGTCATATTGTTTTAACAACCCACGTGCCTGTAAAACAATATTTCAGTCTCTGAAAAAGATTAGTTCTCAAAAGCGATTGTTTAATAAAATATCAAAAGGGAATCTCTGAGAATTTGCTATTTAGATCTAGACTTGCTCTTTGGGGAGTTTTGTTATGTCAAAATGTTAATATTAACTACAATCTAGGTGTTAGACTAGTCTATGGTTAACTGCATCTTATGAACCTTTTGTATGTAACCATGACTTGCCTCCATTCGACAGCGACATCATTTACGTGTACGTTAACATTTTAGACTATTTGACGTACAGATAGAAACTGACCACATCATATTTGATAATTACTCACGTCCAAATATCAAATTGACCAATATCATCAACAAATCAACATATCACAGAATGATAAAGATAAAGTGTGGATCCTCAGTATTAGTCCACGACGATATATTAGGTATGAGATCAGTGATTGCCTTCTAAAAGCTGTCATAATGACAATAATTGATCCATAGAGTATGACTTGGTAGTTTTACCTTAATTTATTTTATTTAACTTTTAAAAGAGCGTGAATTCTATATTTGAAAAACATTCTACACTTAAAAACATTAAAGAGCCAGTCCTTGTGTTTTCAGGGTTCATATTTGCCAATAGTGTCATCTGATCGAGAAGTGTCAGCTATTGCAGAAAGCTATAAATTTCAAGTTATTCGACGTCGTACGTGACATTAAGAAGGTTTTAAGTCGCGATTCTGATCTAAAACCGGACAATGACGCGCGTCAATCAGGCAAACATAATTTTAAAAACTTATCTGAATTTGCCTTCTGCGAACATAAATGACTGTTTTTAGATTATCCATGAAAACAAGTATTTGTATTTGTATTTGTGATATTTTTAAAACTAAAGTAGAATGAATCATGCATTCTACATAACATAGCAAAACATTATGTGATGAAAATCACGGAGTGGATCTTTGAGGATACTATGAAGAAAAATAGAGCCACAGCTCTGTAGCTCATCAGGCTTTACATTTGATTTTGCTTTAGTGTGTGGCCTATGTTGTTCCTTCCTTAGTAGGGGCCACAGGGTCACAAAATCTACAATTATTAATCCTCACTAGTCAAGGAGTCTGCACACAAAGTTTCAGCTTTATAGGCCTTATGGTTCTGGAGAAGAACATGAAAATAGGTCTTAAGGGTGTGGCTCCTGTGGCCCTTAAAAGGGGCCACGGGGCCACCAAAGCTACAATTTTATAATCCTTTCTAGTCAAGGAGTCTGTACACAAAGTTTTAGCTTCAAGGGCCCAAAGTTTCTGGGGATGAAGATGAAAATAGGTTTTTAGGGTGTGGCCCCTGTGGCCCTTATTAATTAGGGGCCTCAGAGCCACCAAAGCTACAATTTATAATCCTCACTAGTCTGTACACAAAGTTTCAGCTTTCTAGGCCTTATGCTTCTGGAGAAGAAGAAAAAAAAAGGTTTTAAAAGTGTGGCTCTTGTTTTTGGCCCCTTATAAGAGGCCACCAAAGCTACAATTAATAATCCTCACTAGCCAAGGAGTCTGCACACCAGGTTTCAGCTTTCTACAAAAATTCCACAAAGTTCACGGACGGATGCCCTGCCATAAGCCAATCGGGCCTTACAGGCCAGACGAGCTAAAAAGTAGAAACTTTTTTTGAATATTATTCTTCCTGAATGGTTACATAGTCATATAAATTTGCATATTGAGATCAAACAAAACAAAGTGTGACATAGACCAAGCAAATCAAGACATGGTTACAGCAATCATATTTGGTTGTTGAATAATGGGATGAATGGCAACCATTTATTTTTCAATTTTTCAATTTCATTATTTCTTATGAAAATACATTTTTCAACCAGAAATATCTGTTTTATTTGTTTTTTTCATAATGATCTAATTTTGGAATCATCTTTTTGATATTACATGAATAGATATATATTTTTGGCGGATATAATGCTTTGGGTGATATATACATTTGTATGAAGTTTAACGAATCAAATCAAGTATTTCGAGTAAAATCTTCTGCGGGGAATGGTTATTAAACAAAAAAAATTCTCTTCAAAACTTCGTGGTTTCGCAACAATCCCAGTAAACATGACAGATACTCATTGCAAACATCAGTGCAAAAAGTAAAAATAGAGCCATTGGCTCTGTAGCTCATCAGGCATCATATCAAGTTTGCTTTATACAGGCAAGATGAGCTAAAAATGAAACTGATGTTACTTATTGCAAAAAAACCTATCAAAAAATTACAAAACAAAATTTAATGTATTATTATTCAACACTTTCTAGATCGCCAATATCAGACAGTGAAAGAAGTCCACACTAAAATATCCAAGGAGAAATAAATTTGCCATAGACTGTCATCTAATGGAGAAAAATAGGTTTTTAAGATTGTGACCCCTGTGACCCTATTTGGGGTCATGGGGTCACAAAACCTACAGTTTAGAATCCCAATTGGCCAAGGAGTCTGCACATATAATTTCAGCTCTCTAGACCTTTTGGAATTTGAGAAGAAGATGAAAATAGGTTTTCAAGGTTGTGACCCCTGTGACCCTATTTGGGGTCACAGGGTCAACAAAGTTACAAATTAGAATCCCCATTGTCCAAGGAGTCTGCACATATCAATATTAACTCTCTAGACCTTTTGGAACTGGAGAAGAAGATGAGAATTGGTTTTTAAGGTTGTGACCCCTGTTACCCTATTTGGGGTCATGGGGTCACAAAATCTACAATTAAGAATCCCAATTGGCCAAGGAGTCTGCACATATAATTTCAGCTCTCTAGACCTTTTGGAATTTGAGAAGAAGATGAAAATAGGTTTTCAAGGTTGTGACCCCTGTGACCCTATTTGGGGTCACAGGGTCAACAAAGTTACAAATTAGAATCCCCATTGTCCAAGGAGTCTGCACATATCACTTTCAACTCTCTAGACCTTTTGGAACTGGAGAAGAAGATGAGAATTGGTTTTTAAGGTTGTGACCCCTGTTACCCTATTTGGGGTCATGGGGTCACAAAATCTACAATTAAGAATCCCCATTGGCCAAGGAGTCTGCACATATCATTTTCAACTCTATAGTCCTTTTAGTACTGGAGAAGAAGATGAAAATAGGTTTTTAAGGTTGTGACCCCTGTGACCCTATTTGGGGTCACAGGTTCACAAAAGTTACAAATTAGAATCCCCAATGTCCAAGGAGTCTGCACATATCACTTTCAACTCTCTAGTCCTTTTAGAACTGGAGAAGAAGATGAAAATAGGTATTTAAGGTTGTGACCCCTGTGACCCTATTTGGGGTCATGGGGTCACGAAATCTACAATTTAGAATCCCCATTGGCCAAGGAGTCTGCACATATCATTTTTAACTCTCTACTCCTTTTAGAACTGGAGAAGAAGATGAAAATAAGTTTTTAAGGTTGTGACCCCTGTGACCCTATTTGGGATCACAGGGTCACCAAAGTTACAAATTAGAATCCCCATTGGCCAAGGAGTCTGCACATATCATTTTTAACTCTCTAGTCCTTCTGGAACTGGAGAAGAAGATGAAAATAGGTTTTTAAAGTTGTGACCCCTGTGACCCTATTTGGGGTCACAGGGTCACCAAAGTTACAAATTAGAATCTCCATATGCTAAGGTACTTGTACACAATATTTCAGCTCTCTAATGTGTATGGTTCATGAGAAGAAGTCGAAAGTGTCAAAAGTTTACGGACGGACGACGGACGATGGACGACGGACGGACGGACGCCGGACGACGGGCCATGCCATAAGCCCATCTGGACTTTCAGTCCTGATGAGCTAATTAACTCATTGTCAATGAGATTCAGTTTCAACAGTTCCGTTTTAGTATATACTACTTTTTTGTAAAAATCTATATTGAAAATCAAGAAGTTAAAGATCTTTAAGGCCATGTCTATAGAAAGTAAAAGTTTTGTGACAGTCAAATTCACAGTCATTAAATTATTGTTCCCACTTTTCACAAATCTTAAGTTTGTCATAATTGGAATTCAGCTTCTCATAGAATAATCTTGAGAATTTTGTAGAATTCAACAGATTTCTTTAGTAAACATTGATATAAAAATTATAACAGGAAATTTGTCTTGTCTGTCTGATAACACATTTTCAATTTAAGGTAAAATGTGAAGAAGATAGTTAAAATCAAGTAATGTCCCTCTTATTTTGTATTTTGAAAAAGGAGAAACTAAACATCATGAATATTAATCTAAACTAAGTACTTCTATCCTGTCACAACAAAACAATTCAAGACACTTCAGCAAATCGAGTTGATTTTCTTCACTAATGTTAATGAACACTTTATCTATTCTTAACAGGTAACACGTTGATACGGGTAAGTTTGAGATTCTTCAGTTTCATACGAGCGGAATGTCAATTGCTTCTGCATATGTCAAGGCCGGGTTTTGCTGAATATGATTATTTTTCTTAATAAGAATAATGCAAATGAGATTGATATTCTAAGCTATATACTACAATTAAATGGTAGGTGTTGTTGCCAGAAGGGTTCTGTAATTTGCATTCGAAAATGTGCAAAAATAAGTTAATATAAGTAAAGTTAAAGGGGGAGTAGCACAGGAAAATGAAAATAATTGGTTCCAATTGAGAGACAATTATTTTACACTAAATGCAGCAGTAATTAGTCAAATATATAATATAGTTCAACCATGCGATTCCTTTTTTCTTCCATAAAATGAATTAAAGGTTTTCACACACAAATTGGCCCAAAATGGTCTTTGTGTGAATCTTTATAAAGTGTTCTCTGTCGCTGATGATTGGTTTGTGTAGTGAGTTTTTTTAATATCAATATTAATACATTTTGCATAAACGTACAGTTATCAGTGACAAATTAAAAATATAATTCATTTTTTGTAAGAGAAAGGAAATTGAATGTCTTTACGGTAAATATTTGATTTATGACTGCTTTATTTAGTTTAATACATTGTCTTTCAATTGGAACCATTTATTTTTATTTTCCTGACATCACCTTATATTACCCTTATAACGTGCAACCGCCCCTTTATTATTCTAACCACTTTTACACAGACTTACGAAGGGACACTTGTCATTCTGCTCTTCCGAACAGAAGAATTTTAAAAAACCTAACGTATCATTAAAAACCTAACGTATCAAAAAATTACAGGTTTGGAATTCATGTCTTCATTATCATCAGTGAAGAAAATCAATTTAATTTGCCGATCTTGCCAAACGTACATTGTACAGTTGTGACAGGCATAACTATTTTATTATTTGCTAATACATATTCAAATTGTTAGTTTTCAAATTATTCTTCATAAAATCCTTTATTTCATTCAAAATCTATATTCAGCACATTATAGAAATTGAAGTTAAAACTAATCATCTAATTTCAAAGCACTAAATGAAAAATAATCGTTTTCTTTTCACTAACAAATTATATTTTGCAAAATACTTAATTATATATTCTTAATTACTTGATATTAAATTGACATTATAAATTTTAAGAAAATTTTCTTATATGAAATTCACGATTACCAAATGAAGCAATACAAAAACTTAACAAGGATAAATCGTTTAGCAATAACAAAGTTAGCAATATATAAAACCAATAACACGACAATGTACTGCAATAAATTTCTTGAAATGACAGTAATTGTTCTCTTTGATAAGCATCGTTAAATCAGTAAACTGCATGTCCGTCATTGGCTCAAATTTAAGTTTGCTCACACCTTGGCATTGACCAGATAAATCTGTCAAAGGTGACTTAAAGGTTAATTGTACACAAAAAATGACGTTTTTTCTTGTTATTTATTAAAATGATGTTCAACTAGTTGAGATTGCTCATAAAACACGTTTTCAATGTATTCCGGTTATTGAAATAACACATAGATGAACTATTTGACCCTAAACTCCCCTCTAAATTATTCTTGTCAAAAACGTTCGGTCATTGAGGAAAACGGTCCATGACTTATCTCCCTTGAAAAGTGACGTCAGTGATGACACAACATCATGGATTCCCCCGCCATTTCTGACATGTCGTCGCAGGATGACACCTACATGGTTGATCCCAATGATCAAGCCGTTGAGCCTTACGCTGGGGAACCAACGAGATCGGCACACCCCACATTCCAGCCAACATTTTGGTTTAACTCTTCGCCGGATTCTTCGGCAGAGGACGCGATTTCTAAACAGGGACAGCGGCCTGAATGGTAGGTTAGACGTTTTGCAAGGGAACTAACTCTACTGGAATATTTTGTTTCCCCGACACAGAGCTAACGAGTTTGTTCAGCTTTCGTTACTCACTGCAATCAATATCGACAGAAAATAAAGATATCGAGTAATCAAATAGATTTTTTCTTTCAAGAAATATTTCTTTTTCAATTCAAAATAATAGTTAGGTCAATGTAATTAATTAAAATAATTTAGGGTACCCTCAAGTTACCTATTTTCGTGGGTCACCTATTTTTCGTCTTATTTACAAAGGACGTTATTTCTCATTTACCACTCACTTGTATATCAGTCTAGGTCAATAACATGCTTCCGACTTTCGGGCTAAATTATTTAGCCCAGAGGGTATATGTAGTCATAAATCTAGCTTTTCTTCGTTAATTTTCCAATGTTGTCAATAAAATATCAATCTAAATAACAGCGTGCACATTTTACTGTTTCGGCTGTCATGTTGCATGTAGCACTTTTGAGTTTCGAACAATAACAAAGAAACTATGACCCGAGATTAAAAAAACAATTTTATTTACAGACGTACATGAGTTACAAATCAATCACACAATGCACTTGTTAGTAAAATTAGTTTATTCATTGCATATCCAATTGACATGTCAAGTGAACTGTATGTGAAAATACATAATAAATCTTAATTCCTTTTAATAATATGACAATACATGATCATCAGAATAGATTTATATTTAATTTTCAATAGCCAGCGTTGCAGCCATGTATTTTTTCTTTCATAACTTTCTTCAACTCATCATTGATAAGTATCATAATATCAAGGCAAATAGGCTATATAACACTGCAGGCATTGTTGCAAATTTTGAACTAGAAATATCTCACATACAATTTGAATTATATAATTAATATTTATTTCATTGAAATTATCATTTCCAAGTGTGAAGTTTTTTTATTTAACATTCAGTTGTGCGATATTCACATAATAAACTAAGTTGATTTTTTAGCTCATCAGGCCTTTCAAAGCTGAAATTTTATTGGTAGGTACTGGACTCATCCTGGTACAAAGTGTCAAAGGGATAATATCCCCCCTTTGCCTTATACAGTGGAAATTTCAGAGAAATTAATGGGAATTAAAAAATAATTATAGTAATTCTAAAATTATATATTTTTTGCAATGGGATTTCTTCCCTTTGCCAGTAAGTCTAATGTGATATTTCACTATGTCGATGGGTAAAAAATCCCCAAATCTCTGCCCAGTACAACAACCCCTGTAGGTACCTTGCACCTTGGAGATCCAAATTTGTGTAGTCACCCATTTTCACTAAATTATTAATCTTTAAAAGAAACTTCTTCTCGGACACCAATAATATGCTCAAAATCAATAACACATCTTTGTAACCTAACCACCCCACCTGACTGGTGAGCTACAGAGTCCACGGCTCTATTGTTTAGTTATCAATTTGGTGATTATGTGGTTTGTAACATTTGTTACTCATGATTTGTGAGTCAAATACATTTTTTGTTAATTAATTATTTCCAACAGTAACATGTTCATGACTAACAACTAATAATTCAAAAATTGGTTCCATGATTCTCTTGGGAAGCTTTTGTACTGGTAGTCCCAAACACTGGAATTCGGTTCGATTCCGAGCAGAGGCATTAATAAGGGAATCTTTACTCACTATGACTTATATTGTTTTTGTTTTATTTTTGTTTTAGCTCATCAGGTCTATAAAGGCCAGATGTGTTACTATGACATGAACCGTTGTCCAGTGCTGACAATTGTCTTCAATAAGTCTTCCGATCCCATATAATCAACCTTCCCTTTAAAATATAGGCGTGGAAGTATTTTCAGAATACATTGTGACATCTTTGTAACACTTACATAAATATCTATATAACTCTTGGCAGAGTGTGGCAGATTTAATCAGGAATCAGTCAACTTGGGAAGCTGAAATTTTCAAAATACCTTCTTTGTTACAATACATGGAACCTGAATTTATAAATTTGTTCCTGATCCCCCTTCAAATATGGGACTGGCAGGGTCTCATCCCCTCAAACCTTATCTTCACACCATAAGTCAATAGTGTTAGGAAAATATTAATATACATGTACTGTATTAATAAATGTAAATGTTAAATATCAGGTTTAAGTAATTATGATGGATTATGGTTATATTTGACCAAGACCCGAATTTATCTTGTTTTAAAGTAACATTTCCTTACAGTAATTGACTCATTATTTTGATTTTTAGCTCATCAGGTCTGAAAGACCCGATGGGCTTATGGCATGGCATGGCATGGCGTCCGTCCGTCCGTCCATCCGTAAACTTTTCGCATTTTCATCTTCTTCTCCGAAACCAATGACTCTAGAGAGCTGAAATTTGATGTGCAGACTCCTTGGCAAATAGGGATTCTAAATTGTAGATTTCGTGACCCCATGACCCCAAATGGGGTCACAGGGGTCAAAACCTTAAAAACCTATTTTCATCTTCTTCTCCAGTTCCAGAAGGTCTAGAAAGCTGAAAAGTTGTGTGTAGACTCCTTGGCCAATGGGGATTCTAAATTGTAGATTTCGTAACCCCATGACCCCAAATGGGGTCACAGGGGTCAAAACCTTAAAAACCTACTTTCATCTTCTCCTCCAATTCCAAAAGATCTAGAGAGCTGAAAAGTTGTGTGTAGACTCCTTGGCCAATGGGGATTCTAAATTGTAGATTTTGTGACCCCATGACCCCAAATGGGGTCACAGGGGTCAAAACCTTAAAAACCTATTTTCATCTTCTTCTCGGGTTCCAAAAGGTCTAGAGAGCTGAAAAGTTGTGTGTAGACTTCTTTGCCAATTGGGATTCTAAATTGTAGATTTCATGACCCCATGACCCCAAATGGGGTCACAGGGGTCAAAACCTTAAAAGCCTATTTTCATCTTCTTCTCCAGTTCCATAATGTCTAGAGAGCTGAAAAGTTGTGTGTAGACTTCTTGGCCAATGAGGATTCTAAATTGTAGATTTCGTGACCCCATGACCCCAAATTGGGTCACAGGGGTCAAAACCTTAAAAGCCTATTTTCATCTTCTTCTCCAGTTCCAGAATGTCTAGAGATCTGAAAAGTTGTGTGTAGACTCCTTGGCCAATGGGGATTCTGAATTGTAGATTTCGTGACCCCATGACCCCAAATGGGGTCAACACCATAAAAGGCTATTTCCATCTTCTTCTCCAGTTCCAAAAGGTCTAGAGAGCTGAAAAGTAGTGTGTAGACTCCTAAGCCAATACCGATTCTAAATATTAGTTTTGGTGACCCCTTTACCCCAAATGGGGTCACAGGGGTCAAAATCTTAAAAGCCAGTTTTCATCTTCTTCTCCAGTTCCAAAATGTCTAGAGAGCTGAAAAGTTGTGTGTAGACTCCTTGGCAAATGGGTAATTCGAATTGTAGATTTCGTGACCCCATGACCTCAAATGGGGTCACAGGGGTCAAAACATATTTTTATCAAAAGACTGATGAGCTACAGAGCCCATGTGGCCCCGGTCAGGGAGCGACTACACAGTGCCACGGTACCCTGCATTGCCGACCACCCTGGCTTCCATGAGGTGTGTCTGGCCACATATGCAATGGAGGCATACCTCAATGAGTATGTGGATACAAATGGTCCACTGGGAGATGACGAGGCAATGCATAGGTATATTGAAGTTCTAAATTAACTCTTAACCCACTAAACCCCAATTTATCCGAGGGAACAAGTTTTATTTTTCACCAGTGTCTAAGCCCGGGCAGCCTAGCTTGCCAATTAGCGGCACCATAAATAATTCAGCCACTGGTGCTATAAATGGTAAAATAATATTCAGCAGCTAAAGGGTTAATTGCTTGAGCAAATTAGTCTAGTGAAGCAATGTTTAATCCCCATCCAGGACATAAATTATTTAACCAATCACCTAACTACTGTATTTCACCATTCACACATTTTTGGGCCATTTTTTCACTATTTTGAATGAAACTTATTTAACTTAAATCTGTTTAGTAGCAAAGCATTAATGATCATTATCTAATTTTCAAGGATTCAAATTTGTGAAGTTACACTGTAGAGTCCCAAGAAATATGTGCAAAACCTCAAGTAGATAAAATATCTGTTCCCAGGGTACACCAATTCCTGGCCTATAGAAAATTCACCTACTGGATATGGAAGAGGTTGGGGCGAGGTAGTCGGAAGGTGATACCTTCATGTGCAGTAAACAGGATAAGGGAATGTTTCCCCTCCAAGAAATACACAGGATTTAATAAATGTTGATCGATAAAAAAAGGTTATTGTTGTTAGCTTTGAATTCATTCACATATATATCAATATTGTTATCCCTGCCACAGTCTCATAATATTGTTATCCCCCGCCACTAACAGACTACTGTTCAGGAAACCTTCGTTTATGAGATTGGATCACTTCAAGTTTTTGTTTTCGGAGGGCCAGGGTGTCTGTGAGACTTGGAGGACCATTGACTTGAAGTGCTTGGTAGGCCCGCTGGCAACTTGGATAGGCCATCCTCACCTCACAGAGTTCTTGATGTAGCTCGGAAACATATTCTGTAAACAATGAACTCATACTAATTAGTCGAACATCGTATGATAATGTAATATGATTACTGCACTAAATTTACAATTGTCAATTCATGTATCAAAGTAGGTATTCTGAAAAGTTCAGCTATCTAGCATTAGAAGTTTCCAGTGAACGCTCAGAATAAGATTTGAGGGCCATCGGAGTGAGACCCTCAGCCACATCCATATTTGAAGGGGGGTCAAAACCAAATGGACAAATTCATTCTCCATGTTGGTAACAAAGAAGGTAATCTGAAAATTTCAGCTTCCTAAGTTGACTGGTTTCGGGTAAGGTTTGAGACCTTGCCACGGATGCCGGAGTCAACGGCCCATGCCTTGTCTGTCATCCAGACCCTAAAGCAAAATATTCAATTGACGACAAACATAGTCTAGAAAATTATAGCAAGTCTAGATGCCTTAGCTTCAGAAATCAAGGCATTGCTTGGGCTCCTTGTTGTTTTACTATTTGTAATTTTAGTAAAATGTTGTTGATAATGGAAAAACTTATTTCTGAGACTAAATGTTAGTCTAGGCCCATGCCATAAGCCCATCTTGTCTGTTAGATCTGATATGCTGATAAGGGATTTACATAATTTTTTTTAAACCATTAATAGTTTTAAATACTTACCAAATGTCTGCTCTGTTTTTTTCACTTTGGCCACAGCCTCCCAGTGACGGGCTTTCGGGTACGAGAGCACCCATTGCTCCTCCCCATCTCTGTTCAACGACTGCTCTCTGGTTGAGTTTTCGTTGAAATGTAGCCCTGATAGTTTCAATGTGTGAAAATAAATGACATTACATACCCCCATCATTTGTTATCACATTCACTGAGAAAATGTCCCATTTAAAGTTTGAAGTTTACTAATGATATACGAGCAATGACCCATTTAGAATTCTGAAAAATCCCTGAAAATGGCCCATTGTCATTAAATATCAAAGATATCTTTCCCAATCCCTTAATAATTGTCCAAGTTTTTACCTTGCATCCATTCCAGCATAGTGGAAATGGAAAAATTTCGGGGCGAAGTGGCAGATCACATTGTGGAATCCTTCAAGGGATGAGGTCTGCCCGATATGTGATGTTTTGCCAACATCGTTTATGAGACACCGAGCCTGCACAACTGCCTCTATTTCTTTGTAGGCGCGTGATCCTGAAACAATATATATTTATCCCAAATAAAAGCAAGCATTTGTATTATTACCCATATGGTTGGAAATAACCGAGTTAATATTTGCAATACGAGCACATGTGCACATATCACTTTTGCCTAGCAACGTTTGTTTCAGCACAGGTTGCCGTGTTTCATCACATGTGACGTCATAAAATTATTGTTCATATATATAGCGGGCCGACGCAAGGCAAACAGACCGTGTTCTGGCTATTTTCATGCTTTTCAAATGGAATAGAATGTAAAAAAAAGAAATTATTACCCCGACATGCGTGTCATATGAAACTTGTGCAAATTTGTGTATAACCCTCGGTAATAATCTCTAATTATCATGCAATTCTTTTTATCCTACCCGTATGTTTTTTTTTTACCATGTTTATTATGAACTGACCTTTGGGTATCCAAATTCTCTCTTCAATGTCACCGTGCTGACACTTGGGAAAGAGGGGACTGTGACCCTCATGGACGTTTGAGAGGTGGTTCAACATCGATGACCACTTGGCGATCACAAGGTCCCCATCTCCCCCACTGCTCGATGCACACCAGTACAAATGATTAGAAATGGAGTGCGACCACAGACCAATCGATTCGAGACCTTTCTTTTTTCCAAGCTTCTGTAGCTTTTTGTACACTCCTGAAATACAAAAATCATGATATGATCACTAAAATTTGGAAAATAAGGTGAATGTGAATAAACTTAAAAATAGAGCCATGGGCTCTGTAGCTCATCAGACTTTTGATTAAAATATGTTTTGACCCCTGTGACCCCATTTGGGGTCATGGGGTCACAAAATCTACAATCCAGAATCCCCATTTGCCAAGGAGTCTACACACAACTTTTCAGCTCTCTAGACATTTTGGAACTGGAGTAGGAGATGAAAACAGGCTTTTAAGATTTTGACCCCTGTGACCCCATTTGGGGTCAAGGGGTCACCAAAACTAATATTTAGAATCGGTATTGGCTAAGGAGTCTACACACAACTTTCAGACCTGATGAGCTAAAAATAGAGCCATGGGCTCTGTAGCTCATCAGGGCATAACATGATAACATTTGAGTGGGTAAGACCTTGCAACACCCATATTTGAAGGAGGGTGAAGACCAAATTTACATATATTATAATACAGTCTTCATGTAACAAGGAAGCCATTCTGAATATTTCAGCTATATATATCACTCAATGACATTGAATATAAGCAAACTTACAGTTTTCTGCTTATATTCATTCATAAATAGGTAATAATAACAATCCACTCCTTGAAAAATATGATTACTTTGAGGCCTGAATTACCTTTCATTCAGTTATTTACCTTTTGCAATATGCCAGGCATCAAACCAGTGGTTTACTGCAGGTTTTTCTTTCCGCATATGTGCCTTCACCTGGCAATGACGGTCCGTGATGAGGTCCCCTACTGTAATGCCATGCCTCTCTAAATGGTCCAGTCCTCGTTTCAGGCCCTCCAGCTCCATAGCGTTGGAATTTGCCACCTCATTGCACTGAAAATGAAGTAATAGAAGTATATATATCATATTGCTACATCAGCGTATTTGTCTCTGGTTACAAAAAGACATACTAGTGTTATATATCCTGTTGTTGTAACATCATGTATACCTATTAAGGTTAACTTATAAAACTTACATATGTAATTACATACATTTATGAAGATAAGCAGGAATGGATGTGGCATCTAATAAAGAGTCTCAAATTATAATATACTCAACATGGCTCTATTTTTTATAATTTACAAACGCAACTATTTATCTTATAATTGGGGTGGTCCTTAACTTATTTATAAATATTAACAGAAATTGACTATTTTGTCATTTAATATAACCAATAAAATATGCAAAATGTGACCAACCTGAAGGAGTTGTATGTCTAAAACCTTGTTTCTGTCCACATCCATCAGGGTGTAGCTTCCATATTTTGCTGTAATTAAACAGGATGCATTAAAATATGACAATTATAAAGTCTCTTCATTTCAAAATGGTGGATTGTATGCTGATATAATGGGGATTGTTTTGTATTAATTGTGACTGAATGTGGGCTCTTCAATAACTTATTTATCAAAGTTGTCAGTTCTAAATCTTCCAAAATATTTCAGTTAGTAACTTGTTTTAACTAATTTTTGTTATAAGCATGGATTAATTATGTGCGAAAGTGGAATTTCGACTTGAATTTGGTTTCCACACAGAATACCCCAATAGGTTACCTCTTTAAAGAAATTGTAAGACTAGTGAATTTTTTTCCCTACCAGAATGTCCGGGTGAGCAGCAGCGTGCATCTCCTGCCAGTCTCACAGGCTTCTCTCTGCATTCCTGAAGAAGTGCGCTTTGCCTTCGCTCCCAGACACGTGACACACATGGCACTAAATAGCTCCTTTGAATTTTTTGGAATGTTGTTTGAGATATGGATAACAAATTTAGAAATGATAAACAACGTAAAGCTTTTGTTGGAGATAAGGAACTGAAGAAAATAGATGAAGCAATGGCCAGGTTGCCAAGTGGTAGCTTATTGTGCATTGGTTGACTGTGCCAAATGTAGTCATGGCTCTTGTCTCCCTGGCACTGCACATGAACACTGACCATGCTTCCACAGAACTTAACAATACGGGCAGTACATGACAAAAAACAAATTCTACAAAATGTGAATAAAGACAAAAGATTGGTGTGAAGGCAATGAAGTTCTGTTCCTCCATATGATCGTAGAGTGGCCTGGAAATAAATTAAAACATTAATTTTAGCATTCAATTTTTTTAATGAATATTCATCAACCATTTTATCAACTATTTTACACACTGAATCATTTCTGTATGAAAATGACAATCCAAAACATGGGATGTAGTCCTTCACTAAACCATTTAGTTCTGGAGAAGATGACAATAATATATGTTGGTTTCAGATTCTAAGCTGATGTCTGTGACCTCTTATTTGGGGTCAGAGGGTCACGAAATCTCTAAATTAATATCCTCATTAGAGAAGGTAGCTGTACACAAGAATAAAGCTCTCTAGTGTCAATGTGTCTTGATAAGAAGGTTGAAATAGGTTTTTAGGTCGTGACCCTGGTGACCTCTTATTTGGGGTCAGAAGGTCACCAACTCTATAGATCAAGATCCCCATTAGCCAAGGTGCCTGCACAAAACATTTCAGCTTTCTAGAACCAGTGGTTTGGGAGAAAAAGAGGAAAATAGGTTTTAGGTTATGTTATGTGGGGTCATTGGGTCACAAAATCTTTTGGGGTCATGGTGTCACGAAACCTACAATTTAGAATCCCCATTGGCCAAGGAGTCTCCATACAGTCATTCAGCTCAATAGACCTTTTGGAACTGAAGATAATGATGAAAATAGGTTTTTATGGTTAGTTTCCTGTTACATTTCATGCCAAATTAGTATGCACATGAACATACCTATCCTGAAAATCATCAAAATTGACACTGTGATTGCCTGAGGGGACGTATTCTGTATCATCATCAACATCCATCATGTCCTCAAAATGAAAGAACTCGTCCTCTTGCTCGTCCTCGTCCTCCTCCGGCGAACTCTCTCTGGCCTGGTGCTCCGTATCGGATACCTGAAATAACATTTTTGAGTACAAATTGCCTCGAAAATTTAGACAATGTACACAATAACTATGTACACATTGACTGGAAAATTCAGGCACTGCCATTGTCTGATTGTTAAATTTTACTGTGACATATTCATTGTTTATTTAGTTAAACATTTGAATTTATGCTCTTTTATATTTTTGATTTTAATAATAAATTATGTTTAAAAAACTAACATTTCATATTGAATCTGTTGTAAATGATTTATGCTTTGATAACTATGAGTGTGAAACAGAAATTTCATGATTATTAAAATCTACGATATATCATCACACTTCTAAAGATAACAATATATATATTATTACATAATACTGTGAGGACTGGTCACAAGTCTGCGGCCGACATTGGGTTGAGGCATGGCACCATGACACATGCAGGCTCTTCTGTGTTCCCACAGATACCATGCAGGTAGATTCAGTCTGTGAAGTCTTACTTCTGTGCTGTACATGCAAGAAAGATAAAAAATAAAAAATAAAAATATTAAAAATAGGCAAATGCAAGTCATGTGAGATAACTAAAATTCATGATTTTCAATTAAGTTTTGTCTTAGATCCCAAGGTTTCTGAATGCTTTTCTTTGTAACAAAATTTATAATCACATAATATACTGAAGCTTACTTTAATAGTATAATTTTTCTTAGTTTACTTATCTTATTCAATATAGTGTGATATAAATCTGCATGTCATTATACATTGTAATATAAGTATGAATTATTTTACTTAATTTATATTCCTATCAATAAATTTATACTTACCAAAGTGAGGTTACTTGTATCTGTGGCAACAGAATACGTTTGTAATTCTACTAGGCCTAGTACGGGTTGAGTACAAGTAAGTGGTGCCATGGGTTATAGTCAAAACGGCGACAAACCAAAACGGCGACAGGCCGTTAGTCAAAACGGCGACAAAGTAGACGGAACGGCGACAAAAATAACTAGTCAAAACGGCGACAGCATAGCATTTGTAAGGACAACAGAAAACAGGATTCATCTTTCCGTTGTTTACTATGACATTGTATAAAAAATTACATTAATTCTCAACGCACTTGAGTCATTATCAATTATACTGAGTCCAAATCGCTAGTTATGGCCTATGACAGTACAATGAAACATATATTATGATATGAAATATAGATACAAATAGATATAAAACATTGGGTAAATATAGTTAGGCGCAACCTTCTATGATACATTTTCTTACTACTTTAAAACTGACTTCACCAAGAGTTAAAAGTGCTATGTTACTAGTCTGACTGAACAAAATGATTTAGACTATTGATCTTATCAATTAAGTCAATAATATAAACTGAAAACAGCGTGGGGATTAAAACACATCCCTGACGGACACCAAACTGAACTTGAAAGGAATTAGTTTCATTATAATTTATACATTAACACATTACAATGACGATTGACTTTATCAAAAGCCTTTTGATTGTTTGTACATAAAATTTATATCTCTTTGTACACTAACACCACCAATGTTGGTTTTTGGAGAATAAAGTGAAGTTGAAGTTGATAGAAAAGATCCTGTGTACAAAGTGATAATAATCACGGCAAATTGGCTCTCATTGATGCCCCTCCGATATCAATCAGTGTCATAGTAATTGGTCGTAATTAATTAATCGACTTAAGTAATCAATGCTTAATTGGAAGGAATTGACCATTGTTCTGTAGTTACTGATATTGTGATCATTATTCGTTTCCAATTGTTACAGTTGTTCTTTCCTTTACAGTTCTTCTCAGCAGTAAAGCTGCATGATCTTAGTTACTTAGTTTGTTTAGAATAAATTTCCAATCTACTGGGTGGAATGATTTTTCAATTCTATTAAAAAAAGTAATTCGGGTATAGATTTATATTTTCCTTTTTTGGTCCACATGCAATATTCAAAAAGTCAAGATCACCTATAAATTATTACATACAACATTTGATGACTAACATCGATAACAAAATTGATCACATCGTACATGGTAGCCATTGAGGTGCTATCTTTAGGTTTGTACCAGTGAACTTACAATAAAATATTATGGTAATACTGAGTGAAAGCAATCATATATACCAAATATGATACTTGAAAACTTATTCTATAAGTTATAAAAAAAAATAAACTACGACTCGAAAGCAAATCAAACGCCCACAAGCAACACATTTCACATGCATGAAAGAATGCCTTATCAAACTTTAAATAACAAATTACCAAAAAAACAAACATGCTACAACGTCATTTTCAAATGTATTTAATATATAACAAAAATTGCTGTCGCCGTTCCGTCCAAATGTTGTCGCCGTTACGTCCAGCGAATTTGACATATATTTTATTGATAAATGTGTTTCGCCGTTTCGACTAGGCATTTGTCGCCGTTTTGACCAAATTGTCGCCGTTTTGGTCTGTCGCCGTTTTGGCTTGTCGCCGTTTTGACCGTATCCCGGTGCCATACTCGATGTAATGCTCGCCGTGTCGATCTCGGGAAATCCTGTGTTCTGGAAAAAATGTAATGTAATTTATAAACAATTACATGATATTTTTCAAACTGAATATTATGATAACATCGATACGTGATACTATGTGAACGATATCTTACTTGGTGACATAACTTCTCCTAACCAGCTCCATCTTACTTTACGGTATGTCTGATAATAGAAAATAAAATTGCAAACTCGAAGCGTACGAAATCAATAGATTCAATTCTGATACAAAACTACGCGTAAGTCAAGGAGAGAAAAGAATATTGAAACCAGTTCCCATGTTTTATAGATTAATATGTTTGTTTTTGTAACATGGTAAGTCATTTGTTTGATATTTTGTTCCGGTATTTTCACGATTACTTACTTGACAGCTCGTCGTTGTTGTTGACATGGAAGTGCCGAAATGAGAGTGCTCTCCCTTGCAGTCTAGACTGTCTTTCGGCTCGGCGTCCTGGTTTAATCTGGGCTTGTTTTTGTACGCTGGCAAAAGGGACATTGTCTCAAAACAGCAACGGGAAAAGTGGTCTGAGCATATTCTTGTCGATGCATTTGATGTTGTTCTACATAGAAGATCCCACTTTCGTTTTCTGATCGGTGATTTCGGGAAACGAAATAAATTTGCTCGCTTGTTAATGCTACTGTTTTTACAGTCCGGAAAGCAACAATACACCATCTTATAGTTTAGGGCAATAAATAATAATCTTATCTTATTACCTTAACGCGGCATTGATCGCAAATCTTTGATCATACTACGCCTGAGCAGGTACTCGATGCTGATTGGTTGCTAACGAGTTTATGTTGCTACGGTCATCACTTACGTCATAATCAAGGGGAGATAAGTCATGGGGTGTTTCATCCTCCACGCAGGCGGTCTGCGCAACTCCGGACTTCCTCCTTCGTAAGCCTAACTTGTCATGCGCACAGCCCTGTTTGGAGGATGGGGGTGTTTTCGTTTGAAAATGAATGGAACGTTTTGAAAACTTTAAATTTTATTTCTCAATTGCAAAGTTAATGATTTACATTTATTAAAATTGACAATTGTCACCATTTCACTATCAAATATTAAATAAAAATATAGTGATGTTGATGTCAACAAATTTGTTTCATTTTTATGTACTGTTAACCTTTAAGTCTGTCGTGGGATATTCTGTCATTCTCTCCGTAAGAAATGTTTCAGTTGATCTGCAGACTGAGGGCAAACACAGTCTGATTAAAATCGACCGTGCTCCGAGGAACAAAATATAAAAAATATTGTCTCCATCGGGGCTCGAACCATTCGGGATATCCTCTCCGTCTCGGTCTGAATGCACCCACCTCTATCGCGTGTTGCTATAACCAGTTTAGCGCAGACAAACCCAGTCGTAAGCTATCCAATCACATCCTCGTTTTTAAATAGCGTTTAGCGGCGGTTATATATAACGAATGGTACACTGGAGTTACCTGCCCCTGATGGATGCCGAAGCTTTCACTGCGCTCCTTTCGATTGGCTGGATGAGCTTGGGTTCAGAACATGCGGGCAATAGGGGTGCCTTCAGACTGTGAATGAGAGGAAAGCCGGGCTGGGTGAGGTTCGAACCCCGCTAGAGATAATATTTTTACACTTTTTTTTCACAGTCGATTTTAATCAGACTGAGGGCAAACATTGAGACCGAACACAAGCTTTCCAATAATGGTCCAAGCATGCTCTATGGGGTTATGATCTGAATACCTTGAAATTGCGTTGTGATGTTCTGTAAAACTCTTGTTCGATTGTTTGAACATTACATTGGGCCTGTTTCATGTCCGAGGAATTATTCCAGGAGTGATAATCTCATTCCTGTAGCTAACATATGAATACCACAAGATCAGTTATGTGTTCAACTCTAATGCTGCCCCAGACCATCATACTCCCCACTCCATACTGTTAGTGTTCAACAATGGTACAGTGCGAGTGCCATCTTTGTAGTAGAACCTTGACTCGCTGTGAAGAGTATCGGTAATTGACGATGGACAATCCAGTTATGATGTTGATTATCCATGGGCCTGGACCCGAGGCCTGCAGCATGGCTTTCTCTCAATGTGTTGATACCATGTTCCCTCCAACTCTCTGGAAGTTGTTCTGGAGTGATCTTGCCGTCCTGAACCAGTTTCCCCATAGATCTTCATGTGGATTTGCAACTCTTGGAATCTGTCATTTGTCGGTAAAGTGCTCAATAAATGACACCGGATGAACATTAAAATGATTGACGGCAGCAGTTTGACATACATCCCATCTCATGCCTTAACAACTTGCTGACTTTGTTATGGGACAAGAGTGGTTTTCATATAAAGTATTGCTTGTTGGTTGTAAATTTTTGTAACTATGTCCGCATTCCAAACTCAAATGTATTCTCACTTCGCAATAACTGATTTCACAGTTGCAAATTTTTGACAGCTAAAGTGTAGGTATATAAAAAATGAGAAGTGTCTCGGCTAATACACCCACAGTTACAACTAAGAAACCATAGCAACAAGACGTTAGAGTGTTATAACCTGATTCATAAGGATGCATCCTTTCTCAAGGTACAAACGTTACGCTAACTCAACTAATCTGTACCCTGGGCTCCGAAGTTAGATTCGCTCGCGTGCCCCGACTTTGGATATAGTCAATTGATAAAATTTCAACGAGAAAATGATTTGATTATCCCAAGTCGGGCCGCGCAAGCGAATCTAGCTTTCAAACCAAGGGTACAGATTGGTGGAGTTAGTGTAACATTCAGGATGCATAAGTATGATATGTTCCCAATACCCTTGCTGCTAAATTTCTTGTAAGAAATAGATGTAGTAAAATTCATCGATGTTATGAACACTGGCAGTAATTGTTATAATTTAACCATGGATATACTGTAGTAAATCTCACTCTTAAAAGTTATCACAATTTGGAGTCTCCCCCAAAGTCAAATACTCAAATAACAGTAACATGCTGCCATGTTGTAAAGCTTTAGATTATGTCGTGACCACTATGTCATGGGCTTGTGGCATATATTGGTACCCATTCAATGAACTTGAACTATCTGAAAATACATCTAGAATAAGAATCGCTTGGAAATCAAACAAAACAAATGACAAAAACGTCTCATTAGCTGTTTGACAGGTTTTTTAGTTTTATTTGGAAAGAAAATCCTTTCATACAATAAATATGTACAAACAGTGTCATGAAGTACCAAGTGCATACATGATTCACATGGTTGAACAAGCACTTCTGCTCTGGGCCCTGATTAGCAAATACTCAGGATAATGATAGCCCAAGTGCGGATGATTGATCACAGTCTCTAAACCTCAGCAAGGTCTGTCTACACTACTTGATCCTCTGTCTCATGAGTGGAACTTCTTGGAAGGATCCTTGGCGTGATCCAGAAGCAGCTGGCAGGGAGTGAACTGAATCCCGTACAGGTCCTGGTACTTGAGCATGCGGTCCACCAACTGACCAGCTCCGTGGATGTCCAGGTAGCGGAATGGACCTGCGGCAAATTGAGTTTTCATTTTGTATTGTTTGTAAAATATGAAGTATCTGTGAAATTTATGGTACAAACTTCTCTATTCACCATTGGGAATTTTTTTACTCTGAATATAATTGATATAAAGCAAATTAAGTAGTTTTTTGTTCAAAATATGATGAAGAATGAAATCTATTATCATGGATTTTCAAATTCACTTTTCACCATAGACAACTTTTAGACATGGGTTGAAACTTCATCAATCAAGTTGCTTGATACCGACATTAAAATCTACATTGATTGTGAATATTTTATCTCCATATTATCCTTTACTCAAACGTCATGGAAGACAAACAACTATGTAAAATGAATTAAAATAACATTTGTGTGTTAACAAATTGAAAACAGACAATGCTCCCATATTTCTATTGGATATTTTCAAAGTACAGATATATGAAGAGCCCTAATAATTTGGGAATTTCACAATGAATAATTTCTCAGCAAAGTTTTCAAATTACCGGTAACACTTAAGTATAAGAGTTGCCTGACATTGATATCTTATGATACTCAAGAATATAGAAGTGAAAGGATTTATGTATGCAAAGAAAAGATAGAAAGCAATCAAAGAAATCAAATGTATTTAGGTTGATGCATGTAAAGAATATTCTGATTTTCAGTCCTTATAGAAAGTGGAGTTTGTGGTTTGTAATATCAAACCAGCACTTCTAGTACCAGACTTCAAAGTCTTAAACACTAAGTTAATAACATATCTGTTTTGAAAGCTAGTTATACTCGTGACTTTCGCAGCTTGCCAATCAAAACTTGTGAGACAAATGTTCACTTTCAACAAGTAACTTACCTCCCAAAAATGGTGGGAATCCGAGACCAAATACAGCACCAACATCACCCTCAAGCTGGCAAAGAATAAAGTCAAAAAGATGTTGAATAATTTTCGTTTTGCATGGTCAAAATCTCAATTTGCATTTTAAATAAAACACAAAACTTTGATAAGAAAGGATGTTTCGATCTCAAAAACCATTGACATACAACTGATTTACATCTTATTTGATAGATCTGACCATTTATTACTCGAATTGTTAAAGGTAATGAACATGAACTTATACAAAAGGTAACTCTCATATCCACTTACAGGGTTGCGAAGGATTCCATCTTGTAAACAATAGACTGCTTCATTTACAAATCTTGAAAACAGACGATACTGGATCTCCTCATCAGTGTTTCTGAAACATTTATAATATCATTACGCATTTGTGTTGGTCATTCTTATTAAACAAATGACAAAGAATGTTAGCCAATAAATGAATTTAATTGCCCAAAACTTTTTGAAATTTGACAATACATCCTCATCTGATACAAGGGTACATGTACAGACTAAAAAACAATCCATGAATTCACTGCATAATATTAGGCTGTTTTGATGATTGAATAAAGGGTTGAGGATCATAAATAAATCTTTTTGTTTCTTGTCAAAACACAGTAACACTGCCTCAGAAAGATATATGTAGTGGTTCAAAGAACAACAAATTCACTTACGTCTGTTTAGGGGGAATGTGATACTTCTGTAAGATTGCCTTGGCTTCTTCATTCTCTGGTCGTTCTTTTGATCCCTTCTCGTACACATAGCACCCTTTCCCACTCTTCCGCCCTAGAGGAAAACGGAGAACCCAGTTTAGTAAGTAAATTGAACCAACTTATTAAAAACATGTGTCGAGGAAAATATGTAGCACTAAAACATTCTTACATAACATTTTGGATTTCTTAGAAA
This sequence comes from Steromphala cineraria, assembly GCA_916613615.1. NCBI lineage: Eukaryota > Metazoa > Mollusca > Gastropoda > Trochida > Trochidae > Steromphala > Steromphala cineraria. Next base: position 33,958,491 of record OU744722.1, on the reverse strand, counting down.
TCAAATGAATCAATTTGGCATACAATTGATTGTGTCAACAATTGATATGTGACACTGGCTTTGCTTCACCATTTCCCAAACAAGGTATTGGCAGGAAAGGATTTCATGCTCTTATCATCCTCCCTTTGGTCCAAATACAACAATTTGGAGAGACAAATGTTTTGGATTGACAAAAGAATTTCTGAATAAGCAGTAACAAACAGTCAAGCATTAGCCAGGGGCTTAAGAAAGATACTACTACAAAATATTACTAAAACAGCAGGAGTAAAGCAAAATCATGGTATAAACTTGACATTTGATAACTAACCAAGGAATCCATGTGCCACCATATCTTTCAATACGTCAGGGTTTCCTCCTCCAAACCTCTCCCCAAAAGCCTTGCCAAGGTCTTCAGCTACATGGGCGGCGACATCAATGCCGACTTCATCAGCGAGGGTTGCTGTACCCACAGGGAAGCCAAACCTCTTGCTGCACCGATCTAGGTCCTTGGGACTAACTCCTTCCTGAAATCAGACTTACATGTTGAGTACTGCCATGTTTTAAGTCCAAAGAAAAGCGGAAAATTATGCCTAAGTGAATCTTTAAAAGAAACTTAGAAGTTGTTGACCAACAAAAAATAAGATTACTTAAAAGATTTGTGCCACTTTGGAAAGATAAGACAAGACATTGCCATGCCACAGACCTGCAGCAATCTGATTGCCTCTGACAGCATAGGACCAAGGATCCTGGTTGTGTAGAAGCCGGGTCCATCCTTCACTGTGATTACCACCTTGCCTTGGCGCAAACCAACATTCACTGCCGAGGCTGAAGTAATAGAGAAAGATAAAACAATACGTGACATGTTGAGGGGTTATTAAAGCCAATTGTTTTCAAATACATGTTACAATGGTTAAGGTATAAATCTCTATCAATTTTCCAACCAAGCCAAAATAATTAGCAAACTTTCCACCTGAAACAACGACTTAAAACATTAAAAACACGAAAGGGCGATAAAAAGAGAACTGTATTCAAGATAAATTTAACCCGTGGTATCTTACTTTAAATCAGGTATTCTAGTATTTACTTGAACTTTTAGAGAAGGTTTTACTCACCTGTTGTGTCCTTTGATGTCTTGTCAGTTGTGATGATTTCTAACAACTGCATTTTGTCTACAGGTGAAAAGTAATGCATTCCGATGAACTGAAAATATAGAAAATGAGAAGTACAAATACACAAGATTTAAGCAATAGAATGTTCTGGTAATGGGTCATTGGTTGAATCACCCCTAGACTAAAAAACGGTTCTTTAATTCGAAATAATGCCCACATAACAAATAGGCTTTTCACAATGGTCACATTGTTACATTGAGAAATCCTTGAAATGTTAAAATTGTTTACTCACCCTATCAGGTCGGCCACTGGCCTCAGCAATACGACCAATAGGAAGAGCAGAGGTGTTGGAGGCAAAGATACAGTGCTCTGGGATATGCTACAAAGGAAAAGTGAATATTGTCAAAACATTTAAAAAGAAAACATTAGTAAAACTAATATGTTAGATAAATCTCATTCATTTGTATTTAATTATGAATAGATTTTTACACATTTTTAAATGAAGGGTCATATGCACATTCTAAAATTTCAAGCACAAAAAAACCCTAAAGGATTATTTCAAAGTTTGTTCATAAAGTATAGGTACAAATTAAGGAGTTGTACATCAAGGCTGCAAGCATAAACATGTGGAGCAAAGACAATTATATCAACATGGTAAAGCCCCTGAAAACTATTCATTAATAAAAACAATTTAGGTCCTGCAAATTTGTAATCATGACTTACCTTTTCAACTTCCTTGACGACTTTGTGTTTGATTCCGATATCTTCAAATACAGCTTCAATCACCATGTCACAGTTCTTGAAGTTGTCGTACGTCAGTGTCGGTACAACATTTGACATGATCAGATCCCTCTCAGCTCTGTCAAAAGATAGCATAAAAACATGACTGAAAAGTTCTTGTGCACCTTTGAATCTACTTGTATGCTCATATTTCTCATATAGTTTTCAAAAGAGCATCTAAATGAACAAGGCAAAAGTGAGCGCGGCTCACATACCCCCGCTTGAGTTTGACCGCCTTCACGTAACATTAATTTGAAAATTTATGATTATGACTTAGAACACAATGATCTTGCAACCCTAAAAACTATTTCACTTCAAAACATCCCCGGCTATGTAGTTTTTGAATAAAATTCTGGGAACCCTGGAATTACCCCTAAAGGGCACAACAGCACTATACAGTCGAACCTTGTTTTGGTTACAGGTGAAAATCGTCCGGATAGCAAATCGTCCGGTTAACTGGGTCATTTTTCTTAAGAAATATAGACACATTGTTTGAAAAATCTTTGTCCGTAAGGTGAGATTTATGGATATACGGAGTCTGGGTATCCGAGGTTCGACTGTATACTTCCATACCAAATTTGAAGTGTGCAAGTCATTTGGTATTTAAATAGTAAAAAAATTTGACCGTTTTTGGTTAAAATTTCAAAAATTATTTGGACCATTGAGTTGAAACCCCTAAAAGGCACAACAGCACCATATAGGCTACTTCCATACCAAATTTGAAGTTTCTAAGTGGTATAGTTTTTCAGTTATGCTCCGGAAACGAGACAAAGTCCAAAAATCGGACCGTTTTTGGTCAAAATTTCAAAAATTATTTGGACCATTGAGTTGAAACCCCTAAAAGGCACAACAGCACCATATAGGCTACTTCCATACCAAATTTGAAGTTTCTAAGTGGTATAGTTTTTCAGTTATGCTCCGGAAACGAGACAAAGTCCAAAAATCGGACCGTTTTTGGTAAAAATTTCAAAAATTATTTGGACCATTGAGCTGAAACCCCTAAAAGGCACCACAGCACCATATAGGCTACTTTCATACCAAATTTGAAGTTTCTAAGTGGTATAGATTTTCAGTTATGCTCCGGAAACGAGACAAAGTCCAAAAATCGGACCGTTTTTGGTCAAAATTTCAAAAATTATTTGGACCATTGAGCTGAAACCCCTAAAAGGCACCACAGCACCATATAGGCTACTTCCATACCAAATTTGAAGTTTCTAAATGGTATAGATTTTCAGTTATGCTCCGGAAACGATTTCGGACGGACGGACGCACGCACGCACGCACGCACGGACGGACACGCGGAGCGCTATATACCCCCGCTCCAAATTTGAAGTTTCTAAATGGTATAGATTTTCAGTTATGCTCCGGAAACGATTTCGGACGGACGGACGCACGCACGCACGCACGCACGGACGGACACGCGGAGCGCTATATACCCCCGACTACGTCGTAGCGGGGGTATAACAATGGTTCTTAACGTAATGCTCATAAACAAAATAAAATCATCTCTAAAGATGCGAGTGACAATTTTGAGTTTACTCTAGTATTTATTGAATTCATATAGAAATGCAACCACAAAAAAATAATTCTTGTAACTGTCAAACATTTCTAAGCTAACTATTAAAGAATGAAAAGCTATGATAATCTGCCTCCATTATTTACAATCTTCAAAAAAATACTGTTAGAAAAATGCATACATGAATGGAATACACAAAATTCTTGAAATTGTCATGAATTTCCCTTAAATTACAACTACTGAAAAGTAAACAGCTCAGAAAATCTTTCTCAAGACTACTAACGTCGTAATCTTCCTCCTCTTGGCCTGTTTGTCGAAACCCTGCTGTATCTGGTCCTGTCCGCGAGCAAGGCCTTGTGAAGTCATGTCCTTCATGATCACCTCCATCCCCTTATCCACACTGACCTGCACCACACCAGCACCCATCAGACCAGCTCCTAGCACTCCCAGCGTCCTGCAAATATATCACAAATATCAGTTGTGCATCCAAAGGGGTTTTCATGGGGCTCAACAATGTCACCCTTTTAAAAATTTTCTTTGAAGGTTGATCTCTAGGATGAATCATCCCCACATCACCCTTGAAAGTTGGATTGAACAATGTGCATGCTGCGTTATTTGGGCGAAATATATGCAATGTGAAGTTTAGACAGATTAGTTAAGGATTATTTTCTAACTTTGAAGGGCTTAGAAATATTGGGTTCATTTTGAGTTCAATGACATAAAGTTCAGTGATCAATCTACAGATATGATCTTCTGAGTCCAGGGACTGGCTACCAAAAAGTATTCTGAGTCCCAGCAGATTTTAATGAGTCCTTTAATGAGTAAGCAAATAGTACCTCCAAAAAAATTTGCATCCCAGGACTCAAAGCTAAAATTTCTATGAGTCTTATTTTAATTTTATGAGTATTTGAAGCAGGACTCGCAGGTAAATTTATCCCTGAAAGTTGACAATTTCCCAAACCTCAATTACTCAGACTGTCTACTTTCAAAGATTAGACCTCCAAATTGGCTTGATTTTTGGAATTAGCTTTATGATAATACCAAAAGTTGATAATACCATTAAACAATTTCTTGATCCCTGCATTTTCAGGATATTGGTTGGTGTAAAGCAAGTTAAACATTGATGACTGTTACTTGTTTTAATATTAAAGTTGACATATCATGATTCAAATATTTCCAATATTTAAGAAATTGGCTTTTGTAAGTTTTTCTTCATATATATATACTTCTTCGCACAGGCACTCTGAATAATTTTGGCTGCCAAACATGTGAATAAAAGTAAACTGTAAAAGATATGACATACTTGACTTCCTTCTTTGGTTTTCCATAGGCGTTCTTCTTGCATGCTGTTTGTCCATAATACAGACCAATGAGGCCCTTTGATTGTGTGGTCACTCCCAACTCGGCAAATCCCTGGAAAAACAGAGTGAAAAATACAGTGAGTTTCAGCATATATCATTACTTCATACCTCAATCCCAATAAAAAAAATGACCTTGCAACTTAATATTTATTATCAAGTATGATTTAAAGTAAAGCCATTTTCTCTACCTTTCTTTCTGCCTCGTAGCCAACTTCTTGTCCTCCGTCCAGTCCTTTCCTGGCCACCTGTAGTCATAGAAAGGAACTTATTAGTAGCTCAACCAACATTTCTACATCAGATGGAAAAAAACCAATTACTTCCGTCATAAGAGCAAAGATTTGTCTCTGCTTAATTTCTATTGTAAGTTTGTTATAGTCAGAGTGAATGATTCTGCATTCTGATTGGTACAGAAAAAGCTTTCTTCAATCATTATGTAAAAGAATAATATTACCGGGTAGTTTCTATTGAAAGAACAATAGGTCCTTGTACTCAGATTATAAATGTAAATTGAGGTTTGAATTCAACATACAGATCTGCATAAAAATCACTTTTAAGATCTTGAGAAAAATTCACTGATAATCTTGTTTCTATCATTAGAGCAACAACTGCATCTGTTCAATTTCTATTGTTACTTTTATTGCTTACGATTCTACATATAGATCTGTGCGAAGTAATGTATACATCCAAGATCTTTAGGAAAAATGACAATTCTCAAGAGCTGTTACTTTGATTCTTTATTTGATGCATCAAAAAGGTCTGTACAAACAAAGGCTTACTTCTAAGATCTTGAGTGGAGCAGGGTAGAGACCCCCTGACATCTTCATCACCTGAGCTTTAGCCTTATTGAACACAAAATTCTTTCCAAAGTCGTAGGAGAGCAGGCGATCCATTATCTCTGTAATATTATACACAGTGAGATTTAGTGATTTTCTTCATTGATAACAAGATTACATGAAATGCATTTGAAATTTCACTTTGTACTGCTGCCATAGTCTGAAAGAATTAGTGATATTGAATAATTTTTTGTTACTCACGAACAGCAGACACCTTTGTCAGCTATTCAACATTTTTATGAAAGAAGTGGTAATGATTGATAATTTGAGGGGTGTTGCAACGTTATGATACGGACACCTGACATTACGATGCCTAAAACAATATTTATAACAAAACTATACATGTGATGATACCCTTTTTCAGGAATCCTTAAAAATCATGAACTTTTGAAAGACATTTTGATTATTGGGCAAAATTAAAAATTTTTAAGTAAATGATACAGACAGTAACACAAATGAATATCATTAGATTAAATGTCAAAATATTTGATACGATATATTATCATTAATCTCCTTAACGCTGCATTTAAGATAAAAGTGGAATATCAGGAGAACATAATCCATAGCAAATGAAAGCTACAAATTGAAAAGAGTTCAATATTTAAACTTTTTTAACTTTACTCACTGTCCTGCATGCCCTTTTTCTTTGGAGTTTTCTTCAAAGTACCATTGGCTAAACCTCTACAAAAGAATTTATGAAAGTCAACATCATTGCATCCTTTTTGACAATCAACAGGAATCTGAACAAAGCAATATCATTCAAAAGCTGTGTCGTCTTTTCAAAATAAAGTTTCCTGACTGAGCTTAAACATTATGTATGATACATTGTCATGAAATGATATACACAAATTCCAAACCTTGCTGTTTCAATCGCAACCTCCTCCAGGTACTGAAGAGTTCTTTCTTCAGGGGAAGTAATACCAGGTCCTGAAAGCAAACCATGTATTTAACTACCTTGAAAGCAATTTTATGTGGTTCAGTACAAAGAACAAAACTATTGATTGTTGGTGAAGATGGATTGTTGATGTCACAAGGCTTATATTGTATATAATACAGTATTTATATTCTGTGAAATGATCAAATTTCTCTTCTACGCATATAAGCATAACTTTGAATTCCAACATCAATTAATATAATCAAATCACCTAAAGCATCCACCAATCCATCAACCAGACCCATCTTCTTTGCTTTATCAGCTTTTATTGTTTTTCCTGTCAACATCATATCTAGAGCATTTGGAACCCCGACCTGTAACACAAGTTCAAGATTATTTGAAAATAAATATATTACTGTTGAATACAAGTAAAATGTGATGAACAGCATATATACTTCATACAGAAAACAGAGGAACTGATGAATTTACTGTGAATGTATTTTTTCTCCAAATGTCAACAAAATACATTTTAGCTTGATGTTGAGATTCAAGATTGTCATCAAGTTATTGAACAAAATTCCCTAAACATACCTTAGTAGATTTGAACTTTTGCCAAGACGAATTATTGGAATGGAACAGTCTAATCTTAGTTTTGTTAACCATGTCAAAGTCTCACTGCTCCCAAATTAATTCACATTAATTGCTTTAATAATGGAGTTCTCCAATAGATGGACACATATGCATTTGTGTACAGGTGAATCAAAGATGTAATTTCATTCAATTGAAAAATGCATTCAGTTGTTTCGTTATCACATAACCCCTATAACAAGGCTATCCTTGTTTTCCTTTCTTCATCCTGTCAGAAGCATTTTTTAGATTAGTCCAACTACAAAGTTTCAGTGGATGTATGGAGAGTACCCACCAGTCTGGGCAATCTGACGGTGCCCCCGGCTCCAGGCAGCAGACCAAGCATCACCTCTGGAACTCCCAACCCAGTCTTCTTGTCCTTCACAGCCAGTCGGTATTGGCAGGCCATGGCAGTCTAAACAGAGCCACAGAGTTTTGTTTAACACATCAATTTCTATTTATTGTTTGGAAAGAGATATCCTATTGATGATAACTTAAAGAATGGCAAGAGAAGATTGCTAGATCAACTTTTATTTATTATTATTTTCTCTAAATTTTGATAAAACCTTTTATTCCAGAAAATTAAAAGGCAACAGTATAGATAATATATTATGATACAATTGTCATCAGAATACATATAATGATATTACAATTAAACTACCATATTTAAGTACAGCTTTAGTGAATAAACAGGGATATGAAAGCAGACAATCTTTTAATATCAATAACCCCTTTCCATCTACTTAACATAAAGGTCATAAGGTCATAAGTATTTGATCAAAACCTTAATTTATCATCTTTGCCAATTCCCCTGCACAAATCTTAAAAAATAGAGCCATTGGCTCTGTAGCTCATCAGGCTTCATCATCAATTATGCTGTAAAGTGTGGCCAATGATACCCCCTTTGTAGAGGCCACAGGGGCACCAATCATAAAACAAGTGAAGAAGCGAGCAAAGCTCACATACCCCCGCTCCCCACTTTGTTCAAAGAATTTCAAATAGTAAAACTGATTAATATTGGTTAAAGTATGATAGTTGAGTATACAGTAAGTCATTGTGTAAGTCATCTTTCAACTGAAACCCAAATACCGAATTCATTAATAGGTTTTACAATCAAAAGGGTACATCTAGAGATAATGGTTGATCTTTGTTTCAAATTTGAGGTAGTTATCATGAATATTCTATGAGATGCACTGAGGACAAAATTATTTTTGTTGAGTCACTTTGTAAGTTGTTTTCCAAAGAAACCACAGAGAAGAAAATCCATATATATCATTTAACTCTCACAAGGCATATCCAGCAATCACGATTGACATATGTAGCAAATTTGGTGAAGCTGAGATGTATATTTCATGAAATATGTTCAGGACAAAGTAATTTATCATAGAATCACTGTTTTAGTCATGTTTCCAAAAATTAAAAAAATGTGATGGTCTAATCCTCAAATGGCACATCTAGGGATCATGGTTGATAAGTGTATGAAGTTTGGTGAAGCTAGCATGAATAGTTTAGGAGATATGCTCCGGACAACAGACTTGGTCGAAGAGTCACTGTTTTAGTCATGTTTCCATGGAAACCGCAAAAAATTAAAATAATTTGTTGGTCGAACCCTTAAAAGGCACAACTAGGGATCATGATTGATAAGTGTATGAAGTTTGGTGAAGCTAGCATGAATAGTTTGGGAGATATGCTCCGCACAAAGAACTTGGTCATAGAGTCACTGTTTTAGTCATGTTTCCATGGAAACCGCCAAAAATTAAAAGAATGTGAAGGTCTAACCCACAAAAGGCACAAATAGGGATCATGGTTGACATGTGTATGAAGTTTGATGAAGCTAGCATGAATAGTTTTGGAGATCTGCTCCGCACAAAACGACTTCCTTAAAGAGTCACTTTTTAGTCACGTTTCCATGGAAACCGCAAAAATGAAAATTCAGAAATAGTTTTAACCCTCAAAAGGCACAACTAGGGATCATGGTTGACATGTGTATGAAGTTTGATGAGGCTAGCATGCATAGTTTTGGAGATCTGCTCCGCACAAAGTTTTGGGACGGACGGACAGACGGACGGACGGACGGAAAGAATGAACGCTATATACCCCCGCTTACGCTGTAAGGCGGAGGTATAATTAAGTATATATAGGCGACAAGTTTCAGTTTTCTAGGCCTTATACTTCAGGAGAAGAAGATGAAAATAGATTTGAAGGACGTTCCTGTTGCCTTTATTAGGGGTCACAGGGCCACCAAAGCTACAATTTATAATCCTCACTAGCCAAGGAGTCTGTACACAAAGTTTCAGCTTTCTAGGCCTTATGGTTCTGGAGAAGACAATGAAAATAGGATTTTAGGGCGTGGCCGCTGTGGCCCTTATTAGGGGTCACAGGGCCACCAAAGCTACAATTTATAATCTTCACTAGCCAAGGAGTCTGTACACAAAGTTTCAGCTTTCTAGGCCTCATGGTTCTGGAGAAGAAGATGAAAATAGGTTTTTAGGGCGTGGCCCCTGTGGCCCTTATTAGGGGTCACAAGGCTACCAAAGCTACAATATATAATCCTCACTAGCTAAGGAGTCTGTACACAAAGTTTCAGCTTTCTAGGCCTTATGGTTCTGGAGAAGAAGTCGAAATTCCACAAAGTTTACGGACGGACGGATGGACGGACGGACGGATGGACGGACGGATGGACGGACGGACGCCGGACACCATGCCATGCCATAAGCCCATCGGGCCTTACAGGCCAGATGAGCTAAAAATCACATATTCCTATTTCTAAGACTATTCCACTGCACCTCCAGTCCTCCCCCGAGACAGGAGCCCATGATGGCTGCTACAATAGGTTTGGGACTATCCTCTAGTCTCTGGAAAGCAGCCTGTCCACCCTTTGACACCGCCAGAACTTCTTCCTCTGTCTTACAGGCCTCAAGCATGCTACAACACAGCAAACTCTGCTCAATCTTGAACATTTTATTGCAGTGTTGTTCCAAGGTGGTCAGTTATTAGGCTAAGGAGGTCTTTTTGAGCCGATGGGACCCCTTACACTGGTAAAAGTTTTCGAAATTTCAAGGGACACCAAGTCAAAAAAGTGAGCATATTTCCCCAAGAACCCTCTAGGAACAATACTGTTATTAAAATTCTCCAAATGTACAAGATTGTAGATGATGATATAAACATTAAACAGATTACAGTAGGATAACAAAGTAATTGTTATCCTTTAGAAGATCCTCGCCTGTTAAATTCTCCTTCACTTACCCGATATCAGCTCCTGCAATGAAACATCCCGGCTTCCCCGAGATGAGGACAACACTCCGGACACTGTTGTTGCCTTGAACCTCATCAATAACCTCCAGGAATTCATTTTGAACCTCTCTCGAAAGGGCATTCACCTTAAAAAATTCAAGAGAATATCGTTATAACTCATTATGTGATGTCTCTTATCTAAGATATTTCTTATAGTAATTAAGTTAGTTTACATTTTCAATTCAAAGGAGAAACCCAATAGTTGAAATCTTTTATGAGTTATCCGTCAAATTAAAGATTTGTTTGCTACCTTTCCAACATGACAATATCCTCTGTCACTATTGATAAAAAAAAAAGACCTATTTACTAGTTTCATCATTTGGTAAGAAAAGTGTTGTAAGTAATTTGTAAGTAAGAATTGTAATACCACTAAATACAGAGTCTGTGATGCAACAATAACAAACCTTTGAGTTGGGGGTGTCAAGTCTCACAACAGCAACATCTCCTTTCACATCGATTTTGAAATGTGTCCTGGCTGTAACATACATATACTTTTTATATGAAAATAACCACTGCATATCCAGCATTACTTTGGAAAAACAGGAAAAACTAAATTTTGATACCTAAATCCCTGTTGAAGGAGCATCACCAAGGGTAGTAGGAGCTCAAAAGCATTAAGACTTGCGGAACAGATTTCTGTGTGTTCTTTTTGAGTTGAGCACATCACAATCATGAACACCAGTACTTCAGATTTTAAGAAATTCTTGTTGGCCACAGGGGCCCATCACTCAGTCATTTGAGGGGTCAATTTCTATTTGGAGGGGCCAAAGGAAAATAACATAAATTTTCCTGGCTCCTTAGATGAACTTACAATTACAAATACATTTGCATAATCAAACAAATATTTACCTGAATTTTCTTTTACAAAAGATATTTTCACATATTTTTTTCTTTTAAAACAGTTTGTAGCATATATCTTAAGATCTTTTCATGGGCCTGGAGGACCCAAGCACTAAAAGCCCCAAAAATGATGGGCCATTTATAAAAATCATGGGCCAACTGTCAATCTGAAGCTCTGGAACACATTTACTAAATCTATACATGTAGGACAATAAGACTCATTACTGGCAGGAGAATTTACTGCTCATATCAAAGAAAGCATAAACATTGTCATATGGTCAAGATGCAACAAGAAATAGTTGAAAGGTTAACTATTCATTTACAACATGGTATAACATCCACTTTGCATAGAACCTATCTTCTTTGCTTTACTAAAACCAATATGTTTTTCAATAATACATACAGGTAAAATTTTGATTCTCTAATGACTATCACTAATAACAATTTTCATTTAGTATTTCACTAACATGTCAAAAATATCTGGACACATTTCATGGATCTTCATGAATGGGACTTTTTAATAACATAATGAAGTGAACAATATCACAGCTGTGACAAAATATTATGATTAACCTATTAACAATATGATTCAATAATAAAAGGCTGAAGTTTTGACATTTCATAAATGAAATGCTGTTAAGGCATGAAAAATTTACAACTACAAAACTACATTAGTATTTTCCTTTATGTCAATATTATTATACCATTCATCATAAAGCATGGTTTACACATCTCATATGTTATTCATAAATCGAAGTCATAAAATTTAAGTTTTACATTCAATATACAATATTGTTAAGAAAATAATGCCCTATGTGATTCTTATTTGATCTGTACCAAAATCAAAAGTCAAACTATCAAACCAAAAAAAACTGAAGTATTCCATATCCATTCTTTTGCAATCAACACTTTAGGTACCAAAAGGAAAATCATAAACATTAATATATTTATTTTACTAAGTATTACATACCACATAATACAGATGATGTTGACAACAACCGGCTTTCTTTTCCTGAAAAGGATAATAGAATGTGTTGGAATACAAGGTAAAAACATTTGAAACATTACATATAAATTAAGAGATTTTATTGAAATGCTAACGGACATGTCATGATTCATATTTTATGTAAACATACAAACCTAAGTTAGGCGTCATAATCGTGTCATTTTGGAGGTTATTCTTTTCTCGGGTAAACCTACTTTCAATGTCACATTCTATAGAATTATTATTTTTACCTTACTATTTTTACATTTTATACCACTCATTACTTGTAGATATTATAAACAAACTAATGGATTTGTAAAATTTGACTTGTTAACAAATTAGAATTTAGTGTTCGAGTAGGATTCAAACCCGGAACCTCTATGTTGTCAAGCAGCGTTTTTTTGCTTGAGCTACCGAGGCTTCATGTCAGTAAATGTTCATTTTGTTGTGTAACGACTCACTAATTTTCATATGTAAATACATATTGTATATCTTTATATTTATTATTTGCTTCTAAAATCGTATGCAAAGTGTTTTTGGAATGTCTTGCACGAAGGGCATGGTGTTAGGCAGGCAGCTGGCGATAAATGGCTACGTTGTGCGATACTTTTGTTTATATATTTCAATTTTTACCAAATTTGTTGACCTTTCCTTCGCTATATATGACAGTTATTAACCTTCCCCTACCTTTTGGTTGAAAATGTAAAACATTCGGGGTCGGGAAACTTGATTTAACCATTCTTAGACCACAAGGAATTAGTACAGACATTGAGACCAATCAAGATTAATGCACCATTAATCTGTAGTAAGTATAGATTAACTTTACCGAAATCCTAATCTTTGCAATGGGGGCTAAATTCCATTATTGCTCCTTTCAGATCTAATTCTAGGGGGGTTGCAATCCTTTTTAATAATGATATAGATCTCACTATTCATAAAACTATTGAGGATGATGAAGGTAATTTCATTATTGCTGACATTACTGTGGAAGGCAAAAGATTTACATTAACAAACCTATACGGACCAAACACTGATGACCCAAATTTTTATATCAAACTATTTGAAAAAATATTTTCCTTTGACAATCATTCATTGGTAATTGTAGGAGACTGGAATCTTGTTTTGGACCCCTCAATTGACCTAGAAAATTATAAACACTTAAACAATCCTAAAGCTAGAGAAATTGTCTTAAAAAACATAGAAAATTATGATCTACTTGATGTATGGAGGGATTTAAATAAACTAACCAAAAAATTTACATGGTGGAAGAAGAATCCAAAGAAACAAGCTAGACTTGATTTTTTTCTCATTTCACAAGATATATTTGATATCACTTTGGATTCTGATATTTTACCAGGGTATAAATCTGATCATTCTGCCATATCTTTAACTCTTTCAAACACTATCAACCAAAGCAGAGGAAAAAGCTATTGGAAATTCAATACCTCATTACTCCTTCAACCTGAGTACCCCAAATTGGTTAGGACAATTTTGAAAGAAACAGTAGATGAATATTCTGAAAATGATGTATCAGAAATTACTAATATTAACGAAAACTATGATAAGGTAAAATTAACAATTAGTGATAGTTTATTTTTGGAAACCTTTCTTATGAAAGTTAGAGGGAAAAGTATATCTTTTGCATCTTTTCTGAAAAAAGATAGAAATGATAAGACAACAGAATTGGAACAAAAAATTAAAGACTGTGAAGACAATATCAGACAAAATTTTCAAAATATAGATGAATCGCAACTATCTGAACTCTCGAAATATAAGATTGAACTGGAACAGATAAAAGAAGAGGAATTAAAAGGTATTCAAATTAGAAATAGGATTTTATGGTATGAAGAGGGAGAAAAACCTACAAAATACTTCTGTAATCTAGAAAAAAGAACTTATGTAAGCAACTCTATAAACAAGATTCTCACTGATAAACATGAGGAGATAACAGATTGCACTTCTATCTTAAAACAACTAAGAACATTTTATAAGAAACTCTATTCATCAAATGATGATCTAGATGATAATATAAACTTAGAACATGTTAAGACACCATCATTAAATGACAAACTAAAGAAAGAACTTGATGAAGATATCAACATTGATGAGATTACATTTGCAGTGAAAAACATGAAAAATAACAAAAGTCCAGGAATAGATGGATTCCCTATTGATTTTTTTAAATTCTTCTGGAAAGACCTTAAGGGGTGGATTTTCAGATTTGTTAGTGAGATTTCTGCCAGGAAGGAATTATCTATTACAATAAAAAGAGGGGTGATAACCTGCATACCAAAGGCTGGTAAAGATAGAACTCTATTAAAAAATTGGAGACCAATTACTCTTCTGAATGCTGTATATAAAATAATGAGCACATGTATTACAAACCGCTTAAAAAAGACTTTGGATTTATTGATACATGAAAATCAAACAGGTTTTATCCCAGGTAGAACTATCAGCGAAAATACAAGAATGTTATATGACGTTATGTTTGAAACTAAAGCAAGAAATATGAAAGGCTTATTAATTCTCATTGACTTCGAAAAAGCTTTCGACACAGTTTCTAAAGATTTTATCAATTTAGTCCTCCACAAGTTTGGTTTTGGTCCACAAATGATAGACTGGATAAATGTACTAACTTATCACACAACTTCCTGTGTGACACAAAATGGCCACTTAACTGATTTTTTTGAAAATGAAAGGGGTTGTAGACAAGGGGATCCCCTCTCACCTTATCTATTTCTCTTTGTAGCTGAAATCTTGGGTTGTATGATAAGAAATAATGATGATATAAAGGGAATTGTTATTGATGATAAAGAATACAAGTTAGGTCAATATGCTGATGACACAGAACTACTTCTTGATGGTTCAGCTGAGAGTCTATATGCAGCTATTGAAACAATAAACACATTTTATAAGATGTCAGGTTTAAAAATCAATATTGACAAGACTAAAGCAATTTGGATTGGTTCAATGGTAGGTTGTGAAAAGACATTGTGTACAAATTTGAATATTGAATGGTATAATGGGGAGTTTGAAGTGCTAGGAATCAAATTTACACAAAACTTGGCTGACTTATGGGTGATTAATACCAGAAAAAGACTCGAGGAAATAAACAGACTATTGGCAGTATGGAGGAAAAGAAATCTAACATTAATAGGAAAAATTACAGTCATAAAGACATTAGCCCTTTCAAAATTAGTACATATTTTCAGCGCATTGCCAAATCCTCCAGAAGATTTTATTAAATCTTTGGAACTAATATTTTTTAATTTTATCTGGGATGATAAAAGAGATAAGATAAAAAGAACCACAATGAAAAGATTAAAGACTGAAGGAGGATTAGGTATGGTTGATATAAAAACATTTATCTATGCTCTGAAATTATCTACTCTTCGATTGTATTGTAAAAAATCACTTGAGATTAATCCAAGTGATATTCCTTACAATGATTTTCTCAAATATGGAGCAAATGTTGAGAAATTATTTAATATTAAAAACCCTTTTTGGAAAGATGTTTTAACAGCTTGGAATACATTTTGTAAACAATTGAATGTTAAGAGGAACAATATTGACAATATCCTTGCAGAGCCGTTATGGCTTAATCATAATTTCAAGAATCCTCACCATATTATTAAGCACTGGGCCAATATGGGAATTTTGACCATCAAAGACCTTTGTAATGAACATGGTTTCATGTCTTTTGATGAGTTAAAGACAAGATACCAAATAAGAGGAACAATACTTGATTATAATTATCTTCTTCACATCTTACCTGAGAATTGGAAATATGTTATCAAACAAAAAAGAAATATATCTTGTTATAATTTGTTTATCAATGTTTACCAAAGAAATTTGTTGAACTCTACAAAAGGCTCAAGATTATTTTATCAGAAGCTCATTTCCAAAATTGACAAACTTAAGATTTGTGAAAAATGGGAACAATCATTTAATGACTGTGAATTTGACTGGCACAATACATTTAATTTCTATAGACATGGCCTCAAAGATGTTAAACTTCTTGATTTTCAATACAGATTTTTACAAAAAGTAATATATACAAAAAAAGAACTGTTGAAAATGAATCTCATTGACAATGAGTTATGTAGTTTTTGCAATGCTGTTTCTGAGAGTATTTGTCATGTTTACTGGGACTGTTGCGAAACCAAGAAGTTTTGGAGAGAACTTGAACTTTGGATTAATAATTACTTCCCGCAGAAGATAAATTTCTCTAAATACTTGATTTGGTTCGTTACACTCCATAAAAATGTGTTAATGACCCAAATCATTATCTCTGCCAAAAAATATATCCACTTATGTAATATTAAAAAGATGATTCCAAAATTAGATCATTACAAAAAACAATTAAAACAGATATTTCTGGTTGAAAGATTTATTTTCATAAGAAATAATGAAACTGGAAAATTCCACAATAAATGGTGGCCGTTCATCCCATTATTCAACAACCAACTATGATTTCTGTACTTTATATACATTGCTTAATCTATGACACACCTTGTTTTGATGTCAATATGCAAATATATATGACTGTGTAACCATCTGGGAACAATAAAAAAAAAAAAAAAAAAGAAAAAAAAAAAAAGATTAATGCACCATTAATCTGTAGTAAGTATAGATTAACTTTACCGAAATCCTAATCTTTGTGCCATTAACCCTTTCACCTCTAAGAAACAAGTAACAAATGTGTTTTTCAGCCTGAATGTAGCGTTGAAAGGGAAAAGACGTTGAACCAGAAATAAATGACAATATATCCAGTCAACTCTTTTATGTTCAAGATGAAAGTTACTATGCTATGAGATAATTACTATATTGTGTTGAGATGATTAATAAGAAAAGTGGTTAAATGATAGAAGTAAATTTGTACTTAAACTTTAAAGTGTGAAAAAGCAGGTTGGAAGAATGAAATTGTCTGGTGTTAGCTAAATCAGTATTTTGGCATGTTAGGATAAATTACGGTACACTTTTTTGGCATCAGCTGATGAAATCACTTAGATGGACTTTTCAAAACTCATCATATCATGTTATAATATTATATTGATAATTAAGATACATATTCAGATAATCTAATTATCCATGTTAAATTTACAGACATCAACGCTCAAAAATCAGATTCTGAGAACAAGTGAGTTTTCTAATTTTAAAGGGAGGCTGATCGGATATCAGAAAAACCTAAGATTGAGTAAACACCGGGACGGGCTCTTTGACTTTGTTATTGTTTTGCAGTTGCATGCTGGGAAAATTTTCGACTGGTTATACGACTACAATGCGCTGGAATTAAACGCTCTTCTGCTCAACGTATCATGGAATACTATAGGGAATAAACGCATATTTACAACTATGGGTTTGAAACCAGCGGTAATAAATACCTGTTTCAAGAAAGAAGCTGAATAAATTCACAGTGTAACAAATGATCTAGGTCAGACGAAATCTTATGGGATAATTTTATAACTCATTTTCATAAAGATAAGATAAATTTCTAAACGAAAAGTTTTCGGGGTAGGATTTATTACTCAGAGACAGAGGCCATAGCAAAATTGGGAAGAAAGAGTTAAAATGCTTTCAATGAAACAATGGTAAAATAAACATAGTACCAGGTTAATTTACATCGGTACCTGGTACAATATAAAACATGTTCAGTGAAAGAAAACAACGAATCAGCTTAGTTTGAGAGTAAGCGAGCGCCTCCAGCAGGGCTAATAACAAACCTGCTCAGATGATCCATGTATATAATCTATGTTAATAATGTATTATCTTACAGTTTGGGAGTGTGTGCGGAGGAAAAGCTTTCATTCATTAAAATTTTCATTGGTCATATTTAATGTTCTACAACTTCATTGGTTCATTAAACTAGACATTGTGCCGGAGAAAGAAATAACATTTTCATTGGTCAGATTTAATGTTCTACAACTTCATTGATTCATTAAACTGGACATTGTGCCCGAGAAAGAAATAACATTTAATGACACAATAATAAGCGGTGATTGTGTATATTTCTTGTCCACTAAGCCAGACACGACGGCGCCATCAAGCAATGGCCCGGCAGTTATATGACCTGTTACGACACATGACTAGACTCACTGGACGTCAATAAACTGACACCTCACACCTGTTATCTGTAACATCCGGCTTTTTGATACACAACTTCAAATGGCAGATTCCCCGTCGTCTTCAAGGCACTTTTTAATGTGTATTCGATGTAACTGCAGACTATTAAATTAAACTTCTTTGAGAGGCATTTTAGAAATTGGAATGACAAAGACGTTGTCATCCATATATTCCTCTGCTATTGTTAAATTTATTATACAAATTTAAAACAATGTTATTTAAGAACGAAAAATGATAGATTAAAATTATTAGATGAGAACATTGCTTTTTTTGTAAACCCGGTTACCTATCACTCAGTTACATGATTTCACTGAATAATGAGACAAACATATGTTTATCTACATTGCATATTTAGGCAATAAGCAAACATTAATATTATACTTCACTCTTTGATTGGATACTTTATCTTCTTAAACTGTGAGAAATATTATGTTCTTTTTAGAAGATTTAGGGAAAAAACTAGTCATATGATTTTATCATATATTTTTCGTGAAAAAAAAATAAGCTAATGAATGTATTTATCAAAAATTCAAATCTTATTTCAAAATCGTTCCAGTATAATTATTTTGGAATAAATGTAACAGGAAGGGTGATAGGGGCATATTTTTGTTCATATTTTGTTATATGATTGTTAAATTACAAACCTATTCATACTTAGAACGAAGTTATCATATTTATAAAATGAAGAATAATATCGCGTCTAAATATCTGATTATCCTGCCTCAACGGTGATCGGGGAAAAAGTCACAGTTCTTCATTCACTTCAACTACCTAAAACAAATGACTTAAAAGCTCTGTCATGAAAGCATTTTTGTATTTCTATATAAACTTTCTTTTCTTGTGAGATCACCATCCATCAACTGTAACATAACTGTTGTATCCCGGAGCGCTATCAACATTTAAACCACTAAAAGCTCAGAAAAAAATTCATCCTTTCGGACAATGAAATGAAGAAGGGGGACAAATGCTTGGTGGTAATGGTGCTACAAAAGTATGGAATTCATTAAATCCTGATATCCAAAATAAAGATACACATAACACAGTTTCAAAAATACAAATTACTGTGATATTCAATGTTTATTAAATTATATTAACATGATAAATATTGTTAACAAAGACAACATAAGATAAGTCATAGCATGTGGCCTATCATCAGTCAACTTGATTTCAACACACAGAACTTATTTGAAACACCAAACATTTCAATAAGCATTACTATCATAAAATATTGTGATTTTTCCCTAGGCAAATTCGGGACTTTTTTCCGATTACCGTGTCAGATGCGGTCACGGATTTCAAAACGCTGTACACTATTTTCAACAAATCATACAAGATAGAAATCATTCCTCTATTTGAAAGGGTTTGTTAAAAGCACTGTACTTAGAACGAGGATTAAAACGTTGTTCTCATATCATTAAGGCTTAAATTGTATGGAAATGATATATTTCGAAAAAACAGATTGACAAAATGATAAAAAGTTTAGCCACGCGTTCATGCTTTAGCGAAGTAAACCTACTAACGTTACAAAGAAAGTACTATTTCAAAACAAAGACTTTGTATTTATCATATATGGTGAAAAGTAGTACATAGACGGAACGTAAATGCAATAACATTAAAAAATAACATACATACAAAGTTTCATTCTCTAAGTTTATCCTCTTTGTAATAAATCATTTTATTAAAATGTAGCCCAACTGGCCATTGAGAATAAAGCTGAGTGTGTTACGGCGAAGCTTTGACTATGCTAAAGGCTTTATCAAATAATAGTGCTTTCGTTAGAATTCTTATGATATTGGGGTAAAAATCATATTTTTTTATGTGGCGATCACACTTAGGTTACGAAACCCGAGGTAACACCAAGGTTACGAAATCATCTACAGCTGCCGGGCGGTGCCCAGTTCGTGTCACGTGACCACGTTACGCAACTAAAAAAAGTTCCGCGAACTCTCATTACCTCAGGTGATTAGCGTTGTCAGACCTGCGATTAGTCTCCCTTTAATCTACTCTAGTGCTAAAATGCCTAGTTAGTGCCTTTCTACCTTAATTGAAACATCACATAAACAATTACAACTTTAATTAAAGTGTCATTATCATGCTTATTCATACATGTAGGCCTATATTGTACATATTTTCTGATGATTTAGGAAATACTTGTTTCGTCATACTATTTAAAAACTTAGAGTTTAGGACCAAAAGATGAAACCATAAGTGATCATTATTACCAGCCATTGCATCAGATAAACATCACGCTCATAATCTAGAAGAAAAAAACTTCCAAAACCATGAAGTTGTCAGAGGTGAAAGATGAAGGATATCTCAACTGCACCTGTGAAGAGGGTCAAAGTCCAAAAGTTCACCCCTAGATACCTTGTTTTACCTGTCAGTGTCATTAGACTTGACTTATACTTTACATAATATAATTTAATGAAATTATTATCTGACTTAGTAAGTTTTAAAAACGATGAGTATTTAAAGAAAACAAGTTATTCAACCCTCCATTGCACTCCAGTTATTAACTTTATCCAGTAGACCATGATAAATGGCATCAAAACGCGTCGTCTGCACCAAGTTTGAAATGAGACGCTTACTTGTTTCCTCAATCTATTGCTTAATATGTTTAATTTAAAGAAATGTTCAAATGATTTAAATGGGTTTGTTGATAAAAAGAGAGATGTATACCCGAAGAGGCAATTCCACCAGCTCGAAGTAGCTGTCTTGCAGCCCCAACAACCCTCATGCCGGCCATGTTTCTAAAGACCGGCTAAACTTTGATCTCTCGTAAAATCTCGCTGAGTCACACACTGTCTCGTTTTACATTTCGGTCAATATCTTCGAATAATTCATATGACATCTTACCAAATTTGGAAGTAATCATACTTGGATAGTTGGGGAACAAGACTTTATACTTCTAATTTATTTGTCAGTATCAAATAAGTAAAACGAGAGGTTATAAACAGACAGTCACGTGACCGGGTTCCAAAGTCCACTCTCCAGCATGGCCGCGATGCAGAAGGCTTTCTTGCTGTCAAAGTCCGCAAGTTCTTCTTGTACGTTTCTTTCAAATGGTGATGTTTCAGGTTATGGTGAATTGTAGAGTTTAACAACACAAGAAATCTATTTGCAGTATGAAATATTTTTTTTGCTGCTTCATTTAGTTTTGAGACTCAAAAACATTCATCAATGTTGTTGCCAGGAAATCCTTATCCTAAGCCTAAGGGTCACCCTTCATGTAAAGGCTAAGGAGTAGGGTCAAAGTTATGCCACTTTATGTACAGACTACCATGTTTATAGAAAGATTAAACTTCAAAGTGTTTTAATTGTATCACCTTGTAATGAATGAGAAAACATTTATTTGGATTGCCTTGATTGGCTATAGCCTATAATCTAGGCTAGAAATTTAAAAAGAATTTAAAGTTTGATAACACATGATTCGATGAAGATATTGTCAATTTCAAGTTTGAGAACAATATGAATTTTTTACCCTCTTAGTGCCCAGCCTTTGATGCTATGTGCTTATGCAGTGCCGCTAACTTTTGGAGTCAACTCCCGATTTTGGTCAATGTTATAAAAAAAATGTCTGGGATAGGGTTAACATCTTGCGATAAACACCTGTTTCTGAGTAGGTAAACTGTTGATGAGAAATATGATCAGTCTCATATCTCACTAGCCACTTAACGGCCCCGTAACTCAGGGCTAATATCTTGCCAACATTTTCATTGAATTTGAGAGTTTTAATTTCCAAAACCAATTTAGGGAATTTGCGTTTTTCATCCACCCATACTCATGGGGCCATCATGGTTGCTCCATTGTATGTTTGTCCGTGATCAAACTTGAAAACTGTTATTCATTGAAATTTGTGTCTGTAGCAGAGGTCAGGAATTTTAATACCTAGGTTATCAAAACTTGGTATGTTTACTAATTGATATAGGTAGTTGTTCCTTTTGTTTAAATCTTTCAAGAATTTTAGTTATGTCCGAAATGGAAACACAACTTTTGAAATATGTTTCCGGGGCAGAAACCAAAATCTGTAAGGCTTTGCTCAGCAAAACTTGGTTTATTATTTTGTCAAATTGCATGGATATAATTAGCGTAACTTTTTTGGCATATAATCATATATCTTTGTGCTTTTTTTTCTTATATTGATAATTTTGTCTGTTTCAATGAAAATTCAACTTTGAAATATGTTTCCGGAGCAGAACGGATATGATGAACATAATACTTTAATAAAAAAAATGGTGTTTCATTTTGATACCAGATATTTTGAAAGAATCTTGAAATTTTGTTTTGCTTTAGGTGCTGTCCGCTGTCTGGGAACATCAGCTTCTCAGTATGCAGCAGCTAAAACAGGTGAGATGATTTTGCGATATCTGCGTTTTTTAAATCCGTCGGTATTTAAATCATGCTAAACAAATAATCCGAGGATGTTTACTGCCCTACCTCATAATGATGTGAGTGTCAAGATATGCTGTATCAAAATTTGGTGGAATCTTTTTTGAAAACGTGTGCCTTGTTAAGGGGATATTTGATGGGAAAGTTTAACTTAATGACATAAAGAATCTTCTCCCCAAATTATGTCAAGGCAGAACCTTAATTACTCTTTTATTTCTTTTGTTCAAAAGTGTATGTAATGCATGAAAATTAAAACAAATGTAAAATCATTAGTCAAAATACTTATAAGTTGTAGTTAAGACAGACATTCTCGAGTCTTGGAATGACAATAAGATATTAGTCTAATTATGAATAAAAGCATAATTTTTCTCTGAAAAGTTTTGCATTTCAACAAAAGGGATATTTATTATAGGATACATGATATTGAAATGATGTTTTCATTGTTTGATTCAGGAGTTAGCAAGAAGACCCTGGCTAGGCCGGGTGTCAAGAACATTGTTCTTGTGGAGGGAGTGAGGACACCGTTCTTGTTGTCAGGAACCTCATACAAGAACCTCATGCCTCACGATCTTGCTCGCACAGCACTCCAGTAAGTAGCAGACATTGTTAAATTGATTGAAGCACTCATAAAATATTTAAGTCTTTTAATGTATCAAACAACTCTATGAACCTCTTTTAGTATCTTCTAAGGATTTTTCTTGTATGGAAAACCAGTTAATGGATGAAATCAATTGGACATTTTATATTGAACATTTTAAGATTGTTCCCAGGAAGTAAAAATGCTCATATCTATCAAGTATATGTATTTGTCGCTCCATAAAAGAAATTGTGTTAATGGAATAAATCATCTTATTCAGACTCTGAAATATTGAAATATTTCTAAAGCACATCATTGTTTCAACTTACAGGGGACTTCTAAGGAGAACTGGAATCAGCAAAGGTTTGTTGCATAGTTTTCAGCAAACTTAATTATACCCCCGCCTTACAGCGTAAGCGGGGGTATATAGCGTTCATTCTTTCCGTCCGTCCGTCTGTCCGTCTGTCCGTCCGTCCGTCCCAAAACTTTGTGCGGAGCAGATCTCCAAAACTATGCATGCTAGCCTCATCAAACTTCATACACATGTCAACCATGATCCCTAGTTGTGCCTTTTGAGGGTTAGAACTATTTCTGAATTTTCATTTTTGCGGTTTCCATGGAAACGTGACTAAAAAGTGACTCTTTGATGAAGTCGTTTTGTGCGGAGCATATCTCCAAAACTATGCATGCTAGCTTCATCAAACTTCATACACATGTCAACCATGATCCCTAGTTGTGCCTTTTAAGGGTTAGACCAACAAATTATTTTCATTTTTTGCGGTTTCCATGGAAACATGACTAAAACAGTGACTTTTCGACCAAGTCTTTTGTCCTGAGCATATCTCCCAAACTATTCATGCTAGCTTCACCAAACTTCATACACTTATCAACCATGATCCCTAGATGTGCCATTTGAGGATTAGACCATCACATTTTTTTAATTTTTGGAAACATGACTAAAACAGCGATTCTATGATAAATTACTTTGTCCTGAACATATTTCATGAAATATACATCTCAGCTTCACCAAATTTGCTACATATGTCAATCGTGATTGCTGGATATGCCTTGTGAGAGTTAAACGATATTATATGGATTTTCTTCTCTGTGGTCTCTTTGGAAAACATAACTTACAAAGTGACTCAACAAAAATAATGTTGTCCTCAGTGCATCTCGTAGAATATTCATGATAACTACCTCAAATTTGAAACAAAGATCAACAATTATCTCTAGATGTACCCTTTTAATTGTAAAACCTATTAATGAATTCGGTATTTGGGTTTCAGTTGAAAGAAGACTTAAACAATGACTTACTGTATACTCAACTATCATACTTTAACCAATATTAATCAGTTTTACTATTTGAAATTCTTTGAACAAAGTGGGGAGCGGGGGTATGTGAGCTTTGCTCGCTTCTTCACTTGTTGCATTTAGCAACAAGTGCATGGCAGGTATTTTTCTTCCCAAACTCTCGCAAACATTCCAGAAAATTTTACTGAACGCAAGGCTGAACAATAAAAAAGTTTGGAAACATCTTTCTGATGCATGTTTATTTTCATCTTTAGAATTACCGTATTTCCTCGAATAGACGCCAGGTCTCGAATACACGGTGTGATAAGTTGATAAATTAATGCTCTCGTAGTTTAATTGAAATCAAGTATTCTCCCTTTACACCATCTATACACATTTATTTCCTTAAAGATGAATAGACGACGGCCTCAAATAAACGCCGGGTATCGAATACACGCCTGGGGTAAAGGGGGTCTGAAAAAAATAGACGCCGGGGTCGTCTGTTCGAGGACATACGGTACATTCGTTAATGATTTATGTAAGATCACACTTTGACATCTGCTGAGTTACTTACCAGTAGAGCTTTACTTAACAGCAGAGTGTTTCCAAGTTAGAATAGGGCATCTTGAATTTTAGTCATGCAGACTGTTAAATGATCACTGTCATGTTTTTTTTTACAGAAATGGTGGATTACATCGTGTATGGCACAGTCATTCAGGAAGTAAAGACCAGTAATGTAGCTAGAGAGGTAAGTAGTTGTTCTAAATTTCTGAGCAAAATAGGTGTTCCTCAAGAAAAACTTTGATTCGAAGATGATTCAAATGTTATTAGCATAAGTTTTATGAAAATATAAAAATTTGTTCTGAACCTTAACAATTCCTTTCTAAATTATTTATCCAGAAAACTATCAATTCCTTACTAAGTTTCTTGACCTGAAAATTGACAACTCCATCCTCGATTTTTATCCTTAATATTTAAAATTGCTCCCAACAGGCAGCACTAGGTGCAGGGTTCTCAAACCGTATTCCGTCTCACACAGTCACCCAAGCCTGTATCTCCTCCAATCAGGCCATCACAACAGGTAAGTTGGGGTAGTTACTGCAGGATAAATTATCATATCAAGTCATAGGCGTTTTTAACTAATAAACACTTCTACGATAAGTAGGAACGCCTTGCCAGTTGCCACTCTCCTCAATATGTTGATTCCAATTTGATTTACAGCAAATTCAGATTAGTTTGAATATATAAGTAAAATTATAGTACATGGAGATATAATGTGTCAAATGTGTCCTTTGTGAGGCATTTTATATACCGGGAGTTCAAAATATAAGAATCTATAGAATGTACATATCATAGCAACTGCTGTATACACTGTTATGATGTTTTGAAGCTTCAGCATGACCAAACTCTTTGAAGAATTGCATGTCATCATGTAGAGCCTTTTTAGGAGACCATGTTTTCCAAACTATGTCCAAAAAAATGAAGTCAATTCTTAATCCTCCCCTCTTCTATGTTCGTGCAGGTGTTGGCCTGATAGCGTCAGGGGGCTGTGACGCAGTGGTAGCAGGAGGGGTTGAGTTCATGTCAGATGTCCCAATCAGACACAGCCGCAAGATGCGCAAACTGATGCTGTCCATGAACAAGGCTAAGACTCTCCCAGCTCGTCTGCAGCTCATCAGTCAGATGCTCACGCCGTCTGCTCTCTCACCAGAGGTAATATCAATCTCATTTAAATCTAGTTGAACTTGTGCCTTTTCTTGTTAGGCTCATGAGTATTGTCGAGTGACCTTGTATGGTACTCTTGGTCTTAAAAATTCACAGGCCATCATGGATGGGAAAAAATTATTTGGTACCCTTGGTCTTAAAAATAGATAATTCACAGGGTATCATGGATGGGAAATCATTGTGCAGATATACTAGCTTAGTTAGATTTTAATTGCTGGTGTGAAACGTCACTTCATATGACTATTGTCGAGCAATAAGAGTAGAAATGGCCACACAAAGATAGTTTTTCATTTATGGATATTGTTCCGTCTTTTGAACCAAATACAAACCATTGATCAATTCATTCATGAAATCATTATTACTAAGGATCCCTTTACCTAATGCCTTTATTAAGATCATGTAAAATATGTAATGATAGTATTTGAATATATAACCAGCTTCCTGCCGTGGCCGAGTTTTCGACTGGGGAGACTATGGGTCACTCCGCTGACAGACTGTGTGCAGCTTTCGGTATCACAAGACAGGAACAGGTTGGTTGAACTGACACATCGATTTAGCATTTTATGTGTCAGTCATTAAATATTGCAGGTATCCTTAACCAATCACCCATCTCTGATGAAATCAGAAACTCAAAATGGCTTTTGGAGGAAACAACTAAAATATTGACATACGAAGAATATGATCAAAACAAAACAAATTTCTGAATTTCCTACCTTGAGTGATCTTTGAATAAGAAGTTTTTTGTTGTACTTAACCAAAATAAAATGTATAATGTTTTGAAAGGCTTTTAGGATTGTTCCCCATTACAGAGAGAAATAAGAGAAACTATATTTTACTTTGAATATTGTTTTCTCAGGATGAGTTTGCGTCCCGTTCACACACCCTGGCTAAGGAAGCAACTGACAAAGGGCTCCTCACTGATAGACTCGACTACAAAGTGCCAGGTCAGTCTCAACTTTTTCACTCAATTATCAATCTTCTTTGGGATACAATTGAATATTCTTTGGAAAAAAAACACACTCTTTGGTCCATTATTTCAAAACTCCATGATTGTGTAAAGACAATGGTCGAGCCAAGATGTTAATGAATGCAATATTGCCTAAGCAGCGGTTATCAATAATGCTCTCACTTTTGGTTCAAGGAGCTTCAAATCTTCATGGATCGTAAAAAAGTTCATAAAAAATAATTTCACAGGGCACAAATGTGAACAGAGTCTCTTCACGTCTTGTTTTGCAGGAGTTGCTGCCCCTGTTGACAAGGATAACGGTATCCGACCCTCCACCATGGCTCAGATGGGTAAACTGAAGGCTGCCTTCATCAAGCCACACGGCACCATCACAGCAGCAAATGCTTCCTTCCTTGTAAGATGATTTTAATTGAGAAGTGGTTATTATATCATTAAAACAACCATATGATTTAAGAGGCATGTAATAGTTGGTATGATCTGTTAGGATGAGTCTATGGAAATCCTTATTATAAGATTCAGATTCCTTGTTAAACATAGGAAGATGAATCTGTTATCAAAAATATGCGGTTATTCTCAGTAGGAATCAGGGATGGCAATTTTCACCTCAATAGATTTCAGCTGCTTTGTGATGATCCTAACTGAAGGTATATTCATAGATTATCATCTTGAAACGCAATTCCATGCATTTCAGCTGTTTTTTTCAAAAATAACATTGCAATCACTGAGGAGCAGTGTTT
Source organism: Steromphala cineraria (assembly GCA_916613615.1). Taxonomy (NCBI): domain Eukaryota; kingdom Metazoa; phylum Mollusca; class Gastropoda; order Trochida; family Trochidae; genus Steromphala; species Steromphala cineraria. The sequence goes on along the minus strand of OU744722.1, from coordinate 33,930,485 downwards.
TAGTTTTCAGGCTTACACCCCCTTCATCTGACTCATTTCTTTCCTTCTTTCATGTCAGCTAATAACCTGTTTTCATCTCCTGCCTTCACTTGTAGACTGATGGTGCCTCTGCCTGTCTGATCATGTCTGAGGAGAAAGCCCTTGCTCTAGGGTTCAAGCCCAAGGCGTATCTGCGTGACTACTTGTATGTAGCCCAGGACCCCAAGGATCAGCTTCTTCTTGGGTGAGTCCGTTGTTGTCGAAAGACTCAATTAGTGTCAAACCTATTCCCTGCTACAACTAAGCAGCATTACCCATTGTAGCAGTGGACCAGCAGTGGTTAGCCTGTTCAGCTTCAGATTAAGAGGTACAGGGTTCAAAATCCCTTATCACCTCACCTCCTTGTTTGTCAACATTGCTTGTGATCTCATTTAAAATTAATCAACAATATTCTAATCCCAATCTTATATTTTAGACTGCAACCTTTGACTGCAAATTGATTGAATTCACATTTCTCTAACAAATTGATTAGTCCAGGATTTGTTATACAGAATATCACTGCAAGAACAGGTACTTGTTCATGTAAATGAGCAATATTTGATTATTCTTGTCCATGTTTTAGACCAGCCTACGCAACCCCCAGAATATTGGAGAAGGCTGGACTCGCCATGTCTGACATCAGTGTCTTTGAGTACCATGAGGCCTTCGCAGTAAGTTGATCATCATGTACTAAGTGCAGTCAATATATTTCCCCTTGCAGTTTGCAGTTTTATATCTCTGAATAAATTTAACATGTTGAGATTAATTGAATATTTTGTGATTGTAGCTTATTCATTTATTGAAATAATTTTGACATTGAGGTTAACCAGAAATGCAAAATTATGATTTCACACACAGAAACATTTTGGCATTTCTTTGGAATTTATTAGGATAGATGATTGAGTCAATGAGATAAGTATTATGAAGGTGTGAATGACCACCTGTAATGTGTTGTATGTTTCCTAACAGGGACAAATCCTCTCCAACTTGAAAGCTCTGGACTCGGACTACTTCAGCAAGACCTACATGAACAGATCACAGAAGGTGAGATTGGAGTGTTTTAAAGTTAAGGTATCGGTGTTTGGTTGAAGGTTTATACATTTCAAGTACCGTATATGACCGGGTATAAGCCGAGAATTTGACACCAGAAATTAGGGGGTCAGAGAAGGAGGTCGGTCTATACCTGAGTTATATGATGCAGATGAAAAAAATCAAGAGACCAAGCACGAGTATCGTCAGCCCAGCGAGTTAGCGAGTCGATGTTTACACAGGAAGCAACATGCACAATCATCGTGGTCATTTCTATATTGAACTTGTAAAATAAAAATACTTTTGTTGTGTTGTTGTTTTTAATGAAAATATACAAAGAGAAGTTGAAAATTATATAAAGATATATTAATATGAAATATTCAAGAAACCTTCACGCTGTTAGATTTCGGCAGATCAATGTGGCTTCACTCGCATCCACGATCGGCAATTGAAACCCGGTTTTTAAAATATTATCAAGAGTTATCACTTCAAAAGGCTTGTTGTCCATTTTAAAGTATTATTAAGACATATTTGCGAACTTATCAATCATATCTGATCGAAATTCAATCAAATCTTTGTCAAAGATACACTCGTGAAAGCACGATGTTTTACATTGCTTTGAATTTCAATCGTAATTTCGTGACGACGAATAACATTCCTTTTATAACTTTTTGCTCATGGTTATATTTCTGATTGTTATTCTTCGACTTTTATATACACAAATATTTAATTAACTACATGTTAATTTTGAAAATATAAAATATAGAAAACGTGTAAGAAAATCTGATATATTTACACATTTAATATTGTATCTACAAAATGTTGTCATGAAATTATTACGACCACGTTTATGTTTCGTAGATCTTTTTTAAACCGACTTGCTGATTGGTTGACCTACATAATTTAGCCAATGAAAAGGCTTGTAACAAATATCTCATTTCCAGCAAACACTTCATGCACCAAAGGTTGTTGACTGTCGTTCGTTAACAATTTGCCGAGAATAATATGTTATATGATTAAAACAAACAACAAACACCGTAAGTGAACACTTATAATTTCTTAGTTTTTTAAAATAATATACGTCTTAAAATTAACGTGTCATTTGATGATTCATGAGCTTTTAGTTTCAATGCAACGGGCATCATATCGACTTACTGTCAGCAAAATAGATCTGCGAAGAGGGGGGTCGGTCTATACATGAGATACTAGGTTTTGACTGGAATTTGGGGGGTTGAGAAAGGGGGTCGGTTTATATGCGGGGTCGGCTTATACCCGGTCATATACGGTAATGCAATGTTTGTAGTATTTATAGGTTTTATGTTGACAGTTAAACTTAAACAAATTCTTGCCATAGTAAAGAAAACAGTATTGTTTATGATGCATCTCTTATCAATTTCTACTATTTATTTTGTACATCCATCAAGTCACTCCCAAAGTATCAACTGCTATGATGCAAGATCCTGTTTAACTCTGCCAGTCTCTGAAATTTCTACACTTTTACTACAATGTAATCTTCTAACAAATCTAGTTAAGCATTATTAGTACCATCATACTACTTACCTGGTATACTTAACAGCTGGGTGCCCCACCCATGGACAAGTTCAACCTGTGGGGTGGTTCCCTCTCCCTGGGCCACCCATTCGGTGCTACTGGAGTGAGACTGGTGACAACTGCCGCCAACAGACTGAAGGTAGAGGACGGCCAGTACGCAGTGGTTGCTGCCTGCGCAGCTGGAGGTCTGGTAAGTAGCCATCTCAACATACGCGCAAAAACTTTCTTTCTGAAGGAAGTAACTTGTAACATGGAGCATAATTTCTAGCAAAACATTGACGTTTTAAACTTGGAGAATGCCGCAATGCCGAACTGTATGCTGTATTCAGCAGTGTCCGTCCATACGTGTTGTGGTGTTCAACCATATGTCCATTCCTGCAATTATTGATTCCTATACACCTATCTCAGTTTCAATTACATGTATCTACAAAATAAATAGCATTTTGACCACATCAACATTTTATTAAATACATTTTTGGATCAAAAGTGATTCTTCTTTGCCCATTTTTTTGTTATTATGGGAAATACAACACTTTTAAGACACTGATAATCATCAAATTGATGTTTGCTGATCTTTCTTCTCATATACTTCTTCTATTTCCAGGGACATGCTATGGTTGTGGAGAGATACCCAGGAAGTTAGATGCATCAGTTTGAACGGAATCATTTGTGACTTTAGAATCGATGTGGTCGACGGATAATCACAACCACAGAAACTTGAGACCTTGGGATGCAATCATCCATCACCACACAAATGTATATATTGCTAATATTATTTGTACATATGCATGTGTGCATAAAATGATCAAACTGTTGTTTTTCCACAAAGAATCAAGATCTCCTGGCCTAAATTTTCAAGGCTTTCTTTTCACTTGGGTAAACTTAAAATGTCTGTTACTGTCATTACCCTCAGGGAGCTAAAACCTGACTTCAAGCTTGTTGGTTTCACATTGTTTATGATCCTTACTTAACAAATATATCAAATGTTCACAATAAATCTGCCTTGGCTTAGCCGCTCTGGATAAATGAGTCATCCATTGGATTCTTCACTTCATCGAAAATTCCATCAAAGCCATATATCTGACATGCTTGGACAGCTTGTAAAGCAATCTTGCATGACACTCATTGATGTGGATACTTTTGTACTCAATGAAAATAAAACAAATATTTATGAAACCTATTTTTGGACTTGTTCTCTATATGGTGAAAGAGTGCAATTCAAACAGAATCTGCTGCCATCTTACACAAAGGACTGCACATTTGTGGTATGTCAGTAATAGTGTTAAAAAGGTTTAAATTGAAAATATATTTTTTCTTTTTACTAGAAATCAAAATCTCAAATTCAAAACTTGTTTATTTCTTCTTCCTCTGATCGGAGATAAGGATTTGGGTTTGTCAATTGTCTGAACATTGACAATGTGACTGGATAATTGTAAGGAAAGTCATAAATTCTTGTCTTTCCACTAACATAAGTGCACTTCCAGCAGGTTCAACTGTTGGTCAAACTATCTGGAAATGTCGGCCAATGAAAACAATTCTCACATGAAAAGCATTTTTGTCGGAGACCTTGCCATGATTCCCTAATTCCAGTCCTTGATTTCAAGTTCACAGAACATCAGTGAACAGAATCTGAAGACTGTGTGATCTTGTACAAAGGGGGACACATTATTAGCTCAATGGGCTTATGGCATGGCATGTTGTCCGGCGTCCGTCCGTAAACTTTGTGGAATTTTGACTTCTTCTCCAGAACCATAGGGCCTAGAAAGCTGAAACTTTGTGTACAGACTCCTTGGCTAGTGAGGATTACAAATTGTAGCTTTGGTGGCCCTGTGACCCCTAATAAGGGCCACAGGGGCCATGCCCTAAAAACCTATTTTCATCTACTTCTCCAGAACCAAAAGGCCTAGAAAGCTGAAACATTTTGTGCCGACTCCTTGGCTAGTGAAGATTATAAATTGTAGCTTTAGTGGCCCTGTGACCCCTAATAATTTAAGGGCCACAGTGGCCACGCCCTAAAAACCTATTTTCATCGTCTTCTCCAGAACCATAAGGCCTAGAAAGCTGAAACTTTGTGTACAGACTCCTTGACTAGTGAGGATTATAAATTGTAGCTTTGGTCGCCCTGTGACCCCTAATAAAGGCAACAGGAACGTCCTTCAAATCTATTTTCATCTTCTTCTCCTGAAGTATAAGGCCTAGAAAACTGAAACTTGTTGCCTATATACTTAATTTTATGATTGGTGCCCCTGTGGCCTCTACAAAGGGGGAATCACATTGGCCACACTCTACAGCATAATTGATGATGAAGCCTGATGAGCTACAGAGCCAATGGCTCTATTTTTTCATAAATTTTATGTTCAAAACAACAGTCGCTAAAATTGTCCCCAACTGCTTATTTAGTGGTGTCCATATGTACATCCAGATTCTTGTTAACGCGATATCTCAAACCATTTCATCCAAGTCTTTAAATTTGGTGGGAATACGTAGACATCAGTTAAGGTGACCTTATTTTCATTGTTACTTAACAGCACTTTGACGGCTTTTGATATTCTTCTCATGCATGTTATCGAATCACCATAGCAGAGTGAATGCAAAGTTGTGGTAAAAAGACAATGACAGCTCTTTTCGAACGTGTGCTTGCCGATATTTCATGCTCATTATAACTGTCTACTTCAATCATGTTATATTAAAAGTATGCTGCCTTCAAAATCATACCAAACAAGTGAAGAAGCGAGCAAAGCTCACATACCCCCGCTCCCCACTTTGTTCAAAGAATTTCAAATGGTAAAACTGATTAATATTGGTTAAAGTATGATAGTTGAGTATACAGTAAGTCATTGTGTAAGTCTTCTTTCAACTGAAACCCAAATACCGAATTCATTAATTAATAGGTTTTACAATTAAAAGGGTACATCTAGCGATAATGGTTGATCTTTGTTTCAAATTTGAGGTAGTTATCATGAATATTCTACGAGATGCACTGAGGACAAAATTATTTTTGTTGAGTCACTTTGTAATTTATGTTTTCCAAAGAAACCACAGAGAAGAAAATCCATATATATCGTTTAACTCTCACAAGGCATATCCAGCAATCACGATTGACATATGTAGCAAATTTGGTGAAACTGAGATGTATATTTCATGTTCAGGACAAAGTAATTTATCATAGAATCACTGTTTTAGTCATGTTTCCAAAAAATTAAAAAAATATGATGGTCTAATCCTCAAATGGCACATCTAGTGATCATGGTTGATAAGTGTATGAAGTTTGGTGAAGCTAGCATGAATAGTTTGGGAGATATGCTCCTGACAAAAGACTTGGTCGAAGAGTTACTGTTTTAGTCATGTTTCCATGGAAACCGCAAAAAATAAAAATAATTTGTTGGTCTTACCCTTAAAAGGCACAACTAGGGATCATGATTGATAAGTGTATGAAGTTTGGTGAAGCTAGCATGAAAAGTTTGGGAGATATGCTCCGGACAAAGAACTTGGTCATAGAGTCACTGTTTTAGTCATGGAAACCGCCAAAAATTAAAAGAATGTGATGGTCTAACCCTCAAAAGGCACAACTAGGGATCATGCTTGACATGTGTATGAAGTTTGATGAAGCTAGCATGCATAGTTTTGGAGATCTGCTCCGCACAAAACGACTTCCTCAAAGAGTCACTTTTTAGTCACGTTTCCATGGAAACCGCAAAAATTAAAATTCAGAAATAGTTCTAACCCTCTAAAGGCACAACTAAGGATCATGGTTGACATCTGTATGAAGTTTGATGAGGCTAGCATGCATAGTTTTGGAGATCTGCTCCGCACAAAGTCTTGGGACAGACGGACGGACGGACGGAAAGAATGAACACTATATACCCCCGCTTACGCTGTAAGGCGGGGGTATAATAACTTTAAAACAGATTCAGGGGACATTACCATGTAAGTGGCGAACACTTGTTTTCAAACTGTAATAAACAACGTAACACAAACTTGACTTTGCTAAAATATTTAATATACAAATACAGTTCAGTATGTACAAAATGCAACAATAAATATATGGAACATGGAAAAATGCCTAATATAAAAAGTATTGAAAATGTGCATAGAATGCACCAGTTTTCTCTTTCCTAGTGTTGCTTGTAGACCTGATGAACTAATGGTTGTGATCATTATGACGGATGTCTTGATGAAGGGTTATTGGGAAAACAAGGCGGTGGTGCCATTTTGGTTGCCATATCAACAGTACTAACTAGAGTTGGAATTGGAAGACCAGGGATAAATAAGTGGATCAGAATATTGGTCACTAGAGGTGTTGGCGGCTCAGGAATGGACCCTGGACGATCTGATGACACTGGACAGTATGACCGACAGATTTACCATTTAGTAACTATGAAGGATATATTTCACTGATAATTGCAACCCTAAAAGGTTGCTGAAGTGACTTAAATGCAACAGAAAACGTCTTCTGACACAAATGCCCTTGCTTATTTTAACAATAACCCTTGTACACACTCTCTTGATATCTAGCAAAGATCTTTTTTATCTTTTTTTTTTATAAAAGAAAATAGTATTAAAATTCACATAAAAGTTCTATACGAAGGAGATTCAACATATGAGGTCTAAAATCTAGCATGATGTTTACAAAATTTGGCAGTGATTCATAAATTGACTTAATGGGAATGATTATAGCCAAATGTGCTTGATGATGAAATATGATTTGTAAACCTTATAGGTTCTTTAATTAATGCAAACATTTCATCCTTACAAAAAGACCCATCTCACTTTTGAAATGTAACTTTACAAAAATTGTTCTTTTGATAAATCTATTTTATGAAAATCTTAAAACCAATTGTACAGAACTTCATGTCAGTAACTTCATTACAGTACCACTATTACAGTTCAAACATTAACGCATGGTTAACACGACAAAAGATTTTGAATATCCATGATTAGTAATCATAAACTCAACATAATTATATGAAGCAAAACATGGCCTAAAAACTTCATAATAAACATGAAAACATGTCAAAAAAGTGTCAAAAACCTATACATAAAACTGTTAAAAATAAACTTTTGTCTATCAGTATTCATAGCCTAATTAGGCTGTTGGCAAATTAGAATGAACTCCAACTAGCATGGACACAGAAATTGATTGGGCATTGTTTATAAACAGTGCATAATACTAACAAGAGTGTATTAATCACCATGAACAGACAATACAATTAAGAATGAACTTTCAATGAAGTCTTGGCAGTGTTGGGCAATTGCAATGAGTGACAGTTGTACATTGCAAACATACATGAATCTCATGATAATAGTTCACAAGCCAACAAAGACGTACATGTAAGGTACACAGATACATGGACTAGAAACATCAACAGTGTAGTATCTGATTGACAACACACATTTGCTAGACATTGGTTCATCTCATGGTTTGGAATGATCTTTCGTTTGAGTATTGGCACTGGTCAGTTGATTATTCTACATTACCAATCTTCGAAAACAATTGTAGGTCTTGATTTGATCTTGCAACATAGGTCCCTAATCGAGTCATGATCAAAATTGCACTTTGCTGATAACAAGTATGCAACATAAATGCTTTTGCCAAAATATTTAATACAAATTTTTAACTTTTTTTGTAGGAAAAGACAATAAAACCAAGAAATATTCAAAATATACATATACAATGGCAACACGTTACAAAAATAATACACCTCCTGCTTGATTGTCTAGACATTATGCGCATTACAGTTTCACTGCAGTGACAAATACAATTATTCTCAGTAACGCTAAACTCTGAGCAACTGAAATATAAACTCTAACAGCCAATATTCAAATAAATGTATGGATAAGATGGCACAAAAATTAACAGAATCAACAATAGTCCCATTAATCTTGTTGTAGCATGATTCAAGGTAACTTCAACACAATGTCAACTTCTCGTTCCAAAGAAATATCATCAGCAATATAAGTTAGAACACCCACATAATTAAAGTATACGCAAACATGTAGAAGGGCGAGATCACAATGTGATAGTACATTTTTTTAAATAAATAGAACATAAATTGGCCAAAAGTTTAAAAAACAAAGCCGCCTGAGAGTATGGGAATTCAATGTTCCCAGCAGATAAGCACATGTACAAAACTTGACATGATTTATTTCCATATCAATAATTTCTTTTTTTTTTCTTCTGCTTCCCTGTGTATGTGACATGACTCCCTACGACCGATTCTAAGAAAAAACTACACCTTTTTCAATTTAAATATTTATCAAATATCTATTGTAGGTTCAAAATTTCATTTAATGAAGCCTGTATATGGTACTTAAAAAATCTTATCTTTCATTATGAATAAATATATTTTAGAATAATGACCACGTAAAATAGAAACTTAGCCTAGCATTTAAATTATCTAAGTTAAACGTCGAATTACCTTAAATTGCTATCTTCATCTTAAAAACAATAGGTATATGATTTTAGTTTTAATGAGTATCAAGATTACCCGAATAAACCCTTATATCCCACTACACTACCAATAAAGAATGCCACAATACACAGGTACGCAAATTTTCTCTTCACAAGAGATGACAACTGTACATACAAATGACACATGAAAAACTAATAATAAATATGATGCTATATTACAAACTTGGAAAACTTTGATGTTGTTGGTCTTCCTTGGCGAGAGGGATGCAATGTTGGTTGATTGATTGTGCATGATGGCTGATGATTATGCTGCACATATTATGTCCCTGACCAGAAATGAGGTATTAAGAGACTTCAAATGGTCGTTGGTTGGTGTTGGCACAGTTTGAGCTGCATTTCACATAGTCAGCATGGAATCAACAAGAAGTCTCACACCTGAATGTAGTCTCGACCTTGTAAAGTTAACCTGATATTGTCCTGGTTTTGAGGCACTTTGCATATTGAGCACGACATTCACACATTCACTCATACTTCACAAACACTAACAAACTCTGTACACACTCGCACACATTCACTCACACAAGATTTCACATTCACTAACATACAGAGACTAACTGGTTGCGGGCACTGGTTTGCAGTGGAGGTCCAGCTTTGCTTCAAGTTCCTGTGAATAAAAAACATTTACTTTTATACTTAGATAAAATAAAATTTAATATAGATAAAATACAATACAAAGAAAAAAAAAATTCAAAAAAATTAGTCATACACGAGTGTTTCTTGTTTTAGATCAAGAGGAATCTCTTGAAAGTTATTATTTTGATATCATATTTACAATCCTAAGTCATCATCAAAACTTTGGCATACAATGCTCTAACATTACATCACAATACTATAAAGTCATGACATCAAAATGCTATTATAATGTTAAGCTCATTTATTTTTAACTTTTTATCAACTTGTGGTAAAATCTTCAAAATTCAGAAACTAACAACTTGCAATTTGATGAAATACATCATATCAAAATGTCAGTGTTATTTATAGATTGCAATGCATTTTATTACATAAGCCAATGGCCTTTCTATTGAATAAACATTTGATTGAATGATATGAGAAGACACTTCAATGTGATTATCTGATCACCTTGATTTGAAAAGAGCTGATTTTAATAGTGATTTTGATTGATCTTTTGGCTGCAATAAAACCTACCGCTGTAAGTTGGACTTTGTCGTAGGATTTCCTGTGTTTGTATATGCACTGACTGAAGACGCTGTAGAGTTTCTCGAGTCTCTCCAAGTTGTACGTGTCGGTTACTATGATAACCTTGTCAAGCAGCCTCTGGAGACGGGGCAGGTCAACATTGAGAGGAGGGAGTCGTTCTTCCAGTAGCTCCAGGGCTCGATGTTGTTCCTGAGTCTGTAGACGGGACCGTGTCAGTCGAAACTTGTTTGATCCTGTTGAATAGAAATATTTAAAGATTTCATATGAAAAATTCTTTGGAATTAAAGGTTAAGTTGATTTGTCAAAAAAGCTTCAAATGAAACTGAAAAATATTACAAAAGTGTGATCCAATGACCATTTACTTCTACAAGACAGAAATCACGATAAAAACATATGTTACTTGTTTGTTAGGGTGTGAAAAGGATAATTAAGTTTTCATTTGTTTAACATGTTTTACTTATTTTGTATATCAACACTACTTTCAAAGATACTGTAGGCGTAGATGTGAAGGGACTTGGCTTTGGGATTGATCCAATATCAAATGGACTAGTACAATATATATACAAACCGTGTTCATCTTCTCCTTCCTTGGGTGAATCCAAATCAACTGTGCATTGCTCAAGAAGCTGTAACAGATCAATCATTTTATAATGCATGCAAATACTGACAGTCATTAATCGTCAAGATCAATTGTTATCAATTGTTTACTTTTTATTTTATCACAATTTATAAAAGGTTCTTGAAACATTCCTTAGCACTAAAGTATTCAATTTCATTAATGTAAGGGACAAATGTACAAAATAATAATTGTTAGCAACTGCTATTCATCATACATAAATGCTATAAAGCATGCTTACCTTCCTATCTTTTTCCCTAGCATGCTCGATGCTGTCGACGGAATCTCCATTTGAGTCAACAGAGCTTCCCATTCCACTATCGTGCCCTTGAATGAAATCAAGACATCTTGAGGTAGGTGGAGATTTCTTTGAGGAGAGGAAGTTCGATGCTGGGGTGGTCAGAGTATTGTCTTTACCTGAGTGGGATTGCTGACCAGGTGAGGTATTTTCTCCACGGCACGGACTTTCAGAGATTACAATCTCACTGTCTGAGTCATCACTAACTTCCTCGTCATGAGGTGAGTTCATTTGCATGACTGCTTTCTCCGGCCTCTTCCTCTTGCGTCGTCTTGTGCTTGACCATATGCACTTCTTCTTGGGTCTAGGTTTCTTCCCTGAGGACTGAGGTTTCTTGGCACTGTTTGTGGCACTGGCTGGAGATTCAAAAGTCTTCTTGCTCGACACTGGACTTCCCTTGCTGCGTGTAAGAGAGGGAGACTCCTTCTGGGTGGTTTTCGATAAACGTCTTTCCACCTGGTGTTCTTTCTCCACGAGTTCTAGAGCTGGCAAGCTTTCTGCCTCCTTGCCCTGGACTCTGCGACTATGGCGGACACCGGCAGGTAGAGGTAGCGATGATCGAGGTGGGACTGTTTCCGCCTGGCTGGATTCAATGGATTTCTTCTGTCCTGGTTTGGTGAAGTAGAAAGAGGGGGCAGCTGTCTGCCGTTCAACACCTGAAACAAGGGAGTTGAAAAAGGTAAGAACTCAAAACATACGATTGACATTACTAGCACCTTCACAAAAGTTTAAAGTTTTTCATGCAACAACCTACTTTCTAAAGTTAGGAAAGATATGATTAATTCTTGATCTTAATTACCTGAAACATTTTTGCAAACTCACCTCTCCTGTGTCTTGACTCCTCAATATTCATACAAAGCCTTTCAAACTCTGGATCAAGTTCTGCTTCAATGATGGCTTGTGCTGTATCTCGCAGAGCACATGCACGGTGACGAATGGCTCGATCTTGAAATAAAGAAATGTATTGTTGATTATTAAAATTTTCACTTTGAATTAAGTTTCGAACTGCATCATATACCAAAATTAGGTTAGAGTAGGAGGAAACCTAAATGAAGTATGAGGCTTTGTGTATATAAAATAAGTAATTCAAAAATTCTCAAACCAACATTATACATACCAGATGGGTCTCTGTCTGGATTGTACTCGAGAGCATTGAGGCAGATCTGGTTGATATCGTCCAGCAACTCTGCTACACTCTGGTACTGGTGCAGATCAATCTTGGACATCATGGTGGACAGGTCCATCGGCTTCTGGATGATTTGGTAGTAGTCAGGCACCTGAAAAACAAACAGATTATCAACAATCAGCAAATGGTCAACACAAAGTCACAAAACGCAACATAAAAATTTCAAACTCAAGGTCCTTCTAACAGCCCTGGGTCCTGTTGCACAAAACAATAAGGTGAATGTTAAGAGATGGCACTAAGGTTAACCTTAGTGTTAAGTATTTTTGTGCACAGCCCCCAGACCTAGTATCATTTTCTCTTGGTCTCTATATAAATAAGATTTGACAGACATTTATATTGAAATTTACAATTTACTCTTTAAGCTTGACTGCATTTTACAAATTCCCAAATGTTCCTTACAGCTGGTTTTCTACCAGCACAAACTGCACAAAGCGTACTCACATCCTCTATGTCAACTGGTTTCGTGAAGATGCTGAACTTCCTATCGCGGCCAAGTTTGTTGAGAACATCGCGGAGGAAAATGCGGAGTTCACGGAGAGTTGCCTCCTCTTGCTGGTGTAGTTTCTTCAGCTCTGCATCAGACAATTTTGGGGGCGGCGGGGGAGGGGCTTTCGGGAGGACCTCCAACAATCGCAGTGCTGTAACAAGAGATGATGCTATAAAATTGTTCAGACTTGAAGGCTTTAAAACAAGAGTGCCATAAATACTTAAGTTAAGGGGTGTTTTTTCCTTCTTTCTTCCTTTTTGCTATTATGTTGCCATATTACGAGGGAGGCCAATTTGGTACTGTTGTTTTTTCCGAGGAAATGCATCATGCTAGGTTCATAACACTATGAATATTTGAATGGAATGTTGACCAGTCTGAAATTTGATTGATGTTTGAGCTTAGTCATTACAAAAATATTTGGTTAAAGTGTTCTTAAATTTGAGACTTCCATATCGATATGATACCGACAGCTTCAATTGCCCAGTAGGGAGCCATATCACTGATGTTTGTGTTTGTGTCACTACCATAACCACATACCAAACATGATTTCTAATTTGAATAAACATTTTGATTAGGAAAACTATTTTTTACAAACTGTATCACTATTGTACGTTCAGTTTCATACTTCATTTCATGACACATGTTCACTTACGTAATCAGTTAAATAAAATAGTATCTTACCAAATACACCAGTATTTTCACAACTATCAACAAATTCAACATGAAAACAAACACAAAGTAAAACCAGGAAAAAACTCAAGAACTGATCACAATTAGTAATCATGCAAAAACATATGCATTTGGCAAAGCAATATTAGTTGAATCAAAGAAATCCAAAGGTGGTTAATAATATTCATCATGACACCATACATACCAACTGTCATCTCTCTACGTGTCAATAACGGAGATTTTGATTTGAGTTTGAGCTGCAGCCTCCATAATATCTCATAGCCTAGCATGCAAGGGAGAAACAGGGCAAGGAACAGTTAGACAAAGTTCAAGTGCAAGCAAAGTGTTAAGTACATGCAAGTGTAGCAAAGACGACTGTCGGATCTAAACCCATACAAGACTCGAAGTGACAGTGGAAATGCGTTTATGTAGAGAAGAGTTTAAGAGCAAGTGAAACGTCAAGTACATGCAAGTGTAGCAAAGACTTCTGTCAGATCCAAAACTATACAAGACTGGAACTGACAGTGGAATTGCATTTATATAGAGAAGAGCAAATCGTCAAGTACATGCAAGTGAAGCAATGAATATTGTCAGATCCAAACCTAAACAAGACTTGAACTGACAGTGGAATTGCATTAATATAGGAAAAGTTTAAGTGCAAGCAAAGCATCAACTACATGCAAGTGTAGCAAAGACTTCTGTCAGATCTCAAGCTATACAAGACCCGAACTAACAGAGGAATTGCATTTATATAGAGAAAAGCAAAACGTCAAGTACATGCAAGTGTAGCAATGAATATTGTCAAATCCAAACCTAAATAAGACTTGAACTGACAGTGGAATTGCATTTATATAGAGAAGAGTATACAAAAGAGGTCAGTTCAGTTCTAGAGAGAAAAGAGCTGACCTAAGATAGAGAGACATACAGACAGACAGACATAAAGACAGAGACATCTGTGATGGATTTCCCGCTGCAAGAGGAGAGGAGCCAGTTTTACCTGCTTGTTTCTTGACGGGCGGGGGTCGAACAGCCTGGTTCATAAGAAGATCCTGGAAGTATTCTCGTCTCTCCTCCGGAGATGGGTCTCGCATTTCTATCACCTCACCAGAGTTCATGCTGAACAGAATTTGGAGCTGGCAAAACAAACAAAGTTTATCAAAAGATTGTAAACATAATCATTATTGAAGGTGATAACTTAACTTTTGTCAATATGAAATGTTTACAACGGAAAACATTAAAAATTATTTTAGTTACATTTCCTGGTACTATTTGTTCATGGTAAACAAATTTGGATTTATATTTCTTTTCATATCACAAATGACAAGAACACAAAACCAGTGTACTTACGAGACTGTCCATCTTCTCGTAAGGTAGCTCGCTAGTGGCAAGGATGAGGAGGGGCGTTGCTGGGTCCAGGTTCTGGATAAGAGTCAGGAATGTGGCTCGCAGCGTGTCGTTCAGAACCTCCCACCACTGGTTGATGTACGGCATGTACACAATGCTTGGGGATGTTCTCTTGGCTTCATGGAACACCTTCAAATAATAAGATATTTGGATTAAAACTCAGTGGTTTTTTTTCTGCTGACATTTGCCGAGTCAGTTAGTTTCCTTTAGAATAATTTGTAAATATGACAACATTTACTGGATTATCTTTTCATTCATGAATATTCAATATCCAAAACTTGCTTCCACAGGAAAAAATACTAGTGCGAGAACAAGAGATAACATATCTGCTTAGAAGCCAAATTACTTATTAGTAATGAGCTCAAAATGCTTTGTCGTCAGTAAAAAATAGAGGTGACAATGTATTAAATTCCTGAAGTTGAAATACTGTAATGTGGCAACCTTGGGGCAAATGCTCAAGACTTCTCGTCCTTGCGCAAAAAACTAATTCATTTCTATTAGTGACTCAATAATGATTGCAGATAACCCTTGTGTCCCCCAATATAGATATATTGACCAAAGTTGACCAAAGTCATGAATTACGAAGACTGGACAACATTGTACTCCTGCCTGTCTATATAAGTAACAATCGTTAGTTATTGTCCTCAAAGCTTCAATTCAAACACAAAGAACAAACCTGAGCACACGACTCCTCTGGTGTTTTGGCTGTAGCAGCAAAGACAGTTGGCAGGTCTAGCACATGAACTGGTAGCTGCTCCATGTGGTGAATGATGGCTGGACCGAGATGAGATGTCTGTCCCTGGCCTCGGGATCCGCACAGCAACATGCGTGGACGGTAGGTTGTTGGACACTGATATGACTGCCTGCGTTTTAAGGATAAAATAATTGGCGTTAAGAATCACTTGGGTATTATTTCTGTCATTACCTTAGCTAAAAGTAATGAGCCCATTACAACCAACTTAAATTTTTTTAGGTAAATTGCTGAAACACTCATAATCATACCAACTTAAAAATCACATGATTAGATTAATACAGTTCTTGTTAAGAAAAGATAAACATACACTTAATTCCACCATCTGCAAAGTGACAATCAGTGACAGTTTTCAAAACTGATATAAGTGATAAGTGGATAGTGTACCTGCTGAAGCTGAGATAGTTTTCAGGAGTTTCAAGACTTGATCGTTTGCGATTGCGTCCCTTGTCATAGATGGACGGCCCTTCCTCGTCCTCATCACTCGCCATCTCGTCCAGAGTTACTGCCCCTGGTTGGTTCTCTGTAGCTGCAATGATATTATCAAATAACATAATAAGACTACGTAAAAAGAAGGTCAGCTGTGTCTTTACCATACAGAGAACAATTAGGTCGGTTGCGTCATTACAATACAGACAATTTGGTATGAAAGTATTAAAAACAATCATCTTAATGTGCATCTAGAAAATTCTTTGTAATCTTCATACATTCATTCAAAAAGTCTCATGTTCTTTAAAATCTAGTCATCCCTCTTACATTTCTGATCATGTTCTGCTTATAGAAATCAAGTGATAGTGTTTTGAAACCCTCAGTCAATTTACGCAATCAAATAATTTCAACAGCTCTGGTTTGACTAGCTTTGATATGAGCACACTCATCCAAAAGGCCTTTGTCTAAGTGAACTCTGTTGAAAAAGCCAAAATTAAAGCAGAACCCACATCATACGAGTGTTCAGTTTTATCAAATCAAATAGATTGACTCATGTCAATTCATCAAGTAAGCCACAATAAGCATTGCAAATTCTAAGATCAAGGACCTACTTGGGACATCGAGTGAAGCCAGTTTGGCGAGGATGCTTGGGAAGACCTCCTGCAGGAGCACAAGGGACTGTTGGAACTGTTTCTTGAGCAGCGGCTCCAGGGCTGGTGACAAGGCTCTTGAGGGGGTGCCTACTGAACGCTGTGCGGTTGGCACGATGGCCTGCATTCCCTTGAAGAAGTCTTTGGCAGAGACATGGATGGAAGACACATTTAGCTGCAGCTTCTCATTGCTGGTGTAAATCTGAGGGTAGCGACGACGAGATGCTTGCAATGCTGCCTCTGTACATAGCGCCTTCAAGTCAGCACCACAGTACCCTGTAAGAAGAAAGTTTGAAATTTGTTTCAAAACTACAGAACAAATTTTTTTTATACTTTCAAAATGGTCTAAGTGTATTTTACAACAAGGATTCAGATTTGAATTCCAGCTTCTTCATCTGGATTGTTTAGCTGACAAATAAACAGGGGCTAAATTGTTCAACGTTCTTATCACTTCATAATGTGACAGCATCATTTCTGATCCAATAGTGAATTATTGGAAGTTTGAAAACAATACTTGGGCCAATTCTCCATTGGATAGTTTACAGGAGCAAAAACGTGACATCAAGTGCCAGTTAGATCCAACTTGTCACATCAAAGAAAAACGATAAACCACATTCCAAAAAGGCTCTTACCAACACATCTTTGGGCTAATTCTCCAACAAAGGCATCAGATAGTTTAGGATTCCATGCCTTGGTGTGTATTTTGAGGATATGTTTCCTTGCTTCCTGAGATGGTAGTGGGAAGAGAAATTCTCTATCAAATCTGCCTGGTCTGCGAAGAGCGGGGTCAATAGAGTCTATCCTGTTGGTTGCACCGATGACGACAATTTCCCCTCTACTGTCTAAACCATCCATCAAGGCCAGTAGTGTTGACACTATTGAACTGTGAATCTGATCCTGACGACTTGAACGAACTGGCGCTAGACCATCAATTTCATCAAAGAAGATGATAGCAGGTCGTACTTGATATGCCTAAAAATAGATTTAATTTGCATATAACATTGCATTGCTTGATTCTGACCACCAACATACTAAACTAATAGTGAAACAATATAGCCAAATGCCAACCTTATTGAAACAACAGACAGCATATCATTTCTTAGTTGGGAGTTTGAGTTCTTGAGTTTGGAGCCAAGATTTTACCTCAATAAGGAAGATTAATTTATGGATAATCAACTTCTTTTTTCTGTGAAAGGAGAAATAATCTTCCTTATTGATCATCACAACAACTTCTAGAATGCAAATCAAAGAAGATTTTACCTGATCGAACAAAAGTCGAAGTTGTCTTTCTGATTCTCCAACCCACTTGCTGAGACAATCAGCTCCCTTCCTCATGAAGAATGCAACCTTCTTGTTTCCAGTGCTGCATTCATTTGCCAATGCCCTTGCTACTAGGGTCTTTCCCGTTCCTTTGAAATGAGAAAATACAATTTTAATCTCAAATACTTTTGACTAATTATATAGAACAGTTGTTTGATGGAGTAACTGTCACTAACTAGATTAGCGTTTGCGGGATACCGCAAAAGCAGAGCAGCCCCGGAACTTTGGGCTTCGCCTTTGACGGATTGTAGCCGAAACCTTTTCAAAATCTTTTACTTTTCCAAGGATGATATATACCAAGTTAGAGCTTCATAGCACAAAAACTTTTCAAGTTATCGCGTTTACAAGGAATTTTGCGGTGATTTTATAACGCGTGACCTTGACCTTTGAACTTGAAAGTGAACATGTCATAATGATTCCCTTGAAGTATTAACATTAAGACATGTTCATGAATTCTGAAAAGCTAAATGGGATAAAGTTATACCCAAATTTAGTGCATTTTGTAATAACTCATATCTCATGACCTTGACCTTTGACCTTCAAGGTCACACGATCATTGAACAATTTTTATTGAGTATAACAATCATGTATTGATTAAAAGTGTTCATAGTTAAAATAAAGCATTTTCGCTAAAACATGCTTACGTCATGACCTTGCTGTGACCTTGACCTTTGACGGATTGTAGCCAAAACCTTTTCAAATTTTTTTACTTTTCCAAGGATGATATATACCAAGTTAGAGCTTCATAGCACAAAAACTTTTCAAGTTATCGCGTTTACAAGGAATTCTTAGAGTGAATACATATCTCGTGACCTTGACCTTTGACCTTGAAAGTGAACGTGTCAAAATCGTTCCCCCGAGGTATGAGTAATAAAGTATGAATAAGAGTTCTGGAAAGCTTAGTGGAACAAGATGTGTTTGTGAAACACGAATGCCCCCGGATGCATCCTGCTCGCTGTGTCAAGGTCAAGGTCACAAGGTCAAATGTCATGGTGTCATCTGAAAGGTCTCATCAGAAGGGATCCATATGTCAAGTATCAAAGAGCTAGCTCTGACCAATCAAAAGTTATGACCAAGGTTAAAGTTTTTGTGAACGAACAGACAGACGGACGGACGGACGGAAAAGGTCAAATATCATGGTGTCATCTGAAAGGTCTCATCACAAGGGATCCATATGTCAAGTATCAAAGAGCTAGCTCTGACCAATCAAAAGTTATGACCAAGGTTAAAGTTTTTGTGAACGGACAGACAGACGGACGGACGGACGGAAAAGGTCAAATATCATGGTGTCATCTGAAAGGTCTCATCACAAGGGATACACATGTCAAGTATCAAAGACCTAGCACTGACAGTATAGAAACTATAGCCAAGGTTAAAGTTTTCGGAAAAGGCTCGCTGTGTCAAGGTCAAGGTCACAAGGTCAAATGTCATGGTGTCATCTGTAAGGTCTCATCACAAGGGATCCATATGTCAAGTATCAAAGAGCTAGCTCTGACCAATCAAAAGTTATGACCAAGGTTAAAGTTTAAAATGCTCGCTGTGTCAAGGTCAAGGTCACAAGGTCAAATATCATGGTGTCATCTGAAAGGTCTCATCACAAGGGATCCATATGTCAAGTATCAAAGAGCTAGCTCTGACCAATCAAAAGTTATGACCAAGGTTAAAGTTTTTGTGGACAAACGGACAGACGGACGGACGGACGGAAAAGGTCAAATATCATGGTGTCATCTGAAAGGTTTCATCACAAGGGATACACATGTCAAGTATCAAAGACCTAGCACTGACAGTATAGAAACTATAGCCAAGGTTAAAGTTTTCGGAAAAGGCTCGCTGTGTCAAGGTCAAGGTCACAAGGTCAAATGTCATGGTGTCATCTGAAAGGTCTCATCACAAGGGATCCATGTGTCAAGTATCAAAGACCTAGCTCTGACCAATCAAAAGTTATGACCAAGGTTAAAGTTTTTGTGGACAAATGGACAGACAGACAGACGGACAGACGGACGGACAGACGGACAGGTGAAAAACAATATACCCCCGGAATCTCCGATTCGGGGGCATAAAAAAGTTATAGCTAGTAGTACGAGTGCGGCGGCGGCGGCGGCGATGGAAACTTCACAAAAACTGATACCCCCGCTGCTAATGAAAATGCCAGAAATAATACCATTCTTATCTCTGTATTATGATACTCATTTTGTTGTTACATTAAAAGACCAATTCACTTCTCAATCATCGTTCTGCTATTCTGGCAGTAGACTGGCTTCTAATGAATAAGCTAGAATGTCCATTCATAAACTGGCATTACATACAATAGTCATACATGGTACAGGTAAAACTAATAATGCCTGTAGAAGACATATTGAAGCTTGGATCATTACCTGGAGGCCCATGAAACAGCACTCCTCTCGGTGGGGCGATCTTGAAGCGTTCAAATATCTCAGGGTACATGATCGGGAACACAATCATCTCCTTCAGTGAGCGGATGTGCTTTCCAAGTCCTCCAACACTAGCAAAATCAACCTGAAACAACAAATAAACTTGGTACAATCAAGTCTTGTTCCTTGATGACGTTAAAAGGGGCTCATTTGGCTGACTGTGCATAACTCAAACCAACAAGTGTCATCATCTTGTTTCATATTTATTATATGACAAGCGGTGAGAGACTGAGTTTTCTCAGTTCTAGAAATGTGTTCTCGCCACTGAGTGTGATATCACTTTTTCAAGTCAGTGAAAATATCACAAAGAGGATGAAGTCATGTGTACAATGGTTTGACGTCACTTCTACAATCAACGCGACGCCATAGCGGTCGCTAAGTTACAATCAACAATGGTATGACGTCGCCAGAAAACTCTCGAGTCAAGACCTCTCGGACATAAATTACCACATTTTCGACCACAGAGGCATGTGAGGCATGAGTGTGATATCACTTATCTCTCATCTCGTGACGGGGTAAAGCCTATATTTTCACTCGTGGCTTCAACTTTTCTCTTTTATTTGTTGCCTTGCTGCATGCGTGGGATTTCTTCCAAATGCCCTTCCCATGGCACAACATCACAAGGGCCAACGACTTTGATGTCATAATGAACGTGTCACACGGTGTGAAACTTTTCGTTACTTACATTTCTGTCAATAGCCATTGGATCAATATCAGCCAGACTGGAACCAATCTTCATTCTCTCTTTCCTTACACCGGATGTCATGTCCTCTGGGCTGAAGTTCATTGGGAGACACCTGCATACATTCAAAGAAAGCTTGTTAAAGACTAGGTTTTTATGTATAATATATAGAGATTATTACCCAAAGAAGTTTGAAACAAGAAATATGCAACAAACAGGCTGCTTCCCCTTACAACGACTGCATCATGATTCTAGATTTCTTTGACCATAAACGAAATATTACCTATTCCTGGACCGGGCCATACTCTTAGCTTTACGTCTCTGGAACCGTTCTTCATCGCTTGACAATGCTTCTTCCGATGTTGAACTGGAAACATGGAATGCAGCCCTTTTCCTGAAATCATACAATCTTCTAATTATGCCTTATGAACAAAGACATGATGTTGAAAACATAATTTTAATAATTTTTTATGGTAGCATCAAGTCTGTATTACCTTTTCATCCTATAAAAACAATTGCAAATATGTATATATGAGTTATATAGGATGTGATGTCATGTGATTTGATGTGGGGTATATCACTGCTTTCAAGAGTATTTATATAGGCCTGTAGGGATGAAAAGATTAATGGGTTGGCGATTATTCTTCGTGGGCTTTTATTCAGATCATGGCATTATTCTGTAAGGAATAGTCACAAATGTGGCAACAGAAATCTGTACACTTACCTCACAATCTTCTTCTTGTGAGCTGGGGAACGGTAGGTTTGGTGACTATCGAGCCTTCGAGTTGACCTTGGTGGAGTCTCCCCTCTGAACATTGAAGGTTGTTTCTTTTTCTGGCTCTCTGTAGTCAAATAAAAATCATTTAAAACCGATGACAGGGAAGTCTAGTATTTCTGTTATCTAAGGGCATTCAACAAATATAGTTACAAAATGTTTGTTTATCTTCAAACACTTTACCTCTCCTAAGTCAATTTTGAACTTCATCTTGAATAGATAGAAACACATGCCATCTATAATACCTAACATGATAATATTTGGGTTAGAACTGCCAGCAAAGCGAGCTGTTGTCAGCTGTTCAGGAGTAAATGAGAGTGTTGCTTAGCGCTGCTTGGGCAATATTTTTAGCCATCAGCAGTAAGCTGTTAAAGGAGACAGCGCTAGCAATTACTGTTGAACCCTGGGAATGTTGGTTCAAATTCCGCAAGGAAGGGTCCTATTACTATTAGGAAAGATATATTCACCACCTACCAATTGGAGGAGCTTCGAACAGCTGGGTACGAGGCTTGTGCTCTCTCAAGTAGTAAGATCTCCCCTGAGGCTGCTTTGCTTTGTTATTATCATTACAGTCATCATCTTCTGAATCTTAAAGACAAAGATTATGTTAGTTATATTAATGGAACAAATTTCAAGTTATATCAAGAGTTCTTTTTCACTTTAAAGATCAACAAAAATTGTATCTTATCTAAATATTTTAACTTATCATACAATGGATAGTGCTCTCAGCATAATAAAGCCAACGGATGCCAAGTCTTGCAATATACATATTCCTAATGCAGGGTATTTACCTCTGTATGCCAAGGCATTCAAAATTGTTGATACTATACTTGCTCAATATACCTAAATTAAGTTTATTCATGGAAATTGTATGCAACTTATAATGCAAGAGAACAAAATTTAATGCAGCAGACAACCAATGATACAAAAGATTTCAATATTCCTTTTCACGGAGGCTCTTCCTCATGTCGATTCATTACAAGGAGAAACTGTTCTAGGTTACCTCCAGTTTCTGAAGTGGAAGAAGACTCTGACTCATGGACAGGCACTCCATACATGTCCCTCTGGACTAGCTTCCTGGGGCGCTTCACTCGACTATACATGTCGGAAAACTGAAATAAGGACAATTCATAGTCAATATAAGTCAATAAAATAATCGGCAAGTTGCTTGTTTGTTGATTGTCAATTATCAATCCTGCTCAAAGAACTTGAAAGATGTCTATCAAAAATATTTTTAATGTACATAGCAAATTCATTTTTGATATTGAGATGAATAATTATGATTCACAATAGCCATACTCAAAGAACTTGAAAGATGTCTATTAAAAATATTTCCAAAGTACATAACAAATTTATTTTTGATAACGAGATGAATAATTATGATTCATAATAGCCATACTCAAAGAACTTGAAAGATGTCTATTAAAAATATTTCCAAAGTACATAACAAATTTTTATTTTTGATATCAAAAGAATAATTATGATTCACATTAGCCATAAAGTGTTTGACAATTCAGATTATTATCCGTCTGTAAAACTAAATAAAGATTGTCAAAGTCATAGACTGATGTCAATCAAAAATGATTTGCTAAGAGAGACTGTCATGACAAATACTTACATCCTCTTTGTTTTGTTCAGACATGTACTCGGATTTCCTCTTATTTCGGTTATTATTCCTATTTTCCTCTTTGGCACTAACAACTGCTTTATCCAGAAAGTTCTGGTTCAGCGTATCATAGGTCATCTTCTTCCGACGAGTGCTTCGACGACGCCCAGCTTCATCGTCAATTTCAACTTCGAGATCGTCCTCCTGATCGTCCTCTTGGTCATCCTCTTGAATGTCCTCCTGATCTCCATCGTTCTCGTCTATAATAACTGAGGTCTTGGCTTTACACTTGTCCTTCCGGCCGATACTGGAGCTTCTTCGACGCCGGGACTTCCTACCGCTTCTTCTAGAGCGTGGTGGAGAATCAACTGAAACAACAGCAATCAAGTTCAAAGACATGAAACATTAAAACCTATGGTTAAAATCCAATGCACTCCCTAAAACTAACACCTTTCATAATTAATTTTCTCTTTAACTGACTTATCGAAAGAGTCCTGAATAATTGCTTAATATCTTAAGAACTTCCTCTAGTCTTGGTGACAATGATTTTTCTTCAGGTCCCAAGCCTTTTCTCTTTAGAGAGAGCGCAAAATGCCAGTATACCAATACATAAATTTAGATATTTTACTTTCAAATTGTTTGGTTCAACTTACTTGGTAGGAAGTGAATTAAGAATTTATAAGTTAATGAAATGATCATATCTTAAGTTAATTTTGATAAGTGAAAAGTCTGTCCATAGTAATCAAACCATATGACTGTTTCACTTGTTACCTCAATAAGCCAGAAAATAAGCTCAAAGTCAAATAAGTTACTGGTTCCTTACAGCTGAAAGGGAACTTGCTTTTTTTTTTACAAATAAATTAAGTAAGAAGATTTTCAAAGAACAATTGTACACTTCAGTACCTTCATCTTCACTGGACATGCCTTCTCCAATGAAATAAGCACCACTGAAAAAAAATAATTCATAATAAAACATCAATCAAAAGATAACTACTTACAGTAATCATAATTAAATGATACAGAAGTAAACTTCAAATACGTAGCTTGCAATAAGAATTTTTTGTATACAGGTCCTGTCTTTCATCCAGTAGAAAGACAACTTTGTGAGTTTGTGTTGACATTAACGTAGTTCGGACATCAAAAGCTTTTTCCATAATCATTTGAGCAATGAAATTTACTAAGAGCAACGCAAAAAACACACTGGTAAAAGACATTTAATTCTATACAAATATGTTTGGATTCATATTACACAGAACCAGAAATACAATGAACTGAATACATTCACAGACATTTTCCAAAGCTATCAATTTTTGGCACAATTTAAACACAAAATTGTAGGCTAACCCAACCTGAAAACAAATCTAAGAAACAGCAAGCCTGGAGCAGAACTGAATATTTCACACACTCTCATGTATGAGTTATCTGATTCACTATTTCACTGAAATACACATGAGCAAAGTAGTCACACACAAATAGCTACTACATACAATTCCTGAAAATTATTCACAAAACTGAAAACTGATCAGCAAAATGCGTTGAAAGAATTAAACAGTCAAAATACAGATAAGTGCAGGGTTAGAAATTAGCACTAGCCCCCTAGTGCAAAAGATGCTGGGCTAGTAAAGTGCAACAACTGGTAGACCAAAGGACTAGTCAGTGGTGGAATTTAAAGAAATATGATTAAATCAGTGCATTTGGCTAGTAAGAATGTCTTTGGGCTAGTGCTCTCAGGAATACACTAGTTCGAATGGCAAGTACCCCAATTGGACTTATTTCGACCCCTTAAAGGGGATCAACAACTTGGCTCGTGAAACCTCATTGACCATCGTTAACAAGAGCATCCAGACGGGTAAGCGGGGTCACATGACACAAACTTGGTACTGGCTGTCAGCTGTAAGCGGTTCACAACCAAACGATTTCATCCCTACCGATTATTTACGACTCTTTCGGGGCCCTGCTAATAAAACACTAGAAGTTAAAAATTCAGGTTGCAGAACCCCTTTTATCAGTCCTTTTTAGTTCATATTTATGTACCTTGAACGGATCTTGGGTCTCAGTCGAGACTGGAGCGACTGTTGGGAGTGTTCTGGTAGACTTTTTCCTCGGCGAGACACCGGCACTACTCCACTATCATCACTGTTATAGTCCTAAAAAAAAAGAAACAAATATTTAAGATAAATCTTATAAAACATGAAGATTGGTAACTGTTTATGTTTGACAAATGAAGAAAACACTCAAAATTGTAACTTGACTTACTGGACTAATTCTTGATTGATAAGTTGAACATAAAAACTTCTCTATTTTGACATTGAATTTGAAGCCTACTATCGACTACAGCTAATCAGTTTGGATCAATCTATTCATATCAACTCAATTTGGCTCATCTCCAGATTTAACTTTTGTTTTAATATTTGTGCCTTATTTGACCTTTTCACTCATTGTAGTTCTAGTAATTGTTTATAACTGCAGATATCACAGATAACATAAAATATAATTTGGGTTGTTTTTTTTATGTTCCAAATTAATTAATTATAAATTAGTTTGAAAACACTAAAATATGTCCTACTGGCTAGTTTTGTGAAAATGTTTCCAAATTTACAGTCTTGTCCAACTTTGCAGACTTGTTATGAATGGCACTGTTTGCTATATATATGTAAATGTATTGTACTCATTGCTTATGTTTTGTTTTTGCCATACCAAGGTAAATTATCAATACTAATGCATAGGGAAGCATCTAAAAAATCACTACCTCGTTTCAAAGAAATACTTTTGGTTCCAATGACCAAAATCAAATTCAAGATCTATGGCAGCCTTGCTTTATGTACTTTCTACCACATACAACACTAGCCAGCTTTTTGCATACATGGTCTCAAATAACTAAACTGCAATAAAGTGAATGAGTGAGTTACTGTTTTACGCTGCTTGGACAATATTTCAGCCATTTCGATGTGACACAGCAATATAGGTTATCCATGAGTTGATTCTCAAATATATATAATTCTTACCGGGTAAGTATCAAGCCACAATTCTGTTTGTCAAGCAAAAGTATGGAATATATTAAGCAATAAAATGTAATTTGAATGTAATAAGTATGAAATGAAAGGACAATTTAGTTTTTAACGAATCTGCTAGATGACAATCAAAACATTATCAATATGTTGTAGATATCTCATAATTTCATAAATTGATAAGAAATAGTTTGTCATCTCTGAAATCCTCACTTATCAAGTCAAAAGTATATACATGTTTCTAAATATAAGAGTTGCTAACAAATTAAACTTTATCTTATTTAAATTTAATTTTGACAAAAAATGGATGCTTTGGGTTTCCAACTTTATATACTTATGCTTGATAAAGTGAGGATAGATATATATATTGTGTAATCTTAAAAACAGTTTACTTAAAGTTGTCTTGTTTTGTTGTTTTTTAAATAAGATGCTGTTCAGTGTTCATTAAATTCCAGACAAAATGTCATGTGACTTCAGCTTAGTTTTTGACAATTGCAATGAATGTATGCTGATAGTTAATTGTGAAACCTTAGATGCTTTTAAAGATGGAAAATGGTTTGACCCGAGTTTTTTTTTAAAAGTGAATCAAAGATGTTTGACAAGTCTGTACTGTTAGTGTTAAATGTTGATAATGATAATTTGGTACAGCTTCTAGTAGATAGATGTATTTGAGTTGAGCGTAAATCAAATGTGTAACTTTATATTCTGCTAAACATGACCCTATTGGAGAAGAAGTTTTCTTTCCATAAAATGTTCATGCACAGACAAATTGCTAGCAGATGTAAAATGATACTTTTTTGCAATAATAGAATTTTTTTTTTTAATTGATAGAATGAAGGTTTCTATAGTTGGTATGGTTTGAAATTATGCAATGATAAAATATTTTGTTTCATGCAAGTACGCATGTTTCAAGTTCAATGTGTTGTCAGTGAATGGGGTCAAGTTTACTGTTGTCATTTTAGCCGTTCATCACAGTATTTCTGTAAAATAAGATTTCGCTGAAAACTCAAGCATTTGCCTTTTTACTGGGCATTCACGGTTAGCTATGCAAAGATAACTAACTAACTGATAGCTGATTCAGTAATGAGTGCCTTAGAATGCAAGAAGATTGTTACCGTTTCCTTTGACGGTTAGACAAGAGATGAGGAAATAACGGTTGTACGTTTGCGGGAAACGACAACTTGTAACTTACGTCTCCAGTTCGTTTCTGGGATCTACGCGAGGATTTATCCTCCAGACATATAAACTCGGCAGGAGAATCATCTTCATCCCTGTATGTCCCAGGGTGATGTCGTGTACGCACCATATTTCACAAAATTTCAGTGCAGCTCATACACTTGCCTCCATCTTGCAAAACCGCGCAACGCCCTGTCAAACGACAAGGCGCGAGGTCAAATAGTACATAAACATGCCCGCGCCGCTTTTGTTAACGATTCCATCGTTATTGTGCATTAATGATGAATAAAATCCTAAAATGCATTGTTAACTATCTCCAACAGTTATTATACATGAGGGCAGTTTAATACATTAGTAATTTGCAAATTATCAAGGGCATTTATTTGCTGTGAAAAGGCTTCATAGATGGCGGGAATTCAGTTCGAAATAAACTCATAATATTTTTTGGGGTGTCACTAACTAGAGGGTCAACAATCATTTAAATGTGTTGTTCTTTCAGTTTGAAACTTGAATTACATAGAAATTGGCTTTGGAAAGCTGTTCGAAAAAAGTTTCTTTCTTGCTTTGTCCCTCTTTGTCCTCGTCACTGACGACCTACACCGGAAACATTATTTCGTCATGCGCACAGGGTTCATCCTGTGTTATGGGAGCAAGACTATCAACAAAGGTAAATATTTTTATTTTTTGTCTCTAATATCCCTCAATAAGTTTATTTTAATGAACCGGTTATCAACATGACATTTCTAATCTAATTAAGCCAATAGCTGAGGGCAAGGACTGTATTTTATGCATAGTAAGAGAGAATAACATTACTTCTTTCATAGCCGTTTTATTCTTATTTTCGAGATAAGTGTCCAACACAAAATTTAATTGTTATGATCTTAAAAGATTCCAGTAAAAGTGTTTCCATTTTTGCATATTCCCTATTTTCTATTTAAATATTAATATACTGATATCATTGAAAAACAAAGGAGTCGTTTATAATGAAATAAGAATTTGCAATATTGTCTACAAAAATACAAGTTTAGGCTACTTGATTAATATATTATTTTTAACTGTTATTTTGTTATTTTCAGGAGGTGTTGCTGAACATTTTGAAGTGCTTGGTGACCTTCTATGCACTTTATTATGTGTCAGCGAGTATTTTCTACGCTGTTTACAAGTATGTATTAATAATCCCTAATAATATCTGTATACTAGCCTATTTCATAAATGATACCTACCGATTTTCATAGCTTTCTCCTTAAATCTGTACCAAATGCAAATGTAGAAAAAACTTAATATCAATTTGAGTTTAGTAGAAATAAGTTCAAATTTTATATTTCCACCAATATTTGATATCTTTATCATTTTATGGTGTTTTTTTTTTAGGATAATCATTTATAGTTATATATAGGCATTTGCTGCCTGTTTGCTTATCATTTTCCTTTTTGTATATATATTCTGAATGTTTTGTAAGTTGTGTGATGTTTAATGGAAATAAAATACTATATATTCAAGTCATGCATATTAATAAGTTGGTTAATCATACATAATCATCTAACAAAAAAATCAGACTAAAACATTCTATACTTGATTGTAGGGGTAAACAAAATTAGAGTCACAGGTTAAAAAATTCTCTTTTACATAATATTCTGTAATGGGATTAGAACATTTAATAATGCTCTTTCTTTATTGCATCTTATCATGATGCAGGATTATTAATCCTTCATTTAAGAAAAATGTGAATTGCAAGAGAGGCTATAAATACATTCTGACACAATATTGTTGATGTTATGACAATATTTTTTTGCTTTACAGACTCACTAATTTTGATGGAAAAATACCATTTGACTTCAAAACATGGATAGATTTAAGCAAATGTTGTATTGGATATTCACCAAAAGAGATGGGTAAGTAAAAGATGTGAATGATATTTTATCATTAAAAATATTTACCTTATACATATGAAATATTAAACTGAAAAACTTGTACTTTGAATACAAAGTTTATATATAACATTTCAGTTAATATCATGACATCACTGCATTAAACTTCAAAAGTAAAACCAAAGTCTAGCATGAGACTCTGAAATAAATGAGTCAAATGTGAAAGAAAAATGGAATAGGAGACAGATCTTTTCATTTACACAAAATTAAGCTCTCTTGTCTTCATCTTAAAGGGACACTCTTATTGGGGTGTTTTGTTAAAAAGGAAATTCAGGAGGACTTTTCAGTTTAAACATATAATAATTATTATGTGATTTTTTAATTTGATATTTAATAATATGTTATTGAGGTTAACATTTTAGTTGTTCAAGATTTTAACAACATAACAAGGAATAGTTCCGACTCCGTGATTTAGTAAACCTTCATTCATTTCTCAAATAGCAACATACAACCTGACTCCATATTTCTCCATAACAATGACCTTTTGCTATGCTTTTCTCTCCTTATGTTTCCTTAATCTGTTTATTCCTGATCTGTCCCTTTCTGATTACATCCATGTACCTCCGGTAAGATAGCTGAAAAATTGCTTTCAACAATTTACTCATTCATTTCAAAGCATTCCATTCCTTGTATTTCAGTGAACATGATCTCTATGGAGGTGACCTACATCCTCAGTGGGATAGCCTATGGATTCATCGCCAGTAGATGGGTGTGGGACTACACCCTGACTGTCTCCATACTTCATGTTCTTATTTCTTCTGCTGGTAGGTGTTTCCTTAAAGTTCACATGACCACAAACATATTTCACTATTTTCTTTGGAACATATGAAAGTCTGATAACAAAATTGTATAGTGCGTTTAAGGTCGCTACTCAAATATGTTCAGTTTGGTAATGAAAGCCGTTTTTGAAAGCCACTTTTGATGGACCGCTTAGACCTATCTGGCCATAAACCAGTGAATGCATGACTGGTCACACCCCCTTTTTGAGACATCATAAACAGAACCAGCCTCGTTATCTATACATCTATCGTAACATACCACAGAAAAATTCCCAATATTTAA
Source organism: Steromphala cineraria (assembly GCA_916613615.1). NCBI lineage: Eukaryota > Metazoa > Mollusca > Gastropoda > Trochida > Trochidae > Steromphala > Steromphala cineraria. The sequence goes on along the minus strand of OU744722.1, from coordinate 33,899,778 downwards.
CAATTTTCAGAAAATGTTTTCCACTCAAATAGATAAATCAAGTATCGATGTAACACTAATAAGTATTTGGTGTAAAAAAGATATCCACATCAATGGTAATTAAACAATTAATTAGGAGGTATTTCAGTTGAAATAATGATGCGATACTCTGTATAGTCTGTTTATTATGTCACACCCGTGCGAGTTTTATGGCCCCTAACCCAGGTGGGTTTTATACAGATGATAATTACGCTGTCTTAATTAAAGGTGTTATTGGACAAATTAACAAAAATCAATTCCAGTTTTTATTTTCTTGCAAAATCTTTGAACAAAAATCAAGAAGTGGTAAAGTCTAGGTTAGTGGGTTTTTACCCTTTTGTCATAGAATTCAGGAAGGCGTGGTGATTTCTTGGGGATTTATAACCTAACAGTTACATCATTGTCGACAGTAATGATTGGCGCCATTGAGCGTTGTCATCTGCTTAACAGGAAACATAGAACTGCGCATGTCAGCAAGTGAGCAGTCATTACGTATTGCGAATAAGGAGTAATCATTATTACGTTATCATAATTTATGACACCTTATAATTATCATTACCCGTTGGAATCAGTGATTTGAATTCAAAGTTTCTTACCATTCTGAATAGAATATTTACCATCCTGCTACGTCAGCGTTATTGCATCCATAGAGCTCTTATGATACCCTAATGTCCATCAGGCCAAATGCTTTGTAAACAGATATTGTAATTTTTTTTATCACATTGTTTAGACAATTGATTTCCTCATTTCAGTGATGGTAGACTTTCCTCTGGTATGGTCATGGTGGGTTTGTTTGGGTAAGTTGTCCATCTCTTTATAACTAAAATCAAAACTTAAAATCAGCTGTATTGTTCAAGTGAAAAGAAACCTTTCACCAAAGCTTTAAATCTAGGCATTGATATAGAACATCCTGTCTCAGGGTACGAACGATACGCTAACTCCACCAATCTGTACCCTAGGCTCAGAAGCTAGATTCACTCGCGCGGTCCGACTTGGGATATAGCAAATTTGAGAATTTTGACACAATCAAAGAGTAAATTAAGCATTTACACACAATTATCAGTAAAAAAATGAAAAATATGAAATATTCAAAAAAACATGCTACTACCCCTTTAAAGAAATGTTATTAAGTGAACCACATTTTATTGAACATGATTTTCGTCAGGTGGTGGAATGATCGTGCAGGCGTGTATCGGTGAAGTCATATCCTACATCATGCGGAGGAAGAGGTCGGCCAAAGTGTCTATTTCTCCGGATCAAGAACCCGACTCCTTCCTGTACCGAAAACTTTGACAATAGATGCTTGTAACTTTATTTCTCTTCTTAAATAGTGCAAGGAAATTGAAGCTATTTTCGTGTATTGGTGCTAATATTTTCATCGTGACTGTTGAAATTTATTAATGTAGCATGTTAACAGATTGTCATCAAAATAATTTTGCGAATAAGGGAATATTTTTATAATTAATTCAACTTAAACACAAGTGCTTTGAATTGAAACTTCAACTTTTACTGTGTTTGACAATGTTTAAGCATAAGTACTTTGTACTTGTCTAATGATTGATCTTCTTCTCATTTTAATTGACGAAAAAGGTCATAAATATATTTTTTGCAAACAAAATTTTGAACACATGTATGCCTTTCTGCCTCTTTCCAAAGCGCATCAAGAGGTCTTTGATGAAACTTCTGCCATGAATTTGGTAGCCATATATGTTTACTTCTGTAAACATAGCAATACCACTTGCAGTTTGTTATATAATTTAATTAGGATATAAAGCTACAATGTAATTATCACAAGTGCTATGCTCTGCTTATTTGTATATTTACCAAACATCACAAACATAAAGCCTTACTAGTTGAAGTCTCCATCTCCATCAATGACTAATTTGAACAGAATTCCACAGTGTCTTCTAGGGAAATATATTACTTTTTCCAAGATATTTTTCTAAACTTGCATGCAGAGCTGTTAAATTTTAAAGAATATAGACATGATTGTGTGTCTTGTTTAAAAATCAAAATGTGCACTAAACAATCAAACCTTATCTTCCCTGATGTGGCCTTACATACACCCATAAAACTAATTCATTGCATCTAGGGATTTTTATTTTGAGCTTTGAGAGTATCAATAAGCTTCATGTACCCCCCTTGCACCAGTTAGTTTTTTGGAGGGTTAAAGGGTTTGCAGAGATATATTGTCTAGTGGTTGAGGATGTCTTAATACTATTTGATGCTTTGATATCATTTAGTGGCTAACAGTGTAATTATAAAGATGAGGTTTTTTTTGGGAATAGTCTTTTCCAAATCCAAAAAGAGGGGATGGGTATTGTGGGGTGGGGAGGGGAGGGGTTCTTGCCCTCCAAATGCTTCCACTCACTTCAACTGCTACTGTCTTTCCAATCATCACATTTCATAAATGATTTAGACAAATTTGAATGTAATTACTATTTTTTCTGGAATATATGTTGAAAATTTCAAAACATTGGTAACATAGGTAAGCAAAGGACATAAAGTAATAATCACTGTTTTTACATCGAGACTGGAGCAAGGGAGGCAACTCGCCTCAAAGTAGTCATCTTCCACGCAGGCGATCTGCACATCTCCGACCTTCCTCCTTCGTAGTGCTAGTGTAAGCCTGGCTTGTCGTGCACACATCTCTGTTTGATGGATGCAAAGTAGTATCATGGTAGCCCAACGACACCCTAATCCACCTAACTACCTACCCACCTTCTTAATTACCTACATATCGACCTAGTATCTCAAAGTTTCACTTCTGCATTAGGTCTTTGACTTTTTTTTACTCATATTTTCCGTCCAAATATATATTCATAATATTTTCTTGTAGATTTACATTCTTGTCATCTTGAGTGAGTGAGTTAATGCTTAACTCCGCTTGGGCAATATTTAAGCCTTTAGTGGCTGACTTGTCATCTTGAAGGGAACACTTGACATCATAATGTAGTAGGTAATAAAGCTTACTCTTTACTTTCACTATCATTATTTAATAAGGTTCTCTTAGGCGTTGTTGAAAGCAAAATGAAAATGGTACTGTCAAATATTGCAATATGAAGTCATTTTGAAGAACATGTTGCTGTATTTATTGTTTCATAAATAAGTTATTCAACATTGTGATATGTCAAGGGATTCATTTATTTCTATTTTGAGATGTATGTTGTATGCTGCTTTTCAACAACTGTTTATTGAAAACAAGATTTATTTTTACACCAAAGACCTTAAGGCAATCTAATTGAATGGCATAAGATTGAACAATTGTAATGGTATATTTGATCTGTGATTTTCAAAAAGGAATTAAGTGTAAAATATCTGTAACGATTCTGTCATTTTGAGTCTGAAAATTTTCATAAAATAATTACATTAAATTACCTGTCTCATAATCGGCTTATGCCCGCATATAGCTGATGACACATCCTTATTTCATGCTGACTGTGGGTATCATGTCCATGCCTTTTAATATAGACAGTTTAATTTACTGTAGAATCCATGGTTCCATGATACAGGCAAATGCTAAAGTGTACTTAATTCTTATACGAATATCTAATCTTTCAATGAAACACATTTCAGTATGATTTTCATGTCAAGATGGTATTAATACATCAACCAATAACCATCCCATTAAAGGCAATCTTTATCAACCTTTCCATTAAGTATGAAACTTCTATAATGTTTTTAAGGACTCCTGAAATAGGGAAAGGACTCCTAAAAATATATGCTCTGAGTCCCCAGGACTCTCGGTTTTGATTGACTATGTAAAACCCTGCTTAAGATGTGATAATATTTACATTGAGCTCTAATTTATGGCATTAATGTTTTAGTACATGATACTAACATTACAAATGATCATCACTACCTATCATTTCATGTGTATCTTAATTCAATATTTGTGTAATCTTATGTAATATCTAATATCCTGGTGCATACATACCATTATGTGGATTCTAATTGACGCTATATGTAATGTGAGCATGATAAATGTTCAATCATAATCTGATCTTTAAAATTCCTTAGTATACGGGTAAGAAAAATTGTGTTCACAACTTGAGGTTAATACACTGTGTATATGAAAATATCAACAATCATATCAAAATAAGTTAAAATCATTCATATCTGATCTGAGATCTGCCCAATGGTGTAGTATTAGGTGACATATAATCCAGTCAATTAACAATGAGGCTAGAAAGCCAGTGTCATGGTTTGATAGTTTTGTGAATGTCTGAATTTTAGAATTTATACGTTAAAGGTCACAAAGAGGGCCATCTGACATTACCCCAGTGGAGCAGTACACAAATCCACCTGTTTTTAATGAGATTGCAGATCTATTACATTGTGATTCATTCATGTCATATGCAGTGATAAATTTACCTGCGAGTCCTGCTTCAAATATTCATAAAATTTAGAAAGGACTGATAGAAACTTAAGCGGTGAGTCCTGGGATGCATAGTTTTTCGGTGTTACTATGTGCTTATTATTAAAGGACTCATTTAAATCAGCTTGGACTCATAAGACTTTTATGTAGCGAGTCCCTTGACTCAGAGAGTCATATCTGTAGACTCTGACTGATCACTGCATATATATGCATATCCTATTCTAACTTACAACTGTTCAATACAACATGTTGAAAGCCTTAATTGGAATTGACCATAAATCTTTACAATTGATACGGTTGATCCAAGCCTTTAATGGATCTCAGGGTCATAAGATAGTCTTTCTTTTTTGGAATAGAGTTCAAAGCAATTCAGTAAAGTTCATATGTATCCATATTTCAATATGATTAGATGTCTGATTTTATGTTCAAGATCTATTACAGCTGCCTTATATATGAACATGTTTACATCATATGCCTTTGTCATGTTTGTTTTTTAAGTATTTTGCAATTCTGTTATTATTTTTGTGTTTTTCATGTTATAATCTTATAGATCTGTTAATTGTTACAATGTCTCATAATAACTTTATAACATCAAATATATTTAACTATTAAAAATTCTTTATCAACTATTTGTCCTTGTTTTATACTGTGTTTTATCATATACTTGCTTATAAATACAGAGATTTTGAATGCACGATACACCCTCCGTCAAGCACCCTGTATCAGCTCGCAGGGCAGATAACCTGTATCAGCCCGTCGTCAAGGGCAAAAACCTGTATCAGCCAGTCGTCAAGGAGCTTGAACGTGGAACCCCCAGTAGGCAACGAACGCAAAAAAATAGATCGAAGTCGCGAGGAATTTAGAGTTGTCTCCCTTTGTACAGCTGACGTTTGAACATGGTCGACATCGCGAAAACGCTGCAGTCACTTGCGGATAGGATTTGTCAGTTTGATTATTAATACAACCTTTCTTTCCAGTTTGGAAATTTAACCAGAGATTAAATGAACTCAAAAGTCGCAAGAGGCGTAGGCTCGGATACTGAATGTTTATTGGTATTGTGTTAGTAATCCAAATAGATAAAATCAGCCACATGTTTTAAAATGTTACAATTATTTGTGTAGTTTGTTTGGTAAGTATATAATTATGATAAAAATAGTATGTTATGGGTATTTTCATATCACATTCGGTATCAGCCCTCTACCAATATCAGCCCTTGGGCTGATATTGGGGTCTCGGGCTGATACCGAATGTGATATGAAAATACCCATATAATACTATCTATGTATTTTTAATGCAAAATTCATGGTAAAGTCAATGAATCCAATCATCATTGGGGGATATTCCATATACTTAGAAGATTATAAGAGTTAAAGATTATGAAATAAAATACTGGTTAATTGGAATAGATGAAGAGGTAATATTCTACAGTCAACTGATTTGACTTCTGGTGCCAGTCTGAATATATGTCTTGAGCTTTTAAAAATCTGAAGTATTAAGACCACACAACCTTACTAAAGAGCAGTGAGAACAACTGAATACCATGGCAGACTCTGTAAGACAAAGGTACCAGATGATGTTGAGGCCTTTTTGAGGATTATTTACCGCAAACCATGAAACTCGAGCATATTGTTGAGGCAACAGTGTTTGGCAGGGAGAACAATCGCCTACAAGAATTACCAAAGTAGACAAGATACATGATCAGATAACCTATCGAATGGTGCAAGCTGTCTCCAGCTCATTAAGCAGCAAGAAGTGCATATGAATTCAATGCGTTAATTGGAATATTGCATTCTTGAGACGAGGGATGATAGTTGCATATGGTAGAAGGCCATACACACAAAGAAACGGTTTCAATAACCAGCAGATGGTTCCTTTTGGGTGATATAAACTCGAGATTCTTATTACCCTACATATCTTACAACCACCCTTTTGCACAAGACCAATCTTTATGAATATCGGGACACACATCACTTGTGCTGCTCCAATTTTTCCGACAAATGGTTAGTGATGGTCAAGACAATTCTATGGCCAGGCATGATTCCAGATCTCATTCCTATAGACCACATGTGGGACATATTGGTCAACATTTCAGGCGGACTCATTGGTCCATAGTTTTCAAAATTCGATTGCTACTTTGCAGTTAGGTATAGACAAGACAAAGTGATTAGCAGGTCGATTACATCAGCATTCTGAATTAGAAAACAATTGCACGTAGGGAATAACAAAAAGGGATACAAGCAAAGTATAGCAAAGTTACCAACAACATTAGATAAATAGAGAATCTCACCCAAGTGTCTTCTGATATCAAATATATCAACACAAGTTGATAAAAGTAACAATTATCCGAGGCTTGCCGAGGATATTTTTCTTTTATCAACGAGTGTTGATATATTTGATATCTGAAGACACGAGGGTGAGATTCTATTTATCATCCAAAATCATTTTTCATCACATGAGCATGAAAAATGTACATCTTTGAACACTGCATAGCCCTAAAACTCCTAAACTAGTGCTGTCATAGCATTGTGACGTCATCGTGTTAATGACGTAAAAGCATTGTGACGTCGTTGTGTTTATGACGTCATAGAATTGTGACGTCATTACTGATGATGTAAAACGTTTGTGATGTCATGTATTTTCTGATTACAGGGCGTTGTTCAAAATCTACTGTCAAAGCGATATCTCCTAGGAGATATCGCTTGATCTTCCACAAGCGATATCTCCTTTGGAACACAGTTTTTATATACACAAATTAATTGAAATATAAGATAGAGGAGAGTTAATTGCTGTTTTTCAAGATTTGACATAATTCATTTACAGATATTAGTGAAACCTGCCTGTAAGACTTTACTACTGTTTTCCTTTCGACTATGTTGTGTCATAAAACTTGAAGCGCAGTAAAATATACTTAAGGTCCAAATGGATTCAGAAGAATCCAGATGTTTCACCAGTTGGTAATATTATGATTCGTGAGGATGAACGAATTATATGAAATAATATTTTATTCGCTCACAATGAGGGTAAAGTCATACCTGAAATACCAACGTCCAAAAAAAAACCATAGTAAACATGCATTTTTTTGTTCACAAAACCAATGAAGTGACATCGAATGTTTATAGATTATTGATACGCGGCGAGTGACCCAGCGGATATTTTCCTATCTTGACAAATATATACGCAGAGAACTTAATTAAGCACTCAAGGTAAAATAATTGTTTTTCTAAAATGTATGTTCATATCATTTCGTTTACCAGGGACAATAACCAGAGTATAATAAACCATGCAGAATAACATGCAAACATTGCCTTTGTAAGTTTAAAATGTGTTCTTTCAAGCTTTGTAAATGAGATCACATTCAATGGCTATATGCTACCGAAAGGTATGAACATGCTATTTACATGAAAAAGGTAGACAAAACAGCGAAACATCGCTTTCCAGGTGATACGTTTGCAATCACGCTCCTTGCTAGAAACATTTATCGGCCGTACACCTCACTAGTTAGGAGAACATAGTGTTCGTTATATGAATAGTAATAATATGTAAATTGCAGGAGTGTTGTAGGCTTGAGAACATATATCAATTAAGAAATAACGGCTACAGTGACGTCACGAACAATGCTGTTATGACGTCACATGCGAAATAATACGGGAACTCTCGCTACAACAAACGTTGCTAGGCAAAAGTGATATGTGCACTAGTGCTCATATTGAAAATATGTCGACTCAATACTTATTTTCAACCTAAGGGTTCTAAATGGAGATTATTACACGATGAAGTGTGTCATATGACTTTTACGAAACGAGTGTGAATTTTTGTATCACCCGAGCTTTAGCAAGAGTATACACAAATTTGCACGAGTTTCATTCAGAGACATTTGAACACTGCATTCTATAGTTCCACTTTGTAATAAATTCTGACTTAAAGTCATACTTGTCTGTATAAAAAACTTTGTATTTGTGTATACTGTAAAATAGAAATAATGCTATGACGTGTAATCACTGTATATTTGCATATACACCACGTGGTGCGGTTATCAGGTAAATATCAGAGGTCGTTACTTTTAGATAACTGGCTACCAACCGAGAGGTTGGTTATCACGAGGTTTGCTATCTGATAACTGATATATCTGATATTTTGATAACCGACCTCTCGGTTCGATACAGTGAACATGTCTCGGCTACGCCTCGCCATCAACACAGTATCGCACCCCGAAAAACAACTTACCCTCGGCTTACGGGTCTAAATGGCCCTTCGACTCTAATTGTGACTTTTGTTATTCTTTAGAATTTGTTTTGATTTTCACCGGTGCATTCAGATATATTATGTCTTTAGTTTAATATGCCATTCTAAAGAATATCAAAGGCCACAAGAACAGTAATGAAAGAATACAAAAGACAGAATAAACACTCTTTATAACAGAACTTTTGAAGTCATTTACATATTACATGTTCATACTGCTTTCAATTCTTGCCATTTGGTTTCCTTGAAACATGCAAACATTTACATTTATTTTAATTCAAACATTCCCCCACACACTCCCGTTGGATTCAGCAAATGGTCCTCAGTATCTATGCTAGTGTTCTCTTCAACAGTGTTCAACCAATGTTCCAAATCCTTAATAGGAAGTCAGTTGTTGGGAGGTAACATGCATTTGGAATGGTCCTTTAGAAATAATTCACAAGAAAGCCAACTTCAGTATCAGCAAACATTTAACTGTCCTGCTATCATCCATGCGTAGTTCCTGAAACAATCAAAGGTTTAACATTAAGAATACAAACAGTCTGATTTGAAGCGCTGAAAAAAAGCGCTTTAAATACATGCATATTTCATATCATCACGGTTTCCCCGAAATAGCAATCTCATTAAATGCCCGAAATAGTAACTAAAGTTTGGAACTGTCATTTCTAACATTGACTTTTGAATTAATTTAGAATTTTTAGCTCACCTTTACAAAGTAAATGTGAGCTTATGTCATGGCGCTTCGTCCGTCGTCCGTCGTCCGTCCGTCTGTCCGTCCGTCCGTCCGTCCGTCCGTAAACTTTCACGAAAAAGACTACTCCTCCTAAACGAATTCAGATATCATTCTGAAATTGTAGTATGTTTTACCCATGGTGATTCCCCACAGAAAGGTAGACGTTTCAGTTTTGAGAATCCAAGATGGCCGCCATGACAGCCATATTGAATTTTCAATTAGATTTCATGAAAAAGACTACTCTTTCTAAACGAATACAGATATCATTCTGAAATTGTAGTATGTTATACCTATGGTGATTCCGCACAGAAAGGTAGACGTTAAAGTTTTGAGAATCCAATATGGCCGCCATGGCAGCCATATTGAATTTTCAATTAGATTTCATGACAAAGACTATTTCTCCTAAACCAATCTAGATATCATTTTTATATTGTAGTATGTTATATCTATAGTGATTCCGCACAGAAAGGTAGACGTTTCAGTTTTGAGAATCCAAGATGGCCGCAATAGCAGCCATATTGACTTTTCAGCTGCAGATGACACATCATTATTATCAAATTTTAAGCTTTCATCAAGTGATCACTGGCACCATATAAATTCTCTAATTTGAACTTACTAATCATAATATTATCTTAAATATGGAATATTTAAGATTGTCGTGCAAGTTGTTCTATATTTTTAAGTGTTTCTAAAAAAGAATTAAGATGAAAGACAAACATAATTGATTAATTTGTTTAAAATCTTTATGGCAACTAGCTGCAAAAACCAAATCACATTAAACATGTTAAATTTTAAACAATGGTATCTCCCTTATATTCCTTTAAATACCACACATAAGGGGTCAACCAGAGTTCAGATATTCCACTATGCTGTCTAATACACATCCCAAGGCAGGCTGCTAGCATCACAGTGTCAGCTGCTAGTCTGTTGCATAATCAACCTGACCCAATTGATATGGTAGAGCATTATTCTATATGGCCATGTGTATGCAATAAAAGTTATGGACTTGTATTCTCATGACAGTGATATGTTCTTTCTAAGAATAACAACTTACACAAAACTTGTCTACAATAAGCTTTGTGTTTAGCAATCTACATGATAAGTTGATGTGGAATAAATATGCAGATGAAAATCGAAAAGGGTTTAGTAAGAAAAGGAAATTTGATTTGTCATATCTCTCTGTTGATTTGACAATGCAAAAATGTTTACCATTATAGTACTGTATGAGTGTTAAATAAATTGATACTTTAATGAAAGACATCTCATGGTCACTTGACATGTAAATATTATGTGAACAAAATAAACGTGTCTTATGCATTGCTGTGTTTATGACTTTCCTCTCAATCAGTCATTCATTTTCCTTGAAAAATCTGTACTTTTGGGATTCTCAATATCCCATGCAGCATAACCATCAGTGAAATAATCTTGAAATAATATTAATGATACACTACAAAACAAATGTAAGTGCCCACCATCCTGTAAGTAATGAATGACATTTAAATGGATACACCTAAACCAATCAAGATATCATAATGAAATTAATACGGATGCCCACATAAAAGTAGCATTTTGAAGATTAAAAAGTACAAGATGGTCACCAATTCAGCCATAGATATACAAAAAAGTTATACAAAAACCTACTGCTTGTTAACTTATCATGATTATATCATTCGTGTATTAATGTTTGTTCAAGCTCTAGTCGTTTCCAAAAGAAGACTAGTATTTTAAAAGATAACAAAATCATGATGGCAGCCATAATCAATTATATAAAAGATGGTTACATGTATAATTAAACCATTTTACCACATCATTCATTTTAAGGTGAGCTTCTGTACCCTCGGTACTTTTATTATTGTTTAATGGACGATTGATCGTTTACGTACACACGAAATGTATTGGAGGTAATAACATACGAAACTGATCGAAAATGCGTAAAATGGGACATGCTTATTTTGATTCCTTGTAAACGCTTTAAACATATTTCCGGGTCTTTTACATGAAACAACAAATAGAGTATACTTTGCGATCAATCTCACCTTAATTGCCTGCGGAAAAGACCTCGAAACACCGGCAAATATCACTGTTTGACATCGGCCGCGGAGAGCACTCCATTGTCCTAACCTTCTTGAAACCATGTGCTTTAGGTTGTGTGCTGCACGTGAATTTTTAGGAGTTGCTTATTTGGCGTACAAGAAGTCCGTGCATCCCAAGATGAAATAGACAACGCCCGTGCAGTCACACAGTTCTTGGCGAGTGACGGAATATTTACATTTTAAACCATTTGCCACAAAACAAAATTTCGTTGACGTCGGTTTGAAATTTGTATCAAAATCATTCATTTATTGTTCAGTTCAGTTCAATGTGGCATTTGAGGGATAATAGCTGTGGAAAAAAATGAAAACAGTTGGTAATTGGCTTAGTAATGAAATTGATCAATTTCTTCAGGAGCGGAAGTAAACCACTCCAGACACCATTCTCACTTTTGAACTTATTTTTGACAACCTTATATTCGGCTAATATTGATATTTTCATTACAAATGGAAAACAGTTTTAACAGTAACCATGTGGTGTATGTTAAATAATGACCTCGACCTCGTGGATATCTGTGATAACAATCTCGCTTATCGCTCTATGGTTATCACAGCTATTCAGTACTAATAGTATTTTTTGCATTTATTTCCCAGTGTATTGAGATTTTGCAAAGGTATAGTGAAGAAAAGTCTATGTCAAATTTTAGAACTGAAACGTACTCTGATTACAATCTTAACGAATCGTTGAGGCGAGGGTACATTACAATCAATTTCCGCTTCCCTGTGAACCATTTTCCTCCAGGTACTAGTGCAGTTACCTGATAACTACAAGAATGTGGTTCAGGCCACGTTGTATATACAGTTGTGACATAATTTATAAAGTACATCAAAATGTTCGCATAAATAGTGGTAAGCTGTTCACGTTTCCTCTCATGTGATTATCAGATATCTTTAAGGCATCATAACCCTGAGTGAAATAAAGAATCGCATTGTAAGGAAATTAACGTTAAGAAGTGCAAGACCATCTTTTTCAAATCAAGTATCAAGTTATATCAAACTATAGCACGCTTCATAGTGAAATAAAAGATCCCATGATAAAAAATGAACGTCACGAAGCGCAAGACAACCCTTTTAATATCAATTCAAGTATATAATTGAAGGGCTTGCCAAGTTATGTTAAACTTTATGCGAATTCCTCTCCCCCCCTACACGCGTGATTAAAAGGTGTCCACACTTAAATGGCCGCATGCAGCTTTTTATGTTGATAGGTGAGACCTTCAACGTGATAGCCAATGTGTATCCGGAACAAAAATGACAATGTAATGAAGAATGACTCGAGCATCTTGGTTTATTGCAGATTGCAGAAGAATTGCGTTTCAGCTCAAAAGGACCCTACGCAGTTTAGATAGAATCTGATTCCTCATAAATAGATTACAAACACTCTGTGTTGTGGTTTATATCATCGAAGAGATCATCTACGCTCCTTTGCACGCGTCGACGCTACATGCAAAGAGGGGGGTCGCAACGAGAAAATGAACATGAGCTTGATGGGATTAAAAAGGATGCCATTAAATTTAAGCATGCGATTAAAAGAATAACATTCCAATGGCATGATTTATATGACCCTCCTGCTACATAAGTGTGTTTTTATCATGGTTCCGGTTATATGATAATTTTTTGTAATTTGCTTGACTCCTAAATAGGATTCGAATGTACGTTCCATTCTCTCATTACATTATGTTAATTCCTTCTTAGGAAACTTTCTTGCAAGTAGAGCATTTTCTGAAGCCCTGTTCGCATGCACCCTTATACTTACTATGTAAAGTTACACATGTATGCAAACTTTACACACCTATGTTAATTGTGCCATGCGAACGAAATTGCACACGTGAATAATGTAATGAAGTAAGTTTATGGTTTTAAACCGCAATTAGAAGAGTATTGTTAAAATTCTATTGATTTAGTTAGGGCCAACACTTAAAGAATGATGGAATGCTCTTTTTCATCAAATTTGACTCGACCGGAGTGGGGTATTAGTCAGATATACCCTCACTTCCCGAGGTGTATCGCTCAATAACCTTCTGTTTGAATCGTGGTTCCTCGGCTCCGCTACGCTACGCCTCGGAGACCCACGATTCAAACAGAAGGTTGTTGAGCGATTCACCTCGGGAAGTGAGGGTATATCTATAACTTATTTCAACCATATATCACATACTCATAATATTTTTTGCATTTATTTGCAAGTGTTTTTAGTTTTTTTAGGAAATACTCAAATAGATGTATATAGACGGTGTAGAGGGAGAATACCACAGGAACCCGATATCGTAAATAAATGTAGGTAAAACGTTGATAAGAAAGCACCGACCCTCTATATAATTGAGTATTTTAATTATATAGAGGGAGGGTCTTTCTTATCTACGTTTTACCTACATTTTATTTACGATATCGGGTTCCTGTGGAGAATACATTATTTGCATTCAACTACGGGAGCATAAATGATCAATCTAAATAAATTTAGATCAAAAGATTTTTTATTTTGTCATACTGTTATGACCAAATATAAAACCTGTTGATCTAAATTGGTTTAGATTGATAAGTGATTAACTTATCACCCGGCGTCTATTCGAGACCCGGCGTCTATTCGAGGAAATACGGTAATACGCTGACAGGCAAGAATACACACTCCAGTTGAATTCGTCATATGTACTATTTCAATTTCAAATATTTTAATTGTTTTCTGTGGTATTCTAAAGCTGATAAGAGTTTAATCACCTTCCAAAGAATACTTTTCAGTATTGTTTTAGTATGAAATTTTATCATTTTATTTCAAAATTTTATTTGATTTATCACAAATGTTCATTAACAAAGAATAAATTTTCATATTATCTTTTTTTCATATACTGACAATACATGGTACGGGGTATGAAACTGTAAGTTCTATTTCTTACCCCTGCCTACTTTAAAAATATATATTTTAGAAAAAATATAAACAAGACACCAATTATTCAAAGCACTACGAGTATTCTATATAGTTCCATTTGTTAATCAAAAATTCTTGCTTTGGATAGTACATTAATCCATTTGTTTCTTTGGTTATCTTAATGAATTTGATAAAATTATGATTTTGTGATTATGGAGATTCGTACTGATTTAACGGGTGTCGTGTATTAATCACTCAGTATTTTTAAAGGGGAAGTAGCACGTTTTTAGGGAGAATATAAGTTGATGTCGGGAAAATGAAAATAAATGGTTCCGATTGAAAGACAATGTTTTCAAACTAAATGAAGCAGTAATAAATCAAATATAAAATGTAAAGTTCAGCCATGCCATTCCCTTTTCTTACACAAAATGAATTAAAGGTGTTCGCCCAAAAATGGCCGCCAATGGATTTCAAGTTAATCTTTATAATTCGTTCTCTGACTATGGATGATTGGTTTGCGTAATGAGATTTTTGACACTATGAAAATAATACATTTGCCATTAACGTCCAATTATCAGTGAAAATTTAAAAATATAAAATTGTCAAAAAGCGTGCTACTGCCCCTTTAAGGTGTTATCACTTCAATTGAAAGAATCACAAACAACACACATTACAGCATCAAGAATTTATTTTCAATCTCCACCATAAGGTATCTTGGAGTATGACAAAACAAATACCAACATATACTGTAAAACCATTTACTCAGGATATGTACATTGACACGTTGAACTTTTTTACGTCATTATAACCCTCTCCGTATCGGGGACAGTGTTTCATTATCGGGGTCGAATGAAATTGTCAAGCTTTCCTAACATTAAAGTTACTGCATTTATTCTCAATCATGACAAATAGGGTCTCTAATTTTATGAACAGTCTCTTATGTCTAATGAGAGATTATCCAAGGAAAACCCGATTCATAAGATTCTTTAATTCTTGAAAACATCCTCTTACGGCTGAATATGATCAAATGATATCAGTGGATAGGTTGGAGCATAATGCAGAGACATATACGCTGATGAAATTGAAAATTTCAGAATTTCTGAGATTATAGTTAATGTTTTCATTTCTACATTGCTAGATAATTGTGCCAGCTGATATATCACTTTTCAGAACCATTTTAGAGTCTAAACTTCAACACCCCTTTGTGTGCCTTGAACATTAAATGATTGATGGGGGCTTTGAATTCATCAATTGATCACAAATAATGTTTGCAATGCCAATAATATTCAGTGAAGGAGGAAACATGGCTCTGAGGTTTTCTGCTCTCAGAAAGGCCTGGAGGTAGGGATGAAAACCCGAGGGCGATAGCTCGAGAGGTAATCCCGACCATTACGCTTTTTTCTGAGAGCAGAACAACGAAGAAAATATTTCCTCCAATTTGAAATCGTCAAATCAATAAAATTAACATTTAAGAATTCCCAAATCCGGCGATAAAGAGAGATCGAAGGGTTCCAAGTTCGCATACAGCAATCTCTACGATGAAAATTTAAACTTTCTATAGTTTTCGATAGTACTTGTGTGATCAAAATTTGTAGCTCTGACTCCTTTAAGTTTTTTAAAATTATAAACTTGCTATCAGGTCTTCCTATAAAAAGTAAAACATCATGCATTCGGGGTTATTTTCGGGAGTAAAACCTCTTAAAAAGTTAAAACCTAGAAAAGAAGCATCCCAAAAAAACCCAACAGAATCTGTTTAGGTTTATAATGGTAAATAATTACTGAGGTGAAGAAATACAAATTATATGGATTTACAACTTCTTTATTGCAAAGAGATGCGTTTCTTTGTAGATGCTAACACCTTTTTCAAGTGAATGCTTTGCCATATGTATATATACTGAGAATATATACATATGGTAAAGAATGTTTATACAAGAAAATAGGTTCATGTACAGAGTAAAATACCACTGGTCAAAAGAAGACAATTACTGAGTTTACCTAAATTCAAAGGCAATTCGTTGAAATAATGTATTGTTATTGCCTTCCGTATCCTTATTTAGTAGGGAACATGTGCCAACCGTTGTAAGAACATTTAAATACTGGTAGCCCCTTTAACATTTCAGACACAGCTCTTCAATTGGGTGTTGTAAAGACCTATTTCTTTTTATAGAAACGTTTCAGTCGGAAATATGTGTCAACCTTACTCCAACAAATATTCAAGCACTCTGAAAACTATTCTTTTAGTTTAACTACATATCAATTATATAAAATATTTTCAAATGACGTTAAAATTCTACAGCTGTCATAATGTCAACCTGGTTCCCTGGCCTCGTTCCGCGTGCGCAACAGTAAGCTTACTGTAGCGCACGCGGAACGAGGCCAGGGAACCAGGTTGACATAATGTTGATATACTTCTTTTTAAAGTTTTCTGCAAATGTTCATGTTGTTACTGAAACATTGATGGAGGTAAAAACTGATCACAAAATCAACAATACATAAAGACGCCATAAGCACCGTGATTAATGGTGAGTTTTATTTTAGGGTGTGACAGTGTCTAAATCAAATCAGTTCACCGTCTCTGTAGCCTTGCGTCTTTAGGTAAACTTTTGCATGTGCAGCACGCTTTCCAGCATATGTGTAATCTGCACGTGCAAGACGAACTTAACGAAGACTTTTTTCTATTGACATCAAACTATTGACGTAAGTTTAGAGACAGTCTCAGTCTCTGAAATCAAATCGAACCAGTCGGAACTATGATTTCAATGAGATGGGAGATATTGATCAACATACGACTATTGACGATTAATTTTTTGATAGGTTCGATTACAACAGCCCTTTTCTTCGTTAAATAAGTTGGTGTAGCATTCTGTAAATTTGTATTGGATATCTGACAGCTTACAATATTATTAAATCCACAATACAGTCTTTTAGACAATATCTTCCCCGCTTTCCCCAGACACTTACAAGTATCTTTGTTACCAAGGGAAGTATTTCTTCCCCGCTGTGAAAATGCTCAACTTGAATACCGCCTATGTCTCGTCTTGTAAAACAAATTTAAATTGCACGTATAAGGGAACATCAAGTCTAAGTTATCCTAGCCTCAATAATACTTCCGATGTTGAGTCTAGCAAGATGCAGTAGCAGGTCGCGTCAGTAGACCCTCCAACGTTATTTGTGCGAATGCACACTTTTGCGGATTGGTAAGACGATTCCTGATTGGTCGATTCGACGGATCGTCTAACGCGACACGCTACTACATCTTGATAGACTCAATATCGGAGTGAAGCGAGTATTATTGAGGCTAGGTTTACTTACACTGGAGAACTTCCGTCTCCGCAACTGTTACGGAGATAGATGTCGCTAAGAGCACGACTATCGTGATTGCAAGTAGGCCTAATCCTTACAAAGCAATGTCGTCAAGCTATCTATTTCGCCAACCAGGTTGTATTGTATGACAGGACATTGTAGGCCAAATTGGTCTGTGCTAATGGAAGTCCGTCTTTATTTTCCAATCCCAACTGTCGAAGTGCCGTCAAATGATCAATGGTTTGACATCAGTGACATTACACCTGATAATTATTACAATTACACAGTACCAACGGAGGAATATAATTGTTTTATTATATCTCGGTTTCACAACGAAAAGAGAACTAAAACTATAGATCTAGTTATGAACGCATTTCAGCTCGAGTGTTTTTGCAATCGATTTTTATATTTGGACAAATGGTCAATGATTAGCCAAAACATTTATCCTACCTCATGTATGAATCTCGATCTCTGATTGATCCACGTGCCCCTTGATAAATACTGATATCACCCTCTTGAGCGGGTGATAAATAATTTATACCCCGCCTCAAAAAGCATGAAAAAAGAGTGAACATTGAGCGTCTTGAAATGTACTATGAATGTTACTTTGAACACATCAAGGTTACTTTTGATCAACCAATATATAGCTGTGAACAAGCTGTATAGCCAAAGAGCTTACGCAGTTTTTATACCCCCAACCAACGGTCGAGGGTATATAGTAATACAAACGATACCGCCCGTCCGTCCGAGGACATTTTTTGTCCGACCTTTTAGGGAAAAACTGTTCATCCGATTGTTTTAAAATTTTGCACATGTCTTTTGATATTTGAATTTTTAAAAGATTTCCATGTTCTGAACTAGGAAGGGTGTACAGGTGTAGTGCTAAATAAGATCCAAATTGGTTTAATTCCTCTTTTCTTTTTAAATTTTCATTTTTGTTCTTAATGGTAGCTATTTTCCAATGTCATAATTTATCTGACTGATTGTGGAAAACTATTTATCCTAATATTCTTTTCAAATTCTGCACATTTATTTTACCTCATGGAGAGAACAAAAGAAAAGATGCAGAGTTACAAGACATAGTAATGTACGTTTATGAGAAAATACTTTGTCTGACCAATAGCAGGAAAAACATTCATTCTTCTCAATTCCTCTTTATTTAATTTTTTTAGGGGGGGGGGGGGGGGGATGATGTGC
This sequence comes from Steromphala cineraria, assembly GCA_916613615.1. NCBI lineage: Eukaryota > Metazoa > Mollusca > Gastropoda > Trochida > Trochidae > Steromphala > Steromphala cineraria. The sequence goes on along the minus strand of OU744722.1, from coordinate 33,880,960 downwards.
AAGAGACGTCTACTTTGGAAGTGAAAAATAATTCAGTCAGGGATGCATGGTCGGGGGTATTAGTGAGCCACGCTCACTTTTCTGCTTGTTCTCTCTCTTTTTATTATTATATATATTATATGTGTTTGTTCAAAAATTCGGTTAGATAAATTCGTTGTACCATTCAGAGGAGGGGATATATCAGTTTCTCGCTTGGTGTTGTGTACATAATCCTTGACTAGTGAGCATTATAATTTATAGCTTTGGTGACCATGTGGCCCCTCATGCCCCTTTGTGGCTAACATTAAGGGCCACAAAGGCTATGCGTTTGAAGCATATTTTCATATTTATCCTCAGAAGGCCCAGAAAGCTTAAACATTGTCTACAAATTAGTTAGGTTATCAGGATTCCTACATTGTACATTTGTTGACCCTGTTGTCCCTACTAAAGGGTAACAACAATTGGCAAACCTTAATATTGATAAGAAGCCTGATGAACTACAGAGACAATGGCTCTATATTTACTTTAAAGAATCGGGCATGATGACAGTATCTGAAATGTTCATTAAAGCTAGGATAACGGTAACTGAGCATTTTATAGAACGGTATTTGTATTTCTAATGACAAAATACTTAAAGGGGCAGTAGCACGTTTTTTGAGAATTTTATATTTTAAATTGTTCACTGATAATTGTAAGTAAATGGTAAATGTATTACTTTAATAGCGTCAAAAATCTCATAATACAAACCAATCATCCATAGTCAGAGAACGAAATATAAAGATTGACATAAAGTCTATTGGCCGCCATTTTTGTGTGAACACCTTTTATTCATTTTTATAAGAAAAAGGAATCGCATGGTTTAACTTTACACTTTATATTGGATATATTATTGCGTCGTTTAGTTTGATAACTTTACCTTTCAATTAGAATCATTTATTTTCAATTTCCTGACATCAACTTATATTCCCCCTAAAAACGTGCTACTGCCCCTTTAAGGTACATAACTTTAGTCATTCAAGAGGGTGACATAGATTTAACTATGTTTTATTTACAGGAGAAGGATATTGCGGCTACTGGTGCAACAGAACCAATTCCAATCCTGCAGAACTCAAACGAAACAAATGTACAAACTGAAATTGATTGCGTATTTGCTTGGAAGTCAATTCATTTCGGTATTCAAATACCAGGTTTAAAAACAACAGCTGAAGTTGAAGACTCAAGAGAATGTGAAGAAAGAGAGTCATCCTGCATGTTAAAGGGGCAGTAGCACGTTTTTGGATAATTTTATATTTTAAATATTTAATATATAAATGGATTATATTGATAGTGTCAACAATCTCATTACACAAGCCAATCACCCATAGTCAGAGAACAAAGTACGAGTATTCACATAAAATCCATTGGCGGCCATTTTGTGTGAACACCTTTAATTCATTTTGTGTAAGAAAAAGGAATCGCATGGCTAAACTTTTCATTATATATTTGAATCATTACAGCTTCATTTAGTTTAAATGCATTGTCTTTCAATTGAAACCATTAATTTTCATTTTCCTGACATCACCTCATATTAAACGTGCTAAGACAAGCTATGCAGATATTTATCAGCTGTCTGACAAAAAGCAGGGAATTTCGGAGTTCACTTTATCTGTTGAAAAGTAGTTCTAACTTGTTTACGGTTTCCTTTACTTGTAATATTTCAGTAATTATCATAGGAATATTATGGACTTTCAGGAATAAAGGATTTCCTCCTCAAACACTATCCATTGAATTGTTAGGAAGTATTCTTTTAAGTTTCTTATTGTTCCAAACAGGAATTTGTTTTTCTAAAATTTGACCTGAAAGCATGCTGAAAAAAATCAATAAACAAGGAGAATGTTCGCAGCTGCTGATAAACAATATAATTATCCGAGACCTGAATTCAAAATGAAATATATCAGAGGGAAACCCCACATTATGTTTAAAAATAATTCATTTGTACAGGAGAAATTACTTAGTGCTGGTAATGAAATAAATTCAGTGTGGTACGTATTTCAAAAAGGTACCTACATTATTGTAATTGTGTTCGATATTCATGATATTAGCTGTTTCTAAAATACATAAAGTATTACAATACAATACGCTACACACCTAATCAGATGATCAGCTTGTAATTTCGACTCAAAACACTCGCTATGACTTCTTCATCGGAGAATTATTGATATTTTCTACACATAAACTGAATACCAAAAGAAACTTTGCACCATTTTGTAATGATTCTGATTGAAGAATGAAAAACGATAGAAATTTAAAACAAAGTACCTCTTAATAATCAATCATTTGTTTAAACAACCAGCGAATCCAAATTAAAGGTGGGAAACCCAGTTTTGCACTTATTTGATCTGAAGTGGGCAGGGGTCAAAATTTTGGTTGTTCAGACGTTCGTTGAAATGATGTTTTCGCAATAATTTCGTTAAATTACTAAAATGTGCTACTTAAGTACCAGGTTTGAGCAGCCCGAGTGTTATAAGTTCCAAATCTGCCATGAGTAACCAAAAAGGTCAAACGTCAAAATACGTTTGCTGCCAGAAGGTTCAACTTTACATTTTGTCTGCATCGAAGCTTTTCCATAAATGGGAATGTGTGGACACAAGTCTTACTTGTCATATTGACACATCTTTGAGTCGTACAAATGGTAACTAGCCTTTAGAGCTCAACAATCGCAATTAAATCATGTTATTGCATGCCAATTCTGACGTTATAACTTCGAATGAAATTGCCATGTTTCGATGTTAAGTGACCAATAGCTGTCAACTTAGCAGTCGATGAGCTCTGATTAGATCTGTCCAAGTTCATAAAGTGCACGAGAACATAACAACATGCCGACCTTTGATGTTTGCTATCTCTGACGTCACTAAGAGAAAACGTTGGCGGTTGTCTAACGTCACAGATATCGGCTCTCATGCAGTGAAAAAACAACTGTTTTTTGTGTTTCAGGGTTGTCAGCAATCCTCACAACATGTCTGTATAGCCGGATCAAGTTACCATTAGAAATGAAGGAACACTACCGATTCTTGTAAAAAGGGCTGTTTTTGATCAATTTTGTAAATTTCAGAGGGGATTTGCGATATTTTTGCTTTACCGTTTACTGCTTTTAAGGTGTTTTTTTTCACTTTTGGAGTGACAAACATTCATTATGAACAGTTATCAAACTTTTTCGTCACGTCAATTGGTTTCAGCAGAAACCTCACATGATTATGACATTTTTGCCATTTCTGCAAAAATGCATGAATATTGCTCAATTAAAAGTTTTCAACTTGAAAGTGTGGTGGTGTGAATAGAACAAACAACTGAGCCGTGGATTTCTTCTAATTATTCTGTGTATTACTTGTAAGTTGTACAAGATGGGTGATGTTATAACACAGAAGCATAGAGCTTGAAGAATAATTCTGAAACAAAGGAAAGATACTTTGAGTCAAAAGATCAAACAATACAACTCTCAAACTCACTGAAGCGTACATAAAAGAACCACTAAATTTACCAGTTATCTGTACACTCATATTTCAACACTTCGCAATGACCTAGATTTATACTCTGGAGTTTGAGAAATATCTATACTCTTACTCTTGTCACAAACAGATTATCTGTTAATTAGAATAACAAACAATTGAGATAACTCTAAAACTCAATGCCATCAACATCGGGCAACAACAGTTACTCTGCCAATTCTTGGAAGGCGAGTTTACTTCACTTACAGGGGTGAAAGGTAGTTATAACAAACTGACAATAAAATATGCTTGAAATAAGATGATGCCTTTTAAGCTAAAATACTCTGACACTTTGTAAAACCTGATGAATACATTCAACAAGTAAACACACTTGAAAATAGGGCTCTTACTTCAATGATGCGCTTTTCGCATAACATTACCCCTATTATTTATGAACATGGAATCGTCCGAAAATTACCGCGGACTTGAATAAACATCAATTTCAAGAAAAACACTTAATATTTATGAGCGTAATAGTGACCACATTGATCTAGAACATGTGTAAATATATATACCTGAAGGTTTGATCTCACGGCCAACATATTTGGCGTTAACTCATCAATTTTGACATTTGACCACTGTTTGCCCGCCATGCGGTCCAAAACAAAGGGAGCATTCCATAACCGGAAGCGCAATTTTAAATGACGGTAAATAAGGGAGTGGCTCATTATTTGATAATGCATATGAGCGAAAAATGATCTCTTGCACAATTAAACAGATTCAATCCAACCCTCCACCCAGCCTCAAAGTGTCACATTTAAGCAAGAACATTCTCAATGATGAGGCAACACTGCTGAACGGATCGCTTATATTGTCCATGTTGTGTCTTCACTTGGACATTCCTGACTACACCATCCTTTCCAGGAAACACATCAGTCACTCGGGCTAGGTTCCACTTTCCTCTCTTCACATTGTGATCAATGAGCAGCACAATGTCATCAATCTGGAGTTGTCTCCCTTTGGAGATCCATTTGGTCCTTCTCATCAGGGTTGGGAAGTATTCTCTGACTAGTCTCTCCCAGAACTGCTGAACCAGCTGCTGCACATACTCGAACCTTTTACGCAGATTGGTCGATTCACTGAATGGTCCCTGTGGAGCATCACATGTCGCTCTCCCAATCATGAAATGATTTGGCGTGATTGGTTGCAAATCATTTGGGTTGTTTGCCGACATGCTCAGTGGCCTGGAATTCAACAAGGCTTCAATCTCGGCGAAGACTGTTGACATCTCGTTCCAGGACAAGATTTGTTCTCCCACTACTACTTTCAATGCTCTTTTCACCTGCTTTATGAGACTCTCATATATCCCTCCTTGATGAGGGCTCAAGGGTGTAGAGAATTTCTATCTCAGATTATGAAAACTGCTGAAGTTCTCAATCTCTGCCCGTCCCTCAACAATCAATTTCCTCAACTCTTTTTCTGCACCAACAAAACATGTACCATTGTCTGATAACATTGTCTTTGGCCATCCATGATGAGACACGAATCTTCTGAGTGCATGTAAGAATGCTTGTGTTGAAAGGTTTTCAACTATTTCCAAGTGTATGGCTCTCACTGTCGCACAGGTAAATAGCGCTCCCCATGCTTTAATCGTCTTATTCCTGCCATACTTCAGATTAAAGGGGCCAAATAGGTCCACTCCGGTTGTCGTGAACGGCGGTGAAAAGGCCTTCAGTCTTTCTGGAGGCAAGTCTGCCATCAGTGTTGTGTGAGGAGGCTTCCTCAACTTCCGGCATACGACACATTTGTTCACTATGTTCTTCACCACATTCCTGCCACGGATAACCCAGAATCTGCGTCTACTCTCACTTAATGTCCTCTCTGCTCCAGCATGGAGTACCTTTGCATGCACCTCATTCAGGATAAGTCTTGTGATGTGACTCGATGGTGGCAGCAACATAGGGTGACGCTCATCATAAGACAAGGGAGTGTAACGCAGTCTTCCACCGACTCGTAGAATCCCGTTGTCATCGAAGGGAGCTAGGTCAGCACATGTCTCTGTCACATTGAGAATCTCTGACTGTGCAGAATGTACCCAGTAGTACTCTGCTCTCTGTATTTCAATCGGCTGAAGAACCTCTTTTTCTCTCTCTTGTAAGGTCTGTCCCTTTACCTTGTTCTTCAAATTCTCTACAAATCTCAAGCAGTATGCAGTCACTCTCAGAAGTTTTCGCCATGAGGAGTAATTCTCACTGTTGATGACAGATTCTCCCTCTGCTTCCCTCCGAGTCTGCATACCCAGACATTGCGGCCATGTTTTCCTGTCTTCGTTCTCATCAATTTCTTTTGTCACCTTCTTCATACAATCCTGATCGGGCCATTGTTCTTTTGACAGTTGGAGAAATTCTGGTCCATGGAGCCACCGATAGGATATATCTCTTGCCTTGATTCCCCTGCTGAGATCATCTGCAACATTTTGTTTGGTAGGCACATATCTCCAGCATTTGTTGTCCCATTCTCCTTGTATCTCTGCTATTCTGACAGCAACAAATGCCTTCTTGGAACTTGACTCTGATTGCAGCCATTTTAGAACCACTTGAGAATCTGACCAAAGGAAAACTTCTGGTTTGTCTCTCAACTCTGTGTGTAGAGTTCTTGCTAGCCTGGACGCAAGTAGAGCCGCCATCAACTCTAACCTTGGAATAGTGGTTTGACGAAGTGGTGCAACACGTACCTTTGCTGCAACTAGTCTGACACTTGGTCCATTTGGGGTTGGCCATAGTAGATACGCACATGAACCGTAAGCAGTCATGCTTGCGTCGGCAAACACATGCAGTTCTGAGGTACCTACAGTCACTGTTGGTTTCAGACATCTTGGGAACTGTATGAAGTTCAGTCTCTCTAAGTCATCGAAGATTTCTGACCATATCTGACACATTTCTTCTGGCAATCGATCATCCCAATCGAGGTGTTTCATTTTCCATATCTCTTGCATTGCGATTCTCGCTCTGATGGTGACAACTGATGCAAGACCAAGAGGATCGAATACCGTGGCTATTTTAGACAAGACTGATCTCTTTGTATAGTAGTCCTCGGAGCAGTGCTTCACTGTGAAATGCAATGAGTCTGTTCCACGACACCACGAGACACCGAGGGTCTTCACTTTGTCATCCTTGTCTCCTGTTATAGCTGTGAGCTTCTGTCTGTCATCAGATTTCTCTTCTGAAGATTGCCACTCCTTCACCTTGAAACTTCCTGTCGCCAGCACGGTGTCTAGATCTGCTCTCAACTTCACTGACAAGTTTTCATCATCACATGAGTGGATCAAGTCGTCCATATATCTATCTCTCTGCAGAATCTCAGCTGCACCTGGAAATCTGTCCTTATTTGTTTCTGCGATCTTCCTCATAATAAAGTTGGCCATTTCAGGGGATGACTTGTCTCCAAATGTCACGCGTAGCAACCTGTATACCTTTGGCTTTTGATTCAAGTCCATATCCCTCCAAAGATATCGGTGGAGATGAGTGTCTCTCTCGGGTAGACAAATCTGCAGGAACATCTTGCTGATATCTCCTACGAATGCTACATGCTTTTCTCTGAATCTAATCAAGATTCCCAACAGGTCTCCCAGGGTTGATGGTCCCTTGTGAAGGAATGAGTTCAGTGACATTCCATTGTATGAGCACGCTGGATCAAACACAACTCGAAGAGGTGTGCTCGCCTTGTCAAGTCTCACGACCCCATGATGTGGCAAATAGTATACAGTCTCTTCTTGTGTATCTTCCTCTACTCGTTCACTCCAACCATTCCTCTCATACTCTTTCATGACCTTGCAGTACATCTCTGCCTTTTGTGGATTCTTTAGAAGACCTCTCTCCAATGATGTCAATCTCTTCTCTGCCAAAGTGTAGTTGTTTGGCAAATCTCTTGGATCCTTCATCCATGGAAGGCCGACTGAATACCTTTTATCCACAAGCTTGCATGAGGACTCAAACATCTCCAAAACCTCTCGGTCCTTCGGTGATATCTTTTGGCATTCACAGTCTGGAGCCTGTACCCCCACTGTCTCCAGGTTGTACATCTTCTCAATGTCAATGTCTATCTTCTCGCAGAACCCAATGGAGAGTTTAGATCTTGTCTCTTTGTAGTCCGATCCCAGTACTGCCCAACCAAGCCGTGTTCTCTTCGCCACCGGTTCAAACTGCAACCCTTCTCTCACTTCCTGCTCGGCGTGTATATGGCTGTACTGCACTCCAAGTATCATGTCGACCGGTCCATATCTCTGATGAAAGCATATATCATCAAGGTGCCTGAATGAGTTCAGCCATGTTGTATCTAACGGTGGGACATCACACACTGTTTTGTCTATCTCATTTGCCTCTATCTCATACTCTTCCCCTCCATGCATTGGGGAAATCCAAAATTTCAACCTTCTGCTATTTCGCTCTCTGTGGCTATCTCCTCCAACCACTAGCAAGTCCAGCCCTGCTCTCTTTCCCTGGAGTCCTAGGGATCTTGCGAACTCTGAGCGGATGACTGTAGTTCCTGCTCCACTGTCCAACAACACGTTTCCATCCTTGAATCTTCCATTAGGAGCTCTAAATTTCACCCGAACGACTGGTAGGATGCTGGCTTTGTCGAGCACAGACTGTGCTCCCCCTGCACTCTGTGGAGTACTGTGTAATAGAGGGTGGTGTGTCCTCTTACAGCCCCCTTCACCACATGCTGCCTTTGATCTGCAATCTGTTGTCCTGTGACCTCTCAATAAACATGAATAACATAGCCTATTATCTCTAACAAATGCTACCCTATCACTAACACTATATGATTTGAACATCTGACAGTCAGTAATCCTGTGTGGTGACAGGCACACATAACAACTTGGCTGTCTCTGCATCTGCATCTGCTGAGCTGCATGTATCCCCTTTCTGCTCTGTATTGGCTTCATGCTGTCTCTGACTTTAGGAGTTGACCTTTCTATATCTCCGAAATCTGGGTCGAAGTCTGCTCGTACTCTTTTCCGCAGGAATTCGCTGATGTGCTGCAGTGTGGGAGCGTCTCCCCTCTCTCGAATGTTGGACGCTACATTCTTCCACTTGGGGATCATGTCATCTGGTAGTCTTCTGATGATCATTCTGAGGGATTCAGAGGCGTTGACATCTGACATGTGATTAAGTCTCTTCAATGTTGCAAGACAGTTGATGATATCAGTAGAGAATCTTCTCAAGCCTTCCCTGTCATTGCTTCTAATCACTTCACCCTTGGTGACCTTGTTGATGAATGCCCTCGTGATAACACTTGGCTGTCCAAACTGCTCCTTGAGGGTCTTTAACGCAGTCGCGTACATGATGCCACTTGATCCCAACCCCGACACAGCTGCCTTGGCCTGCCTCGTCAGTAGCATTTTAAGTTGCGCCATCCTGAGGTTGTCCGAAATATTCGGCTTGTCATGTATGTGAACTTTGAAACTTTCCACAAATTCAACATACTGAAATGGACTGCCATCAAACTCTGTCAACTGGATGTTGGGTATTTCCTTTCTTGCCTCAATTCTGAATAAGGCATCAGCAACAGAAATGTCTTTGAAACTTACATCAGGAGATTTGGTTTCTTTGAATTCCTCAAGGTTGTCTATCCATGAGTCAACTCCATGATTATCACTGATGTTCACTGTTTGTATTTGAGATGCAAGTTCTGAAATGTTCTTCGCTGATGAGACACTGTTAATAACCTCAGTGTCATTTCTATTTCCTTCACTCAAGATGCTGTCATCTGGATCACTTGGTGGATCTGCTCTTTCTATCTCTTCAATGGGATGCTGTCTAGTTGTACTTCTCGTCTTGATCTTCTCAACCTGAGGCATCGCTCTGAATGTAGACAAATAGTCCTCCATTCTCTCCTCTATGGTATACACATCATTTGTGATTTCACTTTCCCATTTATCTAGACGAGTGTTGTTTGCTTCATCAGAATCATACAATTCAGAGTGTAACTCTAGGGCAAGATTTAGATCCTTCCTCAAGTCATCTTTGATTTTCACAGCTCTTCTCTCTGTTAAATCTTTCTCTTTGATACTGTCTCTTATTCTATTTATAGTCCTTGTTATTCTACCTCTTAAATTCTTTCTCTTAGATTTTATCTCCTTAATCCTCTCACTGACACCATCTTCTGAAGCAATTTTCATATCACCAGAAGGGTTTTCTTTCTCTGTTAAATCTTCAGTCTCTTCATCCAAATGTATTTCTGCCTCAATTTGATACTCTTGCTCTGAGTTTGCCATCTCTAGTTCAATGTTCTTTACCAAGCACTTTTAATGTTTTAAATGTTCACAAAATGTTCATAGAGAATAATCTAAGTTAATAAAATTATGATCCATATTTTCAGGAACTTCACTCTGACACTTCACTTAGATTCTCATAGAAATTGCTTCATAAAGTTCTTCATTAAGTCTTCAGATTTTTGACATCAAGCTTCAAGAAACTTTGACTTCAAACTCTTCAGAAACTTGATTTCAAACCTTCAGAAACTTTGGTGTGAATAGAACAAACAACTGAGCCGTGGATTTCTTCTAATTATTCTGTGTATTACTTGTAAGTTGTACAAGATGGGTGATGTTATAACACAGAAGCATAGAGCTTGAAGAATAATTCTGAAACAAAGGAAAGATACTTTGAGTCAAAAGATCAAACAATACAACTCTCAAACTCACTGAAGCGTACATAAAAGAACCACTAAATTTACCAGTTATCTGTACACTCATATTTCAACACTTCGCAATGACCTAGATTTATACTCTGGAGTTTGAGAAATATCTATACTCTTACTTTTGTCACAAACAGATTATCTGTTAATTAGAATAACAAACAATTGAGATAACTCTAAAACTCAATGCCATCAACATCGGGCAACAACAGTTACTCTGCCAATTCTTGGAAGGCGAGTTTACTTCACTTACAGGGGTGAAAGGTAGTTATAACAAACTGACAATAAAATATGCTTGAAATAAGATGATGCCTTTTAAGCTAAAATACTCTGACACTTTGTAAAACCTGATGAATACATTCAACAAGTAAACACACTTGAAAATAGGGCTCTTACTTCAATGATGCGCTTTTCGCATAACATTACCCCTATTATTTATGAACATGGAATCGTCCGAAAATTACCGCGGACTTGAATAAACATCAATTTCAAGAAAAACACTTAATATTTATGAGCGTAATAGTGACCACATTGATCTAGAACATGTGTAAATATATATACCTGAAGGTTTGATCTCACGGCCAACATATTTGGCGTTAACTCATCAATTTTGACATTTGACCACTGTTTGCCCGCCATGCGGTCCAAAACAAAGGGAGCATTCCATAACCGGAAGCGCAATTTTAAATGACGGTAAATAAGGGAGTGGCTCATTATTTGATAATGCATATGAGCGAAAAATGATCTCTTGCACAATTAAACAGATTCAATCCATGTGGGTTTCAACTATTTCATTGCCACCTTAAATGAAAATGTAAATATGAGATCGTTTTCGAAATTTCAGTTTTAAAATTGCAAAGTTTCTTTTGGTATTCAGTTTATAATGCATTCTGATACTTTACAATATCCACTTACCTCATCTATCCTTTTAAACAACAAGAAACCTCATTATTTTTCCCATGTTAATTGGTAAATATGTACAGAAAACATTGTCAACTTAAAAAAACACCAAAAAACGTTTTCATCGGTCCTCTAATAACAAAGATATCGCCCTTCAAAGTGCGCAAATTTTAGGCTTCTCAATTTGACAGTCTGAAAAGGGATTCTACCGGATGAACGATATTGCCTTTACTGCGCATGCGAGAAAGGGCGATGTGATGTGGCAGGTTATGATATGGCTCCAGCATATCTTTTAAATTCCTTGGAGGACTATACCCCTGCAAAAGATCTTCGATCCCAGAATTTGAAGCTTCTCCAGATGCCAAAGTATAAAAACACCAGTTATGGACTTAAATCTTTCAGCTGTACTGCTCCAAGACTTTGGAACCAACTTCCTTATGTCATCAAAATGTCATCCTCACTGACTGTTTTTAAATCACAGCTCAAAACTCATCTATTTTCTAGCTATTATTCATAGATTCTACCCATAGACTCTAATTATAAATATCCTTAATCAATGCTACCAGTATTACTTTTAGGCTTTATTTCATAGCATTTCATCTCATCACCTTAAATTTTCTTATTTTCAATGCGCTTTGAGCATGCACCTTGTGTATGGATATAGCGCTTTATAAATGCCCATTATTATTATTATTATTATTATTATTATGATTGGCTGAGAGAAGTTTTACAGACTGTGTATTATTACATCATATACAGAACGGAAATGGGCCTAATCAATGTAAATATAACAATGGTGGTAAATAAACATGTTTTAGCACGATTTAGAAGCTTCATCTGTCCGGCAATAAAACAGAGTAGTAATTAAACAGTTATGGCACATCGTAACTGATTGTGTAATTACAGGCCTAGGGAGTCGCGCTTGGGATATTTCACACTCTTTGACAATGTTGTTACAAGAATTAAATAGTGTTGTTTCAGAGATCAAGCATGTCGGCCCATTTATGACACGCCCAGTTGTCAAAGCACTAGTCATCCATTGGTCAACAATAAGACAAACTAGATCCAATAAAAATTAAACATTTAGATTTTATCATATCCATTGCATCTGTCTTGAGATGAACACATTCAGTACAGACACATGAGATGGAGTATTTTGCGTTTACAGTGACTTCAATAAGGTAGGCTTTGGTCACATGATATGTAAACTAAACTTTGTGCATTCGAACTTATATGTATACATATTTGTTATTTCAGGCAGTTGTTTGCGTTAGAAGTTTACAAACATTTAAAATTTAAAATAACATTATCTCAAACAAAGATATAGAATGGTATTTATTTTACGCTGATGAGTTGTCTCTTTGTAAACTAACATTGTTTCTTTATTTGATTGAGAAACGCTCAAGACATGATGAAACATGGTGTCAAAAGGTGTAACAAATTGTATTGCGAACTTAATACAATTTCATGACATGATGCCTCAATGACACTCTCTTTCCGAATATTTCGTAGTGTGTTTATAGCAAAACCTCATTCAGATTATATACAATTACTTCAGGATTATTCATAAGTTCCTTAAAACATTTCACTAACTTGTTTAATTTGTCTTCAATTTTATCTGGCCACTCATCACAAAATGTAAACTTAGAACTACTAAATTCAAAACATAACTATACCGTAATATCTAAGAGATTTTCAAAACACGATTGAATATTAAGATTTTGCCTTGATGAAATATCCTTATGTTTATACCATTAATGAAGATACAACCTTAGCATTAAATTGCTTTGTTGTATGTTTTCGAAAATCGTTGTTTCAATACTGTCACTGTATATGAAATGTGTACTGATCTGTCCATGTTTACGTTACGTCACTTTTTTGTTAGGGAGCGGCATAAATATAAACATATACCCCGTTTCTTTTTTAAAATAGATATGCGAAACATAGTTCTATGACAGGGCTATGACATACCATGTAGTCTCATTGATGAATTGACTTTAGATCCCTCGGTAGAAGCCGTGATAAAGCTATCAACAGTCAAAACGATTCAACCAAAATTAGTAAATGTCTTCATTATATGTCTCACTAACTAACCGTCATACTGGAAAGTTGTTTTCTTTGTTTGTATAGTAATTTTACGCCAAGTAAGTAAGTGACCGCTTGACTCAATACTGTAAACAATAGCAATAGCCTGACCAGTTTGGCGAGAAAGGGCGATGTGATGTGGCAGGTTATGATTGGCTGAGAGAAGTTTTACAGACTGAAAATATGATGTTTGTTTTCAAAGTCATTAAATGACTATTTTGCGCATAATTTGAACAAACAAAATATCGATGTTATCTCAAGATATCTTTCTGTATCCATTTCTGCATTGTGTACCCCCTCGGGGTGATATGTTGTTTAAGTTATCGCCATTCTGCTCATTTATGATATCCCATCTACCGCCATCCTGCTCATTTATGATATACCATTTACCGCCATCCTGCTCATTTATGGTATACCATTTACCGCCATCCTGCTCATTTATGATATACCATTTACCATCATTCTGCTCATTTATGGTATACCATTTACCGCCATCCTGCTCATTTATGATATACCATTTACATCATTCTGCTCATTTATGATATACCATTTACCATCATCCTGCTCATTTATGATATATCATTTACCATCATCCTGCTCATTTATGATATACCATTTTCCGCCATCCTGCTCATTTATGATGTACCATTTACCATCATCCTGCTTATTTATGATATACCATTTACCATCATCCTGCTCCTCTATGATATACCATTTACCGCCATCCTGCTCATTTATGATATACCATTTACCATCATCCTGCTCATTTATAATATACCATTTACCATCATCCTGCTCATTTATAATATACCATTTACCATCATCCTGCTCATTTATAATATACCATTTACCATCATCCTGCTCATTTATGATATACCATTTACCGCCATCCTGCTCCTTTATGATATACCATTTACCGCCATCCTGCTTATTTATGATGTACCATTCACCATCATCCTGCTTATTTATGATATACCATTTACCATCATTCTGCTCATTTATGATATACCATTTACATCATTCTGCTCATTTATGGTATACCATTTACCGCCATCCTGCTCATTTATGATATACCATTTACATCATTCTGCTCATTTATGATATACCATTTACCATCATCCTGCTCATTTATGATACATCATTTACCATCATCCTGCTCATTTATGATATACCATTTACCGCCATCCTGCTCATTTATGATGTACCATTTACCATCATCCTGCTTATTTATGATATACCATTTACCATCATTCTGCTCATTTATGATATACCATTTACCATCATTCTGCTCATTTATGATATACCATTTACCATCATATTCCTCATTTATGGTATACCATTTACCATCATCCTGCTCATTTATGATTGACTATTTACCGCCATCCTGCTCATTTATGATGTACCATTTACCATCATCCTGCTTATTTATGATATACCATTTACCATCATTCTGCTCATTTATGATATACAATTTACCATCATTCTGCTCATTTATGATATACCATTTACCGCCATCCTGCTCATTTATGAAATACCATTTACCATCATCCTGCTCATTTATGATATATCATTTACCATCATCCTGTTCATTTATGTTATATCATTTACCATCATCCTGCTCATTTATGATATATCATTTACCATCATCCTTCTCATTTATGATATACCATTTACCATCATCCAGCTCCTTTATGATATACCATTTACCGCCATCCTGCTCATTTATGATATACCATTTACCATCATCCTGCTCATTTATAATATACCATTTACCATCATCCTGCTCATTTATAATATACCATTTACCATCATCCTGCTCATTTATAATATACCATTTACCATCATTCTGCTCATTTATGATATACCATTTACCATCATACTGCTCATTTATGATATACCATTTACATCATTCTGCTCATTTATGATATACCATTTACCATCATCCTGCTCATTTATGATATATCATTTACCATCATCCTGCTCATTTATGAAATACCATTTACCGCCATCCTGCTCATTTATGATATACCATTTACATCATCCTGCTCATTTATGATATACCATTTACCATCATATTCCTCATTTATGGTATACCATTTACCATCATCCTGCTCATTTATGATATACCATTTACCATCATATTCCTCATTTATGGTATACCATTTACCATCATCCTGCTCATTTATGATTTACTATTTACCGCCATCCTGCTCATTTATGATGTACCATTTACCATCATCCTGCTTATTTATGATATACCATTTACCATCATTCTGCTCATTTATGATATACCATTTACCGCCATCCTGCTCATTTATGAAATACCATTTACCATCATCCTGCTCATTTATGATATATCATTTACCATCATCCTGTTCATTTATGTTATATCATTTACCATCATCCTGCTCATTTATGATATATCATTTACCATCATCCTTCTCATTTATGATATACCATTTACCATCATCCTGCTCCTTTATGATATACCATTAACCGCCATCCTGCTCATTTATGATACATCATTTACCATCATCCTGCTCCTTTATGATAAACCATTTACCAACATATTCCTCATTTATGGTATACCATTTACCGCCATCCTGATTATTTATGATTTACTATTTACCGCCATCCTGCTTATTAATGAAGTACAATTTACCATCATCCTGCTTATTTATGATATACCATTTACCATCATCCTGCTCATTTATGATATACCATTTACCGCCATTCTGCTCATTTATGATATACCATTTACCATCATACCCCATTTACCATCATCCTGCTCATTTATAATATACCATTTACCATCATCCTGCTCATTTATGATATACCATTTACCATCATCCTGCTCATTTATGATATACCATTTACCGCCATCCTGCTCCTTTATGATATACCATTTACCACCATCCTGCTCATTTATGATATATCATTTATCATCATCTTGCTCCTTTATGATAAACCATTTACCATCATATTCCTCATTTATGATCTACAATTTACCGCCATCCTGCTTATTTATGATGTACCATTTACCATCATCCCGCTTTATATATTTATGATATACCATTTACCATCATCCTGCTCATTTATGATATACCATTTACCATCATCCTGTTCATTTATGTTATATCATTTACCATCATCCTGCTCATTTATGATATACCATTTACCGCCATTCTGCTCATTTATGATATACCATTTACCATCATCCTGCTCATTTATAATATACCATTTACCATCATATTCCTCATTTATGATATACCATTTACCATCATCCTTCTCATTTATGATATACCATTTACCGCCATTCTGCTCATTTATGATTAACTATTTACCGCCATCCTGCTCATTTATGATGTACCATTTACCACTATCCTGCTTATTTATGATATACCATTTACCATCATTCTTCTCATTTATGATATATCATTTACCATCATCCTGTTCATTTATGATATATTATTTACCATCATCCTGCTCATTTATGATATATCATTTACCATCATCCTTCTCATTTATGATATACCATCTACCATCATCCTGCTCCTTTATGATAAACGATTTACGATCATATTCCTCTTTTATGGTATACCATTTACCGCCATTCTGCTTATTTATGATTTCCTATTTACCGCCATCCTGCTTATTTATGATGTACCATTTACCATCATCCTGCTTATTTATGATATACCATTTACCACCATCCTGCTTATTTATGTTATACCATTTACCATCATTCTTCTTATTTATGATATATCATTTACCGTCATCCTGTTCATTTATGATATATCATTTACCATCATATTCCTCATTTATGATTTACTATTTACCGCCATCCTTCTTATTTATGATGTACCATTTACCATCATCCTGCTTATTTATGATATACCATTTACATCATTCTGCTCATTTATGATATACCATTTACCGCCATCCTGCTCATTTATGATATACCATTTACCATCATCCTGCTAATTTATGATATACCATTTACCATCATATTCCTCATTTATGATATACCATTTACCATCATCCTGCTCATTTATGATATACCATTTACCGCCATTCTGCTCATTTATGATTTACTATTTACCGCCATCCTGCTCATTTATGATGTACCATTTACCACCATCCTGCTTATTTATGATATACCATTTACCATCATTCTGCTCATTTATGATATATCATTTACCATCATCCTGTTCATTTATGATATATCATTTACCATCATCCTGCTCATTTATGTTATATCATTTACCATCATCCTTCTCATTTATGATATACCATTTACCATCATCCTGGTCATTTTTGATATATCGTTTACCATCATCCTGCTCCTTTATGATATATCATTAACCGCCATTCTGCTTATTTATGATATCATCCTGCTCATTTATGATATACCATTTACCATCATCCTGCTCATTTATGATATACCATTTACCATCATCCTGTTCATTTATGATATACCATTAACCACCATCCTGCTCATTTATGATATACTATTTACCATCATCTTGTTCATTTATGATATACCATTTACCGCCATCCTGCTCATTTATGATATACCATTTACCATCATCCTGCTCCTTTATGATATACCATTTACCATCATCCTGCTCATTTATGATATACCATTTACATCATTCTGCTCATTTATGATATACCATTTACCGCCATCCTGCTCCTTTATGATATATCATTTACCATCATCCTGCTAATTTATGATACACTATTTACCGCCATCCTGCTCCTTTATGATATACCATTTAACACAATCCTGCTCATTTATGATATATCATTTACCATCATCCTGCTCCTTTATGATAAACCATTTACCATCATATTCCTCATTTATGGTATACCATTTACCGCCATCCTGCTTCTTTATTATTTACTATATACCGCCATCCTGCTTATTTATGATGTACCATTTACCATCATCCTGCTTATTTATGATATACCATTTACCATCATCCTGCTCATTTATGACATACCAGTTACCGCCATCCTGCTCCTTTATGATATACCATTTACCACCATCCTGCTCATTTATGATATATCATTTACCATCATCCTGCTCCTTTATGATAAACCATTTACCATCATCCTGCTCATTTATGATATACCATTTACCGCCATCCTGCTCATTTCTGATATACCATTTACCATCATCCTGCTCATTTATGATATACCATTTACCATCATATTCCTCATTTATGATATACCATTTACCATCATCCTGCTCATTTATGATATACCATTTTCTGCCATTCTGCTCATTTATGATATACCATTTACCGCCATCCTGCTCATTTATGATATACCATTTACCATCATTCTTCTCATTTATGATATATCATTTACCATCATCCTGTTCATTTATGATATATCATTTACCATCATCCTGCTCATTTATGATATGTCATTTACCATCATCCTTCTCATTTATGATATACCATTTACCATCACCCTGCTCCTTTATGATAAACCATTTACCATCATATTCCTCATTTATGGTATACCATTTACCGCCATCCTGCTTATTTATGATTTACTATTTACCGCCATCCTGCTTATTTATGATGTACCATTTACCATCATCCTGCTTATTTATGATATACCATTTACCATCAACCTGCTCATTTATGATATACCATTTACCGCCATCCTGCTCATTTATGATATACCATTTACCATCATCCTGCTCATTTATGATATACCATTTACCATCATATTCCTCATTTATGATATACCATTTACAATCATCCTTCTCATTTATGATATACCATTTACCGCCATTCTGCTCATTTATAATTTACTATTTACCGCCATCCTGCTCATTTATGATGTACCATTTACCACTATCCTGCTTATTTATGATATACCATTTACCATCATTCTTCTCATTTATGATATATCATTTACCATCATCCTGTTCATTTAGGATATATTATTTACCATCATCCTGCTCATTTATGATATATCATTTACCATCATCCTTCTCATTTATGATATACCATCTACCATCATCCTGCTCCTTTATGATAAACCATTTACCATCATATTCCTCTTTTATGGTATACCATTTACCGCCATCCTGCTTATTTATGATTTCCTATTTACCGCCATCCTGCTTATTTATGATGTACCATTTACCATCATCCTGCTTATTTATGATATACCATTTACCACCATCCTGCTTATTTATGATATACCATTTAACATCATTCTTCTCATTTATGATATATCATTTACCATCATCCTGTTCATTTATGATATATCATTTACCATCATCCTGCTCATTTATGATATACCATTTACCATCATCCTTCCCATTTATGATATACCATTTACCATCATCCTGCTCCTTTATGATAAACCATTTACCATCATATTCCTCATTTATGGTATACCATTTACCATCATCCTTCTCATTTATGATATACCATTTACCATCATCCTGTTCATTTATGTTATATCATTTACCATCATATTCCTCATTTATGATTTACTATTTACCGCCATCCTGCTCATTTATGATGTACCATTTACCACTATCCCGCTTATTTATGATATACCATTTACCATCATTCTTCTCATTTATGATATATCATTTACCATCATCCTGTTCATTTATGATATATTATTTACCATCATCCTGCTCATTTATGATATATCATTTACCATCATCCTTCTCATTTATGATATACCATCTACCATCATCCTGCTCCTTTATGATAAACGATTTACGATCATATTCCTCTTTTATGGTATACCATTTACCGCCATTCTGCTTATTTATGATTTCCTATTTACCGCCATCCTGCTTATTTATGATGTACCATTTACCATCATCCTGCTTATTTATGATATACCATTTACCACCATCCTGCTTATTTATGATATACCATTTACCATCATTCTTCTTATTTATGATATATCATTTACCGTCATCCTGTTCATTTATGATATATCATTTACCATCATATTCCTCATTTATGATTTACTATTTACCGCCATCCTTCTTATTTATGATGTACCATTTACCATCATCCTGCTTATTTATGATATACCATTTACATCATTCTGCTCATTTATGATATACCATTTACCGCCATCCTGCTCATTTATGATATACCATTTACCATCATCCTGCTCATTTATGATATACCATTTACCATCATATTCCTCATTTATGATATACCATTTACCATCATCCTGCTCATTTATGATATACCATTTACCGCCATTCTGCTCATTTATGATTTACTATTTACCGCCATCCTGCTCATTTATGATGTACCATTTACCACCATCCTGCTTATTTATGATATACCATTTACCATCATTCTGCTCATTTATGATATATCATTTACCATCATCCTGTTCATTTATGATATATCATTTACCATCATCCTGCTCATTTATGTTATATCATTTACCATCATCCTTCTCATTTATGATATACCATTTACCATCATCCTGGTCATTTTTGATATATCGTTTACCATCATCCTGCTCCTTTATGATATATCATTAACCGCCATTCTGCTTATTTATGATATCATCCTGCTCATTTATGATATACCATTTACCATCATCCTGCTCATTTATGATATACCATTTACCATCATCCTGTTCATTTATGATATACCATTAACCACCATCCTGCTCATTTATGATATACTATTTACCATCATCTTGTTCATTTATGATATACCATTTACCATCATCCTGCTCATTTATGATATACCATTTACCATCATCCTGCTCCTTTATGATATACCATTTACCATCATCCTGCTCATTTATGATATACCATTTACATCATTCTGCTCATTTATGATATACCATTTACCGCCATCCTGCTCCTTTATGATATATCATTTACCATCATCCTGCTAATTTATGATACACTATTTACCGCCATCCTGCTCCTTTATGATATACCATTTAACACAATCCTGCTCATTTATGATATATCATTTACCATCATCCTGCTCCTTTATGATAAACCATTTACCATCATATTCCTCATTTATGGTATACCATTTACCGCCATCCTGCTTCTTTATTATTTACTATATACCGCCATCCTGCTTATTTATGATGTACCATTTACCATCATCCTGCTTATTTATGATATACCATTTACCATCATCCTGCTCATTTATGACATACCAGTTACCGCCATCCTGCTCCTTTATGATATACCATTTACCACCATCCTGCTCATTTATGATATATCATTTACCATCATCCTGCTCCTTTATGATAAACCATTTACCATCATCCTGCTCATTTATGATATACCATTTACCGCCATCCTGCTCATTTCTGATATACCATTTACCATCATCCTGCTCATTTATGATATACCATTTACCATCATATTCCTCATTTATGATATACCATTTACCATCATCCTGCTCATTTATGATATACCATTTTCTGCCATTCTGCTCATTTATGATATACCATTTACCGCCATCCTGCTCATTTATGATATACCATTTACCATCATTCTTCTCATTTATGATATATCATTTACCATCATCCTGTTCATTTATGATATATCATTTACCATCATCCTGCTCATTTATGATATGTCATTTACCATCATCCTTCTCATTTATGATATACCATTTACCATCACCCTGCTCCTTTATGATAAACCATTTACCATCATATTCCTCATTTATGGTATACCATTTACCGCCATCCTGCTTATTTATGATTTACTATTTACCGCCATCCTGCTTATTTATGATGTACCATTTACCATCATCCTGCTTATTTATGATATACCATTTACCATCAACCTGCTCATTTATGATATACCATTTACCGCCATCCTGCTCATTTATGATATACCATTTACCATCATCCTGCTCATTTATGATATACCATTTACCATCATATTCCTCATTTATGATATACCATTTACAATCATCCTTCTCATTTATGATATACCATTTACCGCCATTCTGCTCATTTATAATTTACTATTTACCGCCATCCTGCTCATTTATGATGTACCATTTACCACTATCCTGCTTATTTATGATATACCATTTACCATCATTCTTCTCATTTATGATATATCATTTACCATCATCCTGTTCATTTAGGATATATTATTTACCATCATCCTGCTCATTTATGATATATCATTTACCATCATCCTTCTCATTTATGATATACCATCTACCATCATCCTGCTCCTTTATGATAAACCATTTACCATCATATTCCTCTTTTATGGTATACCATTTACCGCCATCCTGCTTATTTATGATTTCCTATTTACCGCCATCCTGCTTATTTATGATGTACCATTTACCATCATCCTGCTTATTTATGATATACCATTTACCACCATCCTGCTTATTTATGATATACCATTTAACATCATTCTTCTCATTTATGATATATCATTTACCATCATCCTGTTCATTTATGATATATCATTTACCATCATCCTGCTCATTTATGATATACCATTTACCATCATCCTTCCCATTTATGATATACCATTTACCATCATCCTGCTCCTTTATGATAAACCATTTACCATCATATTCCTCATTTATGGTATACCATTTACCATCATCCTTCTCATTTATGATATACCATTTACCATCATCCTGTTCATTTATGTTATATCATTTACCATCATATTCCTCATTTATGATTTACTATTTACCGCCATCCTGCTCATTTATGATGTACCATTTACCACTATCCCGCTTATTTATGATATACCATTTACCATCATTCTTCTCATTTATGATATATCATTTACCATCATCCTGTTCATTTATGATATATTATTTACCATCATCCTGCTCATTTATGATATATCATTTACCATCATCCTTCTCATTTATGATATACCATCTACCATCATCCTGCTCCTTTATGATAAACGATTTACGATCATATTCCTCTTTTATGGTATACCATTTACCGCCATTCTGCTTATTTATGATTTCCTATTTACCGCCATCCTGCTTATTTATGATGTACCATTTACCATCATCCTGCTTATTTATGATATACCATTTACCACCATCCTGCTTATTTATGATATACCATTTACCATCATTCTTCTTATTTATGATATATCATTTACCGTCATCCTGTTCATTTATGATATATCATTTACCATCATATTCCTCATTTATGATTTACTATTTACCGCCATCCTTCTTATTTATGATGTACCATTTACCATCATCCTGCTTATTTATGATATACCATTTACATCATTCTGCTCATTTATGATATACCATTTACCGCCATCCTGCTCATTTATGATATACCATTTACCATCATCCTGCTCATTTATGATATACCATTTACCATCATATTCCTCATTTATGATATACCATTTACCATCATCCTGCTCATTTATGATATACCATTTACCGCCATTCTGCTCATTTATGATTTACTATTTACCGCCATCCTGCTCATTTATGATGTACCATTTACCACCATCCTGCTTATTTATGATATACCATTTACCATCATTCTGCTCATTTATGATATATCATTTACCATCATCCTGTTCATTTATGATATATCATTTACCATCATCCTGCTCATTTATGTTATATCATTTACCATCATCCTTCTCATTTATGATATACCATTTACCATCATCCTGGTCATTTTTGATATATCGTTTACCATCATCCTGCTCCTTTATGATATATCATTAACCGCCATTCTGCTTATTTATGATATCATCCTGCTCATTTATGATATACCATTTACCATCATCCTGCTCATTTATGATATACCATTTACCATCATCCTGTTCATTTATGATATACCATTAACCACCATCCTGCTCATTTATGATATACTATTTACCATCATCTTGTTCATTTATGATATACCATTTACCATCATCCTGCTCATTTATGATATACCATTTACCATCATCCTGCTCCTTTATGATATACCATTTACCATCATCCTGCTCATTTATGATATACCATTTACATCATTCTGCTCATTTATGATATACCATTTACCGCCATCCTGCTCCTTTATGATATATCATTTACCATCATCCTGCTAATTTATGATACACTATTTACCGCCATCCTGCTCCTTTATGATATACCATTTAACACAATCCTGCTCATTTATGATATATCATTTACCATCATCCTGCTCCTTTATGATAAACCATTTACCATCATATTCCTCATTTATGGTATACCATTTACCGCCATCCTGCTTCTTTATTATTTACTATATACCGCCATCCTGCTTATTTATGATGTACCATTTACCATCATCCTGCTTATTTATGATATACCATTTACCATCATCCTGCTCATTTATGACATACCAGTTACCGCCATCCTGCTCCTTTATGATATACCATTTACCACCATCCTGCTCATTTATGATATATCATTTACCATCATCCTGCTCCTTTATGATAAACCATTTACCATCATATGCCTCATTTATGATTTACTATTTACCGCCATCCTGCTTATTTATGATGTACCATTTACCATCATCCTGCTTATTTATGATATACCATTTACCATCATCCTGCTCATTTATGATATACCATTTACCGCCATCCTGCTCATTTCTGATATACCATTTACCATCATCCTGCTCACTTATGATATACCATTTACCATCATATTCCTCATTTATGATATACCATTTACCATCATCCTGCTCATTTATGATATACCATTTTCTGCCATTCTGCTCATTTATGATATACCATTTACCGCCATCCTGCTCATTTATGATATACCATTTACCATCATTCTTCTCATTTATGATATATCATTTACCATCATCCTGTTCATTTATGATATATCATTTACCATCATCCTGCTCATTTATGATATGTCATTTACCATCATCCTTCTCATTTATGATATACCATTTACCATCACCCTGCTCCTTTATGATAAACCATTTACCATCATATTCCTCATTAATGGTATACCATTTACCGCCATCCTGCTTATTTATGATTTACTATTTACCGCCATCCTGCTTATTTATGATGTACCATTTACCATCATCCTGCTTATTTATGATATACCATTTACCATCAACCTGCTCATTTATGATATACCATTTACCGCCATCCTGCTCATTTATGATATACCATTTACCATCATCCTGCTCATTTATGATATACCATTTACCATCATCCTGCTCATTTATGATATACCATTTACAATCATCCTTCTCATTTATGATATACCATTTACCGCCATTCTGCTCATTTATAATTTACTATTTACCGCCATCCTGCTCATTTATGATGTACCATTTACCACTATCCTGCTTATTTATGATATACCATTTACCATCATTCTTCTCATTTATGATATATCATTTACCATCATCCTGTTCATTTATGATATATTATTTACCATCATCCTGCTCATTTATGATATATCATTTACCATCATCCTTCTCATTTATGATATACCATCTACCATCATCCTGCTCCTTTATGATAAACCATTTACCATCATATTCCTCTTTTATGGTATACCATTTACCGCCATCCTGCTTATTTATGATTTCCTATTTACCGCCATCCTGCTTATTTATGATGTACCATTTACCATCATCCTGCTTATTTATGATATACCATTTACCACCATCCTGCTTATTTATGATATACCATTTACCATCATTCTTCTCATTTATGATATATCATTTACCATCATCCTGTTCATTTATGATATATCATTTACCATCATCCTGCTCATTTATGATATATCATTTACCATCATCCTTCCCATTTATGATATATCATTTACCATCATCCTTCCCATTTATGATATACCATTTACCATCATCCTGCTCATTTATGATATACCATTTACCGCCATTCTGCTCATTTATGATTTACTATTTACCGCCATCCTGCTCATTTATGATGTACCATTTACCACCATCCTGCTTATTTATGATATACCATTTACCATCATTCTGCTCATTTATGATATATCATTTACCATCATCCTGTTCATTTATGATATATCATTTACCATCATCCTGCTCATTTATGTTATATCATTTACCATCATCCTTCTCATTTATGATATACCATTTACCATCATCCTGGTCATTTTTGATATATCGTTTACCATCATCCTGCTCCTTTATGATATATCATTAACCGCCATTCTGCTTATTTATGATATCATCCTGCTCATTTATGATATACCATTTACCATCATCCTGCTCATTTATGATATACCATTTACCATCATCCTGTTCATTTATGATATACCATTAACCATCATCCTGCTCATTTATGATATACTATTTACCATCATCTTGTTCATTTATGATATACCATTTACCATCATCCTGCTCATTTATGATATACCATTTACCATCATCCTGCTCCTTTATGATATACCATTTACCATCATCCTGCTCATTTATGATATACCATTTACATCATTCTGCTCATTTATGATATACCATTTACCGCCA
The DNA here is from genome assembly GCA_916613615.1 of Steromphala cineraria. NCBI lineage: Eukaryota > Metazoa > Mollusca > Gastropoda > Trochida > Trochidae > Steromphala > Steromphala cineraria. The sequence goes on along the minus strand of OU744722.1, from coordinate 33,854,306 downwards.
TCCTGCTCCTTTATGATATATCATTTACCATCATCCTGCTAATTTATGATACACTATTTACCATCATACTGCTCACTTATGATGTACCATTTACCATCATCCTGCTTATTTATGATATACCATTTACATCATTCTGCTCATTTATGATATACCATTTACCGCCATCCTGCTCATTTATGATATACCATTTACCATCATCCTGCTCATTTATGATATACCATTTACCATCATATTCCTCATTTATGATATACCATTTACCATCATCCTGCTCATTTATGATGTACCATTTACCGCCATTCTGCTCATTTATGATTTACTATTTACCGCCATCCTGCTCATTTATGATGTACCATTTACCACCATCCTGCTTATTTATGATATACCATTTACCATCATTCTGCTCATTTATGATATATCATTTACCATCATCCTGTTCATTTATGATATATCATTTACCATCATCCTGCTCATTTATGTTATATCATTTACCATCATCCTTCTCATTTATGATATACCATTTACCATCATCCTGGTCATTTTTGATATATCGTTTACCATCATCCTGCTCCTTTGTGATATATCATTAACCGCCATTCTGCTTATTTATGATATCATCCTGCTCATTTATGATATACCATTTACCATCATCTTGTTCATTAATGATATACCATTTACCATCATCCTGCTCCTTTATGATATACCATTTACCATCATCCTGCTCATTTATGATATACCATTTACATCATTCTGCTCATTTATGATATACCATTTACCGCCATCCTGCTCCTTTATGATATATCATTTACCATCATCCTGCTCATTTATGATATACTATTTACCATCATACTGCTCATTTATGATATACCATTTACCATCATCCTGCTCCTTTATGATATACCATTTACCATCATCCTGCTCATTTATGATATACCATTTACCGCCATCCTGCTCCTTTATGATATACCATTTACCATCATCCTGCTCATTTATGATATACCATTTACCATCATCCTGCTCATTTATGATATACCATTTACATCATTCTGCTCATTTATGATATACCATTTACCGCCATCCTGCTCCTTTATGATATACCATTTACCATCATCCTGCTCATTTATGATAAACTATTTACCATCATACTGCTCATTTATGATATACCATTTACCATCATCCTGCTCCTTTATGATATACCATTTACCATCATCCTGCTCATTTATGATATACTATTTACCATCATCCTGCTCATTTATGATTTTTCAGTTACCGCCATCCTGCTCATTTATAATATACCAGTTACCGTAATCCTGCTCATTTATTATTTTTCAGTTACCGTAATCCTTTTCATTTATGATTTTTCAGTTACCGCCAACGTTACATTATTTGATTTAATGCTTTATGATGTCGTAGAATCGATCTTTAGAGGCAATATAAATGAAATTTCCAACGTTTGAAGTATGAATTAGTCGGAAATTGCTTTCTCCTAGCGTTGTGTAACAACAGTCACGTGATTGGTCACTCCTCCAGGTTGCGTTGGTTAAAGGGTATAAAAAGGGTGTTGAGTTTGAAATCGTTCTCTCGCTTGTGCAATCAAGACCGTTAACCATTAAAATACAATATCATTGTAGTTTTTACACTTTGACTTGTGTTTCAACATATGTTCTTGTTTCAGTTTATCGATATCATCCAGGATATTGATCGGTTGCGTCATGTCAGTCATTGGGCCCGCAAGCCATTATAATTTGCAAAAGTTTGTATATTTTTAAGCTAGCAAGTCGTTATAATATTGCATTTATTTTGTGTTGTCGTTGGCTGGCAAGCCATTCGAATATTGTTTTATCATGTGAATTGTATTGTCTTGGTTGGCAAGCCTTTATAATATGGCTATATTCTATATGTAAGCTACTATGTGTAGTTTTTACGTGTCATTATATGCAAATTTCATATACTGTAAACCCTCCAGTATTATGCTGTTACATTCGTAGAGGGGACACGTTTCCAGAGTGTTTTTCTTTAAAAGATTTTATCTCTGGTTTTACGTGTCGGGTTTCAGCATCTCGTTTTTTTCTGAATAAGAATGTTCATGTTCATTTGAATGAGATTGGTAACTACGGTTTCAAGTTGTGAAAACATGTGTTGAGTTGGGTTGTTTAAATAAAACGGTCGCACTACTTACGAGCGTATTCCAGTTAATTGTGTTGTGTTGTATGTTGTGTAACGTGGGGTTAGGAGAACACGTGTTTGAACGATTTTGGCCGATTTCATTCAATGGACTAATGAGGACACATGCACTCACTATAGCCTGCCTACAATTCAATTAATACCATACTGCATTCTTTCGAGTTACCGACCAATCAATACTTCATGGTTAGACCTCAGATGTCGAAAAGGGCATACGCACGTAAATGCGAGTACATATACACTCAGTTTATCATTGACATCAATGGAATTATTTAGTTCCTTAACAGTTGACTTGTGAAGACCTCCGATGTCGAAAAGGGCATACGCACGTAAATGTGAGTACATATACACTCAGTTTATCATTGACATCAATGGAATTATTTAGTTCCTTAACAGTTGACTTGTGAAGACGGCAGAGGTTAATAATAATATTTGGTTGTATGGAAAATTGGGAATTTGATTTCTGGTTGAATTAAGAGGGTTTTATGTTGTTTAAATAAATTATTATTTTGTCTTTATCTTGTATATATCTAAAACGTTTATGAGTCTTCTGAATATGAAAAATTGCAAATATACAAAGTTTCAAAATTGATACACTATCAAAATAATACATTTAGCATTATGCAATTACGAGTGAATATTTTAAAGTATAAAATTTAAAAAAACGTGCTACTGCCTCTTTTATATTTTACTGATAACTATTTGATTTAATGCTTTATGATGTCGTAGAATCGATCTTTAGAGGCAATACAACACGTGTTTGAACGATTTTGGCCGATCTCTTTCAATGGACTAATGAGGACATATGCACTCACTATAGCCTGCCTACAATTCAATTAATACCATACTGCATTCTTTAGAGTTGCCGACCAATCAATACTTCACGGTTAGACCTCCGATGTCTAAAAGGGCATACGCACGTAAATGCGAGTACATATACACTCAGTTTATCATTGACAGCAATGGAATTATTTAGTTCCTTAACAGTTGACTTGTGAAGACCTCCGATGTCGAAAAGGGCATACGCACGTAAATGTGAGTACCAATACACTCAGTTTATCATTGTATTGACATCAATGGAATTATTTAATTCCTTAACAGTTGACTTGTGAAGACGGCAGAAGTTAATAATAGTATCGTAATATTTGGTTGTGTGGAAAATTGGGAATTTGATTTCAGGTTGAATTAAGAGGGTTTAATATTGTTTAAACAAATTATTATTTTGTTTTTATCTTGTATATATCTAAAACGTTTATGAGTCTTCTGAATATTAAAAATTGCAAATATACAAAGTTTCAAAATTGATATACTATCAAAATAATACATTTAGCATTATGTAATTACGAGTGAATAGTTTCAATATTGATATTAAAGGGGGAGAACCACGTTTTTGGGGGTCAAAAGAGGGATCTCAGGAAACTAAAAATGAATGTTACCACTTGAAAAACAATGTTCAAAAATACAAAAAAAGCAGTTCTATATATAACGAATTATTTTCTTCAGGAAAATAATATACAGGTATTCACATAGTCTAACAATTAGACTCTGAAAAGATTTTTTTCAATTAATCTAAAATTTGAAAAAAATTATAATGAAAAGGAGACCAAGCTGTCAAGTCTTATCAAAGACTCGCTTAAGCTCTCATTTTATTTTAGGGCCTGGCTGACAGACTAGTGTTTATACTAAAATGACCACCAACAATTTTCGCTTGATTTTTTATAATTTGTATTACAAACTACGTTATAAGTGGGTTTGATATTGAAATGATGCATAAGATGATAACTTTGCGTAAACTGATAATTATGGAGGAAAATTTGAAGAATTATTTTTAAAACTGTGCTGCTTCAATTTTTCAAGATATGTCAGTTTCTAACAAAGTTCGATTCCTATAATTTCAAGATTCGTTATTGGGGTGATTGATAATAAAATCAATAAATTCCTTATTTCGGTGAGATGGGTAAAACATCCACAAATGGCTAGTACAATCTATTCGTGTTGGCTGATAGTCTATCTCTAGTGATCATGAAACAAACAGTGAATATTGTGACTTAGAATTAAACAATCTAGCTTCAAGTACTAATTGGGATTTTGATGTTTATATAGAATTTAGGTACACGCTCACTCACAGTAACTTGGCATGAGCGATTGATCATTTGTTAAATTACAGATAATTTTCCTATTATCAACGTGAAACACATACAATATAATCATGATTCAGCGTTCTATATGTGTACATAGTTGGGCAGTCATTACACCTACATGCACAGTGTCTATATAACGAACAATGCTGGTAAAATGTACAGATTTGCAATTACACGTTTTAAACATGATTTTTTAATGAAAAAATGTCTTTGGCTTGTGCCAAAAATTTCAATTGTTGATAGTTTTGATTGTCTGTACTAACAAAATTAAAGATTTGTACAATAGGCTCTTGATTTGTTTAAAATATTATGTTAGCAATATTTAAGTCATCATTTATTGGACAGAGCAAGTTTCTTAAATGGTTAATATTTATAAACAACTTTGATGTTTTGATGTTATAATTTTTATTTTATATAATTTCTGAATATTGAAGTTGAATTTTGTCATTTGATTTTGGGATTTATATCCTCATGACTCACAAGTCGCTTAGCAAAATTACCGACTTAACCTATAAAGAATATAATTATGTAACGGGGGTTCAAATCTACTTTGGTAACTCCATGGAAAGAATTATAAAGGAACGTCTACAGATTATGTATGTCTTGTAAATTTTCGCGTTTTTTAAGCGTAGACGTCTCTGAATTATGGCTAATATATTTACAGGAATATTCAAATGATCTTAAACTCATTGCAATTGTCATTAATATTGACAATTACAATTTAAAAAAATATATATGTAATTATCTAAGCATATAGAAATGTTCCCATTTAGCAAATGCACCTACCTATGAATATAAGACAATGGTTTTTTAATAGAGAGGTGGCAGTCAACTGAATAAATATGTCTGTCTGTATGTTTGTGTATCCTGGATGAGGGGATTCCAAGGGTCCAAAACTTTGGACTCGAGTACTCGAGGGGTCAGCCGCGACTCGGACCCAAGTACCCGAATGTTTTATCTTCAGCCCAGTAGCACCAGTTTCGAGAGTGGGGGACTCAACTTTTCCATAGCATGGTAAAACATTTGCTTATATTTATATTTTTTTGCATGTATGTATGTATTTAATTTCTCTTGTACCACCGATGGTGGCTGATTGAGAATTAAGAAATTGAATTGAAAATTGGGTGGGGATGGGGAACTCAACTTTTCCATAGCGTGGCTCAGTTTGAGGGGGGGGGGGGGGGGGGGGGGGGGGTTAAGTGATACACAATACGTAGATAGACCTAGCCTAATTTTTTTACACGAATATTTAGACTTATATATTGTCATTTAAGCTTTGCAAACGAAACCTCAGATTGGGTTGGTAGTGTTTTAATGAAACATACAATTATAGTGATTATGTTTTTTTTCAGTTCCGCTTACTTGAATATACAAATCGTCGATTTTCAGTTTGTATAAGTTTAGAGCTATATATATTTAAAATTATGAAAGTCGATTGAAATGACAAAAAACCGGTACATCATATATTATAGCAAGTACCAAATCCGATATAAATTCATGAAATTACTATTCTCTTTATGAAAAAGAAACGCTATTTTAACACACAAATTTGATAGAAAATACATGGTTGCAGCGGTTTCTGTCTGTCTCAAGCTGATAATTGTTTGGAATGCAATTCAATTGAAAATCAAGTCAAGCCAAGTCATGTTTTTTGTATTCGAGGCCTCCACCCATATACCGTTTACAGAGTTATATACATATGGATAGAATAAATATTACTGTATAACTTAACAATTCATCTGTTGACTTACTAGAATGTTTTATGTACAAATTTATAATATTTTATTCACCACATGATGATACTTATGGCCTAAATGCTTCTTCCGGGGATTTTGACAGGTAATAATCAGGTACAGGGACATATTTCTTATTTCATCATATGGTTTACAGATAAAAATGAAATGAATTTCTTTCTAAACTGCATCTTTGCATAATGGAAAGAGTCTTTGGTTTCTTTCAATTGACACTTTTCTTCCCCCATTTTCAATAATCCTAGACTAAATTTAATCAGGCTACACCTTAAATATTTGCATGAAAGTGTCGATAGTTATTTTTCGGGCTGATGTGGAGTTTTAAATGTCATATAACAGTTATAGCGTGTGTTATTATTCAGACTCTGTGCCATTCCTAATTAAACATGTTAATGCTCGCTTACGGAATGTTTTTATAAAAGTATCAATATTTCCAACAGTTTGATTTAACCAAACATAAGCCATGACAAAACAACAACTATTGCTTGATTCCCAAGTCACTTTTCCAATACTGTCAAAGTAAAACATCATATTATATGAACATTTTGAAATATTGAAATTCAAATTCAAATTCGAAAAAGGATTTTTTCGATAAATTTGATGAGCTACGGAACATTCGCTAATGATGATTACCATTTGTATGGTTTCTGAATATCATTTGTATGCTCGTGACGACGCACACGCGCGCGCACACGTGCACCTTTATTTATGAAAACTCCTCCCCCTAAATAATTGTCACACTGTTTCTGAAAGAATAACCATGGTCACTGCGTGACCTGCTATTTGTTCCAACTCACAAACCAGAAAGGGGAGGGAACTCCTCTCAAAACACTTTGTTCCAGAATTATTACAGCGCACATGACACAGGAGCGTGACAAGCCAGCACGTGCTTTTACCCGCGTTCAATATGATAGGCAAGGCGGGATTTACAACTGTTGACGTGTGTTGACATAGATGTTGCTTCTTAAAATAGGTTTAGATCTTTTCGGTTTTCTGAGATAATTATTTATACTTCTTTCTTAATTTGCAAATATTTTGATTATTTTTAGTCGATTTACAGGGACTAATTAGAAATGTCAACCTTGATCCACCATACTAGAACAGGTAATAATTGAATGACTGAAAGTCGAAATAAGCCCAAAATTGAAATGCAACATTATTCTTTACCACCCTTTTTGTCAAGGATTTTGTAAATTTGCCACGAAGAGAGGGAATGAGAATTAAATTAAGATGACCAACTCGCAATTTCTGGTGTTAATTGATAAATCCGATAAAATATGTATTTTTAACAAATTAAATTTATCCCCCCCCCCCCCCCCCCCCCCCTTTGGTGTTAGTTATATATTTGCATATCTTATAATAATGGCCAGCTAACTCAAAACGTTTGAGAAAAAAAATATTATTCTTGGAATATTCTGACTAAGGGATTCGAACCAAAGTAAGAGGAAAATAATTGACTTCAAATTTGACAAATCACTATAAATAGAGTAGCCTCCCTTGACTTATAGAAATGGTATGTTCCAAAGGGGTGACGTGGATATATAGACAGTCAAGTTTTTCTAATTAAGTGAACTTTGACAGTAATTTCAAAGGCAAGTTTTGTAATTTTTGAAGGTTCATTGATTGTAATTTCGTCCAACGCTTTGCTGCAAGTAACGTTAAAAAGAATACGGCAAGTATTTATCACCGTAAGACCTGTCTTCCCCTTCAAGCAAAAGTGCCATGAACGCGGGAACGAGTGTTTCAACACGTGGTTATGTCCCTTCTGTGGATATTTTCAGTGTCTAAGTAATATGTTCAAGAGTAAGTTTTGAATAATTTCCATAACTGCATATACTTATCATCAATTAGGTACCTTATAAGGATCAAATAATCATAAGAAACAGCCCATTGTTAGTTTTAGTCTTTTCATAGTTGGCATCACGTGCCCAAATGTGTGATAGCAACATGACAGATCCATTCATGAAGTTGGCTATTTCCGTAATGCGTGTTCTGAGCTTGTTCATTGGCGACCGTAGAATTTAGTGTGCACTTGACAATTGCTAATACCACTGCCATTCTTATAAGAGCCATCACAAGTTTATGTCAGTTTTGAAAGTTGAATACTCACAGGACTATGGAAATTTCTTTGGTAGGCATAATCGAGGAAGGTAAGCAAGTTATAGAAGTTATAAACTTTTTTTGTAGAATTTAAGAAAGTTAAGCAAGCATAAGCTTTTTCAAGTATTTGACTTGTAATACAAATTGAAATAGGTACTTTTGATGATCATGTTTTGGCAATGTCATTTGGTTAAAAGTTTCTAGGGCTAAAGAAAGGATCCAAATATTTAGGTTTTAGGACAGTTAAATTCTAAACAATGATAGGAATAGTTATAAATTCATGATTTATTGATATGATGTAAGCAATAGAAAAAACCAGTGCGAGTCTTACAATGACCAATATACTACAGTACCCGGACAAAAGTGAGTCATCACTCTTGAAATTCCCATTGACGTACATGTTAATAACCTGTTGCAAGAATAATTTTCATTAATGGAGTTTTGATCGATTTGCAGCCAAGAGATACTGACAACATTAGAAATCATCTCAGCTACTAGTACATATTTTTCACTATGTTATGGGATGATTTTTAAGAAAACTGCAGCAATTTAAACATCATCGATACAGCAAAAGCCAAAATATAGCAAACTCATTCAACATGGCGATCAATGGGATAGACGCTTAGAAAGTTGTATATGTGTCACTCAATCAGCTGTTATTCAAAAACTAATCAACCTAAAGATGAAAGATAATTACGTAAGCATAGCAGAGATGATTTCCTAACTGTATGTTATAACAAATTTTTACAATACAATTTAGAGACTTAATGTCAATTAATGAAAATTATTCTTGCAACAGGTAATTAACTTATAAGTCTATGGTAATCCCGCTTATGATTACCGGTACTCACTTTTGGCCAGGTACTGTAGGTTCTCAACTTCTGTATGTTTTAAAAATCTATTTGATTAATTTCCTTAATCGTTGTTGGACTGTATGTCCTCCTTTCCTGAACTGATATCTTAGTTTGTAAATCCTTTGTAATTTATGTAAGTTCTTTGTGTAGTGTTTTGAATTTTTAGCTCATCTGGCCTGTAAGGCCCGATGGGCTTATGGCATGGCATGGTGTCCGGCGTCCGTCCGTCCATCCGTCCGTCCGTCCATCCGTCCATCCGTCCGTCCGTAAACTTTGTGGAATTTCGACTTCTTCTCCAGAACCATAAGGCCTAGAAAACTTAAACTTGGTGTACAGACTCCTTGACTAGTGAGGATTAAAAATTGTAGCTTTGGTGGCCCTGTGGCCCCTAATAAGGGCCACAGGGGCCACGCCCTAAAAAGCTATTTTCATCTTCTTCTCCAGAACAATAAGGCCTAGAAAGCTGAAACTTGGTGTACAGACTCCTTGACTAGTGAGGATTATAAATTGTAGCTTTGGTGGCGCTGTGGCCCCTAATAAGGGCCACAGGGGCCACACCCTAAAAAGCTTTTTTCATCTTCTTCTCCAGAACAATAAGGCCTAGAAAGCTGAAACTTTGTGTACAGACTCCTTGACTAGTGAGGATTATAAATTGTAGCTTTGGTGGCCCTGTGACCCCTAATAAGGGCCACAGGGACCAAGCCCTTAAAACCTATTTTCATCTTCTTCTCCAGAAGCATGAGGCCTAGAAAGCTTAAACTTTGTGTACAGACTCCTTGACTAGTGAGGATTATAAATTGTAGCTTTGGTGGCCCTGTGACCCCTAATAAGGGCCACAGGGGCCAAGCCCTTAAACCTATTTTCATCTTCTTCTCCAGAACCATAAGGCCTAGAAAGCTGAAACTTTGTGTACAGACTCCTTGACTAGTGAGGATTATCAATTGTAGCTTTGGTGGCCCTGTGACCCCTAATAAGAGCCACAGGGGCCACGCCCTAAAAACCTATTTTCATCTTCTTCTCTAGAAGCATGAGGCCTAGAAACCTTAGACTAAGTGTACAGACTCCTTGACTAGTGATGATTATAAATTGTAGCTTTGGTGGCCCTGTGGCCCTGTGGCCCTGTGGCCCCTAATAAGGGCTACAGGGGCCACGTCCTAAAATGCTATTTTCATCTTCTTCTCCAGAACAATAAGGCCTAGAAAGCTGAAACTTTGTGTACAGACTTCTTGACTAGTGAGGATTATAAACTGTAGCTTCGATGGCCCTGTGACCCCTAATAAGGGCCACAGGGACCAAGCCCTTAAAACTTATTTCATCTTCTTCTCCAGAACCATAAGGCCTAGAAAGCTTAAACTTGGTGTACAGACTCCTTGACTAGTGAGGATTGGAAATTGTAGCTTTGGTGGCCCTGTGGCCCCTAATAAGGGCCACAGGGGCCACGCCCTAAAAAGCTATTTTCATCTTCTTCTCCAGAACAATAAGGCCTAGAAAGCTTAAACATAGTGTACAGACTCCTTGACTAGTGAAGATTAATAATTGTAGATTTTGTGACCCTGTAGCCCCTACTAAGGGAGGAAACACATTGGCCACACTTTAAAGCAAAATCAAATGTACAGCCTGATGAGCTACAGAGCCAATGGCTCTATTTTTTTTTTGTGCAAATCAAAAACTTGAAAGGAAAATTTATCAATAATCTGTATTCATACAATAACAAAAAGAAGAATATGATAATATAGATGAAATTCATATTATTTTTATAAAACTTTTTTGAATACTTGATTTTTGTGTACTAAATTTCCTGCTTTTCTCAATTTGGGTCTTAGTACATGACAGCTTATTTGCTAGTTCATTAGATGAATGAATATGAGAATGAAAATTTTAAAGGAAAATACAACAGTAATCAATCTTCTTACACAAACAATCTTTTGAATGAAAAAGATATCGAGAAAGTATAAACAAATTATTTCGCTTTTTAGAGATCTGGATTCTTTATTGGACTCAAGTTCGGCTTGTCGCAATTGTAGTATTGAGACTACGTAACTTTTACTTTTAAGGAATATCATGACATATTTATTTGATACAAAACATGCTATCTGTGGTTAGGTAGCCAATCAAAATCAATATAAGTAATTAAGTTGTTAAATTTGCCAGTTGGAAGTGCTCTCCAAACATTTTGTATGAAAGATATTGCAAGTCTGTAAGAAGACTTCTAAGACAACTAGCAATTGAACATTTAAACAAATAAAATTGAAACCAATATTTCAGGTCCAAAGTTTTTTGGGTAAGAAACAACGGCTGCAGGTTATGTATGATGTATTGATTTTTCATATGGTTATGATTTGATGCAATTGTAATAAATATTGTAATTTTATAATTTTTACATTCTAGCACACATTCCATTATGCAAAAATGATTAAATTAGTAATTTAAAGGAAGGCACAATTTTGAATTTGTAATATGAAACTTCTATGATACTAAAGGATTAATTAATTGCACCAAAGGCTTTAAGCTAATTTCCAGAGCTTGTAGTTTATTAATAATAACCTTGTGTTAGTGTTAATTCAAGCTGGTGTAAATACAATGCTGAAAACTGTCTATAGAAAAATAAAATACGGTAACCTTTGCTTCACTCGTGAAACATTTTCAAGAAAGGAAAGGAATCAACTTAGATATTCTTAATTTATCATTGTAGAAATGTGACTTGTAGCCTATGGCAGTAATTTTTAAGTAACTTGAAATTCAGGTGTGAATAAATGTCAGGACATTCATTTATAATATCCTTTGGCTTGTTTTCACCTAAAAGAGAGGCATTTGCTATGCCAATGTGTATGTAAATATGACAATGGACTGTTTAATAAATGCTTACTGCTAGATGTTTGCTTGTTCTTAACAAACAAGTACTTGTCGAACTATCTTGGTTTTTTATATGTTGATTATTTCTGGTTTGTATCAAATTGATTGAAAATATATCTACCGGTACATTTTTTATGATGATATAAAAATGTATTTTTATGTTGTGGACAAGAAAAATCAGTGGTTATCACATTTGAGTCAAAGGTCAAAACCTGTCAACATTAGTTTCAGTAGAGAACTCAAATAATGAAGTGTCGGCAAACCTGATATGACGACTAGTTTGAATCATAGAAACAAAGCTTTGGTTTTCAGTAAATATTTTTTTCTGCAATCTTTTTTTAGTTTATGGCTCCATGTATTGATTTTCAATTTTGTGGTAAAAATATATATTATACACTTAATTATCCCTTTATCAGGTTTGTGTAACAGAAGAGAAGGATGTCTTTGCCTGAGTTTGGTTTACTCATCACTGTAGAGTTGTGACGATTTGTCGATAAACAAAGAATTCAATGCATTGTGATACTTACCGGTAATCTGATAACGAATTGTGATACGATGTCTGTATTGTTATATGCATCGTTGACTTTAAATACTACTTGCTACTTTTTTAACCTTAAGTACATGATTTTACTTACATATTTAAGATATTCAATTCTTTTTTTGAATAATTCATATCTTTTAAGACAATTTTACAAAACAACAAAAGTTAGGAGGCCAATGCTACTTGACCCTTGTTTTTCATAACTTCTGTATCTGACAGTTTTTATGTAAAAACCTCTAAAAAAACAAGTTTTAAGAAAATATTATAACATCAACTTTTGGCAAGTATCCTAATTTTTTGCCAAAAATGTATTTTATACATATCACGACACAAAGAATGTATCTGTATATGAGATTGATATTTACGTGTTGACAGAAGTATCATGATTCCAAATTACTAGGATATATATATCACATAGCACCACTCCAATCAAGTACTTTGACGTCTGGTATTAGCATGTTTTGCAAATATATCATATAAAAAGTCATCACATTTATTATACCCCCGACCAACGGTCCGGGGTATCTAGTAATACCAACGATTCCGTCCGTCTGTTTGTGTGTGTGTCCGTCCGAGGACATTTTTTGTCCGACTTATTACGGGAAAACCATTTGTCCGATTTATTTAAAATTTTGCACATGTCTTCTACCCTACTAGGAGGGGTGCAGTGCGAAGTTACAGCAAATTTTGTTAACCTTTGAATTTTTTATTAATTTTTTACAAATTTCCATGTTTTGAACTTAGTCATTTTCCAATATCAGATTTGTCCGACCTATTACTGGAAAACTATTTAACCGATTAATTTCAAATTTTGCACATGTCTTCTACCCTACTAGGAGGGGTGCAGTGCGAAGTAACAGCAAATTTCGTTAATATTCGATTTTTTTACAAATTTCCATGTTTTGAACTTAGTCATTTTCCAATATCAGATTTGTCCGACCTATTACGGGAAAAAAATTTCATCTGATTCTTTTCACATTTTGCATGTGTCTTCTTCCCTACTAGGAGCGGTGCAGTGCCAAATCAAAACAAAAATTGATGAGTGTTTTTGGTGTGTTTTTTTTTTTACAAACTTCCATTTTTTTATTAGTCATTTTTCTCAATTCCTCTTTGGGGGTCAAATGCTGTGCAAGAGATGACTACATTGAAAGTAAAAAATAATTCAGTTAGTCAGGGATGCTCGGTCGGGGGTATTAGTGAGCCACGCTCACTTTTTTGCTTGTTATTGATATAATGATAAAAATCGAGGAAATATCTAATTAATTTAGCGTCTAGACTATAATAATCTAATTTCTTGTTTAAGTGAACTAAAAGAACATACAACAAACTATTTTATTTCTATTTTCTTGAGTACTATGGCACACATCTTCTAAAGAATGTGTATTGATTATTTCCCCAGGCTAAGATCATGTTCCTATACCAGAATTGAAACATAATATTTTTGCTGATAAACAAGACTGTCAACAGCTCTCATCGATTATGTGAAAATATTTTTCTTAATGGAGTTTTTGTCAAATTCCAGTGCTCCAGAAAAGCTGTCTATCTGCGTATTTTACGCAATAAGATCATTAAATACATAGTTAAAATTTTGGAATTGGAGTACAGATACGCAGAGATATTCTTTAAAACCAAAACCAACCTGCGTACTGTACACAAGTTTATCAACACGTATTTGAAGGTAAACTTGTTATGAACACATCTACCTCTACATCAGTGTTTGATATGTAGACTTGTGGTATTTGGGTACTAGCCATTCGGACTAGTGCATTCCTGTGAGCACTAGCCCAAAGACATTCTGACTAGCCAAGTACACCGATATAATCATATTTTCTTTAAATTCAACTTGTCCTTTGGACTACCAATGATTGCACTTTACTAGCCCAGCCTCTTTTTCACTAGCCATGGGCTACCGGGTTGGTACTTATTTCGAACCCTGCTATTATGGAGGAGCTTGGAAAGCTCATTTGTCCAATATGGCACAGCCAGCCAGTGGTCCCAAGACATATGAACAGGTGTAAGAGAACAAGCCTCGTTCTTCTTCATGACATCGAAAGATAAGGGAACAAAACATTTACAATTAACTAGTATTATTGAAACGGCATGTTTTTGGATAGCTGGAATCATTTGATGGATATTTCCAGAAATACATTAGTCCGAATGGCTCATAGTGTAAGAAGTCTTGATTTTAATCCGTTTGGCAGATTTACCGCCCAGATAAATTTCATAATATACCATCACAACAATTTGAAATGATTGAGTGTAAAGACAGTGTCACTGCCAGTGCCAAGTGAATCAATACACTAGGTAGAGCTAAATGAGGACATAGTACATAGTAGACCAGTTTGTAAAGCCTTCACGTTTGCAACATGTGAAGCTATTTATTGAGGGCAGAGCACAAGAGAAGCCCATGTTGCTGCTTCACGTTGACAACATGTGAAGCAAGGTCATTGTCCTTGCAGTATTGATCTTTGGGTGTTGGAGTTGCTGCAGCAGCTCAGTGTTAGAAGCAGCATCGTATATGTAGGCTGTGAGTCTCAAATGCAAAATATATGCCAGTGGCCCTGTTAATTTTAAAGATAACTGTAATTCCTTGAGCTGCAGTCTGTTGAAGATATACATTGGTATTGGCCGCTTGATGCTGGATTAGAAATATGTAATGACTAGTAGTCTAAGATTAAGAATAGTGAAGATTGCAAAATATATATATATCTCCTCTTTCTTTCTTCTGCTCCTTTAGTACAGATCACATTTGCAATAAATAACATTTTTGTAGGTAATAGGTACTGTATTTAAATCAAGCAATGTGATACCAATGAAACGGGAGTGAAAATTAAATATTTTGAAGTCCCCGGTGCCTCCGTGTTGAGAGTCAGACACTCTTCCTATTTGGTTAAAGAGATATCCTCCAGCCCTAAGCCAGTAGGAATACTTTTGACTAAACCGTCACATTCACCATACCTAACATATGTAGAACTAAGGTATACAAACTGGTAGGGATTACTCAAAAGAACCAGTTAGCCATCATATGCATGCACTGAAAACTTACTTTTGACAATCTTTGAAAGAAAAAGCACTCATTAGTTCCTATTCCTAGGGAAACAGGCTGAATTGTAGATGTTGATCATCAGAACCTGAATGAGGAATGTTTTCCACCAAACAACTAATTACTACCCCAAGCCACCTTATCAGTGTGTTTTGTTGTATATATAAAGTTGCTTCTGGGTTGGGTAAGGGTGAGCTTCTTTGATTTATACATTCCTTGTACTTATTTCAATAAAGAATTGAATTGATATACAAGCTAAATGCTTATTTAATACCTCACCTAACCTCAACTAGCCTCTATTGGGGTGAGCTTCTGTATGTGTCAATTTCCCTCATAAAAGATAAAAACTATAAGCTATGATTGCATTTTATCTCTCATTCATTTGTCATTGTATCTATGGGGAGGGTAGTGATTGCAAGATCTTCTAAAGAAATCTATATTCTTTCTGAGGTACTGGTAGTCGTGAGTCACATTTATATAGAGAATACTTAACGACATCCTGTTTGATATTTTTGTGAAACGAGTGAGAGGTTTGGTATTTATTACTAAATACATTTTAAGAATTTTAAGGAAATTTGTCGCCATGACCATTGTTGCGTCATAATGTTGATAATATTTTGAAGATACTTTATTACTTTCCCATTGAAAATATCACTGCTCCATCCCTCCGTCCACTGTCCGTTAGCTTTGTGCATTTTCAACTTATTTTCCCGATTGGAAGGGTGAAGAAAGCTGAAATCTTGTGTACAGACTGCTTGATTAATGACGATGTTAAGTTAAAGCTTTCGTGACCCTGTGGTCCCTAATATGGTTCCTGGGGCCACCTCCTTGAAACAGTTTCGTTGTCTTCTCCAGAACCCAAAGGGGTAGATAACTGTAATCTTGTTTACAGACTCCATGACTAGTGAGAATTATAATTTATAAATTTGATGACCCTCTGACTCCTAATAAGGGCCACAGGGGCCACGCCTTGACACCAATTTTTATCTCCAGAGGCAAATAGCCCCGGAAAGCTGTAACTTTGAAGACAAGAATCTCAGAGTAATGGGGACTATGATTTATAAAGTTGGCGTTAAACAATAACTCACTCACTCCCTGCCAATGGCTTGGGCTTGAACCTATACCCTTAATTATCAATTGCAGATTTGTAAACCTCCTTACTCAATGGAGGGTCACTTCGTATGACCTTTTACCTAGTGAGGCATGTAAGGCCCGATGGGCTTATGGCATTGCATGGTGTCCAGTGTCAGTACATCCTTCTGTTATCTGCCCGTAAACTTTGTGCTTTTGTGGTCCTGATCTTGGCGTCCGGGGCGTTTGTGTTCCACAAACACAGCTTGTCGTTGAATGGTTTAGCAATTTAAATTTCTGAAATAAGTACCGGTTTCTGAAATCACATCGCTTACATACTTAATTTTAGAATTGGTGACCCTGTAGTCCTACAAAGGGGGGAACCACATATGCCACCCGCAAAAGCAGCAATGAAGCCTGATGAGCTACAGAACAAATGGTTCTATTTTTATGTCAAGTTTAAATTAAATTTTTAGCTCATCTGGCCTGTAAGGCCCGATGGGCTTATGGCATGGCATGGTGTCCGGCGTCCGTCCGTCCGTAAACTTTGTGGAATTTCGACTTCTTCTCCAGAACCATAAGGCCTAGAAAGCTGAAACTTTGTGTACAGACTCCTTGGCTAGTGAGGATTATAAATTGTAGCTTTGGTTGCCCTGTGACCCCTAATAAGGGCCACAGGGGCCACGCCCTAAAAACCTATTTTCATCTTCTTCTCCAGAACCATAAGGCCTAGAAAGCTGAAACTTTGTGTACAGACTCCTTGGCTAGTGAGGATTATAAATTGTAGCTTTGGTTGCCATGTGACCCCTAATAAGGGCCACAGGGGCCTCGCCCTAAAAACCTATTTTCAGTTTCTTCTCCAGAAGCATAAGGCCTAGAAAACTGAAACTTTGTGTACAGACTCCTTGGCTAGAGAGGATTATAAATTGTAGCTTTAGTGGCCCTGTGATCCCTAATAAGGGCCACAGGGGCCACGCCCTAAACAAATATTTTCATCGTCTTTTCCAGTAGCATAAGGGCTAGAAAGATGAAACTTTGTGTACAGACTCCTTGACTAGTGAGGATTAGCTGTGGTGACCCTGTTGCCCCTAATAAAGGCAACAGGAACGTCCTTCAAATCTATTTTCATCTTCTTCTCCTGAAGTATAAAGCCTAGAAAACTGAAACTTGTCGCCTATATACTTAATTTTATGATTGGTGCCCCTGTGGCCTCTACCAAGGGGGAATCATTTTGGCCACACTCTACAGCATAATTGATGATGAAGCCTGATGAGCTACAGAGCCAATGGCTCTATTTTTTTTTATTCCCAGTGCAATCTTTCAACTAGGTACTCGTGTACTAATAACATTATATGAACATACTGGAATGGTCCCTTTGACAAAAAATACCCTGATAGGACTGTACCTTTAAATCTATATCATCATAGAAGTGTTGTTATTGTTTCAGGTGTGGAGGTTTAACAAGTGACATGACAGAACGTGGAGAGATCGGCTGAGTTCAACTTGGAGGAGAATGTCTAGATTTTTGCAAGGGTATGTAACTGGTGGTGTTGAAACCTTTTCTATTTGACATCTGCAAAACAAGAATGGCCTTGTCTGGAATTTACAAATCTATAGGTCCCTGGTCAATTACTAACCACCGTCAACTTATCCAAAAATTCAATTAATTGTCAATTACCTACTTGCTTGGGAAATCTTAGGATATATTGGCTTAACTTTCATACAAAGCTGTAGGACTAATTGCAGAAAACAGTTAAGTTGATGAGTGTTGTCACTGAAAGTATTTTTAACCCCTGCTTGTGCCAACTGTATTGTTGATTAGTTTTAAGATGAATAGAAGTGTGGAGATCATAGAATTAAGTGGATATCATGTGTTGAAAAGAAATAGCATATTGGCTATCCAAGCTATCCTAGATATTTTAGGGTGCTTAGATCGAAAGGAAGTGAGTTAGGACAACGTTCAATGTATTTACATCTGAGTAGCTAGTATTTGCCTGTTACATGCATTCTGTCTGTCAGAGTTCATTATTTCAGAGGTGTTACCCAACCCCCTACCCTTATTATCCCCCGCCACGAAGTGGAAGGGGGACTGTAGTCACATGAGCAAAGGGAGATAACTCTCAATTATTTTTATTCTTGCCAGGTGCGCGGTTTTCTGTTAAGGCTTTTATTATTCTGAAATGATTGATAATATATGTTGTATACCTTATGATTTATTGTATCACTTTGTGAGGGTCTCCTTGCAGGAAAGGGCATTTTTGTTAAATAAAAGTTTCGATCTTTGTTCAGAGTGACGTAAGTTTTCCTTAAATATAGGTTTGGGCTCTGTCCGTCCGTCCGTCCGTCCGTGAGTGTATCCGTCCGGCTGAGTTAACGGGAACAGCTTTTCTCAGAAACTATTTAAGATAGGGTAACCAAATTTGCAGTGTGTCCTCAGGGTCCTCAATACCTGGATGGAGTTCAAAAATCAGAACCGCAGAGTTATTTTGTACTGAGTTATTGCCCTTTGTCCGTGTTTTTAGACTCTGTTCGAGGGTGTCCTCAAAGGGGACAAATTTTTCTCAGAAACTATTTAAGATAGGTTAACCAAACTTGCTGTGTGTCTTCATTGTATCAATACCTTGATGGAGTTCGAAAATCAGAACCGCAAAATTACTTTTAACGGAGGTATTGCCCTTGTTTCATGTTTTTGGACTCTGTTTTAGGGAGTCCTCAAAGGGGGTACTTATCTCAAAAACTATTTAAGATAGTATAACAAAATTTGCAGTGTGTCTTTACGGTATCGATACCTTGATTAAATTTTAAAAATGAGGTAAATGCAATTACTTATTACAGAGTTACAGCCCATTTAGGAAAATATACGGTTTAAATGAAAACTTATTTGGCGGGGGATATTGATGACCATGTCTTCTTGTTCTTTCCTCCCCTGTCCCTGCCCCTAATTCCTTCCTCCACTGTATTTATCATTTGGCACTGATGCTCCTGTGATTAAGGGTCTTCTAGCATCTGTTATATGTACAAAAATTACTGAGTTACCCAGCCCCCTACCCCTAATCTTACCTCCTTCCTCCTGAGTCCCTGCCCCCTGTACCTTCCTCCCCTGTATATATCATTGGGCACTGACGCTCTGGTGATTAAGGGTCTTCTAGCATCTGTTATATGTACAAATGTGACTGTATGAATTGCAGGGGCCAGGGGCGTGGCAGCATGAGGGAGTACCAGCAGATCAGTGTGAGCGAGGGGATGGTGGAGGATGTGTACGTCTCACACATCGGGGACCCTGAGCACTTCTACGTCCAGTTCAACAAGTCAAGTGAGAAGCTGGACCAGCTGATGACAACTCTGCACTCTCGCTATGACCAGATGCAGGAGTTCCTTCAACGGCCGGTCCTCGGGAGTCCGTGCGTGGCTCAGTTCAGTGATGATAAGTGCTGGTACAGGGCTGTCATAACAGGTAATGGGGGAAACTGTCAATTATTTGTGGTACTATCAATAATTGAATTCAAATGCAATAGCTTTGCACTGAAAAAGCATAATTTTTTCATTGCATTGATTTGTCAATAATGATCACATAGGCGGAGTTGTTCCTAGAGGGGGTCCTAGCGAAATTTGCCCACCCTTTATGCTTGATGTCAGTTATTTGTGGTACTATCAATAATGGAATTCAAAGGCAATAGCTTTGCACTGAAGAAGCATAATTTTTTCATTGCATTGATTTGTCAATAATGATCACATAGACGGAGTTGTTCCTAGAGGGGGTCCTGGCGAAATTTGCCCACCCTTTATGCTTGATGTCAGTTATGTGTGGTACTATCAATAATGGAATTCAAAGGCAATAGCTTTGCACTGAAAAAGCATATTTTTGTCATTGCATTATGTAGTCATAAAAGGAACAGTTTCATGCATAGCTTAATCTGTTTAAATGCAACACTTTAAAATTTATTGAATATTTCACTTGAAAATGCATAATTTTGCTATTGCTTTTATGGGGTTTTGCTTATGTTACTTCCAACCTACATTCTGATTGGCATTTTGAAAGTAAATTTAATAATAATTCCATTCAATTCGTTTTCCAAAAATAATTTTACAATTAATTGATAGATGTAGTTTTTGTTTAATGAAAAAGATGTTTTTTCTCTTATGACCCTTGCTATCATTTATTCCTTTTCTCTCTGCAGGAGTGCTACAAAGCAAGATGGTGGAAGTGCGGTTCATCGACTACGGGAACTCTGAGTGCATATCTCCAGACAAGGTGAAGGAGATAACAGAGGAGTTGCTGTCCATCCCCTGTATGGCTCTGCACTGTGGACTGACTGGAGTTGCCACCACTCAAGGGTTCTGGGCACCAGAGCACACAGCCCAGTTTGAAGATCTTGTGCTTGATCAGAGCTTCACGGCAACCTTCAGAGGGTTCAAGTCAGAGGAAGGAATCCTCTCTGTTGAGCTGGTCAGTGAATCTGGGAAAAACATCAACAAAGATTTTGGAGCAAGTACAAACACAGCCTGTGTCGAGGAGATGTCGGCCGGAAGTAGACGTCAGATTCAAATAGGTCAAGGAGACGCTGAAATGCAGATCTCGGTGAATATGAATGCTAGCAAGAGACCAGGACCAGGGGCTTCTGCGTCTGCTCAAATATACAGCAATGGTGATCAGTCAAGTCTCCCCTGTGTGGAATTGGCACCAGGTCAGAACGAAGTTGTAGTTGTTTATGCATTCACTCCAGGAGAGTTCTGGTGTCAGCTTGTTGCCAACACTGATCGACTTTCAGCTCTAGTTTCACAGCTTAACCAGGAATACAAAGATGTTGGACCTAGGGATAGAAACATCACCTCCCCGAAACCAGGAATGTACTGTGCAGCAAAGTTTTGTGACGACAACCAATGGTACAGAGGACAGATAAAGAACCTTGGTCGAGATGAGATTGAAGTGTACTTCATTGACTATGGAAACACAGAGAAAATAGCACCAGACTTAGTTAAGGAACTGAAAACTAGTTTCAAATCAGAACCAGCACAAGCAGTCAAGTGCATGCTCTCAAACCTAAAGAATACTTCTGGATCATGGAGTGATGCTGCAGCTGAAGACTTTGAGGCTCTGACTCTGGACAAGCACCTGCTGGCTGTCAGTGATGGGAGGGTGGTGGAGGGCAAGGTCCCAGTCAAGCTGAAGGATTCCGTTGAAGGCCATGACGTAGCAGAGAAACTTGCAGAAGCAAACCATGGAACTTTAATCAAGAGCACAATTCCTAGAGTTCCTGCACATCTTGTGAGACAGCCTATGTACAAGAAATTAGAGGTTCCTGTTCCATGTGAGGCTGATGTATTTCTATCATGGACCGATAATCCAGGATGCTTCTGGGTTCATTTGACTGACCGGGAGACAGAATTGGAAGAACTTGTGGCAAAAGTTCAAGATCTGTATAATCAAGGCGTAAACTCTGTAAGAAGCATCCTTCCTGGGATGGCAGTTGTTGCCCCTTACTCAGAAGATCAGGCTTGGTACAGAGCAGAAGTACAGAAGATGCGGGGGAAGAAGGTGGATGTGCAGTTTGTTGATTATGGAAACAGTGACACTGTCAGTGCAGACAGTCTGAAGGAAGCTGTTGGACCTATAATGGGAGCCTCAATGCAAGCTATCCAGTGTCGTCTGGTTGGAATTCGTCCACAACCTCCAGCCACAGAATGGACAGAAGATGCCAAGAGTATCCTTGAAGATGTTACAAAGGATGGAGCAGTCTGCAGATTCCTATCATTCCAAAATGGCTCCTATCTTGTCAAACTACATGCAAATAAAAGTGATGTAGGCTCTGAACTGATTGCTGCAGGTGTTGCCAAAAAGACTCAAGACAGTTCTCCCGAACCTCCTCCAAGCACCCAGTCTACAAGCTCTCCACCAAGGCCTTCAGCAGCATCAGTTGGATTCTCTAAGAGTGTCTCTGTAAATGTTGGACAGACAGTTCAGGTTCATGTTGCCCATGTTGATTCCATTGATAGCTTTTGGTGCCAGCTTTCAAATACTTCAGAATTGGATACCTTAATGGAAAATGTAGAAAACTTTTATTCTCAAGGAAATGGCATCCAGCTCCCAAACCCTCAACCAGGAATGGCCTGTGTAGCTAAGTTCAGTGAGGACTTGTCCTGGTATCGGGCTGAGATCCAGAAAATAGATAAAAGTGGAATATCTGTTCGTTTTGTTGACTATGGAAACTCTGAGGTAGCCCCTCCAGCTTCTGTGTGTTCAATTGGATCCCAGTTTCTGCCATTTCCTACTCAAGCATTTCACTGCAGGCTCTCTGTCAGCTGTCCTTCTGTCGGAGATGACATGATAGACAAGTTTCATGAACTGGTATCGGATAAAGAACTCGCACTGAAAGTCCTCAGTGAACAAGGCCAAGTTAAAGTTGTAGAACTCCTTGATTCAAACATATCAATTACAGACAAGATGAAGGAAAGCTTCCCAGCACTGCAAGTCCAAGGACAAAGTCAGCCTTCAGCAAGAGGCTCTGCAACAAGTCGCCTTGATTACTCAGCTCCAAACAGACCAACTGGGAAGACTGAAAAAGTGTTTGTAGCTTTCACTGACTCCCCTCATCAGTTCAGTGTCCACCTGACCCACATCGACAGTGAATTGGAGTCGATCAAGGAGAAGCTGACGGCAGCTTATGAAAGCGGAACACAACCTCCACTTGCAAGTCCAAAGACAGGACAGCCCTGCTGTGCTCTCTATACTGAAGATGCCTCTTGGTACAGAGGCAAAGTGATATCAAATCGGGGATCGCAGATAACTGTCCAGTTTGTTGACTATGGCAACTCTGATGCTATTGCTGCTGAAAATGTGAAACCCTTGCTGCCAAACTTGCTCTCACCAGGACCCCTAGCTCTGCAATGTTCCCTGGAGAATGTCTCTCCAGTGTCTGGCACTTGGACAGATGATGCAATAGCCTTCTTTGAGACCCTCACTGTTGAAAAAGAAATTTCTTGTACCTTCAATCAAGGAAATAATGTTTGTCTGAATGTTGATGGCTTTGATGTTGCCAAGAAGATGGAAGAAAAGGGTTTTGTGACCAATACCAGTGAACCCAGGTACAAGCCGCCAAATCCTCCTGCACAACCAAACCAAGCCTATGTCACTCATGTTGATGACCGTGGAATCTTCTATATCCAACTCTCATCGTTTGAAGAACTGGTTGGGGAAATTTCAGAAAGGCTGCAAGACTTTTACAATGGTCCAAATGCTTCAACTCTACAAAATTTGAAAGTTGGATCTCCATGTGTTGCAAAATTTACAGAAGATGAAAGTTGGTACAGAGCTATTGTTGAGAGGATTCAAGGCCCAAATCTGTCTGTGAGATTTGTTGACTTTGGTAACTCTGATAACGTCAACAAGAATGATGTCAAAATCATCAAAGAAAAGTTTTTCTCCCTCCCACCTCTAGCATTTGAATGCAAACTACAAGGCATGAATACCTGGAGTGGAAATCAGAAGCAGAAATTTACTGATGTCACTCAAGACAAAGAACTAACAGTGACATTCCTGTCAAAAAGTCAACCGTATACAGTTGATGTGATGCTTGACTCTGAAAATATCATTAAACAACTATCTGGTAATGTCACCTCTCCCCCTAGGAGTTCATTTGGAGCACCTTCCACTCCTCCTAGAAGGTCTGAACCATCATTTCAGAAAAAAGCTTCTCCAGTTCAGGATTCATGGGCACCATCATCCCCCAAAAGAGGGTTTGGATCTCAACAGGATTCAGGTGAAAGAAGATCCTTTGGTTCTGCACCACAGAAGAGAGAAGATAGTGGATTTAGGTCTTCACCACCAAGAAAAGAATCTGGAGGATTTGGATCATCTGGTGGCTTTGGATCTTCAGGACCAAGGAAAGAAGGTGGTGGATTTGGATCTTCTGGTCAAAGAAAGGAATCGGGAGGATTTGGGTCATCAGGACCAAGGGGAGATTCTGGTGGATTTGGCTCATCTGGACCAAGAAAAGAAAGCGGTGGATTTGGTTCATCAGGACCAAGAAAGGAAGGTGGTGGATTTGGTTCATCTGGTTCGAGAGGAGATTCTGGTGGATTTGGTTCTTCAGGGCCAAGGAAAGAAGGTGGAGGTTTTGGAGCTGGAAGAAACCAATCAAGTGGATTTGGGTCAACTTCGCCAAAGCAAGATTCTGGTGGTTTTGGAGGTCAAAGAAAAGGAGGATTTGGATCATCTCCTCCAAGCAAACCTCTTCCTCCTCCTACTCTGGAGAAGATTCCAGCAGAAGAACAAGTATTTGCAAAACAGTCAGCACCAACTAGTGAATTAAGGAGCATCATCTCCCATGTTGAGAACGACAATGTTTTCATACAGAGTACAAAAGGTCTCCAAACTATTATGTCGTACAGCAATAAGATAAAGAATCTTCCAACCAATGGGGTGCTGCCAGTGCCAGGCCTTGCCTGTGCTGCTCTCTTCTCAGCGGACAACACATGGTACAGAGCCCAAGTAACAAGTCTCACTGGCACTACTGTGTCTGTGGTGTTTGTGGACTTTGGAAACCCTGAAAGTTTAGAAGGAAACAAACTGAAGCAATTAAGCCGTGAACTGCTGGCCGTGCCCCCAATGGCCTTTTGTTGTACCCTTGTGAATGTTAAACACCTCACTCCTGAACTTACTGCTGTGTTAGCTGAAGAAGCTTCTGACAAAGAACTAAATGTCAAGTTTTTGTCTCAGGAGACTCCATACTCAATACAGATGACTACACAGGACAAAAAGGATCTGTCACAACTCCTTTGCCCATCCAAGTTTCCTGAGCCTAAACCTCCGACCCAGACACAACCAGGGGTAGTCTCAAACATTGCTACAGATGGAACCTTCTATGTTCAACTGCTGGGAGACCAGGAGCATGTCAAGAAGATAGAGGAGGAGTTAAAAACAATCTATGCAAAAGGAACCATTGATAACCCAAAG
This sequence comes from Steromphala cineraria, assembly GCA_916613615.1. Classification (NCBI taxonomy): domain Eukaryota; kingdom Metazoa; phylum Mollusca; class Gastropoda; order Trochida; family Trochidae; genus Steromphala; species Steromphala cineraria. The sequence continues at coordinate 33,828,818 of OU744722.1, read as the reverse complement.
AGTTTTGAAAGTGGGAAGCCATGTTGTGCAAGATACCCTGATGATCAGTCATGGCAGCGAGCCGTTGTTAAGAACATTGATGAAAAGTCAATTGAGGTACAATTTGTGGACCTTGGAATCACAGAAATGGTCAAGTCTTCCTTTGTCCAAAAGCTTCCAAGAAACTACTTCTTTATTCCACCCTATGCATATGAATGCATCTTGAAAGACTTTGTAAGTTGGACTGAAGAACAAAGAGATAAGTTTATCACTGTGACTGATGGAAAGACAATGAATGTTCAGTTCATTTCAACTCAGAATGCACCCTTCAAAGTGGAAATGTCCCGAAGTATTGGCCTAGAACTTCTGGGAGACAAGCCAGAAGTGAAGAGAGTGTCCATATCCAGCAGCAGCAGCAAGGCAGAGTCTGTGTCTGTGGAAAAGGCCGAACCAACATTGTTGCCGGAACAGGAACTGGATGAAGAGTCCACGGGCTATGTATCCTACATGGACACGGACGGCACCTTCTATGTACAGTTGGCCAGTGAGGAGGAAAAGCTTGGGGAGATCACCGAGGCTCTTCAAGCAGAGTATGGAGAATCAGGAGGGGAGAGATTCTTTGGATTAGCTGTTGATATGCTCTGCTGTGCCAAGTTTACTGAGGATGATGCCTGGTACAGGGCTGTAGTAGAATCAATTGATGATGACCAGATCAGTGTCCGGTTCGTGGACTATGGAAACACAGATGTGATCACCATTGAGAGAGTTGCTGTGCTGACCCCAGACAACATGTCTGTGCCTGCTCTAGCCTACCCCTGCAGCCTGACTGGAGTAGAGACGTGGACCGAGTACCTGGTGGGTGAACTGGAGGAGGTGACTAAGGACCAGACACTGACCCTTCTAAAGAAGTCTCGCATGGAGGACAAGTTTGAGGTGGAGGTGAACCTTGAGGAAGGCCAGAGTGTCTTCGACTTGCTCAAACAGGATGTCCAGGAGGCCAAGGAGGGTGCAGGTATTATATTTAGCTTTCAGTATTGAAAATGCCATCACAATTACAATTTTCATCTAAAAACATTTTCACCTGAATCACCATAGTGAAAAAAGGATGTATAGATCTCTATTGTTATGGCTCTCTATCCTGATGTCTAATTCTATTTATCTGTCTATTTTTTATTTGCCATTCGTTCCTTAACACAATTGTTTTATCATGTACTTTAGTAAACAAGGGCACTTATTTATAAATAACATGTTGTATTCATCTACATTACCATCGTTAAATGAAAGATAATGAATAATGAATGTTTTCTTGCTCAGTGCCAAAAAAATAGGTTCGGTTTTATATGATATAAAAAGAAACCTTTTATCTAGTTAAACCTAAAAGGTACCATTGCTTCATACATTCATGTGTATTTAATTACTATTTTCCCTTCTCTGCAGAGGGAGGATTCAAATACACTCACCTGACGACCAGCACCAAGATCCAGGTGTACGTGAGTCATGTTGACTCGAACCTCAACTTCTGGGTGCAGGCTGTGGCTGATGAGACAAGTCTGGCTGAGGTCGGGGTTGCTATCAGTGAAGGGTATGAGAAACTAGCTGTGAAGACTTCTGAGAACATGAAAGAATCTGAAGGGCCAGCTTCTGAAGAAGCAAAAGAAGTTGACAATGCTAGAGCATCCGAAGATGGTAAGGAATCTGAGGATGCTAAGGAATCTGAGGATGGTAAAGAATCTGAAGATGGTAAGGAATCTGAAGATGCTAAAGAATCTGAAGATGCTAAAATATCTGAGGATGCCAAAGAATCTGAGGATGCCAAAGAATCTGAAGATGGTAAGGAATCTGAGGATGCTAAAGAATCTGAAGATGGTAAGGAATCTGAGGATGCTAAAGAATCTGAAGATGGTAAGGAATCTGAGGATGCTAAAGAATCTGAAGATGGTAAGGAATCTGAGGATGCCAAAGAATCGGAGGTTGCTATAGAATCTGAGGATGCAAAAGAATCTGAAGATGTAAAAAAGTCTGAGGTAGCGGAATCAAAGGACAAGGTTGATGAGCAGAAGTCTGAGGACTCTGAAGCTGAGGATGCAAAGGAATGGCTGAAAGAAGGTGCAGCCGTGGTTGCCAAGTATGCTGAAGATGAGCACTGGTATCGGGGCAAGGTCTTGTCTGTTGGTGAGGAGACTTGCAAGGTTCACTTTGTGGATTATGGAAATGCAGATAATGTTGATAAGAAGGACATCTATGCTATCAAGGCAGATCATGTGAAGCTGTCTGCCCAGGCTCTGAGTTGCAGACTGGATAGACTCGTGCTTGTTGAAGGCAAAGAAGATGGGGCAATGGATGCCTTGTTTGAAGCAACCAATGAAGCTGCTCTTACTCTTGAAGTGATAAAGAAGGTCCGTGGAGAAGATGTGAGGTACAGCGTTGTTCTTCTGAAGGGAAATGAAGATATCAGGGACAAGATGGTTGCTGATGGATTCTGCACTCTTACTCCTGAAGAAAAGCCAGAAGAGGCAGTTGAGGAAGTTGAAGAAGCTGAAGCAGACGGACATGTTGAATCCCCAAAAGATGATATTTTAACAGAGCCTGAATGTGAGACCCCTAGTCCATTCCCTTCCCTAGACCTGCAGGAGGGCCAGAGAATATCAGTCCACATACTCCACACAGTGAACCCAAGCGAGTTTTATGTACAGCCGGAGAGCTCAAAGCACGGCCTAGACGAAATGATGGAGACCATGTTCGAGTTCTACAACGACCTTGCAGAAGGTGACATGGTTATTGCAGAACCGAAGCCTGGACAAGCATGTGCATGTGTGTATGGGGAGGACGAGTTCTGGTACAGAGCCAAGGTGTGCTGGGTGAAGGAGAACCAGTGTAGAATCCTCTACGTGGACTACGGGAACAGAGACACTGTGGCCTGCTCTGTCATCAGACAACTCCCAGACCAGTTCAACAAGCTCCCGGCCCAGACTGTCAAGTGTTCTCTGGCTGGTGTGAGGTCCAAGGATGACACATGGAGTCCTGATGCAATCACTCTATTTGAAGAGAAGACTACAGACCGGTGAGATTTTGTTTGACTAACCTTTAGTCTCTGCAGGGAATATTGTTTTACAAGATGATGTGGAGACTTACTTTTGCTTTGGCTTGTATCTCAACTTTCACAATAAGCATTAACCTTGTGGCTTAAGAAAGTCTTCAGGAGGTTGTAACAAGTTCGAATTGTCTGTTTTCACAACCTTTTTATGCCCCCGAATCGGAGATTCCGGGGGTTTATTGTTTTTCACCTGTCCGTCTGTCTGTCCGTTTGTCCACAAAAACTTTAACCTTGGTCATAACTTTTGATTGGTCAGAGCTAGGTCTTTGATACTTGACATATGGATCCCTTGTGATGAGACCATGACATTTGACCTTGTGACCTTGACCTTGACACAGCGAGCAGGATGCATCCGGGGGCATTCGTGTTTCACAAACACATCTTGTTTTATAATAAGATAGTCTTAAACTAGTGCTTTAAGCTAATCATGAGATAAAATCATCTTATGCCCATGTTGCAGAACCCTGATAATGGACATCCTAACGGTGGAGGAGGGTGGTCGGTGTGTCGTACATCTGCTCCACATGGGTCTGGACATCAACAAGCTGCTCCTGGAGAAGAACCTCGGCGTCGACGCTGCTACGCCCATCCCTATCAGTCGCAAGGTCAAGCGAATCTTCTCAGACTCTTCTGACGTGGCCACACCTCAGAAATTGAACTTCCAGTCAACCGATGATGTTGCTGAAAAGGATGAGGAAGCTCAAGATAAATTGAGGTAGGGTACTATGACAAAATGTTATCATTGTTGCAGTGAAGGGAACTTTTCATCAGAATTTTGAAATTCTTTTTCTTTGATTTTACCATTTTATTTATGATAATTTCAAGCTCTTTTTCTTCACTTAACACATGTTTCAGTTACAATACCTTGGCCTGAATATGAATTGACAACCTGCTGTATAAGATACTTGATATCATCCTGGATTGTCTTGGTTCTGTTTGCGAGTTACTTTAAACTTGATTGTATTAGAGGTACTCTGATGAGCATTTGCTCGCTTTACAAATGCCATAATAAGCCAAAGTAACTGTTGTGAGAGGGGATTGTAGGCTTACAAGTTGCATGATTTACCATAGAATGCCATAAATAAAATCCATACTGTAATTTGCCTTGATAAGCATTGTACCACTCATGGCCCTAAATGAAAATCCATACTGTATTTGCTTGCAGGTCTGTGAGTTCAAGCCTGGATATCGGGGAGAGGTACAAGGTGTTCACCAGCTATGTGATGAAGCCGGATAGCTTCTACTGCCAGTTGTCCTCCTCACCCCCGGTACTACAGAAGCTACTGGAACAGCTCCAGGCTGTCTACTCAGACCAAGCAGAGGCTGTGGACGCACCAGAGGTTGGACAACTCGGGGTAGCAAGGTTTGCTGAAGACGGACAGTTCTACCGAGCAAAATTGATCTCCATAGATGAGTCCGAAGCTAAGGTGTTCCTTGTTGACTATGGTCGTATAGAGGCAATTACAACTACTGACTTTCTCATCTTGAAAGAAGAATTCAGGGATATTCCTAGTCAAGCATTTATGTGCAATCTGAGCGAGATCGAGTACGAGGGGGAGGATTGGTCCGAGGAATGTTGTTCCCGGTTTAAGAAGTTGGTTGAGGAGAGGGAACTTGAGGTGAAAATTCTCTCCCATCTTAGCAACAAATGTGTGGATGTTGAACTCTTCAGTGAAGACAAATCAATCGGACAGGTGCTTGTGGAAGAGAAGCTGGCCGTAGTGAAAGAAGAGGATGTTGAAGAGATTACAAAGAAAATTGAATCTTTGATTGAACCCATTGCAAACACAGAGTCCACTGACATGACAGAAAAAAAAATCCAAACCACAAAACATGAGGACGGGTTCGAGTACCTGGAACTAGCCAATGAGAAGGACTACTGCATAGAAATTGGACACGACTCCATCTTGGACCAGTTCATTCTGAACCTGACGGGGGTGACGAAGCAGGTAGAAGAGATGATGAAGGAGATTGCTGACTATGTTAACAACAACACGCCAGACAGCGAGTGGGAGCCCACGGTAGGCAGGCCGTGTCTCGTAAAGAAGGGCGGAGAGTCCCAGTGGTTCAGGGGCAAGCTTCTCAATGTAGAGGAAGAGGCAGACGAGACTTATAAGGTAGGTTGAAAATAGTTGTTTTCCATCTCTCCCAACAGTATGAATGAAAATATGAATTAAGAACCTGTTGAGAGAGTGGTCAACACTGGCAAAAATTTACTCTGCTGAGCTTGGCTTGAAATAAAGGCTGACAACAAATTATGATATCAAGAAATATTAGTTTTAAAAGACAAACAGCATCTAATGATATGTATAGTTAACATAACATACTGATATATGTATCTAATTGTAGTTTTAAGTATTGTTAAGTTTCTTCATTCAATGTTAAATCCCACTGCTTATGGCTAAAAAATTGCGGCGTAAAACAATAATTCATTCAATGTTAATAAATACTTTAGCTGCCGAGCCTATACAGAAATGACTTCAATTCATACGTTCACCTTAACATTAAAATATTACATGTTGGATATCTTTTTCTCAAAAATCGCTATTTTCACATCAGAGTTCATTATTCCTTGTTCCCTAGGTATACCTGGTGGACTACCGTGAGATGACGCGGTGTCAGCGGGACAGTGTGAGGGAGCTGCCCAGCAAGTTCCTAGAGGTTCCGGTCAACGGCTTCAAGTGTCAGCTGGCCGATGTGGCTCCTGTTGACGGAACATGGTCTCAGGAGGCCATCACACATTTTAACGGTGGGCATCATTGACAAGTTGTACTTGTCTTCAAGCAAATTGAAATTTTTAAACCTAGTTCATTGAAACTGGTATGTGGGTATATTATCATGTGTACATGTGCCTTTTACGGATTTTCAAATTCTTCCGAGTTGTATTTTTGGCAGACTCTTTTTGAAAGTAACTTTTATTTTCACTTCCAGAGCATAATTTCAAATCCATTAGTCCTAGCTGACTTTTAGCACTTCTGTGGAAGTTAAATTATTTTTGTCCTTTATGTAAGTTGTTGATGATTTTAAGATAGATATTCCGATTTATTGGATTCAGTTGGGATATGTTGTCTTCTGATGACTCCTTTTAACATCCGTAATTGTCCAACATTTCAGATTTCACAACAGATTCGTATCTCGAAGCATTCCTGGTGTCTCAGTCGGAGGAGGGTATGCACTATGTGCGTCTCCATGACGCTGAAGACCTGGGGGCGGTGACCATCAACCGGCAGCTTGTGGACCTCGGGTGTGCCGTTACTCTCCCCGGCTCCCTGGTTGAGATGGAGCTCCAGATTGAAAATGCTAGCAAGGACACCAGCGTCCTGGAGGAGATGGGTAGGTCTTGCTTCACTTCATGAAAGATGAGTCAAATGGTCATTTAGGTTGCTGGTATGTATACACAATGACATACAAGCCGCTTCCTAATTTGTAAAGAGAATTTTGGCTTGGCTAAATTTTCATTAGCAACGACACTAGCGTCCTCTAGGAAATGGGTAGGTGTTATTTCACTAGCAAGGACACCTCAAGGAGATTGGTCTGTTGTTTCACTTACCATAGCCTCTCTCATACAACCCAGGTCTATAAAGTATTATGTCATGTCAATGGGAAATTCTCTCCAGCGTCCTTGAGGAGATAGATAGTTGTATTCATTTAAGGATAGCTGAAGTGATCTTGTATTTACTATGTGCATTAAAATTAGTCAAGAGACACCATAATTTTATATCTGAGAAACATAGACCCATACAAGTTGACCCCTAAAATAAATGTTGACTTACACCTGGTCATATATCTTGTACTTTGCTTTTTCGATAACATAAAACTTCATGATCTAGAAGGAAGTAATGGTTTAATTGTTTAGACCCAACATAGGATGATAAGTGTTTCAGGAATTTAAACGTTTTCTAATTATAGTCAAAAAGAGCAAAAACCTAAACAAAGTGCACACAATTGAAAAGAATTATGCAGGTTGGACGTATTTGACATTGAGATTTGTTAAACATGAATTGATGATAATCTCTTCCAGAACAATCTTTCCATGATGTGTCCTATCTGCGAGAGAACTCTCTGGGTGATGATCACTCGGAAAACGAGGAAACTGATGGTCAGAGTTTTAACACCACTGGACACTCGCTCCTTGACCAGACAGCGGACATGACCAGAGGTCCAGATGCAACTCTAGAACTAGGTAGGGGTTGTACTCTTCTGAACACAATTAACAGTTATTTGAATCACATGAATTAAACCTTAATTACACAATTGTAAACTTTGTGATCTATATTACAGCTATTATAAATAGTTCCTGATAATCCCAAAGGAGCAAATCTTCCTATTTTGGTCAATGTCAGCAAGTTGGGGTTCCCTCAAGTCAGCTTCTGGGAACATTTTTAAATTGATTTGTCAGACTACATGTTTTGCCTAATGCATAGCAGTAATTTTATTTAACGATACCGGTTGAAAAATAAACTTGAGAATGTTACGCTTTTCATTTGTCTATTTCCCTACAGTTGACAAAATATAAAGTTGCTGATAAACAAACTTCAAGGACAACTCTTCAAAGTTTTTGTCCCATGTTGTCATTCCTGCAAGTATACTTGTTATGAAAGTGAACTTCAGTATTGATACTCCTTTTGTAAATTTGAATTCTTAAAAACGTGTCTATTCTGCCACAGTTGGTGATGCCTCGACCCTGGATGATGAGAGAGACCTGGAGACGCCGCGCCCCGAGAGCGCCAGGGAGATCTGCACAGACCTGGTCACCGACTTGGTAGGGCAGAGCCACAGCACATCAGAGGCAGACAAACAAGCCATGTGTCAGGAGATCGTGGAGGGTTTGGTTATGAGCAAAGAGGCTTCAGCAAGCGGAGATGTCTGCAAGGCCGATGTGGCTGAGAGCCAACAGAGTGAAAAGGAAAAGATAACTGAACAAGATTCTGGAGAAGCAAAAGATGGAGATGAAGTAGAAGAAGAGAAACCAGAGTCAGAATCAAATGAAGGAAGCAACCAATCAGAGGACGGAGTTGAACAAGAACTATCTAAACCTGACCAATCGGAGAGCAGAGTGGAAGCTCATGAGGAAGGGACAGAATCTGATGCCCAGGACGTTCACGATACAGATGACAGTCCTGAATGTGAGAAAGACGAATTCTTTGAAGCAGATGATGGTGAACCTTCAAGCACAGACAGGACAGAAGATGGACAACCAAGTTTAGATAAGAACAATTCAGCAAGTGGTGATACCAAGACAGAAGATAAGAGTTCAGATGAAGGTGATAAGAAATCCACAGACTCAGGACTGAAAGCAGATGATCCCTCGGACTCGGGGACAGATTCCGAGAAAGTAGAAGCAGATGCTGGACTGAGAGATGATTCAAAGTCTCCACAGAAGGTTTGTGATTCGGAAAAGGTTGAAGCAGATTGTGATGAGACGTTATCCAATCAGGATGAAGAAGAGGCTGAGCAGGGAGCAGACGCCAATTCAGAGCAGACTGGAAAGAATCCGCCAAGCCATCTTGCAGAAGAGGATCACTGAAGAAGTTTTTCAACATTTCCAATTTTTGCTGAGGATTTTTCTGGGATTGAATTGAAGATTACTTTGTATCGTTGATTAAGGATAAAGCTGATAACTACTTTGTATCATTGATTAAGGATAAAGCTGATAACTACTTTGTATCATTGATTAAGGATAAAGCTGATAACTACTTTGTATCGTTGATTAAGGATAAAGCTGATAACTACTTTGTATCGTTGATTAAGGATAAAGCTGATAACTACTTTGTATCATTGATTCAGGACAAAACAGTAAGATATCATTGCATGACTTATTTAAGCAAACTTGAACTGTTGTGTAATCTTAAATTTATTTCTTTACTATACGAAAAGGTTTGATTATATTAGTTCAAAGGAAGGAGTAATGTAATGTTTCTATATTTGCTAACCCCTTCTGCTTACTCTTGCAAAAAACAACTTACTTTTGTTGAATGCATCCCTATAACTGCAAGTGCATATATGGTGATAAGTGCTAAGCCCCAACCCAAATCTTGAAAATGACAAGTATTTTCTCATAATCAAGCTTAATAATTTGGATAAAATTCTGAGTTCTAACTTGATTGATCAGATTTTATATTGTTTTAAAATGAGTTCATGTGCTTTCTACTTGTGTATTAAGAATGTAGAAAACAACTCGCTGCTATAGTCTGGATTTCTCAAAGAAAGTTTTTAAGATTATTTAGTATAAATGTTCTCAATATTCAAAATGCAGAAGATTAAATATGCTGTTTGCTTTTGAACATTTCGGAAATATTTTTGTTTCCTTGAAAGGTTGAGAGATGAGGAAGAGAGGTACTGTAGCCTAAAAATATTTACCAACATTCTACACTTTCATGAAATATGATTATTGCCTTTTGTTTCAACTGAAGCAACTGATAGGTCAGTTTCACAACTAGAAGAAAAATTTCAATATATTTTCATAAGACAGTATTGCAGGCTCAAACTGCAAACTTAATGATCAGTGGACATCATTTCTAGAAAGCAGTACAGCTTTTAACCCAAATATATTTTGATTGCTCTTTCATGTGTAAAAAAACACAGGTGTGTAATTTATTCTATAAAAAAAAGAAATATGTCTAAACTTAGATTATCATGGAAACAAGTTAAGATATTAAAAAAACATGGCAGTTTCCCGCATATTACTCAAATGGTTCCTTATGACTATAGCCCCTTCAAGTTGATATTCAATGCAAATTTTATTAAGGGATATCTTTGAAGACAAGTGTATTTAATTGCATAGGTGCCAAATAAGTTACAATATAGTGAAACAAATTTTAATTGTTTACCGTATACAAGATAAGCCGAACTATACTCCACATGTGCTTATAAATCATTTTGGTTAAAGGAAATATATTCTTATATATAGTCCTCATAGTTTTGTCTCGGAAAAGAAAATATTGACCCTGTACATGTGTATATATCTCATTCATAGTGCTTTGCATCTTTGCTAATGTTCCATTGTTGTTTGCTTATTGAGCTGTCATTAGTTTGTCAATTCAACTGGCAATATGCCCAAGATTAAAATGTCGCTAATTCAGATAGTGAGATTTCTCACATTGATGTTTGATGTTGTGTTTTTGTATTATTTAGATGTTAAAAATGTCACTATAGGTTTGAATTTCACATTTTCCAATTGCCAAGGAAGCAGAAAGGTGGTGGATATAAATGATGTTAGTAACTAAGACAGTTCGTCATGTTAAAATTTAGCCAAATTGTATCAGAAATAATTGCCAAGATCAAACATTATTTTAGGTTTATACATGAAAATGACAGTATTGCTTGTTATGGCTAAGTTTAATATTTTCGATTTAGGCTATCTTTTTGCTTCAACAGGATCAATTAATAACTAGCATTGTGATGATAGACATTTTAGATAAGATAAGATAAATAATATAATACTTTATTATCCAAAAGAGAATTATTTTTACATTCAGAGTCTTGAAAATAACAATACTTATCACTTCTCTCATGATGATAGGAGTCCGTACATGAGACATTACTTCACTTAATTAATTTCAATCAATATTTAGATCATTGATACGTATGAGCATGCAGACAACATGTTACAATATGTATATCTCAATTTGAATATCCTGCTAGAAAAAAAAAGCGTATTAGAGGAAATACGGCAATCATTATAACAACCACCCCAATTTTCTATTTTGAAATATTTCTTAGTTTGCATAATGCTAAAATACATTTATGGCATTTGTGTTACTAAAGGATCCTTCACAATTTTAGTTACTTATGCAAGTCTCCTAAAAATCTATATTTTCTCTTTGGATGTTTAGCTGTATATATCTGATTTACCTATACAAATATCCTTTTGTTTTTCCTGTAAACTATTACTTAATGTATACAAAAAAGAAAATATATTCCTTTTATTATAGGATACTTAAGTTTCCACCAGTCTGGCTACATATCTCAATACAAATCATGACCAAAGAATTTGTTTAAATTTATAAAGTTTCTTAATCATGATTTGTGATTTATTCTGTGAAAGACAATCTTTGTTTTGGTTGAAACCACTATTTAGTTTAGTTATAATATTTTTTTCATGGTAAATAGAGTCGAGTTCGAATTATTATACATCAAAACGTACATTTTGCCTCTGCGTTTAATAGAAATTTGATTTCAAACATTATTATGAATAGAAGTATCATTTGGTTATATTAATTTTGTTAAACAGGATTTAAGATTCATATGGGGAAGGCTACCGTAAAAGGGTCCACTTGGTTGATTCCCGTTTAAGAGATACAGGCTTAAAGAATTTTTTTGCATATAAGTTTAAAGTTTCTGTTACTTACTTTGTGCTATAACAGTACATTACCACCTGTTGGCATGCAAAGACTCAGATTTAGGATTTTATAGAAGAAAATATGGCAAACATTGATATAAAAAAACACCTAAGGTCAGAGGAACTGTTTATTCTATTTATCCACTTATAGTTCAAGTTGTCGAGTAGCTGCGTAGCACATGTTTTATGTTTACTTATTCAAGCATTCTTAGTTACCAGTACTTGATATGTGGTTCTTCAATAGAAGATATGTTTACAACAGTTGTGGTTTAAACATCACTAGTCCTATATATTAACCATTATTCCAAAAAATATTTATGTTTTTATGTCTGTCAAGATGCAAGGAAAAGCATGACAAAACTATCTTCAATTGAGGTTTATCACATTGAATTTGGCAGTATAAATAAGTACCACTTTGACCATTAGGCATACATAAGCATTTTGACAACTCTGAAATTGTTTTTAGTTTTAGACTTACATACCTTGACTTATTTTGAGTAGAGTTCTGACAAACACACCATAACTATGTATTTATCATTGATTTATGGTTATCTTCTTAATGTATTAGATTGTATTCATGCTTTCAAGTTGCCAGTTAATTTTGAACTCTTGACACCGATGACAAAACTGATTCCAACTTTCCAAATTTTTATTACAAGTTGGTGATTATTATTTTCAATTTGTTTTTAAGGTTAATTGTTGTTAATGAAACTCAGTCCAACCACATGGTCCCTTTTCCAGTAACCTTCTCCATATTGTTGATAAAAGTTTAATCTCTGGAGATTTATGCATCATTTTCATTGATTTCTTAATTTTCTTCTCCCACGACCTACAGATTTTCATGAGGTTTTGTGATCACTTCTATTTTGTTGTGAGAAATCTTAATGCTGTACATTAAAAGTTTGTTGTTGCACAGTTATATTTGACTTTTTCATCATTAAAACTCAAGAATGCTTCATGTGTTTTTGTTCTGTTTGTTGAACTTTAGAGAGTGCTCAATTGATTTAATGTTAAGGTATCTCTTAGGCCTGTATTTTGCAAAATTTTCACAGCTGCAGAGAAGTTTAAAGATCACTTATCCAGAACTCTTAAACAAGACCAGATTTTGACACCATTGACATTTATGGTCACACAATCAGTTTTTAATTTTATTGGCAGTAACAATCATGTAATGATTATGAGTGTCGATATTTGAAATACAAATGCTTACGTTATGACCATGACCAATGCAGTAAATAGAGGATATCTTTTGTTTTGAGTGTGATATCACTTATCTCTCATCGAGTGACGGGGTAGAGCCAGTATTTTCACGAGTGGCGCAGCCACGAGTGAAAATATAGGCTTTACCCAGTCACTATATGAGAGATAAGTGATATCACACTCAAAACGAAAGATATTCTGTTTATTATATGCCTCTGTGGTCGAAAATGTGTTAATTTATGTCCAAAAGACTTTGACTCGAGAGTTTTCTGGCGACGTCATACCATTGTTGATCGTAACTTAGCGACGGCGATGACGTCGCGTTGATTGTAGAAGTGACGTCAAACCATTGTACACATGACGTCATCCCCTCTGTGATATTTTCACTGACTTGAAAAAGTGATTCACACTCAGTGGCGAGAACACTTTTATAGAACTGAGAAAACTCAGTCTCTCACCGCTTAGCATATAATAAAGAAAGGTTCAAAGTGTACTCCTTCAAAGTTGATGTTTACCAAACAAGAGCCTCATGGCGCAGTTTTTATGTCCCCGAATCGGAGATTCCGGGGGTATATTGTTTTTCACCTGTCCGTCCGTCTGTCCGTTTGTCCACAAAAACTTTAACCTTGGTCATAACTTTTGAATGGTCAGAGCTAGGTCTTTGATACTTGACATATGGATCCCTTGTGATGAGACCTTTCAGATGACACCATGACATTTGACCTTGTGACCTTGACCTTGACACAGCGAGCAGGATGCATCCGGGGGCATTCGTGTTTCACAAACACATCTTGTTGTTAAAAAGGCTTTTTGCCTGGAATGTTAACATGTCAAAAAATAAACTTGCCAAGGTGTGAGATTATTGGCAACATGTTTTCTCTACTAAACTAGTGTTGCTGTAAAACGCACATGGTGAAAGAAGTTGTCACACTGAAATATTACCTTATTGCTGGGTCTTTCGTAAAATATATCCAGAACGGACGCCAATCATTCATCTAAAAGAACAAGACAACATAAAGATTCTTTACATTTTATTTACAGATTTTGTCATTTCATCCTCTTTCCCATCCAGAATTTTGGTTTTCTTCTCATAGTCCTTGTGATTTCATTAGCTGATCGCCCAATGTTCTTCCTCTCGGCCTTGTGCTCGTCCTGCAGACGTTCTCGCTTCTTCTGGTGATCACTCTGAAATGTTGGGTGCAGTTTGTAGTCACATCAATAAGTTTAAACTCAAGAACCCAAAAAGGGAATCTTTTTCCATAAATTTTTGCAATGACTCATAATGTGCCACATCACCATGTTCTTTTTTATGTCATCACAATAGGGTGGTTGATTTCTACAGGTTTTGGTAATAAGGTTACATTGAATTCAAATTAACAACATACAGCAGCAATACCGTAACAGATTTAAGACATTGCTTAATCAATTATTGAATGTTACATATCAAACTGCTATGTTATTGATAGTTGGAATATCATGAATACATTCAATGGTAAGGATTTTGTCGTATGTTTATCTTAATTAAATTACAGATTAAATGTGAAAATTGGTATTGTTATTCAGATTTTAAATACTTATCCAAAAGTGAACTGCAAATATGCAAAAAAAAGGCTTAATAATTTTAATCAAAAACTGTTGATATAAATATGATATCAAACATTATATACAAGGATGAGATTTAAAATATCATTCTTCAACATTTTTCAGTTAAAGAATGCACATATATTAGACACAAAGTCATTGCAATGTGATGTCATCAGCATTACTGTTAGGTAATCAACTTGGTGACATCATAGTACTGCAAGCACCTTTTAAAGTGATGTCAAAGCCTTGTCCCGCCTTTAACTGATGATGTAATTGTTTATGAAGATTCAATGGTAACTCTCTGTACACCAGAGATCTAACACAAGTGTTATCTACAGTGGCAGCCACTTCTGGATAAAAGAGATGAAGAGTATCCTAATCCTTACCTTCTTGAAGGTGAAGGTCATCTCTTTGTTGCCTAGAGACCCACTCTCATGTGACATCAAGGAATCATTTTCTGCTGCTAACCTGTCTGCCAGACTCATCCTGGGAAAGAGGAATGAGAAGCTTGAAGATGTAGAATGAAAAATAAATAGATGTAAATTTAGAAATACATGTCATTTAGCCAAATTGAACATCGTTACAATGGGGATCATATACTGTCCGCAATAGAACAGAATCTTGTATTTCATCTAGGTGAGTTGCTCAAGTGACATGTGACAAGAGATTTTAAGCAACGTCATTCCGAAAAACAATTTGAGAAAATTTTTGAATGGGTTTGCACATTATTAATACAGTCAAGAAAAGTGGATTTTTCAAATGGTTTGCTTTCTAAACAAGGCAAAAGTGAGCGCGGCTCACATACCCCCGCCTGTAGTTTGACCGCCTTCACGTAACATTAATTTGAAATGAATCTCACTTTGAACACAATGATCTTGCAACCCTAAAAACTATTTCACTTCAAAACATCCCCGGCTATTTAGTTTTTGAATAAAATTCTGGGAACCCTTGAATTACCCTTAAAAGGCACAACAGCACTATACAGGCAAACCTTGTTTTGGTTACAGGTGAAAATCGTCCAGTTAACTGGGTCATTTTTCTTAAGAAATATAGACACATTGTTTGAAAAAATTTTGTCCGTAAGGTGAGATTTACGGATATACGGAGTCCGGGTATCCGAGGTTCGACTGTATACTTCCATACCAAATTTGAAGTGTCGAGTCATTTGGTATTTACATATGCTCCGGAAACAACACAAAGTCCAAAAATTGGACCGTTTTTGGTCAAAATTTCAAAAATTATTCAGAACATTGAGCTGAAACTCCTAAAAGGCACAACAGCACCATATAGGCTACTTCCATACCAAATTTGTAGTTTCTAAGTGGTATATTTTTTTAGAAATGCTCCGGAAACAAGACAAAGTCCAAAAATCGGACCATTTTTGGTAAAAATTTCAAAAATTATTTGGACCATTGAGCTGAAACCCCTAAAAGGCACCACAGCACCATATAGGCTAGTTCCATACCACATTTGAAGTTTCTAAGTGGTATAGTTTTTCAGTTATGCTCCGGAAACGAGACAAAGTCCAAAAATCAGACCATTTTTGGTCAAAATTTCAAAATTTATTTGGACCATTGAGCTGAAACCCCTAAAAGGCACCACAGCACCATATAGGCTAGTTCCATACCAAATTTGAAGTTTCTAAGTGGTATAGTTTTTCAGTTATGCTCCGGAAACGAGACAAAGTCCAAAAATAGAGCCATTGGCTCTGTAGCTCATCAGGCTTCATCATCAATTATGCTGTAGAGTGTGGTCAATGTGATTCCCCCTTTGTAGAGGCCACAGGGTCACCATTCATAAAATTCAGTATATATAGGCGACAAGTTTCAGTTTTCTAGGCCTTTACTTCTGATGAAGAAGATGAAAATAGATTTGAAGGACGTTCCTGTTGCCTTTATTAGAAGCAACAGGGTCACCAAAGCTACAATTCATCATCCGCACTAGTCAAGGAGTCTGTACACAAAGTTTCAGCTTTCTAGGCCTGATACTTCTGGAGAAGAAGTAGTAAGTTTTTAGGGCGTGGCCCGTAGCCCTTATTAGGGGTCACAGGGCCACCAAAGCTACAATTTATAATCTTCACTAGTCAAGGAGTCTGTACACAAAGTTTCAGCTTTCTAGGCCTTATACTTCTGGAGAAAAAGATGAAAATAGGTTTTTAGGGCGTGGCCCTTGTTAGGGGCAACATGGTCACCAAAGCTACAATTTATAATCCTCACTAATCAAGGAGTCTGTAAACAAAGTTTAAGCTTTCTAGGCCTTATGCTTCTGGAGAAGAAGATGAAATAGGTTTTTAGGGCGTGGCCCGTGGCCCTTATTAGGGGGCACAGGGCCACCAAAGCTACAATTTATAATCCTCACTAGTCAAGGAGTCTGTACACAAGGTTTCAGCTTTCTAGGCCTTATGCTTCTGGAGAAGAAGATGAAAATAGGTTTTTAGGGCGTGGCCCCTGTGGCCCTTACTAGGGGCCACAGGGCCACCAAAGCTACAATTTTTAATCCTCACTAGTCAAGGAGTCTGTACACCAAGTTTAAGCTTTCTAGGCCTTATGGTTCTGGAGAAGAAGTCGAAATTCCACAAAGTTTACGGACGGACGGATGGACGGACGGACGGATGGACGGACGGACGGACACCATGCCATGCCATAAGCCCATCGGGCCTTACAGGCCAGATGAGCTAAAAATCGGACCGTTTTTTGTCAAAATTTCAAAAATTATTTGGACCATTGAGCTGAAACCCCTAAAAGGCACCACAGTATCATATAGGCTACTTCCATACCAAATTTGAAGTTTCTAAGTGGTATAGTTTTTCAGTTATGCTCCGGAAACGAGACAAAGTCCAAAAATCGGACCGTTTTTGGTAAAAATTTCAATTTGGACCATTGAGCTGAAACCCCTAAAAGGCACCACAGCACCATATAGGCTAGTTCCATACCAAATTTGAAGTTTCTAAGTGGTATAGTTTTTGAGTAATGCTCCGGAAACGATTTCGGACGGACGCACGCACGCACGCACGGACACGCGGAGCGCTATATACCCCCGACTACGTCGTAGCGGGGGTATAATAATTTCCTAATGAACACTAGATAAATAAAAAACACTCCTACACTTGGATGGAGAAGTATGCTACCTTGAAAAATGAATATTCTTGTACATTTATATATCAAAATGACCGTGAGCCAAGTTATTTTGTGAAATATAGAGAGCCAAATGGATGTTTGTCAGATTACTTTGCTGAGATCTAGTTTTTGTCTGCAATATTTAGCTTGGAGTCAAATCCATCTTAATCAGTCTGAATCCATTCACCTTTATCGCATGTTGCTATAACCAGTTTAGCGCAGACAAACCCAGTCGTAAGCTATCCAATCACATCCTCGTTTTAAATAGTGTTTAGCAGCGATTACGTATAAAGAATGGTATACTGTTGTTTCCTGTCCCTAGCATGATATCGAAAGCTTTTGCTACACTCCTTGCGATTGGCTAGATGAGCTTGCGTCAGAACATGCGGGTGCCTTCAGACTGTGAATGAGAGGAAAGCCGGGCTGGGTGTGCTTCGAACCCCACTGGAGATAATATTGTAGCCTAAGAGTAATTGAAGGGTCCGGATGACGGTGTGTCAAAAAGGACTGTTAAATGCATCCTAGCTCTTCAAAAAGACTCAACTTCGAATTTTCTGAAAGCTGGGATAATTATCTATACAATGATATATGGAATGACACCATTGAATTTGGTTGCAGAAAGATTAATCACAATGAAATCGCATAATTTTCGAGTTTGGTTGCAGTCCCCTATAGGCAACTGCAACCAAATTATTTTTCCACGAAAAAACATGTTTTTATCAAACAAAAGAGCCTGGGCTTGAAGAAATTTGGTTGCAGATGGAATATATGATGATTTGACAACTGTTGATCACTTACCTGGCTTTTTATTTACATTTCAATGACACATAAGCCACTTACCGATCGCTATCGAGTCCGGTTTTCGATCATGTCACATCATGTTATGAAATCGTTTCTGACATTAAGGATAAAAATATTTCACCGACCTTGATTATTTTAACAATTTCTATTATACAGCATGTCATGGTAGGTACTTTAGACAATCTTTGACCAAATTAATCCCTAAATTTAATTTCTGTATTTCAACGTGCTCCCATAGCAGATTCGAATTGTTGTCATACCTCAAAAAGATTCTCATTGGCTGTCACAAATTCCTTTAATTGTCAAATGATTTTGAAAGAAAATTAACATCAATAAGTAAGTTTAACAAATAGTTTCTATCCAAAAACAGAACAAGATGACTTATCAATCAAAAATTAGGAAATTTGAAAAATTGTTGGAAATGTTTGAGACTGAATCAACCAATTGTAGGACACGTTACATACCGCATGGCATTACGTCACACACAGAGCGAGAGGGAACCTGTCAAAATGGAACTAATGATTTGTTTTTGTTTTCATGTCAAATAAGGTAAATTAAAAAACTCCTGCAACCAAACTTGTCTCTCTGCTATTCAACAAGCAACTACAATCTCTGCAACCAAATTAGTGTTTGTCAAAACACGAAAAGTGATGGATATTTGCTAGAAAACAATTTGGTTGCAGTTGCCTATAAGGGACTGCAACCAAACTCGAAAACTCCTCGATTTCATGGCAATTATACATTCTGCAACCAAACTCAAGGCTTCAAGGAAATAATTGATTTATAGTAAATCATTTTAGCTGTCCGAATATCTTGATTTCAATCATTTTCAAGGAAAAGGTTGCATTTTATTGATGTTTAAGATACCCCGTCATTCGGACCCTTCAATTACTCTTAGGCCAATATTTTTACACTTTTTTCCCTCGAATCAAAGTCGATTTTAAATAGACTGGGGAATTGAATGGCAACAAAATTTTAAGACATACTCAAGATGAAGCTTTTTGTGGCATTTTCACCACACAATAAAGGCTCTGAGGTTCTATTAGCCTAAAATACAGAACAGTGCATAATACATCACTTTACTTTTTTACATCACTCTAAATATACATACAAGATGAACTGATTTTTTATATACAAGTCCATAATGAATTTATCTTGGTAAAAGTGGTTTATGTGGTTGATATCCTCAACGAACTTATCAACATACTTAGCTTTCTTCCTCTGCCGCTTGTCTTGCAAAGATTTGATTTCTTCAGCTTCCTTCATCTCGTAGAACTTTGGTTTGACGCTAACTTCCTGCGACTCCAGCCTCTCTTTGAGTCTCTTCTCTCGCTGCAGTTTCCGATGTTGTTCCTTCACCTCCTTCGTCCACGTTCGTTCGTCATCGGAGCTGCTACTTTCCTCATCACTTCCCTTGCCTTCCATCTCCTCCTCCTGCAGAGTGACAGAACAACCAAGAGTAATCTTTAAAAACTACCGGGAATTCTCGTATTTAAGCCTTGCCTTTATTAAAGTGACACAGAGTATCTTTCTTAAAATTTTATTTAGTTTTGATAAGCTACAAAATATCTAATATGCTGATTGAAGTTCAAATCTCATCACTGAACTTGCAAATATATCCATTTATGCATAATATCTCTAAAATGCTTGATTTTATGGAAAAATCAAGAAAACATCTCAAATACGTTAAATATTCAATAAATTATATACCTATCAGTTACAATACCTAATAAACACTATCGAATTGAATATATCTTCCTGTCAGCTTATGACAAGGTTTCAAAATTACGTTTGGCGAATTTGCGTGCGCCACTCGAGCCACATTGTCTGGTTTTCGATCAAAATCCTGACTTTGAATGGCCGTATTTTCGCTCTAATGTACTGATTGACTTTTAACTTGTTATTTTCAGTAACAGTTAGTTGTTCCCGATGTAATAACATCGATTTCAAAATTTGACATATGTGATCCTATCAAGATACTCAGTGTCTCTTTTAGCCCATGGGCTTATTAACAAGTTCTAATTTTCAAATTTTAGCCCATGGACTTAAATTTGATATTCCAATTCTTCCTTCAAAATGTTCAATACAAGAGCTTTCGATGGATTCACTCAGTCTGTATTAGACTACAATATCGGTTAACAGGAATTCAAAATGGACAAGGCTTCGTCTCCAAATGCAGGAGTCATTTAAGATACAAGACATGAAAGTTTTGATTCATTTCACAAATGCTTTCAGGAGCTGATGAGAGTAAAATCGTTTTATTTTGGTTATCAACTTGAAACTTTATTTTTTTTCATTTGCTTTTGCAGCGTGTCATATATGTGGAATCATTAACAAATAAAGCTTTAACTTCTTATTTGCAACACGTTTCATCAAAAATAAAAGAAGAAAAGTTCTACTTTATTTCTCCTCGAAATTACGCCCAGGGTTTAATTTCGGAAAATATATTTCTCTTATGAAAAAGTGGTAGTTCAATTTCTCAAAAACACCAATAAAGGATGTCATCAAATCTGATTCCTAGAGGTGAAAGCATAAACATTATATTACAAATGGGATCAGCAGAACAACTACAAGTTATTTATCAAGAAATACATATCTGAGGAGGTAAAACAATTCTTGGCATACTATTTATATAGAATTATAGGTCAAATCAATATTCCTTCTCTTTAACATAACCAGCAATTTCTTTATTCAAAACGACTTTTGTGAGATTTTATGAATGCTTCACTCAACCAGATAAGATAAAACATGCCTTATCAATTTATTTTTTCTAAAATCCCTTCAAAGTGTTTCCTAAGTTACTTGAATACATTTTGCTAGTTGTTGGGTCACTTAAAACCTCAATCAGGTATTCCTTGGCTTTGGGACATATCTCCTGAAAATCAGCCATACAGAAATGATTTGCAATAAAAATTAAGCAAGCGATGATGAAATGTTGCTGTACAAACATCCTACCTCAACCTCCTCAAACTTCTGTTCCAACTCCTTGTGTTTCTTGCTGCGTTCACGTTTGGAGAGGACGGGGTTCAGTAGTCGGAAGTCCTCGCTTGATTGGTCGATGTGGAAGTCAGGGTTCTTGAAGATAGCGGAGAATCGAGAATCCTCCAACAGACTCTCCGTTTGTGGCTTTAAACAGAAACATATAGCTCTTTGTTAAAAAAACATCTAAAATTTTGAAATGAATCCTAAGCCTTATTTTAGTGTATTGATATATGTTTATTGAAAGTAAATGATTTGACAATAACCTCAGCTACATTTATATTTCATTACTGTGTATACATATCTCATTCTAAAATCATGTTAGGAAGAGGTGAGGCGAGGGAATCTGGGATTTAACCCCGCTTTCAAGATTATTTCACTAATATCACACCTGCTATGGAGAAAGCCCGCAACACTACTGTGGTCATGCATTGCGGTGAAACCTGCGAGCATCGGCTGGAACTAGCTTAACATGAGTGGTACTGCACTGAAATTCAGTGTAGCATAGCACCCAAATCTTACTCCGCATAGAGCAGCTCTTTACTAAAGACAAAAATGCTGAGCGGGATTCGAACCTCAGACCCCAGACCTGAGCCAAAGACAAATGTGCTAACCACTGCACTATCCTGCACCCGGAAGACACATGAAATTCATTTTTTCAGTAGAATAGTGAATCAGGGAAATTTTTTTTTCTAAAACTTGCTACAGCCTCTTTTAGAATAAATCAGTATCCTTTTCAGGGAGTCTGCTGTAAATTGTAACTTTGAAAAAAAAATACACAAACCTTCTTTTTCTTCCTCTTATCCATTGGTTCTTCTTCAGCCTCTATCATCAACTTCTCCGCCAGGTCTCGATTCACTTTCGGCAATTTCTGTGGTGTCAGGAATTGCAAGAATATCATATCAAATTTCATCTGTTAAATGACATTTCTTGATAATTTGAATGTCATATTGATATTCTCCCAAAGAAAATATCTTTGCTTAAATGTACATCCTGTTATAAGATTACCACAAATTCATTAACCAATGTCTGGTTAATAGTACTTGGATGATTAGAATAATACTATGCTATTCATAATAATGTCTACAAGTCAATAGGGCTTGTGAAGTTCAAAGGATTATAATTTGAATAGATGGTTTTGGCTAACAGGATTTGGAACTTAAAATTGTGACTTTTGGTCAGTTTTAAGGTCAAGTTACGGTAACTTAAATGCAAGGATATTGAAATGTACTTCTAATTAATTGAAAAAATAAAGGCCATGACTTATTTAAATGAAATGTAGATTAATAATATATGAAAAGGTGAATTTAGTACATTGAAATGGCAAAAAAAATTAAAAATTTTTTTGCCCTTCTCTGACCTTCAGCTTGACCCTGTTTGACCTTTCCTCTTCAATCTTCTCTCGGATCTTATTCTTCTTGTAGTCCCGGTAAGCAAATGGATCTGCTATTGCCTTTGCCTTTCAAAAATAAAGTGATAAATATTATTTAATAAAACACATATAGCTTCTTCAAGTGCAAAGGAGTTGAAAATCATTTGAATACAAGCCTATGCTTTCCCATGGTAAGCAAAATTGCATTGAGACAATTTAATATAAAAGGCAATGATTTGTTCATCTAGTGATTTTTAAAAAAGATTTTGTAAATTGAGATGCTAAAGGTTGCAGATGGTGAAGTTGATGTTATCCTTACAGTCTGGGTGGGCACTCTAAGGATGCTTGGTGAAAGATATTGTGAATTCTGTTTCAAAAGACAATAATTAAGGTTACAAAAAGTGAAAATTAGACTATAATAAAAAAAAGTCTGGATATTGAACGCACCAACTTATATCATCGTCTAACAACTGACCTTGTGGTAGAGCCTTATATCAAGGAAGTATCCGTGCATGTAGGCCCGCAGAAGATTTGAACCAATCAGGTGCCCCAGACCAAGATCCTCTAGTTCTCCTCGGGTCACAAACTTGTAGTCATCATACACTGGGGGCAGAAAGCAAAATTTTGATTTTCAATGGGCAGTAGCATTTTTTGAAAACAATATTTCTTCAAATTTTCCGCAAATTAACATTTGTTTATGCCAAATGTATTATCTTCATGAGTGTCAAACATTTCACTACTCGACTAGATCATAATAAGTTGTAGAAGGTATTATCAAGAATCATGCCAAAAAACTGGCGGCCATTGTTGTTATGCACAAAGGATGAAAAATTTGAATCTCCATCCAGAAAAAAAGAGTGCTTTCCCTACAATAGACTGGTAAGGCGTTGTTACGACCTTATGTTTAATGACATGTTATTTTGGAGCTTGCTTTTATACAAATTTATTCTAGTCAACATGGGCGAGTTGGTAAACTGCTGGTCGGTCAGTGCTGGAGCTGTAGCCTCACTCTGAGGTTTGGTTTGAATCCCACATAGAACATGTCCCAAAGAATTATTGAAGATGGTGTGATATTTCATATTAACATGTGAAATGTTTTGCCAGCGCACATGAGCACATATGGAAAATATATCACTATGTATGTTTTACCATATTTGAAACCATCTAAAGACCCACCTGTTGGGTTTGAGGTCTCCTCCAGTTCTTCTGTAAGATTATCCAAAAAGGAACACCATTTAGGGGCTGTTCCTAGACTCTGAAATAACAAATAGAGCACAGTGGTGTAATGGTTAGCATGCTAGCCTCTCACGCCAGAGACCCGGGTTCGAATCCCGGTGGAGACACCAAAAATTTGTGACTTGAATCTCATTCTGCGTTGTGTCCCTGGGCAAGACACTTCATCCACATTGCACTCAGTTCACCAAGCTGTACAAATGGGTACCTGAACAAGGGGGAAATAAGGAGCTATACGGTCGCGCGGAGCGCTGTTTAATCGGCGGCACCGAAAATACTATCCCTCCAGGGTAATAATACTCATGGCGCTTTGAGCATGCTTTGTCATGGGTATATGCGCGGTATAAGAAAGCTATTATTATTATTACTAAATAACTTTCTAACAGAGGATATTGTATGACATGTGTTCCAAAATATATGTATATCCTGAGATGATTGAGGGATCTTCTGATATTTAGGCAGACCTATCTTAAACATATTATGTCATGAAAACTAATATAATATTCTTTTTACTACAGAAGTTGCAAAATGAAGAAAAAAATTCAAAATCTAAGTAAAGCATAGGTGGGTTGGCTGCTTTCGAGGCATTTAGAACATCTTCAAATAGTACTGTACATGCAATTGTCTTTAACTGAGACGTGAGGACCTACCGGTATGTAGTAGGTGTAGAGTTTTGGGGCCTCGTTGGCCATGAACATGAGTCCTGAGTTCTGGACTTGACAGAAGTCGTTCAGGTCAGTCCCTGGTTCTATTGACGTAAACGCTTTACCCTGCAACAACATACAGTGAACATATTGAACTATGAAATGAGCTCATTCACAGGAAGACAAGGAGTCTTGATTCTCCAACTTCTAAAATGCTTCTCAAACAACTTGAGGTCATTTACTATCAGTAACCTGCTACTTTCAGTTCACAATGATTACTTAGATTTTTCATTCATTTTGTCATTGAGCAGTATATGCAATCCCTTCTCAACAGTTTGTAACTTGGTAACTATTGCTCAGGCTGCTAACTCCACATTTTTCATTCCTTCCTTCAAATGATAAAATTTCACATCCTGAGCTATCTAGCACTTGTGCTCACTACTTGGATAAAACCTTCTAAAAAGAACCATTACCAACTACAAGCAACCTTTCAACATTGAAGTTTTATGATAAAAACTAGTTCAAACATCTTTGAAGAACTATGTTGTTGTCATAAGGTACCTGATGCTTGAAAATTGTATAAGGATCTATACCGAAACATTGTCAAATAATGAGTTGTTCATTTCCTTAGTCTTCCTTATACCACCAACTTCTTTAATGCCACTCAAAGTTTATTTCAATATTGTCATCAAATATATTTTTCCAAAGAAAACTGGAAACCAAACATCATGGTTGTACATGTATATTTGTGTTGTGTTGCCTTGTAAAAGATGAGGATTAGAGATTTGAACTTTACAAAAAGGATTGCGGTCTTACCGTGTTGCGGTCCCACATCTTGAGTATACGAGAGTCCATTGAGAGGACGAGATCTTGACTGGGGTGGAAGTCGATGTTCCTGATTGGCAGCTCGTACATGTGATCCTTCACCAGGACCGGTTTGTCAGATCGGATATCGTACAGCAACACCTGGGGTGGAACAACATTGGGTTTTTTATTTGTTTAGTTTTTGTTTATATTTTATTTATTTTTTTATTTTGGTAACCTGGAGTTAATACCCTTAAAGTCACAGAAGCACCACATCCATACAAAATTTAGTTTTTATGTTTCAGGTTATTACGAATACAATAGACAAAAAATGTTTATCCATAAAATGGAACGGATGAGATCAGTTTATGTTATCAAATTAAGCTTTGATAAAGAAACAAAGTCCAGATTTTGTCGTTTTGGAAAATCAACAACTTCATGCCAAAACATGGCTGGTTTGTCTGATTTGACACCTTGTGTAGTAAAAGGACTTATCTCAGTTGACCCAATGAAGAACAAGTTCTCAAGAGAAAGAATTCTTTATTCTTATAGAAAACCAAGTTTCAGTCAGAATTGTTTTACCACAATTCCTGAGGCAAACTTAGTGCCAAGATAGTTATCCAATATTCAAGATACTACTAAGTAATACTAACTCTAAATTCAAGTTATCATGCTTTCTTAATGAAAAGTTATCATAGGGAGGGGTTGGTTTTTGTCAAACATATAAAAATGGAAGGCACAATGTTCAAAGCAAAGATTTAGATATTTTTTGGGATACCCCCCTTCATCAGAACAATTTGTCATAAAATGATATTAATGTTTCTAACTCAGTACTATATTGGCCCTAAGAAGGCTTTGAGTCAGACATAAGGTATCCAGGCTTTGATAAATGATATGTGTAATATTAGCGCATTGCTGCGCCAGCACCAGTCAAGGTTGGAGTAACCTCCCCTTGTTATGTCCATACAGAATACGCCACATGTTGTTGTGTACCCGCCATTACTCTATGGTTCATGTCAACATCATTCTGACAATAAAAGTCAATTACAACTAAACCACTTCATCGTCCCTGACAAAACAATATGATTAAATTGAGACCTACATGTCCTGTTGAAGTTCCGACCGCCATGTTGAGTCCATCTCTAAACTTGAGGGCTGTAACTGCTGGGACTTCTGGAGATCTGGAGCAGGAAAGAAGACATAGGATAGCTTAAATATCTATTATCACATGACTTCGGTAAATACTTGATTCTGATTGGTTGACTAGAAAGATTTCCCTACGTTGAATGACAATGAACACCCACAATTTGACTGAGGCGAACCACCGCGAAATGATACATAATGTCCTCTAGAAAGCTGTTGTTGTCATTTTTTACTTGCTAACATCATCATCAATTTGCCAATGTTGGAAATGTTACAAACACAACTATTTATCTTCTAAATTTATTACTTACGAGGGCAGTCATATTGAGGTTCATATTTTTTATATGTTGCCCTAGGGCAAAATATCACTTTTTCATTGTGACTTCACGTTACAATGCTTTGACGTCACGGTTCACCTA
Source organism: Steromphala cineraria (assembly GCA_916613615.1). Lineage (NCBI taxonomy): Eukaryota > Metazoa > Mollusca > Gastropoda > Trochida > Trochidae > Steromphala > Steromphala cineraria. Next base: position 33,802,109 of record OU744722.1, on the reverse strand, counting down.
TGACGTCACAATCTATACGGGTCGGCGGCGGCTATTCCGGCTATGCTGAGAAGTAGGTTTAGAGTATTTTCTTTAATCTTGCGACTACAGTAATAAACACTTGTGCCTAAATATTAGTATATCCCTCGCTCTCGCTGGGGAAATACTAATATTTAGCCACTCGTGTTGTAAACATAGTATGTCATGGACACTCATATAATATCCTCTATATCTCAAACATGTAAGGCACTTGAACATGAAGTGAAAGTAACTTTGAGATTTTGGGAAATTGCTGGTGACCAAGCATCAGGATGTTTCAATATTTTTTCATCTTTGTATCAGTCTTTTCAACCCTTTATCTGATAATGAGTAATAGTGTGAGTAAGTCTACCAAGCTAAACTGGACAGGTTTTGTTGGTTTAAGAGGCGTAGAGACCAATAGTACAATGTTCAGTGATATTTGAGCAAAGGTATGTATGATATGCCATGTAATAGGACATTCATTACAACCATCATGCGTTTTCATTTGATATTCCAGAAAGTCAATGAAGGGGACTTAACCCTCTACCTGCAGTTCCAAGACTTTTACGTGAAAGTATATTTTGCTCTGCTGGCAGTTCTAATAATACCTTTTGAATCATGTTTCATGAATTAATTTCACAGAATGGTTTGCAGCCAAAGTGTTAATAAAACAGGAAAGGACTAAATAGAGATGCGACAAGTGACTTTATAACAAGATCCATCAATGACATCAACTCACTCTAAGTCCTCCACATGTTTGCTGAGTGCGGTGTCCAGTATTCCAGCCCTTGTTCTAGACCTCGGGTCCCAGCATTCAACATGGCCCTGAAATCATTCATGTATAGAGATTATTACCCGTGGAAGTTTGTCAAATAACTCAAATGTATAAGTCAATGAATAGTGAGGGCTAAACACATATTTGAATCAGTTTCATAAGATTCATATGACACACTTTCAAGGGTAGTAATTTCTTTAGTACCCCTCTTTTTCATTATATCCTCTTACCCCTTAGAATATTCAGAATATAGCCTGCTATACCTGCAAAGGCCTGCTATAGTGATGTCACAGACATTGATTTTATGATGTCAGAGGTTATAAAGGGCAAGTGGGTAGACAACAATCGTTTCTAGGAAAGAGTGATATGTCAACATGTGCTTATATTGAAAATATTTCTCATAGACATATTACCTATGATATCTGTTTTTTACATTTTGATATATATCAAAAATAGCCTTCTACAATATTCTTTAACTTGACAATAATATATCTCTGAATTATAAGGAATACATTGAGCTGTAATGAAATTTATCATTCAACAATGATGATGTTGTATTATTATGAAAGCCCAGGGGTTACTGTTAAGGAGTCTAGAGCATCATTTGAAATTACTTTCAATCTTTCTCTGTTCACCTATTCAAAATAATAAAAGCAGATTATCTATAAATTTATCTATGATATTTATGATTCATTGCTTACCTCCTTTGTTCCACAAGCAAACAGTTGATGGACAGGATTAAACTGGCAACAGTTGATTTCCCTGAAACAGAAAATTATCAAAATATGAGATTAATATACTTTAAACTTTATGACCTATTAACAAATGAAGAGAAACAAGAACTAACTTGTAACTTAAGATTAACTCATAATTGACTCATAATATTCTGTTATAATTTCCCAACTTTAATACATATAATGTTTATTTCAGCAACGTTACCCAAGTTTAGACTAAAAAACAAACAGGAGGCTAAAAATGATTCACACTTAAAGGAAAAAAATCTTTTTTTAAAGATTCAGAAAACACATCTATTTTGGTAAATGATTTATACATATGAATTATTTGAGGTTACTCAATCCTTTTCTCTAGCCACCCAGTTTCGTTATGTTGATAGAATATTTGGCAAGTTGTTATGGAGGAGCATGATTTTCTAAATTACAAATTATTTTCGGTGAAAATCATTTTGGAGAATATAAACATGCTTCTTCATAAACAGGGATTAGTCTTAACGTTGTCATTTGTTTGGACAAGTTCTAAAAGTTACGAAAATAACTAGTTTTTGACATTGCTTATTTGAGTCTCTGAATCGTGATATAGGAATATTGTATTTAGGTATATATGTCATTCACTTAATAACCTGAATAAATAACTTCATAATAATTTTATAAAATCCAACTTACGATGCACTGGTAACTAATGGTGAAAGGAATCTTCCATGTTCAAGATTCAGCCTATAGATCTCACGGCTGAAAAAATATCAAAAACAAATTTTCTTCAATGGTTTCTTGCTTCAAAAAGCCAAGAAAATCATTATATATATAGTTATCAAACTAGATTTGGTGACACTCTGACAAGATGTCATTATAAAGTCCATAATTAGAGACCCATGATCAGTAAATCCCATGACCAGGAACTATACTATCTAGTCTGATTGAAATCGAATGTGGGAAATAAAATGAAAAATATCTATCAGGGCTTTCCTCTCCACAACGGTCTGAAAGCAGCCAAGCTAGGCGCTTGTTCAACACCAGTTTAGTGCAGACAAAACCTAGTCACAAGTGGACCAATCACATCATCCCTTTCAAAACCAACATGCCGGCGTTCATGTAGAAAATTGATTTCACAGGAGTTTCGTGCCCCTAGCTCTGAAAGCTTTTGCCGCCGTACTTGTGATTGGCTAGATGAGCTTACGTCAGAACATGCGGGTAATGTGGGTGCCTTGAGACTGTGAATGAGAGGAAAGCCGGATGTGGTTTGAACCCCAAAAGCTTCCAAAGCACAGCAGAACTCTATCCAGCCTAAATAAGACGTCTATTCAAGTCTTGCTGCATTGAAGTACTATTCTGTGCCAGCTCTCTATTGACCTTAACCTGAACCACAGCAAGTCATATTCGGACAGTGACTTTTTTTATAGACTTGCATGTTAGATGAGTGTAGCAAAAACATCTTAGGTTCCTACAGTCTCACAGTTTATATAACATGATATTTTATTCTTACCTAACTAACAGTGAGACATATGGTATTATTGAGCTAATGCACATTGTTGATGCTGCTCTTCTGACGAAAATAAGATATGAAACAGCATCCAGGACTGGTAAAATTTATCAGCAGAACAATTGCTGAAAGATATGTCTTTTTCTATATTATTCTCATATATTGTATTATACATTAAAGGGGATTGTTTAATTTGTATGTGAGTATCTGTGAGCGAGTGGTGTATGTTTATCAAAAATCCCACTCTGATAAGAGACTTTATTGTACAAGTGGCCTCCTTTTCCCTGGAAGGGAGGTCAATTTGATGAAACAGGGGTGGTGAATAAAATTTATAAAAAAAAAAAAACAGTGAGACATATATCCTAGCTAAACTGTCACTATCATCACTCTAAACTGACAACAGTGTTGTTTATTTATAACCAAGAATATTGATGTTATTTTAGAATCAGTAGTTTAGTTTCATAATGGGTTGACATAAGGGACATTTTATCAAATATTCATATTAATTAAAAATCAACTCACCTGACACCAACAAAATAGACATCACAGCTAGATGAATGGTATGCCAAATCTCTCCCATATTTAGGAATCCTTGTTCGGTAATGTCGACCAAATTGGGTGTGAAATTCTATATACCTTTCATCTTCTAGAAATAATACCTGAAAAACGCAAAGGAACCTGACTGTTTTTGATTGAAATCTTTTATTATTTATAATTATTTATTTGTATGTAGTAAATCTATGATTATTACACAAACCATTTGATACATGTTCCTGACTCGAGGTTATTGTTTAAGTTGATTAAGAATTGTAAATTTTATACATAAGAGTGACAGTTGGCCAAAAAATACAAACAAAGAGAAGAGAAGCCATTCAACAGTGCAATAATTGTGAAAAATCTTGCTACAGCATTACAAGGCACTTTTGAAAATTTTTATCAATCCTTTTTTAAGTGTATGTCTATTCTTAAAAAAACATAATATAATTTATCTTTATCACACTGTAAAATAAGTTAACGTAAAGCACATTTTTTTCATGTCATTTCCAATAAAACAAATATGGCAAACCGGTCACAGATAGAACAAGCTCTTTGAATAAGTACCAAAAATATTAGATTGATACAAACTTAACTTTACCTACAATAAATACTTACCATTCAGCTCATAAACATCATGAAATATGTCTGAAACTCTGAATTGTATATACAAAATAATAACTAAATATTCACCTTTGAATAATCATCAGAAAGAACCAGAAACTTTATCACTTCGGCATCAAGGCCTCGTTCAAATTTCAGTGACAGTTGGTGGACATCGTAGCATTTGAGTCGTGGTTTATAGGTACCTCGAAAGAAATGTGAATGGGATAGTAAATAAAAAACTACAGTTAATTTTAGAGTTGGATGGTAAATAAAAAAGGTCTTTTAGACAAGATAGGAATCAATGAGGCAGATGTCATATGTTATAATACATTTCATGACATGTCATTTGTACCAAATCACCTTTGCATGAGACAAACATGGTACTTGTAAGATAAAAAGATATCAACAATAAACTTAAAACAGAAATTATTCTTAAGACACAAGATATATTGATAAAATTACCTAAATTATAGATTATGATAGAATGGAAGACAATTTAGACAATAGGATTGATGCATATATATATTTTTATCATTTTTTTAAAAATGTTTTTTATATCATTATTATTTTTTTATCTGCATAAATTAAACTTTCTAATCATAGTGGACATTGATACCTGTGGTCAAGATGTACTGTCCATCTGGGGACATCTGCACACATTTGCTGACCGCTGGCATTTCAAAGTCCTGGATGAGTTCAATTCTTCTTTGAATGTCTATAAACAATAAGCAAAAGATGAATACTTCATAGAAAGCAAGAATAAAAGTTTTCATAAATTCAGTTATACATAACATATAAACTTCATTGTATTTTTGAAATAGTTTCAAATTGCTGAACAAAAAATTCTCAACAGAGTTTAGGAAAAATAGCCTAAACAGTTTCAGACAAAAAATATTAACATCATCTATTAGTCATCTATTTTAACCTTATATTATATTCAGTTCGTAAGTCTAAGGTTATTCCGGATCACTTAATTACATGTGTATTTGAACCTAATTTTTATTTTATTTTAATGGATTTCTTCGTTAATGTATATAAGCTGTGAAAGTATTCTTTAATAACATATGTTTTGTTTATCTGTTGTGTTCAGGAAATGAACTTGAATGCTACATAAAGAGGACACCTATCACTGTGATAACATTTTAAAATGTATGGTATTAATTCAGAAATAAGCAATGGTTATGTCAACTCAATTCAGGTAGTTCCGGAATATGGGGACCTTTTCAAAACTGCCAGTTTGCTTAATTAGTGAAAATAATTTAGATTATCATATATATAGTTTTCAAACAATACATTTGATTCCATTATGAAAAATAAATATGCGCTGAATTTGATATTCCCTAAAATTAACACACTTGTTTGCTTTTATTTCACTTGTTTGAAATCTGCTGGAGGCGTACAGATTAGAATGGGACAATTTTAGTAAATGCTCAATTCATCCCAACAAACAATATGTATAGTTAAATATTAAATAATATATTGTCTTGATCGCTCTGATTAATTATAAAAGTCACATGCAAAAGAACATGCCTTGTAATGTCAACATAGATTAACAAGACTTAGTGATTAAGGCCCCTTCTTTATGAGCCCTATTAGTACCGTATCATCCCAATTACTATGATACTTCTGTATATCACTAAATTCAGACAAATAGGTGATGAGCTTATTACGGTAGACGATCTGTGTGTACAAAGAAAATATTTCAGAACTTAATTCTTTTTACCTTGATAAGTGATACCTCAGCGCATATTGAGCGTCAAGGGACAAAATGCCCATCTCATTGTTTGTTGTCATGAACTGATCTGTTTGCAATTTTTTAGATAATTTGTTTGCTTATCAGTCACAAACATGATACATTTCTACATAAAAATGCACCTTATTACTGAAAAGGTGTATCGATAGCTTAACATGGTTTTGTTAGTCATGTGATCCCGAATATCCGGAACTGATTTAGAACTGCCGTAATGATGGCATGCTTTTCTCATAAACTTTCTAAAGCTAATCAGTGTTGTATTTAAATATAATTTTGTGATGAGTTGTATGAAAGATGGTTGAAAAAGAAACACATACTCTTGACGATAGAAAAATATTTCAGGGTAGGCGCATGCAACAGATATCCTTAGATAACTGATGGACATACTGTATCTATATAAAATATAGTTATATGATTATGATAATGTATCAACATAATTTGAATCTTACCAACATCATTCTTTCGTAATTTCCTTTTCTTTCTGTCTGTGAGCCACTGAAAAAGTTAGTAAAGTTATTATGTTGCTTTAGATTATAAATTTCATTACAAAATCTTATTTCGATATAATAAAACATAGATATGAATACTGAACACCAAACTTGATCAAAATATGGTATTTGATGTCCTTCCCATATTCAAACATTTCCATCACAACATAGAAAACACACACAAGTTATATGAGTTTGACATAAATCCTTTCAGAAACTTATCAATAAAACCGCAGACAATATGCATACCTCGGGCAACGATTTCCCGGCACTGAGATTATATATTTTGACATCGTTTGGGTTCGATACTTGCATTTTAGTATCTTTTTAAAGAAAATAACTGAACATAAACATAAACACGTGTTTACATATCGTTGATGTTAGATTGTAAGCAGCTAGGCCGGTCTAGGGCATGTAACGAGCTAGGCCGGCATGAATATTCATGACTAGCTAGATGATTGACAGGCGTCAATGTTTTGAAAGAGCGATACCGTAATACATGAAACAAATGGTCCAACAAGTTGAATTAGCTGGATATCTGTTGCTATTTTTGGTAAATTATAAGGGTGGTAGCTGAGCTGATGTTAAACACTCGATAGATTGCAAAACTTTATTTGATAAAATTTATAATAAAAGGATGCCTTGCCTCACTTTTACGGGACAGCCATTTTTCCTTGCTAGTTTTTACAGTAGGCCTGTGTTAATAAATTAGCAAATTGTTGACGAATAAAGATGTCATAATAGTTATGTTATGTTGCTTCCAAATTGTGAGATCATTGTTTTAAAATAAGTTCTGCTAATAAAATGAAGACATATATACTTTCGCTATCTATTCCTATATCATAATAAACAGGAAATTAGGAAGCTTACAACTTTGTAGTTTTTTGTCTTTTTTTGCAGCAAATGTAACGCTTCATTACACTTTTCTCATTGCTTTCTATCAAACTCTCTACTCTAAAAGAAACAGTCGGACAATTTTTTTATACACAAAAGGTTGTTTTACAATTAAGGCACACACAGAAAACTGTTATAAAATGCCAACAAAACTGAACATTTCAAATCACAAAAAATGTGAGAAAATATAAGTATAAGCCTAAATTTTAAACAAAAATCCCCCTGTAGATGCCTCAGTATTATGTTTATTCGTCTATTATATGTGACTTAATTGATCATGAGTGTCCCCGATAACATTGCCACTATATTAAAGGGTCATGAGACATTCCTTCATTTGATTAATCATTTATGACACAGATTAAATTGTTTAATATGGTGTAAAACATCTCCTTTATTGATCACATTAAACTGTTCAATTAATTCATTTACACTGGCATGATCGCAGATCGGAATGTAACTGTATTTTAAAAGTACATATAAATCTATATGCTGTACAATGCGGCTCGCCAACCGAAAATGTTTGAGGCGTACATATTGAGTAATGAGTTATGTAAGATTTTCAACGTATCAGGCTTTTTGAGGGTTTTTTCTCACTTTTTCTCACTTTTTTTCTCACTGCATTTCCTTCTTCATTCTTAGGCGTATAGGAATTCGCCGTATGTCGACGCAAATAATCATTAACAAGACCTAACAGATAGGCCCATAGTAGGCCTATAGCCTATATACATTTACTTTTTCGTTTCAGAATATTTAATCAAGTATAGGGACTAGATTGATATCAAGACACTTTCCTAAATATTAAAGACCAATTGAAAATGTCAGGGTTTTGTTATGTATGTAGAAGAAAAAAATCAATGTATTTTTAATGCGGTAGCCTACGTACTGAACCTTTGTATAAGAATTTGTAGTAAAAGGAAAACTTTCTGCCCTACTATTCTTTCACACAGCTGTCTTCTCAAAAGTATTTCGATATCATTGTGGGAAATCTGGTTTTCTGAAGTGACACACGAGTCATGTTCAACATGAGTTAAGAACACTCTTACATTCCCGTATATCCCCCTGAGGCATCCATGGTTGATGCGACTCTTCTTACCTTATATATACGATTTTAAATAAGAAAAAATACCCATTAAAATATCATTGTTTGCAAGGAGAAATAACAGATGTGGCTTTATCTTTAATATCAAATGATATATACATAGTATATATTATGTGTTTTTAAGTAACTGCATGTAGAAGGGTGCACGCGTGAGGCTAAAAGTTAATCAGTTATATCCAGAAACGGCCATCTGAAAAGACTATGCGTAAAATATAGCTAAAAGTCACAAAATATATATACTTATAAAATTATCAATACAGGAAGTCATTGTTATATTTGGCCAAGAGGTAAATTACATCCATTTATAGAAAGGTAAATGATAATACTTTTAATTTTGTTATTCACCCATTCAATTTCTGCCACAATGGAAGATATGTAGACACACAGTCGCTTTTTGCTGAGAAATATTACATAATGTACTTAATTAGTTTAGGATAGGTATTCGGTTTCCATAACTAAAATAAATGTCGAGACATATATATAAGTATTATACATTGATGACAATGGGTTGTACAAAAACAAAAACTCCAAAACGCTGAACGATTACAACAATAATATTCATGTATGATTGACGCCTTAACGGCATTAGATATTAGACAATCGAACCCACATATCATAATAGAGCGTCCCATATACTGCATTAATATTTTATTATGATGTGTTGTGTTCTTAATTTGTTTCTGATGATAATGTGTTTCATGATGTGTGAAGCCATACAGCTTCGGCAAGCCTCGGTTATAATAACGTAAAGGTGTTGAGATTGGGAGACTAAGCAGTCCGATTCAAATAAATGTTTTATTTCAGACGTTGTTTCAGCAATGTATACACAACAATGTTCGGACATATAGAATTTAATCTCATGACTTGCTAGTAGGGATAGGTATATAGATTGGATCAAAAAACACTTTCAATCCATAAAATGTGCAGTTTGAATGTGAATGAAGACCGAATCATCTCGAGTGTGAGTGTCCAGCTTTACACACCTCAAGAATTAAGTACATCAAAACTATTATTATTCACATAATGATATCTAAGTTTTTATTAACCACAGTTCTCTTAAAGACAAATCCGTTACCTTACTGACAAATATTTATTTTGGAAAGCACTGATATATTAGATGTAAGTACTTTTGCAACGCGTGTGCGCATGTCTTTTTTACGCACAATGCAAATTTGAAAATGTAAGAATTGCATTTCAACCATCCCCTTACTGGATATAGATTCACTCCTTGTGTAAAATTACTCACGTCTGCAATTGCGTTCGCATGACAAGATTTACACTTACCTATTGATAAAATGAAACAACACAGGATGGGCTACACAATTGAGGAGGGTGACCACAGGTTTTAATGACTAATAGTGAATGATATTTAATCATTTACTAAACAAGATGAAAGAGTGAGGAAACTATTACGTATCCTTGTGTAATGGGTTTTCAGTCAGATAAGGAATAAAGACCTGTATTTGAAAAATTACCACATATATTGATGAGAAATTACTCTTAATCATTTATTGCCATATTATCTTATAGAAAATTTATGAAAACCAATTATATTTAACATTTGTACAACATAGAATGCTGTTAACATAACTTTGAAAAAATCCTGACTTTGGAAGTAGTGTCATGTGTTTTCAGTCACTTTCTTGAACCTCTGTTATTTAGAATATGCAGGACGGTTTTTCGAAGTTTACGTTCCATAATGACACAGAAAGTTGACATAAGTCTGACTAAATCTATTAAATTGATATTTTTTAAGTAAATATTATTCTAAATAAAAATAACTTTGATTCATCATATTTCATAATGAAAAATCGAAAAACATGAAACATTGGGTTTTGGGGGTGACCTAACTATTTCTCCGACAGGAATATCACTTCTGATAGTTTAAGATGCTTTCATAAAGGCATCTCCTGGAGTTTATCCATATTTAAAAAAAATGTATTGTGCACTATAGGAAATTCATTCAAAACCACTGAGATAACGCTTAATGTTTTGAAAACAAATTTGATAAGAAATAACACTGAAAACAATGAATATATTTTTTCTTAAAATGGCAAGTGACAATAAATAATATCACATCAAGACATCTCATTATGTAAAGAATTACAAGGAAATTAGGTGGACAGTTATTAGAGCAAGGTTTGAAAATAAAAAGACTTTCTTTCCCTAAGGAAATTTGCTTTAAAATGTGATGTTTTTTTTTATGTTTTTACCATAATAAATATTTCTTAAGCAAATTATATTTTAAATGACTATTCCTAGATGTACATATGAACCCTCTGCTTCAAATTATCCACAAGGTACTTTAATATCCCTTTAGATATGTACACAAAAGGGAGTCAAAATGACTGACCGAAAACACATGATGACTGAAAACAGATGACTTGACGATACTAAAAATAATAACAGACGGAGAAAGTCACATTTGTATTTATTATTTGTATATACTCTTTAGAGGAAAGTAGGGCTTGTCTATGTTTCAATTGAATGTTTCAAATGGCAAGACAATGTTTTTGAATGTGTAACACAAATATTGTTGCCTGGAGTTTTCTCTAAAAACTTTACCTTATATGGTATTTGGAGTTTAAAAAACTCTAAAACAATCCAGGCACATATTAACCTTAGTACTTTATGCAGTTTAGTAATATTCACTTGCGTATGGATATTTTACGGGGCAGAATACTAATCGTCGAGGCATCAAGGCAATTTAATTCATAAGAAATTGATACTTACGAATAAAGGGTCTTCGTTTAAAGAAAGTTACCCATCCACGCATGTATTAGATGTTTATAAAACTGTGTATTCCTGTTTTATCACTATTTAAGCAATAGTACAAATTTACCGATTTTTGTACAAAAATAAGGCACCTGTCCCATAGATCGCTAATATAAACTTGTTCACAATTATGTACATAATTTGATTGAATTACTGTCATTCCATAGATAATCGACTGAAAATTAAACAGAAATTATGATGTTGTAGCTGAGATGATTCGTTACAAATGTGCAAACAATGAACAGAATCCGACGGAAATTAAATGAGTGAAAATTATTTATGCTACACCAATTTAAAATGCAAGTCTATGGAAATAACGTCACTGTCCGAATATAACTGGTACGGGTCTGTATTTTGATCACCTAGGCTAAAGATGAGCAATCATGCCAAAAACACACGAATGTATTGTTTCAATGTACAGTGCCTGGACAAAAGTGAGAAATCGAAACGAAGCCGAAGGTTATTTATAAAATAAGTTATCATTTCACCTACGAATATTGCAGCTATTTAACAACACATAAACAGCAAAATATATAACAAACTTCCCACTTTCAACATGGCGGTCAATGGAACAGGCCATATAAAGTTGTGTATGTATCACTCAATCAGTTGTCACTCAAGAACTAATCCACATAAAGATGACAGATAATTACATAAGCATAGCTGAGGGCTTGTTTGCTAGTTGTATGTTATAAAAGTATAATTTTTTCTCAATTAAGGAAACAAAATTTGCAACAGTTAATTAACATAAAAGTCTATGTGAATTTTGCTAATGATTCAATCGCAGGATTAGCTGCACACTAAGTGAAAGAGCTAGTCAATTATGTCATCGAAACATCAAAGCTGCCTGTGACGTCAAATCTTATTCTTATTCATGATTGTTATCATCCAAAATGGCCGATAAGACTTATGTAACGCAACAATATTATTTTATTATTTTTTTCAAGGAGTACTTTATCTGAAGATCGGCAAAAGTGAAGTTAAAGGTTTAAAAAATGTCTTTGTTAATTTAGTTCCAACAAGAAAAACAAATTATATATTTACTCATTAAATACAACATCGAAATGAAGATGATATGTTCGCACAATGCTAACTTCAAGTGATCAAAATAAATTGAACGAGAGTCCAAACACTCCTTTTTCCTTATTTTGAAAAGTTCAAATTTTATGTAAGCCAATTAACAACTAAGATCACAGTACCGATCCGTCGAATGGAATTCCACGAATAGCTAGGTATGCAACCGAAAGAAATGGGACATGGATGTTGAAGATAGCAGCTCCACTAGTCAAGTGACTGATCAGTAACAACGAACGACCTTGCGTACACCTTACACCTAGTGATTGAGCAGAAGTTTTGAAAATGTGATTAACAATGTGATTGTACAGATTTTTAATTAATATAATTAATAACTAATGACGTTTGCATTTCCAATGATATTGGTATATTATTACTGCGTTGATCCGTTTTAAGACATAAATCGGTAAAAGAATGTATCGTTATGCATGTACAGCACTTGCCGTATCCCAATTTTGAAGATCAAAACCGATATATGTCATATGATGTTGAGATACAAGATTGAAAAACTAGTTAATTGACATGTCAATCATCGATAATGTTAGACATTTAGAATTGCATCTACTTTTAATATGTCATAGGCATCATAATTTGGACGTGAGCCCTCCGTAGTGCCTTCATTTCTCGACCCAATCTAAATAAATTTAGATCAACAGATTTTTTATTTTGTCATACTTTTGTGGCCTAATATAAAACCTGTTGATCAAAATTTATTTAGATTATTCTCGACCGAGCGTATTATAGGGTGTGATGTTAGGAATTCAAGGTTGTCTTTCTCTTTTTCGACTATTCTTTAGGTTTAGTTGATATTGCCAATCAGTTTCGATAACATGTTATGGTATGTCATTCATTCATAAAACGAATTGAAGAAGTCGTTTGATAGACTATTTCGTACCTAAAGATGAGAAAAACCTTTCAACCTAAAAGACAGTAATAAGAATGATTTTTATTGAAGACAAACATCACATTTCAAGTTGTCAATATTTACTACTCGTATGTACAACTGCTGAAAAAAAGTTTGTAAGAATGCGCGTAATTCCCTTTTTTATATCATAATTTTTGTATTTTTGTAAAGCGGGGAAATTTTAAAGAAAACTTTTCAGAGGGTACTTGTGAATCAACATGTTAAGGGTTCATATTTACACGGTACGCAGCTGTGGAATTATGAAGATCATACCCTTGCCATACCCCAAAGAGGCATGGGGAGTCAACATTTTAGAATAAGATTTTCAAATTACTGCATCAAAATGTAATATATGATATGTTTAATCATTCTGAAATTAAAATTTTAAACAAAATTAAATGAAAATGGGGTTTTCATTTCGTCCCTGGGTTTTATAAATCGATGCGTTCTAATATGCAAATGAGTTCATATTATTGTTTGTGAATGAATTACGATTTTTCCTTCATGTACTCGCACATGATTCACTATGGCAGTAAGGTGGTTCTTCACGTCGAACCTAAGAGAATACCAAATTATATGACATTTGCTAAAAAAATGCATGTGATATAACACACTTTTGTTCAGCAGCTGTAAACATCCAACCATCCCTCCATCATCCATCCTTACCTCCATCAACCATCCTTACCTCCATCAACCATCCTTACCTCCATCAACCATCCACACCTCCATCATCCATCCACACCTCCATCATCCATCCATACCTCCTTCAACCATCCTTACCTCCATCAACCATCCTTACCTCCATCATCCCCCCAATCAAAAAAATCCTCTACGCAGCTTTACTTAAATACTTTAGAATTTTTCGCCCGCTTCGCAGGACTGAAAGTCAACGTTGATAAAACAAAACTTATTTAGATTGGTTCAAAAAAGATACCGATACAAGATGTGTCAAGAACAGAATATTGACTGGTCACAAACATATTTCTCTCTTAGGCATAAGTTTGATATTGACTAACAAAAGATCAACTACAACGAAAAGCTCTCGCATATTGACAGGCAAATTAATAATTGGCCAGCTTGAACATTGACCCTATATGGCAGATATACTGTGCTTAAATCGCTCCTACTACCAAAACTTCAACATCTCTTTTCGTCCTTACAGAACCCGAAAAAATGTCATTGGAAGCCTACAGAAGAAATGTTTTAACTTCATACAGAAAAATCAACCAGATAAGAGTGAAAGAGCTGCTATACGGCTGAACCCAGAACATGTGATATACAAGATCCAAATATGAGAAAGATTATCAGTTCATCACAAAAACTAAAATGGATAAAACGTATCAGTGGTAATGACCTTAAATCGACAAAACTGTTTAAACATAAATACTCCTCTCCTAATAACAGATAGCGGCTTCATTCAGAATAATATAGTTATTCCCTCTCTATTAAATTCATTTTGGAGGGACATACTCCTACAATTGCCACACTTCATATCAATAAGCAAAATGGCGATTTCGAATGAATACGACATACTCTCACAATCATTGTGACACAATGACAATATTTTAATAATTTTGATTGGTATGAAGAAGGTGTTGTTTTTGTAAATTATCTGCTATAATAAGACGTATTTTCTGACGTATGAATCAGTGAAAGAGCCATATTGACATATAGCCGATTTCTAAACATTATCCAATTTAACAGAAAACTGTTTGGTCCCATATACCCTTTGAGTATACATATATGTATGACAAATGAACACCATACTAAAGGGTAAAGGATTATATGCCTTTCTCTTTGACTCAAAATTCGTTTGTCCTCTAAGCTTTTTAAAATGGGAAGAAAACTACAAATGAAATTTGCTGACAATGATTGAAACATTTTTGTCTGTCTTTGCAAATAAATGTTCCAGATGCACAGATTTAAAATGGTTGCAAAATAGAATCATTGAAAAGACCTGTTTTGCTTAAATAACGCATTCATCAGCATCAAATGTCTTCAAATGTGGATTTATGGATTTGTTCATATGTGCCGTTTGTGCCTAAAGTTTTATAAACATGTATCACGAAATATGGAAAATAATTGAAAAAGGTTCTGCAGGTACATATTGTGTCGTTATTAGCATTTAAAATTAAACGGTTGTCGAAAATTGGCAGATCTTCGCAATTATCAGATAATATGTTCTGTTGATGAATGACAGTTGCCACTCTGTGAAATTATTTCAATCAGTGAACAATTAAAGGAGGCTCGTATACACGAGCTCGCATTGAAAATCAGAGCATTCTTTTAAAGAACCATTTCTTACTTTGTTACAAATTAAAGAATATTGCAAAAAATCTATCTCATTGAATCAATGAAATGTGAAAGGTAAAACTAAAATCATAATAGTGCCGGCCTACCTCACGTAGATAACTCCATGCAGTCGATGTTCTAAATTTATATATATCACATTATAGTTTATAGTTTATTAATACTGTACAAATATAAGATAAAAGAAGATAATTCTTTATTGCTTATAATATTCCCTATGTATCACTTCAAGAGGAATGCCTTGCATCAAAATTACATGATCTGTAGCAGAGATATGTTAATGTAAATCTGACATGAAATTTGAAATATTAAATTTTACCTCCTGACACTATAATCGATCTACAAAATAAACGACCTGTCCTGGAGGGCTTCACTAAAAAAAAAAGTTGAGCTGAAGCCTGGTTTTTAACATTGCCAGTTGATAAGATCCTTAAATGCCTACAACCCTTTAAGTTGCATATATCAATACTTATTCTTAATTTTGATTTTGTTTTCACAAAGATGAATAAATTCGCCCATCATTAAAAAACACCTCTTATATAAGTTTAAGCAGATCACTGTAAGTTAAGAAACATGTTTTAAATTATATATCATAAACTTATTAATACTCATATTCAACCGATTCTGTCAAAATGAGCCCTTATAATATATTGTTCAATAAAACGTAATGTTCGATAGATACCTATTGCTTCGTTACTAATAGTTATTTAAGGGAAACAAATTTCTATCGATAGAAACCCCGTTCTGCCCTTTATGTAATTCAGCATTTTTAAGTCTTTCTTATACAGAACTCCGTCAGATATATACCTCACAACAGTGTCCATCACAACAAACAACTATAAGGAATGCGAGATATCCTTTTTGCAAACTATTTATGTATTTACTTGTCCTATTATGTTACATACATTATCAGAGGGACCTTCTAATTAAACAAATTGTAAAAATTATAGGTTCAATACTTCCGAAAGAAGTTTGGGATAATACATATTGAACTGGTGATTTATTTTTCTCTTTCACCACTGACACACTGTCGGGTAGTTTTAGACTGTATATTGAGCTCACCCTTAACTTATAGAACGTGCACCGGACAATAATTCAATTAGTAATTGTTTTCATTTTGGTCTAGATAAAAATGAATTATGATATTTACAGTTGTTGATATCTTAGCAGGATTTTGAATTATGTTAATTATATGTGTAAGAGTGTTATTTAGTTCGAATTCGAATTGTTTAACAGGAAAAGCAACGTACTACAAACCTGATTAACAATCACATTACAATTTTATAAAAACCAATATAACTTGTTTGTTAGGAAATAGCCTTGTATGGAATATTGAATGGAACGTCAATCATAAAGTTGTATCAGCAATAATATATATTACAAACGACACTGATTACAGCAAGTTTCCTAAAATGACGTAAAACGTTAACTGCATTTCACAAGTTATGATGCAACCAATACATACATACAGTATAGAACACGGATATAACGAACTCCAAGGAACCAAAGAATTTAGTTCACTATATCTGATTGTTCGCTATATCCGAGTTTGCTATATCCGTGTTCTACTGTAGTTATCTTTGATGGTGCAGAGAAGCTCTCCCATCTCTTCAATAAATTTTTTGTTCATTGCCGTTAGAAGAAGATTATGTTTTAAGTTGAAATAAATATCGAGAACGTTTCAATATTTGCTTGCACAGAAAGTGTTTTTTTCTCTCAGAGCAATGTATGCCAGTTATATAGAATGAACTTACAGAAGTAGCAACCTATATCACAGTACCAAAGGAGAGATCGATACGTGGGAATTCAATCATCGGAAAGATGTGTTCTATTGTGGCAATGTTTGTGACATGATATTATTTATATTGTATCTTTGCAAAGTTTTAGGGACCCTGTTGCAACTAACTTCAAACTTTCAGTTTCAGAGTATAAGTCGAATAAGTTTGACTGCAGTTTTGAAAATAATGATAAAAAAAACTAACTTAGAAGGCTTAAAGTTATTGAATAATTCACGAAGGATATAAACGTACTCGACAGTTCTAAAAGACACATTGTATGCCCTCGGCACGTAGTCCGCCAACTTACATCTGGTTTATACATACACTTGTCATCATGACACATTTCAAGATTGGCTTGCTGATAAGTGTAATTGGTGTTATTGCAAACCTTCCATTGGTGTTTTCAACACGAGTCATAAGTTTTATGTCACAGACTTTCAATAGAACGATACTTATAGTTAATATCACTTCATCTACCTATCTCTACTGTAAATATATAGATTGTAATTTGTATGAGTAATACTTCAACAGGTGGATAATGACGGAATATATTCATATTCAATATAAAAAATGTTCATTATATATCATTCATGGATTTCTCCAGAATATAAGAAAAAATATAAATGATAGTTGATTGTCAAAAATTTTAATATTCGCTTATTCCTTAACGTTAATCAAGTATTGATAATCATTATTATTCATGGATTTTATGAACTTGGTTAGAAAGGAAATGTAAGGGGAGTTCTTGGGTCTTTACAATTCTCTTTTATAAAGATACTATTCTGGACCTACAGACATCTCAACCCATTCCTTATAGTAATACGTATGCAAACTAATGAAATATTTCTCAACCGTTTCTTGCATCCCGAAAGTTTGATTGCTTTATCCCTTTTTAAAACAAGAACAATATTGTTTCATGTAATTTGGGTGTTTGTTGGGCATAAATGATAAGTTTCATTGACAAAGGATAATCTTACGTACAAAATCTATGAAGTTTATTATCAATCTGTTCTTTAAGTATCGTAAAATGCCAATGATCGTCAGTAGTTAAAGTTTTTGAATTGATGGCTTGATGAAACAGATTGGGTTTAAATTCATTTCAATTTTTATTTTCTTAATTTGGAAATACAATAATTTGTACCAATTTTCTTTGGGCAATGGTAAGACCCTCTACAACGATTCGATCAGAGAAATACCATGACTGAGCATCGATCGTTGATGAGGACACACATCTGTTTTCCTTGCACATCGTTAAAAACGCACTGTTCGATTTTGATAGACAACCACACAACCGATGGGTCAATGCATGCCGTTCGATCCGTGACATCAAAACAGGTGCTGCCCTTTTTTTAAACGCATCGGAACAATATCGCACGGGCAATAATGTTATGATATGAGAGACCCTTAACTTAAGCAGTTTGGGGAAATATAAATCTAATTAATCATTTAATGTTTTGCATGTTTTGGATCATCGCATTGTTAAAATTTAAAGTAATTTAAAATTTACATGATAACGTTAATTGTTTTTTACGCTAACGACAGAAATATATTGTTTTAGTTCTTTGTACTATATTTAGTTGGTATATTTGGTTAAATCAACGTGAAAAATACTATGTGTCCGATTTCTTAAACTACATTGAAATTCAGTCATATACAATTTTATTTATTACAAATGATACATATAGTAGGAAATTTTAATCAACGTTCAGAAAAAGCGTAAAGTAGTGTGTAATTTATGCCATCACTAAATATAGAAAGTCGACACAGAAACATGTTGCTATATCTTTATCTTTCCTCCCCCGCTTCACCTGTTGTACATTAGTCAAGCTGTCAACCAGGGTCAGGCTCGGTCGTATTTACGATTTAACAGCTGACAATCTGTAATGACAAATATCTCCAAGAACTTCCTGTATTTTGTTTCTTGTATACACAATCTTTCATATTTGAAAAGAACCCACATATATATCAATATAGGAATAAAAATTAAACCTTAGAGGTTACTGACTGCAATTAAGAGCATAGGCCTACTATTAAAATTGGTTAAAGCAACCGACGAAATGACCGAATGAATAATCCCTAAGTTTTATTTGAACTCCGGTGCTATACATTATTGATAAAACTGCACACAAACACAAGAAAGGATGAAAATAATTTTTTAGAAAAGGTATAGATATTACCTTGTAAATACAAAATAATAGATTTATTTAATGTTTGCTAAATATTGCTTGTTTTTCCTACTAATGGGGTGGCTGCAACTTTGGATTGAATAAATTTATGTCCAAAAAAATGGATTATAGCAGAATTTCAAGAGAATGATCTTGATAATAACTGATGTAATGATTAAAGAATATAACTGTTTTCAAATACACTAAAAATAACTGTACCGTTTAAATAAAACCGTCATTATGTCATATACATGTATCCATGAATATAAAAACAAATATTGGTTCCTAAATTCTATCCTGCTGTAATGATTAAATAATAATATTGTTTTGTTATATATTCAAAATAACTGTATCGCAAATAAAAAAAAGTCATTATCTATTAATATAAAAATAAATTTGATTCCAAAATGTTAATATTTCCGACCAATAAGCAGTTAATGAATACAGTCCTCTTAAAAGTGACCAATTGAACAGCCCCATGTCGTCTCTGAAAGAAAAAAACATGACATTTCAATGAAATGTTCATAAATGAAGCAATACATGAATAACAGAATAAAATCAAACATGAATTTAAATTGAAATGATATATTAAAAAATTAATTTTACTAAAAACATGCAGGAATGTTGAAAAAAACAACCTTTTATTTCAATTTATTTAAGTTGTATATTGTTGATGGTTCAAAGATTAAAAAGGAAAACACTAATTCATTCGGTTAAAAAGGTTGAGAAATGTTTTCTCTAAAGATATATATATCCGAAAAAGGTTTACTTAAGGAACTACGGTACTGTGTACTGACGACAGCATAAACACACATTCAGAGTTCAACGGGTCACCCGAGTACAGAATGGGCGTGCGCTTAGACCTACCAGGCTCGTTACACTACGCAGCTGCTTAAGAAATATCGCCAACCAAGTTTACATATTCGATTGAAACCGGAAGTTTGGTAAGGGAGGTAACTCTCATATCTTGTCATTTTACAGACCACAAGATATTTTCATTCTGAACTTAACAAAATATTTCAAGCTATATAAATTAACGCGAATTCATTTTTATCAAACTTGATAATTTTCCCTCACTAAACTGATTGTACAAAAGTTGACGTCAAATATAGACAATAAATATTTAGCCTCCCCATTGTTCTCCCATATTATTCGAACATATAAAACTTCCAGATATACTTGTATACAGTTGGGTAATGTCTGAACTGCTTCAAGTATACCACATCATTAACTTGCAAATGAAGTAAAGATACTAGACATGGATGCCAAAACCTCCAATATCATTGCGTGTAAAGTATTTGATGTAAAATGTGAAATTTTGCCAAATTCTAAATTACCCGAGGTGATTCTTCTTAATATTGAACCTTAAAACAGTTGAATAATTTTTTTAAATACAACCTGCTGCATCAATCAGAGACAATAAATAGAGTCTGCATCACAACAAGAAAACAGGTAAGCATGATTGTTTTGTGTATGTAGCTTAATGTAGGTGAGACGGTCTATCTTTTTTGCATTTTCAAAGGCTGGGGATTACAATGACATTTGTTTCTAATATTTCCTAACTTTTGTCACATATTATTGTAATTAGTTATCAATGATAAAATGTTTACTCCATCCGTCGTTTTCAACAAGGTGCAGCAATGTATGATTTATCGTAATAGTTAATTTAAGTTCGTTAATAGGTCAATTTCAAAAATATCTGATTTTCGTTGATTTCAATCGTTTTTTATTTTGTTGATTTATGTAAGATTGTTGCTTGATATCCTTATGATTAGGCGATCTATGCCTATGTTAGCGTATAGCTTAAATCGTAATCAAGCAATAAAGATCTTAATTTATTAAGTTTGTCCAATACGTAGCCTGATTAGTGATCCATGTTCCGTTGTTTTAATATTTACTCGTATTAATATGTTTTCCAGGAAATACTTATTGTTTGGATCAAATAATATTCAGGATATACTATTTAGAAGCAATTTATTTTTCCCTTTGAATAATTTTTTATGCAACCAATAGTAACTTAGGATCCTATACACCTTGCTACATACTGCATTCGAACCTTTGTGGTGGTTGATGTAATTCTTTACCCTTGGAGAAAGAGCTTTAACAGAGAGAAATACAGCTACAAAGGAAAAGTAGGATTTGAAGAAAGTCAAATCTTTACGGAGAAAAATTGTCCCCCAAGAGTGGTGATCAACAATTGTTGAAAGTCAGCAGAAAATTAAACGCTAAAGCAACATATGAGAAATTCCAAGAAAGTACGGAACGTAGAGACAGACAGACAGAATATTTTATTTTTTATTTACACAACCAATCGCTCAGCGATTTATGAGCGACACTTTTACACTAAAATTAAAATTAAATGAATGCATGTAGAAGATTGATATACTGCTAATGATATTATTTTCGTTTAGTACAGAACAGTACGGATAAGATATCGCAATTTGCAGCGATAACGATTTCGTGTACAAAATCAAGAAACATTCAAAAGAGCATCAAACTCGTAGAGATACCGCATTTAAACTTGGAGGAGAGCGGTGAGATTGCTGATTCCTGTAAAAATAATAACAATCATTCCAACAAATAATATCATAAATGTAAGGCATTTTTTATAATACTTTTAACATGAATTGTTTTATTAGTATGTGTTGTATTATATGTTAGTGTCTGTGAGACTGAGAGTGGGTGTGCTGTTTTTGGTTGACTGAAAGGGTGTGTCTGTGGGAGATGGGCGAATGTGTACTGTGTGAGTCCGATATTTGACTGAGAGAATAAAGTATTATATACGGATGCGTTGTATATCGTGGTTTCTTATGAGTGCAGTAATGTATTGAGAGTGTATGTGGGGTTGGTATTGTGGTGAAAGGTGGTGCGAAATCTGACGAATGCAAATGTATTGTTGTATTTGTTATGAATTTGTAATTGTGTCTCGTCTGCCTTATGGCTGGGTGCTGACTTTTAACAGCTTTTTATACTGTGAAATATATATGTACAGCATGTACACATTAATAAAATACTTTTCTTTTTCTTCTTCCTATATAAACATTTAACAGATATGTTAATTGGTTGATCGAGCTGGAAGGCTGTCGACATCAGCAAAGTATCCCGTTGATTCTGAAGGGACGATTTGCTATAGCGTTACCGTAACTATTTAACTGGGATATTAGAACAATTATTGCAATCATCGATGTAGATGATGACATTTTTAAACAATGCTATTGCAGTTTTATTGATTCATAGAAATATTTGATTTAAACAGTTTGTATTTTGCTGACTTCTGTAAGACCGTTTCTGGACATCCATATATGTAGGGAGCACTGGCCTGGGAAGGGATCCTTGTTCCGTTGTTCTTATCTATATTTGTATGTAATATGTTGTTTGAGAAATGAAAGAAGTGTTGTTAAAGAAATATTTATACTGTAAATCAATATTCAATATTCGATATATATACTTGACCCACGTAATGGTCGAAACGAATTCATCGTATTAAAAAAGATCCAGTCCGAACCATCCGATGTTTCTTTTTTTATATACAACCTTTCTTCGCGTGAGAAACCAAATCTCTTTTTACTAAGTTTTTAGTATACATATATATTTTCGCACAACTGAGACAAAACATTAATGTTGCCATTAGTGGACCATTGACGTTAAAATGTCTAAAATGAATTTAAAAAGGATTCAAAGGAGTTATTTTTCCTAGCTGCCGGTTTATTTTTTTTGCTTCAGGTCTTATCATTCGCTATTAAACTTGACATAAAACAGAACATGCGACTATTTGGACTGTTTTCTTCAAACTTCCGATAAAACGAGTTCCCCGATAGAAGCGTAGTTTGACTGCAGGTAAGGAACTAGAACCTGCAATAAGCAATTTTGTACTCCATGACTGTGACTGCGTTGTTTCGTTCAGGCGATTATGTAACAACCGGAACATAATAACTGTCACTACAATGTCAAAATTGAACGATCCTCCCTCGATATATATCTTTTGACTTTCCTTTGAAACATTTTTACAACATCGTTTCGATGAAAAGGTTCGCCATTTATTCAAATAGTTGTGAAAATCAATATTGGAAAGTTTCAATGCATCTTCTAAGTCAGAAAAGTTCTCCCAAAATATTGATTAAAAAGAAAAGAGAAGATTACTCGTTGTTTTTAAAGTTTTTTTTATTGAACAGGTGGTGATAGCATGACGACTACGACCTCGACTACGACTACGAATACAACTGATTATGGAAGTTATTTGATTATTTCTCTTGTCACTGGAGCCTTGCGGCGACGGATAACAATGCTACAAAAGATTGGTGTCTGAGTCTAAACATCCACCAAGAGATGTGAAGTACCAATTGCTGTGAATGACTATTACATTCCAACAGTTAGAATTGTTAACTACATGTAATGATGAATTATCATCTTGAAGTCCAAAACGTTAAATAAGACATGAGGATGTTTGCTTTGTTGTTCGAAGGTATTACTGCAATAGTCACAGAATAACTGCTGAAGCGCAATTAGGGGAGTATGTTGTGCATATGAGATATTAACATAATCGATTATGATCACTTTTAACATGTCAATTAGTATAGCTTTTTAAAGGGGCAGTAGCACGTTTTTATGGGGAATATAAGTTGTGGCCAGAAAATGAAAATTAATGGTTCCAATTGAAAGACAAACAACATGACGCAGCACTAATTTAACTATTTAACGTAAAGTTTAGCCATGCGATTCCCTTTTCTTACACAAAACGAATGAAAGGTGTTAAAACAAAATGACCGCCAATGGATTTTATGTGAATCTCCATACTTTGTCCTCTGACTATGGATGATTGGTTTAGGTAATGGAATTTTCGACACAATCAAAATAAAACATTTAGCATTAACGGACAATAATCAGTGAAATATTTGAAATATAAAAAGATAAAAAAAACTGCTCCTGCCCCTTCAATATTTGAACCTGAAAGTACTTCTTTTAGGAAATAATGACATTATTTGATATGTGCTTTGGTCATTCTGGATGTTTGTAACTATTAATGATGTCTAAGTAAAGCATATGAAACGTTACCAAAACTTTTTCTTTTTACAGATGAGTTATAATGCAGATGAA
Organism: Steromphala cineraria; assembly: GCA_916613615.1. Lineage (NCBI taxonomy): Eukaryota > Metazoa > Mollusca > Gastropoda > Trochida > Trochidae > Steromphala > Steromphala cineraria. The sequence continues at coordinate 33,777,646 of OU744722.1, read as the reverse complement.
TGTATGGATGACAATGTTGATGTTCATTGTATTGTATCGTTCGAATCTGTGTCGAGACGTCGCCATGAACATGAACAAAGAAGTTGTCATCTACATATTCTTCTTCATTATTGTCATTTCAACTTCTAAAATGCCTCTCAAAGACGATAAGTTATTACGAAGTATATACAATTTAATCAAGGTTCAACTAAGTAACATCATAATCATTTCTACATGCAAAACTCTCACTTTTTATATAACAATCTTCAATGGACGGTAACGATGCAACATGATACGAATCGGTACACACGTCTGAAAACATCCAATATATCGAACGTTTTAAAATGAACAATTTCTATCTAAAATTGCCCCAAAACACAACCAAATACACATAATTTTGCGGAAAGTTCGAAACAAAGTGTGAAGTTGTGTTGTGAAAATAGCTCAAATATATATACAGATCATAAACAGTGATAGAAAAATATCCCTTTTCAAAACGGCTCATATAGATGAGCAATGATGATCGTTATTGATGCTCATATGCAGACAAGATAGCATGCGAATTCTTGAGTTTGAAATGTACCAATAACACAAAATGCAATACGCTTTCCTGTATCGGAATATATTGCAATTCAGAAATGAATAACGATACCCATCCTTAATGGACGGCTTATCCTCTTTGTCCTATCTTATTATTCCTTAATTTGTTGACAACTGTGTAGAACCATTGGGTTAATTCTCGACAAAATTTATGAATAAATTTTGGTCTAACGAAATCTTCCCAAGAAAAGTGCACAGCATCACATTTGGTCGGTTGGAAATACAGGTTCTCTTTGCTGCAAAATTGAGCTGTTGTCACACATGTGTGTTACCAACTCATTGTTATCTAATGAGTGATCTCATCACGGTTGAGTAATAAATACTCTTTACTAATCGAGAAGGTTTCTACTGGAATAGTAATACGAGGCATTGAATCAGTTATTCAAATGACCCCGTCATTTCTTGGCTTCTTGTTGTGATGGTGCACCAATTGATTTATCCTTTTCAAATCCTGAAACACATCAATGTGGGACAGTTAATAATCAAAATTCATATAGTTCGTTTGTGCATATAAAGGCACTGACTGTAGCACATTTCGTGTGCCAAATAAAATCTCAGAAAAGGGAAAATAACCAGAAATAATTTCATATAGTCTGTATTTATATCGACATTTAAATGAATAAAGATAGTAGTTGTTCATGTATGTCTTCTCCTTATTAAGGAAACTCACCCATCTCTCTTCTCCTCTTCCGTGCTCCCCTCTTTAACTCCTCTATAGCGCGTTCGTCATCCTCCTGAAAACAACAACATTGACATAACAATATTTCTTATTTAATAAATAAGAGACAATCTCTCCCCACAGAGATAGATCAAGTCATCAAATGTTGATACTACCTCTGTTCTTATAAGACCAAATCCTTGAGTTCCGATAGTTTCCCCTGGCGGACAAAATTTGCACCACAATCCATTTGAATTTATTTAACAAACAAGTAAAGAAGCAAGCAGAGCTCACATACCCAGGCTCCCCACTTTGTTCAAAGAATTTAAAATAGTAAAACTGATTAATATTTATTAAAGTTGTATGATAGTTGAGTATACAGTAAGTCTTTATGTAAGTCTTCTTTCAACTGAAACCCAAATACCAAAATCATAAATAGGTTTTACAATTAAAAGGGTTCATCTAGGGATAATGGTTGATCTTTGTTTCAAATTCGAGGTAGTTATCATGAATATTCTACGAGATGAACTGAGGAAACTGAGTCATGTTGCCCAAAGAAACCATGCACAGAAAAGAAAATGTTAAAAGTTCTGGTCATAAAAAAACTATTATTCAGCAATAACGGAAATTAATGCAAACAATGGGAAATATTTAAAATGTTTACAAGTTCTGGTCATAAAAAAACAATATTCAGCAATAATGAAAATAATTATCAATGCCAAAAAATTGGTTTTTATGACCTTTTACCATATGATACAGGTAAAATCAATTTATGATTGAAGTTTCCAAGTCATATAATTTTTAGTACTGTTTTCGGACTGTTTTGGTTCAAAATTTAAAAAATTATATGAACTTTGGAATTAAAACCCCTAAACTGCCATACCAAGTTTGAAAATTCCAAGTGGTGTAGTTTTTAAATATTGATTCGGAAACGACACAAAGTCCGATTATCTGACCGTTTTTTGGTCAAAATTTCAAAAATTATTTGAACGTTGGGGTGAAACCCTAAAAGGAACAACAGCATCATATAGGCCATACAAAATTTGAAATTTCTAAGTGGTATAGTTTTAGAGTAATGCTCCGGAAACGATTTCGGACGGACGGACGCACGCACGGACGGACACGCGGAGCGCTATATACCCCCGACTACGTCGTGAGTGATTGAGTGAGTTATTGTTTTACGCCGCTTTGGCAATATTACAGCCATTAGCGGCGTGGGCAACGTCGTAGCGGGGGTATGATATGTTGGCTGATTTCTGCCATTCGCACCTTCGCATTTCGTGTTTCCAATTTTAAGGCGAAATAGCGAAGTAGCGATGCGAAATAGCGAAAGGGCGATGCGAAATAGCGAAGGAGCGATGCGAAGTAGCGATGCGAATTCGAATAGCGAAGACACGATGCGAAATAGCGAAAACACGAAGCACTTTTGCGTCGCTATTTCGCATCGCCCTTTCGCTATTTCGCATCGCTACTTCGCTATGGTATGTTATTTGTTATATTGGAACTTCTTCAGAGGAAAAGCATTTAAATACCTATTACGTATAATGCGAAAATTACATGTGCCTGCGTTGGTGTGAATACACTAAAATCATTCGATATAGAGTTATCGTTTTACATAGCTCGTTCGAACTAATTAAATTCATTCAAGGGTGTTATCATCGTGTATTGTTATATATTATCATAACTATGTATGTTTTGTTTTGTACTTTTGTTGTGATATGTTATTCAAATGTATGTCATATGGGCCCATGGCCTTCCGACTTCTGGGAATAAACAAATTAATTAATTGTCGTGTAATTGATAATCTTGATTTCTCTTGAGATCCTTAAATTTCCGAAAAAAGTGGTATTGAGCCTTTAAGAGCAATAATAGCATACCCTTCTCCATTAATGCTTATCTGCAATTATTTCTTAATTGTTGTGGGAAAATCAGGAGATGACATGAAAAAGATCAACATAATATACTTAACAGCAAAAGAAACGTTGTTTTATTATCCGTGACATTAGTCATGTTTTATATAAAGGTCTACCTTCTATTGAAACGGTTATTTAATGTTGTTTTATGTAAGATTTACAAATTGCGTAATTTTTTTGTCCGGTGCCAGTCACCATTATATGCTGATTGGCACCGCTCAATGAATATGTTTCTGTAGCGAGTCCCGTACCTTTTACAACAAATGGTGCATCTCTGTCGCGGATCCCGGATTTTTCTTTAGAGCCTTGTAAAATCTTTATTTATGATCGCACAATAAATATTTTTACATGGACCTCTAGATACAATATTTCTCGTTATAAATATATAAAAAATATGACGATGCTCCTGATAGTTTGTTTTCCACAGTCTTTAAAGAAAGTCTTTATTTCCACCTGATTTCTGTGCACGCATAGACAAATGATACATGGAAATAAAGACAATTCTTTTCTCTAAAAGATGGTCTAAAAATTATAAAATTATCTCTAATGGTTCGTGAGATAGGAGTGCCGCTAGGCGCGAGAATAACATACAAGTTCAATTAGCGATAGCCGGAGTATAACTAGCGCGGGTGAACGAAGTCTTTTATTCCGTCCACCGCTTGCCGCTTCTTTATTATTGTGCACGCATAAACAAATGATACGTCGAAATGAAAAGACAATTTTCCCCTCTACAAAATGATGAAAATTTAATTTTTTTATCTCCAACGGTTCGTGAGATATAAATGCCGCAAGTTGGGTAACCCTAATCATTTTTGAGAAAAGGTTTGATATTTCCGACAGATGTCGCAGCGCTTGCAGTTTCTTTAGTTTTTCGTGCTTATTTACAAATGACACGTTGGATTGAAGCTCGTTCTTCGCTCTTTACAATGATGTAAATGATTTGAAAATTCCCAACCCCGTTCCAAAAATATATAGTGCCAAAGAAGGGGTGGGGGTTCATAATGCGGCATTAGTTGAACTTCCATGGACAGCTCACATTGACTTTCTCTGTCTCTTTTACGAAATAAAAAAAGAATAATTTATTTTTATAAGTACTTTAACAAGATATTGAACAAATGATCAACAATAACAAATTCACCTTCAATGGTGTAAATAACAATCTTTTGGGACCTAACAAATTCGAGAGTGCAGTCCACACTTCCACTCCTTTCTTCTTTCTTCAATTATCTTCTCCCATCCCATCTTCAGCATCCTTCTCTACAAGACTGATGTAGGCTTTACAGTAATCTTGTTACGTGTGGTATAGTCGGAAACATGGCTCTACACACAGACTAACATTGCATTCAAGACATTCGAATAAAGATTCTCTTCCTACTCTTTTCTTCTTTCGAACTGGCTCGTTGGCAGCTTCTGCTGCACGGCGCCGGAGTTCACGTCTGGCTTTAGAACATACAACACAGGCACGTGATAAATTCGTCTTCCTTCCTACAGGCTCAATCTTTGACGGAAAGTGACGTCCATGAAGACGTACGATACTATCGTCGCTCGTACTTGGCCGACCCCGGGGACGTCTGCAGAGACTTGCAACCTTGTCTTTGTCCGCAAAGGTTATAATGTGTTGAACTATTTCCTTCCTGAATTCACGGCTTGTCTTCAGGTTATTATCTTTTGAGAATTCTTTGTACAGAACGTAGGCATTCAGAAGAGCAACGTTGAGGATATGAAACCACACACGCTTCCACCACTTGAGTGTCTTCATTTTGAAGGGAGTGTACGACAACATCTGACCGGCGCGATCGACGAATCCCATGTACTTGTTGTATTCGTGAACAATACGAGGTTTTGAAATTGGTTCTCCAGTCACTCTGTTCATCCTTCCCGTCTAAACAGCTTCTGTATCTTCAACAGTGGACATAAGCAAGACTGATTTTCTGTCCTCGTACCTGACGAGTAGAAGTTCCTTGTTGTGTTGTTGCAACATAGAACCTTGTTTCGACTTCTTCTGTTTTCTTTTCATTTTTACTGGAATGCCTTTCCTATTGCCTCTCAACGTCCCCGTCGCCTCGAAACCACACTTCCACAGGTTTATGTACAATGTCACAGACGAATAAAAATTGTCCATGTAGACATGATATCCTTTCCCAGCATAGTCTTTGACCAAATCCATGACCAAATTATACGTTTTCCCACCTAAAGAAACTTCTTCGTTGGTTCTTCCAGTGTAGAGTTTGAATTTACAAACATATCCATTGTGCGAGTCGCACAACATGTAGGTTTTGATTCTATACTTCTTAGGTTTGTCAGGGTTGTAAACCTTGAGGCTGAGGTTGCCTTTTCAAGTCACCAATCCCTCATCAACAGAGATATGTTAATGCGGTATGTAAACTCTGGAAAACCGATGTATGATGCGGTTATACAATATCCAAAGTTTATTGAGGGGGAAAAACTGAGCTGTGTTTCGTCCCGGCATTGTACTGTTATCAGCTAAGTGAAGGTACGTGAGCAACAACCAAAACCTGTCTTAAGGAATACACTTTGAGAAGAAGGGCGTTGATGTCACATCACTAGTTGACCAATACTCTGAAAAGTTTCTCTGTACAACCAAGGTCATTGCGATAGTCATTGCTACGAATACTTTCATCTCCTCCGAATTCGTATTCTTCCACTGGCGCATCCTCGAACGGGGGGGAATAACCAAGGCGTCACACTCTTGGTGAAAGTCTCTATTGGTTTCCGTTGCCATCAATCCGTAATCCTCTACATGCAGGAATAATTCGAAATAGTCAATAGCTTTTGGTTGCTCAGGCAATTCTTTGAACTGTCCCAGCCCACTCTTGGCCTGAATGGCAGGTCAACACGTCCACGTGGCCTCGGCCCTTCTTTCCATTTCGACATGAAATCACCCTCCCCTGAATTTTCTGTGTCAGTGTCACTGGTCTGCTCATCCATATCACTGAACCCATCTGTGGAAGAACTAGCACTAGCGACTCCACCCGTAGCAGCTAGTATACGTCTTGCAATGTTTCTTATATCTGGATCAGTGTCAATGTCCGATACCAATCCATCACTATCACTCTCACTGTCACTATCATCAGAAGTTTCCATATCAGAAGTTTCATCAGCATGGACTTCGGCAGAAAAGTCGTCGTCTGAGGGAAACGGCCCATGATAACTCCGAGTCCTCGGCCTCCTAGGTTTAGCTCGCGGCATCCTTTACATCATCTGTAATTGATTGAAACAGATTTAGACATGTGCGAGAAAGAACAACTTTTAGAATTTTACAGAGAAAACCAGTGTGAGCTTCCTGGACATTCAATTGCCGTCATTCAAAAGTATTTGAAAGAATTATACCATTGGCCCCGACGGCGCCGACGGCAATGGTTAAATTCACAGGTTATACATCACACATAACTGTCCCGCTAATCCCGTTTTTTTTATTCATACGACTCCCCCAAAGTCGAAAATCTTTTCTAACTTCCAGACACACACTCGGGTGTCTCTGCACCCGACATGCCGCCGTTGCCGCTGGAATCGCCGGCGTGCCGCCGTTGCCGATGGCATCGCCGGCCGTGGAATTTCTTCCAATTTTGTTCACCCTGATACGTTTTCTGACTTCCTAGGCGACGAGTTGGCGAGTCGCGAACGAAACAACCATCTACGTCAGGGAAGTTCTGATTGTCAGTTGTGGATTACAAAAGTTTTGCAACTTTTAATAGGTTCCACGGACCTACACGCCGCAACCTCACGGCGAAACCCGAAACAAATTGCCGATGTTAAAAAAGACATCAGAACATTTTGCGGGGCTTCTTGCATCTTTATTTCTCTTTGCGCATATACAAATCATATACCAAATTGAAGGGAATTTTATTCTCTTTCCATCGATATATCATGTGTTCGTGCGCGCCACCTGGTTAGTGAAATATCAAGCCCGCAAAAACATTGTCGGACCTACCCGCCGGGACGGCCAAGGTACTGGGCAACGTAAGCCATGAATTAGGGTGTTCTCGAAAGGCGACGCCCGGAAGTGGTCAAAATCCCCGGACTTCATCAAAACCCGATAGTGAAATTGGGTCATGGGGGAACAACCCATACCTCCAGTGCTGTCGGAAAAGTTAGAACAAAAGTCCAATCGGACTCATAACCCGATAGTGTATATTTGGTCATGGGACAACTTTCCCATTACGTCTGGCGAAACCCGGGAAAAATTTTTTCGATGCCCGGAAGTGGTCAGAAACCTCTGACGCTATCACAACCCGATCATTTAAGTTTGGTCATGGGACAAGTTTCCCATTACGTCATGGCGAAAACCGGGAAAAATTGTCCATGTCAAAAAGACATAAAAACATTTTGCGGGGCTTCTTGCATCGTTAGTTCTCTCTGCGCATATACAAACGATATACCAAATTGAAGGCAATTTTTTTCTCTTTCCATCGATTTATTATGTGTTAGAGTGCGCCAATTGGTTAGTGAAATATCATGCGCAAACTCATATATTTTTGCGGCCTTTATAGTATAATTATTTGCATGAACGCATATACAAATCATACACCAAATTGAAGTCAATTTTATTCTCTTTCTATCGATATGTCATGTGATAGTGCGCGCCACTTGGTTATTGCATGAAAGTCGAAATTATTTACAAAAAAATTATTACAATTATTTGTATGTAGGCATATACAAATCATATACCAAATTGAAGACAATTTTTTTGTCTTTACATCGATATATCATGTGATAGTGCGCGCCACTTCGTTATTGCATGAAAGTCGAAATTTTTTACAAAAAATTTATAACAATTATTTGCATGTAGGCATATACAAATCATATACCAAATTGAAGACAATTTTTTTGTCTTTCCATCGATATATCATGTGATAGTGCGCGCCACTTAGTTAGTGAAATATCAAGCGCGAAAGCATGTGTTTTATCAACATTTCAACAGAGAAAATACCTGTTTGAACGGGGCTCGCTGTGTGCGCCATGTAAACCAATTTCCATAAAAGAACGGCTTTTGGCGAGGCGCGGAAAATAATTATGAACAATCCTGGAGCAGCCTATAATGGTTGCAATGAATTATAGCCTTATCTTGAAAGTTGGAGTCCTGACTCCGGCTTTAGCCATGAGGCCTTACGAGCCAGTTTATCTTTGTCACGGAAATTTACGCGACCCGCATCGTAAGGGTTAAGGTTTTGACCCTGGTGACCCCATTTGGGGTCATGGGGTCACCAAATCTAAAATTTAGAATCTTCATTGGCCAAGGAGTTTACACACAACTTTTCAGCTCTCTAGACCTTGAAATAAAGAAGAAAATAGGTTTTTAAGGTTTTGACCCCTGTGATCCCATTCGGGGTCATGGGGTACCCAAATCTACAATTTAGAATCCACATTGGCCAAGGAGTATACACACAACTTTTCAGCCCTCTAGAACTTTTAGAACTGGAGGAAAATATGAAAATAGGTTTTTAAGGTTTTGACCCCGGTGATCCCATTTGGGGTCATGGGGTCACCAAACCTAAATTTTAGAATCCTCATTGGCCAAGGAGTCTACACACAACTTTTCAGCTCTCTAGACCTTTAGAACGTGAGGAAAAGAAGAAAATAGGTTTTTAAGGTTTTTACCCCTGTGATCCCATTTGGGGTCATGGAGTCACGAAATCTACAATTTAGAATCCTCATTGGCAAAGGTGTCTACACACAACTTTTCAGCTATCTAGACCTTTTAGAAATGGAGGAAAAAATAAAAATAAGTTTTTAAGGTTTTGATCCCTGTGACCCCATTTGGGGTCATGGGGTCACCAAATCTACAATTTAGATTCCTCATTGGCCAAGGAGTCTACAAACAACGTTTCAGCTCTCTAGACCTATTGAAACTGGAGAAGAAAATTGAAATAGGTTTTTAAGGTTTTGACCCCTGTGACCCCATTTGGGGTCATGGGGTCCTGAAATCTACAATTTAGAATCCCAATCTCTCAAAGAGTCTGCACATCCAATTTCAGCTCTCTAGAGTCATTGGTTCTGGAGAAGAAGTCGAAAATGTGAAAAGTTTACGGATGGACGGATGGACGGATTGACGGATTGACGGACGCCGGACGTCATGCCATATGCCCATAGGGTCTTTCAGACCTGATGAGCTTAAAATGCTCAATTCAAAAGAAGTTGAAACCTCCAAAAGGCATATCTTTATGATATGAAGAGGATGTACACCTAATTTGGTGAAAACTGGTCATGTTGTTTCAGTCTTGTGCTTCAGAAACTAATCCTTCCCTTAAAGGGGCAGTAGCACGTTTTTTGATAACTTTATATTTTAAAATTTTCACTGATAATTGTAAGTTAATGTTAAATGTATTATATTGACAGTGTCAAAAATCTCATTAAACAAGTCAATCATCCATAGTCAGAGGACAAAGTTTGAAGATTCACATGAAATCCATTGGCGGCCATTTTTGTGTGAACACCTTTAATTCACTTTGAGTAAGAAAAAGGAATCGCATGGCTAAACTTTACAATATATATTTGAATTATTACTGCTCCATTTAGTTTAAATACATTGTCTTTCAATTGGAACTATTAATTTTCATTTTCCTGACAACACCTTATATTCCCCCTCAAAACGTGCTACTGCCCCTTTAAACGGACAAATTTCAAACAAATTGGAAACAAAACAAAAATGAATTGAAAAGAAGTTGAAACCTCAAAAAGGCACATCTACATGATATGGAGAGGATCGATATTGACCACATTTGGTCAAGTTTGGTCATATAGTTTCAGAGTCATACTACGGAAACGAACACTACCCTTGAAAAAGATAGTGTCCAAATTGTTGCCATGGAAATAATTTTTTTAAAGAAATCTATAACCTACAAAAGGCACATCTACATGATATGGGAAAAGGTGACCCTACATTTATTGGCCATAACGGTACAAGCGTAGTTGATTACATCATAAGTTCATCATTAATCTTTGATAAATTATATGACTTTGCAATCCCTTCTCGTACAGAGTCCGACCATCTTCCCCTTACTATGGAATTACGTGCGCTTCCTACGTATCATAAGTCAACAGAGAAATAGTCGTATAAATTAGTTTGGGATAATGATAAACTCGAGCTTTTTAGATCAAAATGTTTTTGGAAAATATTCAAGAGTTGCTAAGTCAGTCAGCAGATTTCGTATTTACAAATATTGATAAAAGCATAGATCCTATTGTACAAGCACTTTGTACACCGGCTAGTGATATGAAAAAACAAACTGGTAAGAGAAGAAACAGAAATCAAATTTGGCATGATGTAGAGTGTGACAAATTGAAAAAGGAAAGATGCAGATATCTTAATAGGTTTCGCAAAAATAAAGATAATCGCTTTTTAAAAGATTACCACTCCATTAGAAATAAATATACTGCAGTCTGTAAACAAAAACGAAATGAATATTTGAAATTAAAACAGCAAGAAATAGAAACTAGTATGTACAATTCTAAACAGTTTTGGTCCTCTCTGAAAAGATTGAATAATAGAACAAGCCAAAGAAATGACATTGAGATTAACGAATGGTATTCGTATTTCAACAAATTATTCTCTTCCATATCTGAAGTAAATGATGCGGATACGAATAATCATCAAGTATTGGATAACTCAATGGCCAATGACATTCTTGACGCTACAATAACACAAGAAGAAATTCTAGATAGCATTACAAAACTGAAACTGAACAAATCACCTGGATTTGATTATACTATTTCAGAATTTTTCCTACACTCATCAGATTTTTTACTACCATATCTTGAATTGTTGTTTAATGCCATCCTCGAAAATGGAGTTTTTCCTCATTCGTGGTCGGTTGGCATCATTATACCCATTCATAAGCAAGGGGATAAAAATGAAATTGAAAATTACAGAGGTTTTACACTTTTAAGTGTATTTAGTAAAATATTCACTGCCATTATTAATAAACGTTTGGTATTCTGGGCAGAATCATTTGATAAGATAACCGTATCCCAAGCTGGTTTTAGGAAAGGATACACTACTACTGACAAAATACTTGTTCTAAAATCACTTATACAGAGATACCTATATACTAAAGGTTCTAAATTCTATGTTCTTTTTGTAGACTTTGCAAAGGCTTTTGATTCAGTTGACAGAGAAAAATTGTGGACTCTTCTTGCTATTAATTATGTTAGCATCAAAATGGGTAAACTGTTAAAGAGTATTTATGACAATGTCAAAATGTGTGTAAGAAACAATAATGTAATATCTGATACATTTGAAAGCCAAATAGGAGTAAGACAAGGATGTATCTTGAGCCCTTTCCTATTTTCTTTCTTTATCAATGAGTTAGCAATACAAATACATGAAAACTGTTCAAATGGTATTCAGCTACATCCATATATAGTACAGTTAGTTCTCCTCCTATTTGCTGATGATATAATTCTCTTCTCTAGCACTGTACGAGGATTACAGGCAGAAATAAATGAATTGGAAACATATTGTAATGAATGGAAACTAACAGTTAATTACGATAAAACTAAGGTAATTGTCTTCAAGAATGCGGGTAAACTTGCTGCAAATAACAAATGGTATTATAAAGGTAAACTTATCCAAATAACTACATCTTTCAAATATTTAGGAGTTTATTTTACAAATCACTTATCGTGGTCTTTACATGCTAAAAATGCATCGACCCAAGCAAAGAAAATATTAATTGGCATTATGAGATATCTCTACATTTTAGGTAACTTGTCACATCAGTCCTTTTTTAGAATATTTGAAGCTAAGATAAGTCCAATGCTTCTTTATGGTTCCGAAATTTGGGGACTCAAGACATTTCATGAAATAGAAAAGGTACATTTATATGCAATTAAAAGATTTCTCGGTGTGAAAGTAACTACCTCAAACATAATGGTATACGGTGAGTGTGGCAGATTTCCGTTATCTATAGAGTCAAAAACGAAAGTAATAAAATATTGGTTGAAATTATTAAATATGCCATGTTATAGATTACCAAAAAAGATTTCCGTTATCTATAGAGTCAAAAACGAAAGTAATAAAATATTGGTTGAAAGTAGTGGTTGACTTTGTATGATAGTAATAGAAAACGTAATTGGGTTACATCTACTATGTTCTACTGGTTTTGGTTACATATGGCTGGAATAACACATAGACTCTCCTTCTAAGTTTCTTATCTCATTTAAACAAAGATTACAAGATATTTATTTACAAAATTGGCTAGACCACCTATCTGTATCAAATAAATGTTTTTATTTTAGAATGTTTAAGCAATCTATACAGGAAGAAAGCTATCTATCGCATCTGAATATCAGGAAATATAGAATCTCGCTTACAAAATTTCGTTGCTCATCGCATGATTTACTAATAGAAACCGGCAGATATATTGGACTAAAAAGAAATGATAGAATTTTTAATATGTGTAATTTAAATCTTATTGAAGATGAATATCATTTCCTTTGTGTTTGTCCTGCCTACCTCACTTTGAGAAAGAAGTGCATTAAGAAATATTATTTTACACATCATAATATTTATAAATGTATATCTCTATTAACTTACTCTAGCAAAACACATTTAGAAAATCTGTCAATGCTTATATACTATGCCTTTTTACTCAGAAAAAATGAACTCTATCCTGCCTGAACATGTTGTATGCACATTGTGCTACAGGCCTGTGGCCTATAAGGGCAAATAAAGATTGATTGATTTCGATTTCGATATGGAGAGACAGTATACCAAGTTTGGTGATAATCGGTCACATAGTTTAAGAGATATGCTCCGGAAACGAACATTACCCTTGAAAAAGATTAAGTCCAAATTGTTGCCATGGAAATAAAAAAAAAAAATCTATAACCTACAAAAGGCACATTTACATGATATGAAGAGACAGTATACAAGTTTGGTGATGATCGGTCACATAGTTTTAGAGATATGCTCCGTAAAAGAAAAGGGAACGCCGACGCAAACGCCAACGCCGACGGGAACTCAGCTAAAACCAGTATGTCTCCCGACTCTTCGGGAGGAGACATAATACAACAATATGGTTCAAAACCGAACATGTTTCAATAACGTAAAATAGAATTATAACAAAAAGAACAACTTGGTAAAATACTCAAGGGAAGTTATAACACAAAGCTATCTTTCAAAAAAAAATTGACAAAGGGAAGTTATTTTATTTGGCGCTATAGAAATCTTTGTATGTATGTGTGTATGTATGTATTTGGATAACATATAGGTAAAGACGTCAAAATGGATGGACACATGGACATTAGTTACATATCATTGTCGCTTCAATTTGCGATTAATTAAAACCATACAAACCAGCTTCCATGGATTTATAAAAAGAAGTATTTGATTACACTTACGTCAGGGTTTGTCCATAGCGAACATGCAGTACATTCAGTGCATCGTGTACCAGGCTCTCTTGCGTGTTGGCAGAAATGTTTGTAATCAATCTGAAAAATAACCGTAAGAAGCCATTAAAACTATTCAGATTCTAATATATCTCCAAATTCCCATCCCCAATAATCTAATGCCAATCACAGGAAATAATATTTAATCGATATCTAAAGGCAGTTTAAAATTTAGTGATACCTATCCCTAGGTGCTGAACAAAAGCTTTTCCAATCAGAAAATCAAAATCAAGCTAATGAGATAGGTCACTAGCACCTGACTAAGATAATAGGAGACGCCTTAAAATGTACCAAAAAACATGAAGGTTTTCAAAATGTACAAGTGTTAACCAATAGCTCACAATGTTATATTATATAATGACATAAACTGATTCAGTAGTAAAGACATTTACATTCAATATGTATCGCAAGCTTTCTCTCGAGACAACTCGATTGTACTATTCAGGGTCACGGACAACCACGCGAGACATGCCCCTAATTGAGCAGTACTCAGATTAGAAACATAACGAGGCATGAGTGATAAGGTTCGTGTGTGCGATAAATTCTGTTCAACTTACATCAGGAGCTCGGCAGATGTAGCACATGGTGGCCCCACAGGTGCATGTCATCCTGTTACAGCCCTCTTCCTTGGTGAACTCAGCCTTGCATCGGTGGCAGGTTCGAACCTTCGCCTCTGTCATCTTCTCCTCGCTGTTAGAGAACATATTGTCATCGTAATCAATTTGACAATGATCAATCTCATCAAAACAGTTCGAACCTTTGACTCTGTCATCCGCTGATCACTGTTAGAGAACTTTTTGTAATGTATATCGATTTGGAAACTATTAATCGCATCAATTTATCTCTATCATCCACTCCTTGCTGGCAGAGAACATATGGTAAAAGCTATCGACTTTGAAATGACCAATCTCGTATACAGTTCGAACCCTAATCTCTGTAATTTTAGGTAGAGAACAAAGAGATAATTCAATGGTTATCGATTTGGAAAACAAATCTCAAATCTCTGTTCAAACCCTCGCCTCTGAATTCATTTCCTTTCAGAGAACATAAGAATATTGTAACTGCAACGCGTTTCTTTGGAATAAAACGAGATCTCATGGTAAAGTAGAAAAATATTAAGTCTCAATTTCCCTTACATAGTTGATATAAGATGACATTCTACTTAATATACGACATTATGTATGATATGTTATACACCTTGAGATACTTAACATTGCATTTACTTTGAAGTAGTAAATCTGGAATAAATCAACCCTACAAGAAAAAAGTGCTGCAGTCTCTTGAAATGATAATCAAATCATTTTAAAAATATCATTGAAAACAGCAGTTCTTACTATCTTTTCCTAAGTTTTGTTTCATCATTCTTCTCCACTTGCTCGCAGGTCAAGCCGACATGGATGGTCCAAAGCTCCTTACATTGTCTACAGGTTTCCTACAATTCAAGAATAGTAAATCAACGTGGTACCTTACACTTTAAAAAAGGTTTCAAATGCGTTATTGTAATTTAACTCGGTTACAGGTCTAAGTTACGTTCTATCGAGACAAAATTAATGTTAATGTTGAAAACACAAAGGGCGCGTGATGATAATTTAATTTGTCAAGTTTCAATTAGCTTGGCCTTATGCTTTTTTTACTTCAAGGTTAAAGGGAATCAACAACCTAGCTCGCGAAACCTAATTGACCATTGTTAGTGAGAGCGTCCAGACGGTTAAGGGGTGTCGCATGACACAAACTTGGTACTGGCTGTAAGCTGTAAGCGGTTTGTAACCAAACGAGTTCGTCCCTACCGAGCCTTTTCGACTCTTTCGGGGCCCTGCTAATAAAACACTGGAAAATCGGGTTGCAGACACCCTTTAAAAGAGCAATGATAGACGGAGGCCATTTTGTTTTAAAAACTAGAAATATGTGATGCACTGTGATGTCCCCGCCCTATTTTTTCGTCATAAAATGGCACTATCCCCCATATGTACTAAGTTAAAATTCTTTCCGTTGAAACAAGAATAATATAATTTCAGAGTATCCAAAGTACATGTAGGCACCACCCTCAACTTGTTCAAACCACTTGTTCAAGTATATTTAATAGTTTTTGAGCTATAGCTATGAAATTGACCTACCCCCGATATGAACGAAGTTCAAATTGTTTTCATGGAAGAGTTCAGAATAAATAAATAGCAAACGTCACCACTACATCACTAAGTCTAACCTCATACTACGGGTTGTTAAAAAAAAACATCAAAAAGTTTTTGAGCTTTGGTACGGTAACAGATCCAGTAACAGTTCAAACTGTTTCTATTGAAACCAGAACAACTTAAAACTTCAGAATAACCAAAACAGCAAAAATCACCAGTCCACCACTAGATACCAAATTTCGTAAAAAAATTATTATACGGTTTTTGAGCAATCTTATTAAAATATGATTTATTTGGTACACTACGCTTTAATCTGCGTAACGTAGTGAAGCAATTAAGATATAATTTTAATGAGATTGGTTTTTGAGATATGATCCGGAAACGAAAGCATTTCGGAATTACAGAATTAAAGGACCACGGACGGAATCGAAAACAATATGTCTTCCGCAAAGCTTTGAACGAATATGTAAACAGACCTTCAAGCAATCCTTATTCTGACACCGGAACGATCTCCCCTCATCCTCTATAATCGCAGCGTAGTTGCAGTGGGGACACCTTTAATAGAGGGGAAATATTTGTACATAAAACCAAAATCCTATTCCAGATATACATTTGATGCTCAAGCATAGAGAGTCATTTGGAAGTATGTTTTTATGAAATAAAAATAATTCAAAACCCTATTCCTACAAAATCCAGAAGACATTCACATGAAAATGGAAGTGTTCAATTGATTTCGCCTTACTTATTGAACTCTTACCATTAAAGTCTTTAAATATCCATAGCACGCTTCCTCAAGAATCTAGACTGCTTAATGTCTCTTACAGATTTGAAATAAACCGGTTTCTAAATCCTACTTTTAAATTTATGAAAATTTTCAAATACCTTTCCAAATTTGGTATTCCTGCACGATTGATGTTCTCTTCCCGAACCTTTTCCTCATATCGACGAAGGGTGTCCTTAGGAACTGCTTTCTCGATAACACCTGGTCAACAGTTCGGTCAGTCTGAGTAAACCTAGCCTTAATAACACTCACTATAACCTCCGTATTGAGTCTAGCTAGGTGTAGTAAGGGCTCGCGTCAGCCGAATGATCGAGTTGACCAATCAGGGCTCAGTTTACCATACCGCAATATATATAAATGTATATATATATATATATATGAAGATGAAGGGGTCTCATGTGAAGTAGATATGAAAATAAAATACTTCAGACGACACTTGCTGTAGATATCATTTTAATGATGATATGAAAATAAAATACTTCAGACGACACTATAGTCTGCTTTAGCAAAGATTACGTTGGAGGGTCATAGGGTCATAGGTTGCCGGGAGGTCAACTGACGCGCAGCTTACTGTATCTCGCTAGACTCAATATAGCGAGTATGATTGAGTCTATAGGTTTATTTTGACTGACAGTTCGAAATGGTTGACATTTTATTCAAAAGACGATGCCCTGTTTCAGATTTGAATTTCAGTCTCAGAATTTCAAACTTGCCAGTGTTTCAGAAAAGTACAGAAAGGATTGAAACCCTGCATGCATTAGAGTCACTGTCTCTACCTCTTCTTCGCAAGGCAAATAGTTTATGCCTGCAATAAGATAGTTCATCAATTCAATCTTTCCTCTGAAGTTTGCAATTATTTACAGAACTGAGTGTGCACTGAAGCCATTATTGTTTAACTTCATAGTTCAATACCCACTGCTATAGTTTTAGAAAGCGGAAACCACGTCACTTCGCAAAAGTCGTGACGTAAAGCACACGAACTTCCACAGCCTATATTCAATGAAAAATAGCTTTTTCTAGTCTTTTCAGATACAAACACTAGATAAATATGTGCTTTTCTGAATAAAAATGTATCTTTGGTAGGAATCAGCTATTAGTGGATTCTCGATATATTGCAATCGCGGTGTGATTCTAACAGGGCGCATTTGATTTGCTCTATCGCCATGTTACCAGCGAGCCGCTGTTTAGCCGACTTGACTTATACTGGAAAACTGGCAAAAACATGAAAACATACAAAAGTATATGGAAGATTGATGTCTGTGTGTGGATTGTTTCCCCTTAATAGCATTAATATTTGGCGTGCAAAACTAAGACTTTAGGCTACTTAGCTTGTCCATCATTGGTTGATATATATATGATTAGTAAATATAACTCACTTTGAGGGTAGGTGGCTTGACAACCGTTAGTCGACATGCAAGTAAGTTTCAACTGCAATGTAAAAATGAATATCACACATTTTAATCAAACTAACATTTTATTTTATAATCGAAACATGTAAATACTTTTAAAATTAACTAATGAATCCGTAATTTGGATTATTCATACTTGCCAGAAAAACTGATAGAAATTTTTTTTCTCTGATAACCGGTAACATTGAAAAACAGGAATATAATTATATTTACATAATTATACATTAAAACTGTTATATGTATGAAACCTAGAAAACAAATGTGTAAGTGCTGAAATTTTATTCTCCCATCACAGAGGCAGATCAAGTCATGAAATGTTAATGATGACAATGATAAACTTTTATGAAAGGCCCTGATAAACAACAGGAAAAAACCTTCTACGAACGGTTTTACGACCATTTCAAAACGGTTTTGAAAGTCTGATGACCATGTCAAATGTTTAACAAAACAAAATCGGATAATCATTTCTAACGAACAAAGAGATGTCTGATGGCCAAAATAAACATTTTACGTAAGACTTGATGACCATAAGAAATGCGTTAATGCAGTAACCGAGATGCATGACCGCTAAATGTTTAGACGAACAAGACATTCGCCTTAGTCATTCATCCAGACCCTAAAGCAAAAATATTTAATTGATGACCAACCAATTCTAAAAAAGTATAGCAAGTCTAGATTGCTCAGCTTTAGCATCTTATGATCTCCATTTTGTTATAATACATGATTTGTTTTAAAATATTGTCAATATTGAAAAAAATACTCCTGAGATTAAATGTTAGTCTACATTCGCCTTTTAAATACCTGATAACCGTTACAAACGCTGGTGACTATGTAAAACATTTCACAAATTGTCTTATAGTCATGTCAAACGTTTTAAGAAATGTCTAATGCCCAATACCACCTCTGATGACCAAGACAAATATCATATAGAGCCTCTGATGACCAAGACAAATATCATAAAGAACCTCTGATGACCAAGACAAATATCATATAGAACCTCTGATGACCAAGACAAATATCATATAGAGCCTCTGATTACCAAGACAAATATCATGTCGAGCCTCTGATGATCAAGACAAATATCATATAGAACCTCTGATGACCAAGACAAATATCATATAGAGCCTCTGATTACCAAGCCAAATATCATATCGAGCCTCTGATGACCAAGACGAATATCATAAAGAACCTCTGATGACTAAGCCAAATATCATAGAGAACCTCTGATGAAAAAGACAAATATCATATAGAACCTCTGATGCCCAAGACAAATATCATATAAAGCCTCTGATGACCAAGACGAATATCATAAAGAACCTCTGATGACTAAGCCAAATATCATAGAGAACCTCTGATGAAAAAGACAAATATCATATAGAGCCTCTGATTACCAAGCCAAATATCATATAGAGCCTCTGATGACCAAGACGAATATCATAAAGAACCTCTGATGACTAAGCCAAATATCATAGAGAACCTCTGATGAAAAAGACAAATATCATATAGAACCTCTGATGCCCAAGACAAATATCATATAAAGCCTCTGATGACCAAGACGAATATCATAAAGAACCTCTGATGACTAAGCCAAATATCATAGAGAACCTCTGATGAAAAAGACAAATATCATATAGAACCTCTGATGCCCAAGACAAATATCATATAAAGCCTCTGATGACCAAGACGAATATCATAAAGAACCTCTGATGACTAAGCCAAATATCATATAAAACCTTTGATGACGAAGAAATGCGAGATTCGAAAAGTCTGAAGAAATTGGTCTCCGGGTATGTAACATGAATTATTGTAACGTTCCACGAATTGTATTCACCCACAAAACTCCTATTCTCCAATTAACTCAAACATATCAGCAGAGGGAAGGGTCCTTAGACACTACACCTTGAACCGTTGTACCTAGACTATCATAGGTACACAGACGGAATTGTATTAGAGGAAATATGATTTATTATGTAAGAGGACAGTCAAATCGAGATTTCATATTTTTCATATTTTTCCTAGGGCATAATATCGCCTTTTCTTTGTGACGTCATGTCATAAACAACGTTTAACGTCACGGTTCGCCTCTGACTATGCTATCTATTGGGACCAACAAGCCCGCCTATGCCGAGAAGTAAGTTTTGAGTATTTTCTTTTATTTTGCAACTTGGGTAATACACATTATAATTATGTTCGTGACCATGACATGGTATGTTTACGACACTTGTGCCTAGATGTAAATATCAATGCATTCCTCGCTCTCGCTCGGGAAATACTAATTTTAAGGCACTCGTGTTTTTAACATGGTATGTCATTGACACTCATATAATATCCTATAATATTATATCCTATAACATCAGCCCCGTACCTTTCCAGACCCGTCAGCAGCCCCCCTGACGAGACTGTGCAGACACTCGCTACAGAACAGGTGCCCCTCTGTGCACTGAACCATGTCCTCGAAGTTGTGTTCAGTACAGCAGCAGCCACACTCAACCTTCTCTTCTACCTGACAGTCAATAGAGATTATTTAAACCATATCATAATGGTATTTCGTAGATTCTTTTAATGGATTCATATCAAGTGTTTTAAAAATACCCTTTCGGCTTTCCTTTTTTAAAATGACATTCGGCCTTTGTCAAATGCGCTTTGGATAAAATGTTTTTTTTGTTTTGGAAGAACATATCATTATTTTGTCTGACTAGTTATTTTTAAACAGTTATACCAAAAACCAAAATATATGGCATAAACAGTTTTAATTATGTATCATATAATGTTAACAATTCATAACCTGAGCACAGCATTTCATGTGTACGTATTCCTGAGTGATGCGTGATGTGTACTCGGACTCTCTCTTCAGCGTTCCAGGGATCACACATTACGCATCGGGCATCATGCACTACGCATTATGCCTACATAGAATGAACTTCTACTCTTTAAGTGCAAAGTTTTGAATACGCATTATGCATTACGATTTACACACAACGGACACATGGAATGACATTGCAAGAAAATTAATCCTATAACTAAAATATGAAGTTGTTGTGGTAAAGAACAAAACATTCTTCTGTTATTCTTACTGGCTTAACCACTGGTTCCATCGTGTAAGTGACAGACTTGGGATAGTCAGGCACTTCCAGCAGTTCTTCACACACTTGATTTACTGCATACGGGCCAGAATGAGCAAGCAGTCGATCCTCCAGGAATTGTAGTTCTACGTCCGGAAACACCTTTAGCTAAAACATTACAATTACTAATCGTTTGAGAAAATTCCTTTTTAGAATAATCAACGATTAATACTAATTATATTAACAATAAAATCACGCATTCAAAGTACATGTTATTAAACCTTATTTCACTTGACTTACTGGTCAGTTTACCAAAATTCATAAATACTGATCCATTGAAAATTGGAGGATCCAGTCTTTAGTTTTTAGTTCGCACTATGTCATGACAGACAGGATAATTGACATGTGTCTGTCTCTGCACAACTTAGTCTTCTACACCAATGCACTCGACATTATTATTGACATGTGTCTGTCTCTGCACAACTTAGTCTTCTACACCAATGCACTCGACATTATTATTGACATGTGTCTGTCTCTGCACAACTTAGTCTTCTACATCAATGCACTCGACATTATTATTGACATGTGTCTGTCTCTGCACAACTTAGTGTTCTACACCAATGCACTCGACATTATTATTGACATGTGTCTGTCTCTGCACAACTTAGTCTTCTACACCAATGCACTCGTCATTATTATTGAAATATGTCTTTATCATCCAAAACTGTGTTTCACAGGAGATATCGCTTGTGGAAGATCAAGCGATATCTCCTAGGAGATATCGCTTTGACAGTAGATTTTGAACAATGCCCTGTCTTCAGAAAATATATGACATCACAAAAGTTTTATACCAACAGTAATGATGTCACAATGCTATGACGTCATTACCACGATGACGTCACAATGCTATGACAATGCTGCTGGTTTAGCAGTTTTGAGCTATGCAGTGTTCATAAATGTAAATTTTCATTCTTATATGATGAAAAATGATAATGGATGATAAATAGAATCTCACCCTCGTGTCTTATGATATCAAATATATCAACACTCGTTGATAAAAGTAAAATATCCTCGGCAAGCCTCGGATATTTGGTACTTTTATCAACTTGTGTTGATATATTTGATATTAGAAGACACTTGGGTGAGATTCTCTATGTCTCTGCACAACTTAGTGTTCTACACCTATGCACTCGTCATCATATTTTTTTGTAGAAAAATAAATATTCAATGTTAAAGACATATAATGGAAACCTACCACTTCCTGTTTCCATATCTCAAGTTGTTGATTGTACAACGGTGTAGGATGTCTTTGTGCCAAAATGGGAGGGGTCACACTTGCCGGGTTCCTGAAAAGCAAGTTGAATTAAGACATGATAACATACTGAGACCGAGGTTTTCAAGTTCGGAGGAGGACAAAAGCCACCCGGATAAATGCCACCTGGACAAATGCCATCCTGACAAAAGCCACCTAGGACAAAGGCCACCCGGTTTAATGTCACCCGGACAAATGTCAACCAGACAAATGCCACCCGGACAAATACCACCCGGACAAAAGTCACCTGGGACAAAAGCCAACAAGGACAAAAGCCACCCGGACAAATGCCACCCGAACAAATGCCGGCCAGACAAATGCCACCCGGACAAAAGTCACCTAGGACAAAAGCCAACTAGGACAAAAGTCAACTAGGACAAAAGTCACCCACTTATTTATTGTAATATATTAATAATAAGAGTATGATAATACTATATTATGACACTATACGTCCTGTGATTCAATAACTAAAAATATTCTCCAAAATAAAATAATAATTTGAAAACAAGTTTTTCTACCGAAATGCAACGCCGCTCTTATACATGATACATAAAATTGAACACAGGAAAATTAGAAACTTCAAAAGCTAAGAAAAAATGTGTAAATGTTAACATGTAGGTTCGAAATAAGATTTCAAATGTTGCTTGGTATGCAATTGGGTGCAGTCTCAAAGTCTCATAATTGCAAAAAGTTAAGAGAATTACTCTTGTTTTTAAACTGGTGTAATGTTTCAAGAATGCTGTGTTTAAAAACACATATCTATAGATTTTTAAATGTTTGATATTTCTGACAAATAAACAAATAGTGAATCCCTTCTTCATAAGAGCAACCACATGAGCACCCGGGTTTTTCTGATATATGTCTTAGATATGTCTGAGTAATGGAGGGGTCGTGGAGGAATTTATTCGGTAGGCAATTCCACAGCATAATGGTACTGTCTTCTACAATTAATTTCTTGAATTGAGGAACAATTACTAAGATTGTAGCTGATTTGTTCGAATACCTGTCCTGGTATAAGATCGCTTTGGTAGTCTGATACCAGATTATGATACATTTTATGAAATACTTATGACTTTAAATCGACGTATTCTGTCCATAAGAGTGCTGTAGTTTGTTTACTTATACTTATCACTCATACTCTCTCGCCTGGACTATTGTAACAGTCTTCTCGAAGGCATAAGTAAACTTCAGAT
Source organism: Steromphala cineraria (assembly GCA_916613615.1). Lineage (NCBI taxonomy): Eukaryota > Metazoa > Mollusca > Gastropoda > Trochida > Trochidae > Steromphala > Steromphala cineraria. Next base: position 33,754,200 of record OU744722.1, on the reverse strand, counting down.
AGATAGGTTGCAAAGAATCCAAAATAAGGCAGCTAGAATGATAACTCGGACAAAACTTTCCTTATCCATTACACCAGTGTTAAAATCCCTCCATTGACTTAAAGTACGAGAACGTATCAACTTCAAAATAGCAACATTGGTCTACTAGGCATTCCAAAAAACAGCCCCTCGTTACCTGCAAGATTTAATCCTTCACTACAACTCGACCAGAAACCTCCGCTCAAATAACCAGTCCCTCCTTCGCATCCCTACTTACAAACTGAAAACCTTCGGAGCCAGAACATTCTCCTATACAGCAGCTACACTTTGGAACTCACTTCCTCTTGAGTTGAAACTGTCTCCTTCCCTTCAAACATTTAAGTCCAGACTCAAAACATATTTATTCAATCAATGATTTATTCTCCCACTCTCAAGTGAACGTTGTATATATTTTATTCAGACTACTTTTTATGTTAGCGCTTTGAGCGTGCCCCTTTGCGGTGCGCTCTACAAATGCCCTTATTATTATTATATATTTTATCATGACTAGTGCCACGTACCGCGCCGCAAATAATTCACAATGCCTCTTTATTCAGGTTGTCCAATGTATTGTCTTTGTTCTACAAACAAATGGGTAAATAATAGAGGTTACACTGAAAAATAGGAAGTTTTTTATATTGATTTCACATAGAATATATCTTCCTTGATGATGAATATGTGTGTTATATAAAAAATAATGCATTTACAAATACTTGAAGTAAAAACACACCGCAACACATTTCTAAAAACACAAATTCTTGTTTGGACGTGGAAAACTACGTGTTATGATTTTAAGAAAAATAAATTGAGCGCTAATTTACATTTGATAGTACTATCTTATTTATCAAATGCATAAACTTCTATCACAAAGTCAAATCTTTTCAATTCCATTGTCTATTGGGTAACTCAATGGGCTTGAAATCAAGGGGTCACAGGTTCGAACCCATTTTTGCATTTGGAGTGCTTTTTGAAATGACTTGTATTGTTAAATTGCAATTTTAGTGAGTGTATTTGATTTGCAAAGCAAACTTTGAACTTAAACAATTTTAATTTCGGAAATCAAAGTATAATCGTTTCACTATTAGGTGTTCATGGCAATACGATCATCAACACCCGCTTTGTCTGATGAACACATCGGGACGTGCATTTCACAGACAATATGAGTTGGTATGAAACATGAATACTCGAACAAAACAAAGGAGATAGTGTGTGATTGATATGATTGCCATTGTCGCATTACCAAACATGTTTTGATAAGGATGATGATGCTTTTGAACTTCCGATTCATAGCAGTTTCTCATTGTATGATGAATGACAGGCTGGTTACATTATGATCATCGAGTGCTGCCTACTATTAGGTATTTGAAATAATCGCCCGTTAAGTCAGTAATGAACTGTGACAAACTGCAGTAAAACTCAAATAGACAGCTGCAGGTTCAAAAAGTCACAGAAACACTAAAAGTGACCTTAACTCAAGGCGTCTGAACACATGAGCTTGTAGCTATATTTTGCAGTCCCGCATGGAGGATACACGAGTGTACTGTTGCTTACAATTCTTTGGCATGTCCTTTAAGCGCCAAACAAGACAAATCGTGGTCATACAAAGTTACATATACTAATACATAATTCTTTACTGTGATATCTGTCATTTTATGTCACTGTATTTAATTTTAAATAAATAAATTGAGCCTTTATATTATTTCTAGGTCTGGGAAATGCAGAATAGAAAAGTAGAATGTTATTAAAATATACGTTGTCCTGATAAACTGGGTTTGATTCCGTTAAGTTGAAAACCAAGTGACTAACCTGTCATATTTGTTGTAGTTGTAGATGTTTGTGGTGTTTGTGGTGTTTGGTACCACGGAAGAACCATCTGAAGTCGATAGTGCAGACTTTGATATTCGGAAGCACCACACAGGAAGGAAAGAAATAAAGAGAACAAAACACCATCGTTAACATGCAGTTAAATAATAAACAATGATGGAAGTACATATACTTTTACAGAAATTGTATAATTGAAACAAAAAAGCAAACTGTTGCTTAGAGGGGAAGTAGCACGTTTTTTGAAAATTGTATGTTTTATATTTTACACTGATAATTGTACCTTAATGCTTTATGTATTGTTTTGATAGTTTCCAAACTCTCATTACACAAATTAACAATCCATAGTCAGAGAACAATTTATAAAGATTCACATAAAGTCCATTGGCGACAATGTTTGTGTGAACACCTTTAATTAATTTTTTTTACGAACAAGGAATCGCATGTCTGAACTTAACATTATATATTTGATTTATCACTGCTTCATTTAGTTAAAATACATCGTCTTTCAATTGGAAACATTCATTTTTATTTTCCTGACACAAATAGCTTATATTCCCCCTAAAACGTGCTACTTCCCCTTCAAAAGTACAATTACATTGTATGAAGAAAATCGCCTTGCAAAGTTACAATATGATGTTATAATGTGATTAAGATCGTGAACGACATTGCCCCTTCTATGCATCCTTTGAGCTCCGTTTCTATTATCCGTGTGCATTCATGAGGTAGTTTAAATCCTAGTGTCTTCTTTTGTATCTCGTCCCACACTAATGATGTAGATTGAAGTAACTTACGTAAAAGGATGCATCTGAAATGTTATTCATGTAACAGGATGCATCTCAGTGTTTTCTTACGTAACAGCATGCATCTGAAAGGTTACTTACGTAACAGGATGCATCTGAAAGTTTTCTTACGTAACAGGATGCATCCGAAAGGTTACTTACGTAACAGAGTGCATCTGAAAGGTGACTTAAGTAACAGGATGCATCTCAAAGTTAACTTAGGTATCAGATTGCAATTGAAATGTTACTTACGTAACACAATGCATCTGAAAGGTTACTTTCGTAACAGAGTGCATTTGAAATGTTACTTACGTAACACGATGCATCTATAAGGTTACTTACTTAACAGGATGCATCCGAAAGGTTACCTACGTAACAGGATGCATCAGTTCAAACGATGCATTAGGGGAAAAAGCTATCTGAAAGATTACTTTAAAAAACAGGCGTCACTTGAGAAGTTGCCTTGAGAAATTAATGCTTCTGAAAGGTTACCCAAAAAAGCTTTGCAGCAATAGGGAAAGGATAAACAACGGAAAATTTTTATAACTGTTCCGGAATTTCTCAACATCTGAAAGTTGTGCAATAAGCATTATATTAAAGGATAATGACCAGTGTCTGTCGATATGACATACTGATATGTTGAGCATGAAGTTACCATACCATAACATCAGCAAGATACAATGTTTACAATGGTCTATCGTAAACATGTACTGCCCTTCATGCAGTTAGGTGTTTGCTTTCAAAGCTTGGCCCCTCTGTACTCATACTCATGGTTACCAATACAAATGCAGAGACGTCGGCGGTTTATTTGGTCAGCAGCAAGGTAAAAAGCTGTTTTACCAATATGTATGAATACTGATCAAAAAAAAGTTTTAAAAAAGAGCCATTGGCTCTGTCGCCCATCAGGCTTCACCATTACTTACGAAGTCCTTGGCTTTTTAGGAAGAAGAGTTTAAGGGCGTGGACCCTGTTGCCCTTTTTTTGAATTATATTCATCATTAAGCAACAGGTCTGTACACAAGGTTTCAGCTTTCTATTCTTCTGGAGAAGAAGATGCAAATATCACCCCTACAGCACTGAGTAAGGTAACTGCAGTTACCTTCTCAAAAATGGCAGAACAGCAAAACATCGCCGATTGTGACTTTTCTTCAAATGTATTTCACAACAATACTAGGATATTTTCAGTCATATTATCTATGCACATGACTTGTGCATGTAACAAAGATTCATTCGATGATATGTTACCATTCATAGAGTGTGTAAACAAATCACAATCTTTGTTTTAACTCGGTTATGTTGAGTAAGGGAACTGTTAGAAGAATTGAAACATTGAGAAAGGTAACTGTAACATTATCGTTTCTCCCAAGTGATAACATGGATAATAACTAATGATACATATCAGTATCACTTAAGTAATGATATTTAGGTATTTCAAAATGATATCTTTGTAAACATCACTTAATTGTTATAAACATTCAGGTTTGTTTTGTATAGTGAGCAACTCAATAACATATATTAAATTAATTGATTTATATGTAATACAACATTTTTACACATCAAAATAGCACTAAAGTTTAGGGATGAGCGCGATATCGTCTTCTTACATTGTTTAAGCTTTTCTAAAATAGGTAAATTATTGATACATTGATAAATAACTTATACAACAAATTAAATTAATTTGAACAAACAAACAAACAATACAAATTGTTTAATAAGTATCAAGTGGTTAGTCTATTTGAACGATAAGTAATAAGCTTTGATATATATTGTACAAATGAAAAGATCAAACTTTGAACAAAAGTTGTTAAAAAACACGATAAATGAGAAGGACAATGTGTACCTTGCATGATCGTCTCATCCTGTATTTCAAATATTTACAATTGTGATGACATATTTACAAAGAAAGATAAACAAATACAATCAATGTCTATAACCGTATCCAGCTCATATATTTGTATAGCTGTTTGTTGATTCCTTTCATTCATTTACTATTCGTATTCATTCATATTTGACTGTGGAAATCAAAACGGACCATTCACTCACTCATTCTCAATGAAAGAGCACAATTGTATATGTGTTTTTCACAAAAATCCTAAGTCAATATCAAAACTTCTTATTGATGATGATGTTATTTGAACTTCTTTTTATCATAGAATACAATAGAATATGTCAAAACATGACATGTTAATGTCTCAGAATTTAACATTTTAATGTCATTTGTAACGGACCTCAAACCACACTAATCAACAACATCAAAGAACTGTTCGGATGTCATTAGATTTGATTATATAGTGCTATCAACTTAACATGTTTAAGTGTTAAAGCGATCATACATGTTGACAAATGTAATGTAATTGTACAATTTTATTGTATTTACAAATGTCCCGCCTTTTCAAATGAAGGAATCCGCGAAAACATAAAAATAACTAGAGAACGTGTGAACATAAAAGGCTTATTATTTGAAACAAAATAACTTTGAAACGATGTTTTCAGTTTCTATTTACATTTTGCAAACTGACTAGAAAGTTATGGCGTAGCATGTCTTCAAGCCGCCCCAAGCCTGGAAAGCAATTGCACATTGAAGTAGAAACTACAATGTTATGTTTTTTGTTCAGAATTTTAAATTTTGTTTCGAATAGAACTATTTTGTTCGAATTTGATGAACTTTTTGATCGGGCCCGCGAGCGAAGAGATCGACCGTCGCACGCTCTTAACAAGACCGTTTTAGCTTAAAATAAATATTGTAGTATCTGGGTCAGGTGAGTTTTTGTTTTTCATTTTACATATTTAAAATCGAATCGAGAAACAGACAGCACTTTACATAATAGCCCATTACGAGTAGCAACCAGTTTTTGGACATTATTCGGTCTATTTAATATATTTAGGGGCCTAAAGTGTAGATCAAAATCATAGACATACGCGAATTTCATTATGCATTTAAAAAGAAAAAAGGAAAAAGGGACTTGCACTTCAATAACATGTTCTTTCTTACTTTTCTGGTCCTGATCTCTGAAATACCCCTTGGTAATGGGGTACAGATACCGTCTGCAACCATAACGCAAATTACACAAGGTAAATATGAAAGCAGGTTTTGTTATAGTCATTTTTTGTAGCTATATTTTGGCGATTTTGTTTACTTACAAGCAAACTTAAGAACTGTTTAAATCTTAGGAAATAATTTTAAAGACATTACTATTGTTAATATTATCCAAAAATCCATAATGTAGATAACAAACTTAATCATACGCCTACCCCGAAGAGGATGTTTCTGTCAGAAACACTAGCAAATATTTTAAAAGTGATAATTGCTTGCATTTTCTTTTGAATCACTGTTCAAAGAACTAATATGTACTCATTCCCCTGCGTTTATTTTAAAATCTATAACGTAAATTACATTACAAAACAGCGACATTAATAAAATTACATTACAAAACAGCGACATTAATAAAATTACATTTTTTGGAAAAGCTTAGTAGATTTTATTATTATTCATGTAAACCAATGACCGAGGATAAGTTATTCTATAGTTTGAGAATTGCAATTGCTTCCAACATTTTGACTTCTTTGTCAATGAAATAGGTCTCATGGCCGACATAACCAATGTTACATTCCCAAGGAATTTAATGCTATTGTATAGATATGAGAAGTAAAATATTTGTATTGTTCCATATTTTCAATACTTACAAATATTGATATATAAGTACGACATAGTTGCGTTATATTTTTCGATAATTCAAATTATTTAATAGGACAAAGTCATTTTTGCTGTTTGTGCACTTTCATTCAGAATGAGTGTAGTGCTTCCTGTAAAAGTCACTATAAACAAAGAATATTTGCATATTCATGGCCATAACACATTCTGAAACACCTCTCAGTTACCTTTCTCCCATCATAAAGTTACCTTTCTCATGTCATAATATGTTTACCGAGTTACCTTACTCTCGCTTTAGTTTTTAAAACAAAGATTGTGATTTGTTTACACACTCTATGAATGGAAACATGTCATCGAATGAATCTTTGTTACATATCCAAGACATGCGCATAGATTAAATGACTTAAAATATCCTAGTATTGTTGTGAAATGCATTTGAAGAAAAGTCACAATCGGCGATGTTTTGCTGTTCCGCCATTTTTTGAGAAGGTAACTGCAGTAGAGGTGCTTCTCCTCGTAGCCAGTTCCTGATCCTCCTTCTCGCTACAAGTTCCTTCTTCCTCGTAGCCAAGTTCTTCCTTCCCCTCGTAGACAATTATTTCCTCTCCTTCTTAGCCAGTTCCTTTCTCCTCCTCGTAACGAGTTCCTTCCTCCTCCTCCTCCTCCTCCTCTTCGTAGCCAGTTGTTTCATACTCGTTGCCAGTTCCTCCCTCTCCTTAGCCAGTTGTTTCCTCTTTTCGTACCCTGTTTCTTTCTCCTTTTCATAGACCATTCCCTCCTTCACATAGACCATTCTTCCATCTCTCCGTAGCGCATTCCTTCCTCCTCCACGTAGCCCATTCCTTCCTCCTCCACTTAGACCATTCGTTCCTCCTCTTTGTACCCTGTTCCTTCCTCCTTCACATAGACCATTCTTCCATCTCTCCGTAGCGCATTCCTTCCTCCTCCACGTAGCCCATTCCTTCCTCCTCCACTTAGACCATTCGTTCCTCCTCTTTGTACCCTGTTCCTTCCTCCTTCACATAGACAATTTCTTCCTCCTCCATATATACCATTCCTTCCTCCTCTCTGTAAACCATTCCTTCCTCCTCTGCGTAAACCATTCCTTCCTCCTCCATGTAGACCATTCCTTCCTCCTCTCCGTAAACCAATAATATTGCAAAATTGTTGAAACTTGTTAACATGCAAAGGTTATCTACAAAGACTCAAGTATCAGAAGCAAGAACCAGGTTAACCATCTCCCCATCAGAAAAACAATATTCAATTCACTCCTCTGAAAATTGAGTTGAGTCACCAGGAAAGTCAGTCACAACCTCCGCCAAGTAGCAGAAGGAGCCTACCTTTAATTTAGCAGTTTCAGTTCTAGATTGCCCATAAATGTACTATGGTTTCTCTGACTCCCATTCTTTTGGTTTAATTAACAGAGAAAGAAAGGATTTAGCAATACGCCAAACATTGAACAAATATCAGATGTAAGTAAATGATGCATCAATGTACCAACTCAGTTAAGATAATTTCATTTACCAATCTAAAATGCGTTCATGACTTTTACATAGTCTGTGATTCAGTTTTCCTCATTAAATCAGCCAATATTGTTGATAGAGGTAAGCATGCAAAGACAATCTACAAAGTAACCAGAAAAAAATGTAATGACTCAACTACCTGCAACTTTTCAGGAAAACCATCGACCTCCCACTCCTCAGAGAAGCTAATCATCTCCTTGGAGAAGCCAGTCACATTTACCTCTGCGAAGCAGAAAGGGTCAGACCCTTCCCCTTCCTCTGCATAGCCAGATCCTCCCCCCTCCTCTGCATAGCCAGATCCTCCCCCCTCCTCTGCATAGCCAGATCCTCCCCCCTCCTCTGCATAGCCATATCCTTTCTCCTCCTCTGCGTAGCCAGGTCCTTTCTTCTCCTCTGTATAGCCAGTTGCTTCCCCCTCCTCTGCATAGCCAGGTCCTTCCAAAATTGAGGCCTCATATGCAGCGAGTTCCTATTTACAAAAACATTCCTTTACTCTTTTTCGTGTTCCAGTTTTGATCAATAATGCTGCTAAATTGTTCAAACTTGTTAACATGCAAAGACAATCTACAAAGGCTCAAGTATCAGAAGCAAGGACCAAGTCAACTACCACAACATCAGAAAAACAATATTCCATTCGCTCCTCTGAAAAGTCAGTAAACTCATCAGGAAAGTCAATCACATCCTCCGCCAAGTAGCAGAAGCAGCCTACCTTTAATTCAGCAATTTCAGTTCTAGATTGTCAATAAATGTACTATGGTTTCTCTGACTCCCATTCTTTTGGTTTAATTAACAGAGAAAGAAAGGATTTAGCAATACTCCAAACATTGAACAAATATCAGATGTAAGTAAATGATACATCCATGTACCATCTCAGTTAAGATAATTTCATTTACCAATCTACAATACTTTAATCAATTTTACATAGTCTGTGATTTAGTTTTTTTCATTAAATCAGGCAATATTGTTGATAGAGGTAAGCATGCAAAGACAATCTACAAAGTAACCCGAAAAAAATGTAATGACTCAACTACCTGCAACTTTTAAGGAAAACCATCGACCTCCCACTCCTCAGAGAAGCTAATCATCTCCTTGGAGAAGCCAGTCACATTTACCTCTGCGAAGCAGAAAGGGTCAGACCCTTCCCCTTCCTCTGCATAGCCAGATCCTCCCCCCTCCTCTGCATAGCCAGATCCTCCCCCCTCCTCTGCATAGCCAGTTCCTTCCCCCTCCTCTGCATAGCCATATCCTTTCTCCTCCTCTGCATAGCCAGTTCCTTTCTTCTCCTCTGTATAGCCAGTTGCTTCCCCCTCCTCTGCATAGCCAGATCCTTCCTCCTCCTCTGCATAGCCAGATCCTCCCCCCTCCTCTGCATAGCCAGATCCTCCCCCCTCCTCTGCATAGCCAGTTCCTTCCCCCTCCTCTGCATAGCCAGATCCTCCCCCCTCCTCTGCATAGCCAGATCCTCCCCCCTCCTCTGCATAGCCATATCCTTTCTCCTCCTCTGCATAGCCAGGTCCTTTCTTCTCCTCTGTATAGCCAGTTGCTTCCCCCTCCTCTGCATAGCCATATCCTTTCTCCTCCTCTGCGTAGCCAGTTCCTCCCCCCTCCTCTGCATAGCCAGTTCCTTCCCCCTCCTCTGCATAGCCATATCCTTTCTCCTCCTCTGCGTAGCCAGGTCCTTTCTCCTCCTCTGCATAGCCAGTTCCTTCCAAAATTGAGGCCTCATATGCAGCGAGTTCCTATTTACAAAAACATTCCTTTACTCTTTTTCGTGTTTCAGTTTTGATCAATAATGCTGCTAAATTGTTCAAACTTGTTAACATGCAGAGACAATCTACAAAGGCTCAAGTATCAGAAGCAAGGACCAAGTTAACTAACACAACATCAGAAAAACAATATTCCATTCGCTCCTCTGAAAAGTCAGTAAACTCATCAGGAAAGTCAATCACATCCTCCGCCAAGTAGCAGAAGCAGCCTACCTTTAATTCAGCAATTTCAGTTCTAGATTGTCAATACATGTACTATGGTTTCTCTGACTCCCATTCTTTTGGTTTAACTAACAGAGAAAGAAAGGATTTAGCAATACTCCAAACATTGAACAAATATCAGATGTAAGTAAATGATACATCCATGTACCATCTCAGTTAAGATAATTTCATTTACCAATCTACAATACTTTAATCAATTTTACATAGTCTGTGATTTAGTTTTTTTCATTAAATCAGGCAATATTGTTGATAGAGGTAAGCATGCAAAGACAATCTACAAAGTAACCAGAAAAAAATGTAATGACTCAACTACCTGCAACTTTTCAGGAAAACCATCGACCTCCCACTCCTCAGAGAAGCTAATCATCTCCTTGGAGAAGCCAGTCACATTTACCTCTGCGAAGCAGAAAGGGTCAGACCCTTCCCCTTCCTCTGCATAGCCAGATCCTCCCCCCTCCTCTGCATAGCCAGATCCTCCCCCCTCCTCTGCATAGCCAGATCCTCCCCCCTCCTCTGCATAGCCAGTTCCTTTCTCCTCCTCTGCATAGCCAGGTCCTTTCTTCTCCTCTGTATAGCCAGGTCCTTTCTTCTCCTCTGTATAGCCAGGTCCTTTCTTCTCCTCTGTATAGCCAGTTGCTTCCCCCTCCTCTGCATAGCCAGGTCCTTCCTCCTCCTCTGCATAGCCAGATCCTCCCCCCTCCTCTGCATAGCCAGTTCCTTCCCCCTCCTCTGCATAGCCATATCCTTTCTCCTCCTCTGCGTAGCCAGGTCCTTTCTTCTCCTCTGTATAGCCAGTTGCTTCCCCCTCCTCTGCATAGCCAGGTCCTTCCAAAATTGAGGCCTCATATGCAGCGAGTTCCTATTTACAAAAACATTCCTTTACTCTTTTTCGTGTTTCAGTTTTGATCAATAATGCTGCTAAATTGTTCAAACTTGTTAACATGCAGAGACAATCTACAAAGGCTCAAGTATCAGAAGCAAGGACCAAGTTAACTAACACAACATCAGAAAAACAATATTCCATTCGCTCCTCTGAAAAGTCAGTAAACTCATCAGGAAAGTCAATCACATCCTCCGCCAAGTAGCAGAAGCAGCCTACCTTTAATTCAGCAATTTCAGTTCTAGATTGTCAATACATGTACTATGGTTTCTCTGACTCCCATTCTTTTGGTTTAATTAACAGAGAAAGAAAGGATTTAGCAATACTCCAAACATTGAACAAATATCAGATGTAAGTAAATGATACATCCATGTACCATCTCAGTTAAGATAATTTCATTTACCAATCTACAATACTTTCATCAATTTTACATAGTCTGTGATTTAGTTTTTTTCATTAAATCAGGCAATATTGTTGATAGAGGTAAGCATGCAAAGACAATCTACAAAGTAACCAGAAAAAAATGTAACGACTCAACTATCTGCATGTTCTCAGGAAAACCATCGACCTCAAACTCCTCGAAAAAGCCAGTAACATTTACCTCTGCGAAGCAGAAAGAGCCAGACCCTTCCCCTTCCTCTGCATAGCCAGATCCTTCCTTCTCCTCTGCATAGCCAGGCCCTTTCTTCTCCTCTGCATAGCCAGTTGCTTCCAAAATTGAGGCCTCAAATGCAGCGAGTTCCTATTTACAAAAACGTTCCTTTACTCTTTTTCTGTGGTCCAGTTTTGATCAATAATGCTGCCAATTGGTTGAAACTTGTTAACATGCAAAGAAAATCAACAAAGGCTCAAGTTTCAAAAGCAAGGACCAAGTTAAATATCTCCCCGTCAGAAAAACAATATTCCATTCACTCCTCTGAAAAGTAAGTTGACTCATCAGGAAAGTCAATCACATCCTCCGCCAAGTAGCAGAAGGAGCCTACCTTTAATTCAGAAATGTTAGTTCTAGATTGCCCATATATGTACTATGGTTTCTCTGACTCCCATTCTTTTGGTTTAATTAACAGGGAAAGAAAGGATTTAGCAACACGCCAAACATTGAACAAATATCAGATGTAAGTAAATGATACATCCATGTACCATCTCAGTTAAGATAATTTCATTTACCAATTTACAATACGTTCATGACTTTTACATAGTCTGTGAGTCAGTTTTCCTCATTAAGTCAGCCAATATTGTTGATAGAGGTAAGCATGCAAAGACAATCTACAAAGTAACCAGAAAAAATGTAATGACTCAACTATCTGCATGTTCTCAGGAAAACCACCGACCTCCCACTCCTCAGAGAAGCTAATCATCTCCTTGGAGAAGCCAGTCACATTTACCTCTGCGAAGCAGAAAGAGTCAGACCCTTCCCCTCCCTCTGCATAGCCAGATCCTCCCCCCTCCTCTGCATAGCCAGATCCTCCCCCCTCCTCTGCATAGCCAGTTCCTTCCCCCTCCTCTGCATAGCCATATCCTCCCCCCTCCTCTGCATAGCAAGTTCCTTCCCCCTCCTCTGCATAGCCAGATCCTTCCTCCTCCTCTGCATAGCCTGGTCCTTTCTCCTTCTCTACATAGCCAGTTCCTTCCAAAATTGAGGCCTCAAATGCAGCGAGTTCCTATTTACAAAAACATTCCTTTACTCTTTTTCGTGTTCCAATTTTGATCAATAATGCTGCTAAATTGTTCAAACTTGTTAACATGCAAAGACAATCTACAAAGGCTCAAGTATCAGAAGCAAGGACCAAGTCAACTACCACAACATCAGAAAAACAATATTCCATTCGCTCCTCTGAAAAGTCAGTAAACTCATCAGGAAAGTCAATCACATCCTCCGCCAAGTAGCAGAAGCAGCCTACCTTTAATTCAGCAATTTCAGTTCTAGATTGTCAATAAATGTACTATGGTTTCTCTGACTCCCATTCTTTTGGTTTAATTAACAGAGAATAAAATGATTTAGCAATACTCCAAACATTGAACAAATATCAGATGTAAGTAAATGATACATCCATGTACCATCTCAGTTAAGATAATTTCATTTACCAATCTACAATACGTTCATGACTTTTACATAGTCTGTGATTCAGTTTTCCTCATTAAATCAGCCAATATTGTTGATAAGGGTAAGCATGCAAAGACAATCTACAAAGTAACCAGAGAAAAAATGTAACGACTCAACTACCTGCAACTTTTCAGGAAAACCATCAACCTCCCACTCCTCAGAGAAGCTAATCATCTCCTTGGAGAAGCCAGTCACATTTACCTCTGCGAAGCAGAAAGAGTCAGACCCTTCCCCTCCCTCTGCATAGCCAGATCCTCCCCCCTCCTCTGCATAGCCAGTTCCTTCCCCCTCCTCTGCATAGCCAGATCCTTCCTCCTCCTCTGCATAGCCTGGTCCTTTCTCCTCCTCTGCATAGCCAGTTCCTTCCAAAATTGAGGCCTCAAATGCAGCGAGTTCCTATTTACAAAAACATTCCTTTACTCTTTTTCGTGTTCCAGTTTTGATCAATAATGCTGCTAAATTGTTCAAACTTGTTAACATGCAAAGACAATCTACAAAGGCTCAAGTATCAGAAGCAAGGACCAAGTCAACTACCACAACATCAGAAAAACAATATTCCATTCGCTCCTCTGAAAAGTCAGTAAACTCATCAGGAAAGTCAATCACATCCTCCGCCAAGTAGCAGAAGGAGCCTACCTTTAATTCAGCAATTTCAGTTCTAGATTGTCAATAAATGTACTATGGTTTCTCTGACTCCCATTCTTTTGGTTTAATTAACAGAGAAAGAAAGGATTTAGCAATACTCCAAACATTGAACAAATATCAGATGTAAGTAAATGATACATCCATGTACCATCTCAGTTAAGATAATTTCATTTACCAATCTACAATACTTTCATCAATTTTACATAGTCTGTGATTTAGTTTTTTTCATTAAATCAGGCAATATTGTTGATAGAGGTAAGCATGCAAAGACAATCTACAAAGTAACCAGAAAAAAATGTAACGACTCAACTATCTGCATGTTCTCAGGAAAACCATCGACCTCAAACTCCTCGAAAAAGCCAGTAACACTTACCTCTGCGAAGCAGAAAGAGCCAGACCCTTCCCCTTCCTCTGCATAGCCAGATCCTTCCTTCTCCTCTGCATAGCCAGGCCCTTTCTTCTCCTCTGCATAGCCAGTTGCTTCCAAAATTGAGGCCTCAAATGCAGCGAGTTCCTATTTACAAACACGTTCCTTTACTCTTTTTCTGTGGTCCAGTTTTGATCAATAATGCTGCCAATTTGTTGAAACTTGTTAACATGCAAAGAAAATCTACAAAGGCTCAAGTTTCAAAAGCAAGGACCAAGTTAAATATCTCCCCGTCAGAAAAACAATATTCCATTCACTCCTCTGAAAAGTAAGTTGACTCATCAGGAAAGTCAATCACATCCTCCGCCAAGTAGCAGAAGGAGCCTACCTTTAATTCAGAAATGTTAGTTCTAGATTGCCCATAAATGTACTATGGTTTCTCTGACTCCCATTCTTTTGGTTTAATTAACAGAGAAAGAAAGGATTTAGCAATACTCCAAACATTGAACAAATATCAGATGTAATTAAATGATGCATCAATGTACCATCTCAGTTAAGATAATTTCATTTACCAATCTAAAATGCGTTCATGACTTTTACATAGTTTGTGATTCAGTTTTCCTCATTAAATCAGCCAATATTGTTGATAAGGGTAAGCATGCAAAGACAATCTACAAAGTAACCAGAGAAAAAATGTAACGACTCAACTACCTGCAACTTTTCAGGAAAACCATCAACCTCCCACTCCTCAGAGAAGCTAATCATCTCCTTGGAGAAGCCAGTCACATTTACCTCTGCAAAGCAGAAAGAGTCAGACCCTTCCCCTCCCTCTGCATAGCCAGATCCTCCCCCCTCCTCTGCATAGCCAGTTCCTTCCCCCTCCTCTGCATAGCCAGATCCTTCCTCCTCCTCTGCATAGCCTGGTCCTTTCTCCTCCTCTGCATAGCCAGTTCCTTCCAAAATTGAGGCCTCAAATGCAGCGAGTTCCTATTTACAAAAACATTCCTTTACTCTTTTTCGTGTTCCAGTTTTGATCAATAATGCTGCTAAATTGTTCAAACTTGTTAACATGCAAAGACAATCTACAAAGGCTCAAGTATCAGAAGCAAGGACCAAGTCAACTACCACAACATCAGAAAAACAATATTCCATTCGCTCCTCTGAAAAGTCAGTAAACTCATCAGGAAAGTCAATCACATCCTCCGCCAAGTAGCAGAAGGAGCCTACCTTTAATTCAGCAATGTTAGTTCTAGATTGTCAAAAAATGTACTATGGTTTCTCTGACTCCCATTCTTTTGGTTTAATTAACAGAGAATAAAATGATTTAGCAATACTCCAAACATTGAACAAATATCAGATGTAAGTAAATGATACATCAATGTACCATCTCAGTTAAGATAATTTCATTTACCAATCTACAATACTTTCATGACTTTTACATAGTCTGTGAGTCAGTTTTCCTCATTAAATCAGCCAATATTGTTGATAGAGGTAAGCATGCAAAGACAATCTACAAAGTAACCAGAAAAAAATGTAACGACTCAACTATCTGCATGTTCTCAGGAAAACCATTGACCTCAAACTCCTCGAAAAAGCCAGTAACATTTACCTCTGCGAAGCAGAAAGAGCCATACCCTTCCCCCTCCTCTGCATAGCCAGATCCTTCCTCCTCCTCTGCATAGCCAGGTCCTTTCTCCTTCTCTGCATCAGAAGGTCCTTCCAAAATTGAGGCTTCAAATGCAGCAAGTTCCTATTTACAAAAACGTTCCTTTACTCTTTTTCTGTGGTCCAGTTTTGATCAATAATGCTGCCATGGTGATACTTGTTAACATGCAATGAAAATTTACAAAGGCTCAAGTTTCAAAAGCAAGGACCAAGTTAAATATCTCCCCGTCAGAAAAACAATATTCCATTCACTCCTCTGAAGAGTAAGTTGACTCATCAGGAAAGTCAATCACATCCTCCGCCAAGTCGCAGAATGAGCATACCTTTAATTCAGAAATGTTAGTTCTAGATTGCCCATAAATGTACTATGGTTTCTCTGAATCCCATTCTTTTGTTTTAATTAACAGAGAAAGAAAGGATTTAGCAATACGCCAAACATTGAACAAATCTCAGATGTAAGTAAATGATGCATCAATGTACCATCTCAGTTAAGATAATTTCATTTACCAATCTAAAATGCGTTCATGACTTTTAATAATAATAATAATACTTAGGGCATTTATATAGCGCACCTACCACACCGAATGCATGCTCAAGGCGCTCCCTGAATTATTACCCTGGTCTAACCCAAGCTGCCGATTAAGCGCTTGATGGTCCCCTCCAACACTACTTTCACCAGGTACCCATTTCCTGCTGGGTGAACAGAGGCACATTTTGAATAAAGTATCTTGCCTAAGGCGACACCACAAGTTATTAAACTCGTGTCTCAGTGTGGGGCAGGGAATTACCCTTCAAACTCTCAGTTCATTCAGCATTGAATCGGGTAACCCGTCCATCCGGCGAGCCACGCCAAATGTTGCTGAACTACACTGATAGCGGTCAACTGAGCTTCGCACAGGACCACGTGCCACCACTTACATAGTCTGTGATTCAGTTTTCCTCATTAAATCAGCCAATATTGTTGATAGAGGTAAGCATGCAACGACAATCTACAAAGTAACCAGAAAAAATGTAATGACTCAACTATCTGCAACTTCTCAGGAAAACCACCGACCTCCCACTCCTCAGAGAAGCTAATCATCTCCTTGGAGAAGCCAGTCACATTTACCTCTGCGAAGCAGAAAGAGCCAGATCCTTCCCCCTCCTCTGCATAGCCAGATCCGTCCCCCTCCTCTGCATAGCCAGTTCCTTTCTTCTCCTCTGCATAGCCAGTTGCTTCCAAAAATGAGGCCTCCAATTGAGCGATTTCCTATTTACAAAAATGTTCCTTTATTCTTTTGCTATGGTCAAGTTTTGATCAATAATGCTGCCAAATCGTTGAAACTTGTTAACATGCAAAGGCAATCTACAAAGACTCAAGTATCAGAAGCAAGGACCAAGTTAACTACCTCCCCGTCAGAAAAACAACATCCAATTCACTCCTCTGAAAAGTCAGTAGACTCATCAGGAAAGTCAGTCACATCCTCTGCCAAGAAGAAGAAGGAGCCTACCTTTAATTCAGCAATTTCAGTTCTAGATTGTCAATAAATGTACTATGGTTTCTCTGACTCCCATTTTTTTGGTTTAATTAACAGAGAATAAAATGATTTAGCAATACTCCAAACATTGAACAAATATCAGATGTAAGTAAATGATACATCCATGTACCATCTCAGTTAAGATAATTTCATTTACCAATTTACAATACGTTCATGACTTTTACATAGTCTGTGAGTCAGTTTTCCTCATTAAATCAGCCAATATTGTTGATAGAGGTAAGCATGCAAAGACAATCTACAAAGTAACCAGACAAAATTTAATGACTCAACTATCTGCATGTTCTCAGGAAAACCACCGACCTCCCACTCCTCAGAGAAGCTAATCATCTCCTTGGAGAAGCCAGTCACATTTACCTCTGCGAAGCAGAAAGAGCCAGATCCTTCCCCCTCCTCTGCATAGCGAGATCCTTCCCCCTCCTCTGCATAGCCAGGTCCTTTCTTCTTCTCTGCATAGCCAGTTCCTTTCTTCTCCTCTGCATAGCCAGGTGCTTCCAAAAATGAGGCCTCCAATTCAGCGATTTCCTATTTACAAAAATGTTCCTTTATTCTTTTGCTATGGTCAAGTTTTGATCAATAATGCTGCCAAATCGTTGAAACTTGTTAATATGCAAAGGCAATCTACAAAGACTCAAGTATCAGAAGCAAGGACCAAGTTAACTACCTCCCCGTTAGAAAAACAACATTCAATTCACTCCTCTGAAAAGTCAGTAGACTCATCAGGAAAGTCAGTCACATCCTCCGCCAAGAAGAAGAAGGAGCCTACCTTTAATTCAGCAATTTCAGTTCTAGATTGTCAATAAATGTACTATGGTTTCTCTGACTCCCATTCTTTGGGTTTAATTAACAGAGAATAAAATGATTTAGCAATACTCCAAACATTGAACAAATATCAGATGTAAGTAAATGATACATCCATGTACCATCTCAGTTAAGATAATTTCATTTACCAATCTACAATACGTTCATGACTTTTACATAGTCTGTGAGTCAGTTTTCCTCATTAAATCAGCCAATATTGTTGATAGAGGTAAGCCCGAAAGACAATCTACAAAGTAACCAGAAAAAATGTAATGACTCAACTATCTGCATGTTCTCAGGAAAACCACCGACCTCCCACTCCTCAGAGAAGCTAATCATCTCCTTGGAGAAGCCAGTCACATTTACCTCTGCGAGGCAGAAAGAGCCAGATCCTTCCCCCTCCTCTGCATAGCGAGATCCTTCCCCCTCCTCTGCATAGCCAGGTCCTTTCTTCTTCTCTGCATAGCCAGTTCTTTTCTTCTCCTCTGCATAGCCAGGTGCTTCCAAAAATGAGGCCTCCAATTCAGCGATTTCCTATTTACAAAAATGTTCCTTTATTATTTTGCTATGGTCAAGTTTTGATCAATAATGCAGCCAAATCGTTGAAACTTGTTAATATGCAAAGGCAATCTACAAAGACTCAAGTATCAGAAGCAAGGACCAAGTTAACTACCTCTCCGTTAGAAAAACAACATTCAATTCACTCCTCTGAAAAGTCAGTAGACTCATCAGGAAAGTCAGTCGCATCCTTCGCCAAGAAGAAGAAGGAGCCTACCTTTAATTCAGCAATTTCAGTTCTAGATTGTCAATAAATGTACTATGGTTTCTCTGACTCCCATTCTTTTGGTTTAATTAACAGAGAATAAAATGATTTAGCAATACTCCAAACATTGAACAAATATCAGATGTAAGTGAATGATACATCCATGTACCATCTCAGTTAAGATAATTTCATTTACCAATTTACAATACGTTCATGACTTTTACATAGTCTGTGAGTCAGTTTTCCTCATTAAATCAGCCAATATTGTTGATAGAGGTAAGCATGCAAAGACAATCTACAAAGTCACCAGACAAAATGTAACGACTCAACTACCACCAACTTCTCAGGAAAACCACCGACCTCCCACTCCTCGGAGAAGCTAATCATCTCCTTGGAGAAGCCAGACACTTTACTTCTGAGAAGCAGAAATAGCCAGTTCATTCCCCCACCTCTGCATAGCCAGTTCCTTTCTTCTCCTCTGCATAGCCAGTTCCTTTCTTCTCCTCTGCATAGCCAGTTCCTTTCTTCTCCTCATCATAGCCAGTTGCTTTCAAAAAAGAGGCCTCCAATACAGCGACTTCCTATTTACTAAAACGATCCTTTACTCCTTTTCTGTATTCCAGTTTTGATCAATTATGCTGCCAATTTGTTGAAACTTGTAAAAATGCAAAGACAATCTACAAAGACTAAAGTATCAGAAGCAAGGACCAAGTTAACTACCTCCCCGTCAGAAAAACAATATTCCATTCGCTCCTCTGAAAAGTCAGTTCACTCATCAGGAAAGTCAGTCACATCCTCCGCCAAGTAGCAGAAGGAGCTTAAGTTAATTTCATTTACCAATCTACAATACGTTTATGTCCTTTAGATAGTCTATGATTCAGTTTTCCTCATTAAATCGGCCAATATTGTTGATAGAGGTAAGCATGCAAAGACAATCTACAAAGTAACCAGAAAAAATGTAATGACTCAACTATCTGCAACTTCTCAGGAAAACCACCGACCTCCCACTCCTCAGAGAAGCTAATCATCTCCTTGGAGAAGCCAGTCACATTTACCTCTGCAAAGCAGAAAGAGCCAGATCATTCCCCCTCCTCTGCATAGCCAGATCCTTCCCCCTCCTCTGCATAGCCAGTTCCTTCCCCCTCCTCTGCAAAGCCAGTTCCTTTCTTCTCCTCTGCAAAGCCAGTTCCTTTCTTCTCCTCTGCATAGCCAGTTGCTTCCAAAAAAGAGGCCTCCAATACAGCGACTTCCTATTTACTAAAACGTTCCTTTACTCCTTTTCTGTATTCCAGTTTTGATCAATTATGCTGCCAATTTGTTGAAACTTGTAAAAATGCAAAGACAATCTACAAAGACTAAAGTATCAGAAGCAAGGACCAAGTTAACTACCTCCCCGTCAGAAAAACAATATTCCATTCGCTCCTCTGAAAAGTCAGTTCACTCATCAGGAAAGTCAGTCACATCCTCCGCCAAGTAGCAGAAGGAGCTTAAGTTAATTTCATTTACCAATCTACAATACGTTTATGTCCTTTAGATAGTCTATGATTCAGTTTTCCTCATTAAATCGGCCAATATTGTTGATAGAGGTAAGCATGCAAAGACAATCTACAAAGTAACCAGAAAAAATGTAATGACTCAACTATCTGCAACTTCTCAGGAAAACCACCGACCTCCCACTCCTCAGAGAAGCTAATCATCTCCTTGGAGAAGCCAGTCACATTTACCTCTGCGAGGCAGAAAGAGCCAGATCCTTCCCCCTCCTCTGCATAGCGAGATCCTTCCCCCTCCTCTGCATAGCCAGGTCCTTTCTTCTTCTCTGCATAGCCAGTTCTTTTCTTCTCCTCTGCATAGCCAGGTGCTTCCAAAAATGAGGCCTCCAATTCAGCGATTTCCTATTTACAAAAATGTTCCTTTATTATTTTGCTATGGTCAAGTTTTGATCAATAATGCTGCCAAATCGTTGAAACTTGTTAATATGCAAAGGCAATCTACAAAGACTCAAGTATCAGAAGCAAGGACCAAGTTAACTACCTCTCCGTTAGAAAAACAACATTCAATTCACTCCTCTGAAAAGTCAGTAGACTCATCAGGAAAGTCAGTCGCATCCTTCGCCAAGAAGAAGAAGGAGCCTACCTTTAATTCAGCAATTTCAGTTCTAGATTGTCAATAAATGTACTATGGTTTCTCTGACTCCCATTCTTTTGGTTTAATTAACAGAGAATAAAATGATTTAGCAATACTCCAAACATTGAACAAATATCAGATGTAAGTGAATGATACATCCATGTACCATCTCAGTTAAGATAATTTCATTTACCAATTTACAATACGTTCATGACTTTTACATAGTCTGTGAGTCAGTTTTCCTCATTAAATCAGCCAATATTGTTGATAGAGGTAAGCATGCAAAGACAATCTACAAAGTCACCAGACAAAATGTAACGACTCAACTACCACCAACTTCTCAGGAAAACCACCGACCTCCCACTCCTCGGAGAAGCTAATCATCTCCTTGGAGAAGCCAGACACTTTACTTCTGAGAAGCAGAAATAGCCAGTTCATTCCCCCACCTCTGCATAGCCAGTTCCTTTCTTCTCCTCTGCATAGCCAGTTCCTTTCTTCTCCTCATCATAGCCAGTTGCTTTCAAAAAAGAGGCCTCCAATACAGCGACTTCCTATTTACTAAAACGTTCCTTTACTCCTTTTCTGTATTCCAGTTTTGATCAATTATGCTGCCAATTTGTTGAAACTTGTAAAAATGCAAAGACAATCTACAAAGACTAAAGTATCAGAAGCAAGGACCAAGTTAACTACCTCCCCGTCAGAAAAACAATATTCCATTCGCTCCTCTGAAAAGTCAGTTCACTCATCAGGAAAGTCAGTCACATCCTCCGCCAAGTAGCAGAAGGAGCTTAAGTTAATTTCATTTACCAATCTACAATACGTTTATGTCCTTTAGATAGTCTATGATTCAGTTTTCCTCATTAAATCGGCCAATATTGTTGATAGAGGTAAGCATGCAAAGACAATCTACAAAGTAACCAGAAAAAATGTAATGACTCAACTATCTGCAACTTCTCAGGAAAACCACCGACCTCCCACTCCTCAGAGAAGCTAATCATCTCCTTGGAGAAGCCAGTCACATTTACCTCTGCAAAGCAGAAAGAGCCAGATCATTCCCCCTCCTCTGCATAGCCAGATCCTTCCCCCTCCTCTGCATAGCCAGTTCCTTCCCCCTCCTCTGCAAAGCCAGTTCCTTTCTTCTCCTCTGCAAAGCCAGTTCCTTTCTTCTCCTCTGCATAGCCAGTTGCTTCCAAAAAAGAGGCCTCCAATACAGCGACTTCCTATTTACTAAAACGTTCCTTTACTCCTTTTCTGTATTCCAGTTTTGATCAATTATGCTGCCAATTTGTTGAAACTTGTAAAAATGCAAAGACAATCTACAAAGACTAAAGTATCAGAAGCAAGGACCAAGTTAACTACCCCCCCGTCAGAAAAACAATATTCCATTCGCTCCTCTGAAAAGTCAGTTCACTCATCAGGAAAGTCAGTCACATCCTCCGCCAAGTAGCAGAAGGAGCTTAAGTTAATTTCATTTACCAATCTACAATACGTTTATGTCCTTAAGATAGTCTATGATTCAGTTTTCCTCATTAAATCGGCCAATATTGTTGATAGAGGTAAGCATGCAAAGACAATCTACAAAGTAACCAGAAAAAATGTAATGACTCAACTATCTGCAACTTCTCAGGAAAACCACCGACCTCCCACTCCTCAGAGAAGCTAATCATCTCCTTGGAGAAGCCAGTCACATTTACCTCTGCAAAGCAGAAAGAGCCAGATCATTCCCCCTCCTCTGCATAGCCAGATCCTTCCCCCTCCTCTGCATAGCCAGTTCCTTCCCCCTCCTCTGCAAAGCCAGTTCCTTTCTTCTCCTCTGCAAAGCCAGTTCCTTTCTTCTCCTCTGCATAGCCAGTTGCTTCCAAAAATGAGGCCAATACAGCGACTTCCTATTTACTAAAACGTTCCTTTACTCCTTTTCTGTATTCCAGTTTTGATCAATTATGCTGCCAATTTGTTGAAACTTGTAAAAATGCAAAGACAATCTACAAAGACTAAAGTATCAGAAGCAAGGACCAAGTTAACTACCTCCCCGTCAGAAAAACAATATTCCATTCGCTCCTCTGAAAAGTCAGTTCACTCATCAGGAAAGTCAGTCACATCCTCCGCCAAGTAGCAGAAGGAGCTTAAGTTAATTTCATTTACCAATCTACAATACGTTTATGTCCTTTGAATAGTCTATGATTCAGTTTTCCTCATTAAATCGGCCAATATTGTTGATAGAGGTAAGCATGCAAAGACAATCTACAAAGTAACCAGAAAAAATGTAATGACTCAACTATCTGAAACTTCTCAGGAAAACCACCGACCTCCCACTCCTCAGAGAAGCTAATCATCTCCTTTGAGAAGCCAGTCACATTTACCTCTGCAAAGCAGAAAGAGCCAGATCATTCCCCCTCCTCTGCATAGCCAGATCCTTCCCCCTCCTCTGCATAGCCAGTTCCTTCCCCCTCCTCTGCAAAGCCAGTTCCTTTCTTCTCCTCTGCAAAGCCAGTTCCTTTCTTCTCCTCTGCATAGCCAGTTGCTTCCAAAAATGAGGCCAATACAGCGACTTCCTATTTACTAAAACGTTCCTTTACTCCTTTTCTGTATTCCAGTTTTGATCAATTATGCTGCCAATTTGTTGAAACTTGTAAAAATGCAAAGACAATCTACAAAGACTAAAGTATCAGAAGCAAGGACCAAGTTAACTACCTCCCCGTCAGAAAAACAATATTCCATTCGCTCCTCTGAAAAGTCAGTTCACTCATCAGGAAAGTCAGTCACATCCTCCGCCAAGTAGCAGAAGGAGCTTAAGTTAATTTCATTTACCAATCTACAATACGTTTATGTCCTTTGAATAGTCTATGATTCAGTTTTCCTCATTAAATCGGCCAATATTGTTGATAGAGGTAAGCATGCAAAGACAATCTACAAAGTAACCAGAAAAAATGTAATGACTCAACTATCTGCAACTTCTCAGGAAAACCACCGACCTCCCACTCCTCAGAGAAGCTAATCATCTCCTTTGAGAAGCCAGTCACATTTACCTCTGCAAAGCAGAAAGAGCCAGATCATTCCCCCTCCTCTGCATAGCCAGATCCTTCCCCCTCCTCTGCATAGCCAGTTCCTTCCCCCTCCTCTGCAAAGCCAGTTCCTTTCTTCTCCTCTGCAAAGCCAGTTCCTTTCTTCTCCTCTGCATAGCCAGTTGCTTCCAAAAATGAGGCCAATTCAGCGATTCCTATTTGCAAAAACGTTCCTTTACTTCTTTTCTGTGTTCCAGTTTTGATCAACAATGCTGCCAAATTGTTGAAATTTGTTAACATGCAAAAACAATCTACGAAGACTCAAGTATCAGAAGTAAGAACCCAGTTAACTACCACAACATCAGAAAAACAATATTCAATTCGCTCCTCTGAAAAGTCAGTAGACTCATCAGGAAAGTCAGTCACATTCTCCACCAAGTAGCAGAAAGAGCCTACCTTTAATTCAGCAGTTTCAGTTCTAGATTGCCCATAAATGTACTATGGTTGCACTGAATCGATTTTTTGGTTTAATTAACGGAGAAAGAAAGGATTTAGGAATACTTCACACATTGAACCAACATCAGATGTTAGTAAATGATACCTATATTGTTTTGTCCAGCAACGGATTGTGACTTTATTAATGTTTTCCATTCTACACGGAATAAAAGTTATTACACTTGAAATAACGACTGGAAAACGAATACTGCTATTTTCGGGACGTTTTGGTTTCCAAGTTCAAAAAAATATATATAGTTCATATAAATCACATAAACTACATGCATAGAACTATTCCTTTCGGGAGTTTATGTTTTCTTTTGAATGACATTCCATTGCTGTACAATTTGCTAGGAATATCAACCAACCGATGCTGAGTTTCCTCGCTGTTGAAGGTAAAAGTGAGGTAACAGTTATCGCTATAATGCTGTATAACACTCTACAAATCCACTTCCAAATTCGTACACAATGTTACTTGGATCAAAAGGTTATACCTTCTGAATGGAGACATATCTATACTTCTTAATCGATCTGATTTGATTTGATTTGATATGTTTTCCTTCAAAGTCCTAGTGGTAGTAATTCTAAGTTCGAGGTTTCCTAAAATGCCTTACAACTAGGTTACAGTGATAACTGCTCGCCCTCAAGTACAGCTGTCATGCAAATCGTTATATGATTTAAAACAATTTAAAGTTTTTGAAAACTTTTCTTAGGATTTGAAAATCAATTAAATTAGTTTTTTTGGAAAGAATAAATGGTCCAAAATATGTTTTGTTCGGGTTTAAACTTCACTGTGTTAAAGAGTAGCTCCCAGATAATTTAGACTAATTTATCCAAGGCAAACTGTACATTTATGATCATGTTTTCATAATATATAGTTCATATTTTGAATTTACGTGAGGTCATTATTATTTTCAACTAATCATAAAAGTGATGAAATGCGATTTGAAAAATAATAATCAGCTTCCTGCTTCGATCGTGTTTTTTCCGTAGATTTTACCGGAAGTTACGTCAATTGTTGAAAACAAGAGTGACGTGGCCGCCATTACTGACGTAAACAACACCACGTTTTATATTTCAGAAATCATGTTCTTGTCGATATTGGCCCATCAAACAAAGTTTTAGTGATTTCATTTTAATATCTGCTGTATGAAAGGATATCCTAAGAGGAAGAAAAGCTACATGATTTTTTTTCGCAATTTTTATGGAAACTCCGATATACCCGATATATTGACAATGTTATGTCATAGTTGGAAAACCAGCGGTCTTAACTGTTTGACTCTGGTGAGTTAGTCGTAGTGTCTTTTTACCTTATCATCTGTTTGTCTATGGAATCTTTCATTTACCTTCTTTGTATTAAACTTCCTTTTGCATGTTTGAAAATGTTTCGATATTTAGCCTTGAAAAAAATCATCTGCCCGTCTTTAAGAATAGTCTTATGTGAAACATAAAATGGAAATATTCATTTGGAAATAAATGTGACTGAACAAAATTTATATTTATCCAGTGATTTCTGGGACAATGATGATTTATATTTTCTTGTGTAAAATATTAATATGATAATTTCCATGATAAACAAATATGAGGCATTTGTTGAATACAATTGAAACTAGAAAAATCAATGCATGTGAGGTTTTCCTCAACTATTT
Source organism: Steromphala cineraria (assembly GCA_916613615.1). Lineage (NCBI taxonomy): Eukaryota > Metazoa > Mollusca > Gastropoda > Trochida > Trochidae > Steromphala > Steromphala cineraria. The sequence continues at coordinate 33,728,386 of OU744722.1, read as the reverse complement.
TCTTTTAAAAATTGGAATAATATAAAAAATGTTTCATGTTCCATATTGAAAGTTGTTTATTATTTAAATGGACAGCATTTTTTTCAAACAGAATATGTCATATTTTCTTATATGACTATGATATGTATAAATATTTGGAGTGATTTTCTGGAAAACATTTATTTATCTAAGTTTGTACTCTGATATCCAAAATCAAATTTAACAATGAAAGTATAAAAATTTCTTCAGTCAATTATCTTGTTTATTTGAAATTCAAAAACAGTTAATTTATAAACAAAAATGTTCATACCAAGGTCTGAAACAATTATCAAAATATTTATTGAATATAAGGAATAATTATATTCCATTAATATCTAGTGTATGTGCATGTATTAATTCAGAATTCAGAACGATTTTTAATATCAATTTACAGGCAATGCTCAATAGTCCACAATTAGAAAAATAGCAATAAGATCAAATGGAAATAAAAAAATGTGAATGCTATATGCATATCCTCAGAAGATCAGCTAATAAGAAGGCGCCAACATCTGAAAATATTTATTGTTCTCTGTTTGCATAACATTTTGTGTCAAGGACGGGACTTGAGGAAAAAATATCACAATCAAAACTTTGTGAGGAGGAATTTCGAATTTAATTTTTGCAAAATTTTTGATATTGATATATCATTCTTATATTCTAATAATTCTATAATGATATTCATTTAAAAACAAATCTGAATATTTTTTTATATATTTCCCAGCTTACAGCAGAAAAACATCTTATTATTGGATGGGGTAACATTTTTCAATATGTATATAATCCCTGTAAAGAATAATACAATTAAAGGGCCAGTTGACCACTTTCCAATTTTGCAAAATGAGTCAAATAAGAGTGACGTCCTTTGGAAAAGTCAAGTAAGTAATTCACGATGCCCGTTTTTAAACCGTGTGACATGTCAACATAATGGAGGAATGATGTATGTTAAATCACATCATTTATAAGTTTTAAAATTTAAAATTATTTTTTCATAAGTTACATATGATATTGATTTAACTACAAATAATCAAGTTTATACCTTCATGAACTTAATAATGTTTGAAGTCAATTCTTTAGTAATTTAAAGTAATGTGCCATACTTTTTCATTATGTCATATTTCACGTTAGGCCAATAGAATATCATGTTATTGTAGCATAAATTACTTTCATGAAATGAATTCTGATAATCCTTTACAGACTTAGCAAATTTATGGGGAAACACCCTAGCTACGGCTTCATAATTTCTGTAAACTTCTACCACGTTTATTTCTTTTCGAATATTGTCAATTTCATCTTCATTTGTACTTCATTGCATAAAATTTAACATTATGGCTAATGGAAGACCAATGATACAGCAGATGTAGTAGATAAATTTGATTTTACTTGACGTATAGTCATCGAAATATTTACATAAATTATGTAATTGGTTTATTTAAAATTTACTTGCATAGTTGGAAAATAGATATTTATGCAAAATTCATCACTTGAAAAGTATTTATGCTACGCCAAATAGCATGTTAGTCTATTGGCATACCGTAAAATATGACATAATTATGACAGCCTGCTGATTATTTTTAGAATTAAAAAATGTTGCATACACAGATATACAAAAGACTTTCATGATTTTGGCGCAATGAGTCCTCCTTCCCTCCTCCCTCCGTTCATCTTCATCCGCCACCTGCGACCTCCCACCTCTTCGTGGATGCGTCCACTCAGGGCTGGGGAGCCCATCTGGGGGCAAGTCAGACGTCAGGTGTCTGGTCCCCGGAGCAGCGCACATCAATGCCTTGGAGGTGGAGGTAATCAGGCTAGCTGTCTGCCATTGGTCCAACCAGCTGTCGGGACAGGTGCTACTGATACACACGGACAGCTTGACAGCCGCCTGGGCGATCAACAAACAGGGCTCCACCAGGGCAGACACCATTCTCCGGCTGGTGATGGAGCTCTTTCGTTTGACAGACAGTCTGGACATGACAGTGAGGGCTGTGCACATTCCCGGGTTGAAGAACGTTCTGGTGAACGCTCTGTCCAGGCCGGACAGTCCCAGTCAACGGAGTGGATGCTTCTCCCACGAGTGTTTCATCGAGCGGGCTATTCACAAAGGGAGGCGGTGGCTGTTTTCTCCGCCCAGCGGGCCTTGACACCCAAGCTGTACGATGTGCAGTGGGGTTAATTCGTCACCTTCTGTGAGAACAGGGGACTGGATGTTCATGGCTTTCCATTCCGCAGGTGGCCGAGTATCTCGTACACCTTAGAGAGGAGAGGAGGCTGCAGGCCTCCTCTATCAATACTCATTTGTCTGCCGTCATGTCTGTCCTGCGCAAGCGGGACCCTGCTGCGGACATGTCCTTGCTTAAGGAGGTGATCAGGATGTATCGGCAGGTAGACAGTTGGGTCAAGCCAAGACCCCCGGAGTGCGACCTGGCGGTTATCCGTAGGCATCGGCGCTATGACTTTTACGAGTCGCTAACGGACACTATTGTCCTCTGACTGACCGTCCTGGTGGCTATGGCCTCTGCCACTAAGATATCTGAGCTGCATGCCCTTCAGGCGGACCTGCTCCGCTTTGACGCGGGGGATGGAGGGTATGCCACGCTGGGTCTTCCGCCGGATTTTGTGTGCAAGAACCAGGGGTCCGACGAACGGGGAAGGGTCTTTAACATACCGGCATTCGCGGGGTCCTCTAGCCCTTTGGATGAGGAGAGCAGACTCCTCTGTCCGGTACGGGCCCTCCGCATTTATGTGGAACACACTCGATCCCTTCGTCAGGGAAGGCGGCGGCTCTTTCTGCCACACTCGCAACAGAGTGTCAAGGAGATTGACAGACGAGCCCTGGCTGTCTTTTTGCGGTCAACCTTCTCGAAGTCTACAAGGCTGAAGGTGGTCTGGCGGCTCCAGCTCGCTCGAACCCTCACGAGATTCGGGCGGTTTCGTCTACGATGGCGTTCCATAGCAACATTGAGGTGGCGGACATCATGTCCAGCTGCTTCTGGAAGTCCGGCATGGTGTTCGCCAACCATTACCTCCGGGAGGTATCGTCGGAGGATATGGCGGGCGTATCCAGGTTTGGGCCTCAGGTGTTCGCCTAGCAACAGACGGTGGCTCCTGCCCCAAAAAGAGGGTTTGCAGCTCATCGTTAGCTTTTGCTTGTGTTTTGTTGTCTTTGTCACAATAAACTTTGCATCGCACCATCCGGTTGTTTTGGTGTTTTTTTTCTTTTTATCCTTAGACTTGTGACTTGGGGTGGGTTTTCTTTCTATTACGGAGTCCCCATACCCCTAAGCTTAACTTATGTCTAAGCCCCCACTACCTGGTGGGGTAAGTTACTGGCCTTGGTTCCCGACTTAGCATTGGCTTGGACTTTGCAGCCCTCCACCTCTGTGGTATTCTGGGCTATAATGAGTCAGAGACGGTAGAGTAGGTTAAATAATAGTACGTTTTTGAGTAAACGTTATTATTTGTAGTTACCGTTGACGACTCAGAGTCATTATTTCCCACCCTTTCTCCCCGCCTGTGAATCTGGTCGCACCAGTGCCCGTTCTCTCCAGGAAGTCTGAATGATGATTGGGTCACGTGAGGGAGGAGGTGCCGGGAAAGCAGGTAACTCCAGTGTTGTTTTTTAATCAGTGAAATCTGGTCGAGAGTTAATTGACAGGCAATTAAGGGCTACTGTGAGTCGTTGACGGTAAGTACAAATAATTACGTTTAATCAAAAACGTAAATTAACACAATTTCATCCTCGTCCACAATGTATGTTATGGGTTTAGTGTATATGCCTTTATTTTCATACAACGTAAAATACATATCAAATGTTTAGTTTTAAATCTAAAATACTTAATTATTCATTAAATGTTTCTATAATTACACCGAAATTAACTTAAACCTTGATCAGTTTTCACATTATTAATATAATATTCTCGAAAGGGACGTAACCTGGAATGTATCTATTACATGAATTATGAAGATATGTTTTTGATATGATAGTGATATCATCATAAGCAATAATGACTATTTAGGCTTCCGAATAAGGGCGACTGTAGAGTCACGTTATCAGATGTGAACGAATATTCCTGATCTCGTTAATAATCTTTTAAATATTGAAATAACAAGTTAAAGTAATTTACGTAAGTCGATTCCATTAGTAATAATAACTTGGTCCTTGGCGGAAAGAAGAACTGCCTAATTTGCATAGGAATTCGAAGTTGCCTTATATGATATCGACAAGAAAGCTTTTTGGCATTATTTGTGTTTTCTTTTAGTATTCTCTTGGTGTCAAAATATAGTTGTGGTTACATATTTAGACGATTTTTGTTGAAATTATCGAAATTTATAGATAAAATGAGGAAACGTTTCCGGTACGAGTTCGTAGGTTACGAATTAATATATCCATGTCTTACACACTTAATGTAAACACAGATGGCCACGAGTGAAAAGGAAAAGAAAAGCTACATGAATTGTTTAAAAGAATGTAATGTTAATTGGTTATTCAATATCAACATGTTTATATAATAGATTGTTCTCTGGTTAACATAATGTTGGTATTTGAAAGTAATTGATTGGTATTGCGGATGACAAAAGGCAAGCTGACATAACTTCCTTGAGAGGCATTTTAGAAGTTGGAATAATTAAAATGCTGAAGAATGTATTGATGAAAAATTCTTTGTTCATTGTATGCGACGTTTCGACACAGATTCTTGCGTCGCTATCAAGCAGAGGAAGAGTAGTGAAGAAGGGGCATATATATTGATATATAGTACAATACACAGTAACAACAATTTAATCAAAAGAGTTAATGTAATTAAAACAGAGATAAGTGGTAAAAGGGGGGGTCACTGCAGAAATCGAGTTTGGGATGGTCATATTTGAATGAATAATTCCACATGAAAACATCCCTACAACCTATTTACATATGTACCATAGTTCCTTACATTTGTATTTTCTGTAATCAAGTTTCATCAATAAATCTGCCAAGATTGTGCTACAGTTGTTAACATGCAAAGACAATCTATACAAGTCAAAGTAAAAACACAGACCAAGTCAACTACCTGCAATATCTCTCGATAACCATCGTCCTCCTCCTCCAAGTAGCAGAAGGAGCCGGTTTTCTCTTCCTTTTCAGCTAAGCCAGTTCCTTCATCCTCTACAAAGCATGCCAATGAGAGGTCCTCCTCCAATTCAACACTTCCAGGTTCATATTCCGAATCAAGGTATTGTGGCTGCACTGGGACTTGTTCTATCTATTTGTTTGATAAATAGAATATGAATTTTTTAAACACTTCAGAGAAGAGTATTTTTGCAAGTGAGATGTGCATAGACATTGATGGACGGTATGGATTTATGTCATAAGACACTCCTTAATCTTTCAACAAGTTCCTGTTTTATTAAGCCACTATGTCATATGTTTGTTTTTCAAGATTTCAATATTTTTTCTTTGCTTTGTCAGTCTTGATTACCAAATACATTAGCATCGTATCGTTACTGTTTATTGCTTGCCTCAGATGCTTTTCATATAGCATGTTGGACACACTATATTTACCTTCTAGCTATAGGTAGAAAAATCAACAACTTAATAACACTATGTCAGTACACCTTGAGAACACCTCCCATTGAAATTCAAGGTGTATGTACAACTTCACTCAAATTGTTATCTGGAGGACTGCCATATACATGTACACATTCCTCAAACGGGTAAAGTCACATTCACCCAAGCAAATCAAACTCACTCTTAAAGAAGTCCAAGTACATAGCATTTTTAATGACGTTGAGTAGATAACTTTATCTTGGTATCCCACCGTATTATGGTTCGATGGCGTCATCATTAACCCTTTTCACCCCCTCTTGGCCCTTTAGAGATGAATAGGCACTGTTCTCTAATTGAAAAGGTATTGTTTTTATATCAACATGGGATTGAGTAGGTATTGTTCTTATGTCAATATTGAATCTGTAGGTATTGTACTAGGGCCACCCTTAACAGGGTGGGCACCTGGTGCCGAGCTAAATTTAGAAACACGTCATGGTTATTACATACGATGGTGCAATAAGCAGGCTATAGTTAGTAAGTGGGTAATCCCCAAGTCTAAAAATAGGCCATGCGTTGTCAGCTATGCGAGTGGTCAGCCATTCTCTCCCCACAGAGGCAGCTCAGTCATACCCGAGTTAGCCTCTGTTCTATTACGCTATTACTGAGTTCCGGCAGATTGCCCTAGCGGCAAAAAATTGTAACTTGGGATATCTCCCTTATTTCCAGCCAATGAAAACACCGTTTGGATATCCACGACTTCGGGAATTCTCAACAGTTGCTCAGTGACTTTCAAAAGCATGCCTTTAGGTTTATTTTTCATCAACAGTGTGAGAGGGAAAATATTTGAAAATCAGATATGGGTAGGGTTTTCATTAGTAACATACTGTTTTAAAATTGTGTAAATTGTTTTTTGTTTTATGATCAATTTTATTTTAATAATTTACCAAATTAAAACTAATGAGAAGGTAAAAAGCGATGTTTTGTAGAAGGAAGAGTTATCTCCCCTGGATGTTTAATTTCAACGGGAATAGCCGAGCTTGTGCGAATGACCACTTTTTAAACGGCCTCGCTGATTGCACAACTAACTTCGATTGCCTCCAATCAGATTTCTACTTTTCTATCCCGTGTATAAGCCGTAATAGAACAGATGCTAATTCAGGTATGACTGAGTTGCCTCTGTGGGGAGAGAATGGTGGTCAGCTGGTTGTAAATAGATATGATGCAATGTAAGATGGCCGTTTAAAGACAGGTGGCTCTATGGGAATTTCATAATAAAAAAGGTATCCTCACGATAGATAAAAAAATAGTGAACGAAATAATGCTAGCGTTCACTCTAGTAAGTTAAATGCGTCCTTGTAACAGGCAGAGCACCCGAACTTGCTATCTGTATTCGAGTTGTATTTAGTCAAAAAATGTCTAAAGCAAAAATCATGTATTAGGCCCAAGCAGTAAACAGGTAAGATGATTCAGTTATAACATACTTCAAATGACACACACAACCAGTATTTGCTCGCCATCCAAGTACATGTTCCTCACACCTCATTGAACACATATAGCAGAAGTTATGAAAGGGTGTCTTATTTGCTTTTTTTTGGATCTGATCTCCTCGTGAGGACAACGATCCATTGCCCTGTTGACGAATCATTCGCCCGTAACATCCTCACTTAAGGGGAGACTGCTTGGTGAACGTCTATTTGATACAAAACATATATTTCCATATTCATGCTTGTTCCGATAGCTGTCGATTTCATTCACATCTTCAGTTAAAAGAATATTTTTCTATCAGGTATATTTTGTGGAAATGAAAACCTCGATATTAGTAGAAGGCTGGAGAACGTTTGCATTGCATTGCATTCATGTTTAAATTGGTACAGGTTCAACTCCTTTGATGGGTACATATATTTTTTTTAGGTTTTAAAAAATTCAGTTTAATATGTAAAAAACATATAAAGCAGTTCTTACCATACTGAGCTTTAAGTATTCCATATTAGTCCAGTAATTTTATCAGAGTACCCACCAAAAATTGCAACAGAAATGATTTCAACTGATTTACACTCTATGACTATCCCTTTATAACATATAGGAAATCAAGGAAAATCTAAGTGGTGGATCAAGGTCAAATGTGACTTTCAAGGTCACAGGGGTCACGGGAACAGATTTTGTATCAGATTTTTAAATATTTTCCTCTTACGTGTATCATGTTGCATATCAAATGAAAGCTAGTTGTTTTTTCTTTTCAAATTTGACACTTTTTAATAGTCTACTACACAACATATTGTTATAAAATCCAAATATTTAATTTAGAACCCTGTTTTGACATTACATTCAGGGCGAAATATGCTGACCACAGATACGTATGACCTCTTTCGCACATTAACCACTGCAATGTTGTCAGAACAAAAATGTTTGACCAAATATTGTTCAATATCATCTTAATGTCATCTTTCTTTATAAGAAATATATCACCAACAACTTCTACAGGTTGATGTCGCGTGTTTTTCAATGTGAAATATCCAGGGAATGATCAGCTGAGGTTATAGGTCCTTACCTGAAGGCATCATATCCTCTTCTCTTTGCAATTTCTGAGTATTGATAGCCAGGTTATCTTGTTTTAAAGAATTAAATGTGACAGCAGCATAAGTAAATTTAGAATTTTAAGAAAGTCTTTGTGAACTTAGTCACAAAGATTTAATTTTGCCGTCATAACTGCCATAAGTATTCTTCGATCATGAAGGTGTCCCCAAGTTTCTTTAAATTGGTTTAGAATCATATATAATACAGGCTCTTGTTTGTACACTCAAAGACACCCAGAGACATTTTACATGCACCAATAAGTAAATCATGGGGAATCTAACCAAAGTTTATCCTAATTATTTCATATTCATATTTATCCAAAATGATGTATCAATATATTAAATATATTCAGATGAGCATCTTCCAATCCACAGGTATTGAGTTGAAGAAAGAAAATCTAAAATTTATTTCATACCACATGTACTTTTTATAACCAGTGTATATAGACTACATTTCTTCTACACCTTTGTTTAATGGTGGGAAGAACCTTTGTACCTCAGGGATAATGGATTTTATACCTGTCCTCTCAAAAATGGCTATGTTATCCCTAAAACATTAAGACGACTTTCCAGTTACCATACGAAATTCATATTTTGAGAATATCAGAATTGCTATGGAAGATTAAAGACTGACTGTACATTTCATAATAGAGTGATGCATGGTGACAATGTAAGAGTTGTTTATTTGATTAACACTAAATAGTAAATTTGAGTCAATCATATTTCCAATTTAAGTCGTGGAGATCGCAAAGCAGTGCAGGGCTTTGATAAAGTGCAAAATTGCTTTCTATGCTTTAAAAAAGGTCCATTCCATGGAACTTTACCTCAGCAGTTAATGCCATTGTTACCTCATTAACCCTCTTAAAAAGCAAGTTTAGATCTTCAACAGCAACCAGAAGTTAGCACAAGATTCAAGATTCAACATTCACATTCGAATGTTGAATATTGAATATGGTGCTAACTTCAGGTACAAAAATCAACATTCGCGAATCTGAATCTGAAATTAAATTTCACATTCACATTCGAATCTGAATGTTGATTTTTTTTCAACATTCACATTCAAAATGAATGTTGAGTTTTTTCAATTTGAGCTTTCAAATCATATCTTATAGACTCTACATATATGAACGAATGTTGAATCTGGAATTTATTTCCACATTCAGATTCGCTCTCGGACTGCCTCCGGGCTTAGATTTGACTACCGCATAATACCTTGCTAAAAACACTGTCTCCCGATGAATGTGCGAGAAATCCAACATTCGCGAATCTGAATCTTAAATTAAATTTCACATTCACATTCGAATCTGAATGTTGATTTTTTTTCAACATTCTCCTTCAAAATGAATGTTGAGTTTTTTCAATTTGGGCTTTCAAATCATATCTTATAGACTCTACATATATGAACGAATGTTGAATCTGGAATTTATTTCCACATTCAGATTCGCTCTCGGACTGCCTCCGGGCTTAGATTTGACTACCGCATAATACCTTGCTAAAAACACTGTCTCCCGATGAATGTGCGAGAAATCCAACATTCGCGAATCTGAATCTTAAATTAAATTTCACATTCACATTCGAATCTGAATGTTGATTTTTTTTCAACATTCACATTCAAAATGAATGTTGAGTTTTTTCAATTTGGGCTTTCAAATCATATCTTATAGACTCTACATATATGAACGAATGTTGAATCTGGAATTTATTTCCACATTCAGATTCGCTCTCGGACTGCCTCCGGGCTTAGATTTGACTACCGCGTAATACCTTGCTAAAAACACTGTCTCCCGATGAATGTGCGAGAAATCCAACATTTGCGAATCTGAATCTTAAATTAAATTTCACATTCACATTCGAATCTGAATGTTGATTTTTTTTAAACATTCACATTCAAAATGAATGTTGAGTTTTTTCAATTTGGGCTTTCAAATCATATCTTATAGACTCTACATATATGAACGAATGTTGAATCTGGAATTTATTTCCACATTCAGATTCGCTCTCGGACTGCCTCCGGGCTTAGATTTGACTACCGCGTAATACCCTGCTAAAAACACTGTCTCCCGATGAATGTGCGAGAAATCCAACATTCGCGAATCTGTATCTTAAATTAAATTTCACATTCACATTCGAATCTGAATGTTGATTTTTTTCAACATTCACATTCAAAATGAATGTTGAGTTTTTTCAATTTGGGCTTTCAAATCATATCTTATAGACTCTACATATATGAACGAATGTTGAATCTGGAATTTATTTCCACATTCAGATTCGCTCTCGGACTGCCTCCGGGCTTAGATTTGAATACCGCGTAATACCCTGCTAAAAACACTGTCTCCCGATGAATGTGCGAGAAATCCAACATTCCGGAATCTGTATCTTAAATTAAATTTCACATTCACATTCGAATCTGAATGTTGATTTTTTTTTCAACATTCACATTCAAAATGAATGTTGAGTTTTTTCAATTTGGGCTTTCAAATCATATCTTGTAGACTCTACATATATGAACGAATGTTGAATCTGGAATTTATTTCCACATTCAGATTCGCTCTCAGACTGCCTCCGGGCTTAGATTTGACTACCGCATAATACCCTGCTAAAAACACTGTCTCCCGATGAATGTGCGAGAAATCCAACATTCGCAAATCTGAATCTGAAATTAAATTTCACATTCACATTCGAATCTGAATGTTGATTTTTTTTCAACATTCACATTCAAAATGAATGTTGAGTTTTTTCAATTTGGGCTTTCAAATGATATCTTATAGACTCTACATATATGAACGAATGTTGAATCTGGAATTTATTTCCACATTCAGATTCGCTCTCGGACTGCCTCCGGGCTTAGATTTGACTACCGCGTAATACCTTGCTAAAAACACTGTCTCTCGATGAATGTGTGAGAAATCCAACATTCGCGAATCTAAATCTTAAATTAAATTTCACATTCACATTCGAATCTGAATGTTGATTTTTTTTCAACATTCACAATCAAAATGAATGTTGAGTTTTTTCAATTTGGGCTTTCAAATCATATCTTATAGACTCTACATATATGAACGAATGTTAAATCTTGAATTTATTTCCACATTCAGATTCGCTCTCAGACTGCCTCCGGGCTTAGATTTGACTACTGCGTAATACCTTGCTAAAAACACTGTCTCCCGATGAATGTGCGAGAAATCCAACATTCGGGAATCTGAATCTTAAATTAAATTTCACATTCACATTCGAATCTGAATGTTGATTTTTTTTCAACATTCACATTCAAAATGAATGTTGAGTTTTTTCAATTTGGGCTTTCAAATGATATCTTATAGACTCTACATATATGAACGAATGTTGAATCTGGAATTTATTCAAATCTCGGACTGCCTCCGGGCTTAGATTTGACTACCGCGTTATACCCTGCTAAAAACACTGTCTCCCGATGAATGTGCGAGAAATCCAACATTCGCGAATCTGAATCTTAAATTAAATTTCACATTCACATTCGAATCTGAATGTTGATTTTTTTTCAACATTCACATTCAAAATGATCATAATGTAAACAATATCATGTTTTGCTATTCAATTTTGGCGCATATTTATGAATAAAATATGATTCCTTCAAAAGTAAATCATTGTCATTATGATAATTGAGTTTATATATCGGGAAAACTTTGAACTTGCCATTTCCACATTTATCTAAATGCTCACTAAGAGGAATAGTTCGATTTCGGGGCTGGTTTATGTGAGATCGATGGAGATTCATTCTTCTCTTTAATTTTTGTTCCGTTTTCCCGATATACTTCTCATTACATCCAGAACATGTGATTACATAAATAACATTTTTAGTATCACAATTCATGTTTTGCTTCACAACAAATGTTTCATTTGGTTTAATGTCAATTGAGCACCCTTCAATAATATTTTCACAAGTGTGACATCTTAAATCTCCACATTTTGAGACTTTGGGAATAACATCAACTGAGTCAAACCTGGAACTAGTTAACATTTTTCGTAAGTTTTTGGGTTGCTTACGACTGTTAATGAAAGTATATTTATTGACAATCTTTTTCATTTTCTGACTGGGACTTAACATTGAAAGGTATCGCTTCACAATAGACATAGCGTTATCATGGTTGGGATTAAAGGTAGAAACAAGAGAAATATTGTTTTGAATATCAATGTCTTTATCCACTTTTGATCTCAGTTGTTGTTGGTCCATTTTTAAAGCCTTATGTATACTATCACTTATCAATTTGTCTGGATAGTTTTGTTTAAGTAGAAAGTTTTTCAATTCATCAAGGCGATTAGTTTTAACAACATCATCAGAAACAATAGTACAAACTCTCCTTGCTAAACAGTAGGGGGTGTTTCGCTATATAGTTTTATGATAAATAAGACAACACGGATTCGTCATTGCTGACTGACTCTCGATTCAAACTGCACCCGGCAATTAGTGCTTGGGGCAATCATTACGTGATTGACAACACATGACTGATTTCTTAACTGTCAATCTGAGCACACAACTATGTGTTGATTATATGAATTGATTTATTGTTTTGTTCCTGTATAAGTATATGTTACCTTCCATTTGTAATCTTACTTGACAAGACCCACATAATGGTCGAAATGAAATCATCGTATTAAAGAAGATTGATCCAGTCCGAACCATCTGATGTTTACTCTTTCTTATATACAACCTTTCTTCACGTGAGAAACCAACTCTCCTTATTCAAAATATATATATATTTATATGTAAGTTATATTTATATCTACCAAAAATGTATATTATGTTTTCGGCAAGTTACTGGTGTTTGAAAACGACTGTGTACATGAAGCTTGTGCCAAGGAACGTTCCAAGGTCTAACCATATGGTTTGAGAATGACGAGGCACTGATATATTTGTATCAGTTGAGCTGTTTTTGTTTCTCTCTTCTGAATACCCTCTAGTTTTATATTACTGTAGATGACAATCTTATTATTTGTTGGAATGTACGTAATGATTTTTAATTCCTATATACATGAGTTTTTGTGGTACCATTGTTTGTACAAAAATCTTGAATAATATTGTAATTGACGGGGTGGTGGTTGTAGGGGAGGGGGAAGTAATGGGGGAGACCCCCGGGGGTTAGTGAGCCATGCTCACTTTTTTCTTTTAAAAAAATCTATTAGTGCTACGTACATATTTCTGGTTTGATCTCATGAGAGTTCCCACCCTACGGATCAGGCTATTTCGGAACCACACATCCAATGGAGGGCTCGGCTCTAATGCGCACTGGTATATTTTTTCAATCCAGTCAGTGATTTAAGAACTGTTACGACTTAAATGACCTGATGTGCCAAACCTTAAAAGCTAAGTCTTGGGGATATTACCCTGAACATCAATTACTCTCTCCGTGGAAATGTTCTCCACAGTGAATGTTTTAATTGAATAATGATTCATGGCGATATAACTAAAAAGGTGCCAATGTTGATTATTTTGTACAAAATAAAATATCTTACTAGCAGGATTTTTATGTCATTAAAATAATATATATATTGCTACCATTACGCATCCTACATAAGTTTATTTTACATGTCAGCAAACTTATTATTTCTTTTATTTAGATGTTTTTCAATCTAAGTCTATAGAGTGAAAGATATTGAAAAATGATCCATGGTTGAGTAACCTTCACGGAAGCCGACTTGATATTGGCTTATCTTACCATTTGCCCTAGTCTGATACAAGTATCCAACACATAATAGTTATTCGGGTTATTGATATTTCCTTTCTGATGAAATGGTTTAATAGTTAAAGAAATTATCAATTATCTGTTAAAAAATTAACAGATCTATATTGTCAAACTATTGTCAAATAATTAATTAGTTCATATACGTATTTCGATGTCACTTATGGGGCTCTCTAGAATTTCTCTACAAACGTTAGAGTTCTCAGCCAATGAATAAAACAAATTATCCTCGTTTACATCGTTATTTGTTGAACTAAGACTTCAGATAGAAAATACGTGTTACTGATATCTCTATTTGATATACAGAAAAAGGTATATACTTTTACGGACCATCCTTTTAGTACATCCATCACCATTTAAAGATGTTAGATTTACCTTTATCATTACTACGTTTCATGCACTATGCTGCATCAATAAAAAAGTCCGAAAAAAAATTCTACATCTCTGTTTACATCAACATAAAGTGTCTCCAACAGTACTATAATGTATTTGAACGAATGTGTAAGCTGTAATTTAATCTGGAATTCCGATTATTTTTTCGGACTGCGTCAAGGCTTTACATTGACTCAGCTAATGCTCCCAAATAATAGTCCGATATTTAAACTTATAAAATAACGAATCTGAATCTTAAATTCTATTTAATTTTCAAATTCGAATATCAAAGTCAATTTGTTTCAATTTCATCTTCAAATCCTATCCTATCCCTATCCATATACGATACAAACAAATGTTTAATACATGTAACAAAATGTAATTGATCATGACATTAACAACATCCATTGTACTCTGAGCCGGAGGTTTATAAATGTTCAGTCATTTCAGTCATTTTTATTTGCTTGCAATTAAATAGAATGAATATCACCAAATTAACGATATCACAGAGACGATATCTCGTCATGTTTTCACTGTCTTGTTTCTACTTACGGTACTCTCCGTGTTCGGCAGTTCGGGTGTTTATTGGGCTCGAATGGAATACGGTCCCTGGCAGTTGTTATATCATTACATAACATTTTCGCGAACTTCCGAAAGAAATTCAAAGGTTTGTGTATTACCACCGGCCGTAATAAATCCAGATTTGGGGATATTGAAGCGTGTACCCGTTTGAATCTTTTCCCGACTGCAATACACATATCTTATACTTACCGCGCGCGACAGATAGAACATGTATTACGAGCAATTCTTACTTGAAGAGGATCGACATTACCAATGACGTAATCAGTTTTACTGATGCAGATAATTCTGGTATTTAATCCAGTACATTTTTGCATCAGTTCATTATGATTGTTTGCTGCACAAGAGGGAGACGGTGTCTGAAAAGGTGAGTAGAATTTATATCTCAAACATACCTGTTGTTCATATTTCCTTGTTCTACCGTTTCTAGTGAAATTTACTTATTCATGGCATCATGTTGATATATGATAATTATTATTATTGACACGCATAATATAATAATATTATTTGTTTATAATATCTGTTTGGTTTATTCACCTTTGTAATTCTACCGATGTTTATATAAAGTGTTTAGAGGAATAAACATTTTGCACTGAATATTTAATCGTAAACATAAATCGTAAATCATTATCATGTGTAATTCGGCATATCTATAAAACTATGGCTCCAATATACTTGAAATTTGGTACATATGTTGATATTACTATCCCATCATATCGAGGCGTATCAGTTTGTAAGGATCAAAATTTTGTAAGGGCAAAATGTACATCCTCTTCAGTTCACTTATATTTAAGGATACACATTTTGAACTTCATTAAATTGGTATATATTTACTGTTATGATCTATAGTACTTACCGAAACAAACTGATTGATATCAACCGCGACGAATATTCTCATCTGATAATTGTATGTATTTTTTGAAGATTTGTTTTTTATGTAAGTGTATCGTAATACAAGATCATCGTAGCATCAACATAACCACAGTCAATCGACATATAATGTATTTGTTAAATGCGAAATGCAAAGATCCATACTAAGTTCAATTAGAATTAAAAAATGTGCGATACGTAAATATCTGTGCAATTTGGCCCCGGAAATTATAATTTATAGACATTCGTGGTCATTCATATGATATCTCATTGGCAGAATGATAAAGATTTCGACAGTGATCTTTTGATAATTCTCTCTTTATCAAACATAGTAATGTGTACGATTTGACAAAATTAAATCAATAATACATAACAGACATCGATCATTAATATGATATTATACGCATTACATAAAGGACTCAAGTCATTGTTATACTTAAGTTAAAAGATGTAATACCAGGACAGAGATATTGTTTATGTAAAATCGGTTATGTCTATTTAATTATGATGTTATACACCTATTTTGGAATTTATTCAAATTAATTTTACACATAAATAAACATTTTAAAGGAATATACATTTTGCCCTGAACGTTCATATTACGTCATATTTAAAAAAATCTATTTTAAATATCACAATTATGTACTCGTCTCAGAAAATCAATTGTATTTTTTGCAGATTTTTAAAAGCAAAGGGTTAATTTTAAAATGGAAAAACGAGGTTCGAATGGCGCGCGCCATTGTAAACACAAGTTATCTCTAGTGCAAATCATTATCGTTCGTAATTCGGCATCTCTTAGGCTTTAGCTCTGATCTACTTAAAAATTTGAACATATGTTCATATCAATATTCCCCCATATTAGAGGTATCAGTTTTTGTTGTTTTTTGGTACCAGTTTATATCATGACAGGGAGTCAAAATTTCCAAAGTCAAAATGTATTTACATTTAAGGCAAAATTTTATTAATGTTGAGTTTTGGTTTAGCTTACTATTTTTGACATTTTACAATAATAAACATAAATGATCGAATATTCTGTTCCTATGGTAAATGTAATGTAATTCTATCGACTTCGATTTTTTAGTTTGTTGTCTTAGCAAAATAAGTTAACACATAAGATTATTTTTCGATCCATTTGGAGCCTCCTTCCACTTCAGAAAAGGGTAGGGTGGGCATGGTTGTGTTCGTTATATCCCATCGTGAACTCCATCCAATTTAGAAATGGGACCGCTGAATTATTTTCTACTTAAACCAACTGTTATTATCAAGTATGATATAAATTTCCAAAAGTATTTTGAAGAATTATGATTAAGAAATCATATTCTGACGCTAAAATGTAGTTCCGTTAACTTGGAACTTCGAAAAGAGCAGACACGTGTCTTATTCATTAAACATCACTTTTCTCTTTAATGGAATGTTTTAAGTTAAGACAAGATAATGCATGATGAATAAAACGCGCGGTACATCATACATGTAGCTGTGTTTTTTGACATCTTACAAATATAATACATTGAGTATATTTAGGTTTGAGGAAAACTGTGTTGGAAACTGTATACATGGCAAATCGCTTTAATCTGCATCTATATAGATTTCATCGATCCTATTCTAAGAAGGCACGGGTAAAAGCTAGTAAACTCAGCTTAGTCAGGTCTAATTTCATAAAAAGTAAAGGTTACAATGCAAGTTGAAGTTACAGTTAAAGTGTGTGTGGGAAATATACATTGCACTGATTGCAGTAATCCTTTCACATAAAGTAATCTTTCAGTACGGTATAAACGTACTTTATATATGCAGTTTGCTATTTTAATATCTTACATATACATTACATAATACATTAGGTATCTAGGTTTGAGGAAAACTGTTTGAAAAAATATACTAAAAGACTAAAAAGCATGATTCGTGCCACGTGCGCTATAATTCTAATAAAATTCACGTATGAAGTAGTGGTTTTAGTGATTTTAATGTATCCTGTATATATTGCCTTAACTTAAACACTTAAAGGAATATACATTTTGACTTTGGAAAATGTGACTCCCTGTCATGATATAAACTGATACCTCCGAACAGGATGGAATATTAATATGAACATATGTTCAAAATTTCAAGTAGATCGGAGCTATAGTTTAGGAGATATGCCGAATTACGAATGATGATGATTTGCACTAGAGATAGCGTGGCGCCCTCCATTCGAACCTCGTTTTTCCGTTTTAAAATTCAACCTTTGCTTTAAATACTCTGCAAAAGCTACAGTTGATTTTCTGAGACGAGTACATAATTGTGATATTTAAATTAGACATTTTTTTAATGTGACGTTATATGAACGTTCAGGGCAAAATGTAATTCCTTAAAAACAATAACTTAAAAAATTCTATTAAAGAGAATAGTGATGTTTAATGAAAAAAAACACGTGTCTGCTATTTTCGAATTTCAAGTTAACGGAACTACATTTTAGCGGCAGAAAATGGTTTCTTAATCATAATTATTCAAAATACTTCTGGAAATTTATATCATTCTTGAAAATAATAGTTGATTTAAGTAGATAATAATTAGTTCAAGATGGGACATTCTATCTTGCAATTGCAAGTTGGAATGGCTGTCACTCGTCCCATTTCAAAATGGAATGGATTTCAAGATGAGACATAACAGTGTTTATATTTAGTATTGTATTCGAGGCATAACATATATATACTTTAATATAATCAATTCGCGAACCAAATCAAATGAACCAAAGCCACACCTTATTCTGGTTAGCAAATTGGTAGAATTTTGAAGTAAACTTCAATATGTTATGTCTAAACAATAAGATTAAGATAAAAAGTATATATAAAATAAAAAATACATTGTACTCTTATTTTATTAGGATCAATAAATTTGATTAACTTTGATATAACTTTCTTATAACAGTAAAGTAAGATAATGTGTTAATAAAACAAAAGAATAGTTGAGAAAATCCCACCGTAATGCACATAGGTTTAAACGTTCTGATAAGCAAATATGTAGCAATTTGGATTAAGCACTTAAATATAAATGTTCATGTTTTTCTTTGGTAAATTTACGCCACAGACCATTCACATGTAAGTGCAAGTGCGAGCATGCATTTTCCAACCAAACTATTGAGGGACCACTTTTCTGTTTTAAAATGGGCATGAAATGTACATACTCGTAAAATCATCACATAAATGAATTGCTACAATCTAATGGTTGCAAACGACTTGGTCATCTTCATTGAAAAGATAATAATTAATTCTGTCATAACAAAATACATCATTTAATTTTGAAAGTAAACATTATTTTGTCTCAATGTAATAACTCTTGTGATCATAATAATTTAATACTTACATAATAATTCTTCGGAAAAACGTTCGTCGGTATATCTGATCTAATCTATATTATCATATATACATTATGTTATTTATGCATAGTTATGCATTTATCAAGCAAATTATGTAATACTAACCAATGTTTGGTCAAAGTTAATGTAAGTCGTTTACATGTATCATCTCCATTACATTCATCTTCCCGATGCAACGGATTTAAAGGGTCGAATAGTTCAATGATTTGTGTTTATAATGAACCAATGATCGTGTTCTTAATGGCAAAGGTGAGGATTCATAATTGAATTTAAACATATTTTATTCACAAAGAATAAATTCATGGACAAGTTATCACAACTTAAATCATCTCCCTCTCCTTAATATATACACGTTGGAGTTGCATCGTGTACAAAAGGTATCTACAACATTATAAAGGCATATTGCTATTTAGAATGGATAAAACGTGATTAACCAACGCGTCTTGTTTTAGAAATGATACTGTTATGATTCATACATACATCCTGATAATATATAAATAATTAAACCTTTAAGTCGTAATTTTGCACATATCAGATGACTTGGAGGAAATGATACATATGATATAGAACATCATTAAAAATTATATACTTCTACGAAAAAAATGCATAGACACGTATATTTGGTATCACGGTTATTATTATTAAAATCAATTTGGTAATACAAATCCAACATTACTTACTTTATGTTACCCTGAATACATGAAAATTTATTGCCAGTTAATATTTGATTATGTTCATTTCGCAGAATTCAACAATGTTTATTATCATTATAAAGACTAGTCAGCTCGAATGATGAAACATGATAATAGAATAACTTATTCATTGTCTTAAACAACCGTCATTATACATATTTGTGAACTAACATAAGAAATAGTTCATTGGAGAAAAAAGTTTATGTCGCATAAGTTTCATGAAAAATTTTGACATGTTTACCATTCTCTTGTATCAAATGAATATTGTCAATATGGTTAGCAAAATCAACGGATTTGTAATTAATATTATTCTTATCTAGATTATTATGAACTTCAGAATACACACCACACACATCATTAAAGTTTAGAGTGTCTTTAAGAAAATAAGCACTTTCCTATGCATGAAATGACGACGTACACTTTGTTTGTTTACAGAAAGTTCTTGGATAGAAGGATAAGAGTGCTTGGATTGTTCAAAGGATGATGATCAAAACAGAAATCTCGACCTCGTAATACAGATAATGAACATGGATGAACAAGACATTCCAGAAAACTCCGACAGTGATTGCGAAGTCCATTTTCAACAATTCAAGGACGACCGGAAAAGGACAAAAGGCAACCAAAATGAAGATCAGGGACATGAACCTGACAATGAAGAATTCAATGAAGAAAGTGATCAAACCTCACCAAATGAGGTGGAATGCAACATGGACGAAGAAGAGCATGGTACCGACAAAGTTGAAGCAGACAAAAAGACGCCGGTAAGAACGACGAGGAAGGCGATGAAGAGAATGGTCCCGACAAAGATGACGACGTTTCTTCAGAGGAAACGGTGACCCATATCCCAAAGAAATTCTCTTTCAAACTTTCTCAGGAGGAATGGAGAGAAATTTCAGTGCAAACGACACGAGACGGATCGCGAACTCTCACGAAATTATATATCTGTTTTCGTAAGACACACAAGTCAATACATCGCTTCATGTCCCATAGTTGCCAAGCGGAATTTTGTCAGTCGCGTGAATAGCAGGAAAAGACACACACCTTTCTTTAAGGGGCTGTCGGCTTGCAAGTTTAAAGGATGTCTTCATTTTGAATTCACCATAAAAAAGACCCCCACTGCTGATAAGCCTGTCAAAGTTCGCGTGAAAGCTAGGAATGGCGACACAATTTGCCACGACAAACAACAACGGATGTCAAAACCCTTTGCCGGTGAAACCAGAAAAGATGCAAAAGAAAGTCTGAGAAAGATTGGCCCTACTAACTTCATTTACAGCGGATTGGCAGAAGCTGATGCTTCAGCACTAGCTGCTGGGAAATTTACTAATGTCGGAAACAAGACAGTTGTCCAGAAGATGTCGTCAGAACTTAATCTTGAAGAAAGGCTTCACAAGGACCTCATCACAGAAGTCAGCATTACTCGAGAACTGTTGAAAGAACAAGACACCACATCAAAGCACATTACGGGTTTTGTACTGTTCTTCTCTATTACGCCGTTCTGTGTACATTTGTACAGAGAAGCACAGCTGGAAATTCTATCCAACCTTGTGAAACAAAAGGAAGGTATCTTATACTTCGATGCCACAGGCAATGTTGTAAAGAAAATCGAAAGACAGTCCAAACCGGTGTACAGTCAGGCCTCGATAATCCGAACGCTCCCATTTTTCATCAAAAACGTTCGGATAGTGAAGCGTTCGGACTACTGAAACGAACCTTACAAGTCGGAGTTACTCGACTTTGAATCTACAGTCAGACGAGAATGTATTTATTATATCAAACGAGTTTATTTCATGTACATATATATATTTATAACTATTACACAATTTATTAAAATCATAAACTCCATAAACACAAAATGAGACATTTCAATGTATTACAATCACAAACTACCATCACGCTCAACTCACATGTCAATCCACTGTCATTGAAGTTTACCGATCCAATCAATGTGTTGATCACTTACCCGAATGGATTTGATGAACGGCCGGATTAATGAAGCAGAAATAGTGATAATTAACTAATCCGTTACTGCTAATTGGCGTTCGGATTCGGAAACTGAAGCAACGGATTAATGAATCAACATTTAATGAGTTTATATAGAGATTAGTTTGGTTACAGATGGCTACCGTTCGGATACCGCGGGATTCGGATTATCGGTGGACAGATTATCGATGTCTGACTGTATTATTATCCACTGCTTGTGAAAGGACGGAACGCCAGATATCGCCGCATTTCTGATGAGATTCCAAAGATCTTGTCGCTTGCTACATCCCGCTGCAGCTAGTCCTCAAAGGGTAGAAATCGACTTCAGCTTTGCGATGATCCATGCAATTCTACTCGCTCTCAACGCCAAAAGTCCCCACACTTACATCGGAAGAGCAGCGCGCATAGTAGTAGAGGGGAAATCAAGTGGAATGAAGAAAAAAACAGTGTTGCATATATGTACTGCTCACATGATGCACCTGGTTGCCCGCCGCCTAGTCAAATGTTGCAATGATAAAGGATTGCGCCAGTTTGTTCTGTTTGTCGTTGCCTCACTGATTGACTCCGTGATGTGGAATCAATTCATAGAGACCTATCGCTACCTCTGCATTCTGCTATTGTCCGAAACAACAACTTCACACCCAGATTATTTTACTGCGCTAACGCATCTCAAAAACAGGATTGCAACCAAGGGGAGAGAAAATAAATATGACGCGGAAATGTCCGAAGACTCCGACACACAAAGTGAAAAAGAAGAAGCAGGTGAAGAAGAAGAAACCTTCAAAGATTCTAAGTTCGCAAAAGAGTGTGCCAATGTCAGAGAGAAGGTTCAGACAGAACTGAAGGAAACTCAAATCACTAACGGTGCTCAAAACGATTACCATTCACCGTCCGTTCTCGAGTCAATCGAAAAACTTACAGGTACGCTGCCTCTTTGGACAGGATTGATGTTAGGTGATTTGAAGAGGCACGAGAAGGGAAGCGACATAAAGACAGGTGATGTGAAACTCCACCATGACACGAACTCTCCTGCCGAAAACTGGATGAAAATAGTGAAAAGAGACGTGATGCAAAGCAAAAAGCGGAAGTCTCCGTCAGTCGTAATAAAACGACTTCACAACACCACGATAGGCCGCCTTGTTGAGTACAATTTGATGCCACAGAAAGACAAGAAAAAAGGAAAGAGGTCTGGAACCGACGAAGCATATGATCAAGAAGAAAAGTGGGGGAAAAGAAAAGTGAAAAAGGGCAAATATTTTAAAGGAACCACTTCCATCCCATCGCCAAAAAAGAAGAAAACAACCTAAAAGACACCTCGAAAGAAACAGCGTCAAAAGACTGTTGACTCAAAAAATACACAAACGGCGTTGCATTGGGGCGGGACTGAAAAGGCACATGGGAAGGTGGTGTACCTTTCAAACACCTGTCCAGTTGACAATTTACTTTACATTGTGTACAGGATGGCACAAGATTCAGCTCTTGTCAGAGACTTTTTCACAAGCCATGATCCAGAGATACCAGTGTGTGGCATTTTGTTGAGAATAGTTGCATATTTCTCCAAGAATGAATGGCAGCAAGGTAGAAAACTTTGGCTTGAATCCTGCTGTAACATGTCAGGAACAAATTGGAATCTGTGGGGAAGTGAGTCCGAGAGGTTTGTGCTGCCCTATGGGGTAGTGCAAGAGACAGAAAGTCGATCAACATGTTCCGGTCGTAGCTGTCCACGCAGTGAGAGAATCAACAGAAGCCCTGAGATCCTTTTAGGGTAGGTTACATGGAACCATCATATAATATGTCATAATATTGTTCTTCCACATCCATAGCATTTTGGGGCGAGTAACTGTAATTCTGTACAAATGACAAATTGTGCCATTCATGTTTAAAGTAGTAACATAAAGCGTCAATGCCAACGAAACAGAGTGAATCAATATCCACTAATGTAGAATCAATAGAACAAAGTGATCAAAATAGTAATAGTCATGGTAACATTAATCTCTATATTCAATATTTCATATTGATATCATTACTCATCAAATTCAAAATATTAGTGTTAATGAAACTTATTATTAATTATTTTGATTTTCAGGGATGTCGCAAGTGACGTGGACAATCACATGGTCATTCAGGAGTCATTTGCTGATTGGGAGTCTGAACACGTCGTTCAGTGCCAGGCACCTCTCCCTAAGTACGCTTTTTATACATTGTATAACTTTATATGAATTAACTAACATGTGCATTTCCTTATGATAAATGTTATTTTAAGGTTAAAACCTTTAACATTCGACACGAATTCTAATCAAATCATATATGTTTTGGTTATAATTACAGTGGGAGAATTTGCAGAGGGAAGAGATATTGGACAAAGAGAAAGTTCCTACATGACAGGCCTCCTATTCTGATTGCATCTGTGTCGTATCTGAGCAACCAAAGGGGAATCTCGGGCGAATGTCTCCCACAGGAAGTGAAGGTCCTTGGGAAAAGGTATGGCTTGATGTGCATATACAACACACATGCATATATTTGATACCAAGATACCACAATAGTAAAGTGGTTTGATAAGACTAATGCGTGAAAGGCGCGTTCTAATTGATATTACTCAAAGCGATGACATCATACGATTACTTAAATGATATAATGATTGGATTAACATTGAATGTGTTAATGTAAGATTCAGATTCGAATGTGAATGTGAAATTTAATTTCAGATTCAGATTCGCGAATGTTGGATTTCTCGCACATTCATCAGGAGACAGTGTTTTTAGCAGGGTATTACGCGGTAGTCAAATCTAAGCCCGGAGGCAGTCCGAGAGCGAATCTGTATGTGGAAATAAATTCCAGATTCAACATTCGTTCATATATGTAGAGTCTATAAGATATGATTTGAAAGCCCAAATTGAAAAAACTCAACATTCATTTTGAATGTGAATGTTGAAAAAATATCAACATTCAGATTCGAATGTGAATGTGAAATTTAATTTCAGATTCAGATTCGCGAATGTTGGATTTCTCGCACATTCATCGGGAGACAGTGTTTTTAGCAGGGTATTACGCGGTAGTCAAATCTAAGCCCGGAGGCAGTCCGAGAGCGAATCTGTATGTGGAAATAAATTCCAGATTCAACATTCGTTCATATATGTAGAGTCTATAAGATATGATTTGAAAGCCCAAATTGAAAAAACTCAACATTCATTTTGAATGTGAATGTTGAAAAAATATCAACATTCAGATTCGAATGTGAATGTGAAATTTAATTTCAGATTCAGATTCGCGAATGTTGGATTTCTCGCACATTCATCGGGAGACAGTGTTTTTAGCAGGGTATTACGCGGTAGTCAAATCTAAGCCCGGAGGCAGTCCGAGTCCGAATCTGAATGTGGAAATAAATTCCTGATTCAACATTCGTTCATATATGTAGAGTCTATAAGATATGATTTGAAAGCCCAAATTGAAAAAACTCAACATTCATTTTGAATGTGAATGTTGAAAAAAAATCAACATTCAGAATCGAATGTGAATGTGAAATTTATTTTCAGATTCAGATTCGCGAATGTTTGATTTCTCGCACATTCATCAGGAGACAGTGTTTTTAGCAGGGTATTACGCGGTAGTCAAATCTAAGCCCGGAGGCAGTCCGAGAGCGAATCTGTATGTGGAAATAAATTCCAGATTCAACATTCGTTCATATATGTAGAGTCTATAAGATATGATTTGAAAGCCCAAATTGAAAAAACTCAACATTCATTTTGAATGTGAATGTTGAAAAAATATCAACATTCAGATTCGAATGTGAATGTGAAATTTAATTTCAGATTCAGATTCGCGAATGTTGGATTTCTCGCACATTCATCGGGAGACAGTGTTTTTAGCAGGGTATTACGCGGTAGTCAAATCTAAGCCCGGAGGCAGTCCGAGTCCGAATCTGAATGTGGAAATAAATTCCTGATTCAACATTCGTTCATATATGTAGAGTCTATAAGATATGATTTGAAAGCCCAAATTGAAAAAACTCAACATTCATTTTGAATGTGAATGTTGAAAAAAAATCAACATTCAGATTCGAATGTGAATGTGAAATTTATTTTCAGATTCAGATTCGCGAATGTTGGATTTCTCGCACATTCATCGGGAGACAGTGTTTTTAGCAGGGTATTACGCGGTAGTCAAATCTAAGCCCGGAGGCAGTCTGAGAGCGAATCTGAATGTGGAAATAAATTCCTGATTCAACATTCGTTCATATATGTAGAGTCTATAAGATATGATGTGAAAGCCCAAATTGAAAAAACTCAACATTCATTTTGAATGTGAATGTTGAAAAAAAATCAACATTCAGATTCGAATGTGAATGTGAAATTTAATTTCAGATTCAGATTCGCGAATGTTGGATTTCTCGCACATTCATCGGGAGACAGTGTTTTTAGCAGGGTATTACGCGGTAGTCAAATCTAAGCCCGGAGGCAGTCCGAGAGCGAATCTGAATGTGGAAATAAATTCCTGATTCAACATTCGTTCATATATGTAGAGTCTATAAGATATGATTTGAAAGCCCAAATTGAAAAAACTCAACATTCATTTTGAATGTGAATGTTGAAAAAAAATCAACATTCAGATTCGAATGTGAATGTGAAATTTAATTTCAGATTCGGAAACGCGAATGTTGATTTTTGTACCTGAAGTTAGCACCATATTCAATATTCAACATTCGAATGTGAATGTTGAATATTGAATCTTTTGCTAACTTCTGGTTGAGATCTACAGTTAAGTACAGTCTCAAATAACCGTTTGTCAATGCTCCTTACATTTTCATATTTGATAAATTACCGGTAATCTGATTTTCAAAAATTTAATATGAGTCTTATCACTATTCTGCAACATCAAATATAATTAAAGATAGTAAAATATTTTCTTACTCTGGTTGTGATTAGAGCAAACCGAACCAAACGTTGACAAATGTTTGACTTGACATGTGTTGAGAAGTGAGAGTAAGGATGAGGTAGGGTGAAAATAGCTGGCGTTTTAATCCATAAATTTGTTATACGTATTATTTGGAGCTTTAGCCAGAATCGATTCCTAATTTAAAAGATGTCAATTGTTTTTGCTAATAATGATCAACGTATTAATCTTCCTTCTTCAAAGGTAAAATTAAGGAATACTAAAATTGTATGTAGATCTATATATATTTGACAATTAAATACAATGTATTGTAAATTTCTTAATTAACCCATGCACTACTAGCGACCCTTTTTGCAAAGTTTTATTAACTGAACTCTAGTCTTCATTCTTAAAGGTATGGCATGCATGTTTAGCTACAGGGTCAATTGACTCTGGGTTATTTACAGTTGGAAGCACATGCTTCCTTCTTTTATCAATGAACAGTTCATTGTTAAAAAAAGTCCCTTTATCCTTTAAACATAAAACAGAATTAATCACTTTTATGAGAAGATAAAATAAATAGCTGTTACCTGATATTTCCACTGAGTTCAAAAGTAGTTAAACGAACTCTTTGTTAAACAGGTGTATTAGTTGTACAGATGCAGCAATATCCATCTTCATATTTGTTTATTTAATATAACCGTGTGCACAAATATGATACATTTAATATTTTTGACCTTCCTAAGATTTGCTCTTTGGAAGTACATCTACAAAAATATTCAGTTTGTAATGAATTGATAATCATCTTCTCAACATTAAACAAATAAATACAATGTTATCTACATTTCCTACATGTTCACATCCATTCAATACATTATCTGTTTTAAAATCTCTTGTCTTGTTTCATGCACTTTTACCACTTTTCAATAATGCAGAGAATATAAGATATATATATAAGATATAAGATTGATTCACTTTAGGTATAGTCAGTTCAGTAAATACAGCACCCATAGCACATACATCATTATTATGCAATCACAAGGAAGTTGAATTGTATTCACGACTTTGTAAAAGGCTAAATAACAAATATACTAAATGACAATAAATTTTTTGATCGCCCTTAAAAATTATCAGATCCTCTTTGCAATATTAGGAATGGCATTTTCTGATGATCTTTAACATTAGAATACACAATTAAGATATGAAATCTGGTACTTTGTCAAGATCATCTATGATACAGTTTTACTGTTTGCTTCTATACACATTTAAAAAAGTAAATAGCTATCGCCATGGATATCTGTATTTTAATTTCTTAAATCTGACATTTCTTTTGAAAAGCAAGGTTCATACAAGCCTGGATATAAAAGCCCTGGACATGGGCGCATGACCTTAAAAAGCCTTAAAATCCTGACTTAGCCTCCAAAAGCCCGGACTAGAAAACCTTGAAAAAGCCTGAAAAGAGACTAACAATCATCTAAAAGTTTATTGCTTGTGTCTGATTCAATGCGGACAAGTCACCATCTCCATGGGGATCTAGAATGTCTATGGAGTTAGAAAGTATGATGCTCTCTTTTATACCTTCTCTCGAGCCTCTCTCTTTTCAAGTTAGCTAGACCCCTGTTCACAACGCCTTGTATCGTCGAGATGCGTTTTATCTTCAGTACAGTCGGTTTACCTGCCACTTCCTGCTGTCTCTGTCTCTGCTTCTGGTGGGTAACCCGTTTCTTCTGAGAGGTAACCCCTCTCTGCGGTAGTCTTTGGTTTTGATGTAACAGCTTGGGTTTTCCTAGAGTCGTCTTGGTAAACGTAGAGAAAATATCTCTCGGTACAACAACACTTTGGTCTGAAGCTCCCTTCTTCATTTTAAAACATCTTCTAGTTGAGACAGTAAGAAGCCGAAGGCGACTGTTGATCTGTTTCTTCTGCACTGACGTTTTATACTGTGTTGCTACCGTCACAAGAGCATGAAGGAAAGTAGACAGCTAATTTTTTTTCACGGTACACTTGTCACTATGTGTCAGAAAACGGTGATAGGTGTATTTCAACTTAGTCTTTCAGTATACACAGGTAAAAAGTCCACTCCCTTGTTCCCCATGAACATCAACAGGCAATAGGCCTCGGCACACTAGTACTACACACTGATAAGACATGGTGTAACTTACAACCAGTCTCCAACTGAAGCTTATATCTTAAATGTGGCGCATGCGCTGTAGGGTCACAACATATTCAAATAGTTACTCTCCAAATATATCTCTTGGGTTGGGTGTCTTCTCTATGAAAACTCGTTTTGAAGATCAATGTCCCTCTAGCGGAGGAGATATGTTATCTTCTGATTTGCGTTTCATAGTACGTTTTTGTCCTCCTGTCTCCTGGTGATAGTAATCGTGGTGGTGATACCATATGGATGAGACGTGAACTGAGTCTACCTTTCCCTATTTTTTCTCCTTTACTTCTGCTATAAAATAGGCTATAAACTTCTGGGTACACTCTCCGCTCCATTCTATGTTTTTAAGCACAAATTCAACACGACTGTTACCTTGAGAGTCTCTGTTAAAAATGAAGTCAGAGGGCCTTCTCCATACTCTTAATACACCCCAGTATCAGACAGCCAGTGTGCAGAGCTCGTTTTCAAGGATGTAGCCACGTACCATCTATCTATCTATCTCTCTATCAGAGATAAGAATGAGAGATGTAATACTCGATGATTACTATAAGACAAGTTCCCTTTAAAAACACAAAACAACTAATTGCAAGACATTTAGTTTTTAGACCGTATGACAAACCATGACGATATATTTCAAAGTCTTTATTTATTATTTATTCATTTATTTAATTATTTTTTATTTTTTCATTCATCTTTCATTCATTCATTCATTCATTCATTCATTCATTCATTCGTTTATTTATTTATTTATTTATTTATTTATTTATTTATTTATTTATTTATTTATTTATTTATTTATTTATTTATTTATTTATTTATTTATTTATTTATTTATCAAGAAATAACAAGA
This sequence comes from Steromphala cineraria, assembly GCA_916613615.1. Classification (NCBI taxonomy): domain Eukaryota; kingdom Metazoa; phylum Mollusca; class Gastropoda; order Trochida; family Trochidae; genus Steromphala; species Steromphala cineraria. The sequence goes on along the minus strand of OU744722.1, from coordinate 33,698,835 downwards.
CATGACATTAGGACAACACATTATGTTGCACATTACTATGGAAACAATTATCCTCGGGTTTATGTCTGCTAGTGTGTGCCACCGAGTGATTGGGACACGTTCTTTAAAAAAGCAATACCTCTACACATGTTATGTCCTTTTATGCAATCTGTCTTTATCATGGAACACAACATAACTTTGTATGGAAACGTTGACGAAGTGTTCACGCATGACGAAGCATTATCAAGAAAATCGACATACTTTAAAATGATTAATTTATATTATGTTTATTCATTCTATACATTAGTCTTATATCTTGCTTGTCATAGTAAATATTCAATCATTGTTATTGTCACCTATGCATATACTCTGATATCTAATTCAAATTCACCTAACATGTTCCCCTCGAATTTTCGTTTTCACATACACAATGAAGTGTGGGGCTATCACCAAAGTGGAGTTATTTTCATGTCATTTTCTCTTATCTTAGAAGACGGATTCAGCTTTAAAGTTTATATATTCATGTACTTCTCTCTTAATATACAAGTACGTTGAAAAGCTATCATTAATCATTGGCTACGTTTCTTGCTGAATTTCACCTGTAGAATTAAACATATCACATCTAAAATGTACAAGTTTTAAGACATGTCAGATATTTGTAACCCGTAATTCGTCAATTGGGGCTAGCCAAGCAGACACGAAAGATAATGAAGGACATGTCACGCCCGGCTACAGTCTGTCCTAGCTGAAAAGGCGTGTAATGCACGTCATGCTTGAACGATCACTGCAGTATGACGTACATCACTGACAAAATTGAAAGCTATCATTATTTCGTTGACTGTTTATGATCTAGGTAAGCGAATATGTCTTATAACGTAAAATATACAGATAGGTGCATTTATTCTAAGCCATAATTATGTAATGCTAGGACTCAAAGTCGGGTTTCTATTTCTTTTCAATGATGTATTTTACTTATGTCTTTAATTAAAGATGGACTGGGCTCGGAATAAAACTATGGAAAGCGAAAATGAATTAGGTCGCAGCCCCTCGGAAATCTCAATTAGCGTTATCCCTACTCGACGATGTTTGCTTTGCGCAACTCGCCACTACTTTCTGTACAAGTGCGATACTCAACCAGACGTGAAAACTATTTCCAATTTATAAATCACGAACTTTATTCATTACTTAACATTTCTTTTATATTATATAATTTTAAATGTATATACCCTTCCCCCTCTCTATTCCAAATTCCAAATTAATTTTAATTTTCACCACTTTTGAACTTTTGTCAACTATACTTGGGTGTCTATGACCTATTCCAAGTTGTATGCCCCTATTCATTGACAATAATAAAGGCATACGCCTCGAGTCGGCGACATCAACCCACGATAGACTTCCAACCAACAACATCAATGTTTTTAACATACTTCGCATAACGTTTTGCTCTACTTGAAACCCTGGAACATACAGTACTATATTACTTATGTATGTGATGAACAAAATTAAACACTTGAGCATAACGGTGGCATTATGGAATGTCAAATAATGAAAATAACGAACCTGCTTGCTTTATCCATGTCAACTGAATCTATTTTCATTCTTTTTTTAAAAATTTATTTTTATAATTACGAGAAGCAAACCCGTCACGATTTCATACAGGAGACCCCTTACATGACTCACGTGACGAGGGGTCGGTGATGGTTATTATATTATACTTTGTTCCTAGATTCCAACATACACATCAGTAATCGGGTTTAAATATTTAAAAAAAATTAAAGATAATGCCTGAGTTACACCAAGGTCGTTCTCACTACGTCCTACTCCGTCCAAAATTAAAAGCAAAACGGTCTCGGACGGGATGGAAACGAGTAACGATTGTTTATATTTTATCCAAACGTGACGTCAGTTCGTTCATACACAGTTCTCAGCACGTTCATCTAGTCTTTATCCCGTACTCAGGCAGTTTCTAACACGTTTAGATCGGATAGTATTGCCTGTTTCAGGACGTCTTCAACCAGTTCAACTCCGTTCTTTGACAGTTCATATCCGTTCTAAACTAGACCAATCTAGTTCTTGATACGCACAATTCCGTCCTAGCTGCGACCAACTCGTTTTAAGACAGTTCTTTTCGTTTTCACTACGTCCTGATACCGTTCTCAGTGCGTCCTAATTGTAAAATCATCCAGTTATGGCCCGTTTTCAATAAAAACCCAGCACGTCCTTGTCCGTTCTCATTAACGTTCTCAATTTCAAGGTGAAAACATCATGCCTCCAAAGTAGAAGTATGGTCAGAAAAAGGTTGTTCACAGGAAATCAAATACCAGATCCACTAAACCTGTAGAAGCCATAGTGGCCGAGGCAAACAACACTTCACATTGTTTCTCTGCTTCCATCACAAACTGTAGGAAACCCTTATTCGTCATGCTGAGAGCTTCATGTAACTTGCTTCATGTTTCTCTTATCACTTCTGTATCCCGAATGATGAAATTATCATTTTTACTTGTGTATTTATACCCGTCCTTACATACCGAATTGCAAACGTAGTAAGAACTGTGTGAGAATTTTGAAAACGTACTAAGAACGTGTAGAACGGAATGGACGGGGTGGAAACTGTGCACAAACATATTGCAATCGATTCCCGACTGCGCTACGTTCTTACTCGTCCTTAGGCAGATCGAAGTACGGCAGTTCCGTTCGCAGTACGGCAAGCCCGTTTTCAGTACGTTTGTACTCAGTCCAATTTCAGAACGGGGAGAACGTTTAACATGTCAAAAGTTCTGGAGCACCTTCCCGTTTTTAGTACGTCCGAGCCAGTTCATAAAGTTCGTAAACAGTTGCCACAACGTCCATTTCGTCCTCGGACAGTTCTCAGACAGTTTGAGCCCGTTCTGAGAAAAATCCAAGAACGTACTGAGAACGAGCTTGGTGTAAAGGGGGTATTACATTTGTTTCGAAAAAAAAAGATTATGCTACAAACAAAGAAAAGAGGTTGTGAAATAATGATTATGAGAAAGAATAAGATGGGGGATGGGGAGAGCTGGTTGTCGCTGGATGTGCTACAAATGTTGCGTCAGTATCGACCATTTATTAGAAAAAGTTGTATTCGTAGGGTCTGAAATAAACATTTCAATTTTGTGAATTTGCTTAATATGATTTATTAACACTGGGAAGTATAGCTGTATTTCTTTGTTTTTACAGTTATATATTTACATTTTGAGAATAAAGTATAGATGATTTATGAGAATGCTTTGATCGGGATCTCCAAGTAAAAAAACGGATTTAGATATATATTCAATTTCATTTGTGTTTTTTTCTTCGAACTATGTTTGAAACATTCTGATTAAGTTCTGAGTCTTTCTACAGTCATAGAAGAGATGTTCAAGTGTTTCGGGTTCGTCTGAGCAGAAGAAGCAATAACTACTGTCAGATATCCCTATTTTGCGAAGAAATGTTTGTGTTGTTTTGCGATGCAAAATCTTATATTGAAAAGTCTTGTTAGCAATGCAGCTTTTATTGATATTGTGAAAGCATTTTGTCATAAGGTCTGTTGTGATTGGGATTTCTAGTTTCAATGCCAATCTATTTGATATTCTTTCAAGTGACGTTCGAACCTTGTCACATAAAATTTGGTAAACGAATTTAGTGTTTTTGAAGTTAAGAGTCGTTTTAATATACCATTACTGGTACTTGTGATATCAATTTTATGAAAAGGGTTTGTTTTAAGTAAATTTTTAAAATCTTTTGGAAGAGCTTTCAATAATTTGAAATAAAGCAAATATGTGCCTGTGAGTGTAATTTTTCTTTAAATGTATTAAAATCAATTAATGTTCCTGTATCTGCATAGAGGTTATATATATTTTGTAAGCCGCTCTCATGCCATTTGAGATATTCTTGAAATTTGTTTATTTTTATAAAATTCAAATAGGCAGTTTTAAAAAGTCTTCAACTGTGTTTGTTTTTTCATGTACTTTAAGACTGTAACTAAATAGAACATTTTTCCAGAATTTATTAGTAATTTTTTTGCTTACGCATTGTAATCTATGAATCAGTTTTCTTTCTGTATAATGTTTCAGTTCAGTTTATTTGTTCCCGACGATAAAACTTGCATTCACTTACTGATTGGTCGTATGCATGCACGTCTCTGTTTTGACAGCAGTGTAGGCACATTGGGATGTAGGCACATCGGGAACATGCCGATTGGTCAGATATATTCCTCTACAGCTTTATTTGGTTTGTTAAGTTAAACATTCGGTCGGCGAAGGAAATAAAGTTTAAGTAACGGAACTTGTTTTGTACACATCCGCTAAACAATACACGATGGTGTCATCAATCAGTTACCCGGCAGGTGATATGACCTGTTACGACACGCTGCAAGAGTCAAAAGACGGCAATAAACTGACACCTAACGCTTGTTATCTGTGACATCCGGCTCAATAAAACACAACTTCAAATGCCAGATACCCGGTCGTCTTCAACGTACCTGTAAAAATATATTACCCCGGTAAGTTTTATTGCAGGATGTTTAATGTACCACACAATGTGACGAACTGAAAGCGATGTTATGTAAGTAATAGTTACCGACTGAGACCGAGGTGTTCAAATTAGATGAACCCTCGCGCACGTGAATCATGAACGCCGAGGCCGTTAGGCCGAGGTGTTCATGAATCACGTGAGCGAGGGTTCACCTAACTTGAACCCGAGGTCGAGGTCGAGGTCGGTAACTATTTTACACAGTAGCTCCACGCAATATTAATCCATTTTCAACATAACACCAGTTTGGATAATATTGAAATTTCGGTAACTATTTTACACACTAGCTCCACGCAATATTAATCCATTTTCAACATAACACCAGTTTGGATAATATTGAAATTTATAACTTTATTGTTTATAATGAAAAGGTGAAACATTGACTCTAATTGGAGAAATAATGTCTATTTCAAGTAGCTGACATTGGCATGAGCCTCTCGTTCTGCACGTGCAATCCGTGCGGGACCGTACAAGCAACCACACTAGATTAATATGAAAACAAATAACACAAAACTTTATTCAATAAACATATAAATATTTGGTTAAAATGAAATGAGTTATCAAATATATAAACAATCATTCATTCATTCATAATTTCCAAAGCCACGAACACGTACCAGACAAAAAGTATTCTTTTTTCAACACAAACATTTTCAAAAACGTTTGAATCACAACAAGAGCGAGAATGTAACAGCCAATCAGTGATCGCGTGTCAATAAGGGAAATCCCCTGTCAAAATATCGCCCGCGTCGCTTGGTCGGCGCCCAGTCTGAATCACGTGATCTTGTTACCCGTAAAATACATTACTATACGTAACTATCTCATCGGCGTTGGTCAATTATCGGAGAAGCCATCCGGCCTTGTCATCCTTTAAAGGCACCACTCGACCGCGTTTCATCCGCCATTTTGAAACGTTAGCATTGCGAGAAAACAAGTGTGCTGTATTATGCTAATTAATTAACAAAATAAAGAAATAATTACTTGACTGATACAGGAGGAGCATATTTACAAATAATTCATGATAAAAGTTACCAGCTACGACCGCATTTTGTCGGAGTAATGCATTCCACGATCGTAGCTTCGATGATTGGCTTCATTTCACGATGTTTTTATTTTTGAGCGATACACTTTATTCTATGGCAAATTGTTTAATCTTGAACAACTGAAATGCTAACCTCACAAACATATTTGAAATTAAGCGTGGAATTAATTTCGACAAATGGCCCATCCGTTAGGGCACCCAATGATGAAAATACAATGATTTAAAACTCCCTTTCAAGATAACTTTTGAATATAAACTAAGTCAGAAAAAAAAGAACTTGAAAATAATATGAAGTAAATTCATACAAATAACTTGTTTTTGCATGATTATTTTTATAAAATATTATTCTTTCATGAAAAAAAATCTATTTCTCGTATTAAGATTTTTTTGAAAATTATATATTTTATAGTTAATACACACTAGAATAATATTAAAAAGAAAAAACAATATGTCACCAGGGTATACCAGAGATATTCACATTCAATTTAGCCACATCAATGAAAATTAACATCCATGGGAGATTACTCTTCATTGTCAACATAACCCTTTTGAGAAATTTCCATTAGTACTTAAGGTTAATTAGTGAAATAAATTTTATCATAAAAAGAATACTTATGTTCACAAATATAACATAGTCATTGTTTTTTATTTATCTAAATAATAATTTAATTTTTTAATCTTTTTATCTCTCACTTTCAGTGAAAAATAAACAAAACAGCATAAACTTTAAAATAGCACTGTTGCGGATGTGCAGTAACAAAGGTATCCAACCTCCTTAACATAACATTAGTGTGGATATAACTCATATGGAATATACTTAAAGCTCTGTAAGGTAAGACTTGCTTTATATATTTTTTACACATCAAACTGAATTTTTTTAAACTTAAAAAAATATCTGTACCCATCAAAGGAGTTGAACCTGTACCAATTTAAACATGAATGCAATGCAATGCAAAAGTTCTCCTGCCTTCTACTAATATCGAGGTTTTCATTTCCACAAAATATACCTGATAGAAAAATATTCTTTTAACTGAAGATGTGAATAAAATCGACAGCTATCGGAACAAGCATGAATATTGAAATATATGTTTTGTATCAAATAGACGTTCACCAAGCAGTCTCCCCTTAAGTGAGGATGTTACGGGCGAATGATTCGTCAACAGGGCAATTGACCGTTGTCCTCACGAGGAGGTCAGATCCCAAAAAAAGCAAATAAGACACCCTTTCATAACTTCTGCTATATGTGTTCAATGAGGTGTGAGGAACATGTACTTGGATGGCGAGCAAATACTGGTTGTGTGTGTCATTTGAAGTATGTTATAACTGAATCATCTTACCTGTTTACTGCTTGGGCCTAATACATGATTTTTGCTTTAGACATTTTTTGACTAAATACAACTCGAATACAGATAGCAAGTTCGGGTGCTCTGCCTGTTACAAGGACGCATTTTACTTACTAGAGTGAACGCTAGCATTATTTCGTTCACTATTTTTTTATCTATCGTGAGGATACCTTTTTTATTATGAAATTCCCATAGAGCCTCCTGTCTTTAAACTGTCATGTTACATTGCATCATATATATTTACAACCAGCTGACCACTCGCATAGCTGACAACGCATAGCCTATTTTTATACTTGGGGATTACCCACTTACTAACTATAGCCTGCTTATTGCACCATCGTATGTAATAACCATGACGTGTTTCTAAATTTAGCTCGGCACCAGGAGCCCACCCTGTTAAGGGTGGCCCTAGTACAATACCTACAAATTCAATATTGACATTAGAACAATACCTACTCAATCCCATGTTGATATAAGAACAATACCTATTCATTTGGAGAACAGTGCCTATTCATCTCTAAAGGGTCAAGAGGGGGTGAAAAGGGTTAATGATGACGCCATCGAACCATAATACGGTGGGGAAAAAGTTATCTACTACGTTGTCCTTCCTATTTCGACCTCATTTAGAAAAAAATCAGAATTATACACATATAGCGTTGTTATTTGAAGGAGGATTTCTTTAGATATTTTATTAGAAAAATGGACACTCGCCCGGCATCGGCAGAGCCAGTCACGCTCTAGGGTGTTTTCAAGGCGTTTGCTTGTAAATTTCGTTGGTATTTTCAAAACGGTCTATAACATGCGTAATAATAGTAGATAGTGATGCATCATTCTAAAAAGATATCCGTTACATCTTGAATGAATAAGAAAAAATAGAGCCATGGTCTCTGTAGCTCATCAGGCTTTACATTTGATTTCGCTGTAGGGTGTGGCAAATGTGGTGCCCCCTTAGTGGGGGCCATGGGGTTACCAAAGCTACAATTTATAATCCTCACTAGTTAAGGAGTTTGTACACAAAGTTTCAGCTTTCTAGGCCTTCTGCTTCTGGAGAAGAAGATGAAAATAGGTTTTTAGGGCATGGTCCCTTAGGCCCTTATTAGGGGCCACAGGGCCACCAAAGCTACAATTTATAATCCTCACTAGTCAAGGAGTCTGTACACAAAGTTTTAAGTTTCTAGGTCTTATGCTTCTTGAGAAAAAGATAAACATTTCAGCTCTCTTGGGCTTCTGCTTCTGGAGAAGATGAAAGAAATTTTTAAGGGCGTGGCCCCTGTGGCCTTAAATTGGGGTCACAGGGTCACCAAAGTTACAAATCAGAATCCCCACATGCCAAGGTACCTGTACACACAATTTCAGCTCTCTAGTCTAGAGTCATTGGTTCTGGAGAAGAAGACGAACATAAGTTTTAAGGATGTGGCCCCTGTGGCCCTTAATTGAGGTCACTGGGTCACAAAAGTAACAAATTAGAATCCCCATATGCCAAGGTGCTTGTACGTAAAATTTAAGCTCTTTGGGGCTTTTGCTTCTGGAGAAGAAGATGAAAATAAGGTTTAAGAGCGTGGCCCCTGTGGTCCTAAATTGGGGTCACAGGGTCACCAAAGTTACAAATCAGAATCCCCACATGCCAAGGTACCTGTACACACAATTTCAGCTCTCTTGTGTATATGGTTTATGATGAGAAAGTGTCAAAAGCATACGGACGACGGACGGACGACGGACGACGGATGGACCCAGGACGACGGGCCATGCCATAAGCCCATCTGGCCTTTCAGGCCTGATGAGCTAAAAAGGTTTTTAGGGCGTGGCCCCTGTGGCCCTTATTAGGGGCCACAGGGCCACCAAAGCTACAATTTTTAATCCTCACTAGTCAATGAGTCTATACATCAAGTTTAAGCTTTCTAGGCCTTATGGTTCTAGAGAAGAAGTCGAAGTTCCACAAAGTTTAAGGACGGACGGACGAATGGACGGACGGACGCCGGACAGCATGCCATGCCATAAGCCCATCGAGCGTTAGCGGATGTTACGTAATAAACTGACTATACAGAGTAATACATCACTTTTTCAACTGGAATCAAGCATATTTAATTGTTTTATTACCATTGATGTGGGTATCGTTTATACACCAAATGCTAAGTAGTGCTACATCGTGAAATAATTTATCTAACTGAGTGGCAAACATTTTCTGAAAATCGTTAATTATTTATTTTTCTCCTTGTGGTATTGTAACGATAGATTTATAGATAACAAAAAGGGGGCGTGACCAGTCATGCATTCACTGGTTTGTGGCATGGGTCACAAAAATATTTTAAAAGTTACTTGCCACAGGGCAAGTAAGAACCATGTTTTTACTTGCCCTGAAGTATTATTTTTTTGCCAACATGTTTTTAGTTTTAAATACATTTTTTTAGAGCCATTGGCTCTGTAGCTCATCATGCTTCATCATCAATTATGCTGTAGAGTGTGGGACTGGCCAATGTGATTCCCCCTTTGTAGAGGTCACAGGGTCACTAATCATAAAATTAAGTTATTGGGGGTCACAAACCACCAAAGCTACAATTTATAATTCTCACTAGCCAAGGAGTCCGTACACAAAGTTTCAGCTTTCTAGGCCTCATGGTTCTGGAGAAGAAGATGAAAAAAGTTTTTAGGGCGTGGTCCCTGTGACCCTTATTGAGAGTCACAGGGCCATCAAAGCTACAATTTATAATCCTCACTAGCCAAGGAGTCCATTCACAAAGTTTCTACTTTCTAGGCCTCATGGTTCTGGAGAAGAAGTCGAAATTCCACAAAGTTTACGAACGGATGGACGGACGGACGCCGGACACCATGCCATGCCATAAGTCCATCGGGCCTTACAGGCCAGATGAGCTAAAATGTGAAACAGGAGAATTAGAAACACAAAATTTGAGGATACTTATTTTAAAGAAGTACTTATGAGACCGTGTAATCCTTCCTCATGTAGTGAACCTGGAAACAGTCTCTAGCTTACAGATGCACTATATTGAGAGTTCACATGGTTCAGGGGGATATATCACCCCTAAACGCAGCCTGCAAGCAGGACGGAGAAACTCGACGTCTACTTCCGCTGGTGGCTGCTGGCAAACTCTCGGCGATTCACGGGATCATCCGTTGAGGTCGAGAACGGCCTTGAACCCGACCTTGCATTGACCCCGGATCACCACATCCCTCCCCGTTTTATAAGCCCCCTCTTCGGATAGGGACTTATCGGCCAATAGTCGGGGTAGGTTCTTGCAGAGTGTTAATGTTGATGGAGGTAAGCCCATTAATCAGCCCTCCAGCACAGTCTTGATGAGGGCGGGACTTGTGGTCCCATCTATTTCTGGCAATCTGTCTGTCCAACTCTAAGGCACACATCAATAAAACTAAAGTCATTTTGACGAGTAAGTCCTACACTCGTTGAGGAGCCGTCTTTTCCCGACAGCTTCCTTGGGGAACTAAACTTTAACTGAAGATTTAGCTGACCGCTTTCATCACAGTCCTTCCTAACACGACTTGCCCGGGTCCCAGGGGTGGGAAACCCAACTCCAATAGCAGTCATGCAACTGCCTCCTCTGAGACATAGCCTTGTCTCTCCACGGGGACACTGCCTTTCCTCCATTGTGGATTTTCCTTGTAACCTCTTCTTCTCTCTCCTCAAGGAGGTCCATTATGTTCTGTCCTGCCCCGTATTTGTACAGGGGCTCTTGGCCTGGAAGAGCATCTGTCCCTCGGTTTGTACCGTCCGGTGGCCAAGGTGGTAGACCCATGTGCGTCAACTGTGACGCTTCAGGAGGTGAACTATGGGTCTCTAGTTTCCCCCCTTCCCGTTTAACGAGTGGTTTCCTTCAAATGGCACCTGCTTCTCCAGGGGCCATAACTTAGGGCATTCTGTTTTAAGGTGCCCGACTTCTCCGCACTTGGCACAGTTTCCGCTAGGTACCTGGGACTTTGCCTGCAGGAGAGACTTCACGTCCTTGGTGAGGACTGTCAACATGGAACGTATTTCCGACATATCATCCTGGAGTCGGGATGTAGTAGACTTCACTTCCTGCAATTCGGCCACTGCGGTCTTGAGGTCATCCCTCAAACAGGACACCTCCCGTTCCAATTCTGACACGTCCGACAATATGTCTGGGGGTCCCGAGCTTCGACCATCCTTACTGACCATCGGAACTTGTGCTTCCCTGTCCCTTGCCGAGGTAAGTTGACGACCATCACGACGATCACGGGGGGTGGACTCGCCTGGCTGGAAGCAATGTCGGATTGAATCCAATGCTGCTTCAAGAGACCCCGGCTTCAGATTGTAAACCAGGGTTCCTGCGTTCCGGTTGTTGCACCCCATACAGAAACGGGTGATCGCCTCTTGTTCAACGAAAGCATCCGGCAGATCTGGATATGCCACTGAAGATGTAGCCACTACTCTCTCCGCCCAGGCCTGCAGACTCTCCCCCTGGAGTTGCGACATCTGCTGGAATCGTATCCTCGCTGCTGAGGCTGGCTCCTGGATGTTGAAGCGCTTCTTCAGCTTGCGGCGCGCCTCCTCGTAGCACATTAGGGGATCTCGATCCAGGCACATGGTGAAGAAATTGCTGGCCTCGTCTTTCAGGCAGAAACACAATTGGTCCAATTTCTCATCTTCTGACCATTCTTCCCTAGCTGCGAGTCTCTCAAACTTGACATCGAAGGCCGGCCACGGGCTCCTCCCATCGAATTGCATCTGAGACATTGTCGGTCGGTGGGTGTGAGGTGGACGCCGGTCAGCACCCTGCTCCCCAAACGTTCGCCGTACTCTGTGACCGTAGACATGGTCTCCCTGAAGCCCGGCCAGCTCTCTCCCAGGAAGGCCACGGCCGGCGGGTCTGTCGTCATCGGAGTCGTCTGCATCAGACGGATGATAGAGCCGAGACCCCTGTTCCGGGACCTTCGTTTGAGCCTTATAAAGCGGCCCCGTCCCCTTCACCATGTCCAACGGATGCTTCGGGCGGGTGCCTCCCTTCGCAGTGTCAGCAAGTGGGGCCCCCCTCGTAGGCGGGGACAAGGGTTCAGTCTTCACCCCACCTCCCAGGGCCCATCCCATCATCTCCTCCCGGGCCTGCAGGAGATCAACTGTCGATTGTAGACGATCCATAGTGGCCTGCAGACGGTTGTCCATTCCCGAACCATGCCCATCCGGAGACCATGATTGACTCCCCCAGACGCAGGGCGGTTGTCGAGGCGGCGACATGTATCCTGATCCGAATTGGGGCGGATATCCCCAAGTCCCTGGTGGCTGTATATTCTGGCCATATAGTGGTGTTTGAGACCAGGGAGGCGGCATAGGCGCGCCATGTACGTAGGGTATTTGTTGACCCCACGCGGATGCGTTCTGTCCGGCCGGACCCTGTTTCAACTTCTTCAACTCCTCCGCGATCATCTTGGAGATCTGTGTCTCCTGGCTCCCCAAGCCCTCCGTCTCCTTAACAGTTCGAGAACTCTGCTGCGACAAGCCCTCGGGCACGATGACCTGTGGTGTAGGCGGCCGACCTCCTTGGGCCCCCACCATGGGATATTCAGAAGCACTCTTGGACTTGGTGGTCAAGTCCGGCCCGGCATCACCCCCGGCCGTACCAGGATTGACCACCTTCTCTCCTTCCCTATCAGACTCCTCCTCATCGTACACTCGGGACCGTTGCCCCCTCTTCTTGTTGATCTGAAAGTTGAAGGAGCGACGCACCTCCTCGGTGTCCTCCCACGAGGGGAGACTAAACAGTTCGCCCACAGTCACATTGTACCCTGGCGCTGTCAAATCGATGAGTTCGCCAATCTGGGCGTCCGAGTATCCCCAGTCCCTCAACCTCTTAGGGTCATCAAAGTTCACGAAGAATACTTCAGACATCCTGAACAGTGAATAGGCACTTAGTTAGCAATATGTAGCACTCAAACACAGTCAAAATTTTGGGCGGAACCTCCTGGGCAAATAGCGAAATTGTCCCGTCCAAGAACACGAATCATATAAATCTAAGGCAGGCAAAAAGAAGTCATTCACCCACAAGAAAAGCACGGAAAATTTGGTTAGAACCTCCCGGCCAAATTGCGAAATTGTCGCATCCAAATAGAAGAAACACAATCCCAGGGAGAAGTTGAGTATGCACGAAAAATTTGGGCAGGACCTCCCGGCCAAATTGCGAAATTGTCACATCCAATGAGAATTATCACACAAGGTCAATAGGTGTAGGCGAAAATTTAATCACCCACACTAGTCACAATGAAGAAGTTGAATATTCACAAAAAATTTGGGCAGAACCTCCCGGCCAAATTGTCACATCCAATGAGAATAATCACAATGAAGAAGTTGAATATTCACAAAAATTTTGGGCAGAACCTCCCGGCCAAATTGTCACATCCAATGAGAATAATCACAATCACAATGAAGAAGTTGAATATGCACAAAATTTGGGCAGAACCTCCCGGACAAATTGTGGCAAATTTACATTAAATTACGAGGAAAAGGACTCCAGTACTGTTCAGATAATGGACAGCACCACACGGTCACATGTACAATTTTCAGAGTTTAAGAAATGTTTATGACAGATAATTATTACAAGAATATAAAGCCACAATACAATAATGCCCAGCAATCCACTAGAAAACCGTGTGGAAAAGGATCAAACACTGTACACTCCAGATACTCACAGAATGTAAACCGTTGGGACGGATGTTGATAGATTTAGCTTCCTGCACATGCGCAGATCCTCACTTCCCACTTGACAGTTTTCACATCCAAAGAATCGCATAAAATCCAACATGAAAATATCACATACACATTATAATCAATCAAAGCACATGAATTACACAATCAGACATGAATAAATCTTCTTAGATTCGAAATCCCAATTCGCCAAGCTTGCACCCACAAAATCCCTCCGTGTAGTTTCACAGGCAAGACCTTTGATGTGGGTACCTCGTGCTTTCCGAATGGCGGGAAATTTCGATGGCAATGAATATTTTGATAAAATTCCACAAGCAGGTCCTGTTAGTCACAGCGCCACTGTAGTGAACCTGGAAACAGTCTCTAGCTTACAGATGCACTATATTGAGAGTTCACATGGTTCAGGGGGATATATCACCCCTAAACGCAGCCTGCAAGCAGGACGGAGAAACTCGACGTCTACTTACGCTGATGGCTGCTGGCAAACTCTCGGCGATTCACGGGATCATCCGTTGAGGTCGAGAACGGCCTTGAACCCGACCTTGCATTGACCCCGGATCACCACACTCATTATAGAGAATGACATGTTATAAAAAAAACAAATAATCAGGTTTATTCTCCTAAGGAATTTTAGCAGGCGTTACAAGAATGATAATGTACAGAAATGTAAAGTTATGTATATGTATGTTTTTGGTGAATGGATATGTTAATGTAGATAATCATCTGTTATTCTAAAAAGAATGCACTACATAATATCTTTAGTACAGACTTAGCGAATTTAACAATGCAGGGGGGATGAGATGAGAAATTGTCTACTGAAATGCAATGAGCATATAATCGAGACAATATGCATCTTAATTAGGCGTATATCACAATTTTTTCGAACGCTTTGTAACTCACAAGACCGTGTCGGCGTAGAGTTAGCTCTTCTGTCTATCTGCTTGTCTTCCAAACTTTTCGAGCCAAAACTTATGCAGTACGGTACATGTGTATAACTCAGGTTTATATAAAACCTATTTAATGACACATTGACAACATTTGAAAACAGAATAGGGGTTGTGAAATAGTAAATTCTATTTCATACCCCTGCCTACAATTAACAAAGATATCTAAATGAGGAACAAGCTATGGACTGAATGTTGGATGACTCATGCTCAGTTTTCGGAATGGGGCCTGTGCATGTCAACATTTATGCACTCACGAAGAGCTCAACAGTCAAGTCAACATGCCGCGCGGCTTTTCTCCTTATTGGGACTCTCAACAGTTAGATTGTGTGCTGTATTGTCTACAGTAGAAGATTAAGTTCTGAACTTCTTTGACGCTGGGAATTGCTTGTTGTGTCTCGATCCCATTAATGAATCCATGTTTCATCCTCTCTTACCATTCTATGGACTTGCAATTTAGATATCAATCAGCCCTCGACTTGATTCAACATGCTTGTGAAGACCGTGTGCATTGCGATTTAGGTACCCCTCTTGCCGAAACGTTTGACATCTGCAATTGATCGTAAATTTTGGGGAGAGTTTTCCTTGAGAAATGCCACACTCTGATGATACGTTTTCAATCTTTATTCGACGATAAGTCATGATAGGGTCATGGAGTGAGGCAAGTGTATCAGCTGTGACGCTTCAGAGGGCTAATGTCTTTTGAGAATCATCTAAGGAGCTGTGACAGCGCCTTAAATCTGAATACTAAAGTGCTTATTTACTTTTGTCATGTGCATTCATCCCTTCATTTGTGAGAAACTTGATAACTGAACAGCGTTTTATTTTTGCACTCCATAGTTTCAATAGGTTAGCTCCGTTCATCAGACTGAACCTCCTATGTGTATGATCGATGAGGAGTGTTTTGTATCGAAATGGCCTGTAGAAAGTGTATCTCAATACGTGACAATCTACTAACTTTTGGGGTAAACCGATAACGAATCCTATGAACTTATTTTGTTCAACCCGTCTATGTTTTTGTTGTACTAGTACATGTACCTTGTTATTTTGCACATCTTTTCTTATTTCTAATATTCTTTATTTGTTTAGTTCTTCGAAACATAGTCTAACAAAACCAAATATTTAGATTCAATCATTTAAATTTGGATTAACTTTTTATGTTCAGATAATATGTTAAAATGAGGTTAGCATTTTTGACGCCATGCACAATACCATCTTGAATCAAGCTACATGTTCAACACTTTTGATGAGTCCTGTCAACATTGTAGATGGCGATTAGGCAAAAGAGCATTGAAACCGCCTAAATTAGTCCATCCAGGCAACTGAAGGTTATGTGAAAGGAGCACAAGCTTTTGTAACATATTCTTGAAAATGAAAAAATAATACACACATGCATTATCATCATTGAAGTTATGTCAGAAAATTGAAAGAGATGCACATGCAAAGACTGCCAACAAGGTTACCAGAAGCAGAAGCAAGAACCAACTTAACCCAACTACCTGCCACTCATCAGTTCCTTCCTCTGCTTCTGCATAACCTGTTCCTTCCCATTCCTTTTCAACTGAGGAGGAACCAGCCCCTTCGTTCTTTATGGAGCCAGTCCAATTGGGGTCCTCCTCCCCCTCTTCGTCAAAAGTAGTTCCAGTGCCAGACTTCTCAAAATAGTTAGCATGAACTGCGACTCGCTTTCCCTATGAGTTAAAAAATAAGGTAAATACAATTATGACAAAGCCTAAAAATAGTAAAACATAATATTGTAATTTCTTTTGATGAAACTATATTCACATTTCACAAACTTTAACTACGATAAGAAACAATAATTGTGATTTGTGATTGATCATTACCATTGCATAAACATCCCCTCTGAATTGGAATGCCTGAAGATTAGCGGGCACGAGGAATGTATCCTTTTACCTTATTACTACAAAAATTAACACAAAATACATTTTATGCTCCCCCCTCCCCTTTTTAGGGACCGATCATTTATTACATTTAACAACGTTTTAGGGAAAAAGTCAAAATATTTCTTACTTTGATTAGTTAAGGATTTGTATTTCGTAATAAAACTTTACTTAAAGTTCTTTTTAGTATGAAAAACCACGAGTTCTATGCCATGTTCATAGAAAAGCAGAACTTAATTGATGGATTTTCAAGGCTTTTGTTACTGTTGTTGTTGATGCTGTATCTTAATATGAAGAAATGCATTTTAAAACCTGATGTAGAATCATGTACATAAAGAACAAGTAATTTGTGCAACATATACTGCCAAAACGATATCTCCTAGCCATGATGGTTAATTATAAACAGTACAGTAGTATTACAGATAATAAACAAAATACTTTCCGATGATCTGACAGGATTTTAACCCAGGTCAGCTAAGCCGGTGTAGCAGCCTCAAAACACTCCCCTTATATAAACACTCTAGAGTGTTTTGGGGCTAGTCTCAAAACACTCTAGAGTGTTCTCGGGCTAGCCCCAAAACACTCCCCCATCCAGTCCTAAAATACTCCCCTCAGCCCCAAAACACTCACCTTCGGCCCCAGAACACTCCCCTATTAAATTAACAACTCCAGGCATATTTGCAATGAAATGACATATTACATGTTTGTCAGATGGATCATCACTTTGTTATTTGATACATGTCTAGTAAGTCAATGTCTTTGTTAAGTTGATATTTATGCTGTTCGTTTACTTTTATCTTAAATATAAATGTTATCGGCTTGCAGGTTTTTTATGTGTGGTTGATATAAAAGTAGAAACAGGTATCAAATTTATTAAAAAGGCATGAATTGGCATGACATCTGAATGTGATTTAGAATGACATCTATATGTATCTATGTGTGAAAAATCACTTATGGAAGGGGATTGTTTTGGGACTGACATCTACTGTATAAGTCACTATATGTAATAGATAACATATGGAAGGGGATTGTTTTGGGGCTGACATCTATATGTCACCGTATGTAATAGATAACATATGGAAGGGGATTGTTTTGGGGCTGACATCTATATGTCACCGTATGTAATAGATAACATATGGAAGGGGATTGTTTTGGGGCTGACATCTATATGTCACCGTATGTAGTAGATAACATATGGAAGGGGATTGTTTTGGGGCTGACATCTATATGTCACTATATGTGATAGATAACATATGGAAGGAGATTATCAGATACATATACTATGTTCGCCTTCCTTCACCACACAGTATCAGATACATTTAATATGATCACCTTCCTTCACAACACAGTATCAGATACATAAACTATGTTCACCTTCCTTCATCTCACACTATCAGATACATATACTATGTTCACTTTCCTTTATTTCACAGTTTGAGATGCATAAACTATGTTCACCTTCCTTCATCACACAATATCAGATACATATAATATGTTCACCTTCCTTCATCACACACCATCAGATACATTTAATATGATCACCTTCCTTCACAACACAGTATCAAATACATAAACTATGTTCACCTTCCTTCATCACACACAATCAGATACATATATGTTCATCTTCCTTAACCACACAGTATCAGATACATAAAGTATGTTCACCTTCCTTTATTACACAGTATCAGATATATATACTATGTTCACCTTCCTTTATCACACACTTTCAGATACATATAAACTATGTTCACCTTCCTTGTTCACACACTATCAGATACATATATACTATGTTCACCTTCCTTCAACCCACACTATAAGATACATAAACTATGTTCACCTTCCTTTACCACACAGTATCAGATACATATATGTTCATCTTCCTTTATTACACAGTATAGGATATATATACTATGTTCACCTTCCTTGTTCACACACTATCAGATACATATACTATGCTCACCTTCCTTTCTTACACAGTATCAGATACATATACTATGTTCACCTTCCATGTTCACACACTATCAGATACATATACTATGTTCACCTTCCTTTAACCCCACACTATCAGATACATATACTATGTTCACCTTCCTTCACCCAACACTATCAGAAACATAAACTATGTTCACCTTCCTTTATTACACACTATCAATTACATAAACTATGTTCACCTTCGTTTATTACACAGTATCAGATACATTAACTATGTTCACCTTCCTTTATTACATAGTATCAGATACATATAATATGTTCACCTTCCTTTATTACACAGCATCAGATGCATATAATATGTTCACCTTCCTTTATTACACAGCATCAGATGCATATAATATGTTCACCTTCCTTTATTACCAATATCAGATACATAAACTATGTTCACCTTCCTTTATTACACAGTATCAGATGCATATAATATGTTCAACTTCCTTTATTACACAGTATCAGATACATATACTATGTTCGCCTTCCTTCACCCAACACTATAAGATACATAAACTATGTTCACCTTCCTTTATTACACAGTATCAGATACATATACTATGTTCGCCTTCCTTCACCCAACACTATAAGATACATTAACTATGTTCACCTTCCTTTATTACACAGTATCAGATATATATGTATCATCCCAACTGCGGATCCGCCCCATCTTAAGATGGGACGCGTCCCAACTTGGAATCCTAAAACATGCATGTAATATTAAAACATGCATGTAATTATCTTATTTAAACATGAATTGTGTTAAAAATGATATTTATTAATACTAACGGTATATACGTTTGACACGCACAAGAAAAATGTAATTTGATGTTGATTTACTCGACTTACGGGCTTGGATTCAACTCCCACCTTCTACAAGCGAGTGAACACAACAAGTATGTAAAAACACGATGTCAACATTCATTTAATGATCATTTTTATTTGAAATTACGCTTCATAACACATCGATGATTTAGTATTAATCATTTTCTGTTCTTCATTTCTGTCAAAGTAAACAAAATAAGAAACAACGTAAACAACATAACAGCACAAACCAAGCTACCTTTATTTGAAAATGAACATAAATGTGAATAAACTTATCTGTATTTGATATACTATGAAATAAATGTATTAAGAAAATCAACAAATAGACCCTCTTTATTTATTTACTATAGATAATATCGCCTTCAAATGTGAAACCAGCTTACCTTATACAAAGAAATGAATAATCCAAATGTACATAGAAATTCAATGTAAAGGCCTTTCTCAATGTGTGTTACAACGCTATCCATTCCTAAACTAAGCACTGTGGGTAAGTTAATCTGACAGCTTGGCATGTTAGAGAATTAGAGACTGACATTGAGTCATTCATGTCAGCAAGCAATTCCAATCAGTCACTAATGTATGGTTAAAACAACACTGAGTTGGGGGAAGAAAAATCTCCTTTGTTTTTAAACAGGCTGTAAAATGGTTTGTTTACTTATCATGTAACAAGCTTGATTAAATCAATATAAACACATTTAAAAAACTTTATTGATGTATGTGTTTGCTGAAATGTTTATGTGTATGAAAGGTTTACCAAAATGTGTAACATTCAATAACTCTTAACTGAGAACTCATAAAACAGAGAGAACAAAAATTATTATTGAACATAAAACACCTAGCACAAAACTAGCATATTGATGAATAAAATTTATTGAAAGGATCTTAGATTTTAATACCAGGAAGAAATCATGACCTTTCCTGAAATGAAAACATTGATAAAGAGGAAGATGGAAATGAGCTAGAGATTCATGTCTGAGAGTTTGGAGTCATTATTGGTTAAAGTTTATTTTCTTGTAAATAATAAATAGTATTTATTTACAAATAACATTCAAGTTGTATTGTCATAATGTAATATGGTAGTGTCAAAATTTTATTTTATATTTTCTAAGTCATCAGTCAAACCCAATAGAAATTCTCTGTTGGGACAGCCATTTCTTGGAGTTTTGAGTCATTATTGGGAAAAGTTTATTTTTCTGTAAGTATGAAATAGTATTCAATTACATAAAACAATCAAGTTGTATTGTCATAATATCATATCTTAGTGTCAAAATTTTATTTCATATCTTTAATGAGTTATCAGTCAAAACCTATAGAAATTCCAAGTTGGGACGGCCATGTCTGTTACTTTGGAGTCCTATACGGTTAATTTTTATTTATCTAAAATTATAAAATAGTATAAACTTTCATAATACAATCAAGTTATAGTGTAGGAATATCATATCTTAGTGTCAAAATTTTATTTTATATTTTTAATGAGTTAGCAGTCAAAACCGATAGAAATTCCAAGTTGGGACGGCCATGTCTGAGAGTTCGGAGTCATTTATGGTTAATGTTTATTTTACTGAATGTATAAAATAGTATAAACTTACATAATACCATCAAGTTATAGTGTAGGAATATCATATCTTAGTGTGAAAATTTTATTTTATATTTTTAATGAGTTAGCAGTCAAAACCTATAGAAATTCCAAGTTGGGACGGCCATGTCTGAGAGTTTGGAGTCATTATTGGGTAAAGTTTATTTTTCTGTAAGTATGAAATAGTATTTAAATACTTAAAACAATCAAGTTGTATTGTTGTAATATAATATTTTAGTGTCAAAATTTTATTTTATATTCTTAATAAGTGAGCAGTCAAAACCGTCAGAAATTCCAAGTTGGGACGGCCATGTCTGAGAGTTTTGAGTCATTATTGGGTAAAGTTTATTTTTCTGTATGGATGAAATAGTATTTAATTACATAAAACAATCAAGTTGTATTGTCGTAATATCATATCTTAGTGTCAAAATTTTATTTTATATTTTTAATGAGTTAGCAGTCAAAACCGTCAGAAATTCCAAGTTGGGACGGCCATGTCTGAGAGTTTGGAGTCATTGTTGGGTAAAGTTTATTTTTCTGTAAGTATGAAATAGTATTTAATTACATAAAACAATCAAATTGTATTGTTGTAATATAATATTTTAGTGTCAAAATTTTATTTTATATTCTTAATGAGTGAGCACTCAAAACCGTCAGAAATTCCAAGCAAGTTGGGACGGCCATGTCTGAGAGTTCGGAGTCATTTACGGTTAATATTTATTTTTCTAAATTTATGAAATAGTATAAACTTACATAATGCAATCAAGTTATAGTGTAGGAATATCATATCTTAGGGTGAAAATTTTCAAGTTGTATTGTCGTAATATCATATCTTAGTGTCAAAATTTTATTTTATATTTTTAATGAGTTAGCAGTCAAAACCGTCAGAAATTCCAAGTTGGGACGGCCATGTCTGAGAGTTCGGAGTCATTATTGGGTAAAGTTTATTTTTGTAAGTATGAAATAGTATTTAATTACATAAAACAATCAAATTGTATTGTTGTTATATAATATTTTAGTGTCAAAATTTTGTTTTATATTCTTAATGAGTGAGCACTCAAAACCGTCAGAAATTCCAAGCAATTGGGACGGCCATTTCTGAGAGTTCGGAGTCATTTACGGTTAATATTTATTTTTCTAAATTTATGAAATAGTATTAACTTACATAATGCAATCAAGTTATAGTGTAGGAATATCATATCTTAGTGTGAAAATTTTATTTTTATTTTTAATGAGTTAGCAGTCAAAACCGATAGAAATTCCAAGTTGGGACGGCCATGTCTGAGAGTTTGGAGTCATTATTGGGTAAAGTTTATTTTTCTGTAAGTATGAAATAGTATTTAATTACATAAAACAATCAAATTGTATTGTCGTAATATCATATCTCAGTGTGAAAATTTTATTTTATATTTTTAATGAGTTAGCAGTCAAAACCGATAGAAGTTCCAAGTTGGGACGGCCATGTCTGAGAGTTCGGAGTCATTTATGGTTAATGTTTATTTTACTGAATGTATAAAATAGTATAAACTTACATAATACCATCAAGTTATAGTGTAGGAATATTATATCTTTGTGTCAACATTTTATTTTATATTTTTAATGAGTTAGCAGTCAAAACCGTCAGAAATTCCAATTTGGGACGGCCATGTCTGAGAGTTTTGAGTCATTATTGGGTAAGTTTATTTTTCTGTAAGTATGAAATAGTATTTAATTACATAAAACAATCAAGTTGTATTGTCCTAATATCATATCTTAGTGTCAAAATTTTATTTTATATTTTTAATGAGTTAGCAGTCAAAACCTATAGAAATTCCAAGTTGGGACGGCCATGTCTGAGAGTTTTGTGTCATTATTGGGTAAAGTTTATTTTTCTGTATGGATGAAATAGTGTTTAATTACATAAAACAACCAAGTTGTATTGTCGTAATATCATATCTCAGTGTGAAAATTTTATTTTATATTTTCAATGAGTTAGCAGTCAAAACCGTCAGAAATTCCAAGTTGGGACGGCCATGTCCGAGAGTTTTGAGTCATTATTGGGTAAAGTTTATTTTTCTGTAAGTATGAAATAGTATTTAATTACATAAAACAATCAAATTGTATTGTCGTAATATAATTTCTTAGTATCAAAATTTTATTTTATATTTTTAATGAGTTAGCAGTCAAAACCTATAGAAATTCCAAGTTGGGACGGCCATGTCTGAGAGTTTTGTGTCATTATTGGGTAAAGTTTATTTTTCTGTAAGTATGAAATAGTATTTAATTACATAAAACAATCAAATTGTATTGTCGTAATATCATATCTCAGTGTGAAAATTTTATTTTATATTTTTAATGAGTTAGCAGTCAAAACCGATAGAAATTCCAAGTTGGGACGGCCATGTCTGAGAGTTCGGAGTCATTATTGGGTAAAGTTTATTTTTCTGTAAGTATGAAATAGTATTTAATTACATAAAACAATCAAATTGTATTGTCGTAATAAAATTTCTTAGTGTCAAAATTTTATTTTATATTTTTGATGAGTTAGCAGTCAAAACCGATAGAAATTCCAAGTTGGGACGGCCATGTCTGAGAGTTCGGAGTCATTTATGGTTAATGTTTATTTTACTAAATGTATAAAATAGTATAAACTTACATAATACCATCAAGTTATAGTGTAGGAATATCATATCTTAGTGTGAAAATTTTATTTTATATTTTTAATGAGTTAGCAGTCAAAACCGATAGAAATTCCAAGTTGGGACGGCCATGTCTGAGAGTTTGGAGTCATTATTGGGTAAAGTTTATTTTTCTGTAAGTATGAAATAGTATTTAATTACATAAAACAATCAAGTTGTATTGTTGTAATATAATATTTTAGTGTCAAAATTTTATTTTATATTCTTAATAAGTGAGCAGTCAAAACCGTCAGAAATTCCAAGTTGGGACGGCCATGTCTGAGAGTTTTGAGTCATTATTGGGTAAAGTTTATTTTTCTGTATGGATGAAATAGTATTTAATTACATAAAACAATCAAGTTGTATTGTCGTAATATCATATCTTAGTGTCCAAATTTTATTTTATATTTTTAATGAGTTAGCAGTCAAAACCGTCAGAAATTCCAAGTTGGGACGGCCATGTCTGAGAGTTCAGAGTCATTATTGGGTAAAGTTTATTTTTCTGTAAGTATGAAATAGTATTTAATTACATAAAACAATCAAATTGTATTGTTGTAATATAATATTTTAGTGTCAAAATTTTATTTTATATTCTTAATGAGTGAGCACTCAAAACCGTCAGAAATTCCAAGCAAGTTGGGACGGCCATGTCTGAGAGTTCGGAGTCATTTACGGTTAATATTTATTTTTCTAAATTTATGAAATAGTATAAACTTACATAATGCAATCAAGTTATAGTGTAGGAATATCATATCTTAGGGTGAAAATTTTCAAGTTGTATTGTCGTAATATCATATCTTAGTGTCAACATTTTATTTTATATTTTTAATGAGTTAGCAGTCAAAACCGTCAGAAATTCCAAGTTGGGACGGCCATGTCTGAGAGTTCGGAGTCATTATTGGGTAAAGTTTATTTTTGTAAGTATGAAATAGTATTTAATTACATAAAACAATCAAATTGTATTGTTGTTATATAATATTTTAGTGTCAAAATTTTATTTTTTATTCTTAATGAGTGAGCACTCAAAACCGTCAGAAATTCCAAGCAATTGGGACGGCCATGTCTGAGAGTTCGGAGTCATTTACGGTTAATATTTATTTTTCTAAATTTATGAAATAGTATTAACTTACATAATGCAATCAAGTTATAGTGTAGGAATATCATATCTTAGTGTGAAAATTTTATTTTTATTTTTAATGAGTTAGCAGTCAAAACCGATAGAAATTCCAAGTTGGGACGGCCATGTCTGAGAGTTTGGAGTCATTATTGGGTAAAGTTTATTTTTCTGTAAGTATGAAATAGTATTTAATTACATAAAACAATCAAATTGTATTGTCGTAATATCATATCTCAGTGTGAAAATTTTATTTTATATTTTTAATGAGTTAGCAGTCAAAACCGATAGAAATTCCAAGTTGGGACGGCCATGTCTGAGAGTTCGGAGTCATTTATGGTTAATGTTTATTTTACTGAATGTATAAAATAGTATAAACTTACATAATACCATCAAGTTATAGTGTAGGAATATTATATCTTTGTGTCAACATTTTATTTTATATTTTTAATGAGTTAGCAGTCAAAACCGTCAGAAATTCCAATTTGGGACGGCCATGTCTGAGAGTTTTGAGTCATTATTGGGTAAGTTTATTTTTCTGTAAGTATGAAATAGTATTTAATTACATAAAACAATCAAGTTGTATTGTCCTAATATCATATCTTAGTGTCAAAATTTTATTTTATATTTTTAATGAGTTAGCAGTCAAAACCTATAGAAATTCCAAGTTGGGACGGCCATGTCTGAGAGTTTTGTGTCATTATTGGGTAAAGTTTATTTTTCTGTAAGTATGAAATAGTATTTAATTACATAAAACAATCAAATTGTATTGTCGTAATATCATATCTCAGTGTGAAAATTTTATTTTATATTTTTAATGAGTTAGCAGTCAAAACCGATAGAAATTCCAAGTTGGGACGGCCATGTCTGAGAGTTCGGAGTCATTATTGGGTAAAGTTTATTTTTCTGTAAGTATGAAATAGTATTTAATTACATAAAACAATCAAATTGTATTGTCGTAATAAAATTTCTTAGTGTCAAAATTTTATTTTATATTTTTGATGAGTTAGCAGTCAAAACCGATAGAAATTCCAAGTTGGGATGGCCATGTCTGAGAGTTCGGAGTCATTTATGGTTAATGTTTATTTGACTAAATGTATAAAATAGTATAAACTTACATAATACCATCAAGTTATAGTGTAGGAATATCATATCTTAGTGTGAAAATTTTATTTTATATTTTTAATGAGTTAGCAGTCAAAACCGATAGAAATTCCAAGTTGGGACGGCCATGTCTGAGTGTTTGGAGTCATTATTGGGTAAAGTTTATTTTTCTCTAAGTATGAAATAGTATTTAATTACATAAAACAATCAAGTTGTATTGTCGTAATATCATATCTTAGTGTCAAAATTTTATTTTATATTTTTAATGAGTTAGCAGTCAAAACCTATAGAAATTCCAAGTTGGGACGGCCATGTCTGATTGTTTTGTGTCATTATTGGGTAAAGTTTATTTTTCTGTATGGATGAAATAGTGTTTAATTACATAAAACAACCAAGTTGTATTGTCGTAATATCATATCTCAGTGTGAAAATTTTATTTTATATTTTTAATGAGTTAGCAGTCAAAACCGATAGAAATTCCAAGTTGGGACGGCCATGTCTGAGAGTTCGGAGTCATTTATGGTTAATGTTTATTTTACTGAATGTATAAAATAGTATAAACTTACATAATACCATCAAGTTATAGTGTAGGAATATCATATCTTAGTGTAAACATTTTATTTTATATTTTTAATGAGTTAGCAGTCAAAACCGATAGAAATTCCAAGTTGGGACGGCCATGTCTGAGAGTTTGGAGTCATTATTGGGTAAAGTTTATTTTTCTGTAAGTATGAAATAGTATTTAATTACATAAAACAATCAAGTTGTATTGTTGTAATATAATATTTTAGTGTCAAAATTTTATTTTATATTCTTAATAAGTGAGCAGTCAAAACCGTCAGAAATTCCAAGTTGGGACGGCCATGTCTGAGAGTTTTGAGTCATTATTGGGTAAAGTTTATTTTTCTGTATGGATGAAATAGTATTTAATTACATAAAACAATCAAGTTGTATTGTCGTAATATCATATCTTAGTGTCCAAATTTTATTTTATATTTTTAATGAGTTAGCAGTCAAAACCGTCAGAAATTCCAAGTTGGGACGGCCATGTCTGAGAGTTCAGAGTCATTATTGGGTAAAGTTTATTTTTCTGTAAGTATGAAATAGTATTTAATTACATAAAACAATCAAATTGTATTGTTGTAATATAATATTTTAGTGTCAAAATTTTATTTTATATTCTTAATGAGTGAGCACTCAAAACCGTCAGAAATTCCAAGCAAGTTGGGACGGCCATGTCTGAGAGTTCGGAGTCATTTACGGTTAATATTTATTTTTCTAAATTTATGAAATAGTATAAACTTACATAATGCAATCAAGTTATAGTGTAGGAATATCATATCTTAGGGTGAAAATTTTCAAGTTGTATTGTCGTAATATCATATCTTAGTGTCAAAATTTTATTTTATATTTTTAATGAGTTAGCAGTCAAAACCGTCAGAAATTCCAAGTTGGGACGGCCATGTCTGAGAGTTCGGAGTCATTATTGGGTAAAGTTTATTTTTGTAAGTATGAAATAGTATTTAATTACATAAAACAATCAAATTGTATTGTTGTTATATAATATTTTAGTGTCAAAATTTTATTTTTTATTCTTAATGAGTGAGCACTCAAAACCGTCAGAAATTCCAAGCAATTGGGACGGCCATGTCTGAGAGTTCGGAGTCATTTACGGTTAATATTTATTTTTCTAAATTTATGAAATAGTATTAACTTACATAATGCAATCAAGTTATAGTGTAGGAATATCATATCTTAGTGTGAAAATTTTATTTTTATTTTTAATGAGTTAGCAGTCAAAACCGATAGAAATTCCAAGTTGGGACGGCCATGTCTGAGAGTTTGGAGTCATTATTGGGTAAAGTTTATTTTTCTGTAAGTATGAAATAGTATTTAATTACATAAAACAATCAAATTGTATTGTCGTAATATCATATCTCAGTGTGAAAATTTTATTTTATATTTTTAATGAGTTAGCAGTCAAAACCGATAGAAATTCCAAGTTGGGACGGCCATGTCTGAGAGTTCGGAGTCATTTATGGTTAATGTTTATTTTACTGAATGTATAAAATAGTATAAACTTACATAATACCATCAAGTTATAGTGTAGGAATATTATATCTTTGTGTCAACATTTTATTTTATATTTTTAATGAGTTAGCAGTCAAAACCGTCAGAAATTCCAATTTGGGACGGCCATGTCTGAGAGTTTTGAGTCATTATTGGGTAAGTTTATTTTTCTGTAAGTATGAAATAGTATTTAATTACATAAAACAATCAAGTTGTATTGTCCTAATATCATATCTTAGTGTCAAAATTTTATTTTATATTTTTAATGAGTTAGCAGTCAAAACCTATAGAAATTCCAAGTTGGGACGGCCATGTCTGAGAGTTTTGTGTCATTATTGGGTAAAGTTTATTTTTCTGTAAGTATGAAATAGTATTTAATTACATAAAACAATCAAATTGTATTGTCGTAATATCATATCTCAGTGTGAAAATTTTATTTTATATTTTTAATGAGTTAGCAGTCAAAACCGATAGAAATTCCAAGTTGGGACGGCCATGTCTGAGAGTTCGGAGTCATTATTGGGTAAAGTTTATTTTTCTGTAAGTATGAAATAGTATTTAATTACATAAAACAATCAAATTGTATTGTCGTAATAAAATTTCTTAGTGTCAAAATTTTATTTTATATTTTTGATGAGTTAGCAGTCAAAACCGATAGAAATTCCAAGTTGGGATGGCCATGTCTGAGAGTTCGGAGTCATTTATGGTTAATGTTTATTTGACTAAATGTATAAAATAGTATAAACTTACATAATACCATCAAGTTATAGTGTAGGAATATCATATCTTAGTGTGAAAATTTTATTTTATATTTTTAATGAGTTAGCAGTCAAAACCGATAGAAATTCCAAGTTGGGACGGCCATGTCTGAGTGTTTGGAGTCATTATTGGGTAAAGTTTATTTTTCTCTAAGTATGAAATAGTATTTAATTACATAAAACAATCAAGTTGTATTGTCGTAATATCATATCTTAGTGTCAAAATTTTATTTTATATTTTTAATGAGTTAGCAGTCAAAACCTATAGAAATTCCAAGTTGGGACGGCCATGTCTGATTGTTTTGTGTCATTATTGGGTAAAGTTTATTTTTCTGTATGGATGAAATAGTGTTTAATTACATAAAACAACCAAGTTGTATTGTCGTAATATCATATCTCAGTGTGAAAATTTTATTTTATATTTTTAATGAGTTAGCAGTCAAAACCGATAGAAATTCCAAGTTGGGACGGCCATGTCTGAGAGTTCGGAGTCATTTATGGTTAATGTTTATTTTACTGAATGTATAAAATAGTATAAACTTACATAATACCATCAAGTTATAGTGTAGGAATATCATATCTTAGTGTAAACATTTTATTTTATATTTTTAATGAGTTAGCAGTCAAAACCGATAGAAATTCCAAGTTGGGACGGCCATGTCTGAGAGTTTGGAGTCATTATTGGGTAAAGTTTATTTTTCTGTAAGTATGAAATAGTATTTAATTACATAAAACAATCAAGTTGTATTGTTGTAATATAATATTTTAGTGTCAAAATTTTATTTTATATTCTTAATAAGTGAGCAGTCAAAACCGTCAGAAATTCCAAGTTGGGACGGCCATGTCTGAGAGTTTTGAGTCATTATTGGGTAAAGTTTATTTTTCTGTATGGATGAAATAGTATTTAATTACATAAAACAATCAAGTTGTATTGTCGTAATATCATATCTTAGTGTCAAAATTTTATTTTATATTTTTAATGAGTTAGCAGTCAAAACCGTCAGAAATTCCAAGTTAGGACGGCCATGTCTGAGAGTTCAGAGTCATTATTGGGTAAAGTTTATTTTTCTGTAAGTATGAAATAGTATTTAATTACATAAAACAATCAAATTGTATTGTTGTAATATAATATTTTAGTGTCAAAATTTTATTTTATATTCTTAATGAGTGAGCACTCAAAACCGTCAGAAATTCCAAGCAAGTTGGGACGGCCATGTCTGAGAGTTCGGAGTCATTTACGGTTAATATTTATTTTTCTAAATTTATGAAATAGTATAAACTTACATAATGCAATCAAGTTATAGTGTAGGAATATCATATCTTAGGGTGAAAATTTTCAAGTTGTATTGTCGTAATATCATATCTTAGTGTCAAAATTTTATTTTATATTTTTAATGAGTTAGCAGTCAAAACCGTCAGAAATTCCAAGTTGGGACGGCCATGTCTGAGAGTTCGGAGTCATTATTGGGTAAAGTTTATTTTTGTAAGTATGAAATAGTATTTAATTACATAAAACAATCAAATTGTATTGTTGTTATATAATATTTTAGTGTCAAAATTTTATTTTTTATTCTTAATGAGTGAGCACTCAAAACCGTCAGTAATTCCAAGCAATTGGGACGGCCATGTCTGAGAGTTCGGAGTCATTTACGGTTAATATTTATTTTTCTAAATTTATGAAATAGTATTAACTTACATAATGCAATCAAGTTATAGTGTAGGAATATCATATCTTAGTGTGAAAATTTTATTTTTATTTTTAATGAGTTAGCAGTCAAAACCGATAGAAATTCCAAGTTGGGACGGCCATGTCTGAGAGTTTGGAGTCATTATTGGGTAAAGTTTATTTTTCTGTAAGTATGAAATAGTATTTAATTACATAAAACAATCAAATTGTATTGTCGTAATATCATATCTCAGTGTGAAAATTTTATTTTATATTTTTAATGAGTTAGCAGTCAAAACCGATAGAAATTCCAAGTTGGGACGGCCATGTCTGAGAGTTCGGAGTCATTTATGGTTAATGTTTATTTTACTGAATGTATAAAATAGTATAAACTTACATAATACCATCAAGTTATAGTGTAGGAATATCATATCTTTGTGTTAACATTTTATTTTATATTTTTAATGAGTTAGCAGTCAAAACCGTCAGAAATTCCAATTTGGGACGGCCATGTCTGAGAGTTTTGAGTCATTATTGGGTAAGTTTATTTTTCTGTAAGTATGAAATAGTATTTAATTACATAAAACAATCAAGTTGTATTGTCCTAATATCATATCTTAGTGTCAAAATTTTATTTTATATTTTTAATGAGTTAGCAGTCAAAACCTATAGAAATTCCAATTTGGGACGGCCATGTCTGAGAGTTTTGTGTCATTATTGGGTAAAGTTTATTTTTCTGTATGGATGAAATAGTGTTTAATTACATAAAACAACCAAGTTGTATTGTCGTAATATCATATCTCAGTGTGAAAATTTTATTTTATATTTTCAATGAGTTAGCAGTCAAAACCGTCAGAAATTCCAAGTTGGGACGGCCATGTCCGAGAGTTTTGAGTCATTATTGGGTAAAGTTTATTTTTCTGTAAGTATGAAATAGTATTTAATTACATAAAACAATCAAATTGTATTGTCGTAATATAATTTCTTAGTGTCAAAATTTTATTTTATATTTTTAATGAGTTAGCAGTCAAAACCTATAGAAATTCCAAGTTGGGACGGCCATGTCTGAGAGTTTTGTGTCATTATTGGGTAAAGTTTATTTTTCTGTATGGATGAAATAGTGTTTAATTACATAAAACAACCAAGTTGTATTGTCGTAATATCATATCTCAGTGTGAAAATTTTATTTTATATTTTTAATGAGTTAGCAGTCAAAACCGATAGAAATTCCAAGTTGGGACGGCCATGTCTGAGAGTTTGGAGTCATTATTGGGTAAAGTTTATTTTTCTGTAAGTATGAAATAGTATTTAATTACATAAAACAATCAAATTGTATTGTCGTAATATAATGTTTTAGTGTCAAAATTTTATTTTATATTCTTAATGAGTGAGCAGTCAAAACCGTCAGAAATTCCAAGTTGGGACGGCCATGTCTGAGAGTTTTTAGTCATTATTGGGTAAAGTTTATTTTTCTGTAAGTATGAAAAAGTATTTAATTACATAATACAATCAAATTGTATTGTCGTAATATAATATCTTAGTGTCAAAATTTTTTTTTATATTTTTAATGAGTTAGCAGTCAAAACCGTCAGAAATTCCAAGTTGGGACGGCCATGTCCGAGAGTTTTTAGTCATTATTGGGTAAAGTTTATTTTTCTGTAAGTATGAAATAGTATTTAATTACATAATACAATCAAATTGTATTGTCGTAATATAATATCTTAGTGTCAAAATTTTTTTAAATATTTTTAATGAGTTAGCAGTCAAAACCGTCAGAAATTCCAAGTTGGGACGGCCATGTCTGAGAGTTTGGAGTCATTATTGGGTAAAGTTTATTTTTCTGTAAGTATGAAATAGTATTTAATTACATAAAACAATCAAATTGTATTGTCGTAATATCATATCTCAGTGTGAAAATTTTATTTTATATTTTTAATGAGTTAGCAGTCAAAACCGATAGAAATTCCAAGTTGGGACGGCCATGTCTGAGAGTTCGGAGTCATTTATGGTTAATGTTTATTTTACTGAATGTATAAAATAGTATAAACTTACATAATACCATCAAGTTATAGTGTAGGAATATCATATCTTTGTGTCAACATTTTATTTTATATTTTTAATGAGTTAGCAGTCAAAACCGTCAGAAATTCCAATTTGGGACGGCCATGTCTGAGAGTTTTGAGTCATTATTGGGTAAGTTTATTTTTCTGTATGGATGAAATAGTGTTTAATTACATAAAACAACCAAGTTGTATTGTCGTAATATCATATCTCAGTGTGAAAATTTTATCTTATATTTTTAATGAGTTAGCAGTCAAAACCTATAGAAATTCCAAGTTGGGACGGCCATGTCTGAGAGTTTTGTGTCATTATTGGGTAAAGTATATTTTTCTGTATGGATGAAATAGTGTTTAATTACATAAAACAAGCAAGTTGTATTGTCGTAATATCATATCTCAGTGTGAAAATTTTATTTTATATTTTCAATGAGTTAGCAGTCAAAACCGTCAGAAATTCCAAGTTGGGACGGCCATGTCCGAGAGTTTTGAGTCATTATTGGGTAAAGTTTATTTTTCTGTAAGTATGAAATAGTATTTAATTACATAAAACAACCAAGTTGTATTGTCGTAATATAATTTCTTAGTGTCAAAATTTTATTTTATATTTTTAATGAGTTAGCAGTCAAAACCTATAGAAATTCCAAGTTGGGACGGCCATGTCTGAGAGTTTTGTGTCATTATTGGGTAAAGTTTATTTTTCTGTATGGATAAAATAGTGTTTAATTACATAAAACAACCAAGTTGTATTGTCGTAATATCATATCTCAGTGTGAAAATTTTATTTTATATTTTCAATGAGTTAGCAGTCAAAACCGTCAGAAATTCCAAGTTGGGACGGCCATGTCCGAGAGTTTTGAGTCATTATTGGGTAAAGTTTATTTTTCTGTAAGTATGAAATAGTATTTAATTACATAAAACAATCAAATTGTATTGTCGTAATATAATTTCTTAGTGTCAAAATTTTATTTTATATTTTTAATGAGTTAGCAGTCAAAACCGATAGAAATTCCAAGTTGGGACGGCCATGTCTGAGAGTTCGGAGTCATTTATGGTTAATGTTTATTTTACTAAATGTATAAAATAGTATAAACTTACATAATACCATCAAGTTATAGTGTAGGAATATCATATCTTAGTGTGAAAATTTTATTTTATATTTTTAATGAGTTAGCAGTCAAAACCGATAGAAATTCCAAGTTGGGACGGCCATGTCTGAGTGTTTGGAGTCATTATTGGGTAAAGTTTATTTTTCTCTAAGCATGAAATAGTATTTAATTACATAAAACAATCAAGTTGTATTGTCGTAATATCATATCTTAGTGTCAAAATTTTATTTTATATTTTTAATGAGTTAGCAGTCAAAACCTATAGAAATTCCAAGTTGGGACGGCCATGTCTGAGAGTTTTGTGTCATTATTGGGTAAAGTATATTTTTCTGTATGGATGAAATAGTGTTTAATTACATAAAACAACCAAGTTGTATTGTCGTAATATCATATCTCAGTGTGAAAATTTTATTTTATATTTTCAATGAGTTAGCAGTCAAAACCGTCAGAAATTCCAAGTTGGGACGGCCATGTCCGAGAGTTTTGAGTCATTATTGGGTAAAGTTTATTTTTCTGTAAGTATGAAATAGTATTTAATTACATAAAACAACCAAGTTGTATTGTCGTAATATAATTTCTTAGTGTCAAAATTTTATTTTATATTTTTAATGAGTTAGCAGTCAAAACCTATAGAAATTCCAAGTTGGGACGGCCATGTCTGAGAGTTTTGTGTCATTATTGGGTAAAGTTTATTTTTCTGTATGGATAAAATAGTGTTTAATTACATAAAACAACCAAGTTGTATTGTCGTAATATCATATCTCAGTGTGAAAATTTTATTTTATATTTTCAATGAGTTAGCAGTCAAAACCGTCAGAAATTCCAAGTTGGGACGGCCATGTCCGAGAGTTTTGAGTCATTATTGGGTAAAGTTTATTTTTCTGTAAGTATGAAATAGTATTTAATTAAATAAAACAATCAAATTGTATTGTCGTAATATAATTTCTTAGTGTCAAAATTTTATTTTATATTTTTAATGAGTTAGCAGTCAAAACCGATAGAAATTCCAAGTTGGGACGGCCATGTCTGAGAGTTCGGAGTCATTTATGGTTAATGTTTATTTTACTGAATGTATAAAATAGTATAAACTTACATAATACCATCAAGTTATAGTGTAGGAATATCATATCTTAGTGTAAACATTTTATTTTATATTTTTAATGAGTTAGCAGTCAAAACCGTCAGAAATTCCAAGTTGGGACGGCCATGTCTGAGAGTTCAGAGTCATTATTGGGTAAAGTTTATTTTTCTGTAAGTATGAAATAGTATTTAATTACATAAAACAATCAAATTGTATTGTTGTAATATAATATTTTAGTGTCAAAATTTTATTTTATATTCTTAATGAGTGAGCACTCAAAACCGTCAGAAATTCCAAGCAAGTTGGGACGGCCATGTCTGAGAGTTCGGAGTCATTTACGGTTAATATTTATTTTTCTAAATTTATGAAATAGTATAAACTTACATAATGCAATCAAGTTATAGTGTAGGAATATCATATCTTAGGGTGAAAATTTTCAAGTTGTATTGTCGTAATATCATATCTTAGTGTCAAAATTTTATTTTATATTTTTAATGAGTTAGCAGTCAAAACCGTCAGAAATTCCAAGTTGGGACGGCCATGTCTGAGAGTTCGGAGTCATTATTGGGTAAAGTTTATTT
The DNA here is from genome assembly GCA_916613615.1 of Steromphala cineraria. Taxonomy (NCBI): domain Eukaryota; kingdom Metazoa; phylum Mollusca; class Gastropoda; order Trochida; family Trochidae; genus Steromphala; species Steromphala cineraria. Next base: position 33,663,830 of record OU744722.1, on the reverse strand, counting down.
TTGTAAGTATGAAATAGTATTTAATTACATAAAACAATCAAATTGTATTGTTGTTATATAATATTTTAGTGTCAAAATTTTATTTTATATTCTTAATGAGTGAGCACTCAAAACCGTCAGAAATTCCAAGCAATTGGGACGGCCATGTCTGAGAGTTCGGAGTCATTTACGGTTAATATTTATTTTTCTAAATTTATGAAATAGTATTAACTTACATAATGCAATCAAGTTATAGTGTAGGAATATCATATCTTAGTGTGAAAATTTTATTTTTATTTTTAATGAGTTAGCAGTCAAAACCTATAGAAATTCCAAGTTGGGACGCCCATGTCTGAGAGTTTTGAGTCATTATTGGGTAAAGTTTATTTTTCTGTAAGTATGAAATAGTATTTAATTACATAAAACAATCAAATTGTATTGTCGTAATATAATATTTTAGTGTCAACATTTTAGTTTATATTTTTAATGAGTAAGCAGTCAAAACCGATAGAATTCCAAGTTGGGACGGCCATGTTTGAGAGTTTTGAGTCATTATTGGGTAAAGTTTATTTTTCTGTAAGTATGAAATAGTATTTAATTACATAAAACATTCAAGTTGTAGTGTCGTAATATCATGTTATAGTATCAAAATTTTATGTTATATTTTTAATGAGTTATCAGTCAAAACCTATAGAAATTCCAAGTTGGGACGGCCATGTCTGAGAGTTTTGTGTCATTATTGGGTAAAGTTTATTTTTCTGTATGAATGAAATAGTGTTTAATTACATAAAACAATCAAATTGTATTGTCGTAATATAATATCTTAATGTCAAAATTTTATTTTATATTTTTAATGAGTTAGCAGTCAAAACCGATAGAAATTCCAAGTTGGGACGGCCATGTCTGAGAGTTTGGAGTCATTATTGGGTAAAGTTTATTTTTCTGTAAGTATGAAATAGTATTTAATTACATAAAACAATCAAATTGTATTGTCGTAATATAATGTTTTAGTGTCAAAATTTTATTTTATATTCTTAATGAGTGAGCAGTCAAAACCGTCAGAAATTCCAAGTTGGGACGGCCATGTCCGAGAGTTTTTAGTCATTATTGGGTAAAGTTTATTTTTCTGTAAGTATGAAATAGTATTTAATTACATAATACAATCAAATTGTATTGTCGTAATATAATATCTTAGTGTCAAAATTTTTTTAAATATTTTTAATGAGTTAGCAGTCAAAACCGTCAGAAATTCCAAGTTGGGACGGCCATGTCCGAGAGTTTTTAGTCATTATTGGGTAAAGTTTATTTTTCTGTAAGTATGAAATAGTATTTAATTACATAAAACAATCAAATTGTATTGTCGTAATATAATGTTTTAGTGTCAAAATTTTATTTTATATTCTTAATGAGTGAGCAGTCAAAACCGTCAGAAATTCCAAGTTGGGACGGCCATGTCCGAGAGTTTTTAGTCATTATTGGGTAAAGTTTATTTTTCTGTAAGTATGAAATAGTATTTAATTACATAAAACAATCAAATTGTATTGTCATAATATAATATTTTAGTGTCAAAATTTTATTTTATATTTTTTATGAGTTAGCAGTCAAAACCGATAGAAATTCCAAGTTGGGACGGCCATGTCTGAGAGTTTGGAGTCATTATTGGGTAAAGTTTATTTTTCTGTAAGTATGAAATAGTATTTAATTACATAAAACAATCAAATTGTATTGTCGTAATATCATATCTCAGTGTGAAAATTTTATTTTATATTTTTAATGAGTTAGCAGTCAAAACCGATAGAAATTCCAAGTTGGGACGGCCATGTCTGAGAGTTCGGAGTCATTTATGGTTAATGTTTATTTTACTGAATGTATAAAATAGTATAAACTTACATAATACCATCAAGTTATAGTGTAGGAATATCATATCTTAGTGTGAACATTTTATTTTATATTTTTAATGAGTTAGCAGTCAAAACCGATAGAAATTCCAAGTTGGGACGGCCATGTCTGAGAGTTTGGAGTCATTATTGGGTAAAGTTTATTTTTCTGTAAGTATGAAATAGTATTTAATTACATAAAACAATCAAGTTGTATTGTTGTAATATAATATTTTAGTGTCAAAATTTTATTTTATATTCTTAATAAGTGAGCAGTCAAAACCGTCAGAAATTCCAAGTTGGGACGGCCATGTCTGAGAGTTTTGAGTCATTATTGGGTAAAGTTTATTTTTCTGTATGGATGAAATAGTGTTTAATTACATAAAACAATCAAGTTGTATTGTCGTAATATCATATCTTAGTGTCAAAATTTTATTTTATATTTTTAATGAGTTAGCAGTCAAAACCGTCAGAAATTCCAAGTTGGGACGGCCATGTCTGAGAGTTCAGAGTCATTATTGGGTAAAGTTTATTTTTCTGTAAGTATGAAATAGTATTTAATTACATAAAACAATCAAATTGTATTGTTGTAATATAATATTTTAGTGTCAAAATTTTATTTTATATTCTTAATGAGTGAGCACTCAAAACCGTCAGAAATTCCAAGCAAGTTGGGACGGCCATGTCTGAGAGTTCGGAGTCATTTACGGTTAATATTTATTTTTCTAAATTTATGAAATAGTATAAACTTACATAATGCAATCAAGTTATAGTGTAGGAATATCATATCTTAGGGTGAAAATTTTCAAGTTGTATTGTCGTAATATCATATCTTAGTGTCAAAATTTTATTTTATATTTTTAATGAGTTAGCAGTCAAAACCGTCAGAAATTCCAAGTTGGGACGGCCATGTCTGAGAGTTCGGAGTCATTATTGGGTAAAGTTTATTTTTGTAAGTATGAAATAGTATTTAATTACATAAAACAATCAAATTGTATTGTTGTTATATAATATTTTAGTGTCAAAATTTTATTTTATATTCTTAATGAGTGAGCACTCAAAACCGTCAGAAATTCCAAGCAATTGGGACGGCCATGTCTGAGAGTTCGGAGTCATTTACGGTTAATATTTATTTTTCTAAATTTATGAAATAGTATAAACTTACATAATGCAATCAAGTTATAGTGTAGGAATATCATATCTTAGTGTGAAAATTTTATTTTTATTTTTAATGAGCAGTCAAAACCTATAGAAATTCCAAGTTGGAACGCCCATGTCTGAGAGTTTTGAGTCATTATTGGGTAAAGTTTATTTTTCTGTAAGTATGAAATAGTATTTAATTACATAAAACAATCAAATTGTATTGTCGTAATATAATATTTTAGTGTCAACATTTTAGTTTATATTTTTAATGAGTAAGCAGTCAAAACCGATAGAAATTCCAAGTTGGGACGGCCATGTTTGAGAGTTTTGAGTCATTATTGGGTAAAGTTTATTTTTCTGTAAGTATGAAATAGTATTTAATTACATAAAACAATCAAATTGTATTGTCGTAATATAATGTTTTAGTGTCAAAATTTTATTTTATATTCTTAATGAGTTAGCAGTCAAAACCGTCAGAAATTCCAAGTTGGGACGGCCATGTCCGAGGGTTTTTAGTCATTATTGGGTAAAGTTTATTTTTCTGTAAGTATGAAATAGTATTTAATTACATAATACAATCAAATTGTATTGTCGTAATATAATATTTTAGTGTCAAAATTTTATTTTATATTTTTTATGAGTTAGCAGTCAAAACCTATAGAAATTCCAAGTTGGGACGGCCATGTCTGAGAGTTTGGAGTCATTATTGGGTAAAGTTTATTTTTCTGTAAGTATGAAATAGTATTTAATTACATAAAACAATCAAATTGTATTGTCGTAATATAATATCTTAGTGTCAAAATTTTATTTTATATTTTTAATGAGTTAGCAGTCAAAACCGTCAGAAATTCCAAGTTGGGACGGCCATGTCCGTGAGTTTTTAGTCATTATTGGGTAAAGTTTATTTTTCTGTAAGTATGAAAAAGTATTTAATTACATAAAACAATCAAATTGTATTGTCGTAATATAATATTTTAGTGTCAAAATTTTATTTTATATTTTTAATGAGTTAGCAGTCAAAACCGATAGAAATTCCAAGTTGGGACGGCCATGTCTGAGAGTTTGGAGTCATTATTGGGTAAAGTTTATTTTTCTGTAAGTATGAAATAGTATTTAATTACATAAAACAATCAAATTGTATTGTCGTAATATAATATCTTAGTGTCAAAATTTTATTTTATATTTTTAATGAGTTAGCAGTCAAAACCGTCAGAAATTCCAAGTTGGGACGGCCATGTCCGTGAGTTTTTAGTCATTATTGGGTAAAGTTTATTTTTCTGTAAGTATGAAATAGTATTTAATTACATAAAACAATCAAATTGTATTGTCGTAATATAATATTTTAGTGTCAAAATTTTATTTTATATTTTTAATGAGTTAGCAGTCAAAACCGATAGAAATTCCAAGTTGGGACGGCCATGTCTGAGAGTTTGGAGTCATTATTGGGTAAAGTTTATTTTTCTGTAAGTATGAAATAGTATTTAATTACATAAAACAATCAAATTGTATTGTCGTAATATAATGTTTTAGTGTCAAAATTTTATTTTATATTTTTAATGAGTTAGCAGTCAAAACCGATAGAAATTCCAAGTTGGGACGGCCATGTCTGAGAGTTCGGAGTCATTTATGGTTAATGTTTGTTTTAATAAATGTATAAAATAGTATAAACTTACATAATACCATCAAGTTATAGTGTAGGAATATCATATAGTATAGTATATCATATAATATAATATCAAATAGTATAAACTTACATTAAATAATCAAGTTATAGTGTAGGAATATCATATCTTAGTGTCAAAGTTTTATTATTTAATTACTAACCTCCGACAAGTGACCTTAGCCTTGTTAGCCATATAACATGTAATCGACTCATTCCCACAGAAGTAATGAAAACATCATTACACAGATCAATCAGAGTTACCCGCCCGTCACTAGTCCACTGTGTGGCGTGACCTGTCATCCAATTAGAATCATTCACATTACAGAGTCGGTAGTGTGCAGACGTGTTTCTGTATCTCTCCCGATTGTATTGAGCTATATAATTAACGTGTTTTGTTGTTTCTGACTCTATTACTTACCCTAGTTAAGTATCCCCCCTGTCCTTCGTTGTGTTCATTCCTCGTGAGTGAACTCGGTGCTCTGACAGGGGTGTTGTGGTTAACACAGCCGTGTTGACCTGCACGTGCAGCCCGTGCAGCCCGGGGGTGGACGGTCGCTCTACCCCTCTGCGTGACAGCTTCGGTTGTCGTGTGCGCCTGCCGCCTGCCGCCTGCCGTCTTCTAGGCGATAGTTATCTTAGGCGCCTGGACGGGCGCTTGCCGCCTGCCGCCTGCCGCCTGCCGTCTTCTAGGCGACAGATCTCTTAGGTGTGTGGACGGGCGCTTGCCGCCTGCCGTCTGCCGCCTGCCGTCTTCTAGGCGATAGTTCTCTTAGGCGCCTGGACGGGCGCTTGCCGCCTGCCGTCTGCCGCCTGCCGTCTTCTAGGCGAGGGATTTCTTTGGCGTCTGGACGGGCGCTTGCCGCCTGCCGCCTGCCGCCTGCCGTCTTCTTGACGGGGTTATTGGATAGGCGCGTGCCGCCTACCGCCTACCGCCTGCCGCCTGCCGTCTTCTTGACACTCGCGCGCTAGGGCCGCTTGGATTGTAGGTCGCGCTTGTCGCCTCACAGGAGATGGACTTAGTTCGCTGCGACTCAGCGACCCCGTACCGGGCGTACTGCGGACGGTGACCCGTCGGCGAGCTACGACCCTCATGTCGTCTGTCGCCTGTGCAGGAACACTTGCCCGGCGGATAACCGGTGTGCGGAGTGCGGGATCTCTCCCCAGAGCAGCACAGGCGTTACCGCTCTTCCATCCGGAAGAGCGAGTCGCAGAGCCGCTGCAAGTTCACTAGGCGCCCCACCCCGGGTTCGTCTGCCGCCGCAGGCAGGCGCGTGTCGCCGGAGAGGTCGGACCTCATCATTTCCGAGGACGCAGGGGAGTTTGACTTGGCGTCCTCCCTGGCGTCGACGGGTCCCTCCGTTCGGACAAGTCGGTCCGCGACCCGCTGTCTCGGGACTTGCTCCCTGACGTGTCACCGCCTCGTGACTCGTCACCAGAGGAGCCTTCTGATCACGGGCCCCCCTCCCCCCCTCGGGAGGAGCGACGGAAGAAGGCAAAGAAGGCAAAGAAGCGCGCCAGGGAGTCGCGTCACGCTTCCTTCGATGCCAAGTCGTTTAAGAACGATATCCTCACATCGGTCAAGTCGATGTTGGAGGAATTCACCCAGAAGGGATCTGGGGATCAAGGCGGGAAGGCCCCGCCTTCACCACCTCCTGTGACAACGCCCACCAGGCGCGTCCTACAGGAGGTGGACGAAGAGTGTAGTTTTTCCAAACAGGCACGTTTCGAAACCTTCTGTCAGGAGGAGGAGGTAGTGAGTCCGCGAAGCGTCCGCTTCCCTCCCCACCGCCTTCTCCTGACAGCAGCGAAGGATTTTGACACCCACGTGTCATCCGCGGCGCCGGGCCGTCTTGTTCCGCCTCTGGTGATCTCGGATCGTCAGAGGTCGGGGCTCCCGGTCGCCTCTTCTCCCATACCGCTTTCTCCCCCCGTCTTGGATGACGACATCAGGCGTGTGGCAGCGCCAGGAGTCGGCCATTCAGTGTCTGACGGGCACCTGTCCCACCTGGACAAGGAGGCCAGAAGCATTCTAGGCATGGCGAACTCCGTCGCCCATGCTTGTCAGGCCATGGCCGCCTTCTCCAAGGAGGCGGGGATGGAGAAAGGGGCGAGAGCACTGTATCGGGGGTTCGGTTCCGTGGCAGGGAATCTAGCCCAGATCATGCTAAGTGCATCCCGCATCTCAGCGGGGGTCACTTACCTGAGGCGGGACGGATTTCTCGCGCGTACAAATCTCCCGGCGGAGATGCGCACCCGCCTTAGGAGCGCTCCAGCAGCGTCGTCGACGCTGTTCGACGGACAAGTCGCAGAGGCTCTGCGACACCGCCAGGAGACCCAACAACAGGAGCTCACCAACCGTTTGGCAGCGGGAGGTGGCAGGGTCTCTTCGGCGGTGACGACACCCAAGAAGCGGAAGGGTGGCACTCCGCAATCCCCCGCCGGCTCTAGGACCGGCGGGGTTTCCTTTCGGGACGGGGGCCGGCCAGGCAAGGGCCGCGGCGGCTACAACGCCGGTCCCTCTCCCAAAAGGACACCCAGCAAGTTGCAGGGTAAGGGACGCGCCTATGGAGGAACCCACAAGAAGAGGTGACTCCTGGGCGCCTCCTCTCCTGCCGCCGGCAGCGGTAGAGGTTCGGGACGGGGCCGTTGGAGGCCGTCTTTAAACGTTTGTGGCCAACTGGAGGCAGTTGGGCCTGGACGAGTACGTCTGTCAGACACTGGAGCGTGGGTTTCGTATACCTGTGCACACCCGCACCCCTTTGACTTGCTCGCCAGTGGAACGTCCGCTAGAGCCGGAACGGCTCGCGCGCACACTGGAACAAGTGGAGATCCTAATCACCAAGGAGGCGGTGAGCGAGCTTCCGCTCCAAGGTCTGACACCGGGGTTCTACTCTCCAGTATTCGTGAGACCGAAAAAGGACCCGAAAAAATGGCGGCTGATTCACGACTTGAAACAGTTCAACCGCTCCTACCTCGAGCGGCCGCCATATTTTCGGCTCTTGACCGTGCGGTCTATCATGCGGTTGCTACAACCATACCGCCGCATGGTGTCGCTGGACCTCCAGGACGCGTACCTGCATATCCCAATCTGCCCCGCGGATTGCAAGTACCTCCGATTCGTCCTGGCGGGTCGTCACTTCCAGTGGAAGGTGTTGACCTTCGGGATTGCGACAGCCCCTTGGTTGTTCACCCGGGTGACCCAACCCATCGTCCAGTTCCTTCACAGGCACGACATCCAGTTCGCGATGTACCTGGACCACGGGTTCGGGAGTCACTGCTCCCCGTCAGTTCTGACCGAACAAAGGGACTTTGTGATCGCTCTGTTCAGACGCCTGGGTTGGCTTGTCAATCTGGACAAGTCGGACCTAGTGCCGACGACGTCGCTCGTCTTCCTAGGCGTCCGTCTGGACACGACGCAGGACAAGGCCTTTGTCACGGAGGAACGGATGGGCCGTTACAGGGAACTCCTGGCGGACGCGTGTCGCGGGCCTCTCTCGCTCCGACGGTGGCAACGTCTGCTAGGGTTCTTGACCTCAGCTCAAAACTTCACGAGGAGGGGGAGGCTTCACCTCCGGCCCCTCCAAATAGTGCTGAACGGTCACGTTCGGGAGGTATCTTGCGGCCATCACATCAGGATGCCGCAGGACCTCATTCACCACCTACGATGGTCGCAGGACGAAAGCAATGTCATCCACGCGCAAGCTGTACGATTTCCAATGGGCTGCTTTCATGACCTTTTGCATAGGGAAGGGGTTCGATGTGCGGTCGGTAACGGTGCCCCAGGTCGCGGATTACCTGGTCCACCTACGCACAGTGAGGAAGCTTAAGGCTTCCTCCATCAACACGAACCTCGCGGCCATTTGTCCGTCCTTCGCAAAAAGGACCCCGACTTGAACACCTCGGTCCTTAAGGAGCTCATTAGGACGTACAGGAACGTGGATGGCCGCCACAAACTGAGACCGCCAGAGTGGGATCTGGCGATAGTTTTGAATCACCTCAAGTCTGAGCACTATGAGCCGCTGACGGACACGACGCTGCTGCGTCTAACCATTAAGACTTGCTTCTTAGTGGCAATGGGGTCAGCGGCCAGAATATCAGAGTTGCACGCGCTGCAAGCTGATTTGCTCAGGTTTGAGGTGAGAGATGGAGGGTCAGCGACTTTGGGTCTAGCACCGGAGTTCTTGTGTAAGAACCAGGGCGCTGACGAGCGTGGACGGACGTTCACACTGCCGTCAATCTCCTCGGCTATCAAGCCTACGGACGAACAGGAACGCCTCCTCTGTCCGGTACGCGCTCTGCGCATCTACGTGGAAAAGACGCGCACGCTGAGACAGGGGAGGCGCAGGCTCTTCTTGCCTCACTCCCAGACAAGCTCAAAGGAGTTGGACAAGAGGCAGCTGGGAGTTTATCTCAGGTCGGCAGTAGTGGACGCCTACAAGGCGGCTGGACTGCCGGCGCCGGCGCGGACCAACCCGCATGAGATCAGGGCCATATCGGCGACTATGGCCCTGCACAGCAACTTGTCAGTGGCGGACATCATGGCCGGCTGCTTCTGGAAGTCGGGCTTGGTGTTCGCCAAACATTACCTGCGCGATGTCTCCACGGAGGACCTGGAGGGCGTAGCCCGTCTGGGGGCGCAGGTCTTTGCCCAGCAGCGAACCACGGGGGCCCCCCCTGGCAGGGGGCGCAACCATCCACGCTAACAGGGCCTCACGAGTTGAGAGGGGCTCTTAACCCATTTAATAAACTTGCTTGTTGAATGGTTATAGTAGTTTTGTGGTGTTTTAATTAGGGATCGTCGACCGCGAGAGGTCAGACAATTAATCCTCATTAGAACGGCCGCTCGCTAGGTCGCCGATCATCAGAGCAATCTTGAGAGTTACCCTTATGCGACGAATTCTACCCGCCTCCTACAGTGGTATCAGGCTAAGGTCACTTGTCGGAGGTTAGTAACTAAATAATAGTACGTTTTTGATTAAACGTCATTATTTTTACTTACCGTAGACAAGTGACCGTCGTCATACCCGTCCCGTCTCCCCTCTTACGCATCCGTCGTTAATTGGGACTCCTAGGTAATGTGAATGATTCTAATTGGATGACAGGTCACGCCACACAGTGGACTAGTGACGGGCGGGTAACTCTGATTGATCTGTGTAATGATGTTTTCATTACTTCTGTGGGAATGAGTCGATTACATGTTATATGGCTAACAAGGCTAAGGTCACTTGTCTACGGTAAGTAAAAATAATGACGTTTAATCAAAAACGTACTATTTTATATTTTTAATGAGTAAGCAGTCGAAACCTATAGAAATTCCAAGTTGGGACGGCCATGTTTGAGAGTTCGGAATCATTTATAGTTGAGAGTTTGGAGTGGCTAAAGTTTATTTTTCTGAAAGTATGAAATAATATAGAATGTATAAAATAGTAACAATCATTATGTAAGTTTATACTATTTTATACATTCAGAAAAATAAACATTAACCATAAAGGACTCCAAACTCTCAGACATGGCCGTCCCAACTTGGAATTTCTATCGGTTTTGAGTGCTTACTCATTAAGAATATAAAACAAAATTTTGACAATAAAATATTATATTACAACAATACAACTTGATTGTTTTATGTAATTAAATACCAATCCATACTTACAGAAAAATAAACTTTACCCAATAATAAGTCAAAACTCTCAGACATTGCCGTCCCAACTTGGAATTTCAATCAGTTTTAACTGCTAACTCATTAAAAATATAAAATAAAATTCTGTCACTAAGATATGATATTCCTACACAATAACTTGATTGTATTATGTAAGTTTCTATCATTTTATACATTCAGAAAAATAAACATTAACCGTAAATGACTCCGAACTCTCAGACATGGCCGTCCCAACTTGCTTGGAATTTCTGACGGTTTTGAGTGCTCACTCATTAAGAATATAACATAAAATTTTGACACTAAGATATGATATTACGACAATACAACTTGATTGTTTTATGTAATTAAACACTATTTCATCCATACAGAAAAATAAACTTTACCCAATAATGACTCAAAACTCTCAGACATGGCCGTCCAAACTTGGAATTTCTGACGGTTTTGACTGCTAACGCATATAAAATGTAAAATAAAATTTTGACACTAAAAATATTATATTACGACAAATAACTTGATTGTTTTATGTAATTAAATACTATTTCATACTTACAGAAAAATAAACTTTACCCAATAATGACTCAAAACTCTCAGACATGGCCGTCCCAACTTGGAATTTCTGACGGTTTTGAGTGCTCACTCATTAAGAATATAACATAAAATTTTGACACTAAGATATGATATTACGACAAAATAACTTGACTGTATTATGTAAGTTTATACTATTTTATACATTCAGTAAAATAAACATTAACCGTAAATGACTCCGAACTCTCAGACATGGCCGTCCCAACTTGCTTGGAATTTCTGACGGTTTTGAGTGCTCACTCATTAAGAATATAACATAAAATTTTGACACTAAGATATGATATTACAACAATACAATTTGATTGTTTTATGTAATTAAACACTATTTCATCCATACAGAAAAATAAACTTTACCCAATAATGACTCAAAACTCTCAGACATGGCCGTCCCAACTTGGAATTTCTGACGGTTTTGAGTGCTCACTCATTAAGAATATAAAATAAAATTTTGACACTAAAATATTATATTATGACAAAATAACTTGACTGTATCATGTAAGTTTATACTATTTTATACATTCAGTAAAATAAACATTAACCGTAAATGACTCCGAACTCTCAGACATGGCCGTCCCAACTTGGAATTTCTATCGGTATTGACTGCTAACTCATTAAAAATATAAAATAAAATTTTGACACTAAGATATGATATTCCTACACTATAACTTGATTGTATTATGAAAGTTTATTCTATTTTATAATTTTAGAAAAATAAAAATTAACCGTATAGGACTCCAAAGTAACAGACATGGCCGTCCCAACTTGGAATTTCTATAGGTTTTGACTGATAACTCATTAAAGATATGAAATAAAATTTTGACACTAAGATATGATATTATGACAATACAACTTGATTGTTTTATCTAATTAAACACTATTTCATCCATACAGAAAAATAAACTTTACCCAATAATGACTCCAAACTCTAAGACATGGCCGTCCCAACTTGGAATTTCTGACGGTTTTGAGTGCTCACTCATTAAAAATATAAAATAAAATTTTGACACTAAGATATTATATTACGACAATACAATTTGATTGTTTTATGTAATTAAATACTATTTCATACTTACAGAAATATAAACTTTACCCAATAATGACTCCAAACTCTCAGACATGGCCGTCCCAACTTGGAATTTCTATCGGTTTTGACTGCTAACTCATTAAAAATATAAAATAAAATGTTCACACCAAGATATGATATTCCTACACTATAACTTGATGGTATTATGTAAGTTTATACTATTTTATACATTCAGTAAAATAAACATTAACCATAAATGACTCCGAACAATCAGACATGGCCGTCCCAACTTGGAATTTCTGACGGTTTTGACTGCTAACTCATTAAAAATATAAAATAAAATTTTGACACTAAAACATTATATTACGACAATACAATTTGATTGTTTTATGTAATTAAATACTATTTCATACTTACAGAAAAATAAACTTTACCCAATAATGACTCCAAACTCTCAGACATGGCCGTCCCAACTTGGAATTTCTATCGGTTTTGACTGCTAACTCATTAAAAATATAAAATAAAATTTTGACACTAAGATATTATATTACGACAATACAACTTGGTTGTTTTATGTAATTAAACACTATTTCATCCATACAGAAAAATAAACTTTACCCAATAATGACACAAAACTCTCAGACATGGCCGTCCCAACTTGGAATTTCTATTGCTTTTGGCTGCTAACTCATTAAAAATATAAAATAAAATTTTGACACTAAGATATGATATTACGACAATACAACTTGATTGTTTTATGTAATTAAATACTATTTCATACTTACAGAAAAATAAACTTTACCCAATAATGACTCCAAACTCTCAGACATGGCCGTCCCAACTTGGAATTTCTATCGGTTTTGACTGCTAACTCATTAAAAATATAAAATAAAATGTTCACACTAAGATATGATATTCCTACACTATAACTTGATGGTATTATGTAAGTTTATACTATTTTATACATTCAGTAAAATAAACATTAACCATAAATGACTCCGAACTCTCAGACATGGCCGTCCCAACTTGGAATTTCTGACGGTTTTGACTGCTAACTCATTAAAAATATCAAATAAAATTTTGACACTAAGATATTATATTACGACAATACAATTTGATTGTTTTATGTAATTAAATACTATTTCATACTTACAGAAAAATAAACTTTACCCAATAATGACTCCAAACTCTCAGACATGGCCGTCCCAACTTGGAATTTCTATCGGTTTTGACTGCTAACTCATTAAAAATATAAAATAAAATGTTCACACTAAGATATGATATTCCTACACTATAACTTGATGGTATTATGTAAGTTTATACTATTTTATACATTCAGTAAAATAAACATTTACCATAAATGACTCCAAACTCTCAGACATGGCCGTCCCAACTTGGAATTTCTATTGGTTTTGAGTGCTTACTCATTAAGAATATAAAACAAAATTTTGACAATAAAATATTATATTACAACAATACAACTTGATTGTTTTATGTAATTAAATACCAATCCATACTTACAGAAAAATAAACTTTACCCAATAATAAGTCAAAACTCTCAGACATTGCCGTCCCAACTTGGAATTTCAATCAGTTTTAACTGCTAACTCATTAAAAATATAAAATAAAATTCTGTCACTAAGATATGATATTCCTACACAATAACTTGATTGTATTATGTAAGTTTCTATCATTTTATACATTCAGAAAAATAAACATTAACCGTAAATGACTCCGAACTCTCAGACATGGCCGTCCCAACTTGCTTGGAATTTCTGACGGTTTTGAGTGCTCACTCATTAAGAATATAACATAAAATTTTGACACTAAGATATGATATTACGACAATACAACTTGATTGTTTTATGTAATTAAACACTATTTCATCCATACAGAAAAATAAACTTTACCCAATAATGACTCAAAACTCTCAGACATGGCCGTCCAAACTTGGAATTTCTGACGGTTTTGACTGCTAACGCATCTAAAATGTAAAATAAAATTTTGACACTAAAAATATTATATTACGACAAATAACTTGATTGTTTTATGTAATTAAATACTATTTCATACTTACAGAAAAATAAACTTTACCCAATAATGACTCAAAACTCTCAGACATGGCCGTCCCAACTTGGAATTTCTGACGGTTTTGAGTGCTCACTCATTAAGAATATAAAATAAAATTTTGACACTAAAATATTATATTACGACAAAATAACTTGACTGTATTATGTAAGTTTATACTATTTTATACATTCAGTAAAATAAACATTAACCGTAAATGACTCCGAACTCTCAGACATGGCCGTCCCAACTTGCTTGGAATTTCTGACGGTTTTGAGTGCTCACTCATTAAGAATATAACATAAAATTTTGACACTAAGATATGATATTACAACAATACAATTTGATTGTTTTATGTAATTAAACACTATTTCATCCATACAGAAAAATAAACTTTACCCAATAATGACTCAAAACTCTCAGACATGGCCGTCCCAACTTGGAATTTCTGACGGTTTTGAGTGCTCACTCATTAAGAATATAAAATAAAATTTTGACACTAAAATATTATATTATGACAAAATAACTTGACTGTATCATGTAAGTTTATACTATTTTATACATTCAGTAAAATAAACATTAACCGTAAATGACTCCGAACTCTCAGACATGGCCGTCCCAACTTGGAATTTCTATCGGTATTGACTGCTAACTCATTAAAAATATAAAATAAAATTTTGACACTAAGATATGATATTCCTACACTATAACTTGATTGTATTATGAAAGTTTATTCTATTTTATAATTTTAGAAAAATAAAAATTAACCGTATAGGACTCCAAAGTAACAGACATGGCCGTCCCAACTTGGAATTTCTATAGGTTTTGACTGATAACTCATTAAAGATATGAAATAAAATTTTGACACTAAGATATGATATTATGACAATACAACTTGATTGTTTTATCTAATTAAACACTATTTCATCCATACAGAAAAATAAACTTTACCCAATAATGACTCCAAACTCTAAGACATGGCCGTCCCAACTTGGAATTTCTGACGGTTTTGAGTGCTCACTCATTAAAAATATAAAATAAAATTTTGACACTAAGATATTATATTACGACAATACAATTTGATTGTTTTATGTAATTAAATACTATTTCATACTTACAGAAAAATAAACTTTACCCAATAATGACTCCAAACTCTCAGACATGGCCGTCCCAACTTGGAATTTCTATCGGTTTTGACTGCTAACTCATTAAAAATATAAAATAAAATGTTCACACCAAGATATGATATTCCTACACTATAACTTGATGGTATTATGTAAGTTTATACTATTTTATACATTCAGTAAAATAAACATTAACCATAAATGACTCCGAACTATCAGACATGGCCGTCCCAACTTGGAATTTCTGACGGTTTTGACTGCTAACTCATTAAAAATATAAAATAAAATTTTGACACTAAAACATTATATTACGACAATACAATTTGATTGTTTTATGTAATTAAATACTATTTCATACTTACAGAAAAATAAACTTTACCCAATAATGACTCCAAACTCTCAGACATGGCCGTCCCAACTTGGAATTTCTATCGGTTTTGACTGCTAACTCATTAAAAATATAAAATAAAATTTTGACACTAAGATATTATATTACGACAATACAACTTGGTTGTTTTATGTAATTAAACACTATTTCATCCATACAGAAAAATAAACTTTACCCAATAATGACACAAAACTCTCAGACATGGCCGTCCCAACTTGGAATTTCTATTGCTTTTGGCTGCTAACTCATTAAAAATATAAAATAAAATTTTGACACTAAGATATGATATTACGACAATACAACTTGATTGTTTTATGTAATTAAATACTATTTCATACTTACAGAAAAATAAACTTTACCCAATAATGACTCCAAACTCTCAGACATGGCCGTCCCAACTTGGAATTTCTATCGGTTTTGACTGCTAACTCATTAAAAATATAAAATAAAATGTTCACACTAAGATATGATATTCCTACACTATAACTTGATGGTATTATGTAAGTTTATACTATTTTATACATTCAGTAAAATAAACATTAACCATAAATGACTCCGAACTCTCAGACATGGCCGTCCCAACTTGGAATTTCTGACGGTTTTGACTGCTAACTCATTAAAAATATCAAATAAAATTTTGACACTAAGATATTATATTACGACAATACAATTTGATTGTTTTATGTAATTAAATACTATTTCATACTTACAGAAAAATAAACTTTACCCAATAATGACTCCAAACTCTCAGACATGGCCGTCCCAACTTGGAATTTCTATCGGTTTTGACTGCTAACTCATTAAAAATATAAAATAAAATGTTCACACTAAGATATGATATTCCTACACTATAACTTGATGGTATTATGTAAGTTTATACTATTTTATACATTCAGTAAAATAAACATTTACCATAAATGACTCTGAACTCTCAGACATGGCCGTCCCAACTTGGAATTTCTATAGGTTTTGACTGCTAACTCATTAAAAATATAAAATAAAATTTTGACACTAAAATATTATATTACGACAATACAATTTGATTGTTTTATGTTGTTAAATACTATTTCATACTTACAGAAAAATAAACTTTACCCAATAATGACTCTGAACTCTCAGACATGGGCGTCCCAACTTGGAATTTCTATTGCTTTTGGCTGCTAACTCATTAAAAATATAAAATAAAATTTTGACACTAAGATATGATATTACCACAATACAACTTGATTGTTTTATGTAATTAAATACTATTTCATACTTACAGAAAAATAAACTTTACCCAATAATGACTCCAAACTCTCAGACATGGCCGTCCCAACTTGGAATTTCTATCGGTTTTGACTGCTAACTCATTAAAAATATAAAATAAAATTTTCACACTAAGATATGATATTCCTACACTATAACTTGATGGTATTATGTAAGTTTATACTATTTTATACATTTAGTAAAATAAACATTAACCATAAATGACTCCGAACTCTCAGACATGGCCGTCCCAACTTGGAATTTCTATAGGTTTTGACTGCTAACTCATTAAAAATATAAAATAAAATTTTAACACTAAAATATTATATTACGACAATACAATTTGATTGTTTTATGTAACTAAATACTATTTCATACTTACAGAAAGATAAACTTTACCCAATAATGACTCAAAACTCTCAGACATGGCCGTCCCAACTTGGAATTTCTGACGGTTTTGACTGCTAACTCATTAAAAATATAAAATAAAATGTTCACACTAAGATATGATATTCCTACACTATAACTTGATGGTATTATGTAAGTTTATACTATTTTATACATTCAGTAAAATAAACATTAACCATAAATGACTCTGAACTCTCAGACATGGCCGTCCCAACTTGGAATTTCTATAGGTTTTGACTGCTAACTCATTAAAAATATACAATAAAATTTTGACACTAAAATATTATATTACGACAATACAATTTGATTGTTTTATGTAATTAAATACTATTTCATACTTACAGAAAAATAAACTTTACCCAATAATGACTCCAAACTCTCAGACATGGCCGTCCCAACTTGGAATTTCTATCGGTTTTGACTGCTAACTCATTAAAAATATAAAATAAAATGTTCACACTAAGATATGATATTCCTACACTATAACTTGATGGTATTATGTAAGTTTATACTATTTTATACATTCAGTAAAATAAACATTAACCATAAATGACTCTGAACTCTCAGACATGGCCGTCCCAACTTGGAATTTCTATAGGTTTTGACTGCTAACTCATTAAAAATATACAATAAAATTTTGACACTAAAATATCATATTACGACAATACAATTTGATTGTTTTATGTTGTTAAATACTATTTCATACTTACAGAAAAATAAATTTTACCCAATAATGACTCAAAATTTTCAGACATGGGCGTCCCAACTTGGAATTTCTATCGGTTTTGACTGCTAACTCATTAAAAATATAAAATAAAATTTTCACACTAAGATATGATATTCCTACACTATAACTTGATTGTATTATGAAAGTTTATTCTATTTTATAATTTTAGAAAAATAAAAATTAACCGTATAGGACTCCAAAGTAACAGACATGGCCGTCCCAACTTGGAATTTCTATAGGTTTTGACTGATAACTCATTAAAGATATGAAATAAAATTTTGACACTAAGATATGATATTATGACAATACAACTTGATTGTTTTATGTAATTGAATACTATTTCATACTTACAGAAAAATAAACTTTTCCCAATAATGACTCAAAACTCCAAGAAATGGCTGTCCCAACAGAGAATTTCTATTGGGTTTGACTGATGACTTAGAAAATATAAAATAAAATTTTGACACTACCATATTACATTATGACAATACAACTTGAATGTTATTTGTAAATAAATACTATTTATTATTTACAAGAAAATAAACTTTAACCAATAATGACTCCAAACTCTCAGACATGAATCTCTAGCTCATTTCCATCTTCCTCTTTATCAATGTTTTCATTTCAGGAAAGGACATGATTTCTTCCTGGAATTAAAATCTAAGATCCTTTCAATAAATTTTATTCATCAATATGCTCATTTTGTGCTAGGTGTTTTATGTTCAACAACAATTTTTGTTCTCTCTGTTTTATGAGTTCTCAGTTAAGAGTTATTGAATGTTACACATTTTGGTAAACCTTTCATACACATAAACATTTCAGCAAACACATACATCAATAAAGTTTTTTAAATGTGTTTATATTTGATTTAATCAAGCTTGTTACATGACAAATAAACAAACCATTTTACAGCCTGTTTAAAAACAAAGGAGACTTTTCTTCCCCCAACTCAGTGTTGTTTTAACCATACATTAGTGACAGTTGTCAAATTGGTGCCCATTCATGACTGATTGGAATTGCTTGCTGACATGAATGACTCAATGTCAGTCTCTAATTCTCTAACATGCCAAGCTGTCAGATTAACTTACCCACAGTGCTTAGTTTAGGAATGGATAGCGTTGTAACACACATTGAGAAAGGCCTTTACATTGGATTTCTATGTAAATTTGGATTATTCATTTCTTTGTATAAGGTAAGCTGGTTTCACATTTGAAGGCGATATTATCTATAGTAAATAAATAAAGAGGGTCTATTTGTTGATTTTCTTAATACATTTATTTCATAGTATATCAAATACAGATAAGTTTATTCACATTTATGTTCATTTTCAAATAAAGGTAGCTTGGTTTGTGCTGTTATGTTGTTTCTTATTTTGTTTACTTTGACTGAAAAAGAACAGAAAATGACGAATACTAAATCATCGATGTGTTATGAAGCGTAATTTCAAATAAAAATGATCATTAAATGAATGTTGACATCGTGATTTTACATACTTGTTGTGTTCACTCGCTTGTAGAAGGTGGGAGTTGAATCCAAGCCCGTAAGTCGAGTAAATCAACATCAAATTACATTTTTCTTGTGCGTGTCAAACGTATATACCTTAGTTTTAATAAATATAATTTTTAACACAATTCATGTTTAAATAAGATAATTACATGCATGTTTTAATATTCCCCGTCCCATCTTAAGATGTAGGTGTAGGTCTTTTCGTAGGAGGATTTTTAGGTCTTTTCGTATAAGTAGAACATTTCAATGAAATGTATAAATGCTGAGTGTTGTTTTTTGTTAATAAAGACTTTAATCAGGTAAGTAACTGGCAATTGTCAATCAAAAGCACCTCACAACCTATAATTACTGGTTCTCTAGCAAAAACAATACAATCAAAAACCTAACGATATTCTTAAAGTACCTACGTACCAGACAAAACCTCTATAACTGTCTTTATTGAATAGTTTTCTAATAACTTACGCATTGTACTTTGAGAGTAGTTGTCACAATCCAATTTAATAGTTTTCTTAACAAACAAGGTATTGTAGTCGACGATTGATTTTATGTTTTCTTAACTAATTTCTTAACTAACACCATCGATTTACTAGAAAGCGCCAAGCAGACTTATGTTCTAAACGTCAACAATAGAAAGTAAATCATGATATAAATAAAGATCATAACTAATTAGTTGGCTCTGCTAACGATACTTAAACCATATAATACATAAATATTATCACTCCTTCGAACATATATTTTTTTCACTCCTACGAAAAGACCTTCTACGAACGGGATCCTCCTACGAAAAATGCACTGCTACGAACGGGATCCTCCTACGAAAAGACCGTTTCCCTCCCAACTTAGGATTCCAAGTTGGGACGCGTCCCATCTTAAGATGGGACGGGATTCCAAGTTGGGATGATACATATATACTATGTTCACCTTCCTTGTTTACACACCATCAGATACACTATGTTCACCTTCCTTTATTTCACAGTATCAGATACATATAATATGTTCAACTTCCTTTATAACACACTATCAGATACATATACTATGTTCACCTTCCTTCACCACACAGTATCAGATACATATACTATGTTCACCTTCCTTTATCACACACCATCAGATACATATACTATGTACACCTTCCATTCATCAGAAAAAGATTGGGTATAAGTTATATAACTTATATTATACTATAAGTTATAGAAAACCGTCTTCATAGTATCAATATACATTAAATATTATTTGCAAAATGGACAGAAGATCAAAGATAAACATACAAAACTAATACAATAATTAAAGGAACATTTTTGTTTGACTTATGTAGGTTTGATCAATTATGAATATACTCTGATCTATATAGATATTCAGATCAGCATTGCCACACAAGAGTAAGTCACAAGAAATGTTCAAATTAATAACAATGCGTAAGTTTGCCATAATGACAGTTCTTTCTAAATTATATAATTTACAATTAAACAAGTGATGGTAAGAATTCTCACAATTATTTCCACATGAACAGCTTGACTTGTCCAAAAAACCGACACGAAATAGTTCATAATTTAGGGGACTACATTATTGTGAGAATAATGTTGGTGTATCTCGGTCCATATTCATAATATTTTGGAGCAGTATAACGATTGTTGAGATTTAATTTAAAAGATTTGAGATTTGAGGATTTATAAGAATTGATGGATGTTCTTTTCCTGACATCCAAAGGGCTTTTGTTCCACACACTATCAAATACATATACTTTGTATATTTACATCATCACACACCATCATAAACATGTACTATTTAAACCTCCATTCATCAACCACAATCAGATTGATATACTTTATACACCTTTCTTTATCATACACTCTCAGGTACATATATACATAAACTGTGAACAATTTCATTAATCGTACATTATCCAATACATATACTATGTACACTTTCCTTCATCACACACTATCATACATGTATATATATATACTATGTAAACCTTTCGTTATCATTAACTAAAATAAACAACAAAACATCTACATATTCCTCTATGATACATTATCAGATACATGTACTGTGTATATCTTCCTTTATCATGCGCTAACAGAGACTTGTATCATGTACGCTTTCCTTCATCAAACACTATCATATACATATACAATGTATACCTTTCGTTATCCTTAACTAAAAGAAACAAAAAACATGTACATATTCCTCTGTGATACATTATCAGATACATGTACTGTGTATACCTTCCTTTATCATGCACTAACAGAGACTTGTATCATGTACGCTTTCCTTCATCAAACACTATCAGATACATATACTATGTATACCTTTCGTTATCATTAACTAAAAGAAACAAAAAACATGTACATATTCCTCTGTGATACATTATCAGATACATGTACTGTTTAACCTTCCTTTATCATGCACTAACAGAGACTTGTATCGTGTACGCTTTCCAATATCATGCAATAGGGGATTCTTAATATTGCCTCATGAATATTTATGAGGCACGCAAAACGGATCGCGCGTAATCGAAAACGAGGCTAAGGCCGCTTCTACACCCGAAGGTAACATTCAATAGCATTGACATGCCAGTAGCTTTCTCTAAAAACGCTTCGTTTTAGTAAATACTGAGCTATTTACAATTGTCAAAAGTCCAGAAACGATGCAGTAAATAAATATCTCCAGGTAACGCAGTCGATAATAGTATTTTACTCGCTGGGTTAGTTTTGTTGATTGATTCACCGGGCTGTTTACACGTTGTGTGCATCATTTAGCATTCTGGTGTTGCTAATTATACGCTTTTTAAATTAAATGTACTTTACACATATCCTTCATTTCGAGAATGTTTCAATTTATAATCTACAAAAATATTTTATTGGTGTAAGAAAAACAATAATAAAGCCTTCTCTCTCTAGTCATCGATATCTTAGAGTCAGTTTCAGGTCATCGAGTGCAGGCCCTGTGTAAACAAACTACAGGTACTTAATTAATTCCTATATAATATATTTGTGAGTTAAATCACACTAAATAACACTTCTGGATATTTTCATGATTATATTTTAACTCTTTCTATGTTTCTGCAAATGCCCACGTCAAGAACATTCTTACATTTATTTGAGAAATATTGATTGCAAATTTAATATAATTTACCTGAATAAAAAGTAATATATTCTAGCTGCTGCATATCTCTACAGGACAAAGTACCATGTTAGAAAACTTATTCTACTCAGTTTTTCGATTCAAAAAATTAACTCATAATAATCAGGTATCTATGTGAGATATTTTTGTAGTTGTAAAATTGTTTAAAGATTAAAACAAATCTATAAAAAAAAATTGTTTATTATATGAGATGCGAATGTATGAGGAAGATCCTTACTGCATATTATTGAAAAAACACAATTGTTTTAGGGCTGACATCTATATGTCACCGTATGTAATAGATAAGATATGGAAGGGGATTTTTTTCGGGCTGACATCTATATTTCATCGTATGTAATAGATAAGATATGGAAGGGGATTGTTTTTGGGCTGGTATCTATATGTCACTGTATGTAGTAGTAAACATATGGAAGGGGATTGTTTTTGGGCTGACATCTATATGTCACCGTATGTAATAGTTAACATATGGAAGGGGATTGTTTTTGGGCTGACATCTATATGTCACCGTATGTAATAGATAACATATGGAAGAGGAGTGTTTTGGGGCTGACATCTATTTGTCACTGTATGTAATAGATAACATATGGAAGGGGATTGTTTTGGGGCTGACATCTATATGTCACCGTATGTAATAGATAACATATGGAAGGGGATTGTTTTGGGGCTGACATCTATATGTCACTATATGTGATAGATAACATATGGAAGGAGATTATCAGATACATATACTATGTTCGCCTTCCTTCACCACACAGTATCAGATACATTTAATATGATCACCTTCCTTCACAACACAGTATCAGATACATAAACTATGTTCACCTTCCTTCATCTCACACTATCAGATACATATACTATGTTCACTTTCCTTTATTTCACAGTTTGAGATGCATAAACTATGTTCACCTTCCTTCATCACACACCATCACATACATTTAATATGATCACCTTCCTTCACAACACAGTTTCAGATACATAAACTATGTTCACCTTCCTTCATCACACACTATCAGATACATATAATATGTTCACCTTCCTTAATCACACACTATCAGATACATAAAGTATGTTCACCTTCCTTTATTACACAGTATCAGATATATATACTATGTTCACCTTCCTTTATCACACACTTTCAGATACATAAACTATGTTCACCTTCCTTGTTCACACACTATCAGATACATATATATTATGTTCACCTTCCTTCAACCCAACCTATAAGATACATAAACTATGTTCACCTTCCTTCATCACACACTATCAGATACATATATGTTCATCTTCCTTTACCACACAGTATCAGATACATAAAGTATGTTCACCTTCCTTTATTACACAGTATCAGATATATTTACTATGTTCACCTTCCTTGTTCACACACTATCAGATACATATACTATGTTCACCTTCCTTTCTTACACAGTATCAGATACATATACTATGTTCACCTTCCTTGTTCACACACTATCAGATACATATACTATGTTCACCTTCCTTTAACCCCACACTATCAGATACATATACTATGTTCACCTTCCTTCACCCAACACTATCAGAAACATAAACTATGTTCACCTTCCTTTATTAAACACTATCAATTACATAAACTATGTTCACCTTCGTTTATTACACAGTATCATATACATTAACTATGTTCACCTTCCTTTATTACACAGTATCAGATACATATGATATGTTCACCTTCCTTTATTACACAGCATCAGATGCATATAATATGTTCACCTTCCTTTATTACACAGTATCAGATACACATGATATGTTCACCTTCCTTTATTACACAGCATCAGATGCATATAATATGTTCACCTTCCTTTATTACACAGCATCAGATGCATATAATATGTTCACCTTCCTTTATTACCAATATCAGATACATAAACTATGTTCACCTTCCTTTATTACACAGTATCAGATGCATATAATATGTTCAACTTCCTTTATTACACAGTATCAGATGCATATACTATGTTCGCCTTCCTTCACCCAACACTATAAGATACATAAACTATGTTCACCTTCCTTTATTACACAGTATCAGATACAGATACTATGTTCACCTTCCTTTATTACACAGTATCAGATACATATACTATGTTCGCCTTCCTTCACCCAACACTATAAGATACATAAACTATGTTCACCTTCCTTTATTACATAGTATCAGATATATATACTATGTTCACCTTCCTTGTTTACACACTATTAGAGACATATAATATGTTCACCTTCCTTCACCACACAGTATCAATTACATAAACTATGTTCACCTTTCTTCATCACACACCATCAGATACATTAACTATGTTCACCTTCCTTTATTTCACAGTATCAGATACATATACTATGTTCAACTTCCTTTATTACACAGTATCAGATACATATACTATATTCACCTTCCTTCATCACACACCATCAGATACATTTAATATGTTCACCTTCCTTCACCCCACACTATCAGATCCATAAACTATGTTCACCTTCCTTTATTACACACTATCAGATACATATACTATGTTCACCTTCCTTCACCCCACACTATCAGATACATAAACTATGTTCACCTTCGTTTTTTACACAGTATCAGATACATATACTATGTTTACCTTCCTTCATCACACACTATCAGATATATATACTACGTTCACCTTTCTTGTTTACACACTATCAGATACATATACTATGTTCACCTTCCTTCACCACACAGTATCAGATACATATACTATGTTCACCTTCCTTTATTTCACAGTATCAGATACATATAATATGTTCAACTTCCTTTATAACACACTATCAGATACATATACTATGTTCACCTTCCTTCACCACACAGTATCAGATACATATACTATGTTCACCTTCCTTTATCACACACCATCAGATACATATACTATGTACACCTTCCATTCATCAGAAAAAGATTGGGTATAAGTTATATAACTTATATTATACTATAAGTTATAGAAAACCGTCTTCATAGTATCAATATACATTAAATATTATTTGCAAAATGGACAGAAGATCAAAGATAAACATACAAAACTAATACAATAATTAAAGGAACATTTTTGTTTGACTTATGTAGGTTTGATCAATTATGAATATACTCTGATCTATATAGATATTCAGATCAGCATTGCCACACAAGAGTAAGTCACAAGAAATGTTCAAATTAATAACAATGCGTAAGTTTGCCATAATGACAGTTCTTTCTAAATTATATAATTTACAATTAAACAAGTGATGGTAAGAATTCTCACAATTATTTCCACATGAACAGCTTGACTTGTCCAAAAAACCGACACGAAATAGTTCATAATTTAGGGGACTACATTATTGTGAGAATAATGTTGGTGTATCTCGGTCCATATTCATAATATTTTGGAGCAGTATAACGATTGTTGAGATTTAATTTAAAAGATTTGAGATTTGAGGATTTATAAGAATTGATGGATGTTCTTTTCCTGACATCCAAAGGGCTTTTGTTCCACACACTATCAAATACATATACTTTGTATATTTACATCATCACACACCATCATAAACATGTACTATTTAAACCTCCATTCATCAACCACAATCAGATTGATATACTTTATACACCTTTCTTTATCATACACTCTCAGGTACATATATACATAAACTGTGAACAATTTCATTAATCGTACATTATCCAATACATATACTATGTACACTTTCCTTCATCACACACTATCATACATGTATATATATATACTATGTAAACCTTTCGTTATCATTAACTAAAATAAACAACAAAACATCTACATATTCCTCTATGATACATTATCAGATACATGTACTGTGTATATCTTCCTTTATCATGCGCTAACAGAGACTTGTATCATGTACGCTTTCCTTCATCAAACACTATCATATACATATACAATGTATACCTTTCGTTATCCTTAACTAAAAGAAACAAAAAACATGTACATATTCCTCTGTGATACATTATCAGATACATGTACTGTGTATACCTTCCTTTATCATGCACTAACAGAGACTTGTATCATGTACGCTTTCCTTCATCAAACACTATCAGATACATATACTATGTATACCTTTCGTTATCATTAACTAAAAGAAACAAAAAACATGTACATATTCCTCTGTGATACATTATCAGATACATGTACTGTTTAACCTTCCTTTATCATGCACTAACAGAGACTTGTATCGTGTACGCTTTCCAATATCATGCAATAGGGGATTCTTAATATTGCCTCATGAATATTTATGAGGCACGCAAAACGGATCGCGCGTAATCGAAAACGAGGCTAAGGCCGCTTCTACACCCGAAGGTAACATTCAATAGCATTGACATGCCAGTAGCTTTCTCTAAAAACGCTTCGTTTTAGTAAATACTGAGCTATTTACAATTGTCAAAAGTCCAGAAACGATGCAGTAAATAAATATCTCCAGGTAACGCAGTCGATAATAGTATTTTACTCGCTGGGTTAGTTTTGTTGATTGATTCACCGGGCTGTTTACACGTTGTGTGCATCATTTAGCATTCTGGTGTTGCTAATTATACGCTTTTTAAATTAAATGTACTTTACACATATCCTTCATTTCGAGAATGTTTCAATTTATAATCTACAAAAATATTTTATTGGTGTAAGAAAAACAATAATAAAGCCTTCTCTCTCTAGTCATCGATATCTTAGAGTCAGTTTCAGGTCATCGAGTGCAGGCCCTGTGTAAACAAACTACAGGTACTTAATTAATTCCTATATAATATATTTGTGAGTTAAATCACACTAAATAACACTTCTGGATATTTTCATGATTATATTTTAACTCTTTCTATGTTTCTGCAAATGCCCACGTCAAGAACATTCTTACATTTATTTGAGAAATATTGATTGCAAATTTAATATAATTTACCTGAATAAAAAGTAATATATTCTAGCTGCTGCATATCTCTACAGGACAAAGTACCATGTTAGAAAACTTATTCTACTCAGTTTTTCGATTCAAAAAATTAACTCATAATAATCAGGTATCTATGTGAGATATTTTTGTAGTTGTAAAATTGTTTAAAGATTAAAACAAATCTATAAAAAAAAATTGTTTATTATATGAGATGCGAATGTATGAGGAAGATCCTTACTGCATATTATTGAAAAAACACAATTGTTTTAGGGCTGACATCTATATGTCACCGTATGTAATAGATAAGATATGGAAGGGGATTTTTTTCGGGCTGACATCTATATTTCATCGTATGTAATAGATAAGATATGGAAGGGGATTGTTTTTGGGCTGGTATCTATATGTCACTGTATGTAGTAGTAAACATATGGAAGGGGATTGTTTTTGGGCTGACATCTATATGTCACCGTATGTAATAGTTAACATATGGAAGGGGATTGTTTTTGGGCTGACATCTATATGTCACCGTATGTAATAGATAACATATGGAAGAGGAGTGTTTTGGGGCTGACATCTATTTGTCACTGTATGTAATAGATAACATATGGAAGGGGATTGTTTTGGGGCTGACATCTATATGTCACCGTATGTAATAGATAACATATGGAAGGGGATTGTTTTGGGGCTGACATCTATATGTCACTATATGTGATAGATAACATATGGAAGGAGATTATCAGATACATATACTATGTTCGCCTTCCTTCACCACACAGTATCAGATACATTTAATATGATCACCTTCCTTCACAACACAGTATCAGATACATAAACTATGTTCACCTTCCTTCATCTCACACTATCAGATACATATACTATGTTCACTTTCCTTTATTTCACAGTTTGAGATGCATAAACTATGTTCACCTTCCTTCATCACACACCATCACATACATTTAATATGATCACCTTCCTTCACAACACAGTTTCAGATACATAAACTATGTTCACCTTCCTTCATCACACACTATCAGATACATATAATATGTTCACCTTCCTTAATCACACACTATCAGATACATAAAGTATGTTCACCTTCCTTTATTACACAGTATCAGATATATATACTATGTTCACCTTCCTTTATCACACACTTTCAGATACATAAACTATGTTCACCTTCCTTGTTCACACACTATCAGATACATATATATTATGTTCACCTTCCTTCAACCCAACCTATAAGATACATAAACTATGTTCACCTTCCTTCATCACACACTATCAGATACATATATGTTCATCTTCCTTTACCACACAGTATCAGATACATAAAGTATGTTCACCTTCCTTTATTACACAGTATCAGATATATTTACTATGTTCACCTTCCTTGTTCACACACTATCAGATACATATACTATGTTCACCTTCCTTTCTTACACAGTATCAGATACATATACTATGTTCACCTTCCTTGTTCACACACTATCAGATACATATACTATGTTCACCTTCCTTTAACCCCACACTATCAGATACATATACTATGTTCACCTTCCTTCACCCAACACTATCAGAAACATAAACTATGTTCACCTTCCTTTATTAAACACTATCAATTACATAAACTATGTTCACCTTCGTTTATTACACAGTATCATATACATTAACTATGTTCACCTTCCTTTATTACACAGTATCAGATACATATGATATGTTCACCTTCCTTTATTACACAGCATCAGATGCATATAATATGTTCACCTTCCTTTATTACACAGTATCAGATACACATGATATGTTCACCTTCCTTTATTACACAGCATCAGATGCATATAATATGTTCACCTTCCTTTATTACACAGCATCAGATGCATATAATATGTTCACCTTCCTTTATTACCAATATCAGATACATAAACTATGTTCACCTTCCTTTATTACACAGTATCAGATGCATATAATATGTTCAACTTCCTTTATTACACAGTATCAGATGCATATACTATGTTCGCCTTCCTTCACCCAACACTATAAGATACATAAACTATGTTCACCTTCCTTTATTACACAGTATCAGATACAGATACTATGTTCACCTTCCTTTATTACACAGTATCAGATACATATACTATGTTCGCCTTCCTTCACCCAACACTATAAGATACATAAACTATGTTCACCTTCCTTTATTACATAGTATCAGATATATATACTATGTTCACCTTCCTTGTTTACACACTATTAGAGACATATAATATGTTCACCTTCCTTCACCACACAGTATCAATTACATAAACTATGTTCACCTTTCTTCATCACACACCATCAGATACATTAACTATGTTCACCTTCCTTTATTTCACAGTATCAGATACATATACTATGTTCAACTTCCTTTATTACACAGTATCAGATACATATACTATATTCACCTTCCTTCATCACACACCATCAGATACATTTAATATGTTCACCTTCCTTCACCCCACACTATCAGATCCATAAACTATGTTCACCTTCCTTTATTACACACTATCAGATACATATACTATGTTCACCTTCCTTCACCCCACACTATCAGATACATAAACTATGTTCACCTTCGTTTTTTACACAGTATCAGATACATATACTATGTTTACCTTCCTTCATCACACACTATCAGATATATATACTACGTTCACCTTTCTTGTTTACACACTATCAGATACATATACTATGTTCACCTTCCTTCACCACACAGTATCAGATACATATACTATGTTTACCTTCCTTTATTACACAGTATCAGATATATATACTACGTTCACCTTCCTTGTTTACACACTATCAGATACATATACTATGTTCACCTTCCTTCACCACACACTATCAGATACATATACTATGTTCACCTTCCTTTATCACACACCATCAGATACATATACTATGTACACCTTCCATTCAACAGAAAAAGATTGGGTATAAGTTATATAACTTATATTATACTATAAGTTATAGAAAACCGTCTTCATAGTATCAATATACATTAAATATTATTTGCAAAATGGACAGAGGATCAAAGATAAACATACAAAACTAATACAATAATTAAAGGAACATTTTTGTTTGACTTATGTAGGTTTGATCAATTATGAATATACTCTGATCTATATAGATATTCAGATCAGCATTGCCACACAAGAGTAAGTCACAAGAAATGTTCAAATTGGTAACAATGCGTAAGTTTGCCATCATGACAGTTCTTTCTAAATTATATAATTTACAATTAAACAAGTGATGGTAAGAATTCTCACAATTATTTCCACATGAACAGCTTGACTTGTCCAAAATACCGACACGAAATAGTTCATAATTTAGGGGACTACATTATTGTGAGAATAATGTTGGTGTATCTCGGTCCATATTCATAATATTTTGGAGCAGTATAACGATTGTTGAGATTTAATTTAAAAGATTTGAGATTTGAGGATTTATAAGAATTGGTGGATGTTCTTTTCCTGACATCCAAAGGGCTTTTGTTCTATTTAAACCTCCATTCATCAACCACAATCAGATTGATATACTTTATACACCTTTCTTTATCATACACTCTCAGGTACATATATACATAAACTGTGAACAATTTCATTAATCGTACATTATCCAATACATATACTATGTACACTTTCCTTCATCACACACTATCATACATGTATATATATATACTATGTAAACCTTTCGTTATCATTAACTAAAATAAACAACAAAACATCTACATATTCCTCTATGATACATTATCAGATACATGTACTGTGTATATCTTCCTTTATCATGCGCTAACAGAGACTTGTATCATGTACGCTTTCCTTCATCAAACACTATCAGATACATATACAATGTATACCTTTCGTTATCCTTAACTAAAAGAAACAAAAAACATGTACATATTCCTCTGTGATACATTATCAGATACATGTACTGTGTATACCTTCCTTTATCATGCACTAACAGAGACTTGTATCATGTACGCTTTCCTTCATCAAACACTATCAGATACATATACTATGTATACCTTTCGTTATCATTAACTAAAAGAAACAAAAAACATGTACATATTCCTCTGTGATACATTATCAGATACATGTACTGTTTAACCTTCCTTTATCATGCACTAACAGAGACTTGTATCGTGTACGCTTTCCAATATCATGCAATAGGGGATTCTTAATATTGCCTCATGAATATTAATGAGGCACGCAAAACGGATCGCGCGTAATCGAAAACGAGGCTAAGGCCGCTTCTACACCCGAAGGTAACATTCAATAGCATTGACATGCGAGTAGCTTTCTCTAAAAACGCTTCGTTTTAGTAAATACTGAGCTATTTACAATTGTCAAAAGTCCAGAAACGATGCAGTAAATAAATATCTCCAGGTAACGCAGTCGATAATAGTATTTTACCCGCTGGGTTAGTTTTGTTGATTGATTCACCGGGCTGTTTACACGTTGTGTGCATCATTTAGCATTCTGGTGTTGCTAATTATACGCTTTTTAAATTAAATGTACTTTACACATATCCTTCATGTCGAGAATATTTCAATTTATAATCTACAAAAATATTTTATTGGTGTAAGAAAAACAATAATAAAGCCTTCTCTCTCTAGTCATCGATATCTTAGAGTCAGTTTCAGGTCATCGAGTGCAGGCCCTGTGTAAACAAACTACAGGTACTTAATTAATTCCTATATAATATATTTGTGAGTTAAATCACACTAAATAATACTTCTGGATATTTTCATGATTATATTTTAACTCTTTCTATGTTTCTGCAAATGCCCACGTCAAGAATAATCTTACATTTATTTGAGAAATATTGATTGCAAATTTAATATAATTTACCTGAATAAAAATTAATATATTCTAGCTGCTGCATATCTCTACAGGACAAAGTACCATGTTAGAAAACTTATTCTACTCAGTTTTTCGATTCAAAAATGAACTCATAATAATCAGGTATCTATGTGAGATATTTTTGTAGTTGTAAAATTGTTTAAAGATTAAAACAAATCTATAAAAAAAATTGTTTATTATATGAGATGCGAATGTATGAGGAAGATCCTTACTGCATATTATTGAAAAAACACACCAATGCACACCATTGGAAAAAATATTGATCTCTTAAACCCTTTTAAATGGCAAAATACTAGACCTGTCTTGTTTTCATCATTAGAACTTAAAAATAGATTTGGAGGCCTAAGAACATATTTCAATCAATGCTACAAACAAATCTACAAATACAATGCTACAAATAAATTTTAAATACTGATATTCATAAACTGTTAAATTGTATCTGTTTAAACTACTTGTTTAGTTTTGTTGATACTTTTACTGTTTTTTATTATATTCTTGTCCTTGAAACAGAACCAGCCATTATGTTAAGAAAACTTATTCAAATCACTGGGTTTTTTTGCTTAGGTAATAGGTATTTTTGTTTTGGTTTGCTTGTTTTTTTGGGAGGGGGGAGGTTGAAATAGTAAAGATAATCACTAGTATTGATATATAAACACCACAATGAATTATGTTACATGGATTATTAAAAATCTCAACAAATTATTTGGAAAGGAATGGGTTTTTTTTTTTAAATTTACTAAAGAAAAATTTATAATTTTTGATGACATAAATCTCCACCAAAATAGTTTATTGAAACTGTCAGTTTATTTTGAAGGCCTAGATACATATTCCAAATTATATTATTTATACCTAACTAAAGGTTTATTTTTTCATAATGCTGAAGTTCATGAATATCTTAAGTATTTTTATTATATATTAATTATTCAAGCAATTCTGTTGATATTTCATATGGTTTTAATTATTTTACTTCAGTGTCTAGAATCAATCATCCAATATGTCAAGCATTAACCAATAATAGACCTACATTGCAATAAGTTCTGGCTTTAATTGAAGTTACCACTCCTTATAAACTAATCAAATATTCATTGAAATATTATTAAATATCACATAAATTCTAGTAAGGGAGTATGTTTACAGTTAAATAAAAACAAATACTACATTTTCTTGCTTGTGTAATCGAATTACAATTTTAAAATGGTCCATATCAAAGCAAAATGACATTTATTTATTCTAATTGCATGGATAGGATTATTAATATTTACACGTTTTCCCCCTCATCAAGCCAGATCAACTTTGTCTACTGGAGTTTATTTGGTATTTGTGTGGCTTGACATTTGGTAAAACTTGTAAAAAACTATTATAGCATCTATATGTAATTCATTGTGCTATTAATTCAAATTATTTGCCCATATTATTCTGCATCATTAATTGCCTCATCAATGAAAGGATTATTTAATATTACCACAATATCAATAAGTCTTCATTTCATGTTTGTATAATTATTAATACTTTCCAAAAGTTTTTGTTTAGAAATATTCTGTATAGGAAGCTCCCTGTTTTCGATCTATGATGTGTCTTTTTGACGGTTTTGCAGCACAATCAACATTGTAAATCACAATAAAAAGTTGTAAACATGCCCTGACATGTATGTAAGTAACATTAGGGCAGTGAGTGTAGTTTGTTCAAAATTGGCAGTAAAGAACTACATGAACTAATTACCCTCCATTGTGTCGATTTTATTGTCATACAACAGGTTTTCGTCACTGGTGTAGCTGGAATACGATTCAATCATGCCGAAATAACCATTTCTAGCCGATAGAAACCAGTGAGTCGCACTAACGACACGTAGCCATTACGCGAACCAGGAAGTAAGAAGCGGCCTTAGCCTC
This sequence comes from Steromphala cineraria, assembly GCA_916613615.1. NCBI lineage: Eukaryota > Metazoa > Mollusca > Gastropoda > Trochida > Trochidae > Steromphala > Steromphala cineraria. The sequence goes on along the minus strand of OU744722.1, from coordinate 33,629,587 downwards.
GTTTTGGATTTGAGAAGGTCATAGGTCGTATGCATGCATAAATATTGAGAATCCCCTATATGAGATGCATATACTATGTACATCTTCCTTTATAGTACACTATCAGATACATATAATATGTACACTTTCCTTGATCCTACATTATCAGTTACATATACTGTGTATTCCGTCCCTAATCATACATTTAAAGGGGCAGTAGCACGTTTTTTGACAATTTTATATTTTCAATTTTTCACTGATAATTGCAAGTTAATGCTAAATGAATTACTTTGATAGTGTCAAAAATCTCATTACACAAACCAATCATCCAAAGTCGGAGAACAAATTATGAAGATTCACATAAAATCCATTGGCAGCCATTTTTGTGTGAACACCTTTAATTCATTTTGTGTAAGAAAAGGAATCGCATGGCTTAACTTTGCATTATATATTTGATTAATTATTGCTTTATTTGGTTTTAATGCATTGTCATTAGATTGGAACCATTTATTTTCAATTTCATGACATCACCTTATATTCCCCCAAAAAACGTGCTACTGCCCCTTTAAGGGTACAGAAACTGTGTATTTCCTCCTTTATCGTACATTATCAAATACATTTACTATGTATACTGTAATATTTTATACTATATCATACATCATCAGTTTCATGTAATGTATATAACGCTCTGTATCATACACTTCCAGGTACATATGTTTTCTTTTTTTAAATATATTTTATTAAACACAAAATGATTTTTATGGATCAAATCTTCTTTAAAATCAAATCACAAGTAATATTATAATTGTCAACACTGCGTAAATTTTTCATTAAAAAAACCCAATAAGTAATGATACGAATTTTCACAATTATTTCCACTTGAGAAAAATACCTACACGAAACGATCAAAATTAAAGGGACTACACATGTAACGTAGCTTTGCATGAATACTGTATATATTAAGTAGTATGACCATTATGGTTGCTACTGGATTTGAAAGAATTGATTGGCATACTTTTTGTAAATTCCAAAGGAAGTTCGTTCCAGAGTTTTGTTGTGAATGGAAAAAAATTAATCAAGCCAAAGGGATAAAAATCCATTTTAATTAGACAGATGATTTAAAAAAAAACAAAGGTAAAATATCTTTAAGGTATGATGGCGACATATTATTTCGTATTTTTTAGAATAAACAAAGCTTTCGCTTTCTCCTGCGTTCAGTTAATATTTTCCACCAAGTTTCAAAATATCAATTTTTGCTGCTTCAGAATGTAGTAATTAATTTTACTGATATTTAGCATATCCATACCTCGCACGCATATTATGACATTTTCTATTGAAGACAGAGTCAGATAATACAAACTTACGAAGAGAATGAGTTTGGCCTATACATATACTGTACACTTTCATACAATTTCACAGACACATAGGTAATATATTTACTTTCCTTTGTCATACTCTACCGAACACATAGGGTTTATAACTTGTCATTATCATACACAATATACGTTAAGTACATGTATTTGCTTTCTTTTGCCAAAACCTTTTATAAAAACACATATCAAACTTAACGTATCTATTTTTCTTTAATATGAACTCTCAAACATTATATTGTTTATTCACTGTTGTTTCGTCATACATAATGTACATGTTTTTGTATTATTCTTTGTTAGACGTTAGCATCGCATAAACTGATTTCCATAACATGTCTATATTATATTGAATTTCTAGGGTTTAAAGGGGCAGTAGTACGTTTATAGGGGGAATATTATATAAGGTCATGTCAGGAAAATTTAAATAAATGGTTCCAATTGAAAGACAGTGTATTTAAACTAAATGGAGCAGTAATAATTCAAATAGATAACGTGCAGTTTAGACATGTGGTTCCTTTTCTTACACAAAATGAATTAAAAAATGACAGCCAATGGATTATATGTGAAACTTCATACTTTGTCCTCTGACCATGGATGATTGGCTTGAGTAATGACATTTTTGACGCTGTCAAGATAGTTCATATGGCATTAACTTACTATTATCAGTGAAAACTTCATCAAACAAAATTATCAAAAAACGTGCTACTGCCCCTTTAAACAATCAAATTTTCATTCACGTTAACACATATAGCATTCGCATGTAATGAGGTTATGTTAATGTTACTTACATTTTATTTTTTTTATTTTGCCTTACACTGTCAGACACATGATGTATAATAATACTCCTTTATCATATACTATCTAGCATATATAGTATAATCTTGTTAACACTATAAGATACATATATTGTATTTCCTTTACTAGATTATACAAATATACTTTCCTCTGCCAATTACTATCAGGCATATATATAGTATTTTTACTTTTCTTTGTAAATCATGCAATGTCAGACACCTCAGGTACAGTTATGTATATTGATAGATTTGTTTCCCATACACCATAAGTCTTATACTGTATTTACTTCTGTTGTTATAAAGTATTCCTTTTCATAATATGATAGACACAATAAGAATAATCGCCTCCCCTTTTCATACACTACTACACTGTATTGACTTCTTTTTACTGATAACTAGTCCTTGAATAATCATTTTTTTGTAGTCAAACAGTGTCATATACATTTACTTTTGATCTTCCGTTGTTCTACATTATCATACATGAAGACATATCATTTCTATTTTCTTTTCAAATATTCCATAAAGAACATAATTATACTGTATTTACTGCCAATTCTCATACGTATTTTGTAAAAATTTTGGTCGTTCAATATCAGATATGAATAATACATTTGATTTATTTTGTTATACGCTTGTCCCCAAGATGTTATAAACAATCAAATGATATTGAGTTATCTCATCTCCTATGTTACACACTATCCGATACCAATATCATATTCACTTTATCTTATAAACTAAGACATTCATTTTGATTTTACTTACCATTGTCGTAATTTGACATATAGGGTTTAACTTTATTAGTTAGTCATACACTATAAGCAACATACCTAATTTCCCTATTCATACACTACAAACATATAGTCATCATGCACTATCAGACAACACATCAGATCTGTATCTGTAACTTATCAAAACACTCATAATTCAAACATGTTTAAAATATATATGTCAATCTATAATACTTATATTTACATTTGTAGTCTGAATGATTCACACCACTTGTACTCACCTTACAAAATTGAAAACAAAAATGAAAGATAGAAAAACAACACATCCGGTAGGTGTAGTAATCGCACAGTGCCTGTCTGTTCCAAAGAAATTTTATACAGGAACAAATCATATCCGATCACAAGATGAATGTTTAATATTCTCCATTTCAAATTGAAATTCTGAAGGAAAATCCGTTAACTCTTCTCTTTTCCGCGAAGGCGACCTTTCGACAATAGCCTTAATGTTGTTGTCAAGGAAGCGATACATTATATGTAGATATGTAATATGTAAACTGCGCGTAATTCATTGATTGCAAATTCTTCGTCACGTGAACTGCTGAGAGAATCAAATTACAAATTGACTTTGACCTTGTTTAAGTCGTTTCGTTCTGTTTCAGTAACTTTGAATAGTTACTATAAACACCACAAGGAGCAAGGTGATCATTTGTTACTCACACGGTATTGTTACGAACCTACGCAGTAAATAATTTAAAGCGTACAAATATAATTGATTCAATTCAATTCTTTATTCTCATAAAACCACCTTGGTGGTACAAGAGCATATTCACAAAATGTTATACAATGTGATAACAACACGTAACAACGTGCTTCCTTAAATAGATTGGCGAACTGTTGAAATCATTGGAGCGTGAAAGGGTCCGCCCACCAATGGCTTGTGTCAATGAAGCAGTTCATATCTGTACAGGTGTGTATTTCAGATTGACAGAGGCCTAATGGTTGAATAACTTTTTGCCAGGTACGGTGTGTCTATAAAGACACGTATGCAAGCCCAATTTACATTGCAGTTTTTACTTACAAAAGTATATTTGCTTTCATGTGCAAAGGTATTCAAGGTCATGCATACTTAATGTGTCTCATACTTATCGACTGAGGCTTCGTTAGCTCGTTAGCGAGTCGGCTAGCTCAGCTCAGCGCAGCGCTAATGAACCAACGCGGTAAGGAGCTTAGAGCTCGTCATCGCAAGGGGCTTGATAGGGTTAATTGTCGTCGATTGATTGAATCAACTTTTTGACATTGAGTTGTTTTTATAACTAAACACTTCAATGTGTCATATTTTAAATTGTACACAGGAGATTACTCAATCTAGATTGAGTCATCTCAACAACTTTGACAGTTATCATGAATTATAATACTCAAAAGCGTCAAAGGTGTATAATTATTAACCTTTTTTGAATTTTTACCAAACTCTTGAGAAATGGGGAGTGGAGTCAGACTCGGCAAAAAAGGCGTGGTGTTCGGGAAACGGTCAAGAGAAGTGACGCCTCCAAAATCAACATTCATGAACAGTTTGAAAGGTGTAGGTACAGTACATAATTCAAAAAGAAATCGCCGCTTTACGATATTTCCATTGACTATTGTAGTTATTATAGTGTAGTCTAAATAGTTTTGATTTCAATCTTAAACTAGTATTGAATACGCATTTATGTTCTTGAAGAATAATTTGGGCTACAATATCATAATTTAACTTACATTTCTATTGCTTACCTTGGGAATGACTGGAACAAATAAGCATAACATTTACATTTTTCTGCGCATTATGATGTAAATCTTATTTAGGTGGGTAAACATTAGTAATGAAGTGATGAGCTGACCTGAATAAAACACCCGTAAACCCGTACAGTAAATACCGAGATAATAATGTAATGGAACATTTACACTTAACAACATGTTGGTAACCAAAATGGATGAATTCCTCCATAGTAATCGTTTATTTTATCTTGAGTTATAAGTTGACAACCAAAAAAACAAAACATTTCTTTCCTCATAATTTTTCTCTAATTCTTTCTGTATTATAATAACCTAGTTTTCCGAAAGTATTACTTTTTCATCTTATAAATACAATACATCTTATGAATAATTACAATATTCTCTTACCCTGGAACTAAATGATAAGTAAACTAGCGATTTATTTACGGTTAAAAGTTATGGTGGTCAATAACACCTATATAATTTATCTGTTTTGTTTATTCCTGCTCGTCAACTGCAGTCAGGGGGGAGGGGGGTCGCAAACGATATTGGAGTGATTGTTTGAACCAGACCTTGTAAGTACTATAAACAGAATTGATGTTACGTTATGTTGATTGATATGACCGATCATTTCCTGTTCTGAGGACAGCTGTGCTTTATTGCTATATGGCTGACTGATTGATTATAGCCTATTAGATAACACTCGTTATTTAGAACTGCCGGTCTTTGCATGCATGAGAGGACTTCTGATAAAGGAATTCAGCACCGGATAGCCTAATTTATTGTGTATGACAGAGCTCCAGATAAGCATTTGCCTATGTGGGCATGTTACCCGTATTTTAAAAACTAAGTGGGTATTTTAAATTTGAGGTGGTATTCATACGTTTTGATACCCACCGCTTTTTCGAAATATAGGTATTCAATTCAAGTAACAAGTTTCATATGTTATACAATTTTAAACAACAAGACGTGCATACTGTATTCACCTCTTTATTTATCACTTCTTTATAGTTTATTGTCATCAAAGTATCCACACAAAACACAATTGAAAAACACATTCTGAAGCCTGAGTTTACTCACTCGTTCTCTATGAAAGTGCACAACTGAATATGTGTTTTTCGCAAAAATCGAAAGTCAATACCAGACTCTTTTGTTGATGTTGTTTAAACGTCTTGTAATCATATAATATGATTGTGGATTGAAGAGGTAATGACCCTTTCAAAACAAATAGATAACCTCTCTCGCATGAACTAGACATATTATTTCAGTAAAACGTCAAATTCAACTGTTTTAACTTTTGATTAACAATATTAATTATCTATAAACGAATATCAGAAGTCTTTTTACCGGTAGCCTGAAGATAATGGCGTAGTACACATGTCTTCAAACCGTTATATAAGCCCTGAAAAAATCCCTTTACTTCTTATTATTACGTGTAACCATATCATCTTTCGTATATTAGTTCAATAGATTATAACTCTTGTGTATGATTTTGATGAACTGATGTTTTTGATCGGGCCCGTGATCGAAGAGATCGATCGTCGCGGGCTCATAACGTAAAATACAAGATCGTTTTGCATAATCAAATAATAGTGGTATTAAGTTCATACGAGTTTGTGTTTGTCTGTTTACAAATTTACAATCAAACTTGAGAAACAGACTGAACTTAAAATATTATCCTTATTATCTCGTGTAACTACCAGTTTTCAGACATTTCTAGGCCTATTTTACATATTTAGAAGGCCTAGAGCATAGCTTAAAAACTTTAAAGGATGTCAAAGTACGACATAGTTACGGCGTATTTATGACATTTTGAACTATGTATCAAGACGACGCCATTTTTTACAAATTGTGCACTTTCATTGAGAATGAGTGTACTGTGTTCATTAGGTCATTATGTAAGTAAAAATATAGTGTACTCATAGCAGCACGTTAAATCTTTTAACCACGTCTGCTGGTCATTGCTGTTTAGTCATAAGTGTACACTGGTTTTGAAGAAGGGGTAAAATGTTTGAATGGTCTTTTTATAGCAAGCCACCAATTATCTTAACATATTGTACAAATAGCTGACGAAAAAAACTTTGCTTTCGTTCTGATTGACCAAGAAACAGCAGAACATTCGAGGTTTCAAACACGATAAAAATAAGGGGGTGTTTTATTCCCTAAAATCCCCTGTCACATATAAGAATAATCTTAAAAAGCATACGAAAATGACTGATGGAGCTCAGGATGGGAAAGTTAGTAATATTAGCAGGCAGGCTAACCCGTGTGGTCTTATGCACGAGTACAGCCTAAGCCGCAGACCCCCTGTTAACTGACCTAATCCTCAGGAGGCAATGAGGTTATTTGCCAAACACATTTGCTAGCGTAACACAAAATTAAACATTTTATATGATAATTTGCATTTAAAGCACCACGTCATTTTTTGAAAGTTTTTATTTTGATAAGTTTTACAAAATCATCTTTCTTTAAATAACGAAACGGCTTGCAGAACAATAAACATTGACCATAAATGACGCCAAACTCTCAGACATGGCTGTCCAAACTGAGAATTTCTGTAGGTTTTGACTGATGACTTTATGAAAATATAAAATAAAATTTTGACACTAAATATTATATTACGACAATACAACTTGAATGTTATTTGTAAATAAATACTATTTATTATTTAAGGAAAAATAAACTTTAACCAATAATGACTCCAAACTCTCAGACATGAATCTCATTTCCATCTTCCTCTTTATCAATGTTTTCATTTCAGGAAAGGACATGTTTTCTTCCTTAAATTAAAATCTAAGATCCTTTCAATAAATTTTATTCAACCATATGTTAGTTTTGTGCTAGGGGTTTTATGTTCAATAATAATTTTTAAGAGTTCTAAGCTAAGAGTTGTTGAATATTACACATGTTGGTAAATCTTTCATACACATAAACATTTCAGCAACCATATACATCAATAAAGTTGTTTAAATGTGTTTATATTTGATTTAATCAAGGTTGTTACATGTTAAGTAAATAAACCATTTTACAGCCTGTTTAAAAACAAACAAGACTTTTCTCCCCCCTACTCAGTATTGTTTTATTCATACATTAGTGACAGTTGTCAAATTGGTGCCCATTCACGACTGATTGCTTACTGTCATGAATGACCGCGTGCTTAGGTCAATGTCGAAGGTCAACTCCAACTCCAACTCTAGAAAATAGCAGGGAGGCCAGGGCTTAACAAACTGTAAACTTTCTATTCTCTCATGGAATATCGGTGGTTTATCCAACAAATTACATAATTTATGACTTTATGCGTTTTATTACGACTTTTGACTTTGTTGCTTTTTATGAAACATGGTCAACAGATACTGACATTAGTTTACCATTTTCAGATTATAAACATTTTTGTTTACCAGCAACAAAGATTGCTTAATTTGGAAGACACTCCGGAGGAATATTAGTTATGATAAAATGTGCTTATTCTCAATATATTATTGATGTTTTGCATGGAGAGAATGCTATTTTGCTATTGTTTGATAAGGTTATGTTTGGTTTAAACACAGATGTTTTGTGTGTGTTGACATATGTTCATCCGCAAAGTTCAAGTTGGTATGTGGAATGGGGTAGAAATATTGCTTAATTTTATACTTAAAGTGGTTGAAACATATTCTAATCTCGCTATCCTTGTATTTGGAGATACAAATAGCAGGACTGGCCTAACTCCAGACTATATGAAAGATTCCATTCTTCAGCAAGTAGAGGGTAAAGACTTCGTAAGTGAATATTTCACAGGATTTGAGATGACCCGATACTCTTGTGATAAGACTGTGACAGCTTCGGTCAAACTCTTCTTGAATTGTGCTTGATATCAAATGTACATATAGTAAACGGAAGATGCGGAAGTGATTTCGGTATAGGTGATTTCACCTTCTTAGGTCACCTGGGATGCAGTGTGATTGACTATATTCTCGCGTCTACTGAACTATTTCCTTATATTGTAAGCTTTGATATTGTGTCAAGATCTGAATCCCAACATCTCCCTCTGCAATTAGATGTCAGTATACCCGGTAGCTCCCTGCCACACCCTACCTCTAACCACATAGACCAGTGCAAATATATATGGAAGGAATCGTGTAAAATAAACTTCATTCAGCATATGGAATCCCTCGAGACATTAAACAACATGTAACCCCGAGGGGGTACACAATGCAGAAATGGATACAGAAAGATATCTTGTGATAACATCGATATTTTGTTTGTTCAAAAACATGCGCAAAATAGTCATTTAATGACTTTGAAAACAAACATCATATTTTCAGTCTGTAAAACTTCTCTCAGCCAATCATAACCTGCCACATCACATCGCCCTTTCTTGCCAAACTGGTCAGGCTATTGCTATTGTTTACAGTATTGAGTCAAGCGGTCACTTACTTACTTGGCGTATAATTACTATACAAACAAAGAAAACAACTTTCCAGTATGACGGTTAGTTAGTGAGACATATAATGAAGACATTTACTAATTTTGGTTTGAATCTTTTTGACTGTTGATAGCTTAATCACGGCTTTTACAGGGGAATCTAAAGTCAATTCATCAATGAGACTACATGGTATGTCATAGCCCTGTCATAGAACTATGTTTCGCATATCTATTTTAAAAAAAGAAACGGGGTATATGTTTATATTTATGCCGCTCCCTAACAAAATAGTGACGTAACGTAAACATGGACAGATCAGTACACATATCATATGAAGTGACAGTATTGAAACAACGATTTTCGAAAACATACAACAAAGCAATTAAAAGCTAAGGTTATATCTTCATTAATGGTATAAACATAAGGATATTTCATCAAGGCAAAATCTTAATATTCAATCGTGTATTGAAAATCTCTTAGATATTACGGTATAGTTATGTTTTGAATTTAGTATTTCTTATTTTACATTTTGTGATGAGTGGCCAGATAAAATTGAAGACAAATTCAACAAGTTAGTGAAATGTTTTAAGGAACTTATGAATAATCCTGATGTAATTTTATAAAATCTGAATGAGGTTTTGCTATATACACACTACGAAATATTCGGAGAGAGAGTGTAATTGAGGCATCATGTCATGAAATTGTATTAAGTTCGCAATACAATTTGATACACCTTTTGACACCATGTCTCATCATGTCTTGAGCGTTTCTCAATCAAATAAAGAAACAATGTTAGTTTACAAAGAGACAACTCATCAGCGTAAAATAAATACCATTCTATATCTTTGTTTGAGATAATGTTATTTTAAATTTTAAATATTTGTAAACTTCTAACGCAAACAACTGCCTGAAATAACAAATATGTATACATATAAGTTTGAATGCACAAAGTTTAGTTTACCTATCATGTGACCAAAGCCTACCTTATGGAAGTCACTGTAAACGCAAAATACTCCATCTCATGTGTCTGTACTGAATGTGTTCATCTCAAGACAGATGCAATGCATATGATAAATTCTAAATTTTTAATTTTGGATTGGATCTAGTTTGTCTTATTGTTGACCAATGGATGACGAGTGCTTTGACAACTGGGCGTGTCATAGATGGGCAGACAAGCTTGATCTCTAAAACAACATCCCCTAATTCTTGTAACAACATTGTCAAAGAGTGTGAAATATCCCAAGCGGGACTCTCAGGCCTGTAATTACCCAATCAGTTACGATGTGCCATAACTGTTTAATTACTACTCTGTTTTATTGCCGGACAGATGAAGCTTCTATATCGTGCTAAAACATGTTTATTCTGTTTATTTACCACCATTGTCTGTTATATTTACATTGATTAGGCCCATTTCCGTTCTGTATATGATATAATAATTCACAGTCTGTAAAACTTCTCTCAGCCAATCATAACCTGCCACATCACATCGCCCTTTCTCGCATGCGCAGTGAAGGCAATATCGTTCATCCGATAGAATCCCTTTTCAGACTGTCTAATTGAGAAGCCTAAAATTTGCGCACTTTGAAGGGCGATATCTTTGTTATTAGAGGACCGATGAAAACGTTTTTTGGTGTTTTTTTAAGTTGACAATGTTTTCTGTACATATTTACCAATTAACATGGGAAAAATAATGAGGTTTCTTGTTGTTTAACATTATTGGAACAAGCAGCTAAGTGTTCTGCGACTAATGTCGTGGAAGCGGTTTCAGTGTTAACAGAAGCTATTCTATCGGCTGCCTCGATGTTTCGACGACCAATAAAAAAAACTAAGAACTCTTCGCCATGGTACGATAAATGACTGTCTCTGCAAAAAACACGAACGGTGTCATTTTCTAAATGCTTTTAGACAATCAAAAGACAAACATTTTTTAATGAAATATAAGAAAACATGCAGTGAATACAAATCTTTATGTCGAATGAAGAAAGAACAATATACTCAGCGCCTGAGAGATGATTTAGAATCTTCGACATCTGACTCAAAACGCTTTTTGGGTATGATAAAGAGGTTATCTGGTCTTACACCCCTTGGGCGGTTATATCCCTTCTTTTTTTCAATTGGTTTTAACTCATAACTACCTTCTCATGGGTGTTTACCTTTTACACCCCCTTGGGAAGTTATTGCCTTTATTCAAGTTGAATGTTATATACCGTGAGCTCCATCCGCGTAGGTTGGTTATCTCATAACCACCTTGGTCGGTTATAAGATTGTAAACAATCGCAAACAATTGGACTTGTAAAATTTGGATTTTTAATCAAATAAGAAATTTAAGATTTATGAACAACGAAAGCAGGATTCGAACCAGGGACCTCTACGTTGCCACGCAGCGCTCTTACCTGTTGAGCTACCGAGGATCCATGTAGGTTGATCTATTTTTGTGTGTGTCATGTTTGTTTTTTATTTTTCCCTGTAAATATATATCAATATTGCAATAAAAAAGTTTTTAATGTAAGGAATCAAGTTTTAAGTTCTAAAACCATAAGCAGGGGGTATTGTAAGTAGTTTGAAATAGTATTCTTATCAAGACGTGTCAAAATTGCAAAATGGATCACTAAAACGTTTTTCAATTATATGTATGTAAACCAATTTAGTTGAAACACCGTAATAAAATAGTTTTTATTGTAAGAAATCAAGCATATATTTCTAAAACCCTAATCTGGGGGTATTTTAAATATCTTTTCTTATCAAGACACGATAAACCCGCGAATGATATCAATAAAACGTTTTTTTAATTAATTGTATATAAAAAAATTAAGTTGAAACCATTGCAGGAGTCTTCCGCGGGAGTGTAAGTCAAATAATAACCCGAAAACCTCGGGTTATGGAAATAACCTCTGCTCGGGCTACGCCCTCGCGAGGTAATTTCCATAACCCCTCGGTACCGGGTTATTATTTACTACATAAACAACGTGGTAACCCAATAGATATTGAAGATTGGGCGGAATACTTCTCTACCCTCTACGGCAGTCAAGTTAATGCAGATGACACATCTGATAATATGGATTATACCGATGATCAGTCGGATTCCATGAGAGAAATCACAGAAGATATACTTGACTCGCCTATATCAAGATCAGAGATCATTCGCAGTATTGAAGCTCTGAAGAACAATAAATCTCCTGGACTTGACAATATTGTGAGTGAATATCTGAAACATTCCTCACATGTGACTGTGCCTTTCCTTGAGATTATCTTTAACAACATCTATCAAAACGGTATATTCCCAGAAAATTGGTCAACAGGAATAATAATACCATTTCACAAGAAAGGTGACGCTTCTACCCCTGACAACTACAGAGCAATAAGTCTCTTAAGTATACTTAGTAAAGTTTTTACTTACATTTTAAACCAGAGATTGGTGTGCTAGGGCTGAAGTGATGAGTAAAATTTCAGAGTGCCAGTCTGGTTTTAGGAAAGGCTATCCGGTGGTTTACAATTGTTTTGTTTTGTATTCTATTTTTCAGCGTTATCTTACACGTAAAGGTGGTAAATTTTATGTTGCTTTTGTTGATTTCTCAAAGGCGTTTGATTCTGTTCATAGACATTTACTTTGGAAATTACTGTATAAACATGGTTTGAGTCGTAAAATGGGTAAAATGCTAGAGTCAATATACAGTGTATGGTAATGTAAAGTCCTGTGTTAGTTCAAACGACAGATTGTCTGATGTATTCGAGTGTTCGATAGGAGTCAGACAAGGTTGTATGCTGAGTCCTTTTTTGTTTCAGTTTTATATTAACGAATTAGTTCATGTTATTGAAAGCGAATGTCAATTTGGTGTTCAGTTACATCCAGATGTTATACATATATTCCTCTTTTTATTTGCTGATGACATTATTCTATTTGGAACTAGTGTCAGAAGTCTACAAGCTAAACTTGATATCCTTAGCAGGTATTGTTTGGAATGGAAATTGTCAGTCAATATGAAAAAAAACAAAAGTTGTTGTGTTCAAGAATGGAGGTTGTTTGTCTCGTTTTGAAACGTGGTTTTATAACGGTAAACGTATTGAAATAGTGTCAGGGTACTGTTATCTTGGGTTAACTTCACTAATAGACTGCAGTGGTCGAAATCTTTTGACAATATATCTATTCAAGCTCGTAAAATGTTATCATTACTTCTTAGTAGTATACATTCATTGAAACCACACTCGCCTAACTTGTACTTCAAAGTATTTGATACAAAGATAACACCAATTTTCCTATATTGGGCCGAAATTTGGGGTTTAACCGATATGGAACAACTTGAAAAAATACATTTTTATGCTTGTAAACGTTTTTTGAACGTTAAGTTATCAACATCAAATAATGGAGTTTTAGCTGAGTGTGGGAGATATCCTATTCAATTATCTGCTGTTTTAAAATGTATCAAATATTGGTTAAATCTTATCATTATGCCTGAATATCGTTTGCCTCGAAAATTTTATGATATGATGTGTTTATATGATGAACAAGGTCATGTAAATTGGGTTACTAAAATTAGAAATGTTATATTCAAATTAGTTTTTGGTGATGTCTGGTTTTCACATACATACGGTGATAAAAATGTTCTTGTTAAGGTTTTTTTTCAACGACTGAAAGATATTTTTTTACAAGTTTTACACAGTTCTTTATCCGAGAGTTCGAAAATGTATACTTACAGTAATTTTAAGGTAACAATTTCATGTGAAACATACTTAAGTGAGATTAATGTAATTAAATTTAGATCTTGTTTATCACGATTTCGGTTAAGTTCCCATAGTTTAGAAATTGAAAGAGGTAGATTTTTTAAGATTCCCCGGGAACAAAGAAAATGTAAAATGTGTAACCTTAATTTAATTGAAAATGAATATAATTTTTTACTTATCTGTCCAGCCTACATTCATTTAAGAAGAAAATATGTGTTGTCTCGGTTCAATCTTTATCCAAATACCGTAAAATTTAATAGTTTAAAGAGGTTATGCAATGTACTTTTTCTAAGAATGATAGATCAATATCTCCAGTACTATTATCTATGAGAATGCAATGAGCATATAATTGAGACAATACACACATAAATTAGACTTTTAATCAGCATTTTATACCCGGTTTTTAGAATGCCGCCGAAATCAACAGGCGAACGCTTTGAAAACTCATTAGAGCGTGACGCCGCGTGTGATCCCAAATATAACATTGTTTCATTTTCGATACGAATTGAAACCTTATATATCTTGAATAGATCAACCACTGTTAAATAATGTTTAATTATTTTATTATTGATATGTGTTGTAAAAATACGGACATTGATCATAACGTACTAAAGATAATCCACTGTGGCGTCTCTCTTTTCATAAGAGAAAAAATATCATAAAAAAAACATGAAACCGTTTACACTTTTCCTTTTCTTCAAACCATCATGGTAAAATTATTCACCGTCTATTGGCCTCTTTAAAATATATCTTTATAGTGTAATAAACTCACAAAAAATTAACACTGTAGGTACATTGTATTCGATTGTAGAAAGTAGTCGGTTTGTTCACTGAAAACATAAACGATTTGTTATTTGTCACCGTCGGAAATAATAGTCAGTGTATGTTATGTAAGATTCAGCAAACAACAGACAATCAGATTATCACTTTAACGGACATGTCTAGCCATAACGGCGCCAATTTAACAAGGCAGTCGCCTTTTTGCGTCATTAGATATGGTTTTGAAATATACGATATTACATGTTTATACAATAATCATTGGCTTGAATACATCGTTATTGAGTCGTCGGATATCTCAGCTTTCGGAATATAAAAAAATTGAGCTTCTTCTTTGAATTTAGATTTAAAGAGCGCTTTCAGCGGGGCTGTTTTCGCACTCTGGCCGCAGCCTTTGCTAAAGTTTCAAAAGGGGAGCGAAAGAGTTGGGAGAGTAATTTTGAAGCCGTAATCTAAATTTGGGCTGGGGTAGAATTTTGAAATTTTGAAATTTGGAATGTGAATATAATATAGGAGGAAGGTGAAGGGGGGAGGGGAGTGTAATTATGTTGTATTAAGTTTAGATACGGGCCAAGAGGCCCGTATCTTTTAGGTATGTGCCTAATGCATTGAGTATATTTGGTTTATTTAATGGGTTTAATAGCTGGTATATGTTGTTTGTTTCTATACTGTTGTCCCGTAGGACTTTATTTAGTTTTATCCGATGTGACGTGTAGTGTGGACACTCGGTGAGTATATGTTGTATACTCTCTGCTTGTGGGCAGTGAGGGCATGCCGGGGATGATGTGAATTTAAATTGATATAGTTTAGTGTTAAGTTTAGTTGCTTTAGTTTGGAGTTTAAAGATAGCCCTATCAATGTTTTTGTTTTTGGAATAAAGTTTTTGTTTAGTTAGTGGTTTGGTGATTATTTGTTTGAGATGTGTATTAGATGAAGATTGATTGAATTGTTTTTGCCATACGGCTTTAATGTGTTTTTTAGCAAGGCTTTTGGGCCTCCTGTTTAGAGTGATGGAAGGGAAGAGGATTATTTAGTTTTAAGCCCTCCTTGGCTGCTCTGTCAGCACTTTCGTTTCCGAGAATGCCAACATGTGCAGGGATCCAGAGGAGTTTAATGGCCTTACCTTGTTTATTTAAAGAGTTTATTGTGTGTAGGATTTTGGATATTAAGCCAGGGCGGTTTTTAGTGTTTTTATTTTTTAGTGCCTCTAGACTGCTGAGAGAGTCTGAGAGGATGAGTATTTTATTTGCTGTTTTGGCTGTGGGGTGTACTAAGGCTGTAGCTATGGCCAAGAGCTCCGCAGTGAAGATCGATTGGTCATTTGGCAGCCTATGGGATGTTGTGTGTTTATGTGGTTGGTTTATGTGGATGCCCATACCTGTGGTGCGTGCCTCCGGGTCCTTAGACCCATCGGTGTATATGTGGCACCAATCGTGCCAGTTGTCCTGTATGTATTGTAGTGCGGTGTGTTTTGCTTGTAGTGGATGTTGTTTGCTAGTGATTTTGGTGAGGTGGAGGTTAATGCTGGGTGTGGGTAAAGGTGGAATGTGGTGGTGCACTGTGTTGTATGTGGGGAGTTTTATGTGTTGCATATTGGCCTGTTGTATTAGAGTGTTGATGCGGTGTGAGAGTGGTACTGCAAGTGGTGTTTTTAGCCTTAATATAGCGAGTTTTCTTTGTGTTAGTTTAGTTTGTAATAATGTATGTATTAGCGGGTCCTGAGAGGAAGCGGCCCAGAAGTTTAGGGTGAGTTGGTCCCGTCTCAGTTCGAGGGGAATTTCACCAGTTAGGGCTTGTTAGGCTTCCAAAGAGGTCCCTTGTTGTGTAGCTGTGACTGTTTTTAGGCATTGGTATTGAATGCGGTTTAGTATTGTGTTTTTTTTTTTATTTAGAGTGTTATATATTGGTGCGCCATAGTCCAATTTGGACCTAATTAGAGAAATATATAGTTTAAGGAGGGTTTCCCTATTTTCTCCCCAGCCTGTGCCGGAGATAGCTCTGAGGACATTAAGATCCTTAGAGCATCTAGTTTTTATATCCTCGACGTGTGCATCCCAAGTGAGATGTTGGTCGAAGATTAGCCCTAGAAATTTAGTTTGTTTTTGAAAGTTGATTTTATTATTTTTAAGGTATAAATTTGGTTGGATTGGGCGCATGTTTTTGTTTTTGAAGACTACTCCAGTGGTTTTATCCGCGTTGAGTTTGAAGCCCCATTTGTCGGCCTATTGGTCGACTTTATTTAATGCGGACTGGAGTAGTTTAATTGCTTTAGATGGGTTATTACAACGGACCCAAAGGGCACCGTCATCTGCAAATTTGGAAGTATTTATTTTATGGGAGACACCTTCGAAAAGGTCGTCAACCATAATGTTGAATAAGGTGGGGCTGAGAATGCTGCCTTGTGGGGTGCCGTTTTCCAAAAGAAAGTTATCAAATTTTTCATTTTCGACCCCGACAGTTATTTGCCTATTGTGAAGAAAATCCTGGATGTAATTAATTATGTTGCCCGAAAGGCCTTTATTTATAAGTTTTTGCATCAGGCCGTTATGCCAGACCATGTCGAAAGCTTTGGAGAAATCCAGGAATATTGCCAAAGTGTAATGATTATTAAGTTGCCCTAGCTTGATTTCTTGCTCGAGACGAGCAAGATTATTTAGGGTTGAGCGACCAGGAGTGAAGCCACTCTGGTCGTTATTTAATGGATGAGATTTTAGGTGGTTTTGAAGGCGATTTTTTACCATCGCCTCCATTACCTTACATAGGTTAGAGGTTAATGAAATTGACCGATAGGAGTTGGGATCCCCGAGGGGTTTATTTGGTTTAGGTATAGGGATTATTAATGCTTCCTTCCAGTTGGAGGGAAGCTTGCCTACATGCCAAATGGTATTATATAGTTTTAATAATGTGTTGGTGGTGGAGGGAGGAAGCTTCTTAATTAGTTGGTAGGAAGTGAGGTCTAGCCCGGGGGCCGTCCCTTTTTTCCTATTATTTAGGACAAATTGAAGCTCCTCCATGGTGAATGGTTGGTTTATGGGTTGGTTGTTTGTGGGTTGTTTTTGTATTATGGGAGTTTTATTTTTATTTATTTGGAATTTAGGTGAGTTATTTTTATTGCTACTTGCAGTTGCAAAATGTGCTGCAAGAGTGTTTGCTTTGTTTTTAGGTTGTGTGTGGTTATTTATGGTTGGGAGTTTAGATTTGCGTTTGCCGCCACGAATGGCTCGAAGCTTGTTCCAAACTTGTTTGGAATTGGTCTTACCGTTCAAGCTCTCGCAAAAATTTTCCCAGTGTTGTTTTTTAGTGTTTTTAATTAATGTATTTACTTGTTTTTTAATTATTTTAGCTTGTGGAAGGTGTGAAATGTCGCGTTTTGCTTTGTTAAAAGCAGTTTTGCGTTGTTTACGCGCTTTTTTAATTTCGTCCGTCCACCAAGGGACTGACGGTTTATGAATTTTAGGGTTTAGAAAAGGGAATTGATTGTTTTGCAGCATTGATGATAGAATAGGTTAAGTTATTTGAAAAGATTTCGGGGTCTTTATTTTCAAGGTCTGCTGGGTCTAATTGTTCACAAAGATTTTGGAATTTATCCCAGTCAGCCTTGTTGTAGAAAAATTGAGGGTTTTGGGGGCAATTTTCAGCGTTTGAATTATTTAGAGGTAAAAAAATTTTAATAGTAGTAAGAATAGGGAAATGGTCACTTCCCCACGGATCATCATATACCTGCCACTCGGTATTATTAGCGATGTCCGGGGTAGTGATGGTTAAATCGATAGCAGACATGGAGTCATGCTGACTATCGTACCTAGTTGGGATGTTTGTATTAAGGGTTACATATTGGTTTTTTATGACCCAAACAGCAAGTAGTTTGCCGTTGGTGTCCTCCTTATCATTACATGCCCAGAGGGCATGGTGGCAATTAAAATCGCCCAATATGATTGAGCGACTTGGGGCAGAATTTTGTAAGATCATAAGATCTTCTCCTTGAAAAGGTTTAGAGACCCTATGATAAGTGTTAATTATATTTAGTGATTTGGTATTATGAGTTATTTTTATGGCATGTGCCTCTAAGTTTGGAGTATTAATGGGTAAGGAAGAGAAGTTTAGATGTTCCTGGATAAATATGGCTAGGCCTCCAGATGAGCGACCGGGATTGTCATGCCTTAGCGTTTTATATCCAGGAATATTATAGTTTGATCTAGGGCCAAAATGGGTTTCCTGAATTGTAATTATATGAGGATTAAGTTTTTTAAGTTTAATTAAAGCTTTAAGCTCGTGGCCATGAGCCGAAAGGCTACGAGCGTTCCACTGTAGAATTTGCATACTAGTGGAAAAGGCTATTAGAAGAAAAAGATATGGATTTAGCTGCATAGTGGATTGCTTAATTAGTTGTAAAAAAGTGGCGCGCTTTGGTTTAGGCATCGGCGAGGATGCGCTGGACGCGGGTGTTAAATGTATTAAAGCCGAGTTTGGTTAATTTAGATTTTACCGCGAGTTGATGGATTTGCCTTAGCGAGGCATTAGGTTTGGTAAAAATTGCCGCGAGAAAGAGGGCAACACCTTCGGTAAGGTCGTTGCTGGAGAAATTGCGCTGGCTGTTGGGGTTTGTTTTGCCAGTAGGCACGCGAGGTTGGGTGAATTTAGGGGTGGTTTTTTTAGTTTTAATTTTAGGGGTGTTTGGGGGCTGGGTTTGGGAAGGGGTTTTTGGCTGGGTATTGGCGGTAAAGGTGAAGATGGGTTGGGGAGTGGGTTGGGAGGAAGAGCCGAAGAGGACCTTCTGGGACATGGGTTGGGACTTGGACCTAGTCTTGGGCGTGGGTATGGGCTGGGTGTGGGGGGTGGTTTGTGCCTGGGATGGTGGTATGGGGTTGGCGTTCCTACGGGTGGTGGAGGGGGTGGCCGGAGTGGAGACGGGGTGGCTGGAGGGGGTGGAAGAGATGGAGGAGTCCATGGACTCCTCTTGCTGGGTGGGAGAGGTGGGGTCCTCCTCTATTACTGAGGAGCGAGAGCGTTTGGCCGGGGTAGCTTCGGGAGAGGAAGGGGGGCGATTGAGTAGGGTCGGGTTGGTGGCGGAGGTTTTGGCGGGATGGTGGGGGTTGGTTAGGATCACCCCAGGGGTGGGTAGGAGCGAGTGATCCTGTGGGTTGGGGAGTTTTAGGTTTATTGGCCCTAGTTATTGTTGGTGCCGCTGTGTGATTGAATTTGTGGCATTTTGTGCACTGGAGGACCTTTCTGGCTGCGGGCCGTACGGATCTGGTGTGTGCGCCGAAAGTGATGTGTGTGGGTAGGTTGGGCGTATCGAAGGTCAAAAGCACGGATTTAAGTGGTATGATGTGACCGTCAGAGGATTTGGTGAAATTGCGTTTGGCCACAGCAATGTGTGGTTGATTATATAATTTATTTGCCTCTTGACGGTAGAATTCTAAGGCCTCTTCATCCTCATAGGGAGGGAAGAGAATAGTCCCCCATGATTGGGACACCCAGTAGGGAATTTGGAAATCTACGTTGAAAGAGAGAATTTTGGAGAATTATTTTGCTGCCTCGGCCGAAAGGTGATTTGTAAAAGTGAATTCGAAGCCCTTGCCCAAGGGTTTACATTTTGTGAAGCTCACTCCGTGCGAACGGAAGAAGGTTCCAATTCTGTTTAAAGAGAGCTCCTTGCACAGAACGGTCCCTTTGTCCACAGCGAAGATGAGCAGTGTAATTGGTGTTAGGAGGCTGTTTGTTTTAGGTGATTGAGATTGGGGTGATTTATATTGATTGGTGGCTTGGGGGGTGAGCTTAGTTTTAGGTTGAGATTGATGAGTTGGAGTTTGGGGATTAGCTGCGCGCTTGCGCTTAATTGTTTGAGGTGTTTTTATAGGAGATTGCCCTACGGGATTGGTTGGCGTGGTTGGAGGAGAGGATGGAAAATCCTCGAGAGAGTTTATGTTTGGGGGGTTTAGAGGGTTTTGATGAGAATTTGGAGTTGAGTTATTTAGGCTTTTATTTATAGACTTTTCTGGCAGGTCTTCTTGGGCAGGTGATTTGGTTTTTAAGGCCAATTTTGAATTGTTTTGTTTTTGGTTTTTTACATTCGAAAGTTGGGTGCCTGCCAGGCGAGTCAGGGCGATGAGTGGCGATGCCATTACTTGGGGATATAAAGATAATGATTTATGATGATTTAGAGGGGGAAAATAAAGTCCCCTACCTTAAGGTGAAGAAGGAAGTCCTCAGTAGGACGTCCACGTCAAGTTGGGAAAAACCTCGGGGCTGGAAGAGCTGCAAGGACTGGAGCGCTGGAGAGGTGTTCACAGTTGGCGAGCCGAACTGCAAGTGTCGAAAAATTGAGCGTTTTTTTTAAATATTTGTATGTTAAACGAACGATTAAAAAGGTGTCATTTCCTGTTGAAAAATGATCACTACTCGCCTCCTGCTACGTCACTGTAGGTAGACACGCTCGGGCCACGCTTCAGTGACCACAGATTCTGTTCGCCGGGGCTAATTAGGCGATTATAGGGAAAAAAAGTCCTTGGAAAAAAAGTCCGTGGAAAAAAAGTACCGGTAAAAAAGTCCTCCGGAAAAAAAGTCCTATTACTATAAAAACAGGTTAAATAGACATTAACATCAAATATATTGTTAAGAAAACATGAATTGTTTGTACTTGAGGTATCAAGAAGAAGGATGTTGTGATATCAAATATGGATTAATTAACTTTAAGACTTTACTTTAAGAGGCATTTTGGATTAATTAAGAATTAAGAAAATGTGAATTTATCTCAATCTATTGAATCAACTGTTATATTAATAGGATTAATTAAGGACCAATCAAGAGTATATGTGATGTGTGCTATACAGGTTTGTTGGACAGACAGACAGATAATTTATTCATGTCTCACCTCATACATTAAATAGAATAAACACATTAAAAATCTAACATAAAATACATAAGCCACCCAAAAAAGGTTACGAGAGAGACTATGGATTGTATATATACAACTATGTAAACGGGAAATGTTAAAAGATATATACACCATATTAAATGATTATGCAATATCAAATTAAACTCTAAATGTCATATAAAATGCTTTTTCTGAGATGTAAATCAACACTGCAGGCTTTGGCTGAATAATACAACACTGCGGGGCTGTTGGTATACAGCAAAACAGGAATTCCTGAATGGGGTTTCTAGGAACATCAGACTGAATAAACTCCAGTGAAGCAGTCAGTCAATCAGAACTCATGTACTCAATGTGTTGCCAGTGCTAATTAGTGTTGTTGTATCTGAATAAAGAGATCTATGTATTGTATCAGTAAACAATGTGTTACCAGTGCTAGTGATTAAAGACTATGCTAATATTTATTATTTTGTCATACTTTGTTACCTAAAATTTAAAATAGGACTTTTTTTCCGGAGGACTTTTTTTCCTAGTTGAATATAGGACTTTTTTCCGAGGACTTTTTTTTCGGACACCAATTAGGCAGTGTATTTTAAAAGCCGTATTTAGGCAGGTTGCCGTCCGATTTCGAAAATTCAAAGTTGACTCTCATTCAAATTGCAAGCAGCTTTTTAGCAATCCCGAAAGTGGCCATAGACCATTTCAGTCCCCCTTTAATGTCGTCCTCAAATTCACAAATGTCATTGAATACTGCTAAATATCTCTTTTATGCATTTGAAGCTAGGAAAACAATATTGTCATATTAAGTTTTTTATGTAGCATACATTTTTCAATATTGGTCATGTCTGCACCGTTGAGGTGTTTTTGTACTCAAGGGCCCGTGGCCTTATAGTATCGAAAAATAAAAAGATTTGAATTCTCTAACATGCCAAGCTGTCACATTAACTTAGTTAGTGCTTAGTTTAGGAATGGATAGCGTTGTAACACACATTTAGAAAAGCCTTTACATGGGATTTCTATGTACATTTGGATTACTCATTTCTTTGTATAAGGCAAGCTGGTTTCACATTTGAAGGCGATATTATCTATAGTTAATAAATAAAGAGGGTCTATGTTGATTTTCTTAATACATGTATTTCATACTATATAAAATACAGATAAGTTTATTCACATTTATGTTCATTTTCAAATAAAGGTCGCTTGGTTTGTGCTGTTATGTTGTTTACGTTGTTTCTTATTTTGTTTATTTTGTTTTAATTCCTGTGTTGATGGTTTATGACTGAAAAAGAACAGAAAATGATGAATACTAAATCATCGATGTGTTATAAAGCCTAATTTCAAATAAAAATGATCATTAAAGGAATGTTGACATCGTGTTTTTATATACTTGTTGTGTTCACTCGCCTGTAGAAGGTGGGAGTTGAATACGAGCCCGTAAGTCGAGTAAATCAACATCAAATTACATTTTTCTTGTATGTGTCAAACGTATATACCGTTAGTATTAATAAAAATAATTTTTATCACAATTCATGTTTAAATAAGATAATTACATGCATGTTTTGACATTCCTCGTCCCATCTTAAGATGGGACGGGATTCCAAGTTGGGATGATACATTTATACATAAACTTATATAGGAAACAATGACATGACACAATGTTGTTGGATTGGGGTTTAACGTCTTCTTCACCATACGGTGATGTCGCCGACGTTGGGTCTAAGCCTGAGTTATTTCCAAAATAAGGGGCATGAAATTTAGAATAGGTCTTAGGCACCCAAATAAAATTAATAAAAGTTCTAAAGTGGTTAAAATTAATTTAGAATTTGGAATAGAGTGAGGGGGGGGGGCTGATTTTATGAATAGTCAGTAAATAAATAGTGCTGTGAAATGGCGTGGTACCTGAACGAGATAGAAAGAATATATTATGTATGGGAAATTATATTGAAGTAAAAAGGTTTAATATAGTATTTGAGATGGTATTTTTAATTGTGATAAGATAAAATTGTATTTCAATAATTGTGTTTGAATTGTATTTATATTTATTTGTAATTAGTAATGTTTTATATCTAAATTTATTGATAATTGAGTGAATGGAGTAATACTTATCTTTTTGGTTTGATATACTTAGTCTGTTATTTGCTGTTGTTTCCAGCGTTGTTATCTTCGCAATGTGCGTTTTTTCTTTCTTGAAGGTCGTCTGACTGGTATTGTACCTATGTAAAGTGCAGGGGGTAGTCTAACCATACACTTAAGGTACAATACCTGTCCTCCCCACTGAACCCGATTAAGAAGCAGGCAGTGAGGGTTTTGAGGTTTGCTACTGGGAAAATTACCAGTTATAATTTAGTGAAGTGCCGTGGGTAGCCACACCGTGCACTTTAAGTGAAAAGTTTTAACCATTTTGCCCTGTGCCCAAGTCCTACCAGTTATCCCAAATATGGGAGTGGTAAATATTATTTTAGGTGTTGGGTGGAAAATGGACACAACAAAAAGTACCGCTACTTGTATCAATCCTCAGTAGCTCAGTTCATAGAGGCGTTGCATACACCTACAGTTAGAACAAAGGAAACCATAGCAACGAGACTGGAAGTGGATTGTAACGCCTTCTATATTGATACCGCTTTACGGATGAGCTATTATACAAAATCGATGCTGATATAGCGTCCTGGTCTAGTTTTCCTATTGATGATCAATAGCGATATTTACTTACTCTCGGTCTCTCGCAAGTAACCTCACTCAACGTGACAAGAAAGTGTTTCTTTTGGAGAAATAAAAACTGAGGAAAATTATTTTAAAGATAAAACATTTTATCTCGAGGATAAATGTGTTACAGTTATCCGGATAAATTGATTCGTAATTCGTAATTAGGATACTGAACGTTTTTGGTTGTATCCCTATATCGGCTCAGTATTTCATTCAGTTGGCTGTATAAACGTTAAGCAATGTTGCATAGTGATTTAGAATTTCTTGGTAATATCTTATTGGGTGGCTTATGTAAATGTGCCTATTATGGAGATCACGTAAACTGCCTTGGCTAAGCCCATGCTGTACTTTGAGGTGCTCTTGACGGCAAATATGAGATCGTGATTACAACTGATACAATTCAAACACTTACCATAGTGTGAAGCCATTTCTCTACAATTATTTCAGATAGGTCGAGCCTTCCTTAAAATCGTCAACAAATTCACATACCAAAAACGTGACTGTTTTATCCTAGCTCATGTTCTTAGAAATATCATTTCAGTGGAAAAAATCCTTACTTTCGGTTTCAGCTTCGGGTATTTTCGGGTACGGGGTACATAACATGTATCGTGATGGTAGTGAGGTTGTTGGTGCGGGTGTGGGTGTGGGTGTGGGTGTGGGTGTTGGATGTGTAATGTGGGATGTGGGTGTGTCGTAATTTAACGGCATAATAAGTATATTGTGACTGATATCATCCTGAAAACAACACGGGTTTGGCAACAGCAAAGGGAGGTAATTATTCTTCTCGCCAAGCCTAATTGGAATTTAAAGAATAGTTATGTGGTATTGCATGCAAAAAAAATCACTAAAAACATCAAGTTGGTAGTCCTGTATATGAAGTTCACGGAAAGAAGAACATAATAATTTAAAATTAGATATAAATTTATCTTCCCATTTAAGGTAGCACGATTTTTAAAAAATTTACATTTTCATTTCTTCATTTTTCACTGTCCAGTCTACATTATGCTAAATGTATCACTTTGATAGTGTAAACAATTTCACTACATAAATTAATCCTCCTTAGTCAGCGGAAAAAGTATAAAGATATGCATAATGCGTTTGGCCACAGCAATGTGTGGTTGATTATATAATTTATTTGCCTCTTGACGGTAGAATTCTAAGGCCTCTTCATCCTCATAGGGAGGGAAGAGAATAGTCCCCCATGATTGGGACACCCAGTAGGGAATTTGGAAATCTACGTTGAAAGAGAGAATTTTGGAGAATTATTTTGCTGCCTCGGCCGAAAGGTGATTTGTAAAAGTGAATTCGAAGCCCTTGCCCAAGGGTTTACATTTTGTGAAGCTCACTCCGTGCGAACGGAAGAAGGTTCCAATTCTGTTTAAAGAGAGCTCCTTGCACAGAACGGTCCCTTTGTCCACAGCGAAGATGAGCAGTGTAATTGGTGTTAGGAGGCTGTTTGTTTTAGGTGATTGAGATTGGGGTGATTTATATTGATTGGTGGCTTGGGGGGTGAGCTTAGTTTTAGGTTGAGATTGATGAGTTGGAGTTTGGGGATTAGCTGCGCGCTTGCGCTTAATTGTTTGAGGTGTTTTTATAGGAGATTGCCCTACGGGATTGGTTGGCGTGGTTGGAGGAGAGGATGGAAAATCCTCGAGAGAGTTTATGTTTGGGGGGTTTAGAGGGTTTTGATTAGAATTTGGAGTTGAGTTATTTAGGCTTTTATTTATAGACTTTTCTGGCAGGTCTTCTTGGGCAGGTGATTTGGTTTTTGAGGCCAATTTTGAATTGTTTTGTTTTTGGTTTTTTACATTCGAAAGTTGGGTGCCTGCCAGGCGAGTCAGGGCGATGAGTGGCGATGCCATTACTTGGGGATATAAAGATAATGATTTATGATGATTTAGAGGGGGGAAATAAAGTCCCCTACCTTAAGGTGAAGAAGGAAGTCCTCAGTAGGACGTCCACGTCAAGTTGGGAAAAACCTCGGGGCTGGAAGAGCTGCAAGGACTGGAGCGCTGGAGAGGTGTTCACAGTTGGCGAGCCGAACTGCAAGTGTCGAAAAATTGAGCGTTTTTTTTAAATATTTGTATGTTAAACGAACGATTAAAAAGGTGTCATTTCCTGTTGAAAAATGATCACTACTCGCCTCCTGCTACGTCACTGTAGGTAGACACGCTCGGGCCACGCTTCAGTGACCACAGATTCTGTTCGCCGGGGCTAATTAGGCGATTATAGGGAAAAAAAGTCCTTGGAAAAAAAGTCCGTGGAAAAAAAGTACCGGTAAAAAAGTCCTCCGGAAAAAAAGTCCTATTACTATAAAAACAGGTTAAATAGACATTAACATCAAATATATTGTTAAGAAAACATGAATTGTTTGTACTTGAGGTATCAAGAAGAAGGATGTTGTGATATCAAATATGGATTAATTAACTTTAAGACTTTACTTTAAGAGGCATTTTGGATTAATTAAGAATTAAGAAAATGTGAATTTATCTCAATCTATTGAATCAACTGTTATATTAATAGGATTAATTAAGGATCAATCAAGAGTATATGTGATGTGTGCTATACAGGTTTGTTGGACAGACAGACAGATAATTTATTCATGTCTCACCTCATACATTAAATAGAATAAACACATTAAAAATCTAACATAAAATACATAAGCCACCCAAAAAAGGTTACGAGAGAGACTATGGATTGTATATATACAACTATGTAAACGGGAAATGTTAAAAGATATATACACCATATTAAATGATTATGCAATATCAAATTAAACTCTAAATGTCATATAAAATGCTTTTTCTGAGATGTAAATCAACACTGCAGGCTTTGGCTGAATAATACAACACTGCGGGGCTGTTGGTATACAGCAAAACAGGAATTCCTGAATGGGGTTTCTAGGAACATCAGACTGAATAAACTCCAGTGAAGCAGTCAGTCAATCAGAACTCATGTACTCAATGTGTTGCCAGTGCTAATTAGTGTTGTTGTATCTGAATAAAGAGATCTATGTATTGTATCAGTAAACAATGTGTTACCAGTGCTAGTGATTAAAGACTATGCTAATATTTATTATTTTGTCATACTTTGTTACCTAAAATTTAAAATAGGACTTTTTTTCCGGAGGACTTTTTTTCCTAGTTGAATATAGGACTTTTTTCCGAGGACTTTTTTTTCGGACACCAATTAGGCAGTGTATTTTAAAAGCCGTATTTAGGCAGGTTGCCGTCCGATTTCGAAAATTCAAAGTTGACTCTCATTCAAATTGCAAGCAGCTTTTTATGAATCCCGAAAGTGGCCATAGACCATTTCAGTCCCCCTTTAATGTCGTCCTCAAATTCACAAATGTCATTGAATACTGCTAAATATCTCTTTTATGCATTTGAAGCTAGGAAAACAATATTGTCATATTAAGTTTTTTATGTAGCATACATTTTTCAATATTGGTCATGTCTGCACCGTTGAGGTGTTTTTGTACTCAAGGGCCCGTGGCCTTATAGTATCGAAAAATAAAAAGATTTGAATTCTCTAACATGCCAAGCTGTCACATTAACTTAGTTAGTGCTTAGTTTAGGAATGGATAGCGTTGTAACACACATTTAGAAAAGCCTTTACATGGGATTTCTATGTACATTTGGATTACTCATTTCTTTGTATAAGGCAAGCTGGTTTCACATTTGAAGGCGATATTATCTATAGTTAATAAATAAAGAGGGTCTATGTTGATTTTCTTAATACATGTATTTCATACTATATAAAATACAGATAAGTTTATTCACATTTATGTTCATTTTCAAATAAAGGTCGCTTGGTTTGTGCTGTTATGTTGTTTACGTTGTTTCTTATTTTGTTTATTTTGTTTTAATTCCTGTGTTGATGGTTTATGACTGAAAAAGAACAGAAAATGATGAATACTAAATCATCGATGTGTTATAAAGCCTAATTTCAAATAAAAATGATCATTAAAGGAATGTTGACATCGTGTTTTTATATACTTGTTGTGTTCACTCGCCTGTAGAAGGTGGGAGTTGAATACGAGCCCGTAAGTCGAGTAAATCAACATCAAATTACATTTTTCTTGTATGTGTCAAACGTATATACCGTTAGTATTAATAAAAATAATTTTTATCACAATTCATGTTTAAATAAGATAATTACATGCATGTTTTGACATTCCTCGTCCCATCTTAAGATGGGACGGGATTCCAAGTTGGGATGATACATTTATACATAAACTTATATAGGAAACAATGACATGACACAATGTTGTTGGATTGGGGTTTAACGTCTTCTTCACCATACGGTGATGTCGCCGACGTTGGGTCTAAGCCTGAGTTATTTCCAAAAAAAGGGGCATGAAATTTAGAATAGGTCTTAGGCACCCAAATAAAATTAATAAAAGTTCTAAAGTGGTTAAAATTAATTTAGAATTTGGAATAGAGTGAGGGGGGGGGGGGGGGGGGGCTGATTTTATGAATAGTCAGTAAATAAATAGTGCTGTGAAATGGCGTGGTACCTGAAAGAGATAGAAAGAATATATTATGTATGGGAAATTATATTGAAGTAAAAAGGTTTAATATAGTATTTGAGATGGTATTTTTAATTGTGATAAGATAAAATTGTATTTCAATAATTGTGTTTGAATTGTATTTATATTTATTTGTAATTAGTAATGTTTTATATCTAAATTTATTGATAATTGAGTGAATGGAGTAATACTTATCTTTTTGGTTTGATATACTTAGTCTGTTATTTGCTGTTGTTTCCAGCGTTGTAATCTTCGCAATGTGCGTTTTTTCTTTCTTGAAGGTCGTCTGACTGGTATTGTACCTATGTAAAGTGCAGGGGGTAGTCTAACCATACACTTAAGGTACAATACCTGTCCTCCCCACTGAACCCGATTAAGAAGCAGGCAGTGAGGGTTTTGAGGTTTGCTACTGGGAAAATTACCAGTTATAATTTAGTGAAGTGCCGTGGGTAGCCACACCGTGCACTTTAAGTGAAAAGTTTTAACCATTTTGCCCTGTGCCCAAGTCCTACCAGTTATCCCAAATATGGGAGTGGTAAATATTATTTTAGGTGTTGGGTGGAAAATGGACACAACAAAAAGTACCGCTACTTGTATCAATCCTCAGTAGCTCAGTTCATAGAGGCGTTGCATACACCTACAGTTAGAACAAAGGAAACCATAGCAACGAGACTGGAAGTGGATTGTAACGCCTTCTATATTGATACCGCTTTACGGATGAGCTATTATACAAAATCGATGCTGATATAGCGTCCTGGTCTAGTTTTCCTATTGATGATCAATAGCGATATTTACTTACTCTCGGTCTCTCGCAAGTAACCTCACTCAACGTGACAAGAAAGTGTTTCTTTTGGAGAAATAAAAACTGAGGAAAATTATTTTAAAGATAAAACATTTTATCTCGAGGATAAATGTGTTACAGTTATCCGGATAAATTGATTCGTAATTCGTAATTAGGATACTGAACGTTTTTGGTTGTATCCCTATATCGGCTCAGTATTTCATTCAGTTGGCTGTATAAACGTTAAGCAATGTTGCATAGTGATTTAGAATTTCTTGGTAATATCTTATTGGGTGGCTTATGTAAATGTGCCTATTATGGAGATCACGTAAACTGCCTTGGCTAAGCCCATGCTGTACTTTGAGGTGCTCTTGACGGCAAATATGAGATCGTGATTACAACTGATACAATTCAAACACTTACCATAGTGTGAAGCCATTTCTCTACAATTATTTCAGATAGGTCGAGCCTTCCTTAAAATCGTCAACAAATTCACATACCAAAAACGTGACTGTTTTATCCTAGCTCATGTTCTTAGAAATATCATTTCAGTGGAAAAAATCCTTACTTTCGGTTTCAGCTTCGGGTATTTTCGGGTACGGGGTACATAACATGTATCGTGATGGTAGTGAGGTTGTTGGTGCGGGTGTGGGTGTGGGTGTGGGTGTTGGATGTGTAATGTGGGATGTGGGTGTGTCGTAATTTAACGGCATAATAAGTATATTGTGACTGATATCATCCTGAAAACAACACGGGTTTGGCAACAGCAAAGGGAGGTAATTATTCTTCTCGCCAAGCCTAATTGGAATTTAAAGAATAGTTATGTGGTATTGCATGCAAAAAAAATCACTAAAAACATCAAGTTGGTAGTCCTGTATATGAAGTTCACGGAAAGAAGAACATAATAATTTAAAATTAGATATAAATTTATCTTCCCATTTAAAGTAGCACGATTTTTAAAAAATTTACATTTTCATTTCTTCATTTTTCACTGTCCAGTGTACATTATGCTAAATGTATCACTTTGATAGTGTAAACAATTTCACTACATAAATTAATCCTCCTTAGTCAGCGGAAAAAGTATAAAGATATGCATAACGTCTATTATAGACCATTTTTGATTGAACATCTTCTATTCATTTTGTGTAAGAAAAAGGAATGGCATGGTTAAACTTTAAATGATATATTTGATTTATTACTGCATCATTTAGTTTATATACATCGTCTTTTTATTGGAACGATTTATTTTCCAAACGTCACCTTTTATTCCCCATAAAACGTGCTACTGACCCTTTGAAGTGACACCTCTACGTTCATCATTGATGGTTTACTTCCTTGATGTATTTGCAAACTTTGTGGACATAACATGACATTTAGTTTTCATTACATTTGGATGAAGCTCTATGTGGCTAAAAATAAAAGTAAATACGACTTCGAATATTTTGTTTGAAACTGATTTACGCCCATTATTCGTGATTTTTATCTAAATGTTATATAAAAGTTAACACAGGGACATGTAGACACGTTAGAAAGACATATATATACTCATAGACCTTACCCTACTTTCTTATATCTAATGCTGTCCCGCGATACACGTCTCTGTGAAAGTTAACATGTCTAGTTATGACCTGTTTGACCTTAAACTGTACATGTTTTAATTTGTACAGTTTCGATAGAGCATGTTCCTTTAACTTCTTATCCCACCGCATGTAATGCCGTGGGATAAGTCATCGCCCTGTTCGTCCCATCTTCCGAACGCATCGGGCGAGATATGCATTTACAAGAAATTCACATTCACCCTTGCGACAACTCGAAGGGAAAGCTGTGACAGGAAGTAGCCTGATTATTGAGCTATGGTGTAGGCCAATCAAAATCGAGGATATGTTTGAATTGAGCACACAAAACTGTAATAAAACGATGCGATTTCTAAATAGAAACTGAGAGATACAGCCTTATTCTATGCAGTATTTTGGTGACCTATATTCACGCATCGTTTTTATGACTGTTGTCACAACGTAACTAAGGGATTAATTAGAAATTAAATTTCGCTTCGAGTTCGAGATGGACTGACGCAAGGGACGTTACTCTGTTTTTCCTACAGGGGGCGCTGATAGAGTCACAACTTTCCCGTCGAGTTGTCGCAAGGGTGAATTTCTTGTAAATGCATATCTCGCCCGATGCGTGCGGAAGATGTGTTCGTCCGTTCGTAATCATTTCGTTTCAGGAGCAAACCTCAAAAACTGTAAAAACTAACTCAATGAAACTCGGTATGTGGATTTGTCAGCATGTGTAGATGTAGGCTTACCTTTGTTAATTTGATCTTCTGTACACACCATATGGCAATTTCAATGAAAAAGTAACTTCGAATTCTATTTTCAGAATCCCTAAAACGTTAGATGTACCTCAACTAATCTTTGTAATAGAATTAGAGAGCACGTGAAATTATTCCAGTTGGTATTTTAAACTTCATTTTTTGGTAGTTTCGATGCAATCGTTACTAGACATTCTATTTTCGGAGCAAAATTCTAAAACTGTTACACCAAGTTCAAGAATCTTGATATTTGGATTATTAAAAATAAAGCCATTGGCTCTGAAGCTCATCAGGCTTAATACATGATTTTGCTTTAGGGTGTGGCCAATGTCGTTTCCCCCTTAGTAGGGGCTACAGTGTTACAAAATCTACAATTATTAATCCTCACTAGTCAAGGAGTCTGCACACAAAGCTTCTGGAGTAGAAGATGAAAATAGGTTTAAAGGATGTGGTCCTTATTAGGGACCACAGGGCCACCAAAGCTACAGTTTATAATCCTCACTAGCCAAAGAGTCTGTACACAGAGTTTCAGCTTTCTAGGTCTTATGGTTCTGGGGAAGAAGATGAAAATTCCACAAAGTTTACGGACAGATGGATGGACGGACGGACGCCGGACACCATACCATGCCAAAAGCCAATCGGGCCTTACAGGCCAAATGAGCTAAAAATATGTAGATTGTCAATTGCTTTTGATCTTTATTTTGGCTGTGTGAATCTTTGGTACCCGGTGAGCATACTTGTTTTAACATGGTAGTGTGTTTTAAACCGTACTCCAACTTGACGGAACCCCGAACTGTCTTATGATCTTCCATCAACTGCATTTGCTGTTAATTCTCTTCAAATGTCACTTTCTAGAAGAACAGGTGCTCCAATCAGAAGCTTCCCAATGGCTGATCTCTTAGTATTGAGTGGTGTATGCACAGATAAATTTTTAGAAGATCTTGGTAGCGCATAACCAAGTTGAATTTACCACCACTTACAGATTGATAGACAAATACGTCGAACCATAGTTTGTTGACTGCTAGTTTTGATGGCTCTGTACGTTTTTCCTTCAAAATTAATAAATTCTAAGATTCTTCCGATACGAAATTTTGATTGCCGCGAAGTTCTACACTTTTATTTTTGACAAAGTTCGATTTAGTTATTTTAAAAATGCCAATTTGATCACACTCATAGCATTACGGATTTGCTTATTTTCTAGATTTAAAATGTCCAAGTCTTACACCATGCAAAACAATAAGACTGTTATTATTATGACAGAATTCGATACTGTTGAGTAGTAATGAATTCAATGTTATCGGAGTTATACAACCAAAATAATAGTAATAGGTTGTACAATGTTTTATATATAAAAGTAAAATCAAGTAAGTAATAACCTCTTTGATATCACTATACAAGTTCAAACTTGTACAGATGTAAATGTTATTGTTTGTATTATATAACCTATACATGACTCATATACATGTATCCCAAAGGAATAACATCATACATATTTCTGTTTCTTCGAAAATGATACGATTTATTATCACAAGGCACATGTTTCAGTAAAACATTAAACACTGAAAGACAATACGTCAGAGAGACATGAAATGTCATGAAAAACAGGTTCTTCGACTCATCCGATCCATAGGGAATAATAAACCTTGGGACTCCTAAACTGCTGATTGCCTTCACTGTTTTGCCTCGTGTCGCTGAAAATATCCAGGCCAAGAAATGACCAAAATTACTGAATGAGAGAACTAATAATCGCTTTCTTGTATTAACAAGTTAAAGTAACCAGCCGCTAGGAGAGAAAAATCCAGTGAAAACAATCATGATATTGATTGGAATTCCAGTCACTTCACGGAAAAATTTGCTCTTGCTCTGATGCTTCAACGTTGCTCTCTTATCCTTCGCACAGAACTGGCGGATTCAAAAATACTCCGGGGTGTTACCTATGGATTCACCAAGACAATTTCAGAAATAGATTCAAAAGAAATGAGAGACACAAACGCTCTGAGTCCGCCGATCCTGAATATGTCACACTACACGATCGCGAGGTATTGAATATGGCTTAGACCTGAACCCTAAATCCTGAATCTGTCCCTGATAGAGTTCACGAATTTTAGAATCAGAGGTAATGATGTTAAGATAGAATCAGTCTTATCAATCAACGATGTCTTGGTTTCTCTGTAAATGAAGCACTCTGTTGTCATTGGTTCCATTGTTGATGTCTGCCATGTCCTGGTTGACCTTCCCCTTCCTGCCATTCTTTCTACAGAAGAGGAACTGGAATATCTCTGTGAAGAACTGGAAGACCTCCATCAGACTCAGGATGGAGAGACCCACCCACAGACCCACCGTCCCGCCCACATCAGAGGCAAACTGGACGTCCTGTAAACACCATAACAATATGAAATTGGAATGATCTTAAAGAATACTTAAAGTGACACAGAGTATCTTTCTTAAAAGTTTATTTGGTTTTGATAAGCTACAAAATATCTAATATGCTGATTGAAGTTCATATCTCATCACTGGACTTGCAAATATATCCATTTATGCATAATATCTCTAAAATGCTTGATTATATGGAAAAATCAAGAAAACATCTCAAATACGTTTAAAATTCGAAATTATGCATCAAATTAATCTACTTAATTAGTTACAATACCTAATAAACACTATCGAATCGAATATATCTTCCTGTCAGCTTATGACAAGGTTTCAAAATTTCGTTTGGCGAATTTGCGCGTGCCATTTGAGCCACACTGTCCGGTTTTCGATCAAAATCCCGCTTTGAACAGCCGTATTTTCGCTCTAATGTACTGAATGGCCGTATTTTCGCTCTAATGTACTGACTGTCCTTTAACTTGTTATTTTCAGTAACAGTTCCCGATGTAATAACATCTATTTCAAATTTGACATATATGATCCTACATGTATCAACTCTGTGTCTCTTTAAGGTTAACCGTTACGCAAAATATGTTACCTTGAACATCTTTTCAGCGGATCAAAAAGGGGTTACAGTTTTTTTCTGTCATATTTTTTCTCTCAGACAACTCTGTAACATTGGCAATATCTCCAAGACATTAGTCTCATCTAAATTAGAAATACCATGTCATTCTATAAAGTATAAACCTCACTCTCTCCCTCGCTGTCATAACCCATTTCTCTCCCTCTCTCATTCTCACCACGTCTCACCGTATATCTTTCTAATCATGTCTCTTCCAATCTCGTTCTAATGATGTCTCTCCCTATCTCGTTCAATCATGTCTTACCCAATCTCGATCTAAACACGGCACACCCTAATCCGTTCTCACCATGTCTCTCACTGTCTCTCTGTCTACATATCTCTTATTCTCCGTCTTTCAACTCTCTTTCAGAAACTAGAAACTAGAAGACATGTCTGTCATCCAATAAACTCACCTCGTAGTCTCGTGCTTCTGATATCAGTTCATAGTTTAAGTCTTCGAAAAATATGTTGATTTTCATGAAGTTTTGACTGAAAAAAATAAAAATAAACATTAATTTAAAGGTAAATATTCTTTAGTGTTCGAATCACGAAATAGAGACCTAGGACCTTTTTGATGACGATGACACATTTGATACAACCTATGAATTAGTCATCAAAATCTCTTATCAGGCAACATCTAAACCATTCTCTCCCCACAGAGGCAACTTACCTCAATTAGCCTCTGTTCTATTACGGCTAATACATGGGATAGAAAGGTAGAAATCTGATTGGAGGCAATTGCAGTTATAGTTGTGCAATCAGCGACGCCGTTTCAAAAGTGGTCATTCGCAAAACCTCGGCCATATCCGTGTGGTTTGTCAAAGCTTTCGTTGAAATTTAACATCCAGGGGCGGTAATTCTTCCTATTACAAACCATCGCTTTTCACCTTCTCATTAGTTATTATTTGGTTGATTAGTAAAATAAAACCATTCATAAAACAAATGATAATTTAAAACAGTTTCTATCTAATGAAAAATCCTATCCATATCTGATTTTCAAATTGTTTCCCTCTCACACTGTTAATGAAAACTAAACATAAAGACATAATATTTTCCATGTCACTATACGACCGTTAAAAACTCCTCATGTCATGGATATCCAAAAGGTGTTTTCATTGGCTGCAAATTAGGGAGATATTTTAAGTTACAACTTTTTGCCGCTAAGCCAATCTGCCGGAATTCCAGGATTTAGGCGTAATAGAACAGAGGCTAATTCAGGTATGGCTGAGTTGCCTCTGTGGGGAGAGAATATATCTAAACCAAACATGTACATGAAATTCTGTAATTACAATTGAATTAATCATTTACCTTAATGATCTTTTACTCATTTGTTCATATTTCTCGCACTCTGTTTCATTTCGGGTGGTACACAGATATTCCACCAGTATTTTCTGCAAACACGAATGATAAAACAATAAATTATATATCAGACTGAAAAAAAAGAAAATACACATGCATAAGTGTACACAATGATAAATATATTCAAATGGTGTTGTTTAAATCCTTGAAAGCTTAACAAAAAAGCATTTTTATTTTTTATCTTAAATGTTTGATCTTTTGATTTAAAAGTAATGTTATCGAATGCTTCACACTATCAATCAATGCGATTTTAGTTTTCAAACGTCTTGACATTAAATAACATACTATTACGATCTTACGAAGGTATTCCAAATTAAAGAATTTGTTTTCAAAATTTTCTTCATGAATAAAATATTTTTAAATCAAAGCTACATATGATTATCAAAACAGTTATTAAATATCTTGATGTTTAGTGGACAAGACTAAAAACACTGACCCAATGAGTAGGGGAAAATAGGTCAAGTCAATACGCATGTGCCGAATGTGCTTTTGCGTGATAGATTCATTTGTTCCATTTAAAGGGGCAGTAGCACGTTTTTTGATAATTTTATATTTTAAATTTGTCACTGATAATTTTACGTTAACCCTAAATGTATTATGTTGACAGTGTCAGAAATCTAATTACACAAGCCAATCATCCATAGTCAGGGGACAAAGTAAGACGATTCACTTAAAATCCATTGGCGGCCATTTTTTTGTGAACACCTTTAATTCATTTTGTGTGAGTAAAAAGAATTGCATGGCTAAACTTTACGTTATATACTTGAATTATTACTGCTCCATTTAGTTTAAATACATTGTCTTTCAATTGGAACCATTAATTTTCATTTTCCTGACATCACCTTATATTCCCCCTAAAAACGTGCTACTGCCCCTTTAAAGGTTTGCATTCTTTATGACTTTTTCTGTGTCAACATGTGTTTTTGTTGTTATTTCGAAGATAAATTTGTTTTTTTTCCTGCTCAGTTATTTAGTTTCTTTTCTATGTATGATAAAAATGTTTATTAATGGAAGGGTTTTACTAACCGCATAAGCATCAGACGGCCATAGTCTGCTTGTTGATATCTTCTGGAAACTCGTCTCACTAAAACATGGACATGTGTTTAAAGAAACGGCCAAACACAAAATATTTATTAAGAAAACGAAATAAGGTCTTAAGATTTTAAGTAGGTGACTTTTAATCAGCTGCGATCATTGATACACTAGTGCTCAAAAGAAAGTATACGCTCTTAGAATTCGCTTCAAACAATGTTACAATGAGATAGAGGTTGATAAGTTGATAGATGGATAACTGCCATTGTTTAATGTTCACAAATGAGTGTAGGTTTTGTTTGTATAAAAATAAAGGCCGAAGACGTGTTTACAGATGTTACGGCGGATTGACATTGCGGCTTGAACCTTTGATGGCGCTTTTAAAGGTTGAGGTAAAACTGTGGCGATCTGAAAACAAGACTTGTGATGACCAAAATGCACGAAATTACAGGGATGATGTTATTCGACCACCCTGTCTTCTATCTTATCCAATATCATTGTTGCATTGTCTACCGTCACGACAACACAAGATACCTAACGTTGTTGTTTTGCTATTGCTAGGATGTTCTCCGGACATGAACCCTATATAGACCTCTTATAGGATTACTTTTACTCAACAAATGTAACTACCAATGTCACCCATCACCTACAATACACAGACACGTCAAATACCGGCCTGTGGTTCTCAGAATAATGATAAATCTTATATTTGGAAACGTTTTGCAATGAGCAAAAATTTGTTTGTGTGAAATTTCAGATTCCGATAGCTAATGTGTTAAAGTGTCATTCAAACGATGTTTTCAACTTGGTATTTCATCCTTTTATGGTCATTATGCGTGAAATTGAATGCACTTTTAGATGCGCCTATAAAATATTCTTCTTTACATGTTTAACTTATTTTCGGTCCGGTTTCGACAGCAAATACGGCATACCTGAACCAGTATTAGGTCTAAGGTTCATCGATATCATTATTTAAGGGATAGAATTTACATGTATATTTTGTTTACCTACTGAGTCTGTCTTTGTGTCTTCTCTCAATAAGTAAAATAGTATAAGTAATTGGCATTTATCCGCTTATTGTCACTGGCATGAACAAAACTGATATAGTAAATTTCATACAAAACCAGTATTTTCTGATAATATCACCAGTTATAAAGTTTGAAATTTTGACTCTTAAAACTTACTCTTGGTCACTTTACGCAACATTTTAGTTTTGTACTTCAAAGGAAAATGGAGTAAAATTGACTTATAAAGAAAAATTCAGACAAGGTAACCTACGAGCATGGGTTTTTACATGGACATTGAAATTCTCCTATTTCCCAATCTCCTTCCACCTCAAGCATACACAGCACATCTGAAACAAACATTTAAGTAGGTAATTATTAAAGAGTGTGTTAATTCTTCTATATTCTATACTTGATTCAAACTTAGAAAACACATTAGATATGACCTGAAGCCTTATTTATACTGTCACTGTATGAATAATCACGTGTTTATACAATAAGTTTTAAGTTTTATATTCAAATTGACTAAACACAACGATTCTCACACAAGCAAATTTTAAATATCCACATACCAACAAAGGGGCGAAGGATGTTGATAATTGAATGGGGTTTTTTTCAAAATCATGATTGAAAGGGGATTTCCTTACGGGGGAAAAATCCTCGAAAAGAAGACAATAGTTACCGTTTGCTAAAGAACCTTTTATACCAAAAACATATATTTTGAACAGGTGAGTAAATGTCTCTACAAATCCACTCTCAAGTCATTGAATATTAAAATTTATATACCTCAAGGCCCATTTAACACTATTTGAAGCGAGTTTTTGTTCGGGAGAACATCCGTCGGAATGGAATTGAGAGGGCCTTAGACTGTATAACACCCCGCCGGGAGGGCCTTGCACTGTATAAGACCCTGCTGGGAGGGCCTTATACGAAATAATAACATCCAAGGAGGTTATTATTTATTATGAGGCCCTCCATTTCGCACCTTATAATTTCAAAGACCGGTAAGGTAATCGATCTCAAAAATTTTCAGAAGCGAAACCGCGGGATTCGAACCCACAACCCTTCGCTCTGTAGCCCAAGACTTATACCATTAGACCACAAAGGATTGGTGAATATGAAGGAATTGTTTTGTGAGGTCTTTGCTGCTCTCCTAGAACTTGATGATATTAAATTGCGCTCTACTGTACACTTTATACGTCAGAGATGTGGTGTATCTCTGTAACAAAAATTAATAACGCCCTTAATATGCTTATGCTATAGCGTTCTGGCAAAATGTCCAAGATAAAACATTTCGTGGCAGAAAATGGGGGATTCGAACACAGAGACACTCACTTCGTAGTCCAAGATTATACCACTAGACCACAAAGGATTGGTAAGTGTGAAGGGATTGACTGTTGATATCTA
The DNA here is from genome assembly GCA_916613615.1 of Steromphala cineraria. Classification (NCBI taxonomy): domain Eukaryota; kingdom Metazoa; phylum Mollusca; class Gastropoda; order Trochida; family Trochidae; genus Steromphala; species Steromphala cineraria. The sequence goes on along the minus strand of OU744722.1, from coordinate 33,590,075 downwards.
TTCTGCTCTCCTCAAACTTTAAAAGTTTATTTTCACTGTTCACCTTAAATGTTAGAAATGTGATTTTATTTTCGATATATGAAATTTGCAACAACCTCATCCTCTAGCAATAGCGTTCAAGAAAAATTTCTAAATGTAAAATGTAAAAAAGTTGAACATTAGGGATTCGAACCCACAACCTTTCAAGCTGTAGTCCAAGACTGTACCACTAGGCCACAGGGGATTGGTTAGTAAAATGTTATTGACTATTGAAGTCTATTCTGCTCTCCTCAAATTTAATGAAATTAATTTGTTGATTTTTTTCGCTTTTAAGTTAAATAAATGATTATTTCGGTATATAAGATAGATAACACACACATCCTCGGGTGTTATAGCAAACAGAGGCCTTTGCCTACGGGACGACCCTCGTGCGCTGACGCGCACTCGGGTCGTCCCTAGGGCAAAGGCCTCTGTTTGCTATAACACCCGAGGATGTGTGTGTTATCCATAACGTATTCACAATTTTTGGCCGCATGTATTTTCGCTTGATGATTTCATATTCTACGACGACAAATAAATCTGGTTGAGTGTTTAGATGTTTTACTTTCTTGAATATGTCTTTTGCATGGTACGCCGCTAATGGCTGAAATATTGTACAAGCGGCGTAAAACAATACCTCACTCACTCTTTTGCATGAACACATCTCAAATAGGTAAAATACAAACAACAACAATATGCTATAAAATCGTCCCAAAGCGCCTTCGGAAACTCGAAAGCTATTTGAAAATCCCACCTTTTCTTTGCCTGCAAGGTGGTATTATACCTCCCTTCACATCTGTATTAATATTACTCTGCAGTTCGTACTTCTCCTCATCAAAACAGCCACACTTGGACACGATTCTCTCCTGGATACAGAACAGGTGGCACGCCTGCAACATGGCAAGTAGAAATGTCTTGTACTTTACTGACCTTTAGGGTAATGTCCGTGTAACTCCCTATTACATGTACTTGAAAAAGTGGAGGTGAGGCCCCAAGGGGCCGAAGTTCATAATTTTCAAGAAATTGGGAGTTACGAGGATATTACCTGACTTAAAGATGCCGTTTCATACTTGCAAGCGGTTCAGGGTGAAATTAAGCTATTGAAAAAAGAAACACATCACTTTGTAGAAAAATCTTTCGTCGAAATTTTGATATCATATTTAGATTGTTTAATCAACAATAACATACTTATTTCGACGATCAAAGCACAGTAGGATTTACACCGTGTCTCAACTACCGTAATTGCGTTCGATGGGTATCAACTTTGACAGCAACGAATGTCTAATTCGGAGAAAAATAAAATAAAATCTAGTTGACCGCGACAAAGACGATTTTCTAGCGTACATTTAGAAACCGGAAGTTGTGAAATGGCCACACTTGATTCGCCCTTATGTCGACTGCCGTTTTGTTATTTTTTGGTAAATTATCTCCTATTTAATGAATTTTGGTCCGATTTTCTCAAGGTTAGTCGCTAAATTGTTCTAAAAATACAACGAATACATTAAAAATACTATTAAAAATATTGCAAGTATGATACAGCATCTTGAAACTACACTCACAAAAAGATAATGGAGCGAGGGAACAATAGGCTGACGTCACAAGCGTAATTCAAAAACCGGATATTTCTATCTCATCAAGAGAAAATGGATCAATCAATTATTACCAAAACCATCAGGACATTATGGCTTATTTCAAATTCCAAAGCTTTTCTCTAATGTTTTTGCTAAACGCATTTTTGCTGATATGGTCATGCCCACATTAAAAATAGTTTCACTAAAACATTCGATTTACGCGTTAGAATGAACGCATCCTAGTCAAAACGTCCTTTTGTAACATAAAAGTAGTCAGTAATCTTTTCTCCTTATCTTTCTGCCATTTATAAATAGTATTTGTTCTAATAAGGCACTTGTCAAATATAAAACTTCCATATATAGAATTTAGCTTAATGTCAACATAAGATAAAGATCTTGAAATTTCAACATCTATCTATATCAACATCTATCGATATTTATTTCTATCAGTGTATTGTCTAATCAACCCATACCTGTCGCGTATACTTTCTCCCATATTTGGCTTCGAACTCAGTCCCGTACTCACAGTCGTCATTTGGCCAGTTGAGTCGCTCTATCTGAATCTACAACACATCACCAAACATCATTCCCATGTCCTGACATTATGGTAACATACGTATAATGTGCTTGAATTATTTGATAAACAGCCTCGGACTCTGGGCCATACGTATAGTCTCCTTGTCTGGTATCCAGACGATAGTTTTTGAATGGTGTTGCAAACTAAATTAACTACCGTATTTAAAGTAAATAACGGCCCGAAACATGTTTATATAACAAACAATATTTACCCCGAACCCTTTAAATTTGTTTTATAAACATGAAGATCTATTTAATAGCATATGTATGATTACTATATGATCAACAATGAAATACAGGGATTTATCAGTGAAATAAACAGGCAACATGTACGATGACGATATATCGCCCATGTGCCGGAACTACTTCCAGCTATGTCAACAATTGTCGTTAACTTTCCAGCTTCAAGTAATCTTTATTACAAATTTCAATAAAACCTATATAATAAATAGGATACTCTTAATGTAGTTTTTCAAAAACCAGGTTTATTTCAATTTGTGAAATATCACTTTTACCCATGACACTCGATGAAATAAACCTCGGTATTTGGGAAACTACATTAAGAATCCTCTTCATCTTGCCAGCTGACTTTCGCAAATCAGAATAAGGCTTTTTAGATATCAGTAATTGTGTACCATGCGCATGGCAATATTGGTTTCCATGGCAGCGGATATGGCCAGTCCTTCCCCTTCCGGGTCAGGCCATGTGTTCGTGTCGTGGATCTGTAGTTGTGCCCCAGTACCGGAAGCGATGGTATGGATATATTCGTCAGTCTCAAGGAAGAGAATTAACTCTACACCTGCAAGATTATAGAAAATACAAAATATATTTGCAATGATCATTGCCATTTTATAGTTACGTTAAGGAGCCGTAAAAAACTTCAAGATTATTGATGACATGTAAAAAACATCTAAATAATACTACTAACGAACTTTAATTTTATAAATTACAAAAAGATTGTTTTCTTTGATGCTTTAAATTCGTACATATTTCACTTTTAACAATTTGAGGACTTGTACTGGTCATATATCAATACATATTCATGGGAGAAGACATGTTGACAAAAACTTATCAATCCAATTCAGTATTAAAAAAATAGAATATCATATGTTTTTATCATTTTATTTTTAAGTATTTTTGTTGAGTTTGTTGTCTTGTAAGAACCATTAGTAGTACGACGGTTGTCAGGTAACTCACCATCAGTAGGCCCGCTCTTGTAGCTGATATAATCTTCATTCTCAAGCGTGTAACAGTTTCCAAACGTCGATGTCGGATGGATGGTAAAATGACTGAAAATTGATTTAGAAACTAGAGATTAAAAAACCCAAGTTAACACTGGCTATAACAGAACTAATAGTACGTTTTTGATTAAACGTCATTATTTTTACTTACCGTAGACAAGTGACCTTAGCCTGTTAGCCATATAACATGTAATCGACTCATTCCCACAGAAGTAATGAAAACATCATTACACAGATCAATCAGAGTTACCCGCCCGTCACTAGTCCACTGGGTGGCGTGACCTGTCATCCAATTAGATTCATTCATATTACCCAGGAGTCCCAATCAACGACGGATGCGTAAGAGGGGAGGCGGGACGGGTATGACGGCGGTCACTTGTCTACGGTAAGTAAAAATAATGACGTTTAATCAAAAACGTACTATTATTTAGTTACTAACCGCCCACAAGAGACCATAGCCTGATACCACTGTAGGTGGCGGGTAGAATTCGTCGCATAGCGGTAACTCTCAAGATTGATCTGATGATCGGCGACCTAGCGAGCGACCGTTCTAATGAGGATTAATTGTCTGACCTCTCGCGGTCGACGATCCCTAATTAAAACACCACAAAACCACTATAACCATTCAACAAGCAAGTTTATTCAATGTGTTAAGAGCCCCTCTCAACTCGTGAGGGCCCGTAAGCGTGGATGGTTGCGCCCCCTGCCAGGGGGGGGGGGGGGGGGGGGGGGGGCCCGTGGTTCGCTGCTGGGCAAAGACCTGCGCCCCCAGACGGGCTACGCCCTCCAGGTCCTCCGTAGAGACATCTCGCAGGTAATGGTTGGCGAACACCAAGCCCGACTTCCAGAAGCAGCCGGCCATGATGTCCGCCACTGACAAGTTGCTATGTAGGGCCATAGTCGCCGATATGGCCCTGATCTCATGCGGGTTTGTCCACGCCGGTGCCGGCAGTCCAGCCGCCTTGTAGGCGTTCACTACTGCCGATCTGAGATAAACCCCCAGCTGCCTTTTGTCAATCTCCTTTGAGCTCGTCTGGGAGTGGGGCAGGAAGAGCCGGGGTGCAACATCCACTCCGTGGAGGGAGGTTTGTCCGGGCGAGAGAGAGCGTCCGCAAGGACGTTCTTTGCTCCCGGGATGTGCACCGCTCTTATTGAGATGTTGAGTTCGTCTACTAGTCGAAACAGCTCCATCACCAGCTGCAACAATGATCCCGCCTTGGTAGATCCTTGCTTGTTGATCGACCAGGCTGCCGTCGAGCTGTCTGTGTGGACACACAGCACCTGGTTCTCCAGGCGACCTGACCAGTGATCGATTGCCAGACGTATGGGGTTCAACTCCAGGAAGTTGATGTGAAGTCCCCAGATCTGATCAGATGATGATCTGTCCCCAGGTGCGCGCCCCACCCCTGGGTAGAGGCGTCCACGTACAATTGGCTCCCGGCGGGGGGTTGCCGAAGGGGTCCCCCCGCCAAGACGTTGCTTTCCTGCCACCATCGGAGGTGGTGAATGAGGTCCTGCGGCATCCTGAACCGATGGCCACAAGATACCTCCCGAACGTGTCCGTTAAGTACTATCTGGAGGGGCACGGCGGTGAAGCCTCCCCCTCCTCGTGAAGTCTTGAGCTGAAGTCAAGAACCCTAGCAGACGTTGCCACTGTCGGAGCGAGAGAAGCCCGCGACACGCGTCTGCTAGGATTCCCCTGTAACTGCCCATCCGTTCCTCCGTGACAAAGGCCATGTCCTGCGTCGTGTCCAGATGGACGCCCAGGAAGACGAGCGACGTCGTCGGCACTAGGTCCGACTTGTCCAGATTGACAAGCCAACCTAGGCGTCTGAACAAAGCGATCACAAAGTCCCTTTGTCTGGTCAGAACTGACGGGGAGCAGTGGCTCCCGAACCCGTCGTCCAGGTACATCGCGAACTGGATGTCGTGCCTGTGAAGGAACTGGACGATGGGTTGGGTCACCCGAGTGAATAACCAAGGGGCTGTCGAAATCCCGAAGGGCAACACCTTCCACTGGAAGTGACGGCCCGCCAGGACGAATCGGAGGTATTTGCAATCCGCGGGGCAGATTTGGACATGCAAGTACGCGTCCTGGAGGTCCAATGACACCATGCGGCTGTATGGTTGTAGCAACCGCATGATAGACCACACGGTTATGAGCCGAAAATATGGCGGCCGCTCGAGGTAGGAGCGGTTGAACTGTTTCATGTCGTGAATCAGCCGCCATTTTTTCGGGTCCTTTTTCGGTCTCACGAATACTGGAGAGTAGAACCCGGGTGTCAGACCCTGGAGCGGAAGCTCGCTCACCGCCACCTTGGTGATTAGGATCTCCAATTTTTCCAGTGTGTGCGCAAGGAGAACAAGTCAAAGGGGGGGCGGGTGTGCACGGGTATACGAAACCCGCGCTCCAGCGTCTGACAGACGTACTCGTCCAGGCCCAACTGCCTCCAGTTGGCCACGGAAGTTGAAAGACGGCCTCCAACGGCCCCGTCTCGTATCTCTACCGCTGCCGGCGGCAGGAGAGGAGGCGCCCAGGAGTCACCTCTTCTTGTTGGTTCATCCATAGGCGCGTCCCTTGTCACGCTGTGACTTGCTTGGTGTCCTCTTTGGAGAGGGGCTGGCGTTGTATCCCCCGCGACCCTTGCCTGGCCGGCCCCCGTCCCGAAAGGAAACCCCGGCGGGGGATTGCGGAGCGCCACCCTTGCGCTTCTTGGGTGTTGTCACCGCCAAGACACCCTGCCGCCTACTGCTGCCAAGCGACCTAGCGAGCGACCGTTTTAATGAGGATTAATTGTCTGACCTCTCGCGGTCGACGATCCCTAATTAAAACACCACAAAACCACTATAACCATTCAACAAGCAAGTTTATTCAATGTGTTAAGAGCCCCTCTCAACTCGTGAGGGCCCGTAGGCGTGGATGGTTGCGCCCCCTGCCAGGGGGGGGGGGGGCCCCGTGGTTCGCTGCTGGGCAAAGACCTGCGCCCCCAGACGGGCTACGCCCTCCAGGTCCTCCGTAGAGACATCTCGCAGGTAATGGTTGGCGAACACCAAGCCCGACTTCCAGAAGCAGCCGGCCATGATGTCCGCCACTGACAAGTTGCTGTGTAGGGCCATAGTCGCCGATATGGCCCTGATCTCATGCGGGTTGGTCCGCGCCGGTGCCGGCAGTCCAGCCGCCAGATGGAAGAGCGGTAGCGCCTGTGCTGCTCCGGGTAAAGGTCCTCACACTCAACGCACCGGTTGTCCTCCGGGCAAGTGTTCCTACACAGGCGACAGACGACATGAGGGTCGTAGCTCGCTGACTTGGCGGTGACAACAGAACGCCCGGTACGGGGTCGGTGAGTCGCAGTGAACAAAGTCCATCCCCTGTGAGGGTTGTGACAAGAGAGTGCTAGGCGCGTCTACGAGTCAGTCCAATGGGGTAGAGAACGCGAGGAGCGTCTCTATCGCCCCTGTCCAACGGGAGGGAGAACGCGGCCGCGCCTCACTCACCGAATCCTTGCCTGAACCTCAGGCGCCAGCAACAGCCTACGCAGCGCAGGTCTGAGGAACTTGCACGACAAGCACACACAAGTGCCACGCGTCAGTCGACCCTCCGCTCAGCCGCTTCCCATGGAGGGAGCTCCCCTGAGTTAAGGGCGAGAGCCATGCACATGAGGTAATGCCCAAGCGCACAAGCACACGTCCAACCAACACCACGCGACTAGAAGTCCAAGCGCCTAAAACACAAGACACCTAGCGCCAGGAAGGCGGCCAGGCGATCAAGTGTAGACGACAGTAGCTGTCCTAGCGCTGCTCAAACCAAGCGCCACGAGGGGCCAGGCGACAAGCGCACGGGACAAACAGCGCGTCACTGCAGAGGGGTAGAGCGCCCGTCCGTCGCCAAGGCTGCACATGCTGCACGACCGCAATCGACAACCCGTGCACCACCAGTCCAAGTTGACACGGCTGTGTCAACTAACAAGACTCCTGTCTAGCACACAGAATTCACTCGCGAGGAGTGAAAACGAGAAGAGACAGCGGGAAATACCTAACTAAGGTAAGCAATAGGAGTCAAGAACAACAAAACCCGTTAATTTATATAGCTCAATACAATCGGGAGAGATACAGAAACACGTCTGCACACTACCGACTCTGTAATGTGAATGAATCTAATTGGATGACAGGTCACGCCACCCAGTGGACTAGTGACGGGTGGGTAACTCTGATTGATCTGTGTAATGATGTTTTCATTACTTCTGTGGGAATGAGTCGATTACATGTTATATGGCTAACAGGCTAAGGTCACTTGTCGGAGGTTAGTAACTAAATAATATATATTATGAAGAAAAAATGTTTTTCTTGTTATAAGTTTATAAAAGATTTCATCAATCACAAGATTGATATGTACATAAGATAATTTCATTCGCAGACAAATCATAAAATTGGAGGGAGAAGCTTACCTTGCATTACACACGTAGCCGGCGAAGGTACATAATAAAACCATGTCCTTCATGTTAATAAGTGCACCAATAAAATGATTGACATGCAATTTAGAGAATTTTATTTGCAGACAAATAATAAGAATGGAGGGAGAAGCTTACCTTGCATTACACACGTAGCCGGCGAAGGTACATGATACAAGCATGTCTTCCAGTTCATGTCCCAGGCTAATTCTTGTCCCCCTGATGTTGAATTATGATCAGTACAAGAAATATAGAACATGATATTGTGATACTGGAACATTACACAATACAAAATATTGACCAAAATAAATGCTCGAAAATAAACATTCGAGAACAGAACGATAACATTATTTTGAGTTAATTCAAATTTACGATTTATTAAATTTTATCTTCTCACTGTTGTTTATTAGAAATCGTGATTTTAAATACTTAACTTATTGTTTCTATTTGCAAGTATAAACGTTATCGATATAAACTTTGTTTGTCCGCAGAACATAATGAAATTTGATAAATTTTCTTGTGGCTTATCAATGACTGAATGATACGGATTTGACGATTTAATTTGGCGTCTTGAGGTGATGATCAGTTGTTATTCAAAACCAAATAAACCCTTTTTTCAGGAATGCATAAAACACTCAGCCACATTTCGTAGTATTTGTAAAGGAGGTCTAAATTTAAACGAAGAAAAGAATCACGAAAGGACGAATGACTATACTTAAATCTATTGACAAGCCTCTATACAAATAATATGATTTCCATAATAATGGATTAAATAATTAATTATTACGGAAATCATATTATTTGTATAGAGGCTAACCTGTCATGGCTGCTGTAGAGGTATTTGAACTCCCTCTGGATCTGATGTATGTTTGACTTAGGACCCGATGGACGTTTTCCTCGCTTGCCGTGCTCCAGCTCTATCCTCGCGTCAGTAAAATTGAACTCAACGTCATCGATGAATCTCTTTTTTCTTCCAGGGGGTGGGGGAGGGTTATTGCCTCCAGGAGGTGGGGGAGGGTTATTTCCTCCACTGGGTGGGGGATTTGAGCCACCTGAAGGTGGGGGTGGTGTACTGGCAGGTTGTCCTGTGGGTGGGTTGTCCTGGGTTGTTGGTGGAGGTGGGGTAGAATTATCAAGTGGTGGATTGTTCTCTGTGGTAGGTGGTGGGTTCGGTGGTTGCTCAGTTGGTGGCGGTGGAGCCAATGGAGGTGGATTATTTTTCTGAAAGGTCGAAAGTTGATTTCATGACTCAGATATATCAAGTGGTGATGGTTTAATGTTAACAATGTGTAAAATAATGAAAATTTGAGTTTGATCCTAATATTGTGTTAAATATGTTCAGTTCATAGAAAATTGTATGTACTTGGCCTTGTCTATTAAATATTAGCATTTATTCATAGAAAACCAAATGCATAAACTTAGTTATCTTTTATAACTTTCAATACTATACATCAAATCCCTTTTACACTGAACGACGTCCTTTCAACCTTCATAGTTCGTCCTTGGATATTAATAAAACCGAAGGTTGTTCAAAGGGTCATATGTAATTGAACAAGATTGTTCCAAGAACATTTAGACAGCGCAATGAGAAAAACACGAAACCACACATAACGTTGAGTAAGTTTTGAGACGTTAAAAGAAGAGAGTTTCAATGCTCATTGAATGCTGGGACAAAGGAAGAAGGAAGGCAAAAGTATCAAAGAATAGCAACAGGAAACCGAAAGTATTTTAAGAGTTTTGTAAGGGCCGCAAAGGAAAGGCAGCCAATCCGTTTGCAACTCTTGACCTTTCTGCCTTTCTTGTTCCCTTTGCGAACCTTGACATTTGTTTCGCGATCACGGCCATGTGTTCCTTCAGTTACGTCATCAAGTCTGCCCTGCCTCCGCTTCCCTTTAACTCCCTGTAGTCAGAAAATGGTCATGTTGACCTTTCAAAGGATGCAAAGGGAACGTTGATGCACGCACAAAGAACGTTAATGCACGCAGAAAGAACGTTGGTGCATGCACAAGAAACGCAAAAAGATGAAAAAGAAACGTAAACATATCAAAAAGAAGCGTAAAAATATTAAAAGAAACATAAAGAAAAGAAAAGCGAACAAAAAGCATCCACACCAAAGAACATGCATGCACAAGGTAATTAAAGACATAAACGAGAAACGTTGATAGACGCACAACAAATTTAACGTTGATACATGCACAACAAAACGTGGAAAAATGCACAACAAACGTTGATACATGCACAACAAACGTTGACCCCTTGCAAAAAGAACGTTGCTACATGCAAAATGAACGTTGATGAAGGCATAACAAACGTTGATACATGCACAACAAACGTTGACACATGCAAAAAGAACGTTGATACATGCAAAATGAACGTTGATGAATGCATAACAAACGTTGATACATGCACAACAAAACGTGGAAAAATGCACAACAAACGTTGATACATGCACAAAAAACGTTGATAAATGCACAATGAACGTTGATAAATTCACAAACAAGAACCTATAGTCAAACAAAGCGAATGTAAAGAAAAGTACAGCGAACGTAACGACATGCACATGAAAAGTAAAGACATGCACAAGAAACGTAAATACGTACACAAAAACGTTAAGACCTACACCGAAAACTTTAAGACAAACAAAAACGTTCAGATGAACAAGGAATGTTGACACATGCACAAGAGACTTCAAGAGATATCCCTTAAGATCGCGTTACTGGTGAGCATTTTTGTCACTTTAAAGACGCACAATGAAGGTTGTTCGGTGGCAGTTAAGTGTAAAGGGTAAGTGTATAGATAATAAAAAACAACCTTTACATTAATAATCAATAACCGATAATCTCAGACATTTCAGAAAAGATCTTGGAGTTACTACCACCCTAAGTCCTTGTTAAAGATCCATATAAAGTTTGAATGTGACATGGAAATTGAAAGAGAGATAGTTAGAAGGCACAGGTTCTATGTTCTTATGGATGTATATTATATATGTCCTGTATGATATGTATGATATAGTCGTATATAGAACACTGTCATTCTTGAATGCACCCCGTCAGTTATTGAAGCCCTTTTGAAATTTGTTAGGCGCACCTTCCCTAGAAGCATCTCAATATTAGACCCAATTATAAACCAAGAATTCTTACCTCTCTTATCGAATTTGCCACGTTCTCGGGTTTAATGCTTTTGATGAACCCTCTGAGCTCCTTTGTAGCCATGTTCAACTTGGAGGATCTCACAGGGTTTACATTGCAAATTGTTATTGTTGGAAACTTGATGTTATCGAAGCCCAGTTGGATCTTGGTCTGCTTGGCAAAGGCGAGGTAGGCAGACACAGGACACTCAGGTGGACCACCATCCCCGCCAGAGCTGCACAGAAGAACAGAGTCCACAGGAGCTTAGCGTACCATGTCTTAGAGATGTGGATGTACGGGACTCCTTGCATAGAAGTCCTCTCTGCAAAACGGGTCAGGACTCGTTTCATTGTTCGTGGATTTCCGTCGGAGTCGCACTGGTCCGAGTTGGAACCGGAAGTGTGGTGTTTGAAGTTTTCATCCTCGTCCGGCCATTTCTTCTCCAGATCCTTAAATGCAGTGAATTTAATTAAGGAAGTATGAAAAGACATATTTCTATATTTTGAAGAAATGGATCAAATGAGGAAATCTGAGGATTTGCAAGAGCATCTGACGTTCGCTGATGGCTGATGAACAGTTGATGCAGTTTATACACATCTGTATAACGATTCGCTAGAGTGAGTCATTATATAGCGTTTCACATCAAACAACTCGTTTTTAAATCATTAATAAGAATGCCTACGGCCGAATCAAAGTTATTGCTAAACGTTGATGTAAATAATCACTTATTAATAACAGATTGCGGTGCAAATGTGAATAACAATATCCAATTGACTTCAAACGTAATCGTTGATGTAAATAACTCATTAAATATACATTGATTCATCTCGGCTTTGAATCACGATTGCGAATTAACTTACCTAGATACGAACCGTTGATGTAAACACCTTTTCAAACTAGAAGTCTACCCATGTTGTTGAATTTGTCATCTAACAACTGAATATCATACCCTAATGCTTTTTCCTGGTTTGTTAGATAGTGACTCGCCCATTTATGATAACCGCATCATCGTTTGATATTTATTACTCTATTGAAGGCCACGGGCACATTAATGAAAGTATGTAATCGACACATGATTGATTGGTCAAATGGAAGAGACCTCATATGATCATCAATATCACGAGTTAAAAGGTTGATTTTACTTATAGGGACAGTAACACGTTTCTGACATTTTTACATTAGTATATGCCTACTGTTTTATAGGACAGGGTCACTATCTCATCACTCATCATCCATTGCAGTATCAAAAAAATTGATGGCGGCCATTTAGTGTGAAGACATTTTAATCATTTAAGGAAGGGAATGGATATGGCAATCTAAATAAATTTAGATCAACAGGGTTTATATTTGGTCTTATTACCTACGAGGGCAGTCATACCGGGGTTCATATTTTTCATATGTTGCCCTAGGGCAAAATATCACTTTTTCATTGTGACGTCACGTTATTACAATGCTTTGACGTCACGGTTCACATATGACGTCACAATCTATACGGGCCGGCGGCGGCTTTTCCGCCTATGCTTATCAGATGGTTTTGAGTAATTTCTTTGATTTGGAGGCTACGGTAATAAACAGAATATTATATTCGTGCCGATGACATACTATGTTTACGACACTCGTGCCTAAATATCAGTATACCCCTCGCTCTCGCTCGGGAAATACTAATATTTAGCCACTCGTGTCGTAAATATAGTATGTCATGGACACTCATATAATATCCTCTATATACTGTTGTAGATAAGGCTGTTTCCTAGAACACGATACGCTACATGTAGGTTTGATTTAAAAATATTTCTAGAAGTTGGTATCATCTATTTTACTTTTAGTGAGATCTACTGACCCTATAAGTGTAGTATATGGCTTGAGAGTTACATATGAACAAGTTTTTACAAAGACCTCTTCACTACCATTAATTCAATGAGACATATTTCGATAAATTGTTGAGAAGTGATGAACAATTATGTTTTAAAATGCGTAATGATGTTAAAATGATTCAAATAAAAAGTAAAAAATATGTGATGTTTGTCGATATTCAAGTGACTAGTCCACAATATGAATTAACACAAAATGAATTCTTCTTTATCTAGTGAAATTTCAATATGATCCGTTTCGTTTTTGCAAAAATACAAAAACATTCAAAATTACATATATTTGCACTAGATTACACACATTTACAAACTTAAAGTACGCAGCTGTGTATAATTTTTTTTTTTACACTTATGCAATATTACCACTACAATATTTACCAACACAGAAAGCTCTTTAATCTTTTTAAATTAAAATCTGGATATAATTACAATGTAATTGACGTCAGTCTACTTTGTTTAATATTTTCAGATTTTAAAATTGAATTTTCTCTTTGCATCATTGTGTCTTATTTTGTGCTATTTGCTACACTTTCAGGAAGGGTATAGTGTTACTCAACATCAAAAGGTTGATCCCTTACATTTTATCCACAGGACAAAGTGTACTAACATCGATAATGATATATCATCGTGGTTTATAGAATAAACAATTGTTTAACATATGACCTTCGAAAATACAACCGTTCCTATAAACAACGTAAATTGTGGAAACTTCATTATTTATTACAAATCACGACAGTCCATTAAGTCTTCAAGCAAGCTACCACAATGATTTACTGGTCAAATGGTCACGGAGCATTCATTCCATTCTCGTCTCCCTCGGGAGTATGAAATAGATCATCCTTTTATTGACAGTTATTTACAACAGGACCATTTCAGCGTAATCCATTTCGTTCGGGATGTTAGTTTCAAATGACTTGTTACGTGGCGTTTTATTTCATTACATGTATTCATTTCACGAAATGGCTTTTTCTTTTAAGTAATTGATATATATGACACATTTACGTTTTTATTGATATCTCAATTATGCAGAAACGATTGTTAAATGTTTCGTTACCAAATCATAATCATTTCATTTGGAGTAATGTTTAGTTTGTTAATGTACATGTGTAATATATTACCATCACTAATCAATTGAGATAGATGTGATAAATAACCATATTTGATGTCAGTTTACCTTACTTTTCGGAAAGTGCAATATGATGCATAAAGCGTTTACTTAAAATGTATAAAATTGGTCGATTCATTCTAGATTGGTGTGAGTCATCGATATTAAAAGTTTAAATAAAAGAGATTCGAGTTATGAGATTGCGAGGTATACTTTTAAAATATATGCAGACTATCTAGATATCGTATCTATAATTGTAATCACTGTACCATCCAGTTCTTGCCATCGGTATATTTTCTGTAAACAACAACAACTGAAATGTATGTTTGCACTCATTCAGACTTTTCGGGGAACACAATTTAAACTTTAAATGGGCGGTAGTACGTTTTATGGAAATTCTTCACTATTCTTCAATCCTTCAAAATTTATATGAGTTTATGCCTAGTGAAGGCAAAACATCTTTTGACTCAACCTATTATCCGTCGGCGTAAGAAAATATCATGCATAAAGTGAATGCGACTGGCAGCCATTTTAGTGTGAACACCTTTTAACCCTTTTAGGAAAATACATTCGCGTACACTAATCGAAGGTGGTAATTTGTTTTATAACTGGCACTTTTGATTTAAAGCATTGTCTTCAAATTGATATGTTCTTATATTATTCTTAACTAAAAACGCCTAACGTTCTCTTTGGGGAAAAATATTGGGCCACAGTCTATATCAAGATCTATATAAGGTTTATGTCCAGGTCGTCATTTGTCAGGTAAAACATTAGCTACACGGCGTTCCGTATGACCTATTATCCTCCATCATCAATCAAAGATCATACCGTACAGATTTATATTAACCTTTTTTACTATTACCAATATAGTAAGGTCTTCTCGTTCAAAGGGTCTGTTTTATGTAAACAAGATGAACTGCCGAAATCAAAATTATATGTACCAATTGAAAGACAATGTTTTTCAATCACAGAATGCAGTTCTAACTCGAACGTAGCATTTTCAGTCAAGCTAAGCGAATCAATTTCCTTACCTAAAAGGCTAAAAGGTGTTCATATTAATTGTTCACCAGTGGTTTATGGTTGATACTGGTTTTTTTTTTAAATTATGCATTATCGGGTTGACTAATTAGACGTTTTACCCTATGAATATAATATATATGGTAAACATAAACTATATGTTTGGAAAAAAGTTACAGACCTTGGCTTTTAGGGTACGTTTTTTCAAGTAATTTTATGTCTCGTTGATGTATATAAGTTATTTAATATTACAGCTGTCATGCAATAATATTTAGGCAATTTCGTTTTTGAGAAGTTAATATAAGATAGGTTCTTGGATGTAAGCTAAGCATAACTATCATTCTATCTATCAAGTTTTGTTTTCAAATCTTTATTTGATTTATTAGTATAAAATATGATCTACTCGTTGTTTTGATACTTAATATGGACAGAAAAATGTTCGTTCGAAAAGAGTCCTTTCAACTCTTATCATTAAAATCTATTTTCATTAAGATGATTATTGGTAGTGTAGTTATTCAACTAGTATAAGCCTACATGTAAATGGGACTGAGAATTTTAAGACTTGATAAACATTTACATGGCCGTTTCAAAACTATCATTGAAAAGTATAAATAATAATATTTTCATTTTGGGATAACATGCAGGTTAAGCCATAACGTTTGAACTCAACGCTGGCATTTATGTACTTTGGCTCATTTTAGGCACAAACCGTCAAATGTTATGAAAGATATATTCTATGTCACACTTTATTCAAATAACCCGGTTGCATTTTTTTTGTATTTTATGTAAAGTGGACAACCTTAAAGGGGCAGTAGCACGTTTTTAGGGGGAATATAAGGCGATGACAAGAAAATGAAAATTAGTGGTTCCAATTGAAAGACAATGTCTTTAAACTAAATGGAGCAGTAATAATTCAAATATATAACGTAAAGTTTAGCTATGCAAAATGGCCGCCAATGGATTTTATGTGAATCTTCATACTTTGTCCTCGGACTATGGATGATTGGCTTGTGTAATAGTTTTGCACTGTCAAAATAATACATTTAACATTAACTTACATAATTATCGGTGGAAAAAAAAAGAAATATAAAATTATCAAAAAACGTGCTACTGGCCCTTTAAAACGCAAGTGAGTGAATGAAATTTTAATTTTCTAGTTGGACGGACAGATAATCCGCATAGGAAGAAATGTATACTCATGTTAAAATTTGTCCCCCTACGGCTGTGAAAAATAAATGATAATTACACTTATTTGTTGGTGCGTTTCTGCTTATAAACAATGCGAACTTGTGTTTCTTTTTATGAACTACACGAAAGGGTATTCTTTTGATGAACTATACGAACTTGTTATTTATCTGATCATATCTGGTGTGTTTCGTCTTGCGAACTATACGAACTTATGTTTCTCCTTATCAACTATAGGTACTTGTGTTTCTTCTTATAGACTATACGAACTTATGTTTCTTTTTATAAACTATACGAACTTGGGTTTGGGATAACATGCAGTTTAGCCATATAGTTTGAACTCAACGCAGGCCATTAGGTACTCATGTTAACATTTGTTCACCTTCGGCTGTGAAAAATTCATGATAACTACACTAGTTTGTTGTTGCTTTTCTGCTCATAAACAATTCGAACTTGTGTTCCTTTTCTTAATGATACGAACATGTGTTTCTTCAGATGAAATATACTAAGGGGTGTTTCTTCTATGAACCTATTCGAACTTGTGTTTCTTCCGACGAGTCTGATGAACTATACGAAAGTGTGATTCTTTTGATGAACTATACGAAAGTGTGATTCTTTTGATGAACTATACGAAGTGTGATTCTTTTGATGAACTATACGAAAGCGTGTTTCTTCTTATGAACCAAGCCGAACTTATGTTTTTTTTATGAACTGTGCGAAAGTGTGTTGAAACTTTTAATCGTCGGAAAAAGGTTAATTAAAATCAGACTTAAGTAATGTCATCGAAATCAAATAACAATGTATACTTTCTTAGCTTCATTTAACAAATTTGTGAGCAACCTTTTGGAATGCAGCTACATAACGAAGAAAATTCTCTATAAGTTCTAACCATTAACAATGAACTAAACAACATATAAAATCTTAGCTCCAATAAACAAGTTTGTGAACAACCTTTTGGGATGCAGCTACATAACGAAGACAATACTTCATACGCTCTAACCATTAACAATGAACTAAAAGTTCCTACCACACTCTCCTGGTAGTCTGCGGGAGGTTCCCAGTTCTTGCTGTACTTGTTGTCCAGGTCCGTGTCTGCCAGACTGTGGTTCCTGGAGAAGTGTCCTATGTAGCCCGGGTATTCCATCTGGTGCTTGCTCAGTCTCCGCTTCAGGGACATGGTTACTGATGTGTCTTCATCATCTTTGAATCATATGATGATGTGACGTTGTAAGCGATGTAGTTGCTTTGTAGCACAGTGGAAATGTTATGGAACTCTATACGAGTAAATATCTCAAAAAGACTTGATCCGTAATTCAGTAAGGGCGAATCTGAAAGTCAGTGAAAAGGCTTTGAATCTCAGTAAAAGCAAATCTGTAAGTCAGTTAGAATTGCTCTGTAATCGGTTAGAGCTGATCTTTCTTTCAGAAGAGTCCTGTGTTTCCGTTATTCAAAAAGAATAACCGTGTAATTCAGTATAGCGGCTCTGTAGTTCAATAAAACGGCTCTGTACTGGACTAGTCGTTCAATATATAAAAAAAGAAGCCGTTTAATTCAATAGAGCGGCTCTGTAACTCAGTAAAGCGGCTTCAAGAAGATACGACAATTTCTCTTTGTAGAATGGCACTGAATAGCTTTGTCTTTATGATTTGATGCAGTAATTGTTTCAATAAGATCACGTGCTCAGAATCTTGTCAAAGGTTAAACTGAGTCACATGTCTCTTTTTTAACTTAACCAGTGTCTCCGTGAATCCAGGAATCTGGTTTTTTTTCTCCACTGTCTCTCTTGGTATGTGTAGTTACTCGCCGTCTGTAATCTTTGAATGAGTCTCTCAAGAACACTTATGAGGTGACTTGTGACTTGATTATAGTAAATCCGTTTGTCACCGTGGCATGAAAGTCCAAGGTATCCTGCACATATGAACTATCCACTCCCCTAAGGTTAATCAGTCCCACTGACGTTATTTGCGAATATGAAGTGATGAATCACATTATTTATCCGGGAACACTGTCAACACGATATTCAGGGCAAATTGCTTAAAAGCGTTCACCAATCGTCAAATTGCTTTGTGTGAAAAGCCGATACATATGTTTTTATGTCACTCTCGGTGAAACACCGCCCCAGGACTTGCTATATCCGGGATACGAGTTGACGATACAACAGGTTTCTCTCCCCCCAGGTAACAACCCACCACCCCCACCAACATGGCATTGACCCCCACAATGTTCAGGTTATCCATGCAAACACTACTTACACGTCTCTTCTTCCCCTGGGTGCCACAACCGGGGGTCGGGGAACGGCCGTTTAGAGTACTTTAACTGTCTGTGAATATATACATCTGTGAATACATACAGGCTAGTATTTAGCGACCCATACCAGGGCTAGACTAACGGTTCATGGTTCGTTGAACAGGGCATGGCAATTCTCTCGACAACAAATCACTGAAATGCATTACATGAGTTTTCACGTTCTCTCGACAACAAATCACTGAAATGCATTACATGCGTTTTCACGTTGACATGATGTTATCAATTTAGGCTACCTTTAAATGATGAATATTAATAGAAAAAACAGACACGAAAAATATCTGCTTTGCATAAGTTCATGATGATATATGGTTGAGAATTTGTTCTAACCTCCTGTGTTGATTATGATTTGTGAATTCGGGAGTGTCGATTTAGATGTTCACACGATCAATTTAACAGGTTTAGAAGATTTGACCCAGTTATGCATGATCTGTGACAGTTATCATTGCTTCATGTTGAACTTTTATCATCGGCTTTGGGACACTGTTTGATCTACGGAAGTTCCTGGGAAACAAATAAAGATGTTTGGAAAAACATTAACTGTTCCTCAAAGATTAAGTTCTTAATACATAAACCTGACTGAAACATTGAAAATGAATCAAGAACCATACGTGATTATGAAATTGAACAAAAAGTGACACTAGTGATTTAGTGGTGGTGATGATGTTGAATTGATTTAGCTGATGGCGAAGCTGGAAAATTGTGTTCTTGCTGATAATTTTGAAATAATATTGTTGAGGACGATTGGATTAAGGCGACGATGATGATGATGAAATTGGAAGTTATCTTGTTTATGGTGATGATAATGATGAGATAATGGTGATGTTGAATTGATTAAGGTAACGATTGTGAAGAAAATATGTTGTCATAAAGTTTATGGTTATGATTATGATATGATGTTGGTGAAGTTGAATTGATTAAGATGACGATAATTAAGAAAATACGTAGTTATCATGATGGTGATGAATATTATATGATGTTGGTGATGACACGAAATATTATATGCCTCTGTACTTGTACTATAGGCCGAAATACTGAATAAACTGAATCTGAATCTGAATCTGTTGGTGATGATTAATTGATTACGGTGACGACGACGAAAAAATATGTTGTGATGATTATGATGTTGGTGATGGCAATAAATACTTTCTCATTGCTTTGCCTGGTGACAACAAATCGTCGGTCACAGGGTTATTTGACCTACATTTCGTCTGAACTTGTTCTAACTCTTCAAGTTTATAGTCTCTTGCCTGTGTCATTGTCATACTTCACTGATCAAAGAGCAACAAACTTCTTACGCATGAATTTTATTTCACGCTTCAGCAAACACAACCTCAGTATTCGAAAACCAAACAGTGATCTGCCATATTGATTTAAAATTAAGTAAAGAATAGCCTCCTTTGGCTGTTGTATTGTTTTATTGGGTTTTATTTGTATGTTTGGAGAATGACATTTAGGAATATATACATATATGCCGTTAATTTGTTCTCATGTTTTGTGAAATTTGGTAAACAGTTATTTATATTTATATATAGTTCGAGAGTCAGTTTATTCCATATTCATAATCTTAGTTGTAACTTGTCGTTAAGATGCTTGTTTCGTTAAGAGTTTTAGTTTCAAAACTATTTTTACTATACACATGTACTATCCTAAAAAAGAAACGCAATAGCCTTTATAAAAATCATTTAATTATAATTGTAAAAGTGAAAGTTCACAAGTCTATCGTTTAAGTTTGTTATATTGCTAACTAATACGACAACATATGTTTTATACTGCTAATGTGTTTATTAACCAACAAGGTGGCGTCCAAGTCAGTACATTGTAAGGGCTTTCATCTGAAGCAATTCTTGCGTCCCTATTGGAATTTTTTCAAGTTTCAGAGATTACTTCGCTGTTATACATAAAGCAATTTGTCCAGTGTGGCAAAATTACTGGGATCAAGGCATCTACGACGTTTCCATTTTCGATGCTAGGTCCTTTCAAAGCGAAACCTTTATTTCATGGCAGAACGGATAGCAAAATTTGAAACAAGTGTAGTTTCCTTTTCTTATCAGTTCTACATATACTTTAGTTTATTCTTAGGTGAATTTTGCTTTCACGTCCTCAAATGCTTTTTTAACAAACAAAGGGTTATAATGACTCCGTTTTTGCTGTAATTCTCAAAAAAGAATATATCATATACGCGTTGTTTTATTTGGTTTGAGACGAGCACAATTCTTTTTTAAAAACCTGTGTATTTCATTTTTTGGGGTAATATATAATCAATTTGCTTGTGGTGTTTTCAAGATCTTCAAAATTCTTTTTTCTTGGATTCTTCTTATTCCAACGGTTTAAATATTCCATGACATGATAATACGGTTTCATAAATTTCTTGAAAATGGTTCATTGAATGAATAAGAACAGGCAAAGATAACAGTGCTAGGTGACAATACGGCAATGTTAGGACCATTCCCCAAATTAATCGATGGTCGTTTTCATCTCCAATTCTAAAAAGTCTGATAATTAAAATGACTAAAATGATATATTCTTTCATACAGTATATATTCATGTTGAGACTGATACTTAATAATGAAGGCATACACGGTTTAGTGCTGTCCTTTACTTTCTGATCTTAAACCGAAATTGTAGATTAGAATATTTTTCAATAACATAACCTCCCGAAAAGTGAGTGTTAATCTGAAGTGAAATGACATATCCATTTGTCTGATGCTCCTAAGTATAACAAAATAAAACAAAATAAACTTTTGTTTTTATACCATTTTCGTAGACTGAATGTTAGTCTATGTACACTTGCAATTGTACACGCATGCCTAACATCACCCTGGCGAAATTATTTTTGTGCAAGTATTTACAGATCCCGTCTTTCATTTGGTAGACAACATGTTGTTTAGACACTCCTGTAGAATGTTTTCTCTCTCCGAGTTTACTGTTCAGTGTGACAGTTCCACTTGACCGACCACATACCCTAGTCATGCTTGACTGGTCTGCACCAATATATACTATTTTCGTGTGATACACCCTGTTGGTGAATGTCTCTTTCCAGCAACTAAGTCGAACATATTTGTTTTAATTTTTATTGCAAAATATGTACATAAATAGTAAAATGAATCAATATGATACAATAGCTGTACAAAAATAATATCAGGGTCACAGAGTTGAGGAATTCAGTTACATATATAAGAACAAGATTTACGATTATTTGTATTGAAAATTACTATTATATTGACAATCGACGACAATCAATTGACAATAAACGACGACAATCAACGACGACATTCAATTGACATTCAACGACGACAATCAGTTGACATTCAACGACGACAATCAGTTGACAATCAACGACGACAATCAACTGAAAATCAACAACGACAATCAAGTGACAATCAACGACGACAATCAATTAACAAATCAATTGACAATCAATTGACAATCAATTGACAAACAATTGACAATCAATTGACAATCAATTGACAATCAATTGACAATCAATTGACAAACAATTGACAATCAGTTGACAATCAATTGACAAACAATTGACAATCAGTTGACAATCAATTGACAAACAATTGGCAATCAATTGACAATCAATTGACAATCAATTGACGACAATCTATTGACAATCAACGATGTCAATCGACGTCAGTCAGTTGATAATCAACGACGACAATCAGTTGACGACAATTAACGACGACAATCAGCTGACGATCAACGACGACAATCAACGACGACAATCAATTGACAATCAACGACGACAATCAATTGACAATCAACGACGACAATCAAATGACAATCAACGACGACAATCAATTGAAAATTAACGACGATGACGGTCAACTTCGAGAAGTACGTTTATCATTATCAGTTAGTATGTATCATTTCAATAAAAGTGTACCAAAACACATAGAAATAAATGTTATGAGCATACAATTCGACATGACATAAATGATGTAAATATTGTCAAGAACAAGCTGACAATATATTTACAGAGTGTTAAGTAATTGAACACACAATTAAAGTGACAGTAGAACAGTTTTCACATATTTATAAGCCCAAGTTTTATCAAAAGATAAAATAGTTCATGAATGAATCCTCAGTGGCCGAGTTTCCTTAGTCATCAAGTATCAAGCAAACAGTTTGCAGCCATTTTGTGGGAACATCTTTGTATTGTTAGGTAGGAAAACCTGCAACGTTCATTTTGAAACTGCCAAGTTTCTTTAACAACATTGGAATTGGTCAAATCTAATTTTCGAGGGAACATTATATTTCTCTTCTGTACGGGTAAATGTTAATGTGATTATATGATAGATAGCTGGATTTTTAAAGAGAAATGTTTGGGCCAAATGAAGTCTCTAAACCCCGTAATAACAAAATGATGGTAAAAGACCTTTTAAAAAGAAAAAAATATATTCAACGTGGCATTATATATGTTTAACAAAGACGAACACCAAAACCAATCCTGTTTTAAAGGGGCAGTAGCACGTTTTATAAGGTGATGTCAGGAAAATGAAAATTAATGGTTCCAATTGAAAGACAATTTATTTAAACCAAATGGAACAGTAATAATTCAAATATATAACGTAAGTTTAGCCATGTGAATCTTTTTCTTACAAAAAATGAATTAAAGGTGTTCACACAAAATGGCCGCCAATGGATTTTATGTGAATCTTCATACTTTGTCCTCTGACTATGGATGATTGGCTTGTGTAATACGATTTTTGACAGTGTCAGATTAATACATTTAACATTATCGTCCAATTATCAGTGAAAATTTTTAAATATAGAATTACCAAAAAAACGTGCTACTGCCTCTTTAAAGTACAACAAAATTAACTACTTAAAACAGGATTTATCAAAGCATGTAACTAAAGCAAATATTTTGAAATAAGATAGGGCGTTTTTCAAAAGATTGATATTCATTTACGTCAATTATACGACACAATTAATTCAGGCCTATTTTTATTTTCATGATTAATATTATAAATGAAGAAATATTTTTTATGAAATAATTTAAACAATTTTAAATATCCCTAAATATTTGCGATTTATATACAATTTTATAACAAAATATAAATTGATATTCTAAAACATTGAAGGGTATATTTTCATAATTTTGACCCATTTACGTGAACTTGTGTACTTTTTCTCCTTTGGTTCCGTACACCCACAAGGAGTTTGCCAACATCGACAACGAGTTGGAAGATTTCCGAAAAACTCAGGATTGAGAGCCCGATCCACAGACCCGCGGCTCCCCCTATGTCCGATAGGAATTGGATGAACTGAAAACATATTAAATCTCATTAAAATCAAATCAAACATTAGGTGGCATTTGTCAAGCTTAAATATGGGTCTCTTGTCAATGGTGTTTATAATATGTTTAAATGAAGTATGAAAATTTGTTATGTTACCATATGATACAAATAAAATTTAAAAAACTTATTTAAAGGGGCAGTAGCACGTTGTTTGATAGTTTTATATTCCCAATTTTCACTGATAAATAAACGTTAATGCTAAATGTATTATTTTGATAAAAATCTCAAAAATCTCATTACACAAACCAATCATCCATACCAAGAGAACACATTATAAAGATTCACATAAAGTCCATTGGGGGCCTTTTTTGTGTGAACACCTTTAAGTCATTTTGTGTAATAAAAAGGAATCGTTTATCTAAACTTTGCATTATATATTTGATTTATTACTGCTTCATTTAGTATAAGTACATTGTCTTTCAATTGGAACCATCTATTTTTATTTTCCTGACATCACCATATATGCCCCCTAAAAACATGCTACTGTCCCTTTAAAGGTACGCCAACATGTTTACCAAATCCTCTAAAAAATATTCCTTGTTT
Organism: Steromphala cineraria; assembly: GCA_916613615.1. Lineage (NCBI taxonomy): Eukaryota > Metazoa > Mollusca > Gastropoda > Trochida > Trochidae > Steromphala > Steromphala cineraria. The sequence continues at coordinate 33,565,762 of OU744722.1, read as the reverse complement.
GTGAGAATAAATCGTATTAATCAGCATTGTTACAAGTTATTTCATGTATTACAACCTCAGTTTCACAATCTCAAGTTCTCAGGGATTTCCTCAACCGTTATTATTATTCATTCACAAACTACGAATGGCAAATTTCATGAGGAATAATTTAACAGTTAAACGAGACTTACCTTGTAAGGTGAAGTTGGACTGTAATTCTACCAATCAGTCTTTAGTGATGAGGAGGTAACATGAGATTGCAGATTGCGCATGCGTATCAGTCTTTAAAGTATGCGAGGCAGATACCCAGCTAAGAAGGGAGGGTTCAAGGGAGGGCATGTTACCTCCTCATCACTAAAGACTGATTGGTAGAATTACAGTCCAACTTCACCTTACAAGGTAAGTCTCGTTTAACTGTTAAATTCTACTCAATCAGTCACGTGATTCGGAGGTCCCATGAGATTTCAAAGCCGTATCTGCCAAGCATAACTCATACCTAAAACCAGGAAACTGCAAGTTCGGCAAGAGAACATCAGTAAAATCAACAACAAATATTCAAAATCAATATGATTTTAATCAAAACTCAAAATAAAATAGACTCAAAACGAGTATAAAATCAGAAAATCAGCAGAAAAAACATTAAAAACTTCAATAGGCACTTAAAAACAACATACTAAGTGCAAAATCCCTGCTTACATGAGCAACTGAAGCTACATCTCGGGGGTGATAACCATCCCACATCATACATACTGGGCCCCGTTAGGAGTAGAAGTACAAACCCATCATACATTTGCCGCCCCCCCCCCCTTTTCAAACAGAAAGGAGTGAGGTTGAAAAGTCCTTAGTCTCACGGAGGGGTTTATTGTAAAATTTAGCAAATGTTTTTTCAGAAGCCCAGCCCGCCTTATCTAAAATTTCAGACACTGGAACTTTAAGAGAATGAGCAGCTGAAGTCGCTGCTGCTCTGGTGCTATGAGCAGAAAATCTTTTAGTGTCTATCCCTGCCCAATCGAGCCCCAATCTGAGCCATCGGCTTATAGTGTCTCTTGAAGCCCTATGATGGGGTTTAATAATCTGAATGAAAAGTTTAGACTCATCGCCTCTCAATGAATCCGTCCGAGCCACATACTCGTTTAGAACAGTAACTGGACAAAGCCTCCTGTCTGGAGGATTTGCTTTCACTTTCACCTGATCAAAAGTATTATTTGGTCTGGATTGTTTGACATGTTCTTTTAAATAAAATATAACTTTCCCACAGTTTTGAGAAATATTCATGTTATTCAAATCAAAAAACCAAAGAGTCTGCCCTCTTTGGGCTGTGATAATAGCCAATAATAATACAAGCTTGATTGACAATTGCTTTAGGGACAACTTCCTAACAGGAGATAATTTCCTCAACATGTGCAAAACTTGCTTAACGTCCCAAATTTCTGAATACTTTGGTGTAACTGGTTTAAGGAGAAAAACACCTTTCAAGAATCTGGTAACCAATGGATGCTCTCCAATAATTCGATTTCCACATTGCACAACAACAGAAATGGCACTTCGTGCCGTATTTAAAGCACTGTAACTCAATCCAGTCTGAAAGAGTGATAAAAGAAAATCTAGAACAGTGTTCACGTCAGCAAAAACTGGATCAGTCTGTCTCTCAACACAAAAATGGAACCATCTGTCCCAATAGCACTGGTACTGTTTCCTCGTACTAGGCTTAAAGGAAGCCCAGAGAATCTTGGCAGCGTCCGCTGAAATGCCAGTCTTCTCCCAGGTGTCCCAGATACTGGATATACTCCGAGTCGGAGGCTCTTCATGCTGGGATGCGTCGTCTTGTCCCATGGTAGGTGGAGAACTGCTCGAGCCCGAGTGATCTCCCTTGGCCTGTCAACAAGAAGGTTAATCAGTTCAGTAAACCAAGGCTGGGTAGGCCAAATTGGGGCTACAATCACCCCAAATGCTTCATCATGAATGATTTTTCGTACAACTCTTCCTACCAAACAAAATGGTGGAAAGGCATAGATCACTTCATTACCCCAATGTATAGAGAACGAGTCTATATGACATGCTCCTGGATCTCTTTTCCAGCTACAATATCTTTCTAGCTTAGCATTCAGTCTAGAAGCAAATAAGTCTATTGTCATTGTTACAGGGTACATTGCTTTAATTGTCTGAAACATATCATCAGATAATGTCCATTCCGTTCTATCTGAAAAACTTCTTGAAGCTCTATCAGCATTGACATTTTGTACACCTGGTATGTGTGATGCCTGAAGATCTATGTTTCTATCAATACACCATTTCCAAATAGCAGAAGCCAACTTGTCACATTTATGGGATCGAATCCCGCCCATTTCATTAATGTAACTAACAGCAGTCGAGTTGTCGGACTGAACTGAAACTATTTTGTTAGTTAAAATTGAGGAAAAAGATCTTAGACCCAAATCAATGGCTTTCATCTCTAAAACATTAATATGTTCTCTTTTCTCTTCCAGTGACCATCTCCCATTGGCCATATTGCCAAGGCAACAAACACCCAAACCCTGGGTGCTAGCGTCAGTTTGAATCTGAACTTCGGGCAAAGGTGTCATGATATCTCTAACACTACCATGGATATGAGCAATCCACCACTTAATCTCGAAAAGAGCTTGTTCAGACAATAACATCTTTTTGTCAAAATCCCAATGATGGTGTTGTAATGCAGAATTTTTTTCTCTTTCTAATGTTCTGTAATGCAGCTTACCAAACTTAACTGCTGGCATGGACGCAACTATCATTCCAATGAACTGTGCTAGTTTTCTGATTTGAATGGCCTGGCCCTTTTTTGAGATTAACTCTCTACCTAAATTCTGAATTCCAATAGATTTGTCACTGTCCATCATAATAGACATTGTTTTCGAATTTAACCAGAATCCAAGAAATTTCATACACTGTGTTGGATCTAATTGAGATTTTGCTCTGTTGACAGTAAAGCCAAGCTTTTCCATGTGTTTAACACCAAACTCTGTGTGTTCTCTAAGTAGGTCAGCACTCTCATTAGTGAAAAAACTATCATCAATGTACCCTAGACAGGTTATTCCTGCAATTCTCAATGAGGAAAACACTGGCTTCATGACCTTAGTGAAAATTCGTGGCCCTGAACTCAAACCATTAGGAAGGCAGGTGAATTGAAACAATTTATTTTCCCATCTGAATTTTAAATATTTTCTGTGTTCTGTTTTAACATTCACAGTGTAGTAGGCATCTTTAAGATCAATACTCGTCATGTAAGAGTCTTTCTTTATAAGATTCATAGCCATTTCCAAATTATCCATTTTAAAATGTTTGTATACAACCTCAAGATTGAGTTTTGACAGATTTAGAATTAATCTGTAACTACCTGATTTCTTTTCTCTAATAAAAATGTTTGACACAAATTGTCCAGATTCTTCATTGCAAAGTTCTACAATTTTCCGATTGAGAAAATCATGGATAATATCTGCGACAATGTTATTTTCTGACTCAGAAAATTGTATAGGTTTTGGCTCAAATAATTGAATTGGCTGATTATTGACAAACTCTATCTTCATTCCTGCAATTGTTTCAAGTATATGAGGATCAGACGTAATTTCACGCCAATATTCAACACATTGTTTCAATTTACCTGCCTCACAAATTTTTGTATTTGAGGAAGATAATGTAAACAACTCACCCACCGGGTTTACTGTTTTGCTCGGCCTCGGCCTGGCTTCTGTTCGAAGTGGACACGTCTCTGTCGGTTCCATGGTCTCCCTAAAAAACCTCTCGGTCCACGGGATCTCCCCCCACGAAACGTGCTGTAAGGGTGATAGCGGTTTCCGTACTGTGCCTGGAAATATCCTCCACGTGACACACGTGTTCCCATTCGGTTCACTGCCCCGATTTCTTTCATGTTTTTGACAACGTCCTCTCCAAACAAGAATTCTGGAGTCGAGTTAGACGAGGCCGAACAGAGTGCTCGAAATTCATGCTTCATCTCGCTTCTCAAAGCGTCTTTTCGTCTAGTGACAATGTCCATGTTAGCATGTCCCAACATTGACAACGCATCCCCAAGTAATTTTTTCACTTCCTGCGTAGGGATCTCGTCCTTATCTTTTCGAAAGAGAAAGTTCAAAGCACGTCCAACGGCCACAGAACTCTTGATAATTCCGGTTTCAATTCGCTGTAAAGATTTGTCAATATTTCGTGCTCTCCCCGAAATGTTATCCCACATTACTTTATTCAGTTCCGGGACATTCAAAGTCGAACAGTTCTGTGGTTTCTTGTACTGTTTGACTCGCTCTTCAAAATGTCTGTCAGAATCTCGTGACAGTTTCAGACCAAAAATGTCGTTGAGAATTCCAGCTAACTTGTCGTCAAAGGGGTCACCATGTCCCGCTGACATACCCAGACTTTCTCTGAAGTTATCAAATTCATCATCTTCGAGGTTCACATTACTCTCGTTAGGCGTATTCCCGTCTTCGACATCATTAAATGGGTCGGCAGTGGACAAGATATCGCCTTGTCCTGACGGAAAGTCAAAATCGCTGTCGCCATTTTCCTCCTCGGGGAAAGTCACAAGTTTAGATTCAAGTTTGCCAAACGACGAGGTGACATTTGCAAAACCTTGGGTAATTCCATCGTTCATTTTCTTGAGTTCGTTAATCATCACGGACATGTCAGAACTATTGTCACTCGAAGTCGAAGAACTAGCGCTACCAGACTTCGTGCTAGATTTTGAAGTTTTACGTTTCTTTCCAATGTCCACCTCAGGGACGGGTTGTTCGTCAGCCATAATTTAGGCAGATATAGCAAGCAAAGAACAGTAAATGTAGTTAGCAACACCGCAGGTTGACCAATGTTCAATTAAAACACTGTAAATATTAAATACCGTAACTTGCCGTAATAAAGTTTCCGAGAGCTCACAACAACACGTGTGATCTCTGCACGCGCTAATCATGCACTGATACGCATGCGCAATCTGCAATCTCATGGGACCTCCGAATCACGTGACTGATTGAGTAGAATTGCCATTTTATGTGTATGAAATAAGTACGAATGAAACCAAATTGAAAATCTTGGCATGAGAGGACTTAATTACATATCAAGATAGTTTAGTGTTGATTTTTCTACTTAGTGGTTACTCAGAGATAACAAATTTAAAGTTGCAATCTGGGTATAAATTGTAGGGCTGTGCAACATTATCGCAACACCAACATATTGCAATAAAGATCGTTCAATACAATTATTGCGATATTATTTTCATTGAGCAATATATCGCAATATTATCGAACTAACTAGTATCAAGTCAAGTAAATGAAAAAAAATCAGGTTTCCAAGACAGAGTAACATGCTAAACAAGCAGGAAAGTGAAAGTTTATGTGTTGAAAAAAATGATAGTAAACATATTAAATTTGCATGTCATCAACATTTCAAATTTCATCTCTCTGAGTGGTAGTCTATATTTTAAAGGATTTGAAATTCATTGAATGAAACGTATAATGCTTAAAATTGCATGGAAATGTATAAAAAGTTGCTAATTGACTTCATGCAATATACAGCAATATCATTGCACTATACATGAGCTATATATCGCAATATATTGCAATATAAAATTTTGGGCTTTCGACTAGGACTGCAGACCAAGCCCTACAGTCAGCCAAGAGCGTGAATTACCTATTGCGAGAAGATCGCAGGTTTAATTGCCGTAGCTTTAGATTGGTTTACTATAATCAAGGGCGGATAATTTGCGTACAGCTTTTCCTGGTGAAAGTTCCCAGGGGTTATACAGAATAGAGTATCGGGACATTGAGCCCTGTGTAACGAAACATTGGGGTATTGATGAATGCAATATGTCAATAAATAAGTAAGTTTACATTTTAAGTATTGAACAGAGATGAATAGATCGGTTTGTATGAATTTGTATGAAAATGAGAATTTTGGTTTACCAAATACTTACTTCATACTTAGGGGATTCAACAATTTCTTCATAGTTCAAGTCATTGAAGTATATATTGACTTTCAGGAAATTCATCCTGAAATATAAAAGCAAAGTTTAACCAGATGAATTATTATTCATTAAATTTCCCGGCATGCAGGGTTATTGTTCAGTGTTGGGTTTATTTATTCACTGGTACAGTCTGATTAAAATCTACCTAGTTCTGAGATATAAAAGTTTAAAAATATTAACTCTATGGGAATCGAACATGTTACTTCGATAGGTATTCTACCCACAGAGTCAGACTGCATAAAATATAGCAGAAAGAATCGTTAATCAGACATAAGTATCGAAATCAGTCAGATGAGTTGACACGATTGCACAGATTCACCCAACCGCTATCTCAAGGCTGCGTTCGTTTTGACCCACTCGAGTGTAATCTTGCGCATGCTCGGATGCCAGTAAGAGCGAACGACTTGTATGTTCTCTTGAGTGTCGCACTTGGTTGCCTTGCTGTAAACAATATGGCCGAAAAAATGAATTTTTCACAAACAATTTATGATTAAATTTTAACAACACATGGTCTCCAAAATCACAGATATGTTATAGATTTCCTTTAACCAAATCTAAACCTCACATTGGCATGTTGCTAATGTGTTAAAACAAACTTATATTTAAGTAAGTATGCCTGTGGTATGTTATAAACACTGTGTCAAGTGACGTACTTCCGTTACTCTCACGACCTCCCTCCCCGATTTAGCAGGAGGGACATTGAGTGACTCTAGAGTGCACACGAGAGTGACACTATGGTCGTTCGATTAGGAATTTCATCGCTCGTGCGACACACTCTGTGCAAAACGAACGCAGCCCCGATGACACGATTTTGCACGTGCTGCAAGATTTTCGCGTGCTACCCGGAAGCTACAGATCTCTTTCGCGCTGAGGCCAAAAGTTGAGAAGCTAGAAAAGTAGTCCTACATTCCGATATCATGTATTTTAAGTTACCGACTAATGAAATTGGTGATATGTTTTATTCAACATGTACAACATATAATATATGTGATGACTTATCTCAAAACATATTGATAATAACACAATTTACCCAATGTGTTATATAAAGAATTACGTAATTTTGATAAATAAACATGTTTCTAAAGGTTCTTTTATAAAACGATCATAGCGCAGTGGCTAGCGCGTTTCGGCTTCAGATCGAGAGATCCTTGGTCCAATCCCGCCAGGGGCTCGGAAACTTTGTCTACAGAGGAGAATTGTTCTACACGCAATAAGGTTTGTGTGCAATGCTTCACTGAATTTCAGCGCAGTACCACCCATGGTTGCTAGTTCCAGCCGATGCTCGCAGGTTTCACCGCAAAGCATACCAACAATAGCGTTGTGGGCTTTCTCCCTGCAATAATACTAGCAGCAGTTATATAAGTGAAATACTCTTGAAAGCGGCGTTAAACCCCACATCACCTCACAGGCACAAAGACCGAGTCTTCGTACCCCTACTTAAAGCACTTTGGCACTAAAACCTACCCGAGTTCTTGTAGCGACATGTTCCCGTATCTCTCACACTCAGTGCTGTTCTTTGTGTTGCATAAGTACTGAGTCAGCAATTTCTAGAAGAAAAGAAATCTCTTGAATAAATGGTCAGAAACTACCGATCTTGAAAAACATGCGTTCATACAATGAATAAAAGAACGTTGATACCAGCACTGCATTCACTTATACACTCACCATTTGGATTCATGTTTTTCAGGCTTTTTTATTCGTTCTCGTTTGTTACAAGTTCAATTTATCATCAGATCTATTACATAATACATGTAGATATAAGATATTATCAAAGCATAAAAGTCATTGGAATCATGTTAATAAAGGATAATTAAAATAATTAAGCGATAAATCATAAAGATCTTATCAATTGATATTTTGAAGCTATCTGGCGCGATACTATCTATATGGAGAGAGTATGTACAAGAGTATGTGAGTAAGTGTTTAATGCATTACCGCATAATCCTGTGAAGGCCACATTCGACTGTGGATATCACGAAGGTATGTTGTCTCCCTGCAAAAGCAGACAAGCAGAGATCATCGCATGTTCACAATTTGTCATATAAAATGAAGAGATTCTCAAGATTTGCAGAGACTACAATCTCATACGTAGTGGTTTACTCAATCTCATTCAAATCATATCAAAATTTATCACTTGTCCCTCGCTAAATTTTTTTTGCAGAGTGGAAGGTTCGATCTTATTTAAATGAGAATTTGTTTTACTCTACCTTGAACCATTACTTTGTTTTTAGCGGTACATCTAAACTAAAAAGATAGGAGAGTTATGTCCCTTAACTTTGTAACCGCATGATGCTGAACATTTGCTTTTTGATTCATTGAAATCCAGGTCTGATCAGCATCGAAGGTCATTAACAGTACAATATCCTTCACAGGCGTAACCATAAAATAATAAGCCTTCATGTGTAACCATATTGAAATTGCAAAATGAAATTAAATAAATGATTTTATGTTCATAACTCACAGTAAATCTTGCCAAAAAACATTTAAAATGTCAGTGCGAAATATATTGATCTATCCCAAGAAGATAGTGTCTGACGTTTCTGAGAAATTTCCTAAAGTAGACGTTCGATGCTTTTTCATACACACGGTCTGACGATACCCGCATTAGGTGCATGTTCTAACACTGGTTAAATGGACACTAAACCTAGTCAATAGCTTTTAGAAGGTGGTCACTGGGACACTTTAGGCTTTCATTTGTGACCTCATGCAAGTTGTCATCAGACCACATTCAAAGGATATGAAAGAACAAGTGTGTTTCCTGATAAAGACAATATTTTACATATTTCATTCAACGTTTTGCCATCCCTTGGACAGAACTTGGCTTTTAACGGTTTAATAGAAATCTGATAAAATTTAATCATACCTCGTTAAGAATCGATCAATGCTCTATCGGATTTGTGTCCGGTGACTTCACCAGGGACAAAGCTTTTGTACCTTCGGCACGAATTTAACAGGTTTCTGATTGTTTGAACTGAAGGACGATGAAAGGTCACTGCCAAAAAGCGAATGACATGTTCTCTATTATTTCAATCAGATTGGACATTCTTAGTTGATTTGGTTATTTAAAAAGTAAGGTTATTTCGAAATTCATAAATTGAGGACAATGCTGAAGACATACGCGCATGGGTTAGGACAAGAGCAGGTCAGTGATCCTGTCTGCCAGGCCATCTCTATGTTCACCATACACTGCACCTCTGCAACATCATCATAAATCATAAATCATTTCAAAAATATAAAAATCAATCATAAATAATAAATGTTGAAACTCAAGTTGAACAGATAGGTTTTCGATCAGGTTTTAACAACCTGGTTAAAAAAACATCTTTATTAGTTATGTTCTTGATTTTTTTTTTAATCGATATAAGAGTGCAGAATTTAGATTTTAACGATTTAATTGTTTGTTAATTCAAATACGATATTCGAATTCCTGTGATTTACGTCGGTAAGTACCAACCTGTGCTCGATTCACAAGCTTTGACGGATCCTCCGGAAACCCCCGTGTCGATTTCATTGTTGAGTTCGGAATTCTCCTCGTCATAACAACCACATTGTGTGATAATCTGTAGTTCAAGGCACACGAGATAGCAGGCCTGAAATGAAAGCCTTGAAGTTTATATCTGTACTACATTATATTCTGAATATATCAAGCATTTTCTCAATCTGATTAAAATCAAATCATTGATTCGCTCCCTTATTTATATTATGTTGTTACTTACACTCATCTACGATCTGACGGAATCCCGTAGAGGTCCGTGTCCACCGGAAGTAAGATTTCAACCCGTCACGGTTGCGCTTTCAAACTTGTGAAAGTAGATTAAAGGTTCAAACATCATCGCTTTTCTATGTAACGCGGAAAATGCCGAGGTTTTCTGAATGTTTGGGTACGCTTGATTTGCTACATCAACATGAAAACAGTATGTTTGTTAACATCCTTGTCGTCAGAATTATTAAAAAATGATCAAATTTCAGATTATCGGAAACTAGATACGATATTTCTGTAAATCTTATGCATATTATACGTGTTGTAAAATTAATAATCCTATATATATACATTACAATCAAGACTATGATCGAAATCAAAGGATACAAGATTGAGAAAAATTCATGAAATACCAATATTTTTTTCTTTGAAGTACAACCTTAATCTTTAATTAACTAATAATTATATTGTTTTCTCAAAACATCTTAGTCACACGTTTTTCGGTGAGATTTGCAGGATATAAAGATTAGTTTCTAAAGGAAGAGTTTAAATTGAGTTCTTGAAAATACTACTCAAATTCAGGCCCGTAAAATGCATACAGCTATTATACAAAATTCATCATTAAATGCTGATCATTATGGATCTTGAATTCTATTCTATCTTTTCACGTACGTTATATACTTGATTATCAACAAATTTCCGGATTTTTATAGCTTTGTAAAAAATTCAGTAGCGTTTTGTCAGTGTTAGTGACATATCCGCTTTTAAACATAACATATATAATGAAACTTTTATGGTTGTTACAAAACTCGGTCATAAGTTATCAAACGGATTTTTTCCCAAAACAACGGTTCTAGTCGGGTTGCAAATCAAGTAAGCCCCTTGTAATGCCGACGCGCTCATGCAGCCCTCGATAGCTTATTTCCATGTGTAGACACTGTGATTTACAATGGATAGCCAGACACACCAAAGCCTGTGCACATATTTTTGTAGGTTTTGTTATATGAGTTATTACAAAGCATCTATAGCGGGGTTAATTATTTTATCGATACGCCGAAATGACGGAGGAAGATGGAATCTGATTGGTCGCATCAGGACCGACCCTAAAAACTGATTGACTGTCAAATTCGGGGTCCTTTCCTGTTCAAAGTTCAACTGGACATGGTTCTCTACGGGATTCCGTCAGATCTTAGATTGGTGACAAGTAACAACATAATATGAAACAAGAGAGAGAATCTAAGATTTGATTTCAATGAGATTGGCATTTTCTTGACTTGAATTTATATCTGTACTACATTATATCCTGAATATATCAAGCATTTTCTTGACTTGAATTTATATCTGTACAACATTATATCCTTAATACATTTCAGTATTTTTGAAGTAATTACATCTTGAAAGTTAAACGTCTCAATCTTCTAATATTTGGATTGTAGGGTTTCGAGGCGGAGCTGAGGAGGCTTCTCTATATACAAACAGTAACAACCTGTTGCGATTTATCGAGGAAGTGTAGGTGACCATTATGATTGGCAACTTTGCTGATGTCTTCATTTATAAGAAAACTTTCTTTACATCTTTTTGGTATCAACATTTTTGGGACTTTCAAATACCAAAAACTTTGGTTCTTCACGACACAATGTAAACTTACGCTAAATATAGTCATTTGAATACCTGTGTTCATGGGCTCTCAATTTACATACCAATTGAAGAATAACTTTAAACCCTCAGCGTGATTATTTGGAAATTGATACTTGACATTTATTTTGTCCCAGTACTGCTAATATTGAACACAAGAGTAATTCTATGGATGAACAACTTCTTTATTGGATGGTGGCGACGTTTCGGTATAGATTCTTATACCGTTATCAAGCTAATATTGTTCTCTTTTAATCTCTTCTTGGGTTATCACCTGTTGACATAACTGGTGAATCACAAATATTGAATTCTAGGTTTCCCAGATGAAACGGAATGTAGGATGATGTGACGATGTTATTTCGAACTAACTTTATGGAGACACTTCTAACGACAAATACTGCTTACCGCACGTGTATATTTCTTATTGTAAGCAGCCATGAACTCATCTCCGACATCACACGATCCATACGGGTCACCAAGGCGGGTAATCTTTAGCTGCAAAACATTTGGTTGGCGTCAAATATGCCTTACTGTGCAATGTCGTAGTATTCATATGTAAGACCAAAGGTTAAAGGTTAAGGTAAAAGCCCAATTTGTCATGACGTCATCTATCAAAAACATCCGGGCTCGATATATCACTCGTTTAAATGGGCTTTCTTTTGCGATAAAGAATTAAATAGAATTGCGTTATAAATTCGAGTCACATCAACTGTTGAATTATTTCATAGCAAATAAATTTCCTCTTTATTGAGTGGTATGGTACTCCCTAAATGTTTTCTTGGACCTTAGTTTATTCATCTCCGGCTATACCACGTTGACTATATTTTGAGAAATAATGAGTAGTTTGACTTTTAATTTTAGATCTTTAATAAAGACGGTAAAACTCACCATGTTCATTGCCACATTGGTATCCATGCCAGCAGAGATAGCTATCCCTCGAGTTGAGGGCTGAGGCCATGTCTCTGTATCATGGATCTCTATCTGGGCTCCAGTTCCAGGGGAAATCGTGGAAATGTACTCGTCAGCCTCCAGGAAAAGGATCAATTCTAGCCCTGCATGAATAAAAGACATATTTACTATAATAGACCTTAAATTTATGGACTCCCAAAAGAGTTTATTCAGTAACTGCCACAACTCCTCACTTTCACACATCCACACGTAAAAAACCTGTACACAGCCACACCTCCAAACGGCTACACGAAAATCTTTCTTAACATTTTTAACTTTCAAACTTCTACATGCAAATCCCTTCACATATCCACACGTAAACCCCTTTACATCTTTACACCTCCACACTTACATTGTAGATCATCTCAACAGCCACACTTCCATGTGTAAATAGTTTCAACACTTCCACACGAAAATCTCTTCACACAACCAAACGTAAACCAATCACACATCAACATCTTCATACCTCGACACGGAGTTAATTCTTAACATCCACACTTTAACTATACATGTATATCTCTTCTAAATAACTTCAAAGCATCCTAATCACCAAAATTAAATAATTTCCAACATCTTCATTGCCACAACAACTGAATAATTCCAACATCCTCATCGCCACAACTAACTAACTTCCAACATCCTCATCGCCACAACTAACTAACTTCCAACATCCAAATCACCACAACTAACTTACTTTCAACATCCTCATCATCAGAACTAACTAACTTTCAACATCCTCATCGCCACAACTAACTAACTTTCAACATCCTCATCGCCACAACTAACTAACTTTCAACATCCTCATCGCCACAACTAACTAACTTTCAACATCCTCATCGCCACAACTAACTAACTTTCAACATCCTCATCGCCACAACTAACTAACTTCCAACATCCTCATCGCCACAACTAACTACCTTCCAACATCCTCATCGCCACAACTAACTAGCTTCCAACATCCTCATCGTCACAACTAACTAACTTCCAACATCCTCATCGTCAAACCTAACTAGCTTCCAACATCCTCATCGCCACAACTAACTAACTTCCAACATCCTCATCGTCACAACTAACTAGCTTCCAACATCCTCATCGCCACAACTAACTAGCTTCCAACATCCTCATCGCCACAACTAACTAACTTCCAACATCCTCATCGCCACAACTAACTAACTTCCAACATCCTCATCGCCACAACTAACTAACTTCCAACATTCTCATCGCCACAACTAACTAGCTTCCAACATCCTCATCGCCACAACTAACTAACTTCCAACATCCTCATCGCCGCAACTAACTAGCTTCCAACATCCTCATCACCACAACTAACTAGCTTCCAACATCCTCATCGCCACAACTAACTAGCTTCCAACATCCTCATCACCACAACTAACTAGCTTCCAACATCCTCATCGCCACAACTAACTAACTTCCAACATCCTCATCGCCACAACTAAAGAACTTCCAACATCTTCATCACCAAAATTAAATAACTTCCAACATCCTCATCACCACATTTATAGCTTCCAACATCATCATTACCAGAACAATCATTATCTGTGTATGTTTATCATTTAATCATCGTCACCTTTGTTGGGACCGTTGGCATAGCTGATGTAGTCCTTGTTTTCCAATGTGAAGCAGTTACCATATGTTGTAGTAGGATACAGGCTGAAGTCACTGAAACACCGACAGAGTCAACATAAACGTGGGAAAGTTTTTTAAATAATTTTTAAGGAATACAATTTCATATATCTATTTGCTTTCTAAATATTTTTTAAAGAGTCTACGTATTCGTATTTAACGAGTGGAGACATAAGATATCTGGGCTGCTTTCATACAACCTACTTCATCGATGTTTGATTTCACCTAACTTTCATCAAACCCTTGATATCAACAGTGGCTATTGCTTGATGGTGATTTATAGCGGTTTAAAGGGGCAGTTGCACGTTTTTTGATAATTTTATATTTTAAATATTTTACTGATAATTGTAAGTTAATGTTAATGTATTATTTTGACAGTGTCAAAATTCTCACTACACAAGCCAATCATCCATAGTCAGAGGGCAAAGTATGATGATTCAGTAGTATGATTGGCGGCCATTTTGTGTGAACACCTTTAATTCATTTTGTGTAAGAAAAAGGAATCGCATGGCTAAACTTACGTTATATATTTGAATTATTACTGTTCCTCTGGGTTTAAATACATTGTCTTTCAATTGGAACCTTTAATTTTCATTGCCTGACATCACCTTATATTCCCCCTAAAAACGTGCCCCTTTAAAGTGTTTCTCATCAAAAAGGTTTTAGCTATGCAAGGAACCTGAAGCATAAAATTCAAAAACAACCGTCCTCCCTTCCGGGTACTTAAAATTTTGATTAATTGGATTGTTTTGGCTTGTTATATTAAAGTAGACCATCTATCAATGATAAAAGGGCTATACTGTTACAAACTTTACAATATGGAACAAATAAACTTAATGTATGGACCGATTAACTGCACATTTACAAATTTACAAATAAGAACAATTATATGTAATAAAACTATTTAACAATTCGTAATAATGGCGTAGCAAGGCTTTTCACACTCGAAGTGCCGATGAATGATTTCACTTCTCATTTTTGTCGTTTTTGATTGAGTGTGTGTTCTTCTTAATCAAGTTGTCGAAAGTAAATCAATAGAATTACTACCAAAAGTAACAGGTTTCAAATGGATTGTGTTTAAAACACGTAGTAAAAACATACAGGGGTGTCCCCTGAGAATTTCCACTTAAAAATACCCCGATAGGACTGTCTCTTTAAGTGATAAAGGCCAAATGCCGTGATACATGTACATACAAGAATATTATACTACGCTAAATGGACAGTAGCACGATTTAGGGGGAATAAAAGGTGATGTCAGGAAAATGAAAAGTAATGGTTCCAATTGAAAGACAATGTATTTAAACAAAATAGAGCAGTAATACTTCAAATATATAACATAAAGTTTAGCAATGCGATTGCTTTTTCACAAAAAATGGCCGCCAATGGATTTTATGTAAATCTTACTTTGTCCACTGACTATGGATGATTGGCTTTTGTAATGAAATTTTTGACTCTGTCAAAAAATACATTAAGTATTAACTTACAATTATCAGTAAAAATGTTTGAATATAAAATTATCAAAAAATACTGCCCCTTTAAGCTCAAAACTTTTAAATCCATGATTCAGATCTTACCTTGTATTGCAAACGAAGCCAGCAAACGAGCATGCCACAAGTAGATCAGATAGTTGATGACCAAGCGAGACTCTCGTCGCCCTGAATGATAATTCTTGTTCATTTCTAACCCATAATCAGGAGTATACATGTACATTTCAATAACCTTTTGATGTCCGTTCAAAAAGGAACAACAAAGATAATAAATTAAAATTCAATTTTTTTTATCTCTATATATGACATTAATAATACCTGTGCCTAGTGTAAAATCTTGAATAAGCTTTAATCTCTAAATGAGAAAAAGTATTTAATGTTCTTTGTAAAGGCATATCTGTGATTTTATATATCCAATCTGATACAATTTCCTTTCTAGTATAAACATTGCTGTGGCATTAACCCTACCAACTGCAGCTGCCGTTTTTGGTAATCAAGAATGTATGCAAAATTTGAGTATTTACCATATCGAACTTCATGCTGCTTAAATGCAACTTTGCGAAATTTGTTTTTAAAATGAACTCAAAAGCCTGAGTAGGTATATTATTAAGACATGTTTTTGCTTATCACCCGAGAATCTGTCAACTGTAGTTTGCCAGGAAATCAAGCCACCCTCACTACAAGGTAGCGTTGCGCAGTGACAAGAACGTAACCATTTCCGCTTTCAGAAATGAAAAACTGGTTACTTTTATACGGAAAACTGGTTATGTTCATATCTGTGCGCAGCGCTAACTTGGCCTTGTGTATATTGCCTGTTCTGAGCGCTGAAATGGTAGTTGAAGTCATTTCGGATTATGTGAAAGTTAGACTGGGCGCCGGAGAATCTCTCAGAACTACTGGTCGTATTTCCGTACATGTCTCGCACATTCGTGAAGTTGAAATCCAGTGCTTCGAAAAACTCTGTCTCGCTCGCTGATTGGCTGACCTGTAACACATGAATTTACGTTGATTGTTTTGGGGTTTTTGGGTTGTTTTTTTTAATCCTGTAAATTCAGCAAGTCTCAATTAACTGAATATGAAATTAGATGCCAAAACATAATCTATAATAATCAATTTGTTATTTAAAATATTTCTTCTTTGAGAGGCATTTTAGAAGTTGGGAATACAATAAGGAAGAGGATTATATTGATGACAACTTCGTTATTCATGTTAGGCGACGTTTCGACACAGCTTGTTGTGTCGTTGTCAAGCAAATGTTTCAACTTGACAACGACACAAGAAGCTTTGTCGAAACGTCGCCTAACATGAATAAAGAAGTTGCCATCCATATAATCCTCTTTCCTATTCTAAATATTTCATTGACTGAATTTAAGTCTAAGGAACTATGAAAATACAAATACAACAGCTTCTAGGTTTCTATTAATTTAGAATCGTAAAACCTAATGGGGGTTGAAATTACCTCAAAAGAAAATAATAAATCTTAGAATTTGGCCATTAATTTGATTTGTGTTTTTTGGTTTACATTGTTTGAATTTATTTGAATATCTTTTCGGTTTTCTTTTTATGTTATGCCTTCCAAATATTCCGTTCATCTAGAAGGATATCTGCAAATACCAATTCCTAAAATTGCGAACAAACGTGGCTGATCGTAGGTTTCCTTAAAAGTTTCTGATAGCAATTATAATTTTGATTCATTCAAATTGATGAAAATAATGTCAATTGATCCAATTGATAAAAGGTCTAACAGAGAGCTCCAAACTCAATCATTATGTTGGTAGCTACGTAACCCTTCTTAAAGGAGCAGTTTTATCGGGGTATTTATTGTGGAAACCAAATTCAAGGGGACATTATAGTTTACGCTTATAAGAGCTTAATTTTGATACATGATTTGAACAAAACCAAATTAAAACATGCTACTGAGGGTTACATTTTTGTTGATTTCGAAGAGCACAAAAGCTAATTTCGTTTCCACAAAAAAATGCCCGATAGGACTGTCCGTTTAATGTGGGAAAGATTTGGACAAAACAAAACAACATAACCGCCTATCCTGAAATAAAAACTGTAACATGAAATTCTTCAAAGTTGGAGTAGTAACAAGACATTGTTATTAATGAGAATCTATTATTGACATAACACCTTTTCCCTTCTTCAGGTGAAAGACCAAAAGTCCGAAACCTCAAATAAATAGATTTTCATTTGTAGGCCAAAATCTTTTGGTTAAAACTCAATACGTCAAAAAAACTTACACTAGCAAGGTTCGTGACCACTGTGTTAGGATTTATATCATCAAGAAACGACTGTAATTCGGTTGATGCTAGGTTCTTTGTGGACTTTCTCATTGGGTTGGAGTTGCAGATTGTGATCGCGGGGAACTTGATGTTCTCGTAGGATAGCTGTATGTCTGTCTGTTTGTCGTAAGATATGTAGGTGGCGATCAGGTCATACAGACTCCAGGTCAGTCCAGCCATGGCCGCGAGAGTGACCAGTGTCCAGAATAGCTTCGCGTACCACCTCCTTGGGACCACAACATGTTCAGGTTTTAGTAAAAGGAGAAGAAGTAGAAGAAGAAGAAGTAGAAGAAGAAGAAGAAGCAGAAGAAATATTGCTTTTACGTGTCACATGTTGTAATAAATTCTGTGATACATTTGGAACATTTACAAAGTCAATCTAAAAAACAACATTCAGTATTTAAAGGCCAATGAGATACGGGGTTCGTTGATATATCTTAAATATGATAAGGTAAAAACATATATATTGTTAAACTGACACAGTTATGAGACAGTCATATACATGTTTTTTTATACAAGTGATAATACATGTGAACCTTTTGGACCTTTTACCTTTATTAAACATGTTATTCAACATGGCAGAGAGATATGTAAATACATTGTCATTACATTTCATAAGCATATTGGTCAAGTGACGAAAGGTATGGAAGGTTTCTAATGGTTATATGATTTTTAAAATCGTACCTTAACCCAGAATAGAAACTACAGATGGTAAAAAAATGGACTTCGGTTTCAATATTCAAAATTTACAAATTCTTTGATTTAGGGGCACCTCAGGTTTTTTTAAATCTTCCAACTTCAACTCCTAGGGGTAAAGTAACACACAACAAAAGAAGAAGAAAGAAGAAAAAAATATGCAACTTGTTTTTGTAAATGAATTATAGATGTCATTACGTTAACCAATATCAACTATTTTGTAAAAAAATATGAAAATGAGTTAAATGATTTATACTGCAACATTATGGAAATATGAAATCTGAATAGTTCGAAATATAGGGTCACGTTTTTTCAAAATTCAGGGAATACTGACAATAAGAATCAAGCTATTTCGTCAGAGTAAGCGATTAAATTTTATTTATAAAAGGCACTCAACAAAAGATTATTTGAAATGTTTTCGATGGATGACTTACATAATTGAAACTGCCCAAATCTAACGACATTCTAAGATGCACCTTTGATATCGAGTATTACCCACAAATTAACACTAAATCTTCAAGAATGGATAGTTATACATTAAACTTATTAAACTTTCTTTTTCACACCACTGTCCGTTTCATAGAATTTGTTTTAAGAAGTTTACGTTTAAATCATCGATTAAATTTTTCCCATACGATTTACTTACATTCAAACTAAAGAACATAATAGTATGGGATTTCGTTTATTAAACTTGGTCGTCTTTCTTTAGCACACCACGTTATACATTACAGAGAATTAAAGTGATTTTTAAACGTGATCTATTTTTCAATGTGATACCCTCACATAAAAAAATCCGCATACAGAACATAAAAATAGTTTCTGGTGATGATATTTTTTATATCAATCCTGGTCGAAAAAAATACAGAAACTATTTTGCTGATAGAAAACTTAAAACATTAAATATTCTTGTATAATTTGTAATTGATAATAATTTTTGTGGTGTAATTTTTCTCTTTTTTGACTTTTTGATTCCCATACATACAAATCCTTTGCTGACTTCACGTCTTGTCATTTATTCAATTTTTTTTATTTTTGTCCTTTTGATTCACATACATATATCTTTTGCTGACATAATACTTAACACCTCAAAAACCAATTTTGGAAACACTACCTGGCTGAGTTGATGTTTGCCAAGCCATGCATGGAAGTGGACTGTGAGAACTGTGAGAGGACGTGCTTGAGACTCTGTGGTCCTTCATACTCGGCTCTCGATGGAACAGCCCGGGGACTGACGTGGCCGATACCGTTTGAGGAATTCTTAAAAGATTTTAAAGTTTTTGTATTAAGTGATAATCAGTATAGAGTATAGAAGTAGAAGAAGAAGAAATTGTAGAAGAAGAAAAAGAAGAAGACGGAGAAGGAGGATGAGGAGAAGGGAAAATAAGAAAGAAAATAAGAAGGAGAAGAAGAACAGAGAGAGGAGAAGACAAAGAAGAAAAGAAGGAGAAGAAGAAAAGGAGAAGAAGAAGAAGAAAAGAAGGAGAAAACAAAGAGAAGAAAAGGAGAAGGAGAAGAAGAAAAGAAGGAGAAGAAGAAAAGGAGAAGAAGAAGAAGAAGAAAACAAGAAAAAAACAAGGAGAAGAAGAAGAAGAAAAGGAGAAGAAGAAGAAGAAAACAAAAAGAAAACAAGGAGAAAACAAGGAGAAGAAAAGGAGAAGAAGAAGAATAAAAGGAGAAGAAGAAGAATAAAACAAGAAGAAAAGAAGAAGAAAACAAGCAGAAGAAAAGGAGAAAGAGAAGAAGAAAAGAAGGAGAAGAAGATAAGGAGAAGAAGAAGAAGAAGAAGAAGAAGAAGAAGAAAACAAGGAGAAGAAAAGGAGAAGGAGAAGAAGAAAAGAAGAAGAAGAAGAAGAAGAAGAAGAAAACAAGGAGAAGAAAAGGAGAAGGAGAAGAAGAAAAGAAGAAGAAGAAGAAGAAGAAAAGAAGAAGAAGAAAACAAGAAGAAAAGAAGGAGAAGAAGAAAAAGAAAATAACAAGAATGAGAAGAAGAAAAGAAGAAGAAGAAAATAAGAAGGAGAAGACGAAAATAAGAAGGAGAAGACGAAAAGAAGAAGAAAGAGAAGAAAAGAAGGAGGAGTGGAAGAGGAAGAAGAATATCTTATTTCTGTCTCACGTAAAATATATATTATGTACAGTAAAATATTAAGACAAATAAGTGATTTATGAGTGACATACCATATATTAAAAACGACAATATGTTAAAATGCATGAAATGAATGATAATTTCGTTTTTCATAAAGTTCAAGTTCAAAATAGATAATAGAAAGGCATTGTAGTGAACGTTAAAGGAAACGCGAAATCTTCCCATTTTGCTAAGTAGAATTGTTGTTAAAAATGTTGGCTTAAATTTTGTTGTTTTTTTATTATTATTATTATTATTATTATTATTATTTTTAATGCATTTCGAATTCGTTAGTTTCTTTCAGGGCGTAATGAAGGAATATTTATGAAGTATTAAAAGTCTTGTTAAACAATTTTTTTATTTAAGAGATTATCAAGATAATTTGATAAAACTATATAGTTTGTGTTGATAATTTTGTTTTCCAAAAATAGCTCATACTTGATATTTATATACAATGTTCTACTCTTGATAAAGAAACATGCTATCTCATCAAGAAGAGTAAATATTAAACTGGCCCAAAAGATAGGAAACGAAATGTGTTTGATAACAATAGAATCTAGCATAAACAATCTAACATTTCCCATTTTCATAAAAAATAGGAGTCTTTTAAAAAGTAAATCGCTGTCAATGAATCATTTAAATAAGCTGATAAACGAAATATTTAACTTGCCAATACCACACTTTTGAAAATGGAATAATTCCATTTCTAATATGAGAGAGCGATGAAGAATTGACACTGTTTCATGTTTATCTTCTTAAATATGTTTTAAATTTCTCACCATTTTTCCATTTGTGTTCCAAGGTTCGATATCCATTATAGCTGGTTAAGTGGATGATTTGTCCCCAAGTACAACTTAACAGTAACGTATCAATTCAAACAGTAACACATGCATAGTACGCTGTTTGAAGGCAGTTTGTCTTTACTTGTGGCACTTAGTAGTCAGATCTGGTCAGCCAAATACAAAATCCCAAACTGACCTCGATATAATACACAATCCACTTACAATTGGCTCTAAGCTCGGCTGACTTCTTAACTACAGACCCAAGAGGTGGCTGGATTTAGTTTCTAACTTGTTCGTTGATATAATATAAACCCATTACCAAAGGCCTTGCATTTGAATGGATGCCACAGAACGTTACTAATAGTATTAACTGAAATGCGAACAACGGCCTAGATATTCGGATTAAGGAGTCTGACTATGTAATATTTATTATGTAAGCTGCTGAGATTATCCCTGTCTTGTAATGGTAATGTGAAGGCCGAAACGCTTTGTAGATGAATTACGTTAGAAGAGTTAACAATAACACACAAAGAACTCACACACATTCGCACCCAATTTCATTAAAATATGATCATTATTTTCTTCACTACGTTGCGCAGATAGTGTAGCAAATAGATAATATTTTAATAAGATTGTCGGAAATCATTAATCATCTATTTTCATTTTCATGACATCACCTTACATTCCCCCCTAAAAACGTGCTACTGCCCCTTTCAAGGGCTTTGAAATGTAATGTTTTGTTTTCTTTACTTTGTTTATGTATTGTTTTGTCACCAGAGCAACAGCATTTGAAGGATTATTGTTTGCCCCTTTAACACCCAAAAATAATATTTTCGTGCGTGAAACTTATCTTGCCATCTGCAACTGTACCAAGCCATTCTGCCAACCAATTCCAAAATTCAGTTACATAATTGCACTCACAAAGTAATGTACAGTATTCTCTTTTTCCATTTCATAAAAAAGCAGAAAGGGGATTCAGAATATCCAATCTTATACAAGTAACTCCTTGCTGCCAGGATATATTGTAATATTCTAAATTGAAGCCATTTCAAATTTACATTTACCTTGCATCTATATGCCATTAAGTTATAACTGACTTTTTCTATAACATAGTTATCTTTGAAAATATTCTTCCATCTCACTGAACTTTGTGTTTGAATGTTTCTTGCATTTAATTAAATTGATAAAAATATTTACGTGTTTTTTCTTAACTGTGCAACAAACTTATATTGAATAGTTGAATCGGGCCATACAGCCTAGCAACCTTTTCACAGGAATTTGATTTAAAAAACATATATATTTCATTTCGCATGGAAAGAAAATTTTGAAAATTGACATCAATGTCATAGAATGTTCTGAATTCTTCATAAGTAAAAATGTTACCTTTATCCTAGCACTTTTTGTTAACAATGAAGTTTTTATCAATAGTTATAGTTTAATTTGTACCGTCCAAACTGACTGGGTCATTAAATCTGTTTATTATCATTTATATTGGAATAACATTTTTTCAAGAAACATGACCATGTACGCAAAACATCCTTTCAAAAAATATTTCCTACAAAGGAATGATGTGTGTATCTATATAATAAGCATTAGCATACAATATCTTCTGAACATTATGAATCCAGTGTGATGATTGATCACACCATTTTTTATTGGTTTCAATCCTTTTAACCCAAGCTAGTTTCTGTACAGCTATTGTATATTTGATATTTGGAACACTTATACTTCCATATTTTGGTGGAAAGGTCATAACTTCTCTATTCACTTTATCCGTTTTGCCTTGCCATATTAATTCAAAGCAAAATGCCATGGATGTACATGTACATAAATTACCATCAGTTTTCTTACTGCCCTCCCAGCAAATAACCACCCATCCCACCCCATATAAAAAAAAGTACAATACAAAATTCACGTAACATACAAATCTGTAATGTTTCTAAGTACAAATTTCTTTTCGTGTTGACATGGTAAATGAAATGTATACATTTGATAAGATTATCCTATAAGATGTACACAACAAAAGATTTAATTTATTAATATATGGCGCTTTCAAAAAGTATTTTGAATATTTTCTCTCGGGTGCTTGGAAAAGTGACATGCGAAAGTTAAAATGTCGAAACTTTGTTGTCAATTTCAAAGTTGCTATGACAACGCACGTGCATCCCGTGCTTTTGCTTGTAATTGGCTTTGCAGGTTCAATCTTGCATTGACGTGGGCTACATCCGTGTTTGTTAATACCCCCATTCCACCGAACATACGACCCCTCTGCGACCGATTTTTGTCTCCCGGTCGTGCACACTCTCACTCACTCTCACTGACACCGCACTTGAGTCTTGGGAAGATCCCCATGCTCGCACAAAATATCTTCCACACTCTCCATTGGTCGCATGTTGTCGTAGGGGGGTTTGCGATTTCGATGGTCCGTTTTAAAAAATCCCACAACTTCTGCGATCGATGAAATTGATTACTTGCTCTCAAATTCGGTCGTAAAGCGCTCGCATCGGTCTCAATGGGGTCTTGGTACGGTCGTGTGTCAGTCGCATGAACTCGGACCTAGGTCGTGTCCACTCGTAATGCACTAGCGCTAATTTATCACTTGCGATCAAATAATGCGAACAGTGGAGAGCGCTTCAAAACCCCATTGCGACCGCACTGCGAGTGCGAATTACTATCCGTCTTTTAAAGCGACCAATCAAGAGTGTTCCCGCGCTAATTCGCGACCAATGGCGAGCGCAATGCGACCGATTTGAACGACATTGCGACAGGCACCAGGACTATAAAAACCCACAACTGGCGGTCTTTGGTCAGTCGCAGAAACAGTCACCTAGCTGTCCATCATCCATCGAAATTCGCTTCAAATAGTACTGCCGTTGAACATCATGGGTCGAACGAAGAGAACAACTCGGAAGAAAGTTAATCAGCCGACTCGTGTGACATCAAAAGAAGGTGACCCGAGGTCAGCAATACCCGTCTTAGAAGAGAGGTCTAATACACAAAAAGACGTGGTCGGGCCGTCTACCTCTCACGTAGACATACAGCCTCAATACCCAAATCGCACGCCGTCGACGCATCCTTCTCCTTCTCCTTCTCCTTCTCCTTGATGGTGTCTAGCTAAGGTGTAGTCGCCGATATACTGAAGTTCTTGTCTGGTTTCAGAAACCAGAGCAACTACCAGGGCCATTTCATTTTCCATCTTATCTGTATGCTAGTCAAACTACGAATGCCATGATTGCAGCTGGTCGCAGTCCTTTTTATACTTTGGGCCCGATCTGTCATGAAAAGGTTGTGTGGAGGTCGCATATGTCTTTATGCGGTCTTGTGAAAAGTCGCAATGGTCGTACTGGAGTCGTACAAGACTCGCAACTGTCGTAATGTGGTCGCACTCGATTGCAAAAGCAATCTCACTAGTCGCAAGTTGGTTGTAAGTCGATCGTATGGCAATCGCCGAAACTGTCGCGGTGATCCTAACCACTCGCAGGCAAAATCGCCAATTCGGTCGTATCTCAGTGCGACTATGTTGAGACCGACATGCGATCTATACTGCAATTCGAATCAGTCTCAACTCTGTCTCAATGTGCTCGCCGGAAAAAAAGAAATTAATCACTTTTTGGTCGTAGTGGGATCGTATAGCCGGGTTTTTTTAAAATTGCTAGTATTTATGTCTGCGACCAGTGCGACCGGCTTGATCGCGGCGATCGTACTCTGTCGCATATTGGTCGCGGTTCGGTGGACGGGGGGCATAAGTGTGGTGAAAATATGGACATTTTCTTCATATGTTATATATTATTAAAGCATAGTTGGGAAATGTAGTTATTTAAACATATGCAGGAATTCAACCTATTCGTCGAGAAATATAAATATATAAGTTACAGTATATTTGTGTAATCTGTAAATACGAGTATGTACTAAATGGTCTAGGAAATACGTGTATTACTGAATTTGAAGGAAATTTTTACATACATTTACTAAACGTTGTAACTTAATATTTAATCATATAATAAGTATGCTTTTTGTCTTTTTGATACAAAAAGTAAACTGTCTGTGCAGATTAATTTTTCTAATGTATAAAACTTAGATTCTAATGTCTAATTCTAAGATACTTATCAAAACATAACACTGATATTTCAAAATATTCACAAGCTAAACGTCTATGGTTATTTTTAAATTTATTGATTATAATAACTTGTTAGCCACTTGTCAGACCTCCATCTTTATCAACATTTGTCAAGTCTGATATGCTGGGAAGTTGCGACAGCCAAGATTGCATATCTGGTGAATATTGGTGTGTATATATTTCATTGAGATAGAAATATAACAATATAAACTAGTGTCCAAAAGAAAGTACCCACCCATGAATTTTATACTAATTTTTTTTGTGGATGTTAATGTTGTCCGAAAACTTATTGGATCATATTCCATACATGCAAACCCAACTTTTTTCGGAAACGCATGACAAATCAAGTGAAAAAAATCGCCCCATTGCTGCAAAACACCTAAAATGATGATTCCTGCTTTAGCACAAAAAGCAGGTGCATATCGACGGCATAAATCAGCTCAAACTACACGGTATGACCACAGCAGAAAGAAAACCACGAAAAGTATGCTGCATTTAACTCAGGTGGAAAGAGAGAGAGCTGTCAGTATGGCGCAACTAGGCCCCAACAACACCATCATTGCCAGAAACTTCGGCTGCACCAGAAAAACTATCACCAGACTGATGGAACGACTCAGGCAAACAGACAATACGTCAGACAGGCCAAGAAGTGGTAGTCCACCCATGTCAACACACGTTGAAGACCGTCACATCCGCACGATACATTAGTGCAATCGGTTTGTCCCGGCGACATCAACGGCGTCGACAACACTCAGACGCGTCATAAGTCGACAGACGGTGTACCAACGACTATGAATCCATGGCATCCGAGCACGTTGTCCTTACCGCAGGGTCCATCTGACTCTTCAAAACCAGCGTCGTAGACTGGCATGGGCAAGTCCGACGTTGGCAGCTTCGTAATTGGCGACGTGTGCTGTTTTCCGTGAACGCAGGTTTTGTCTCTTCAGAAAAGACGGCAGAGCGAGTGTGTATCGACGCCTTGGTGAACGCACGGCCCAGAATTGGGTTTGGAGGCGGGTCCGTTATGATATGGGGAGGGATCTACAGCAATTTGACAACGAGGCATGGTAATTTAGATGCTCAAAGGTACGAGGTATTGAGACCAGTTGTGCTTCCTTTCATTCAGCAACAGCTGCAGGGAATTGTTTTTCATCATGACAACGCAAGCCCGCACACGACAAGACTGACAAATGCCTTCCTAGCCAACGCCAATATCGATGTATTGCCATGGCCAGCATATTCTCCCGACATGGATCCCATCAAGCACCTATGGGACCACCGGGATCGACAAATCAGGAGACGACCCGTACCCACTATCACGATCCAGCAACTGGAACAAGCTCTGATTCAAGAATGGCAGCAAATCCCACCACAGGTCATACGCCCCCTAACTTCCTCAATGCGTCGACGTGTTTGCCTGTATTAACGCCCATGGTCGTCATACCCGTTATTAAATAAAAATTTCTTGTCATTTTGCAAATGAATTGCCTTGTTTATTTCTGGTGAAATTCAGTTTTTGATACCACCTGTCTTTTTTTGACAGTCATACGGTAATTTTGACTTTGTATCAAATGAAATTGTCTGCATATACTGAGGAACTGAATATTCTATTCAGAACAAAAAAGATTGCACATATATCTGCATTGGTTGTTATCTTATGTTAAAAAACCACACTGGGTACTTTCTTTTGGACATTAGTTTATTTCTAAATATCACAATATTCCTAAAGCCGTAAAAAAAAAAATCCTTTAATGCATTTTTTAACATTTTTAAATTTAAGAAAGATAGCTATGAGCTAATTGCAAAGAACACGAGAACTAGCATCAAGGGTAAATAACTTTTTTGTTAGTTAGTACTTTTTTTGTTAATGCAATTTATGTATTTGAAATAACTTGATGCATTCTTTGTTAAAAGTTCAATGACCTCTTTCTTTGAATTAAAAACTGTAAAAGACCATGTGATAAACATTTTACGGACCAAATCTTTCTCTTCTATGGTGCCTCATTCCACCAAGGCTTGGCATCAGGAAAAGCTTTTAAAAAGACGGACCAATGATAAAAAATATTGGACAATTGTACATTCACATTGTTTGTATAAAATCATTCAGAAAAATTGACAACTCTATTGATTTACCTTAAATATGATTCCATATCATTGTGATAAAACATTCAGCTTCTTTGGAAGTGTCACCATGATGCTTCGACGTACTGATAATTCTTGTTCCTTGAATTTATTCTCAGCTTAAAGAGCCACTCTGCGAGTTGTTGGGGTCACATATCACACGCTGTATAAATAGTGTGTTTTTATTTGTAATTATTTGATCAAGAAGTAACGAAGGTTGATATAAAGTGTCCTTTTAAAGCTAATATAGGTTGGCTTAGTGAAAATCATCTTCCTGCTCAAAGCCTAAAATGGCAGTTTCCGAACTGTCAGTTTTATGCCTTGCTGCATACCCTTGAGTTTTCTGAGCTTGCTCTCTAGCAAGCAATCGCCTGTTGGTGCGCTGATATCACCAAAGAAAAGTCCAGGTCGGAAGACAAGTGAAAAATGGAAAATCGCAAGTATGATCGAAAACCGGATGTAAAAGCATAATGACTGTCAGTAGGTCAGTAGAAGCTTGATGGTTATTGAAATAAAATGTTTTAAACACAACATCATAAATACGTAAAACTAAAATAGGTTCAAAGGGAGATTTTCTAATAGGATATTAATACGATTTATTTCGTTATTTACTGATGATGTATAACTTGTATAATTGTCGAAAACAAAGGTGCGCAAATGATTTGATATTTATAATACTCAAATGAAGTAACTTGTCAAAACTTGTTTCTATGTGACATGTTTATACACAAAGAAAAAGATATTAATTCAAATTTCTTAGCACTATTCAGGGATTATCTTAATGATGGGTTAAGTATATCATGACGCCCAAAACCGTGTACAAAGCATATGCCAAATTTAAAAAAATACGATGAGGACAGTCTCCTGAAAAACAACAATATTCTATGCTCAAACAGATAGCTTTCGTCCAAACGCAATTTGGTGAGACCTTGATGGGTTGGAGTCATATGCATCTCAAATTCACAATCGGAGCACAACCATAATGCTGCTGCTTTCAATTGAAAAGTTGCCATGGTTAGATGTAAAAAAACAATTTTGATAGAGGAAGAACTATCATGTGGCTACAGGATGGTTCAACCGAGAAGTTTTAACCCAGGGTTTAATGGGCAGTAGCACGTTTTAAGGGGGGATATAAGGTGATGTCAGGAAAATGAAAATTAATGGTTCCAATTGAAAGAGAATGTATGTAAACTATACACCACGTGGTGTGGTTATCAATGGTGGTATTTAGGTCATTATCCTAGGTAACCAACCCATGGTTTTGTTATCAGAGAGTAAACATGGACAACAATACATGAACAGTTGCCTCGGCCCAATACGGCAGGTATTCGGCTTTCGCCTCAGACCTTGCCGTATCATCCCTCGGAAAAAAACTTCCCCTTGACGTGATTACTAAACACATCTCGAAATGATTGCTCAAAGTAAACGCAAAATAATGTTGCTTTAATATTGTCAATTGTGACCGAAAAAAATCACAAAATTGCAAGGACCACATTTGAAAAAGCTAATCACCCGATACTTTACGATAAAACCCACCTTAAATTCGTCCTGAGAATACCTTAAAACACAGATATAATTATGTTTGAAGCAGGACAAAGCTCCAATTTCCCAAACCTCTTTGAACACCATGTGCTTTCGATGGTTTGGTGCATCGACGGTTTGCACGTGAAATTCATGAATTCCGTGCAACTCAAGGTGAAATGAACAACATCCGCACAGCCTTACATGAAATTTGTTTGTTACAGACTGATCCATTTGATCGACTGAATGTCGGCTTCATTTAGGTATATCCGGAGACATTAACCAGATTTTCTGTGACATTTTGACAATTTCTTTTTGAGATGTTTCATTTTAATTCAAGAGAATGGAGAATGTTCGTTTTTTAGGAACTCACTCAACACAGTTAGTTAGTTTAAGTTACTGATTAAGAATTGTCTGACAACCAAGTCAGAGATACTCTCAATCTGCACGTGAAATGCGTGTTTTATGAGTATGCAAACGATAATGAAGTAATGTTCAGGAGCGGAGTTTACTCAAACGTTACACCATTACACCAAATGTTTTAATCTTGTTATTTGATTAACACTAAAACTTATCATGAATGATAGAACTAACAACCATTGCCATGTGGTGCACATGAAATAATTACCTTGACTTCGTTAATAACTGTGATAACCATCTCGCTCGATGGTTATCACAGATATTCACTCAGCCTGAGGTCATTATTTCAACCATATGGAGCAGTGATAATTCAAATATATAGTGTAAACTTTAGCCATGCGATTCCTTTTTCTTACATAAATGAATTAAAGGGGTTCAAAAAAAATTACATACAAAATTACAAAGTATCATTTTCATATTTTGGCGTTTACGCAACTGAACGTAAAAACACCGCTTCCATTGCTACTTTCACGTTTATATTGTTAAAAAAGAAATATTCATAGTACAATCCTACTTTCACTTTTCTGTGAAGAACACGTGTTGTATATGATGCCAAGACCACCTAAATAGAGAGCCGGGGATATTTTATGAATGCTTCACTCACTTTTGCACTTTGCTTGAAAACAATCATATCAAAGATACATATCTTAATTTTATTCTTCGGTCAAATCTAGATCCGTCACTGAAAACGGGCATTTCAGCTCGATTGTCGACAAAGATGTACACTTTTCTAACAGACATTGTTATGCTTAAAACGACATTTTCTGTTGTCATATAATAGCATAAACAAGGGTTTACTTGGTAGATCATTTCAATATTTGCCCTTGTCAAAAATGAAACAGTCTATCATATGGAGTCTACAAACAGCTGTTTTAAATTGGTTCATTAGCCTACTCAGATTATGCATAAAACCTTAAAGGGCAGTAGCACGGGATTTTAGGGGTTTTTTTATTTTAATTTTTTCATTGATAGAAGTACGTTAAATTCTAAATGTATTATTTTCATAGTGTCAAAATCCCATAATACAAACCAATTATCCATAGTCAGAGAACAAGTTATAAAGATTCACATAAAGTCCATTGTAGGCCATTTTGATATGAACACCTTTAATTCATTTTGTGTAAGAAAAGGGAATCGCATGGCTGAACTTTACGTTATACATTTGATTTATTACTGCTTCATTTAGTTGGAATACAATGTCTTTCAATGGGAACCATTTATTTTCGTTTTACTGACATCACTTTATATTTCCCCTGAAAACTTGCTACTGTCCCTTTAAGGTAATTCACACATTAATCTGTTGGGAACGGAAGACCACTCTCGTTGATTGATAATCAAGGGAGGTTACTCAAGTTCCATGGAGTCACCTCTATGGGGTTCATCGCAGACTTGAAAGACTGATTCCCCTAACCTCATCCCCAGTGATGACCGTCTATCATAAACAAAGGCTCGATACACTGAGAGACGTAACAGCACTGTGAGGAGTTTGTGATTCCCTTGTCTCTTTATGCATATGAGTAGCTCAGTGGTAGAGTGTCCGCTCGTCACCCGATTCCCGGCTGCACCATAGCAAAAGATGTTAAAATATGGAAGTTGTTCCTGTCTTGCTTGACACTCAGCATTGTA
The DNA here is from genome assembly GCA_916613615.1 of Steromphala cineraria. Classification (NCBI taxonomy): domain Eukaryota; kingdom Metazoa; phylum Mollusca; class Gastropoda; order Trochida; family Trochidae; genus Steromphala; species Steromphala cineraria. Next base: position 33,534,678 of record OU744722.1, on the reverse strand, counting down.
AAGGCAGAATAACGCATTAACTGGTGCTGCACTGTGACTGTCGGGTGCCATGGGCACAAATGAAAATTTCCGATGTACTTGTACTTAGGACAATAAAGTATTATTATTATTATTATATTGACTTGATACGAGCGTGTGTGGTGGAGGCAAATGGTGGCGTAGTAAGATGCTCTCATGCCAACAGCCCGGGGTCAGATCCCGACTGAGATACTAACCAGTTGTGACCTGGGCCTGTCTTGTGTCCTTTGGCAAGGCAATTAATTCACATTGCATTCAGTTCACCATGTAAAACATGGGTACCTGAAAATTGGGAAAGCCTATATTGCCTATTGGAGCGTTTGTGAATAGGCGGTACTGAACATACCATAATACCAATAAATACCAATACACATCAAGGCGCTTTCAGCATGGAATATCATAAACATATGCAGCAGGGTACGAACAGATACTAAAACAATTAGCTTCTGGCTAGTTCTGGTTAGCCAAATGTAACCTTTTACAAGGACTTGCCACACTAAGTAATTGCGTTAGTTTAAGTTAGCGTGGAGTTGACTTGGGTCACGTGCATAAATTTATGGGAATAAAGTCATTGGAGTTTCTGGAGTGTGATTAGCGGTTAATATAAATCGGATCCACAAGGCCAGGAGAAGCACTAAAATGCAGTAAAGTTAAACAGTGTCATGATGCTTAAAGAATATTCACAACATAATACATATAATGTAATAATAGATCTTTTATTTTTTCATTCATACACCATAAAATATATATTTGACATGTTATAAGAAAATACAATTGATATATATAATGTGTTATTTTACAGAAGGACACGTGACATACAAGAGAATTACGTGTCATGTGTCTAAGTTGACGTATGGTCGTATTGCTGTGAAGAACACAGGGACTCGAATCTTGAATTTGACCCCAGGATGTAAAAAATATATATTTGATAGACATGTGGTGTGTTGAGTTATAGCACGTTAATAATAACACTTATGTGCAGTAGTTTGAATAAGATAATTGGTACTGGTTAATCCTTTGTAAAAATATCTTTAATGTAGGCACTTGTCACGACACTTCCATGTTTAAAATGCTGTCAATATGTGCAAAAAATGGGCACGTTGTTGATTTTGAATGTCTTCTTTGTTTACGAACATTTGTGTTATATCATAATTAATTTTAGAACATGTTATTGAAAATTCATTTTATAAATACAATACAAACCTTTAGGTACTCTTTGAAGGATGATTTAACTCTTGTTTTTTATTAGTTTGAGAATACGACGTCAAAAACGCGAAGTATTTGTAATTGAAAATCCTACATATGATAAATTGTATAAAGTGTGTTTCTTTCGCCTGTCAGTTTAGTTTAAATTGTAAGCTTTAACACCCGTACTCTTGATGTTGCAATTAGATGTTGATACTCGGATCACTATCAGAGATGTACAGGTGAGTTATATTTGTTTTTTTATATATTCACAGGTGTCAGCAAAATAACATATGCACACCATTGATTTATTGGGAAATATATAAAAGCACTTATTTGTTAATTTTTCTTCTTTTCTAATTCTTCATCCTCTCTTACCCTTTTAATAACATAAGGTCTTAAACATAACATTGTTAACCCAGATAACACAATGAATGTCAGAATTTGAAGAAGTAGTGATGATAAATTTGGTATGACGTCATGGTTGGAATCGAATTTCAAAAGATCCTCTCGGAAGGCCCTAAACTGCGCCAAGGTCAGTATGACACTTACAACATGGAACACGTGATGTCCTTGACCAATGAAATCAAAGCATCCAGGCCAGATCTTCTCCGGTAGGTGGCTTGAGAAGGTCAAGGCTGCTAAGAGAGCAAGGGCGACTATTCTAGAATAGATGGTCAGCGCGGGGTCTTCACAGGTATCAGCGTCTTGAAAATAGCATTGGTATATGCGACGATACATTAAACACAAAACCATTCCAAAATGAGAACCAAAGGGTATGATTTGCCATAATTTTCGTCTAAATGGATATGGTCGACGATATCGAAGTTTTGCAACACAACAGCACAGGAAACAAAACCACGCAAAGCCGAAGTTGACAAACAGGAACCAGTTGCTGAACGACATCCTTGTCTCTTTATCAGAGCCGAGGTAGAATACCGGAAGTGCGCCTCCGAATGCGTACAAACCGATTCCTGCATAGTCGGCCTGGAAGCAAGTGTAGTGAATTGGTGGGGACGCCGAATGGAAGGTGTGTGCGATCACACTCAGACTCGTGTACAGCAGACAACACACGCCGAAACCGATCACTGGAACGATTCTTCTGTCGTCTGCTCCGAACTCTTCATAGAAAGAGAGGGTTCTGAACAGGATGACGATAAAGCCTATGAGATGGGTCCAGACGTTGACAGTCTCGTTGTTGAGCTGCAGAACGCTGATGACGTAGGTGAAAACATCTTTTCCAGGCAGACGATATCCAGTTAGGACGCCCGGCTCGTGGTACAACTTGGGGATCTCGTCTGCCTTGAAGGTCGGCTGTTTCCGGAGAAGATGGTGCGCCCGGACCAGGAAGGCCTTCAGCTCGGAACACATTTCCATCACCAGTGTCTCTGAAAATACAGGAAACCGATAAGTTTACGGTGCAATTGAATTATTGTATTTCATCAAACCTTTTTAGGATGACACATGTTCTCTTTCCGTTATGAAATACAGACATAGTAAAACAATAATGGACTGTTAAATTCGGCCAATACCTGTTTATTGACCCGAGGAAAACAAAATCGACCTCTGAATTCATTATCGGTTGTCAATATTATATTTTTTTTTCGGGTCTATAATTAGAGGTTATAACATGTCATTTTTCATATCATACCTCATATCAGCCCGAGACCCCATATCAGCCCGAGGGCCACAGGCGAGAGGGCTGATATGGGTGTTGTGTTCTTGCCTCTATCACACATGCAAAACACCCAATATTATTGATAGATATATGATAACAGTTTGCAAAAAAGTTTTAAATATGGGAGCAACCGCCTGATATGAGGTATGATATGGAAAAATACATAGCATTGACCTAATCACCAGTTTATAATTGTATTATGTTAGACCATTGTTTCATGGCATCAACTCTTGAAATTTACGCCATTTGGGGCGATACATTGTACCACTACTCAGCAGATAGCACAACTAATATCATTTGAAAACAGTCAATATTCTCTAATCAAGGACTGGAAACTGCTCCACTTGCACCAGAGGTTACGCGATAAGGAAATGAATTGGTTTGCCCCTTGGAGAGAATGCATCATAATTTGCTTGTTATTGCATTAGACTTATATTTAGTCTCTGAAATTTTGTTTAGTAAAAATCTTATTTTATTAAATTTTTAAAAGGAGCCTCAGACAAATGGAGCAAGAGCAGCCCGGATCTAGACTTGCTTCCATGGGGGGGAATTATATGCTCAAGCGCCTGTGTGTAAGACTAGTTTTTGTATATGAAATCATAAATGATCATGGTTGATGGGACTGAAAAGGTGCTAAAGTCCAATCAAAACAGAACTTTTTTGATGTCACAGTTTACAACATTACCTATACAACATACCTAACAATTTTTGAATAAAACTTTTACAGTTCTCTCGCTCTACTCACTCTTCCTGGTTACAATGAAGCCTTGTTTCCCTATAGTAGCAGGTTGTTATTGACACTGACAGATGTTTCCTGGGAAACTACTACCGGATATAATCATCAACATTAACCCAAATAATGGCAGTCATGTTGATGAACGAAATCTACTAGTATTATAATATTATTTATAAACAATAAAAAATGTATCGTGATTAAAACTAGTGCGAGATTAAATGGTTATCACGAATAAGTATTTGTTTTTAAACTTTTTAATCATATTTTGTGTTATTTGTAGTTTATGACCGAAATATAGATGTGACAAATACACTTATGGACGACGCAAATAAAGCCATTATCATGTTATCGGAAATATACGACACATGTTACATGGGTATAATTACCATTACCACAAATGAAATGTATCACAACATAAACAATTACACATCAAAAGGTTGTTGTCAGCAGAGGCAAAACACGTGAAACGAATGTTTTTCTTCATCACACTAGGTTTGATGGTCATTTAAAGGGGCAGTAACACGTGTTAGGGGGAATATAAGTGATATCGGGAAAATGAAAATAAATGGTTCAAAGTGAAACATAATGTATTTAACAAATTGAAGCAATTATCATAAATAAAAAAATGTAAAGTTCAGCCATGCCGTTTCTCTTTCTCACACAAAATGAATTAAAGGTGTTCACACAACAATGGCTGCCAAAGGACTTTATGTAAATCTTTATAATTTGGATGATAGGTTTGTGTGATGAGGTTTTTGATACTATCAAAGTTATATGTTTAGCATCAACGTACAATTAACTGAATATTTCAAGCATAAATTTTCAAAAACTTGCTACTGCCCCTTTAAGTTATATGAAATAAAAAATCCTTTAAATGATGATCAGTTCACCTTATTTTTACGAAAACCTGATAGGCTTATCCAGAGTATTGCTCCAAATATTCAAAAGTTATCTTGAAAACTTATCTTAAGCAGACAGGAAGAAAATGTCGGGTTGATAGCAGTTGTAGGTTATCTAACCAGCATTCGTGTTTATAGGGCGTGAGAATTATTCTGCTGTGCATATAGGCCAAAGCTATTGCTAATTATCATTTGAGAATTATTCATTGTCATATACCGTATTTCCTCGAATACAACCCCGGGGTTCTATTTCGTTCAGTACCCCCTTATCCCTCGGGTTCTATTCGAGGCCGGGTTATAATGGAGGCCGGGTTGTATTTCTTCAGGTCTGAATTGACGTTTCAAAATCTTCTAGGAATGGCGTTTTCATTGATCTATTGATCTAGTTCTACATATCTCGTGGCATTTCTGTTGATATTCATTCTTTTATCAAAATCCGTATCAATCCCTGCAATATACGGTTTCCGTGAAGAATAAACTATCGTATTATACCAGTATGTTAGACCCGGGTTCTATTCGAGACCCGGGTAGTATTAATGTCAGCACCCCCTTACCCCTGATTCTGATTGGACGAGAGCGCTCAAAAACCTGCTGCCATTTCTTGACAGAACTGTTTTCGAAAATGACGTTACTGCAATTTGAAGCAATATTTATTACAATTTGGAGCAGGTATTACAATTTGGAGGAGTTTCTATTACAGTTTGGAGAAGATATTACATTTTGGAGCAATTGTTACAATTTGGAGCACTACATGCTCTCATGCCGACAGCCCGGGTTCAAACCCCGACTGAGACACCAACCATTTGTGACCTGGGCCTGTGCTGTGTGCTATGGCAAGGCAACTAATTCACATTGCACTCAGTTCAATTAACATTGGTACCTGAACACGGGGAAAGCCTATACGGCCGATTGGAGCGATTGGAGCGGCAGCACTGAACATACCATAATACCAATAATACACATCAAAGCGCTTTCAGCATGCAGTATCATAAACATATGCGGCAGGGTACAAATAGATACTAAAATAGTTAGCTTAATAACTGAGAGATATCAATAATGTCAACCCATCATTATCACAAGTTCTGGTTAGCAACATGTAACCTTATACAAGGACTTGCCACAATATGCAAATTCGTTAGCTTAAGTTAGCGTGAAGTTCATAACTTGGGTCACGTGCATTAAATTTATGAGCATAAATTCATTGAAGTTTTTGGAGTGTGATTAGTACCCGAATATAAACCGAGCCCCCAAGGCCAGGAAAAGCACTAAAATGCAGTAAAATTTAAAAGTGATATGATGCTTTAAGAATATTCACAACATAATACATATGATGTAATAATAGATCTTTTATTTTCTTCATTCATACACCATAAAATATATATTTGACATGTTATAAGAAAATACAATTGATTCATAAATAATGTGTTATTTTAAAGAAGGACACGTGACATACAAGAGCATTACGTGTCATGTGTCTAAGTTGACGTATGATCGTATTGCTGTGAAGAACACAGGGACTCGAATCTTGAATTTGACCCCAGGATGTAAAAAATATATATTTGATAGACATGTGGTGTGTTGAGTTATAGCACGTTAATAATAACACTTATGTGCAGTAGTTTGAATAAGATAATTGGTACTGGTTAATGTTTTGTTAAAATATCTTTGTTTAATGTAGTCAGGGGTAAGAAATAGAATTTAAACTATCATGGCACCTACCACGTTTTAAATGTTGTCAATATGTACAATATGTACTCAAAATAGGCACGTTATTGATTGTCATATATAATATGTCTTCTTTGTTGACGAACATTTGTTTTATATCAAAATTCTTTTTGTAACATTTTATTAAAATAAAATTTCATTTTTTCAAAATAAATTGAAAACAACTTAAAGTATTTTCGTACAATGATTTAACTCTTGTTCTCATCAGTTTGAGAATACGACATCAAAAACTCGATATATGTGTAATTGGAAATCTTACATATATGATGAATTCAACTGAAGTATGAAATCTTCGCCTGTCAGTTTAATTAAAAATGTAAACTTTAACACTCGTACTCTTGATGTTGCAATTAGATGTTGATGCTCTGATCACCATCAGAGATGTAAAAGTGAGTTATATTTGTTCTAATATATTCAAGGGTGTCAGCAAAATAACATATATCATACCTGATACCATTGGTTGATTGGGAAATAGATAAAAGCACTTATCTGTTAATTTTTCTTCTTTTCTATTTCTTCATCCTCTCTTACCCTTTTAATAACATAAGGTCTTAAACACAACATTGTTAACCCAGATAACAGAATGAATGTCAGAATTTGAAGAAGTAGTGATGATAAATTTGGTATGACGTCATGGTTGGAATCGAATTTCAAAAGATCTTCTCGGAAGGCCCTGAACTGCGCCAAGGTCAGTATGACACTTACTACATGGAACACGTGATGTCCTTGACCAATGAAATCAAAGCATCCAGGCCAGATCTTCTCCGGTAGGTGGCTTGAGAAGGTCAAGGCTGCTAAGAGAGCAAGGGCGACTATTCTGGAATAGATGGTCAGCGCGGGGTCTTCACAGGTATCAGCCTCTTGAAAATAGCATTGGTATATGCGACGATACATTAAACACAAAACCATTCCAAAATGAGAACCAAAGGGTATGATTTGCCATAATTTTCGTCTAAATGGATATGGTCGACGATATCGAAGTTTTGCAACACAACAGCACAGGAAACAAAACCACGCAAAGCCGAAGTTGACAAACAGGAACCAGTTGCTGAACGACATCCTTGTCTCTTTATCAGAGCCGAGGTAGAATACCGGAAGTGCGCCTCCGAATGCGTACAAACCGATTCCTGCATAGTCGGCCTGGAAGCAAGTGTAGTGAATGGGCGGGGACGCCGAATGGAAGGTGTGTGCGATCACACTCAGACTCGTGTACAGCAGACAACACACGCCGAAACCGATCACTGGAACGATTCTTCTGTCGTCTGCTCCGAACTCTTCATAGAAAGAGAGGGTTCTGAACAGGATGACGATAAAGCCGATGAGGTGTGTCCAGACGTTGACGGTTTCGTTGTTGAGCTGCAGAACGCTGATGACGTAGGTGAAGAGGTCTTGTCCAGGCAGACGATATCCGGTGAGGACGCCCGGCTCGTGGTATAACTTGGGGATCTCGTCTGCTTTGAAGGTCGGCTGTTTCCGGAGAAGATGGTGCGCCCGGACCAGGAAGGCCTTCAGCTCGGAACACATTTCCATCACCAGTGTCTCTGAAAATACAGGAAAACGATAAGTTTTCAGTGCAATTGTAATATTGTAATTCATAAAACCTTAAGGATGACACATGTTCTCTTTCCGTTATGAAATACAGACATAATTAAACAATAATGGACTGTTAAATTCGGCCAATACCTGTTTTATTGACTCGAGGAAAACAAAATCGACCTCGGAATACATTATCGGTTGTCAATATTGGGGGTTTTTTTTCAGGTCTAAAATTAGAGGTTATAACATGTCATTTTTCATATCATAACCTCATATCAGCCCGAGACCCCATATAATAATAATAATAATAATAATGGGCATTTATAAAGCGCTATATCCATACACAAGGTGCATGCTCAAAGCGCATTGAAAATAAGAAAATTTAAGGTGATGAGATGAAATGCTATGAAATAAAGCCTAAAAGTAATACTGGTAGCATTGATTAAGGATATTTATAATTAGAGTCTATGGGTAGAATCTATGAATAATAGCTAGAAAATAGATGAGTTTTGAGCTGTGATTTAAAAACAGTCAGTGAGGATGACATTTTGATGACATAAGGAAGTTGGTTCCAAAGTCTTGGAGCAGTACAGCTGAAAGATTTAAGTCCATAACTGGTGTTTTTATACTTTGGCATCTGGAGAAGCTTCAAATTCTGGGATCGAAGATCTTTTGCAGGGGTATAGTCCTCCAAGGTATTTAAAAGATATGCTGGAGCCATATTATGTTGACATTTGTAAGTAATACATAGAGCTTTAAATTTGATTCTCGCTTCGATGGGAAGCCAATGTAGACACTTAAGCACAGGTGTTATGTGACATGCTTTTGGTGTTCTGGTCACAATTCTTGCCGCTACGTTCTGAACTTTCTGGAGCTTGTACAACTGACGTTTACTGATTCCAATCAGTAAGCTATTACTATAGTCAAGTCGTGAATGAACAAGCATTTGCACAAGTATTTTGGCGGCATCTCTGGTTATAAGATGACGTATTTGACTGATGCAACGGAGATGATAATAGCAAGTTTTACAGAGTTTATCTATGTGTGAGTTCATTGAAAGTTGAGAATCAATGATAACTCCAAGATTTCTTGCATGGTCAGTAAAAGGGATTGTAGCAGTTCCGATTTCAACAGAGGTAGCTTGAATATCACGCAAATTACGTTTAGTTCCTACTAACAGTGCCTCTGTTTTCTCATCATTTAACTTCAGCATATTTGATGACATCCATGACTTGATATCAGTTGTGCAATCAGTAGTACGTTGCAGAGCCTCCTGTACATTTTCTGGCTTGAAACTGTCAATCAGTTGCGTATCATCAGCATAAGACTGATGATCCATTTTATTATCCTCTATCACTCTAGCAAGACTATTAGTATAGAGTACAAACAGCACTGGACCCAGCACAGATCCTTGAGGTACTCCACACGCAAGTGAAAAGTGTTTAGACTCTGCTTGATGTATAACCACGGTTTGTGATCTGTTTTTTAAATACGATTCAATTCAGGAGAGCGCAACATTTGTTACACCCATCTCTAGTTGAAGTTTCGAAAGTAGAAGCTTGTGATCCACAGTGTCAAAAGCTGCCGACAGATCTAAGAGTGTTAATGTAGCAATATTCCCTGAATCCACCGGACTTCTTAGTTCGTCCATGACTCGTAGCAAAGCCGTTTCTGTACTGTGGTTATCACGATATGCAGATTGGAAATCATCCATAAGCTCATATTCTCGAAGATGACCCTTAAGTCTTACATTCACGGCCTTTTCAATGATGTTCGATATAAATGACACATTTGATACAGGCCTATAGTTTCTCAGATTGTTAGGATCCAAGTCACTTTTCTTTAAAAGAGGCTTCACAATAGCAGATTTAAGAGAGTCTGGAAAAACTCCACTTGATATACTTGAATTCACCAGATTCGTTATGAAAGGAAGAAGTAAATCTAGATAATCCATCAACAAAGAAGTGGGAATAGGGTCCAGCGAACAAGTTGTTTTCTTTGATGCTCTTATAATCTTCTCAATTTCTTGTTGGGAGAAAGGTTCAAAAGTGGGCAATTCATGGCGAGTTGATGATGCATCAGGAATTTCAGATTATTTTGACATACTTGAAGAGTTTTTCAGATCTTCCTGAATATCCTTGATTTTGGTATCAAAATATTCAGCGAAGTCATTAGCTAGAACCTCATCAGAATCATATTCAGGCAGTTTCACATTGTCTTTTTTACCGAGGAGTTTATTTACGAATTTGTAAAACTTGTCAGAGCATCCTTTCATTTCCAATATTTTATTATTACAGTAATCAGCCTTTGCTTTCCTAACAACTTTATTAAGCTCCTGTCGTCTGTGCCGATAAATCTGTCGATGTATCTCAAGTCGAGACTTCCGCCATTGACGTTCTGCCACTCTGCACTCTCGCTTCGCGTTGAGGACTTGATCATTGTACCAGAAAGAATCTGGTCTCATCCGTACATTCTTAAATTGAACTGGAGCATGTTTATCCAAAAGACTTATCAATGTAGAGTTATACATGTCAGTCAGCACGTTTGGATCTGTTGATGTTTCACTAAACAAGGGGGAGTTTAGAATGTCTGCTTTAAAACCCTCTTTGTCTATACTTCTTAAATTCCGACATGTTATTTGCTCAGGTTTGGGTGTAGGTATACTCATGTTCCATTTCATGCTGACGAAACTGTGATCCGACATCTGCTTATCGATTACTTTGACATCAGTAACCAACGATATTTTTTCAGAAGTAACAACCCAATCCAGTGTATGACCAGACTTATGGGTAGGTGCAGAGACAAGTTGAGTAAGGTTGTGCACAGTCAACAATTTCACTATCTTGTCTCTTTCTAAACAATGCTTGTTGTCAAAATGAACATTAAAATCACCCAAATATATTGTGTTAGTTTTGGTATTTGTTTCAATAAGTTCTCCAAATTCCTCTAAAAATTCAGAACGAGTAAGCTTGTTCTTCTTAGAAGGAGGTGGTCTGTAAATGCAAATTACTTTGACACTTAATTTGTATGAAGTAACCCGTACAGATAAAATCTCAAAGGATTTATATCCATCTGATATTGCGGAGCTTTTCTGAGATTCAACTTGTAGAGAATTCCTGTAGATCACTGCAATTCCACCACCATGCGAATTATCTCAGGGTTGATGCATAAAAGAGTAATTAACTGGCGTTAGTTCAGCAATGACTGCCTCATCCCCTTGAGCTTTCAACCATGTTTCAGTTAGGAATAGTATATCATAAGCATTGTCTTGTATGAATTCAGCAATTTCTAAGGCTTTATTTCTACTTGATTGTGAGTTCCACAGACCAACTTTCAGACAAGTAATGACTGATTTGGCTTGAGGTTGAATAGTATCGGACGGTGGAATAGCAGCACCTATCACGTTATTATCATTGACAACTGTGTAATAAGCCATGATGAGTTCATTTAAAAAGGTTTCATGTAACCCCAGACTGGTCGTTGGACTTGGACCTCTGTATGGGTAATTGAAATATGGCACTGGGATATGAGACTGCATTGGTTGTCCCATGGAAGCATTGCACATTTCATCATAGAAATATGGTCTGGGGGGTAATGAGTCTAATGACATCATTGGTTCATGAGTAAGGACTTCTGCAGACGAAGATGGGTAAGTGTGCTCATCACAGGAGACTGATTCTACTATCAGCTTACTCATCAGTTTAACACCACCACGTGACAAGTGAATACCATCATGAACAAGAACATCGCGGGGTTTCAGAGACATCATATGTTTGAAAATGTCAATAAATGTCACTTGCTTTGCACGACACATTTCTTCCACGGACTTGTTGAGTTGTCTTGCCTTACTGTTATACCAGGAGGGTATCTGTCGCGGGAGAACAGAGCACACATGCACATGCGCATTAGTGATGTTTTTCGTTACATTGAGCAGAGTATCAATTTCCATTTCCATTTCTTCCAAAGGACGGTCAGTAACGTCGTTATCCCCGATAACATATACCAAACTATTCACAGTGGAGTCTTCATTTAGTAAAAGAGGCAATCTTTCACGTATGTCACCTATTGTAGCATCTCTATTTGTGTCCACCACACATTTATGGCGAAGATGAGATGAAAGGATCATACTGCTCATGTTTTTCAACATTGAACTACCAACTATTACTGTGTTGGCAGTCTCAATTCCTTTTGGGAGTGGCTTGACATGCTTTCCATCAGAGCGAACAGCGTCCGCATAAGACATGTTGCTCTCTGGAGGAGAATAGCGTTTCGGGGAGTTATTATTTTGAAACTTGCAAGCATGGGGTTTAGCACTCTGCATGTCCGCTGTGTGAACTGGCTGCTTACGGGTAGAATCCACACGAGTCGAGTAGGATGGACGACGTTCAACAGGGGTCTCCGCTGTGTGAACTGGCTGCTTACGGGTAGAATCCACACGAGTCGAGTATGATGGACGACGTTCAACAGGGGTCTCCGCTGTGTGAATTGGCTGCTTACGGGTAGACTCCACACAAGTCAAGTAGGATGGTTGACGTTCCTTAGGGGTCTCTCCTGTGTGAACTGGCTGCTTACGGGTAGACTCCACACGAGTCGAGTAGGATGGACGACGTTCAACAGTGGTCTCCTCTGTGTGAACTGGCTGCTTAATAGTACGCTCGGTTTGAACTGATACAGAGATTTTGGAATTACTCTTCAATTGGGTTTCGAGTTCCTTTTGACTGGCAGCTAATTTTGATGCAAGATTGGCATTCACAAGTTTTAAATCAGAGATAATTTTTTCTTTTTCTATTAACAAAGCCTTCATCTTCATTAGATTTTCATCTGACGGTTTAGATGCACTGTTAACAATCGGAGTCGTGGTAGTCACAGCTTTGCTGAAAGACGAGTAGTCTTCAGATTCTGTGCACTGGCTGCATGCATAAGGTAAAGTAAAATGTTCCTCCAAGGACACGATCTCTGAGGGCGATAGCTTTTCACATTTATAATGTACCCAGTGTGTCCCCCTGCTACATATCAGTGCACGGGATTTGCAAAGTCGATTGCAATGTGGACATTTCTCATCAACTTTTATGTTTGAGTCCATATTCTGTACAATGTCATTTACATTGTCAATGAAAGTGGCGTGGTCGCCAAGTAGGGATTTTAACTCAGGAAGATCTTGATTTATGAAAGTTTTTAATTGTGGGCCATTTACCAAAGCTCTACTTGTCGTCCTGAACAGGTTAATTGTAAACGCAGGCCGGGAGGCGCTAGTTACACTAATCCTGGTCATGTCCGATTCTATGATGCCATTTTTATCTTGTTTCACATGTGAGGAAAGGATTTTCCTATTGCTAGCATCAATGTAGAAAGAATGAATAGAAGCTCTTATTACTTCAAAACTTCCCGTAGAAAATGTCAGAACAAGGTTATTCCCCTTTTTAAGTTCACAAACTATCTGGGGTCTAGTGGCAGCTTCTTTCTTTTTTGAGAGCAAGTTTTGTTTTACAAAATCATATTTCGAAATTATCGTTTTTGTCACTGGACTTTTTGACGGTAACAACAATGGAGTCACTGTGACGTCACAAACAGTTGCCACAGGCGAGAGGGCTGATATGGGTGTTGTGTTCTTGCCTCTATCACACATGCAAAACACTCAATATTATTGATAGATATATGATAACAGTTTGCAAGAAAGTTTAAAATATGGGAGCATCCGGCTGATATGAGGTATGATATGGAAAAATACATAGTATTGACCTAATCACCAGTCTATAATTGTATTATGTTTAGACCATTGTTTCATGGCATCAACTCTTAAAATCGACGACACTCGAGCGGCGATGAATTGTATCACTACTCAGTAGATAGCACAACTAATATCATTTGAAAACAGTCAATATTCTCTAATCAAGGACTGGAAACTGCTCCACTTGCACCAGAGGTTACGCGAAAAGGAAATGAATTGGCTTGCCCCTTGGAGAGAATGCATCATAATTTGCTTGTTATTGCATTAGACTTATATTTAGTCTCTGAAATTTTGTTTAGTAAAAATCTTATTTTATTAAATTTTTAAAAGGAGCCTCAGACAAATGGAGCAAGAGCAGCCCGGATCTAGACTTGCTTCCATGGGGTGAATTATATGCTCAAGCGTCTGTGTGTAAGACTAGTTTTTGTATATGAAATCATAAATGATCATGGTTGATGGGACTGAAAAGGTGCTAAAGTCCAATCAAAACAGAACTTTTTTGATGTCACAGTTTACAACATTACCTATACTTCTATATACTTATTCTTATATTCTCTGAACAATTTTTGAATAAAACTTTTACAGTTCTCTCGCTCTACCCACTCTTCCTGGTTACAATGAAGCCTTGTTTCCCTATAGTAGCAGGTTGTTATTGACACTGACAGATGTTTCCTGGGAAACTACTACCGGATATAATCATCAACATTAACCCAAATAATGGCAGTCATGTTGATGAACGAAATCTACTAGTATTATAATATTATATATAAACATTAAAAAAATTATCGTGATTAAAACTAGTGCGAGATTAAATGGTTATCACGATATATTTGATTTCAAACTTTTTAATCATATTTTGTGTTATTTGTTGTTTATGACCGGAAAGTTTATGTATATAGATGTGACAAATACACTTATGGACGATGCAAATAAAGCCATTATCATGTTATCGGAAATATACGACACATGTTACATGGGTATAATTACCATTACCACAAATGAAATGTATCACAACATAAACAATTACACATCAAAAGGTTGTTGTCAGCAGAGGCAAAATACGTGAAACGAATGTTTTTCTTCATCACACTAGGTTTGGTGGTCATTTAAAGGGGCAGTAATTAACACGTGTTAGGGGGAATATAAGGTGATATCAGGAAAATGAAAATATATGGTTCAAATTGAAACACAATGTATTTAAACTAAATGAAGCAGTAATGATAAGTAAATAAATTTTAAAGTTCAGCCGTGTCATTTCTTTTTCTTACACAAAATGAAGTAAAGGTGTTCACACAAAATGGCCGCCAATAGACTTTATGTAAATCTTTATAATTTGTTCTCTGAATTTGGATGATAGGTTTGTGTGATGAGGTTTTTGATACTATCAAAGTTATATGTTTAGCATCAACGTACAATTAACTGAATATTTCAAGCATAAATTTTCAAAAACTTGCTATTGCCCCTTTAAGTTATTTTCAAATATAAGAAATAAAAATCATTTAAATGATAATCGGTTCATCTTATTTTTTCGAAAACCTGATAGACTTATGCAGAGTTTTTCTCCAAATATTCAAAAGTTATCTTGAAAACTTATCTAAAGCAGACAGGAAGAAAATGTCGGGTTGATAGCAGTTGTAGGTTATCTAACCAGCATTCGTGTTTATAGGGCGTGAGAATCATTCTGCTGAGCATATAGGCCAAAGCTATTGCTAATTATCATCTGAGAATTATTCATTGTCATATAACTCATATTTGGTATATTTTTTTCAAGTTTAGTTATTCGTGCTTTCAATTCATATAATCAGATAGTCTTTGCATGGACACTAAACCAAATTCCATGCACAAATCCTTTATTAATTACAAAATGATGCAATGTTCAAGATTGTAAAAACTCTATTTGTATTTAAGCTATCGGATGTATAATTACTCAAGACAGATATTAACAGGCATATGCGTTACATATACCTTTAACTAAGAGGATGCACGTTATGTTCACGATTGGTAAAGTATCAGTTGTATTTCAAGCTATCAGATATCATATCATTACCAAGACAGGTACTGCAGAGATATACACGTTACATATGTATACATATCTCCAGAGTTGGAATCACCTGTGGAGCAGGTAACAGTTTCAGGTAGACAATTGTATACATATGACTCTGGTAACCTTGCTAGCAGCACGCGCACAGACCCTGGCTAAAAATAGCTACCGAAACGTGCTCTGCTACTAGCAAATCGCCCTTCGCTGAAAGACGCTTAAAAGAGGATAAACAAAGGTCTTCATATATAAATATATAAATTGCAACTCACGTTGTGAACCCGGGTCTCTCTGCAGCTAGAAATAACCTTGATTTTTATCAATCGTGCAAGATCCATTGAATAGGTGACCTTTGACCTGGTTGTCAAAATAAAGGAAATCACTCAGGCGTTGCTGTCACCAGGCAATGGCTTTGCGGTCTGTTGATTGGGGATGAGCAACCACTTACGAACATTTGCAATCGCAAACACATATCAACACACGTTGTCTGTCCCTTTCTCTCCCACTGAGTGTTTCTAGCTTACCTGTTACATCGTTTCCATGGCAACACACCTGCAGCGTTAGCAGGTTAAAGCTGAGATTTACCTGTTTGGGTTTTATGCGAGAGGGGGAAGGTTGAAACTTGTAAATGAGGTTTCGAGTGTTGCGTTCTCTGATAAGAATTGATATGTGCATCAGGTATATGCTGTATATGTTTTATACACGTGACCCTGAGATGTAAAACTATTTCAATTGTACTTATTTTGAGAAAAGATTTTCTATTTTGGGTTTTTTGGGGGGGTTTGTTTTATACGGAATCAATAATCTTCTTTATCCTTGATTGGAATGTTTTAATGATATAAGTAATGAACTTGGTTGTAGATGAATCATGAAAAACATCGAACTGTTTTTAACGCTATTCATATCACGTACTGTTATTTATAGTGAAAACGTGTTATACGTGCAAGCTTTTCTATTGGTGTTTGATGGTACTCCTCAAGTTACAAAACTTGCTGACCAATCACATCTAAGTTTATGAAAATGGCGAAACAACTTTCTAGTTTCTTCATGCGGATTTTGTTCAAAGAGTACTTGCTTTTTTGTTTGTAATTTTTTTACCATCAGATAATGAATGAAATCGTGCGTTATATCATTTAATCTTGTAACTCTGTATTGATGTTTCGATAGCATGTCCAACACAGTGACCAGTATGATCATGAGTGACTGGTAAATTAGGACCATAACATTGGCTTTTATATGGAATAAATGATGTACATGTACTTAAAAAAATATATTGCAAAAGGCTAATGCTCTCCGTAAAATCAGCTTGTAATCTGAATAAGATTTTCTAGAAATTTTGATGACAAAGAGGTGCGAAATATACACGTTGAGCATCGCCGTGAAAGATAGATGAACAAGGTTTGAGCAAAAATCATTTGGGAGTTGCGCTTTAACAAAGATGACTTTATACGTTTTAAAGGGGCAGTAGCACGGTTTTTGTATTACAGCTTCACTTATTTCAAATACATTGTCTTTTATTTGGAACTATGCATTTTTATTTCCTGGCATCACCTTATATTACCCCCTAAAACGTGCTACTGCCCCTTTAACGTCTGTTTATCAAATAACAATTGCAATTGACAACACAAAATAGTAAACAAATTGTGTCAACATGTTCACGAATAGCATATTCCAAATGCATGCCACAGCATAAACATCAACAATAACAGGAAGGGACTCAATATTGCAATATCAATTATTAATTGGAAAAATTCGGATTGATGGAAATATGCAATTTAATCTCCGATCGAAGTCCGAAACAAAGCTTAGGACGTACGATTTCTCGATTGTCATGTTATAAAAAATAGCGTGTTATACCATCACGAAATAAATTCAGTATAGTCATGTTTTAGAAAATATCGTATTCTAAATAGAAGCGTTCATAAAATCAATCTCAATTCCTCCTGTAATAACATACCTTCTGTCTGAATATGTTACGAATGACCAATGACATTTATATCAACTCTCGAATATAAAAGAACCAAATGATTTGAGGAATATTCCTAATATGTTGTCTCTTTGCAGCGTTCCCTCTCATTTATCAGACAACCACATTTAGATACCAAAATAGTTGATTTGTCCGATTTACTAAGAATCAATTAGAGATTGAATATGCTCTGTTTAGCGAAATCATTTTACCGTGACAAAGATGACTTAACTATAACAGAATATCAGTTTCAGAAGGAAAAAGTGGGTTAAAGACAGCTATTTCATACTTTTTTTTATGCGATTTTGTACTGTCTACCATATACCAAGTATGGACAGCCATCTTCGTGGTTTTATACGATGTGTAAGAAAGACAAGATTAGTACGTTAAAAATAGCTTCATTTGGAATAATTTTTAAGAAAAAATTAAATCAAATCAAATTCTGTGATAGAGTTTACATGTTACCACAGGATTTGTTCAAAATACTCTATTCTCTGCTCATGTTATATGTGTTTCCGCTGTTGTGCAGTATTGCTTGTGTGTTGTGTTTTTTCTTGTTCCTATCTAATTCATTATGAAGAATCTTTTCGTGGAATCTAAATTTTCTAATACAAAGCTGAACACGGCTAAGCTGCTTTGAATACGAGAATTAACCTTCTTGTCATTGAACTGTTTAATTTTATGGTTATACAAAATAATATTAATATTCTGACTGGCTAATTTCAAGATATTATCAATATTCTGATAAAATGTAACTAAAAAAGTTTGGCATCCCTTAAATTTTGTACTTCATGCATTTCCTCTCATTGCGAAAGGGTTTATATTTGTTTTGGTGATGTAATGCTCAGTTGTGTTTGAAAGCAATAGGCGAGTGGAGACGAACGATACGTTGCTCATTATACATTTAAAAACAATAAAGAAAAACAAAACAACTACATGTGCAATTTAATTTATTTCGGTGGAAGTTTCGATCTCATGTAAAATGTATATGAATAACAACAGACCCTCTGGAGGGCTACATGCAATACTATATGATAAACAATGAGAACAATCGTTGTTTAGTTAAAGCAAACAGTAGCATTTTGAATTTATGGAAGCTAAAATTCAATAAATAATGTCAAATATTGACGGAAGCTCTATCAATACAACTTAAATTAGAATATCTTCAGTTGAAGTAAACCTAGCCTCAATAATAGTCGATATACTCCCATATTGAGTCTAGCTAGGTGTAGTAACGGCTCTCGTAAGCCGACTTGAATTGACCAATCAGGGCTCGGCTTACCATTCCGCAATAGTCGTGCTTTCGCACATATAACGTTGGAGGGTCATAGGTCGCCGAAAGGTCGGCTGACGCGACCTCTAACTGTATCTCGCTAGACTCAATATGGGAGTATAGCGAGTATTATTGAGGCTAGGTTTACTTAGACTGGAATATCTTCATCTTGCTAAAAGATATATTTGTATCGACGAATCCCCTTAAAACACATGGTTTCTGTCTCAGGATTTGCTTTGTATCTCAACAGCCCATTTCTCGTGACTACTAACACTATGTACACGCTTGTTAAGCCTATCATCCGGACACAGTCAGTATTGAATTTACGATTATCATCGCATTGTTTATCTACAGGTGATACGCTGCAAATCCTGGGATGAAAATCAACAGATTTGTAGGAGTTATGGGGTAAAATGCCCTATTACAGCATACAGAAAAACCAACATTTTTTATGAAATAACATTGTTTTGCAATTGGAAAAATTATCACAGGATGATTTTGTCTATCTTAAACCTTGCTACTGCCTCTTAAGAAACTTAAATATCAAAAATGTATTAGATTTGGGTCACCAATGTCTAATCTTAACAAGTTCATTTCTATTTAGTTAATGAGTCACTTTGAGAAAGTAAGTGAATTTGAGTATCATAAAAAAATCATCAAGACAAAATATTAGGGATGATTTAGAAAATGTGATACTATGTACTATATACTAGTATACTATGTAGGAATGGAAATACTCAAGCAATAAAACTGCAAACATTAATGAGAATATGATAATTTAAAATCGACATCTTCATTTTCTTTATTTTCCTAAAATCGAACTATTCCCTGTCTGTACATTTATATTCATGATGTAATCCTTGAAAAGCTATTAAAATGCGACTGAAAGATTGAAAGAATGAAGTAAATCATTTAGGAAGATTTTGGGGGGAAAACATGTTTTCTGGTAAAGTTTTAAGCACATATTTGTGTTAATCTTCTTTACAATATATCAAACCAAATCTGATTTTAATTACCCCTCCTTTCAATTATTCTACCGTAATTGTGCGTAATCGAAAACCATGAACACTGAATAAAGCAATAACGACTGAGCTTTTGAATTATTCATTATTGAGCATTTCAATGGCATGCAAAATTCAAGAGATGTGAAGCAAAGGGTGATAATTCATAAATCTCTCGATGACAAATAAGGCCCCGTGCTCCGTCCTTCATAGCTGTCCTCGACCATTTTTAGTTATTATTGATTGCATAGAAATCTTATTCATATGTCTTGATAACAAAAACATCATTGAGTAGTAACCTGGTTCAGGGGCCTGGTTACGCTTGCGTTGATGTACCGCACGCGGAACGACTCCCGGGAACCAGGTTGCATCAGTAGTTGCTATAAAACGAGAGGATCGCCGATTAGAGGCTATGGCACATTTTATGGACAGTCAGATTTTCAAGTCACAAAGGAAGAACGAAACGCAAAACCTTGAATTACCGAGGATGGGTTAAAAAGCCTTGATCAAGACATAATAATGATGTTACACACGTCCCTACTCAGACATCATGTTATGGATCTTTCATCTCTACAATCATCTTGATACTAACACTCAAACTCGCTGCCTTTCTGATATAAGTAATGCGCTTAAAGCTCATGTGAAGTGACCTTCACTCAAACAAATAGGTGAAGGAACTAGGACAAAGTCTTGGAATTGGTTGGGATTAAGATTGAGATTAGGATTTTCGAAAATTAAGCAGGCTTGAGATACGTAGTAACGATGGACGATGATGCTCACATACAAGGGTACTTGACATGATCATTGAGTGCAATATTCTGATCAGAAACACGGCGAGTTGCTCTTAATTTAATGAGATTGTTTAATTTAATGAGATTGATGTAATCTAAATGGTTATTTC
Source organism: Steromphala cineraria (assembly GCA_916613615.1). Lineage (NCBI taxonomy): Eukaryota > Metazoa > Mollusca > Gastropoda > Trochida > Trochidae > Steromphala > Steromphala cineraria. The sequence continues at coordinate 33,513,994 of OU744722.1, read as the reverse complement.
GCCTTCTTTTTCAGCATTCGTTCATCTCGTTTGATTCTATCAACTATTGCAGGCCTAAGAATAAAAATGGTCAAACCACTTAGTAAACATAAAGCTAGAATAGTGAGCAATATAACTGACAGACGGGGAATAAACTTGACGTGTTCCTGCAACGACCCGGGAGTCGTGTCGATGTCGATCTGGGCCGCCGTGAACTGAGACAGCGTCAAAAAGATACTAACGGTGTGAAAGACCTGGTGCCCCTGGCCGATGAGATCGAAGCAACCTGGCCAGATCTTCTCTGGGATGTGGCTAGAGAAGGTGAGAGCACAACCCACAGCCCAACTGATGCTTTTTGCATAGGCGATGAGTCCAGGATCAGCACACTGAACATCAGTCTCGAAGTAGCACTTGGACACGCGAGGATACAGGTAGAACATCAACATCCCCATGTGTAGCCCGAAAGGCACTATCTGCCACAGTTTTCGTTGAACAGAATATGGACAATGGTATTTGATTTTGGCGATGCAACAGCACAGGAAACAGAGCCAGGAGAAGCCGAAGTTTATAGGCAGGAACCAGTTGTTGAACGTCATCCTTGTGTCTTTGTCAGTCCCGAGGTAGAAAACCGGAAGTGCGCCGCCGAATGCGTACAAACCGATTCCTGCATAGTCGGCCTGGAAGCAAGTGTAGTGAATGGGTGGGGACGCCGAATGGAAGGTGTGTGCGATCACACTCAGACTCGTGTACAGCAGACAACACACGCCGAAACCGATCACCGGAACGATTCTTCTGTCGTCTGCTCCGAACTCTTCATAGAAAGAGAGGGTTCTGAACAGGATGACGATAAAGCCGATGAGATGGGTCCAGACGTTGACAGTTTCGTTGTTGAGCTGCAGAACGCTGATGACGTAGGTGAAGAGGTCTTGTCCAGGCAGACGATATCCGGAGAGGACGCCCGGCTCGTGGTACAACTTGGGGATCTCGTCTGCCTTGAAGGTCGGTTGTTTCCGGAGAAGATGGTGCGCCCGGACCAGGAAGGCCTTCAGCTCGGAACACATCTTAGCGGCGTCTGAAATGAGATGAACAATACCTTTGTAAAGAAATGTTTGTAAATTGATTGTCATAACAGTGGTAGGCTATGTTTACTTCAAGAGTGCGACTAATTTAGATCCGGAAATACACCACCTTTTCTTTTGTAATCACTTTACATACACAAACGACTTGATACAATGTTATGCCGCGAGATGATAACCTTCTTGGAGATGGTATCGATTCGATGGCTTCAAACATACCTTTTCAGTTTATCGACCGATTCGATGGCTTCAAAAAACGTTCAATCGTTGTTCAGAAGTATACTATTCATATCCTTGATGAACCGAGAGCTAAGGATGTTCGCTCCCCCAATTCGGTGAATTTAACTTGATGAATTAAGAGTTGTTCTATCGAAATATAAGCATTACCAAATGGGGATAAGTGTGTGTTTTTTTCGAGATATGGTCCTACACAGGTTTTTAACATTGTATTTTATTTGATATACAACAAGCTTCAATGCTGTAAGTGGTAAATCCGATTACGGAGCCTCGATTACCAATGTACATGCAACGGCAACATTTTGATGTTCATTATATTGAAAAGTGGTTCGAGAACAACCCGGAAAATTTCGTTTTACTGAACTCAAGGCTGAATACTCACCAAGAGACGAGCAACGACAATGGAACTTTTTTCGTTTATTCCAACGTGACGTCATAATCTGCAACGTCACAAGTCAATGACGTCAAATAAACAAATTGACGTCATTTCCTTCCAACGATTTGATTTGTTGATTTGTATGGCAAAAACGAACGAAAACTCTGAGACACGTGCTTTTAGGGCGAGGGGATTTACTATAAGGTTTGTAATAGCACAATCCCTTCATTCAATAATAATCATCATATCATTGAGTATATCTAGTTACCAAATCGTCACTTTAATCATTCCCTGATATTAGAGTATATATTGTTGTCAAATTCATTTTTTTATTCCCACTTTAGACAAACGTTTTTTAATTATTGCCACATATGACATAAACGTTGCTAACTGTTCAAAAGTTATTTGAAACGAATGTCATTATGAATCGCTTATTGTGAACTCAAGTTTTCATATGACGTATTTAAGGTTTTTATTTCATGATAAGCGGGCCATAGTTACATAAGTTAGGAAAAAGAAAGTTAGGCCTATAGTCGATGTATATTCTTAAAATATCGATCAAATCAAAACAATTTCTAAACATCCCCTTTCCCCTCAACCGAAAAGGGGATTCCTTTTCACAACAGGGGGGACTTACATTCTGGTTGTACCCTTCAGTACCTTATTTCTGTATAACAGTATTAGTCTCACCTTAAATCAATCTTTGGCCAAGGCTTGTGTTTACATGCAAAACGTACGTACGATGTGTTGTTATGATCTACACAAACATAGGACGTTTATATACATAGGTTTGTTTATAGCAAGCAGATGTCCACAGGTAAAAGCAATTAACACCGGATCTAACACATGTACATTTCAACTGGAATTCATTTAACTGAACCTCATACATATTATTGTTTTAAATACCGTATCATATTTCATGAGATCAAGATTCGATTTGCTGTACTGTTAAATATTGTTAAGTTGGCCATTTGAGACTTCACGACGTTTCATATTACAGCTTGTTTATTTTTTTAAAAGATCATTAAATATAAATAAACCAATTTTAATTAAAATCTCATTAATAATGTAAACAATTAGGAATTTATTTGCAAAATGTTTTAAAAAGGGTTATAATATCTCAATTGTAATTAGATCATGAAAATAAAGTTAATCTGCAGTAAAAACGATCCGATAACGTCACGCATGCAGGCAGAATCGACAGTTATGTAAAAACGCTATCCAAGTCAAATTCCAATATTTGATTTCTGTGACCTACTCTCCGTTGCCTATTCCCAATGACCTGAAAACTACATTTTGTTAAAGAAGACAAAAGCCAATATAATACTTAAACATCCCCCCAAAACACATCCCCACACACGCAAATACGCAAACATAAACACAAGCGCCACATGGCCACATTAACATAAACACCAATGTCGTCCGACTTCAGACGTTTAACAATGGCGTTTTAATTTCATACATTCTAACCTTCCAAAGGATTACACGTGCATTACCTGAACGAAAGATGATATGGATGGTTTCCCGGCTTTGTCACTGGCGTTGTTGGTGACGCACAGCATTCATCTTCAACGGGCATCCATCTTAGTTTTGCTTCAACAGCGATATCGATTTGTCTCTCTCGCGGCTGTCAATCAATCATTCAGTGTGACCTCTGACCTCCGACTACGGTAGACCTAGCATTTAGAAATAATAGCAATCTTCAACAGTCAATGACATGGCGATGCTTTGTCGGAGCAATGCTTACGACTTGAAAACGTAAATATTTTATGTTAATCATTTGTTTACATATATGGAGCGCGTGCAATGAGTGTGGACTCAATCCTACAAGCTCCCCACAGTGTCGATCCGTGTAAAGAGTTCACAAAGAAAGCATAGCCTGAAATTCCGCCGTGTATAAAATTAATCAAATCAATCGTCTAATTGGATTGGCGCTTCTATGCGAGGTTCGCTGCAAAGTCAGTGTGATATTTCCTTCACTTAATCGATAACGGGGGATCTCACTAATTCACTTTGACGTTCCAGCACTTTGATTATAGTACCTCATTATTTCGAGATAACAGTTCACTGTACATTAGGCACGACGTCATTTTTATTACGGACTTCTTATCGTCTCGTAATTAAGTAAATATTGGTAACAATTTATGCCTCCTTAATTGTTGCTTGCATTTAAATCGTAACTGTGTGCATTGGTTTTATCACTTGTCATGATGTTAAAATAAGATTTGGCATTGAAATTGTTAAAAGTAAGATTTCAAAATCGAATGCAAAAACTAAGTTTTTTCGTGAATGCGTGTTCTTTTTAATTAGCATATTTAAAAGTGCAATTTAATACATCAGTTTAGCTGGGTGCCTGGTTTTGTGCAATTGATGATGAAACAACATGAAACGCACATAAAATACCCATTTCCTAGACCGTTGTTTTAGATTGGGTCCATGTCGCCAATGACACTTACAATAAATGTATAGTTTATTAGATAAAATTCAACTGTTTAATGTACATGAAACTAAGATAGTTACATACTTTTTCATGCATAAGCATAGGTTAGGTGTCTAAGTGATAGTGCTGTGAAATTAGTTCAGTTTTGTTACTTTATTAATAACCCAAACAAATTGAAATAAATCAGGTTTCCGATTTTTGTACTTGAAAACACTTTCATGTTTCCGATTTTATCACTTGATTTGAATATACAATATTGAAAAACGCCGATATAAATAAGCTCCCTTATTCATTGTATTGAATAAGGCTTGTCCAATTCGGTCTTTCTGTTAGTTTCGAATACGAATGAACATTTGTGGAATGGTTTCTTTAAAAGTTTATTTCCTACACTGCTTATTCTGGATGGTAAAACATCATTGATCCTGTTTTGAGATTGAAATACAGAGGTTACACAAGTTATTGTATTTATTTAACTGATTATAATTTACGATACATCAAGAGATGGGGAGGAGGACTGCAACATCGTCCGTTCTCGAAAGAGAATTTGGAAACGTTTGTGTGTGCATTGCCTTAACAATAAAATTAAGTTTATCTCTGTGAAAATATAAAAATATACAAGAAAATTGTAATTAAATGTTTCTCAATGTATGTCACATTGTCTAGTGTACTTTGTTTATATCGTTCTTAAAACCCTCCTAGAGAAGGTTTCATTTTATATCAATTATTTTGTGAAAATGATGTCAATAATGCTTATAAAATTTACTTCCCCATTACAGCCTAAAGGTTTCGTTTTAAATCGTTGACATATACACATTGAACGTTAAGCAAATATGTACGAGTTTCCGGTAACCATTTCAACATTTTATGACGTAATAAAAGCTAATTAAGTCTGTAAATGTTGTAAAAATCTTAATATTTGATAGAATGTATAACTGGGGTTTTTTTTCAAATCTTTAGAGATAAGGTTCTATTTCCATTAAAATTATGAATCCAAATGCATATCTTGACTACTATATTTTTGGCGATACACTTTAACGTTTACTGTCATGTCCGTTAATATTTTACGGTTGCTTCGATTACTGTAAAGTGAAAAGTAAAATTTCTTTGTGAAAACCAAATAATACGATATTAAGATTATATTCAATTGCATTTCGTCATCAACGTTGTTTCATTCTCGAAGCTTTATAGCTTATTATAAGGAAGAATATGATATCTGGATATCTGGCTGGATATAATAACTCGAGAATAAACATTTGAAAATCAAGCCGTTTATAATCGCCATTTCTAATTCAACAATTTCATGAAACGTATTCTTACAACTTCTCAGCTTATCTCGACAGACAAATCAAAACACAGTTGCTTTATAACGCAGTATACCATATTGGCGTTATAGCGAAACACTGTCGCCACTCACCTTAACACATCGATTTGTCCAAAACCTTGTCTTTTCACAACACGGGAAGTAAATTTAATCTCCGCAGATCGTAAATATTTTGATACTACACCAAACACCGTTATCACATTGTTATATCGACTCATAAATATGAAATATAATAGTTGTTTTCCTTCCGTGGTGGGACACTAGACACCTAGCTAGTATTGCCTTGGTTGCAATGTTATAACAGAGACCATGGCTCCTTTGTTGTGAACTACGGTCTTACTAACGCCAATGTCACTTATACCACGGACTGAACTACTTTTTATGAGCAAGACTGTGTCAACATTAACAAAAATATGCACTTTATTACATAAATTTGATCTTACAGATTGAGCAGCATTTGAGGTCATTATTAGGACATGTACAGCTTTGTTTCAAAAGGTACCCTTTAAAGGGGCAGTAGCACGTTTTTTGAAAATTTTATATTTTAAAGTTTTCACTGATTATTGTACGTTTTTGCTAATTGTATAATGTTGAGAGTGTCACAAATCTCATTACACAACACAATCATCCGAAGTCAGAGGACATATTTGCTCTTTGTCCTCTGACATTGGCAGAACGTTACATTATATATTTGATTTATTACTGCTTCTTTGTGGTCTAACTATTACCAAAACAAGTGAATACTAACGTTAACATTATTGCGATCTTTTAACAGTGCATTCAAGCTACCTTGGTGACTTAACATCAGCTTTAGCGTTTTAAGCAACTTCTGTCGGGTTGATGCCAGTGTTTGCTTTGTGGCGTAGTGATACATTCACTTCTGTCGGGTTGATGTCACTGTCTGATTTGTTGTTCAGTGATACCCTCACTTCTGTCGGGTTGATGACAGTGTCTGATTTCTGGCGTAGTGATACACTCACTTCTGTCGGGTTGATGTCAATGTCTGATTTGTGGCGTTGTGATACACTCACCTCTGTCGGGTTGATGTCAATGTCTAATTTGTGGCGTAGTGATACACTCACTTCTGTCGGGTTGATGTCACTGTCTGATTTGTTGTTCAGTGATACACTCACTTCTGTCGGGTTGATGTCAGTGTCTGATTTGTGGCGTAGTGATACACTCACTTCTGTCGGGTTGATGTCAAAGTCTGATTTGTGGCGTAGTTATACACTCAACTCTGTCGGGTTTATGTCAATGTCTGATTTGTTGCGTTGTGATACACTCACCTCTGTCGGGTTGATGTCAATGTTTGCTTTGTGGCGTAGTGATACACTCACTTCTGTCGGGTTGATGTCAGTGTCTGTGTCACTGTCTGATTTGTGGCGTAGTGATACACTCACCTCTGTCGGGTTTATATCAATGTCTGATTTGTTGCGTAGTGATACACTCACTTCTGTCGGGTTGATGTCAGTGTCTGATTTGTTGCGTAGTGATACACTCACTTCTGTCGGGTTGATGTCAGTGTCTGATTTGTTGCGTAGTGATACACTCACTTCTGTCGGGTTGATGTCAGTGTCTGATTTGTGGCGTAGTGATACACTCACTTCTGTCGGGTTGATGTCACTGTCTGATTTGTGGCGTAGTGATACACTCACCTCTGTCGGGTTTATGTCAATGTCTGATTTGTTGCGTAGTGATACACTCACTTCTGTCGGGTTGATGTCAGTGTCTGATTTGTGGCGTAGTGATACACTCACTTCTGTCGGGTTGATGTCAATGTCTGATTTGTGGCGTAGTGATACACTCACCTCTGTCGGGTTGATGTCAATGTCTGATTTGTTGCGTAGTGATACACTCACCTCTGTCGGGCTGATATCAGTGTCCTATTTGTGGCGTAGTGATACACTCACCTCTGTCGGGCTGATGTCAGTGTCTGATTTGTGGCGTAGTGATACACTCACCTCTGTCGGGCTGATGTCAGTGTCTGATTTGTTGCGTAGTGATACACTCATCTCTGTCATTGAGGGAGCACCACGTGTGTATAAAAGCTTAACATTAATCAAATTATAAATTAACAAATAACAAATATAAACATTCAATACAAATAATAAATCAAGTTAATAAAGTATTAAGATGGATTCACTCCAGTAACAAAAACAAAATACACATTATTTCAGTTCATAATAGATGATTCATATGAAAGCCCAACTTCATATTCAGTTGATAAATGCGATAGTACATACTTATCTTTATGGAGAGAACACCTGTCACAATTAACTATACATATATATTTATCAAATTACATTTATAAACACCGTGTCCTTCAATGTGTGACTGCTCTCTAATAAATAATTGAATATGACACTGATATACGTTTGCTAAACATATTTATCTCTTACTGTCAATAGTAACAGTGTTTTCATTCGACGCCTTGTTGTCCACCGTAAGTAGCTTGTCGCTTGTCTTAAGAATTATGAAGTCATGAAGTCAAGAAGCTAAGATTATCACCTAAAGATTCGTAAGATATTCAAAGTGTTTCTACCCACAAAGTTTATGTAATGACATGTCGTTTTGTTGCCTGATCGTTCATGAAGTTTATGTAAATATCCATCCCTTGAATGTAATTTTTCTTCTTTTCTCCTTCTGTAATGTTGAAGAAATGTAATTCATAGAGAAAAATGTCTCTGAAATATTTGAGAAAGAAGAGCGATATCTTTATCTGTTTGTTTGACAGCTAACTATGATAATAAAAATATATATTTACTTCTTTGTACTTAAGGACATGTTAACTATGAAAGTAAACGTGTATGAAATCCTACAGAAGTAAACGTGTATGAAATCCTAAAAAGGGAAAGTGTGTGAAATCCTACAAAAGTAAAAGTGTATGAAAAACTACAAAGTAAACGTGCAACAACGTAAATCTTTAAAAAATGAACGTGTATAGGAAATCCTACAAAGGTTAACGTGTATGAAATCTTACAAAAGTTAACATGTATGAAATCTTACAAAAGTTAAAGGGGCAGTAGCACGTTTTTTGATAATTTCATATTTTAAATTTGTCACTGATACTTGTATTAAGTTAATGCTAAATGTATTACTTTGACAGTGTCAAAAATCTCATTACACAAGCCAATCATCCATAGTCAGAGGACAAAGTATGAAGATTCTCATAAAATCCATTGGCGGCCATTTTGTGTGAACACCTTTAATTCATTTTGTGTAAGAAAAAGGAATCGCACGGCTAATCTTTACGTTATATATTTGAATTATTACTGCTCCATTGAGTTTAAATACATTGTCTTTCAATTGAAACCATTAATTTTCATTTTCCTAACATCACCTTATATTCCCCCTAAAAACGTGCTACTGTCCCTTTAAGAAACATGAATTCATGAAGTCAAGATTATCACCTAAACTTCGTAAGATTTTCAAAGTTTCTACCAACAAAGTGTATGTAATGACATGTCGTTTTGTTGCCTGATCGTGCATAAAGTTTATGTAAATATCAAGCCTTGAACGTGTTTTTCTTCTTTTCTTCTTCTTCTGTTATGTTGAAGAAATGTAATTCATAGAGAAGAAATGTCTCTGATATATTTGAGAAAGTAAAACGAGATGTGTATCTCTTTGTTTGACAGCAAACTATGTTAATAAAAAAATATGCATTTTCTTCTTAATACCACCGACCAAGCATTATAACGAAATGATACAGTAACTCAAAGGCCATGTAAACAAAGAAAGTAAACTTGTATGAAATCCTACAAAGTGAACATGTATGAAATTCTACAAAAGTAAACGTGTGAGAAATCCTACACAAATAAACGTGTATGAAATCCTACAAAAGTAAACGTGTATGAAATCCTACAAAAATTAAGGTGTATGAAATTAAGAAATCCTACAAAAATAAAGGTGTATGAAATTCTACAAAAATAAAGGTGTATGAAATCCTACAAAGGTAAAGGTGTATGAAATCCTACAAAAGTAAAGGTGTTTTATATAAAATTACATGCATCATCGGAAAAAAGATACTTTAAAGTACAGTACCCCCCTTTTTTTTAATTTAAATTTATTCCAAATGAATTATTTCAGAGCGTCAAAATTTTGTTTTTCAATCCGATAATCTCTTTTCGTAGAAGAACTAGTATAGTAGCGGTTTATTCCGTTATAAATGGAAAATCTCAAGTATCAAGCTAAAACCACTGGTTGCCATTTTTGTGTGAACATTGCTGAGTTTTTTCACTTTATCATTCTTGATTTACTATTTTCGCGTTTTTGTCGCACTAGTATTGTCCGTTATATAAGTCAAATCAAGTAAAATCAAGTAAAATATTTCAGTGTGTCTTGATTTTTCTTTCAAAAACCTTCATCTTTATTTTCTTTATCTTTCCAATATTTATTTTAGAAGATTTTTCACCTTCTTTCTTTCAAATACATATATTGAATTTATTTTGAAAAATATTTTATAATTCCCCTTACCGGGTTCAAATTTAATACTGTTTCATATTTTTTGCATCTTTCTTCAAAGTTTCTGTTTGTTCTGGTTCTAATGTTCGTATTTGTTCCGTTATTCCCTTTTTACATCCGTTGATTTCTCAATGTTTACCACAATATTCGTTATTAATATTAATATGTATGGTTGGCATTGTCATCGTCGTCTTCGTCATGACGTCATCATTATATCAAAAGAGGTTTTCCGAATAACTTATTACGTTACAAATGATACCGATATAATAGAGGGAACTTTGCATGGACACGATCATCAAGCTAATCCCTTTTTATGTAATTAATATCTCATTACGTAAGCATCAATACTGCCCAATTGAAATGTCATAATGGGAGTGCTATGATTGAAGCTGAAGTCGTATAATGGACGTTAACTGAAATGATAAAGACTAATTTTCTTATCGCATAAAGAATGTGCCAAATCATATCCGTTAATATGTAAACGGATAATGTGCGTGAATGGTAGAAACGACGACTCAGCCTGTTTATGTCTAATGAATCGTACTGGGTATGATACGAAAGCAAAATCGACAGTGTGGTAGAGGGTTAAAAACAAGACAGTCACAGAAATGCAATTTGAATATAAAAAATCATTATATTAATTTAACTGTTTTGATATTTCATAATAAAAGTATAATTTAATGACATTTCAATATATTGAAATATAGTACAGTGCAAAGTATTGTAGATTGCTTCGGTAAAATCCATACGATTGTGCATTTATATGAAAAGGTATCAAACTCCTTGGTAAAATTATGTGAATATCATATTCTCACGATGTAATGTTTAAAAAAGTATATATGTCTAGTGAAATCTAAGATAAATTTAAGAAATCTTTGAACGTTTACTAAATTTCAAGCCTATTGAATATTTGGATAATGACGTAGGCCTAATTTGTTATAGATTTACTCAATGATGTTTTGTAATGCAAAGTTATGTAATTTGTTATATTGAAAAGAGTGATAAAAAAGAACTTTGAGAGATTTTTTTTATTCTGTCCTTACTTGAAGAAAAAGAAATAAAAATCATATTTAGGCCTACTCCACATAATTTCAAAATCCATAATCGGTTATATGTTATCATAATCGTTCTTTATTCGATAACTTCACCTAGTTGTTGGATGTTTGTTTACACCCTAATATTTGATTAATGATAATGATTTTAAACTAGCCCTTGAGGTCATTCCATTCATTGCTTGGTTGACAAGTAACGCGCAGGTTGTTTGCGCTGTTAACCAATCAGATTCATTTTAATATTTACTGCGATCAGAGGTTGGGACGGTCGTGGAAGCGAGCAGACGATATCTTGTTTGCTCGTTTACTGTGAAAGTCCATATTGTAAAAGATCACAGATTTGCGGCAGATTAGCATGGCAAATTGCGTGAGCTTTTCGGGGAACAGTTGTGTATAATGTCGCCATTTGCTGAACTAAAGGTGAGAACGTTAATGGTTTCTGTTGTGATATGTCATGCGTAACGACAGCCAGTCTTGATTTGTTATGAATAACAAAACCATGTTGAATGAAAAAGGTAAGAGCATATTCTACGAATATGAGCAAATTTTGATTGAATATTGAGTGTGTAATGTTTGTCTTTCATACATCATATCAAGAAATGATATATAGGCCTACGTAGGCCTTTCTAGAAGATATCTTCCTATTTAGGACACTTTAGTATCTATAGCTACGTAATTTACAAATGGTGTTGTGTTTTTATAACAAATGGATCTAATAATTGAGTTTGATTTGTGGTGACAATTTGAAGTTTTCCCAAGCAACGCAATGTCACAGGTATAATAACTTGACCCCAAAATGTATCATTTCTGCTTGATTTCCTTGACCCACTTTCGTTTACGCTTGGTTTACTTTCCCTACTTATAATGCGGGAAGGTAAAACTCACCACGTTCCTTTATAAAGTGATTCAATAGTCTACTCTAGCGTTCTTTTGCACTGAAAGTTTTGTTTTACGTTATGATTTTTCGTTTCTTTTTGCTCTAAGTGATATTCTTTGACAACGAAGTAATATGACTTATTTGTATGATAAAACCGTGACAAAAAAAACTAATTTTGGTCAACGGTCTTTTTAAACCTAAAGCGAGAGATTTATTATCAGCATGTTATGTCACCAGTAGATATTGATTTCTATAGGCATTTGAAACATTCAACGATAGAAAATTAAATAAAAAAGTATCCAGAGAAAGTTTAGTTTGCATTTTCGTATTTTATCACACACACAAACATCTTTTAAATTAAAAGTATGACGTTTAAAAATATTTAGAAAACTTGAAATATTTCAATTTGTGTTTGTAAAGAAAAATGCCTTTTTAGGATTTTTTTTTACCAAAATGAAAATAATCTGTTTTTCTTTTTAAAATTGTGTAAAATGGGAATAAACAAAGAATTGAAGGAGCCTACCTACGAATACTACAATTGATTGAGGAAAGCTTTCCGAAGTAAATTTATATCCAATTATAATAAATTATTATTTAATTAAGTATAGTCTGATGGTATGTTTGAAACAAAAATTAAACTAGTTCATCCATTTATTTAAAGCATCAAAATTAATTGTTCATTATATAATGCAAACCAACGTCAAAATTCAGTATAAAAGAAAAGTAAGAATCACGTGTTTATCCAAGCGGGATCCGGGCGTGATACTGTTTGTAACACTTCTTTCTGTGTTGCTTGGTTACTCGTGAGATTAATTTCAAAAATCATTTTCATATCTGCGCATGTACTTGTTTGCACGGAATGGTTTAAATCTTTTGTTTCATTCATCAGTTCAAGTAAGTACGAAATCTATTATACTACGATGATTACGATCGATTTTATTATATATATTACATATTTATTTCATACATCTGTTTACGTAATTCCAGACACCTGTTTGATGCCATTCGTACACGTATGTGGTATGGACGTTTAGTTTTCTAAACATTCAACCGTTTATCATTCGATTGTATATTCATCTATTCAGTTGATTCGAGTTCTATACTTTTCTCAGTTCATCTTTTATAAATTACCGAAACCTTTATTAAGTATTTTTCACATGTTGTATTTTATTATACACTCTTTCGTGTAACAATGCCTTTGTAAATTATTTTGGATATGTTTCTGTTGGTTAATAGATATCGTTGTATGATATACAAATTTAGTTTATAAAACCTGTGACGCACTTAACACATCATATTCAACCCAATATGTAACACCAACATTCAACCCTTCTATGTATCTATGGAGTGTGACTCAACCATTCACATGATATCGTATGTGTCACTGTTGATTATTAAAAGTCATGATATTTTATGAATTAAATGAAATGGGTTTATCTATGTTTTCATGATAATGTTTCCGCGTATATTTATTTCTTTTAAAAGACAGTAATGTAAAACCCTATAAAATGATAATCGCATATAGCATGCATACACATACTGTTGACAATGCCTACATCAGTGTTGGTCTTAACAGGAAATAAGACAGACTGGCGTTAAGGTTTGTGTTTAATGTTGTGATTGAATATTATGATAATAATCATTTCATCTGCGACAATTATCGCCAGTATGAAGTACATCATATTTTTGCGAGGCTACATGGGACAATCGTTATCGGGTACTCGGTGTTGATAATAAAACCATAAATCTTTTACATTGCATTCTCTCTCCACAGAGGCAGATCAAGTTATGAAATGTTGATACAGCCTCTGTTATATTACGCCGACTTTGTGGGATAGCATTGGAGACGCCTGATTGGAGACAATCAAAGTTAGTTGTGCAATCAGCGACGCCGATCTAAAATCATCATTTTGGCTACTGAATCATGGCAAAAGCATTGCGATAAGAACCACTCTTTCCATGCGAGAAGCGTTGCCATTTGATAAAGAAATTCAAATAGATTGTGGTGCATTTTTTCCCGCTAGGGTAAACTGCCGGAATCCACGGATTTCGGCGTAATAGAACAGAGGCTGTATCAACATTTCATGACTTGATCTGCCTCTGTGAGGAGAGAATGTTTACATTGACAATCAAAGCATTAATGAAGTGTAGAAGTCTCCTGCTCCCTTTGTCCAGAAAAGTCATCTACTGTAGCTGCTGGATCGTTTCCCAGATAAAGATGGCCGGGGGTGTTCTACATGGTCTTTTTTATTGTGTAATTTGTGATTTCATAATAATGGTAAACAAAACGTATGCTTTATTCCAAAGTATTAACTTCAAAAGTTGAATGGATCCCGAGAGTGCTCACTACCCAAACGAAAATCCTGTATCCGCACTGCCTTTTAACGATCTATTGCATACCTGACGTACTTGGTTAACCTCAACCAAATTCTATCTTCAGCCAGTTTCTTTGATATGATGCACCAAGTCTCAGGTCTCTTTACTTGACAATTTCAAAAGTTTCCTGACGTGATTCGTAATCTGATAATTCCTAATGCTCACGCTTATCATTTCTAGCTAGAGAATCACTTCTGTCGTAGTACCCCACCAACAATCTATACCAGAGGTCTGACTTGCTTGGTTATCGATACTTCTAAGGTGACTCTAGTCATTTCTTTGGGAAAAGACCTTCAAACTGACACGGTCTCACGTGCTCAGTCATACATTAGCAACATTCCTAACTCTCTATATTTCTTCCAGATGAGGTACTGACTCCGAGGTCCAAACGCTCCCATACCAATTTCCAGGACGTGCTTGTGATATACAAAATTTACAAACTTGTTCTTTATATTTACCAAGATGTTCACTGTGACGTCCTGCATCAACGCTCTACAAAATGCCTGAATCCTTCGTTGTCTCAAACTTCTGAAGTCTAACTCTCCATTTATTTCAGTTGAGCTGCTTCCAACTAAAGTCCCGCATCAACGATGTACAATATGTCTTTCGCCCTTTGTTAGCTCAAATACTTTACCCTAACACTTCATTGATTTCAGGTGAGGAACTGATCCGGAAGTCCCTGAACTGTTCAAGATGTCTGACGTGTTGGGCTACCTGAAGATCCTGATGCGGATCCCGCACTACCAGCCGACCCTCCCCGTGCAGCAGGTGCCCCTCATGTTCGTGGAGCCCTTCATCCTGAGCGGGTACCGTCCAACCAACAAGTCCTGGTCCTACTACCTCCTCAGCTTCTTCCAGCTCCACAATGAGTCCGGGAACGTGTGGACTCACAGCCTGGCCTTCCTGCTCATCCTCCTCCAGGTTGGCCGCATGTCTTTCTCCATAGACTTCAGCACCCACAAGGACGCCCCTGTCGTTATAGGATTTGCTGTTGCAAGCCTCTTGAACACCTTCCTTAGCTCTGCTTGCCATCTTTTGCATACGAAGTCTCCCAAATGGCATTATATATGGTTCCTGATAGACTATGCTGGAGTGACTATTGGAAGTTTCGGAACTGGATTGGCCTGCTTCTACGTGTGTTCCCAGAAAGATGTGTATGCTGTCGTTGAACCCTACTTCTTGCCATTGAACGTGATGATGAGCTGCCTTGGATTTCTCTGTTGTGGAATTGCTAAACTTTGTCTGAATGATCCTCACAGTATGAAACGTAAGCTGCTTATGGTCGGCTCCCTAGGAACTCAAGCTACTCTTCTAGGATTGCCAGTCCTTGCCAGATACATTCCTTGCATTCTGGACGAATCTTGCCATCTCTCGTCTCTGATGCATCTTCATTTCATCTTCATCGGCCTCGTCGTCTCCGCCATTACATTCTCCACGCGAATGCCAGAACAGCTCAAACCGGGTCACTTTGACCTTTTTGGGCACGGTCATCAGATCTTCCACGTGAGTGTCATGGTAACCATTCTTGTTGAACTTGAAGGGGTTCGAATTGATATCGTTTCCGGTTCTACTGCGCATACACGACCGGATGCTTGGTCTTTCTTCTATGCCACAGTGGCGTTGATTGTTATCGAGGTTGTTACATTGCTATGCATGAATGGACTCATCGACGAGAAAGTAAGAGAAGTTCTAAGTGCTTCAAAGTGTGAATAAATGTACAGAGTATGGAAATTCTATTTAGAAACCTGAATTAAGTATATCTTAATGTTATTTCAGCGTAGAAGTGCTGACATAGGTTTGTTGCTCGTGTTGGTGTATTATCAATAAACCTCGAATCATCTTTTCAAATCATACTTAGTTTCATCCCCATAGTCTTTCCACTTTTTCGCTTTTCTTAGTGCAAATTTCATGTTTGATACGACGAATTCAGTATTTTGAAACATAACGCTATAATCATTCATTACTTGGTAAAGAAAACGGAATCAAGAAAGTTTACCCTTTTGTCAATGTTAATGTGTCATTATTATATGTGTAATTGTGCAAATTCTTTTTGTTATTGTATGCGGTGACAGGGCATGGTCCCTTATTAGTTCATACCATAAGTATGTAATTGACGTTCAAGCGAAATTCAAATTTAATATTTCCTCTTGAATTCACCAGTAGACGCGCAAACCCATGGCTTGCAGTCTTAAAAAATCGTTTATTTTTATATGGACATTTGCTATTTTCTTAGGTATTTGGTCAAAGTTTAAACCGTTTTTACCTGGTTTCTATTGCCTTCAATTATTATTTTCAGTGTATATTTTTAGCTCTCTGATTAATTAAACTGTCAATAAAATCTGGTTGAAGGTTGAAGTTTCAATATCTTATCTCACGTACCATCCAAGGAAATGAAAGACTGACTATAGTTATACTTTAGTTAAGTTAACTTTAGTCATAGTTATGTTTTCTACATAATAATGATCATGATTTGGTTTATGATTTATAAAACAACATTCCTAAGCGCCCTTCACTAGCCAAGATTGTATTCATTAACTAATATGTTTTATGCTATTGTCAAAATGACAATAAAAAACATTAATGTATCGTTGTTTTCATAACTGTTCCTATCAAACTAATGTTTAATTGCTTACTCCAAATTGCTCTTTGATCAAGATGCCTAATGCAGGTGATGTAACTAGTTAACTAATCATTAGTGTGGTAATGTCTATAGAACTTCCTTTTTGAAGTGACATAACTAGTAGTCAAACGTCCGACCCCATTTCGAGCTTGATTTGTGTAGCCATGATATAATGCTTTTTACACAGACTTTTGCTTTGATGCCTATGGATATTTTTCAGATATCTTATGTACAAAAAATAAAAAGGAACCTATTACCTATTTGGCGGTAATATTTGCTTATTTTGGGCCATATTTTGATAATTATTTTTGGCTGTTGAATTGGACCAATCATAGAAATAATCATTTTCGATACTTAAAGATAATTGATATGCTGTTTAGATACCGTATTGAAGCTTAAGAACTATGAAATCACTTTTAAGCTTTATCTAAGCCTCCAAGCGATGTCGTATCCTTAATTTATTAAACTTTATTTATATTCTTTGGGGAAATGTAAACGTTTGTAGTTACCCACCCTTTTATGTTTTATCTTATTTAATTTAGTAAGACATGTTTGTTTACAAAACATAGTGAGAAGTTGTGTTTTAGTAGCCTTTTGGCTTTATTGCGAGCAGAAAGGTCTCTGTAACTATCTGACCTTGTCGTAAAATATGGTTAGAAATCAATGTTTGTGTACATATACTATATAAATGTACTTTTTGGGAATCATCTTTGATTTGATTTATGACTACATCATTTCCTAAAGACATATTATACCTCGGGCAGTTCCTGTATTTTCTTAAGTATATGTTCTACGATCATGTTGTTGCTCACACATATCAATCTACATCCTGCTACATCAGCTTATTTGTATCTCGTCATAACCTTGAATCTAGCAATATTTGCAGTAAGCGGATTACAGGACCGCTGGGTTCCGAGACATTTTGGTACTGGCTTGTCTGGAATAAGTCCATGCAAGGTTGATATCAATCCACACTGCTACATCAGCTCATTTGTGTCTCCCACATTAACTTCAATTCCTTTGCTGTTAACAATAGTTGCAGGACGCGGATGACGGGACAGTTGGGTTCTAAAGCATTTTTAGGCTCCTTGCAGATATTTTGGAAAAAGTCCATGCAATAAATAATCATAAGCAACAAGCTGTTCCCAGCGAGCATTTATTCCACTATATGTCATACATCGTTAGATGCTAGGGTATTGTATAAGCTCTGCGGAGACAAATACCCGGAAGTAGCAGGATGATCAATATGTACATTCGTCTGTGTATATGCTCTGTAAAGACAATTCTGATAGCACACTTTTGTATGCAAAGTATAAATCAACTCTTGTCGCTATGTGATAAGACATGTATTCCCTCCATGGTGCTCATTATTCCATATTTTGACGTGTGATAATCTTCGATAATCCAGGGACCATGTTCTTCTTCAGAAACTCCTGGAAATTCTTTGAAAAAATATTGCATCGCTTACATACAATGGCCTTGTTGCACGCTGTCATTTAACAAAGACACGCTTGATATATTGCTTAACCCATTAAAATATTTTGGGAGTACTGGTTTATAAATGTTAACCATTTCAAACTCAAAAATATACTTTTGTTTTCTTAAAACAAAGTTATTCTAATATTTCTTATTTGAATTTAATTTTATCGAATAAAAAATACTCTATGGAATCAGATAAGAAGTTTGATATTTTCAATTTGAAATGCCTTCAAAATTTGATGTTCAAAAACCTTTAGTCAAATCTATGTCAAATCAAAGAGCATGTTAGTTTCTATGCTGTTAAAATTTCAGGGAGAAAACTGAAAGTAGAGTGTCTCTCATTATCGAAGATGTGTGATACATGCTGATTGCCGACTGTTTTATGACAGAGTTAGCAGTGTTTTACAGCGTTGCAAATACTGGTGTGATAAGCCTATTCTGTTTGTTCGTGTGGTGATCTACAGTGCATGTCATATCTCTACATGCAAAATGCTGATAACGCAATGTGCCTTATTTCCAATAAACTATGTGGAACATATGTTGTCATGGTTATTATTTACAGCAGCGTATAAAATAAATTTGAAACATAGCCTGTCCTGAAAATTAATTGGTCAATTCCTAAGGGGAAAATATAGAAATATATTGAAAAGTTACCAGTCCTGACCAAAATGTAACCAGTCCTGGCAAAAAATAGCCAGTCAAGGACTGGCGGACTGGCTATATTTTACACACTGTTTACAGCGAATTGTCCTGATGCTATAAACCCAAGTGTTAATTTCTTTATGTTCAATTATATTTCCTGCTTTTTTGAAAGGTTATATGCCACTGATATTTTTGACCTTCGAAGCTCAAGTGTGATAGTGTGGATCAAATTCTAGATCCGGTCGACAGGATAACTAGAAGTTGGTTGTCATCAACAGTCATCAAGAATATGATCATGAGTCGTTATGCATTATATCATAGCAACATTTATCGATAGGGTTTCCATAAGTACTCAATGCTTGTAAACGGTTGGACCCACACCGAAATGCTATAAGTATAAGCAGTCAACAGCCTTTGGGAGAGTTCCACTTTTCACGTCAAGAATGATATATAATAGTAAGAACAAAAGCAGATGTTTGCAACTTAGAACTTTTGCAAGATGGGTATCAGGGTATATGTTGGAGCTCATTTCCGCGGAGACATTTACTCTTATGCAGAATGAAGATTCGTATAACAATTTCATTTTATGAGATTCTTTTTTTAAAAAGTTGTTTTAATTGAAATAAGCTTTGCATTTCGGGTGGTCTTTACACATGAAAATAAAGCTTTAGAGCAAATTCTAGATTGCAATTTTACATAGTGAAACACCTAATAAATAACACGGAAGTATTAATTCGAGGTCACTGCGACCTTACATCATATAACACATTACCAAAAGTTTTCACGTCAACTAATAATCGCTCCAGGCATACCTACTTCGATTTGAATCCTTGGCCTAATGAGGTCACTTAAACTGGGTTCCCGCTGAATGAGATATTCCCTATGTACAGGGACGTCACGGTTAAATGCGTTCTAATAACACGGCAACCACTGCACTACTAGTTGTCTAGTGTCCCACCACGGAAGGAAAATAACTATCATATTTCATATTTCTGAGTCGATTTAACAATGTAATAACGGTGTTTGGTGTAGTATCACAATATTTACGATCTGCGGAGATTAAATTTACTTCCCGTGTTGTGAAGAGACGAGGTTTTGGAAAAAATCGATGTGTTAAGGTGAGTGGTGACAGTGTTTCGCTATAACGCGAATATGGTATACTGCGTTATAAAGCAAGTTTGTTTTCATAAGTCTGTCTAGACAAACCAAGAAGTTGTAACATTATGATTTATTGAACAGGTTGATGGTGATAAGAAACCACTTTTTGGTTAATTTTCAATTCAGTTACATATCCTCGAATTATATACTTCCTCGTTGTAAACTGATGCTTCTACACTGAATGAATTCAAGTCTATATCAACAAATCACGTCGAGTGAAGACTTTCTTAGAAGAATTTCAATTTGTGAATTATGATTAGGTATGTTGTTTAATCGCTTTGCTTTCCAATTTTATGGTTATATATCTCGACTACATATACGAAAGTTACGTTATAGTTTATACAAGAAAAGGTAAGAGCGCATAAATGCATTGTGAAGTTAGTCTCTTGTCATGTGCTGTCAGTCGCCAGATATGCAATTACCTATCAATTAACCGCGAGCAAAACAAAAATCACGATATTAAATCTTTTGTTTTAATTTTACAAAGAGTCTGAAAAAATAATATTGCCTTGAGAGCATCATGATCTCGAAGCAAGTGTCTCACGTTATAAATGGTAAAATTGATATCATCCATCAAATTTTCCAAAATGTTAGTAAAATTATCCTAACAAAATTTTGGTATATGATACAAATATAGATTTTCATTGACATCAATTACGCCCGTTTAGCATTGTAAAACATGCTCCTTCAAAATGTATAATGTATGCGGTAAATTGGAGCTACCCGATTGAAAATGTAAACTATCATGCCATCGATGAAAGAACAATTGTCAGATTGGTCACACGCTATGGACATACTGCCATGACAGCAATTGACTTAAAAGCATCAAGCTATGAGTCTTTCCCTCGGTTGGCGATGCATATACGGGTGCTTCATTTGAGAAGTCTGTCCCTCAGTTTGACGATATAAGCGATACCAAAAATGTTGGCACCACGTCAGCACATTTGAATTAAGCAGACGTTTTCGTGTAGGCGATACCTTCACCTACCGACCGTTTTGAAGCATGACGTTGACACTTGGAAATCACTGTGACCTTAAAAGACTGACAGGGCTATTGCCATTAGTGGCAGCCATATGTAATTGGTCAAGAGTTCATTCAATTCACTGAAAGCGGGTTAAAAATTATCAATAATGATGGTTAGGCGCTTATCAAAAACTGACATGTTGAACGGACAGCTCGATGTTAGATTCAGAAAAAATGCTTTATTGTCAAAGCAGCTTGATTGAATTTTGGGAAATTGCGACTACAGGATGACAGATCTTTATATCATCAAGGGTATTGCAATGCAATAGAGTATATTTGACCCACTCCATAGGCTGTTTTCAGGGGTATTTTTGTTTCAATGTTTCAATAAGGCAAAGCTACTCAAAACAAAGCTGTTAGCAGAAAACGCTTTTCTTACACTATAAAAATTGGTGTCCTGCTTTGTCATTCAGACCCCAGAGCAAAAATATCCAATTGGGGGCCAACCCAGTCTAGAAAAATATAGCAAGTCTAGTTTACTATTAAAAAAAATTTAAAAAATTAATTTAAAAAATAAAAAATATATAAATAAAAAGTCTAGTTTACTAGGCTCTAGGATGAAGAATCTTCTGGGCCCCTTTTTGATATAAGACATAAATTGTTTAAAAATATTGTCTATATGGAAAAAAAATCTGAGACTTTTCCTCTGAGTCTATTTTGCCTCCTGAATTCATCACAGTTTCCCTATAGCACACCTGCGGGATCACTTCAGAAGTCTTGTCAAAGAGCGTCAAAACCATTCCTGTCGACCTGGAATGCTCTGATTGAGGCCTAACTGCAGAATGTTAACGCATCTTAAAACGCATGATCAGATAACTTTTCCAGTCAAAATATTTTATTAACTTGCTATCAAAGCGTGCTTCACAAGTATGAGATGAACATATGCATCCTTTGGCTTTTTAACGCACTTTGAACATTCCATGCTGTGTTTTGGTTATTGTTCAGGGTCGAATACTGGACAATAGATCATCGTATCATGAAGTGGCATGTAAACATGCGATCCTTATCAATTTGACCGTGACCTTGAAGACGATTTTGTATGGGGACGTTTCTTTTGCCCATGAGTATTTTTTTGTTTATTTGGTACGCATAAACAATCGAAAGTGATAGTTAAGATATGTCATACGTCAGGTTCTGCTCATTTTTGATCATTTTCAATGTTTTGCTTAACTGTACAAACTATATGGAGAGTCACAAATCATATTTCGTCTCTTTTATATTCAGATGGCGAACATCATCAATACAGAATGTGTGAAATCCTTGCTCAAATCAACGTTACGTCCCTTCCATCGGACAACGCTGTCTTCCCACCAGGTGGCGCACGTCTTCAGAGAACCCTTCATCCAGACCGGATATCGTCTGCCCAACCAGCCCTGGAGCTACTACTGCAAGAGTCTATTCTGGATCCACAACGAAACCATCAACGTCTGGTCCCATCTCTTGGCGGCAATTATGGTGCTGAAGAACATTTGGGAATTTTCCCAAAACTTTGACTTCATCAATGACAAATATGGTTGGTCGTTGATTGGGTTCACTCTTGGATGTTTCCTCGGGACTTTCATCAGTTCCGTCGCCCATCTGTTTCACTCCAAGTCAATGTGGTGGCATTACGTCCTCTTCATGGTGGACTATGCCGGTGTCAACCTCTACACCTTTGGCACTGGTATCGGTTGTATCTATATCTGCTCCCAGAAGGATGTCTACAGACACCTCGAACCAGTCTTCCTACCCCTGAATGCCTTCCTCAGTTGGTTTACCTTCTTCATCTGCTGCAGGGCCAAGCTAAAGTGTACAGGTTATTCACGAGGACTCAGACTCGCCACCATGATTTTAGCTTATGTATTTTACGCCCTGATCATCTCCGTCCCAGTATTTGCCCGTTATTACGAGTGCCTGGTGTCACCAGGATGTTCCCTCCACTCCTTAAACCACCTCACTATTTGTTTCGGACTCATTGCATCTTCTGGTGTCCTGTTCGCTTCTCATGCTCCTGAGCGATTTGCACCAGGCAAATTTGACATCATCGGCCATGGACATTCTCTTTTCCACTTTATTAGCTTTGCCGGCATCTTGAATCAAATGGAAGGAGTTCGAGTTGACATCAGAGAAGGCAATGCCGCTCATACCAAACCGAGACTCGACTACATCGTCATTGCTTACGTCACACTCATCACTGCGCAGTTGATGACGATTTTCTCTCTCCGGTCTGAAATAGCCAATAAGATCAAGGCTGATATGAGAACATGGTATAAAGAACTGACCGATTCTAAACATGACTGAGGCTTCCGGCATTTGTTGAGTTGTTGAGTAGATAACAAAATGGTTTCTACGAATATTTGATTACCGGTATTTGGTATAGAAATACAGCAATTCTATTGGTTTGGCTCAGTAAATCAATCAGGGAGAGTATTTTCAGGACTAACTGCTAGAAATGTGTGATGTTTTTAGTTTTAAGAAATGTTATATTTTATCAAGCCTATTTTTATTGATATTTATTAAACTATTTTATTTAACTTGTCATGTTGGTTATTGGATACGAGCTCATTCAAGTGATTACGTATCTCTTCATCCTGATCCAGATCTTAGCAAAGGATGCTATCTGAATCTATTTCTCGCTTTGTTGCTCAATGGGCTATTTTGGAGTTAAATTGCGCTCACTTTAACATACTTTATCCTTACAAGAACTCACCAAAACCTGATGACATTATAATCCATTGAACCCAAAAGCATGGCCACATGCTTGTACAGATATATTTCCACATAGCAATGCTGTCAACAGAGATGTAGAGATTCTGTAAAAGTATATTATCTACCTTGTTTCCAACTATTCAATCTCGGTACATCTTGAAGACAAAAACTGTGTACGAAGCATGACATTCAACGTGCAAGATTACAAAAGGCCAATACATGCTCAAATCAAGGGTCCATGAAACTGTTTGCATTGTCCAATTATATGTGGTTATGTCTTGTGCATTTCCATGAACAATTTCAGCACCTATACTTCATGCTTCTGTTAAAATTATCATGGTCAAATGTGAGTGAGTTGTTTATCGCCCCTTCGGTAGTATTGCAGAGGCGATGGTCCAACATAAGCAATGAATTTTTGATAGGGGAAACACTCATGGCGTGGCTACAGGGTGGGTCAACAGAGAAGTTTTTTTATCATTTGGCTGCAAAAAGGTCTCTGTTGCAATGTGTGTGTGTAGAACCAGCCTGCAACCAGTTTATCCTCTATGAAGATGTCATGATAGTAGAATAGAGATATTGAGTAGGATATTCAAAGAGGATGGTTTACTTGTTTCCCTTATAATCTTATTTGAGGATGTGATTGACCTTGAGTCAGAACATGCGATTTTATGGGCTGTTCTCAGATTATAGTTTAAATGCCAGGTTGATCAATTTCCAATTATGATGGAGAAATTTATTCTTGTCTGTCAGACCGCCATTCTAGGGGAGATATTTTGACTTTCAGAAATGACAAAGAAATAATTAAGACATCAATCCTTTATTCAAAAATACATCATACAATCAGCACTCGTTCTTCAGACTCACGACTGCATAAAATACATCCACTAACAATACATGTCAATATTCAACTGTACAGACATACATTAAAAGCAATTAAAATCAATACAATGAATCATTTCAGACTATGAGAAACCCATGACGATCAACACCATGAGTTATTGACATTGTTAAAATTCTAAATTTTAAAAACGCATTTGCTACCATGATTGATTTATTTTTGTAATTTTTCATTTTATACCATTGAACTACATTACATGCAAATCTAGTACAATAAATAAAAGAAATTTAATAATACAATTGAGTTAAGGCAAGGTTTTTTCGTTGTTAAATGAAAATACAAATTTTACAATGAGTTTATTTTTTGGTAAAATTATTTGCTTGGACGGTTACAGATGACATTCTTAGCATAAAAATTATTTGAGTTAGGGGGAAAAAAATTTGTTCTTAAATGACTGATTATAGAAGTCAATAAACTCTGATTTGTTGGTAAGATTATTTGCTTTAACAGTTAAAATGACATTCTTAGCGTAGCAATGATTAATACAGGATGTAATTCATTATAACACAATCAACATAGTTTCACAAGTCACCTGTCAACAGTTCAATCCTAACAAGACTTCAGTAAGCACTTAAGGTAAAATATCATAGGGTAAAAAGTTCTCAGTTTCCGTTCTTGTCCTTGGCCAGTAGCACCGTGTGTTGTCCTCCTGCGTCAACTAGCAGCACTTGTCTGAAACATGAAAAACATGTGTCATGAGAATAATAATCTGGGGATTGTGGTCTCAGGACTCAGTTAATGATTGTAAAATATTTGGGTTGCCTAGGTCATGATTTCAAAATACTTGGATTGGAAAACTGTCATTCATGTATTTTCATAACATCCCATAAATTAATATTAATGGATGCATTGATAAATTTGCTTATCTTTCAAAGGCCAAATAATATCTTTGGTCTGCAAATCCTCCACCATTTTCACAAAATTCTTGATAACTAACATTCTTAGTGACGCCAAGCAAAGTAACTTCAATAAGATATGCTCGTTGGATTGATTTAACTTTAATAGTTGATATATATATAGTTGCATTTGTTAAATTTTGAAGTCATGTTACAACAAAAAGATATTCAGCTAGCAAAGAAAAGTGTTAAGATCCTTTTTGCAAGCAGCAATAGCAGGATGATATCTCACCTGTTCTCCAACTGTTTGCCTCCCATCTCGGTGGGCGTGTAGAGATCATCCTCCTCGGCCTGTCCCAGCTGCCGACTCGTACCCATACCCCACGCATACACGGTACCTGCAAACAGAAAACAGTCAAATATTATCTCTGAAGCAGTACTAAGGATATTTTTTAATGTTATTATAGTATATTGTGTTTACGTATTCAATTCAATTTGAATTATCTAAAGTGAACTCTTTCACCTATTCAAGCAAATGATATACATTTTTAAAATCAACAAACAAACAAATATATATTTATTTCTATCAGGAACAGCTTTAAAAAGGTTATCAGAAACATAAAATCCTCTTGAAATTCTTCTTACTGTAAATATTAAAGTTCATCACAGCAAATTCTCACCTTTCTCTGACACAGCAAAAGACACACAGCCTCCGGCTGCGATGAGTTTACATGTCTTGTCCTTCAGTCCTGGTAGCGGTGTTGGTATCGACTTCTCCGTGGTGCCGTCACCGAGTCCTAGACGACCGTAGTCGGCTCTACCTAGACAGTACACCTGGCCTGCAACATGGAACTGGCTCTATGAGTAATCAATTTCAAATAAATAGACAATTATTTTTCTTTTTTGAAAACAGACTTATTTATATAAAATATTATGATCAATGCATTGAATTTCTATAATTTTAAATTTACAAACCTTTTTAACTTTTTGCAAATTTCACATAATTTTTCTATGAACATAAATAATTTCTTCAATTCTTAATTGCTTCAGATTATACAAATATAGATTTATTATTTCAATAATTCAAAGCAAAATTATAAAAAATGATGATCATCAAATACATAAATTTTTCCATATTGTATCAACTTTGATAAAGGTGTATCTGGTAAATTATTGCAAGTAAATATCGAGTGTAGTGTACTGACCGTCCATGTCGAGAGCGACGGTGTGGTGTTGACCCCCCTGTATACTCCTCCACTGCTGACCCAGACAGAACGTCGCTACTCTCTCAGGCACCAGGCGGTTCTCCATGTCGTCAAATCCTGGAGGAAAACATGTCATTTGCATTATTTCAATGATTAGTTAACATTTATTCAGAAACATCATGTTACCTCAAATTTGCTATTTTTAAATAATCTATGAAACAATGTTTTCATTAATGATTGAATTTACATAAAAAATAGAGCCATGGGCTCTGTAGCTCATCAGACTTTTGATGGAAATTTTTTTTGACCCCCGTGACCCCATTTAGGGTCATTGGGTCACAAAATCTACAAGTTTGAATCCCCATTGGCCAAGGAGTCTACATACAACTTTTTAGCTCTCTCGACCTTTTGGATCTTGAGAAGAAGATGAAAATAGGTTTTTAAGGTTTTGACCCCTGTGACCCCAATTGGGGTCATGAGGTCATGAAATCTACAATTTAGAATCCCCATTGGCCAAGGAGTCTACACACAACTTTTTAGCTCTCTAGGCCTTTTGGAACTGGAGAAGAAGATGAAAATAGGTTTTTAAGGTTTTGACCCCTGTGACCCCAATTGGGGTCATGAGGTCATGAAATCTACAATTTAGAAACCCCATTGGCCAAGGAGTCTACACACAATTTTTCAGCTCTCTAGAGTCATTGGTTCTGGAGAAGAAGTCGAAAATGTGAAAAGTTTACGGATGGACGGACGGACGGACGGACGGACGGACGGACGGACGGACGCCATGCCATAAGCCCATCGGGTCTTTCAGACCTGATGAGCTAAAAAGTAGTTTTTAGAGGTTCAGTAAATCAAAATTCATGTAAAATTGCTTTCCAAGGGAGGTTACTCTTATTCAAGAAAGAGCTGCAGCGTTTTTATTTCCGTTAGTTAATCCTGTCGATTTTGTATTAACTTTGAGGAGACTCTAATCTCTAGAAAAAATCTGCCCTTTTTTCATTACCAAAAGAACTACACCATTCTGTGGGTGTAAGTTTGCAACATTTGTAAGAATACAGGGAATTTACTTACCGAGCTGGTTGTAGTTGTTGAGACCCCATGCGTAGATATCACCGGTGTCCTGCTCCTGGGCGAAGGTCATATACTGACCGGTCCAGACGTCCGAGAACTTGACCATCCTCCGCGCTCGGTACTTCTTGCATCGCACCAGGCCGGGGTTCAGGATCAGATCTGGACAGGGCGAGGAATATGTTTTTATAGCATAAAATATATTTGAAATGGAAATGGACATTATGAGGTCAGAAATAACCTTAAAAGAAGCCAACCCAAAATGGTTATATTTTAATGAGAAAAAGTTTCCAGTCAAGGGCAAATCAGCCAGGTTTGTGACTTATTTCATACACTGATAACATCGTAAAGCCATTGAGCTCTACATGGATGTTAGATATTTTGTATATTAGATAGTTGATATTTTGATATATTCCTAAAGGTAAAGAAATACCAGAAATACATCTACAATTTATTTATCTCACCAAGCCCCTTTCTGCCTCCTCGCATCGTAAAACATCCAGCAACTCTGCCTAACTGGCCTTGCTCTGCACACCCTGAAAACAGACATAGGGTTGAATATAATTTGATATGACATCAGATCTTGTCAAAATATGACAAGAAATGAGCAGAAATGATTCTGAAAATCCTTCAGAAAGTAGACAGTGAATTCTTTCATCAATGAGATGTGATTTAAAATAGACAAAAAAAACATGTAAGAGATATTCAAAACTTAATTCAGTGTGTCAATGAAAAAAATACATCCTATTCATGACTTCAAAATTTAAGAATATCCCTCAATATTTTTTTCCAGATTATATCATTGACCAGTCGTTGTCCAACACAAAACATTGTATATTTTGATAATAATAAATATAGAAATGTTTCAATATTTCAATGTTTTTCTTACCAAGAGTATAAAGTTCTCCGTTGTTTGTGAGACAGACAAGATGGTCGCTGCCTGACACAATCTTCACCACGACCTCGTCTGGGAGCACCATGATCGGGACCTTCGAGATACCCGCCGTCGTCAGACCCATTGAGCCATTCGCATCCTGACGTGAAAAGATTCAAAATATTATTGCAAAGATTTTTTATTTTTCAGTGCTCTTCTGTGAATTAACAAAGATATGACTTTCATAGTTTACTAAGCTAAAAAAAATAATCAATTACCGATAATGGATTCAGAACATTCATCTGACGGCCTGAAAAATATGTCTTACTTAATCCATACACAGAAATATCATAACATTTCATGTTACATCTTCTAAGGAAAGGGAAGGACTATGAGCCAATTTCAAAGATTCTAATAAATTTCTGAGTTTCAAACAGGCCATTGCTATCAACAGTAGCTACAATGATTATGACTATTTCTCATCCAAAACAACCTATGGCTATGATCTCTCTTCATTCACTGAATGCTTAAAAAATATTGTGTTCAATTACTTGATACAAATGTCTCGTGACATGTGGACATAAAAAGATCACTGTTATTTAACTAGAGAGTTTTGTTTCTGAAAACTACCTACCCTGAAGTTTCCCCAAGCATACACGATCCCGTCGTGCGTGAGTGCGGCGGTGTGACTGTCCCCAGCGCTCACTTGGATGATCTTAGCTTTGAGGTCAACCTTCCCGGGCCGTGTCTCAGAACCTTCCACTGTTGTGTTGCGTCCCAGAGCTCCTTCGTCATTACACCCAAATGTGTACAACTGTAAACAGATAGTATTCTTTTAACAAGTATTCTTTCCCCTTCATAGTCGCTTCTTCTCATCATATTGGTGTGACATATCTAAGTCATTCTGTAACAACCATTCAAATTTCAAAATATAGTTACCACCTAACAATTTACTAATGTATGTACAGATATGTATAAAGATATATAAAATGTGTTTTAATCAGGGATAAAATTTAACAATTGCTTCTATTTGGGGGCTTTTTATAGCATTTTTTGTATAAGACAAAATCAACTTGATAATTCTTCCCCTTGCTTAACATGGATTCTGAAACAAATGGTCCCTTTTCAATTGTTGCACAAGATTACACAACATCTTCCAGTAAATGTAGTCATTGAAGTCCAAAATGTAAATTTTTCAGAAACATCTGTGTATAGAAAAGAGCAAAATCCAAATCATACCTCTCCCTTGTCTGTGACACACACTGTATGCATGCCCCCCGCACACACCTGCACCACAGCGTCCGGGATGTTGATGAGGGCGGGGCGGGACCGTTCCATGATGTCCTCGCCCAGCCCGAGTTGACCCACATCCCCCTCCCCGACTGTTAGAACCACCCCCCCTACATTGGTGAACGACCGGTGGGACACTGCAAGATAGAGGGGCATTGTACAGAGATTGATGTTATATTCATGTTTACAATTCAATTACTAAAAGCTAATTAAAAATAAAGTTCAATAAAAATTATTCTTAAACATATATTTGATTCTGGTTTTACAGTGATTTTCCCTTACTAGTAATTATTTTAACATTTCCACTCAAATCATGGAAATTCATTAAAAATGTTATTACCAAAAACGTTTTTTTAAGTTTAAATAGCTCACCTGTCTTTGCTCGTTTAGAGTCAGGTGTTTGACTCTGTCCAGCAACCTCACGGCTCCTCTTCCTACCACGACCAGCTGCCATTATCTGCAGAAAAAAGTGTACATATTTATATTTAATAAGCTTTGAGGTTTTAAATGATAAAAACTATATTTTGACAATTGAATTCAGATATATCTATAGCACTAGTTAGGCCTAATATCATTAAGGATTCAGCCATAAGGCTGAATCCTTATTGTTATTGGCGTGTTTATTATTTTTTTTATTGTTCCCAGAATTTTGTGAGCAGGATTCAGCCCAAACGGCTGATGCTATTGAAGCCAAATTTCACAGGCTGGTAGAGCTTGTTGAGGAATGGCGACAATAAGCTTTTGGGCCAAATCGGTCCATACATTAAAGGTCCAGTTCGAATCCAATGTCGAAAATTTAACATTGATTTTTTTTTCAAAATGCACTTAGAGACTTGAAATTTTTTTTAAAAGATGCGCAATCAAAAATGCTGCAAAAAACGAAATCATGGCAAATTCGTAGGTCACGTGGTTTGGCCGCCATCTTGCTTTTAGTGCATTTTTGACCATTTCTGACCCCACCCACCTTTGAAAATCTTCTTCTCTGAAGATACTTGCACTAGAGAGCTGAAATTTATACTCAATGTAGCTGAAGCATTGTAGTTCTGAATTTGACTTCTACAAAGTTCTAACTTTAATACTTTTCTTGCTGTGATTTTTCAAAGTTGACAAAAATGTAAAAATCGCAAACTTCAAGGGCAGATAACTCAAAAACCAGACCATAGAATTTTATGATTTTTGCATGAGAGTTAGACATTGGCAAGCCCTTTGAGATAAAAGAATAAAATCGCTCGCGAACAGTCATTTCCGGTCAGGGTCAGAGGTCAAACTTTGCATTTTGGAAATTTGGTGTTTTGGTTGGTATGTTTGAAATATCGTAGCGAATCAACGGCGTACGATAACGCTTTGTTCTATACATCATATGGAAGCCAAAAGCCTAAATATTTTTTTAATATTTGACAGAAAATTTCTTTATTTGTTTTACATTGAGTTACAGCCCTTTGAATATTGTCAATTCTGCTTTCGTTTTGAATGCATAGGATACAGGTATGTTAAAAAAGTTGTTAGTCATCAGTGATAGACTACAAATCATTGTTCCATATATCATTAGAAAGCCAAAAGAATACAAAATCTTTTAAAAATTAACAATAAATTCAGTTACTACATTTACATTGAGTTACGGACCTCTGAATATTGTCAACCCTGCATGCGTTTTAAATGCATTTGATAACTGTTTGTTTGCAAATTGCGTTAATCATCAACAAAAGATTATAACCGGCCCTTTGAATATTGTCAATTCTGCTTTCGTTTTGATTTCTTAGGATACAGGTATGTGAAAAAAGTTGTTAGTCATCAGTGGTATACGATAAATCATTGTTCCATATATCATTAGAAAGCTAGAAGAATACAGAATCTTTTAACAATTAACAATAAATTTAGTTACTTCATTTACATTGATTTACGGACCTCTGAATATTGTCAACCCTGCATGTGTTTTAAATGCATTTGATAACTGTATGTTTGCAAAATGCGTTAACCATCAACAAAAGACTATAACCCATAAGCTTTTGACTGAAATCATTACCTTTGTGAATTACATTAACACCATACAGCGCTGAATCCGTTTGTCGTCGCTTGCGACTATATTTATACTTATTATCTGTCCTATTTACAAATACATCAAATCAATCAATAAATGAATCCAAGTGAGAGAGTTATTAAATGTCCCTAAATAAAACAAGCACATTTCATTATTAAAATTCTGATAATATACACATCTTTTTCTATGACATAATGATAAAGAACAAAAGCTGAATTTATGCCTACCCCCATTCTGAATATTTGTGAAGTCAAGAAAACTGTCAACTATCAAGTCTTAAGGAGCTCTGTTTGAAGAGTACAGTGCAAGAAGCAAACAGATACGTATTACTGACAAAATCAAGGAAAAAAACCTTATATACCCTCCTGATCAGACTTACAATTAACGAGCTTGTTTAATTACTGTCATAACAGAGCTATTGGTGGCAGTAAACTCTGTCACTGTCGTTATCTTATTAATTAATGGCCAAGCAATTTAGCATTTCCTCTATTTAGACGCCAGATTAGTTTAGGCCATAAAACAATTACACAAGCATGTTGTGTATAGAGTTTATACAGGTGACATAAGCTGTCTGGGATATTTTGTGTTTGATGTTTACCTTAGTGCCACTTACAGGTAAGTAAACAATTCAATCTGTTGGTTGAAGTAATATTAAACGAAATATTTAAATTTTCTTAAACTTCATTTAATAATATGTCAAGAAAAATATTTATTGTATTTACTTTAGCATTTTGGTCAGCCACAGTAGTGAGTATTATTTTTCTAAGTAGTTGCTTATTTTTCATTGAACAGAAATTCATAGCCATGAATTATTTGAATATTTGTACCATTAATTAATAATTTAATTCAAAATGCTTACAGATAAATTCAGATTAGGCAAAAGTGTACATTTTTCCAGTCTAGACAGAAGTACGTTTGGTTACGATCAACTCTGTATTACGTTGACTCTGCAACAATCAGTAAACCTTTATCCATTTCATAATAACATATCTACAAATATTCTCTTTAAATCTCAGCTGCTGTGGCAAAAAAAAATCATTTTTGAAAGGGTCAGGCAGAACAATCGGCGAAGTATGTTTACATAACTAGTTTATTCTCATTTAACTAACTTACCAAATTGTGTTAAAATGTTCGATTTATAAAATTACATGTAGTTTTTGTAGGAAACACACGAACACGTGAGTTCACAAACTTCTAATTTCAACCGGCACGTTTTAGCGCCACTAAAAACTTCCGGTTTCCTCAGTTCACGTGGTACGGTAGGGCATTCGGAATTGATCGGGTATGAATCGAATATAATCCGAATGCACTAAACTGGTTATTTGACCTGCTGCGATCACGCATCGAGGTTTCAAAATCAAATATGAGTAAATTTTTGTAATATTTGGAACAAAATGGTCATTTTAGAGAGATTTTGATATGCGTATCTTTAAACATTAGAGAAATAAATTCTGATAAAAGTAACAACTGTTCCATTCAATCAAAATTGTTCCTGTTTTCGGACCAGCGTGGTTTATCGACTATAACACCTTGCTATAGATCGTGTTAAGAGAGAGTATGCCAAATGTGTTTATTTGATTGGAGCATGACGAGATAAATATTCATCACGAACACAGACCCGAATTTATTGAGTATGAAATCATAAATAAATTAATATATGTGGGTTTCATAAAATAAACTGTTGCAATGCAAATATATGGCACGTCTATTACATTTTTAGAGAAAAATACTAGACACAAATTATAAGCTGCCAATTTAAACTCCAAATTTCCTTGTTGAAAACAGGGAAGTATAATAGTGTTATAATAATAACATCCCTGTTATATGTTGAAAATTATCATTTTATTGCTTTATGGTTAAGGAAAGTGAGACTAATGGTGGTATGAAGTCGCGATTCTTATAGAACAGTCGACAATGACGCCAATTAATGTTGCTCTTGATATTTTTTGGCAAAATCTCTAAAATAAAGATAGGTTGAAAAATAAAATATGGCAAAATAGAAACAGAAATAGATAAAACTATAAAATGCCCTCAGGGGTAAAGTTTGGCAAAAGCTATTATCCAAGGAATTCTTTTTTTCCCACGTTCAGTCAAGAGCATAACTGTGAGAAGCTCGTAAATGAACTGATGATTATTTTGGCATGGAAAGATACGATGAACGCGCAGTGTCTTTACTAAGCATTTCAGATATTTTCTGTAATATTTTTCGTCGAATCATTAATCGACAGACAATTTATCAACTGAGTCAATGTCTGGGTGAAAATATAATTTTTACATGAAAATAGGCTTCTACATATCTGAAAGGGCAATTTTTTCACCAAGTAAAAATAATTAGTTCAAACTATTGTAGCTGACAATTATAAAAATGTCGATTTGAATTATTAATTTTTCAACTATTGAATTATTGAACTATTCAATATGAGGACCTTTGTAATGTGTTATTTTAGCAAAACGACTAATAAATATCCAAATTTTGTTATATTAAAAAGTGTCCATTAAAGATTCATATTCATATAAAATAACTTATCAAGCCTTCAGTTGCTCATATTTCTTCACTTAGATCTGTGGAATCATTCCATTTTGGTTTTGTACAATGATTTTGGTTTATTGACTGTATTTTGTTATACTTGATGTAGCGACACATATTATAAGCCGGTGGCTTGTGTCAATCTAAATTCATGTCTTTTCACGAATAGAAAATATGTTGAGATCATGAACATTAGACTCGCCTATTAGAATATACTTATGTATGGGGGAATATTCTGAAATATATGTTTATTTTTAAATATTTACTACTTAAATCGTGAATGAATAATGTTGTTCGATTTTGACGTATAAAATGAAATCACTTGTGTCTTTGTCTATTAAATAGTACAGTTTACTGACAATGTGAAGGTAAAAGCTGTGATTATAAAGAAGATTTTTGTATACCACTTTCTTTATATTTTCTGGAATCTATTTCATTCTTTTTCTTTGAATTATACTTTTATTTCACAAATGGGATAACTTTCTTAGTGACAAAATCTTGCCTGAACTGTACTTATAATCCTTAAAAGCTTAGGGTGTCATTTTGTAACGGATTCTTTTAAAATCAAAATTGTAAAAGGTTAAATATGTTTTATAGGATAAAAGATTTGAAACCAAAAAATCATTTCTCAAATGAATATTTAATAAACTCTCTATAATATAACACTATGCGATTGTTTTTACTGGCTAATTCGCAACGGTAAAGCGTTGACATGATAACGAACTAGTATATGCGCAAAGGCAGTTCCACTCGATAAACTTAAGGTATTGTACACTTCACGCAAACCCGAAGTTTTCCGATTGTAGCAATACATTTCTGAGGGAATCACCACGACGGAAATACGTTATTTGAAGCATTGTTGTTTGGGGTGAGACTGAATGATTTTGTTTTGAAAGTTTAATCGTCGGTTTGGTTAATTATGCTAATTCCAAACTATTCCTGATTATTGTTCACGTTTTAAATGTTTAACTTGCTTTTAAAATTTCCAAATAAGATAACAGTGTCGCCTATTTTCGTGAGTTCTATCGTATGAACTTGACGAAGCCAATTTTAGACGCTTTTGAAACGTACAGTATATCTAATCACGAATAATTAACTTGACAGAAGTGGTCAATCGTTATGACCATTGTATACAATTTGTGATTCATTCCAAAAATAAATCCAATAAAATCCTACTTTATAAAACGTGATTTCAAATCATTTTATTGTAAACATAATTGTTAACATGTAAATAATTAGTGTCTCTTAACCATGTACATATCTCTTCCAGAAATCGCTGATCTGATTCAACCATGGGAGACCGCTACAACATCCACAGTCAACTTGAACATCTTCAATCCAAATACATCGGCACAGGACACGCCGACACCAACAAGTGGGAGTGGATGACCAATCAGCACAGAGACAGCTACGCTTCATATCTGGGTCACCATGACACACTTAACTATTTTGCGCTGGCGGAAAATGAAGCCCGGGCTCGAGTGAGATTCAATATCATGGAGCGGATGTTACAACCTTGCGGACCCCCACCAAAACGTGTAGAAGATTAATATGTGAACTTCTCAAAGATCTGTGGTCGAATGAGGATTTTGTGTTTCAAAGATGAGACCATTGAAAGAGAATCATATAAAGATGTCATTCATTGTTTTTAGGGGGTTTTTTTCATGGAATATCGACAAAGTTTTGAAAATATGCTCGCAAACAAAGAACTCATTGATTCCATTGGTTACAATCTAACTGTTGATCATCTATGCTAAGATAATTCAATTTTATTCAAATGATTGAACATCCAATTTTTCTTAAAAAGCTGTTTCATTGTGATATCATGTCATCTGTAAAGTCAATGCATACATCGATTAATATTCAACTCCTGTATTAAACCGAAATAAACTTTTATGTCAAGTTGATGTTTTTCTCTTATTTATTTGAAAAACAGTTTATGGAATATCCAAGTCTGATTAAACTCAACCTTGGTTCCAAGAAATAAGTTTTTAAATATTCTATGGGGTTAAATTTTTTTAGCTCATCTGGCCTGAAAGTCCTGATGGTGTCCATCCGTAAACATTGTGCATTTCTGTCTTCTTCTCCAGAAGCAAAAGCCCTAGAAAGCTAAACCTTTGTGCCCAGACTCCTTGACTAGTGAGGATTATAATTTATGGCTTCGGTTGCCCTGTGGCATTTAATAAGGGCCACACCCTCCAGAAGTAAAAGGCCTAGAAAGCTAAAACCTTGTGAACAAAGGCAATAACTGTGTATTAATATCACCCTTCTGATTTTCAAACTCTTAACAAGACATTGATATCTCAGCAAATTTTGTAATCCTATCTTACATAGTTTCTTAGAAAAGTTGCCCCCTTTTAACTCTGATGAATGGACATACAGAGCCCAAACCTAAAATCTCCCTCCCACTTTATATCGGAAGCATATTTTTTAAATGAACCTCTCCAATAATTTTTAGGGGGGATAGACATAAATTACTTAGTTTCAACTAAACACCAAAATTTATGCTCATTTGATTCAACCATTCCTTATATCATTTATTAATTTTCAAAATCAATAACATTTGCAAAGTAATGTAATTATCTCTCCCATTGACATTTTCTGAAAATCTTTTGAAAATTTGAGGGCCGATAGAGAAATTGATAAAGAAATTATGATACATATTTTCCAGCTAACTTCACTGGTAGATTACTTGATTGTTGATGGCAAAAACTGGATAAAAACCTGTAACATTGGTTCACCTCTTGTACTCAATCAAAAAAACCCCAAACATATCAATCTCATTGGAACATTTTATTTCGACACAACATTTTGATAACAAAACTGTGAAAAGATTGTGTCAATACGTTGTCATAAATCAACTTCAAACACGTATAGTAGCACTTGTTCGGGATGGGTCGTGCATTGCGCACCGACCAGTGATTTGATGAGTCACATTCAGCACTGGGTTGTGCAAGTATAATAACATGATACACATGCAAATAATGAACATCTTAACATAATACAACACATATGTCCATAAGATTGTCCATGTCATGATTTTTACATCTTTCGAACTGATGACAAAGCATATAATGTGAGCAGCAAACTCAAAATATGATATGAAAATGTAAATTACCACATGATTATCAAAATCATATCGCAACTGAGATTCAAGATTTCATATTCCTATATCCTCATGAATACTGATTAACATAAGATATGAAAGATGAATATGAAATGTGTCAAAACTAAGAGGTTACAAATTTTTTTGGACTCTTGAATGGAAATGAATCTGATTGATCTACAGTTATTGAAATCCATTTCATTTAAGGTAAAGGGTGTTTTTGACTACAATTTCTGTTTACTTGAAGGCACTATCACATTTTTGCAGCTTTATTTGTTCATACTTTTCTCCCTATTGTATGCAAAAATATATTAACTAAGGAGGCTAAGGGGGTTATTTCGAACTTATTATTCATCATCTTAGATTAAGAAGGTGCTTGAATGTCATTTTGTTATTTGGTAATTTGAGAATAACCCTTAACAGAAATAACTCTGTAGCAGTGACATGTACATTGTTCAAATGGAATAAGGAATTTTATGTCATGATCCTCAAAATTTACATCCCACAGTATATATATATTTTTTTTGGAGTTTCTAGTTTCTTATCTTTTGAAGTATGGAAGTGAATAGTGATTTAAGCCATCATTTAAAACGAAAAGAAGTCTTAAGATATGCATCTCATCTTAGCTCTTCAAATGCTTGTGAATAAATCTGACATTTTACATTAACAGTCAAAATAGATGTTAAAATTAATTTGAGAAAAATACCAACAAAAGGATTTTCATGTGCTATTAAAAATTAACCATTCAATATCTGACGAGAAACTGATATATATTATAGTGATATGTTCATACAATATTAAAGGGGCAGTAGCACGTTTTTTGACAATTTTATATTTTCAATTTTTCACTGATAATTGTAAGTTAATGCTAAATATATTACTTTGATAGTGTCGAAAATCTCATTACACTAAACAATCATCCATAGTCAGAACAAATTATAAAGATTCACATCAAATCCATTTGCAGCCATTTTTGTGTGAACACCTTTTAATTCATTTTCTCTAAGAAAAGGAATTTCATGACTTAACATTACATTACATATTTGATTTATTACTGCTTCATTTAGTTCGAATACATTGTTTTCCGATTGGAACCATTTATTTTCATTTTCCTGACATCACCTTATATTCCCCCTTAAAACGTGCTACTGCCCCTTTAAGGGCTTATGAGATTTAGTTTAAGTTGATCACAAACCAAAGAAAAATAATTGAAGGATTATGAAAACCAAAATATAAGGACCAATGTGAAAGAAACCTCAGAACAAGCATGTTACAGAAGTTCACAAAAATATTTCATCAAGAATTTCCCTGAACATAAGTGACAAATCTTAATTAACTAAAGTTCTTGATAATATCTGGAACCAATATACCATCTCTCACATCACAGAAATGAAAACAAGGCAATGATATTGAATGGAATAAATGCAAACATTTCACAAATCCTAACAGGCGACAATATCGATCTCGTTGTTCATATAGATTAACTGACATAATCAGTCACTAACATCAATCCATCATGTCTGCTTCTTGAAATAGAACAGTTCATAGTCGGTAACACAAAGGTCAATTAACTGCGTTTCATTGATGTACCTGGTGTTAGAAAATCATTCATGACCATCTGTTCAATGCACAATATCCAAATTGTAAGTTCGGCTTTAAGACGTTTGATAGGGCCCCAGCTTGATGGTTTGGTATTGTTGAAAGTCAACAGTAGAGAGACTGGCTTGTGAAATGCGTCTGGTGTTACAAACTGAGGCATTATAACCAGAGAAGATATAACAAGAATCGGTGCCAATGACAACTCCAGTAAGATGTAATCTTCTGTAAAGACGAGAGGTTCGAACTCTGAATAAAATTTTGTCTCATAAAAAATGTACGTATTGTACTAGTATGAACATCTCACTTGAATTCTGGTCAATCTGGGCCTGACCTATGACAATAATGGACACGTCTGTCTCGGTCTCAAGCCTCCGTCCAAGACAGAAATAGTTTGCAAGGGACATCTAAGATGACGTCACATGATTACCCAAGTCATGCAAAACTGGTTCAGTATATATACAGAGTCGTTCAAATGGACTGCGACTCAAGTATCAGAGAAAATGAAACTGTATGGCATTATTGCCAGTTGTACCCTTCTTTTGTAGCACTGACACGTCAAAATACATAATTATCATGTCATTGTCTGGTCTAGCATCTTGACATAGTTGAACTGTCTCAACAACAATTGAAATCACCAGAACCATACTCTTCTGTTTTCAAAGTGACAAAGTGAACAGTACAAATGTCACTTGGTTTCGAATCTAGTCATACAACCTGTCGCACTGACATGTGAAGACCAAAGACACCATCAAGAACTTTTTCTTGTCAGTCAAAGGTACTCATTTGTGTCTTGACACATAAACTATCAATATTTGAACATCGCCAATTACACCTTGTTCCAGTCACACAACAAAGATCCGAGTCAAACGCTGCAGGACGCTTCAGTCTTGACTCTCTTCACTTTCAAAACTTTCGTCATCAGACGAGCATGAGTCGTCATCATCGTCATCTTCAACACGCTCAGCTGTGAATCGTCTCTGAGGTTTGGCTCGCACGTAGGCACCTTTCCCAGATAGAAACAACTTTTCCTTTCGGAGGGTGTCAGCGTCAATGTCCGAATCTTCAGCTTTATGTTCGGCCACCAGAGGGTATATGTGCTCAATGGCAGACTGGACGTTTGCCACACAGGGGGCTGAAAGAAAGATTAACTGATAATAAGACATAACGAAGATATAGAAGATAAGGTTGTGACAACTGAAAAATATTGAGTCCGAAATCATGATATTTAAAGTGCATTTTGTGCAACATATGTTGTATGTACCTTGATTCGTAATGTTGACTTAATTTTGCCTGAAGTTTAGCATGTCAAATATTTATGAAAGTCTAGCAAGTATTTAATCACAATAAACAATCTGTCCCTGTCTTTGGCACTCTCACTTCATAGACTGGTGCAAGAGAAATCAAAGCAGTTTTATAAAAGCTTTAAACATTTGAGAAATAGTTACACAACATGAACAAACAAGGCAAAAGTGAGCGCAGCTCACATACCCCCGCCTGTAGTTTGACCGCCTTTCTTTGACGAAAATAGTGAAAAGTCATATGTTCTGATAAGTCCTAGGATTGTTACCGTATTTTTCCATCAAATGATATAGAAAATAACATTAAAATTTAATTTGTCTGAGTAGGTGTGAACTGGTATAACTATGATAATAAATGTTTTTCAACAGACTCTCACCTTCCATTCAGTTCCATGTAGGTCAATTTATATTCCAATATATGTATTCTTTGCAGTGGTACAAATTAACATTCCAATATATGTATTCTTTGCAGTGGTAACAACATCAGTCATGTTCTATGTTCATACAGTGTCCATATGAGTATCACAATCAGTCACAATCCCTTTCTTTTGGTTACTTCCCAAAAGATAACTTGAAGGCAAAACAGTCACATTTACAATGTTTATAGGGTATGTGTTTGTCATTAGGAAATATATTTACAAGCTTGATCCTCAACCTACTGCTTTCGGACTGTTTTGGTTCAAAATTTCAAAAATTATTTGAACTTTGGAATTAAAACCCCTAAAAGGCACAACAGCATCATATAGGTTACTGCCATACCAAGTTTGAAAATTCCAAGTGGTATAGTATTTAAATTATGATCCGGAAACGACACAAAGTCCGAATATCGGACCGTTTTTGGTCTCAATTTTAAAAATTATTTGAACGTTGGAGGTGAAACCCCTAAAAGGCACAACAGCATCATGTAGGCTACTGCCATACCAAATTTGAAGTTTCCAAGTGGTATAGTTTTTTAATTATGCTCCGGAAATGAGACAAAGTCCAGAAATCGGACGGTTTTTGGTCAAAATTTCAAAAAATTATTTGAACGTTGGAGGTGAAACCCCTTTAAAGGCACAACAACATCATGTAGGCTACTGCCATACCAAATTTGAAGTTTCCAAGTGGTACAGTTTTATAATTATGCTCCGGAAATGAGACAAAGTCCAGAAATCAGATGTTTTTTGGTCAAAATTTCAAAAATTATTTGAACCATTGAGATGAAACCCCTAAAAGGCACAACAACATCATATAGGCTACTGCCATACCAAATTTGAAGTTTGTAAGTGGTATAGTTTTAGAGTAATGCTCCGGAAACCATTTCGGACGGACGCACGCACGGACGGACGGATGGACATGCGGAGCGCTATATAACCCCAACTACGTCGTAGCGGGGGTATAATTAAGACAAGAGCAAATGGCCTAGATATGATATTGTACCTGTAACAGTAATACTGCCTGTGGAGAAGATCTTGAGAGTGGCCTTGGGGTCGGGGATCCTGTAAGTAACACCAGGGTGAAGCTCCGGTTCATAGCTGCAACAGAGGCAAATGTGATCATCTCTTGTATCAAGATTGATTTCTTATATCCTAGAAATATAGGGAGTAGGCGTATATTGGAGCGGTATGTGTAGAAAGAAGCCGTTTCTTAATAATAATTTCAATAATTGGAGGATATATAATGTTAGGAAGAACATAATCTTAGGTGTTACAGCCAAAAGTAAAAATAATTAACTTTTCTTAATCGGGCAAGAAAAATATATTAGTTGAGTAACGGGAAATGACTAAAGGCAAGAAGCGGGGGAAAAAAGAAGCAAATTTTTGGGAACATTTCAGATTTACAAAATAACCCCAGAAAATTGGTAAAAAGATCAAGGTTTGTAAAATTTGGTAAGAATTCTTATTCAGTGGGAATCTTAGTTCCATTTTGATTCTAGATTTCTTGATCTACTTTGTGAAGACATTCCATAAGTCAACTTATTAACTGTTTTTTGACACAAGAGATAAGATGTAACAGCCCATAATCCTGGGCCCCATTTTATGATTGTGCATCGGTGTGGTGTTCATTGGAAGGGTTCAAAGACTTTTAAAATTGAGGTCAAGTATTGGTGCCTTTTAATCCAGCCAATCAGTGATTGGCGATAATATTGACAGCAGAATTCATCATCAGTATTTGTTAAAATTTATCAAAGATGAAAAGTCAGCAGAACAAAAAAGATACTTTTGTGACATACCTTGCAGTGTGTGGATGAGCTTTGGAGAAATTGGTTATTTTTATTCCAAATGGTAGACTGCAAGTGCCGAGGACATTGACAACTCGGAAGTTAGTGAATCTCACGTTGAAACCAAGACGTTGCAGGGTTCGAGCAAACCTACGAGCTGCCCTGTGAGAATCGTCCTCGCTGCAACACAAAATACTTAACATGTTCATTTGAGAATTGGACTTGAAGCTAAGGAAACATTGTTGAATCAACTTGAAAATACAAGTTCTTGATTCTGAAAAGATGATTTGTGACAATATATTGTAGTGAATAAGGAAGAGTTCTATGGATTTGTCAACTTTCTTTTTGCAGAGAATGAGATGTTTCTGTCTTGATGCTAAAACCGTTATGAAGCTTATGATGATTATTCATCTAAACAATTTAACATGCCTTTTAAAGGGGCAGTAGCACGTTTTTCGATAATTTTATATTTTAAAATTGTCACTGATAATTGTAAGTTAATTCTAAATGTATTATTTTGATAGTGTAATAAATCTCATTACACAAGCCAATCAGCCATAATCAGGGAACAAAGTGTGAAGATTTACATAAAATTCATTGGCGGCCATTTTTTGTGAACACCTTTAATTCATTTCTGTAAGAAAAAGGAATCGCATGGCTAATCTTTACATCATATATTTGAATTATTACTGCTCCATTTAGTTTGAATACATTGCCTTTCAATTGGAACCATTAATTTTCATTTTCCTGACATCACCTTATATTCACCCTAAAAACGTGCTACTGCCCCTTTAAAGAAGATACATCAAAGAATCTATAATCATGATACTTATTCTGACAATTTACATATCTGGCTACATTTTCTGTATCCTGATAAGTATTGTTGACTCCAAAAATATGTTTGGTCTAGATGTATTGAAAAAACATTGATAAATTATAATAAAATAGGCATTATACTGCAATTGCAAGTCATTGAAATACTTATTTTTATAAGTGCCCCCTCAATTCAATTTTCAAGAGCCTGATCTGGTAGACTATGAGAAAGAGGAAGAAATAGTCACACACTTAGACCGTAGTCAGTAATATTTTGACATAAACGTAACCTCTTGAAAAGCTTGGCAAGATATGATGTGAACTACTCTTAGGCTCATTTCTTATTTGACACAACAACTATTTGAGAATTATAATTCAGAGATTGAAGATTTGTCTAGGAAAGTTTACCTGGTTGCCCCTGTGCATGTTATTTTCCCTGATGACCAAATACTGGCTGTCGTGTACGGTCTTCTCAGCTTCATGTTTAACATCTAGAAAAGACAGGAGTATCATAATGAAGGCAATGATACACTCAGATTAAAGGCACCACTCGAGCGGCTTTCGTCCGCCATTTTGAAAGGTTAGCATTGCGAGAAAACAAATGTGCTGTAATATTCTTAATTATTAACAAAATTAAGTAATAAATACTTGATTGATAGAAGGAGAGCACATTTACAAATAATTCATAATAAAAGTTATCAGTTGCAACAGCATTTTGTCGAAATAATGCATTCCACGATTGTACCTTCGATGATTGGCTTCATTTCACAAAGTTGTTTTTTTTTTAGCGATTCACTTTCTTTTTTGTCAAATTGTCAAATCTTTCATAACTAAAATGCTTATCTCACAAACATATATGAAATGAAGTGTGAAATTGTCATATAAAAATCATATATAATTGTAAACAGGAAAGTCCTCCTTCCACAAAAAATACCCCGCTCGAATGGTCCCTTTAAAAGTTCAAATTCAATTCAGTTAAGGTTGATAAATTTTTTTAAAGTTTAAAACTTGAACGTTATTTTGCACACAAACAAACAAGCGTCCATTTAACTAAGTCTGAGGAAGTCTTTGCAAACCTTTGGCAATTGGGACTATGCTATAGGTACAGAGCTGTCTAGTAAGACCAAACAAAGGGTCATTTATATATTCTCGCATGCCATTAAAATATTGAATATATATTGTAACATGACTTCTGTAAATACTCGTTTCTGATGGGTTGATTTGAAGGATTGCCCAGTGTTGAATGGGAATAAACACCCGCAAATTGCCTGAGGCGAATCACCGCAAAAGGTAGGGCTGTCTATTGCCCTGATTTTTATATTGCAATATATTGCAATAGATTAGCACTGTATTGGGATATGTATTGCAATATTTCTTTAAGCAAAAGTAAACACATTTAATTGGAAAACAAGAAAAAAAAGATCATAAGATATGTCATT
The DNA here is from genome assembly GCA_916613615.1 of Steromphala cineraria. Lineage (NCBI taxonomy): Eukaryota > Metazoa > Mollusca > Gastropoda > Trochida > Trochidae > Steromphala > Steromphala cineraria. Next base: position 33,468,997 of record OU744722.1, on the reverse strand, counting down.
ATATCATCATTTATACCTGAAGTATATTTTCTTTGTCGACTATGTAAATATTAACGATTATTAATTAAATCTAATTGATAAGCACTACCGGCTGTGCTTGATGTTGATGACAAGTCCTGCTCCATGCTTGCTTGGTTTGATTTGTTTTAAAAACATTTAAACATTTATCTAATTATCTTTATATATTTTGGTATCCCTAATGATAGTTTGAGGTCTAATTTTGACTTCTTTTGGATACTGAAAGTGCATCTTAACTTCTTATCAATATATTGGTTATTTGAAATCGTATTGGGATATGTATTGTTGTGTTCCTGTATCCCAATATACCGATACAACAATAATATTGAACAGCCTTAGCGAAAGGATACATTATTTGGTCCGCCTCAACATTGAAATGTTCTGATTCACACAATATTCGTGCCTCATTAAAATTTTACTGTTGTCGTCATTTTCTAACTTGCGCACTCCCGTAGATGCCAAAAATCTTTTTCTATTTGCTTTAGTTTTATGTAACTAAACTTTCTTAATTGGCTAAGTTTTTCCTAATTTGCCGCCTTGTGCCATGCAGCCGGTTTCTTTCAAATGTCGTTCCCATGGCACGACGTCACAAAGGCCAACAGTTATGCAACATAATGATCACGTCACCGTCACAATGGTCTGGGCGAGTTTAAGATATTTGTTCAATCAGGTTTGTTCCTGTTGGTTTATGAATTAAATAACTGTTTTCTCTCTCATACATCTCACAGTGGAAATTATAAGATCTCATCGTTACCAGTGCAACTGGTTTGCAATATAAGAACACTATTTTAATGTCTATAACACTGGGAATTCCCTTTTCTTTATAGCTGCGAACACCTATAACAATAATGGATCAGTCGTTAGATCCTTTCAACTTAAAGAGTTTCCTACGCGAACGTCGTCGGTTTTAAACTAAATTTGCGGGTGTTGCATAACAAAGAATTTTACAAACACAACTATTTATCTTCTAATTAAAAACCCATTATCATGATCAGCACTAAATCTAAATAATAATTCTGCTTATGCATTACATTCAATTGAAAATGTGCCAAGTGATAGAAAACTGAATGCTTTGAATAGTTTGACAAAACCAAATCAAACTTACTCCATGTTCCTTCTTAAATTCAACATTAATCCCTTCCAGTGCAATCCTCTTCAAGTTGAGATGGCAGCGTGTGTTGAAACTACATACAACATTGTTTATGACAATATCTATCACAGGTTCATCATCCACATGTTCAGCATGTTCAGTCCCGTTGCCATTCTCAGACAATCCGTTGTAGAGTTCGGGGGGTATTTCCCCTGGTTCCAGAACCCCTGGGGGATACATGGTTTCTGTAGCCATTCTTAGAAATCAGAAATTACTCAAATTCTTCCCTTTTTAAATAAAATATCTTCACAATTATTTCAATGCACACTATTTTGAGTTGTTTCTCTTCTTCAATTTGATAGAAAATGGAAGCAAAACAAACTCAAAAAGACCTTATATTGCGTTTGCTGAATTATGCCTAGTTAACAAACGAGAGCTCAAAACATTCGAGCAAGCATTTTTTGACACGCCTGACAGTCTTGGGGTTCATCTCCCGTGTGCATGGTTCCAAACGATCGCTTTCGCCTCAAACTCAAACCACAGATACAATAGACCTTTATACACAGTTTTACCGTCAAGGAAGCAGAATAAAAGGCTGAAATTATCAATAAGTCAACTTTTTTTGAAGAAAATTCCGTAAGGAGTTTCCTATGGCCCGGTTCGCTCCGCCACCTTCTTGACTAAAGAGTTTCAAAGGGACATAACTCTTACCCAAAAAAGTTTGGCGGTAGCGTGGCCATGTTATTCTCACTCCGACCAAAGACGTCTTTATAGTCCACCAGCCAAACTCATAAAGAGCTCTAATTAAGGAGTTTGCTCACCCCATTGGCTAGAAAAACTATGAATGCATTTTTAGCTTCTACAACACCTCTATATTAAAATCCAGGGGGATGTCAACTTTTGTAGTGGTGCAATTTTCTGGTAAATGCATTTTTATGCAAAAAGACCTAAAAAATCAAAGAAAATTGTATTTTTTTTATAAATTGGTTATTATTTGCAAAACTGAATTTTTAAGCCCATAGGACTTTTTAGTATGAGGGAATTGATGTTTCATAAATTGTTTACATCATCTATAACCAGAAAAGTGAAAAAAAAATTATGAAAAACCCTGAAAAATTTAAAGAAAATTTTATTTTTGGTGATTTTTTTTGTAAACCCTTTCAGATAATTTATTTCTTCTAAAGTAATATACATGTAACAAATTTAGCTTTTCATCTGTGTTTTGTTTTTATTATTTGCATGATTTGTTAATATTTACTTACATAGCAATTGAAATTTACCTATAGATATTCCAGACTAGGTCATTCAGTGTTCAAGGATTTCGGTATATATATATATATATATTGTATGGACAGCCTTGATGATAATTAGTTCCCTTATGGTGACTAGCTTCAATAATGACCTAAATGTTGATATGCTTCACAGTAAGACTGTCTAGCTACTTACATGCTTCAAGTTTCCCATTTACATTTATCATGAAAGACTGAATATTTACCTGAAATGCTGATCCGAATAAGTGAAGGGTCACTGATAAAGATTCACTAGTTGAGAGTTCATAGTCATTGCTGATTCATAAGTTATGATATGCATTATAAGAGTTCACAGTCATTGCAGATTCAAATTTTAGGGTTCACTGTCATTGAAGAGTCACATTTTAGAGTTCAATGTTATTGAAGATTCACATTTTAGAGTTCACAGTCATTGAAGAGTCACATTTTAGGGTTCACAGTCATTGAAGAGTCACATTTCAGAGTTCACAGTCATTGAAGATTCACCTTTTAGAGTTCACTGTCATTGAAGAGTCACATTTTTGAGTTCAATGTTATTGAAGATTCACATTTTAGGTTTCACAGTCATTGAAGAGTCACATTTCAGAGTTCACAGTCATTGAAGATTCACCTTTTAGAGTTCACAGTCATTGAAGAGTCACATTTTAGAGTTCACAGTCATTGAAGAGTCACATTTTAGAGTTCACAGTCATTGAAGAGTCACATTTCAGAGTTCACATCTAAGACGATTTAAAGCTTCATTCATCATTTTGTGAACTCGAACACCCCGGTTATAGGCTTTTCCTTTCATGATTTGATTGACAACTGCAGGCCCATACAGGTTGGACTCCACAAGAATATCTTCAAAGCCACTGTCCTGCATGATATGTCCAATGTCACCGATGAAATTCATTGCTCTATGAAAACCTCCCATCTCTAATTCATCATCTTGAAATTCCTTCGGAGATTTCCACTTTATCATCTGTGCTTTGCTGTAAATGGCCTCATCATATGTCACCATAGTCCATTCTTGTCCAAGAGCAAGGAACATGCGCTGAAATGCTTTCATCATTGTGAAGACTGTATTGAAATCAACTGCAGAAGCAGGAATCATGGGGCAGTATCCAATGTTAGTCTGCTGGATGTTGGTGTTGGTTGTCATTGTTGCATGATAAACAGTCCAGGATGGTTTCTTCGAATTCTTCAGTGGAGTAAATTCAGCTTGAAACATCTTGTATGGAAACCCTTTGATAAGAAATAGAGCATCATCTATAGCTCTCATGTTTTGGTGTTCAATCAAACAATCTGTGAACCATGACATGTCAACTTTCCCAAGAAGATGTTGTGGTCCTGGCCTTTTCCCTGTCATGGGTGGACATTCAAGTAGTTTATCAGATTTGATGCCTGTTATAGTTCTTGACCTTGTGTTCTTTTGCTGGCCGACAAAGCTACCAAAGGTCCCTGAATCTATTGCGGCTGTCTGGTACAATACCATATTTACAACATCATGGTGTTTTGCATTCATAACTGACTCTGTTGCTCTGTTGAAGTTGTCACCAGCTCCACGAGTGACTTGCCCCACAACCATGTTTGATGGTACTGTGACCTCCTGGTTCAACAAGACTTCTGCCCACCTGGCATCAATTCGCTGCACTTCATCATAGCTGATTGAATGTCCATGTCTGTTGACGAGTTGTACAACCTCTTGGGACTGTGTGAGTTGGTGTAGAGACACTCCGAGTCCAACATGTTATGGCGTTCGGCATTTCCCATTAGAAGTCATGTATATAACATCCTGACAAAGAGATAATATATGTCGGTGGAGAACTGCATCTTTTGCTTTCACATAATCCATGTCAACTTGATCCAAAGCTGAAGCTGCCAGGAGTCTGTAAAAGAATGTATAGAGTTCATGGGGAACCATTTCTTCACAGTTTTTTTCTCTAATATTAGTCACATGGGTTAAGAGGCTGATGAGAGATACCATCACAATGCCTTGAAAGCTGTCGAAGGTAGTTTGCAGTGTGGAGAAGTACTGAGCTAGGATTAAAAGTTTTATTATCATTTTGCGTTTCCTTGAGGTTTTCCAATGGTGATTCATGTGTACTGGCATATTTGTTGATGATATCTTGCACCTGTACTGTATGGCTTATGACAAGCTCGGGTCTTGTGGTGGAAGTCTGTATAAAAACAACTGAGTCACCATACTGTGCTTGAATCTTTGCCTTCAGTTTATGCTTAGAAAATGATGATGTTGTGTCCTCTGGAAGATGTCTGTTCAGATTGGTTTGGTATCTTTCTAGAATTTCGTTCATGTCGAAGGCTCTCCCTTGTGCAAGATCTGGTAGCAGTGTTTCCATTAATTGTTTAAATGCAAGTTGATGACAGGTATTGGATGATGATTTCTGTTTTTCACAAACAATGTATTGGCTGTGACATGCCTTGTGATATCTTGCCTCTAAACTCATCAATTTTGAAAAGTCTCCTACCTGACACATGAGGTCATGATCTTTTTTGGCCATAGCTCTTTGCTCCAGTGTCTTGCAAAAATCAAAAGTGGAGACATTGATAAGTTTTTTGTCTTTGTTGACCGATTTCTGACCACAAAACATACAAAGTGTTTTCCATTCGAAAGAATGTCTTCTTTTTCTGGAGGGGGTGGATAATTAATCACAACCAGTTCTATTAGATATGATACGAGAAATGTTTGTTGAACTTGAAAACGTTGAAAAACAACTCTTATGCCAGAATACATCAATGTCAGGCTTCAGTGAAAATGATGGCTGGTTGTTCACAACCTGAAGAGCAGATGTTATCCGATTGTAGACAGTTGTATCCCCTGCATCATATCTCTCCTTCAGTGCTCTATTAAATGAAAGTTTGCCTTCAACATAGGGACTTCTTAGATTTTCTTGTTTTTCTGTTTGACATAGAAGACAGTTTTTCAAATTCAGTGCTGGATAATCCATCCTGAGTTCAGTAGGGGAGCCTGGATTCATCTGAAATATAAATAATTGATATCTATAAAAAGTTAATGTGGATGAATAGAAATTCAATATTTTGACTTATTATTATTACTATAAAAAGTATATATACAAAGGTATTAAGTTTTCTAAGAAGTATATAATAATAATAATAATAATAATAATAATAATAAAAAAATGACTTATAAGTATTTCAATCATTATTATCATATTATCATATCAAATTATCAATTATTATATTTAATAAAAAAAATATTAAAAGGCCAATTTGAAATGATAATTAATGTGTTAATGTCAATGATATTGATGACTATTAACAAAAAGAAACATTTGGTAATGACAATTTATTGTTTAATAACAGAACTGATTTTTACCAAAAAATAACTTCATAAGATGTCATGTTATAATGATTCTAAAACTTAGTCTGTGTGACGTTCACCTCATGAATTTCTGCTAGTATAATTAGTTGTTGGGAAATAGTATATGCCTTTTTTGTTAGGAAAGTAATGGTGAGGCCCATTTAGGGTTAGATGAACATAACATTTTTAAATATTCCAATTTTACCTTTAAAACACTTTACAAATGATAAGACAAGAAAATATATTAGGTTTAATTAATAAAATTGTGGGAGAAACATTTGGCTTACAACAGAAAAAATATATTTTCAATAAATCCATCCCAAAATAGGCCCCACATGCATTCCCCTTACAATTTCTTTTTACCTTTTTACCTTTGTAAATAAATATTTGCCTTTGGTGATTCATTTAAACCCTGGGGATCATGTCATATTTCTATAATATTCCATTGTAGCATAAGAAATATCAGCATTGTCCTTTAATATTGACAGAACTAATGTTTTAGTTATCCTATTGGTTCAACCAGTAAAAAATTCAAACATTGTTTTCAAAGATATTTAGCTGAGAAGAGGAAAAAAAACTTACCTTGATTTACTTCTGATGTTGACTGGATTTTGTGACCTCATCTTTATTCATTTCTATGACATCGAAACATGAATGATTGCCACATAAACATTTGTCCTTGGACTTGACAAACCGCCATTTTGTAAACAAAGGTCAACAGCAAATAAGGGAGATAACTCTGTTAGGAGATGCTTCCTCACAACTAATTACATTTCTCAAATGGCATGAGGACTTCACACACAAAACTTTAGGGGGCAAAAAAAAAAAATTGCACCAGTTCCAAACTTGACATCCATTTTTTTCATGTACCTGAATGAAAAAAGAAACATTTTATCAGCTTAGATATTTTCTAGCTTTTGGGGAGAGCATATGTAAAATTCTCCACACCTGGCTGGTGGACTATTACTCAGATACTTGCAATATCTTTTTTTAAAATACACAAAATTAACCAAGAGTTTGATTAATAAATATTTTTACATATTTTTACTTTTAAATATGACTGATGTCAATACAATAAATTAATTTCTGGAAAAGAATTAGTTTCATACAAAACTGATAAAGGTTAAAACAGATAATGATAAAAGCGACGGTGATTTACATTATTCTGTCAAATATGTCAAGTAAATGTTTGAAACAATTTAATCAATGATTTTAAACATTTAAACAATGTAAACACGGGATCTCTTGATGAACAGGTGCCCTTCCTTACAAAAATTATTTATTTATCCGTTAAACGTCTTCATCCAATCTCCTGATATCAATCCTAACATTTGCGTCGTTTTGCTATATATTATAAGACCATTTTAATTGAGTATCTTCCTTTGTTCTCAAATATATAAGTAAAACTGCCTTATAATCGTAATTGCACAATAATACATCTTTGACTTTTGACCTGGCAGTTCCCAGGCTTCTACGTTTTCAAGTGTAACAGACCATTCAGAGACGAATAGACGGAGCGTACTCAGTTCAGAAATATGGGGTGGATCGAGTGACCAGTTTCATCTGATTCAATGAGGTTGCAGGTATTTTATAAGACTTTGTCCTTTTGTTTCTAGGTAAAATATATATATAATAACTTAATGTGCGTTTTGTTATTAATATGTCAGACTTAAAAAACTTTTATGATTTACTTGCTGAATTATAAATATAACTTGACTATTCATTGTATGCGAAGTTTCGACACAGGTTCAAAGCTTTGAGAACAACGCTTTGAAACGTTGAAAGAAAGTAAAGAAGTTGTCATCTGTGTATTCCTCTTCATTATTGTTATTCGAACTTCTAAAATGCCTTTCAAAGAAGTTTGTCTGATTGTCCAAATAATTTATATAGGAATCGCCAGTATCCAGTTTCATGACGCGTGTACCTTTTGTTATGATGAATTTAAATTTTGCAATCTTGAAAAAATTCAACTTAATCACTTTCGATTATTTTGACATGAAGATGTTTAATGAGATATGATCAGCCAAAACATTAATAATGAATTGTAATCATTATTTGTAATTGTCTTGTGGTTGTGGAATTCTGATTGTCTGTTTTTAACCGATATATCGATTATTTCAAGTTGAATGTTGACCAAAACTTTTAACAATACGGCAAATGGTGAAATGTATTCTGTCAAAGAGACACTTTGAACTGTTTGATTTACATATGTCATGCGTGATCTATGTTGTCAGTTTTAGAGAAGAACTTCATTGACAGCATTGACTATAGTAATAGCTTACTGATTGGAATCAGTAAACGTCAGTTGTACAAGCTCCAGAAAGTTCAGAACGTAGCGGCAAGAATTGTGACCAGAACACCAAAAGCATGTCACATAACACCTGTGCTTAAGTGTCTACATTGGCTTCCCATCGAAGCGAGAATCAAATTTAAAGTTCTATGTATTACTTACAAATGTCAACATAATATGGCTCCAGCATATCTTTTAAATTCCTTGGAGGACTATACTCCTGCAAAAGATCTTCGATCCCAGAATTTGAAGCTTCTCCAGAAGCCAAAGTATAAAAACACCAGTTATGGACTTAAATCTTTCAGCTGTACTGCTCCAAGACTTTGGAACCAACTTCCTTATGTCATCAAAATGTCATCCTCACTGACTGTTTTTAAATCACAGCTCAAAACTCATCTATTTTTTAGCTATTATTCATAGATTCTACCCATAGACTCTAATTATAAATATCCTTAATCAATGCTACCAGTATTACTTTTAGGCTTTATTTCATAGCATTTCATCTCATCACCTTAAATTTTCTTATTTTCAATGCGCTTTGAGCATGCACCTTGTGTATGGATATAGCGCTTTATAAATGCCCATTATTATTATTATTATTATTGTGTTTGATTGTGTTCGATATATTCTTATAATTTAGTTCTAAAATATTCATGTAATTCGGATGTTTGCTGTCGACTTAAGGACACACCCATACCTGTATAATATATCCAATGAATGAAATGTTTATGTAGCCTAAAAGCCGAAAAACAGACCATTATTGTGCCATACAACAAAGGAGAACATGTTTCTTTGGTAGATGGACAGAATAGAAGCGTTCGTAAAATCCGTATTTTGTCTTCATGAAAGAAATCGCTGTTCAACATGGAATTTAAAAGGTCACAGCGGGCTTTTCTGCAAGATTGCTATTGATTAATTACGGTTTGCTCAATGAAACTGAAACATACTTACAATCATAACAAATCAGCTTGACAAAAAATGGTTGTTTTCGTAGTTTGATTTAAAAAAAATAATCTTACGTTTCCCTATGACCATACGTTAATTTTTGAAGCTATTAAAAATTAATCTTTTTTAAATTTTCCTCCCTTTCAAACATTTAATCTTTATAAGAAAAAATGTCTTAAACCTAATATATTGATTGCAGGATTTGACATAAGGATTTCTAGGTCGAAATGTATTAAATTCAACAATTATATTTGTTCCTCAATTGCAGGCGGTAAACACAGGTAGCCTATTGTATATAAGGAGGTTATATTTTATCCGCATCGTATTTGGACTTGATTTTAATTGTTTTAACATTATAATTGCTAACTCTCGATTTCCTGTGGCGGTACATTATTGAAATATCACAATCAATATAGAACTCATTATTCTTCATCCACATTAGTACAACTACGTTACAACTATTTCGTCAGTTACAAGACTAATAAAATACTTAGTACAGCAACTTCCATTCAATAAATCAAATGTTTATTCAATTGAAAGGCCAATACAATATATTCTAATCAATAAATTACACTGACATTTTGACATGAAGAATATAATCAAATTTCAAGTTGTAATTTTCTTTACACGACATTGACTTGAACTGGGGATCTGGTCAAAAGGGCCGAATGTCAAAAAGGCCGATAAAAAAAGTCAAAAGGGCCGAGTGAAAAAGTCAAAAGGGCCAAAGTAAATAGTCAAAAGGGCCGAGGAAAAAGGGCCGAAAATAAAATAATATTTATTCTTTGTTTTTATTCATTATCTATTCATTTATTCATTTATATTTGTTAGTTGTATTATGTTTATTTAGTTATCATATTAATCCTTGGCTTATGCTGTTTTTTTTGTATGTTTTCTTTGTTAGTTATCTTGTGCTATGTTTTGTTTGGAAGTGATTGAATTTATGTTTCCAGAACTAAGTAACTGTTTTCTTTGTTAATTATCTGAACTCAATGTCATGACTAATCAACTCAATTTAATACTGCAATGGCATATATATACATGTCCATTTCTCCTCAACATACATCATCACTTCTTTCACTATGGCTGTCCATTGTGTAAAGTGTGACAAAACTGTTAGGCGCAACCAACATGCACTTGAATGTGACAAATGTCAGTCATGGACTCACAGGACGTGTGGCACAGAAATAACAAGAGAAGAATATTTGAGATTATGCAATACTGGGGAAGATTTTGACTTCATGTGCTTTCAATGTGAAGCATTGGTCGCGAGTTTTGACACTGACATGCTACCTGACTTCAACATAGAACTGAATTCGACACTTGAAGCACCAGACCTGTCAATGAATAACAGTGATGCAGTCCAAGAAGTGTAAGTCATATCTCGCAATTCGTGTAAATTAAATTAATAATTTATAAATATTGAAATACATGTAATAAATTATAATAATAAATAGTAATAAATTTATAACAATACATATATTAATATAGATACATATATAAGTGTATATTAATATTGCATGAGTGTTAACTATATATTTTTTTATCAATCTTCAATTTATTTGTATATTTTCAGGTCTATGGAGGAAGAGATCATGGCTGAAGACCAAACAGAAGAAATCCCTCCATACACTTTGGTGGAAGATGGTTCACAGAAGTCGAAGCCAAAACTTGTAGATCGAAATTGATTTACATATGTAACAAAGGTACTTGTCAAATTACTTAACAATTACAGAGTTACATTCTACATAATATGGCAAATTTGCTGATGTCAAAGCTGATGTCATTGGCCTTCCTGCCGTCTGCCCACATCAAACCCATCTTCGAACAACTGAGAAGGAAGGCATCCTCAGACAAGCTGGTGGACCTCTGTTCGTACATGGACAGACAGTGGATGAAACACTCCATCTTCACTGTGCATTCATGGTGTGTCTTCAACCAGTCCATCCGGACCAACAACACAGTCGAAGGTATGTCTCACAATATAATAGAATATAACTTATTTGATATGATATAACTTACTTATGAATATATATATATATATAAATATATATAAATAAAAAGTTCAAATGTGTCCAATAAAACCCTCAGATCAAATAAAAAAAGTTGTTAAAACTTATACGTAGTGTAATTCTTATTAATTAATCATTTTTATGATTTCAGGATGGCACAGACGACTCAATGTGAGGACACATGAACAGTCTCTTGGTCTGTACAACCTCATCCCTGCCCTCCACAAGGAAGCAAATCTTGTGCCAATGCAAACACAGCTGATCCAAGACGGAAAGTTGACCAGATATCTCAAGAAGGCTGCTTCTTCCGACCAGGAAGAAATCTTCGCCAGCTGGCGACTCTACAAGGAGGGAGAGATCAGCCCATCCACCTTGCTGAACATGTGCTCAAGGGCATATGGGCCATGTAATATGTGAATGTGAAACACAAGGAACCTGAAACCTACAGTGTGAACATACAGTGCTGGACAATATTATTTAGACAATCTAAAGTATTGTTGATGAAATGTTGTGACGATGTCAATAAAAGATGAAACCTATATTTCTGCTATGTTATTTGTTGGTATTTTTTTTGTTCGGCCCTTATGACTTGGAACACGGCCCTTTTGACTAAATTGCTCGGCCCTTTTGACTTTTACCTCGGCCCTTTTGACTTTTTCCTTCGGCCCTTTTGACTATGCAGTTCTCGGCCCTTTTGACATTCGGCCCTTTTGACTACAACCCCTTGAACTGAACCTTCAGTTCAAAAGCTATTTTAGATAAGTAGACCTTTGTTTATTGATTAAGGTAAACTTTAACCTTACCAATTTGTGCTGGCTGTTGTCTTGGCTACTTGTAAAGTATTTACCCCCAAAGCATATATGATATTCAGTATTCAGTAAAACAGTAAGTTGTGATTGGATGAGGTAACATATGGAAATTAATCAAGCAACATCACTAGGATTTCGGATGCAGCAAAGTTAATTCCCTACAGCACTGCAAACATCATAATCACTATGTCAGTACTTTTATGATATTGTGCCGTTACAAAATAACCATTTAATAGAAATAAATTGAAATGGCTTAGGCCTACTTACCAGTAAGTACAAAATCGTAACTTTCCTTGCAGAGGCGTATATAATTATATTGCAGTTACCTTACTCAGTGGAGTAGGGATGGTATATGTCAGTATCATTCAAACGTTTTGTTTACGGAGCAAAGAATAAGTCCTGCAAATCCGAATGCTGACTTGTCATCAAAGTTTTGTATGAACTCTCTGTGGATCAATTGTTGATTAAACACTTCGTAAACAGTAATGTTGATTCTGAGGAATCTTGTTTCACTCATCATACAAAGACATGGTCAAGTCGTTAAATGCAAAGACAGGTGGGTCCCAAAACGGTTACAAGTGCTCTATGGTACTGAGGTCCGGACTCACGACTGGAAATAGATGCCGCTCAGCCACAAGTTGTTGCACGGACTCTGTGTGGCCAAGCACTGGCTCTTAAATGAATGGGCATTGTTTATGACAAGCATCACCTCTCATAAAGTTATATAGTGTTTCAATATAGTGATACCAAATCTATGTTGATAAAAGTTACAAACAGCCAAGGCTTGCTTCCTAGGAGATGTTGTTTGATCTTCGACTAGTTCTGTGAAACTCATTCTTTGATGCGGCTTCTTTGTGTCTACACCTTTAAAAACGGTTTCATGAACTTTGAAAATGTTCTCTGCAAATTGACACACAACATGACACATTTTTTGTGAGTTAACTTTTATTGTTATAACAGTATGACAAACTGCCAAATTAATCATTCCTCTATATAGAGAAGCTAGGTTACATGCAGTTTGATAAATCTGTTCAAAATTGTCAACACCAATGAAAGTTGTATTCAGCAAATATACACATATATAACACCTACTGTGCTGAATAACAAACAAAACAAATATAACTCCCAGGATAACGGGTTCAATACTAATTCATTGTGTAAAATAATCAAAGTATGTAAAGTTTGCGAAGTCAATTTCATTTTATGTCTTATGTCAGAAAATACATCTTCACATAATCGTGTTGTAATCAATGATTGTATTTTATTTTAGAAATACATTCAAATGAAGCTCCGTTTTTTTAATTTAGTTATATAATTGTATTCTGCTTGAAAAAGGTTGCCATAATATTATTCATTTGGGTTGATGAAGTTTTATTCATTAAACCGTATCAAGAAATGTTCATTAATTTTGCTTTTTTAAATTTAAGGATTTGCCAATTTATTCTTTTAGGGGATTACAAGATATAATCCTGAAAAACTTCTAATTTTTAATTATACAACATTATTTATACAGAACACTTACTATATGATTGACATTTCCATTCACCTGATCGAAGATATATGCCTTGTAAAATAATACATTTGAAATAACGATTTCTGTATGTTGGAGAAGTGAATTGTATTTGCCTCAACAAAATGTTTTGAACATGAAATTTCTCATAAATGAAACAAACAATAGTAACATATGATAATACTTTTCAAATATTTCCTCAATTTTCTTCTGATTATCAACAGAGGTTGATGAAAACAAATACTTAAAAGATGAATCAAAATTTGAAAAAAAAAAATTGAAATGATTATTAAATAAAAAATAGCACCTGTCAAATCAGCACTAATTAAATGTAAACAACTATAATCACATAAAATAATTTGTTTGTTAGATGTTGTCAGCCTTCCCTTAATCAGTGGCAATTATTGAAGCCTGTTCACTAAAATCTTATTTAGCGTTTGAATACCTGATAGCTAACATTACCTTAATCCATCTAAATACTCAGGTTCTGTTGAATACAATAGAAAAGCTGAATATTGAGTTTTGAATTTTTAAATTTGAACTTAAATTTTTTAAATTTAAAAAAAATTTGAATTTTTTAAATTTTAAAAAATTTGAATTTTTAAAATTAAAAAAAAAAAGGATTTATTAATTTTTGAATTTTGAATTTGAATTTACAATATTTTAAATCAAAACTACCTAATGGAAGGAGACACCTCAAACAAAACAAACAAAAAGACTAGAATGTCTAATGGCATTTAGTATATACTGGACAAAATGAGTAAGACTAAGAGATATTTGAATTTTGATGAGTGATAGTAAACCATTGGTTATTGGGTAATGTCCTTATTTTGAATTTCAAAATCTTTGAATATCCCTTGTCAAACTTGTCCGGTATATTCACACTTCAAAACAGATAAGAATCATACAAATTGATAATTTCAAGGGGGTCATCTAATTAACACAATCATTCATAAGAAAAAATAATTTCTAAACTAAACTATCTAATCATAATCCCAATTAGGATTTCATTTCTAATGCAATGTTCTTTTTATTTGTCAATATTTCAACAAATATTAGCTTGTTAGGAGTTATGTTTCTGAATAGGGTGACGAAATGCAAAAATGTTATTTCAGACAGCTAAAAATAACATTGGGAGACGATATCAAACTAGTGTCCTTCATAGAAGGTCATACAGATTTATAGTTTGGTTTGGTGGAAAGATTAAAATGAGCAAAGAAGATGGGAAGTTTTTGTTCTTGAAATCAAGCGATATAGCATTATATAACATGAGGTATAATTCATATACACCGAGACAGCAGACAGACGGACATTCTAAAAGTTCTAAGATTACAAAGTTGTGTTCAAGAATCTTGCATATGTCAATACAAGGGAATCATATGGAGATAGAAAGACAACTCTCAAACTCATTCAACATTTGCAGACCACAATAAAAAACTAACAAATCTGTTGTAATGTATAATTTAATAAATTTGGATTAATTTTTCTTTTTGTGTTTGCCATTCAAATATTTGATTGAAATTCACTTTAGAAGAACACAAATGTTTATTTGGTTGCTATATTTAATTTTTACCCAACAAATTTAGAAATGAACATCAAATTTTGAAAAGATTTGTCATTGTCCTGTTTCTGATATTTATCAATAACCTAAAATGGTGTAACTGGATTAATGAAATACATCACGTTCTTATACAACAATGATTAATCCTGATAATTTCCTCGATATATATTTGAGTTAATATAACAGCAAAACCTGTTACATGTTGTAATGCATAACACAAACTGTACAAAACACAATGAAGGGATGTTCTATACTTTGACAGCTAATATAAAATTCTCGGGATATGAAACATCTGTGATTCTACAGAACATGAAATGGTATGTTGGAGATACAGACAAACTTGTATTCTCTCAACACAGAAGCAGCTAGAGTCTAAACATTCTACAAAACCTCTGTTCAAATACAAGCATTTATCGGGTTTGTGGCAGATCCAATAAATGCAAAAATTGCAAGACAAACTCAGATTTCTCTAGCAATTAATTAAAAAAAAAAAAAATTGCAAAATTCATCCAATGAAAACAATAATTGATGCTTGATGTCATAAGGCCAAGTCCACGATGTCGAAGAAATATCAAGAGACCATTTCAAGTTATAAGGTGAAAGTACATGGTTGAATAAATTCTAGTTTTCTCTAAGAATAAAGAAATGACCTTTGCTTTTCTGATAATTACTTTTGTAACAGCAAAGTTGATTTGATTGGACCCGAACAGAATTTTAAATTATAGTCCGAGAAGTGCTCATATTTAACCAGAGGTTAGAGTAGAATTTTATGAGATCCGCTACCTCTGTGTTTTAGAGAATTTGCAAATAGGGAAGCAATGGGCATCATTATTTTGCTTTCAGTTTGGCTCTCAGTAGATCAGAATCATATTTTGGTTTCTATTCAAAATTCTTTTTAACACCTTTTTAATTTTTATCATTTTTAGGGGTATTTAAACTTTATTTATTTATCTAAAAGAAATGTGTTAAATGCCTTAACCTATTTTTTATTGTGTTCTTGGTCAAACCTAAAGTGTACCAAACTGTGGTTTCTGTCCAAAAGTACATGCCAAACCAAAGCTTATGTATACCATTTCATCCCTACTTGAAAATAATATTTTCGCATCTGTACAGTAGCAATTTGATAGCAGTTTTTAACAAGAAGTCTACTGTATTGCCTTTAGCCCTTTTCATGCACTGATTGAAATCTAAACTTCAACATCTGATATATTATATTTAACTATAAACACTTTTACATAACTCAACCACCTTAATAAAGACAAAACATATCAAGATTCAACAGTTATATTTTCTTAAACTCTCATATAAGTGCTTATCTAACTTGATCACTATAAAAAATTCTGTATTAATGTTATTCTCTCTGAACGTATTTTAACACAAAAGAATTATTTAATTATATAATCATTAGTATAAATACCAATATTTTATAACAAAAGATGAATCCTTTTATAAATTTGAAAAAAATAATTTATGAAATCACTCCTTATAAACAAGTAAGTTAAAACTACAATCAAACTCAAAGGTGCTTGTAAGTAAAAACATGTTCTTTATGGAGTGTTATCATAGGAATTGATTGAACTATTGTTTGATTTTGAGTAATTTACTAATTCTTTTATAATAATTCTTTTATAATGGAATGTAAACACTTCATCTAAAAGTGAAAGAAATCTGTAGTTTAATTTCTAATTTTGCACAAGAAACCCCAAAATATTCAGTTACAAAGGCTAAAATAGTTGGTTGTGGCGCAAACAGGGATTCTAAGTTTCACAACCAGCGTCTTAACTTGTCAGTGGTGAAATTTCCAACAAGAGTTGTGTCCCTTGCACAAAGAGTTATGTCCCTTGGACACTGTTGTGCTTTTTCTTCAGTTATATACATGGAATCTAAGTTGCTGGGAACAAGACAAGAGTTTTCTTCCATGCTATTTGCTAGCACCCTGTTGTAAAAGAACATTTTGCAAAAATTCTTTGACATCTTCCATTTCCTGCAAGAAAGGAAAGAAATATGTGAATGAAATGATGAAGTGTCTAAAGCAACTTTTACCAACAAATGTGTTCAGGCAATGTCATTTATGATATTAAGGAAGGCAAGAGTGATTCTATGGATGAACAACTTCTTTGACAGTAGCAACTTTCGATATAGATTCTTATACCGTTTTCAAGCATATGGTGAAACGATGAGGAGCACAGCAATTTATAGTTTGGATAAGAATCTATATCTATAAAGAAGTTGTTCATCTATAGAATTACTCTTGTCTTCCTTATACCATCAACTTCTAGAATGCCACTCTAACAGCTCATTTATGATCTTATTTAAGGTTATGTATCCTAAAAGTCATTCTGCCTAAATCAGTTCTAAATGCATGGCTCCGCCAGCAAAAGCCTTCAGTATCAAGGGGCAAGTAACTCCTGTTAACAATGCTTTGAACATGATCACCGCTAGTGGTGTTATAAGCAAGATGATGTGATTTGTCTGCTTACGACTAAGTTGCAGCTGTGCTTTACTGGTATTTAACACGCAAGGTACAGGAGTGCGGTCAGACCTAGATTCAATATTTTTGTGCAGTTAATATTTTGAATATTTTACCTCAGAACTAGGCTGATCAGACTGAACACTGTGTATAATTACCTGAGCGCATGAGGAGTGGCCCATATCGTATGTTTTGAAGGTGTGTTGGGTGGTGAGGTGCGAGATGAGGTCCTTCGTCTTCTCCCCCCAGGTCAGGTCAACCAGGGGGTCCTTCTCCCCGTGGCACTGCAGGATTGGGAACGAGGGCATCTTCTCACCCTTCTTAGCCTGCAAACAAAGGTAAAACCATTGGCTTTGTAGCTCATCGGGCTTCTATAATTTATCATACAAATGGCATAACTATGGGGTAACCATTTTTGTGGACCTTTCTTTTGTTTCCTTGAGAGACTATCAATTAGTATCTCTTGAATACAGCATATGCTTTTCACACATTTATTGTCGTCAGATTATATACTGAACCCATATCAAAAGGATTTCTGCTTAGAATTGAATTTGTTATAGTTTCTTAAATTTAAACCTGTTAGGCAAAATAAGGTTTTGAGAAATATAATATTCCTCGATGAATGTTTTGCCTACCATTGGATTGAACTTCTTGTGTAAAGGCATCCACGTGCTGAGTGCAAGGACTCCTCCGATTGGTTTTTGTAAGTTAAAGGCTGTGTGCAGAGCGACGGCCCCGCCCTGAGAGAAACCACCAATCACTATCTGGTTTGACGGGATACCTGCCTTTTCCTCCTCTTCGATTAAAGATTTCACTGGAAAGTAAAGTGTCATTATTCTCATTATTTAACAACATGCTATGTAAATGTTTAAGTATTCTATCAATACATAAATCTTATTTTCATTTTTTAAGTAAAATTGATTACAGTACAGTGTTTTTTTTTTTACATTTTCCCAAACAATCTTTCGGACAGGAAGCCAATAGAACACTTAGGGTACCTTTAGCACTAGGGGGCTTTGTGAAATAAGAGCCTGTTTAACTCAAATGTGTGATATACTCACATATGTTACTTGCTTTCTTGATTCCCTCTTCATCTTCTCGGCTGTCTGGCTTCAGTCCATAGATATCAAACCTGCACAGACAAGATATATAGGATAAACACAAAACAAGTGGAACCATTGAAGATTGAAATTATGAATGGATATTGCTTCTGATTTTCATGCTGTGACTGACGGAGTGAGGTGAGGTGAAATGGTCGCTTTCAAGGGTATTTCACTTATATCGCCGCTGCTAGTATTATTCCAGGGAGAAAGCCCGCAACACTATTGTGGTTATGTATTGCAGTGACACCTGCAAGCATGGTCTGGAACTAGCTACACATGGATATAATAACAGTGACAAGAACAGCAATCATGCTCGACCATTATGAAAAGGGAGGTAATTTGAGACACATTTCCATTTTGTGATTTCACATTCTGTTATCAACTTTCAGTGAAAACAGATTTTAACGGGGTTTTTTTCTGCAATTTAAGACACAAATGATCAATTCTTAAATTTCTGATATACTGGATTTTCATATGGCAGCATGTACCTGAACATTAACATGTTTCGGTACTGCCAGTCTAAGTAAACCTAGCCTCAATATTAGCCTTTTCACTCCAATATTGAGTCAAGAAAGGTCTAGTCGAAGGTCGCGTCAGCCTACGATTCAAATTGACCAATCAGACCTCATCTTACAAAGTCACAATAGTCTGCCTTTGAACGTATAACGTTAGAGGGTCATAAATCGCAGAAAGGTCAGCTGACGCGACCCTCTACTAGATGAATATAACGGTAGGAGTGAAACGGCAAATATTGAAAAAGTAACAGGGGGTGGAAAGTTTCAACCCACGATCTTATCATTGAGACCTTGCGGTTGGAATGGAGCTCAAATATCCACCTGAGTTCTAGCGATCTGCGAGCTTTGGTGGTACTCTCTGGCAAATATTGAGGCTAGGTTTGCTTAGACTGCGGTACTGCAATATTTGGATATAATGATGAAACCACACATAATTTTGTTGGATACAAATATGCTAAGACGGAGGTTTGACACTGATGACGCTACTTGATGAATATAGAAAAGGACACTTAAAAGTTCTTGATTTTTACATCACCAGAAAGTTGACAAATAAAACTTTCCTAACCAAAAAATTTAAAAAACAAATAGAAGTGACAAACATCCAATATATTCATATGTATAGATTGAATTAACAATAAAAACTTACCATGATGGCATTGGAAATCCTCCATTTAATGTTACTGGTGCTATTTGCCTGTCAAAGAAACACAATAAAAGAGATCAATTACAAATTGCAATTGGTACGTACATGACATCACAATTGTTTTACATCATCAATTAATAACATCACAATGCTATGACACTATGACATCGATCAGCAGTCTAAAAGAGTCAAAATGTTTTCAAGCTATGTTCCGGAAACGGTACAAAGTCAAAGTCAGAAATTTGGCCTTTTTAGGGCTAAATTTAAAAAACAGTTGGTACCCTGGAGTTCAAACCCCCAAAAGGCACATCTGCACCACATAGGTAACATCCATTCCAAATTTGAAGTTTCTAAGTCAAATAGTTTTCTAGTTATGCTCCAGAAACGATGTCAGACGGACGGACGGACACGTGGAGCTCTATACGGGAGTATAACAAAAATGGTTTTAGATGATAATTATAATCTCACTCTTGTCTCTTTCTAATATCAAATTAATCAACACTTAGTTAGTAAAGTACCGTTTATGACCGGATATAAGCCGACCCCGCATATAAACCGACCCCCTTTCTCAACCCCCCAAATTCCAGTCAAAACCTAGTTTCTCATGTATAGACCGACCCCCCTCTTCGCAGCTCTATTTTGCTGACAGTAAGTCGATATATGATGCCTGTTGCATTGAAACTAAAAGCTCATGAATCATCAAATGACACGTTAATTTTAAGACATATATTATTTTTAAAAACTATTAAAGAAATTATATTATTCTCTACAAATTGTTAACGAACGACAGTCAACAACCTTTGGTGCATTGAAGTGTTTGCTGGAAATGAGATATTTGTTACAAGCCTTTTCATTGGCTAAATTATGTAGGTCAACCAATCAGCAAGTCGGTTTAAAAAAAAACTACGAAACATAAAACGTGGTCGTAATAATTTCATGACAACATTTTGTCGATACAATATTAAATGTGTAAATGTATCAGATTTTCTTACACGTTTTCTATATTTTATTTTTTCCAAATTAACATGTAGTTAATTAAAATATTTGTGTATATAAAAGTCTACGAATAACGATCAGAAATATAACCATGAGCAAATAATTATAAAAGGAATGTTATTCGTTGTCACGAAATTACGATTGAAATTCAAAGTAATGTAAAACATCGTACTTTCACGAGTGTATCTTTGACAAAGATTTTATTGAATTTTGATCAGATATGATTGATAAGTTTGGAAATATGTCTTAATAATACTTTAAAATGGACAACAAGCCTTTTGAAGTGATAACTCTTGATAATATTTGAAAAACCGGGTTTCAATTGCCGATCGTGGATGCGAGTGAAGCCACAACGATCTGCCGAAATCTAACAGTACGTGAAGGTTGCTTGAATATTTCATATTAATACAGTGGAACCTTGATATATCGCGGGACATGGGAGAGATGTTTTCATTCCGCGCTGTGAGTGAAGCGCGATCGTCAAGACAAAATCAAAACAGGCACTTTCATCGACAACCCCTTTAAGAAATCTCCCGAGATTATTGGAGATCAGAGTTTTTAACAGTTACATTAATATAAACAACATATTGATACAATATACCAAAAGAAATAAAACATCTGGATTTTTTTACGACAATTCTACCTAAAAGTTTGTGTATACCATTTATTTAGGTTAGTTTCAAACTTTTATTGGACCTAATAAATGAAATTAATCTGCATCACGAATTTTGGATGTGTCCATCATGATAAGGGCAAGGGGTGATGGATATTATGATAGGACGATAGGATTTTCACTTTTTAACCTAAAAAAGCTTTTTTTATCTTTTTTGTGCCGATACAGAATGTTTCACATATTTGATAATGTTTCTCTCATTGAATCTTTTAATGGGTTTAAATTATTTGGTTTAGTTCTTAAAGTTCAACCCCTATAAAATAATGGTATGGTCTTCAGTAAACAAATATAGCAGGAAGTTTAGCAACCACGTGTATGATTTTTCACAGATCTTCCGATGATTTGGGAAGCATTTCTTCTTTATGGTGCTGATGGGACTTAAGATTTGCTATTGAAACTGAGTCACCCATGACATAAAGTAAATATTTACTCTTGATTAGGGAAAACTTTACTGAATATGAACAACAAAAGATCAATACGTTTTGTGATTATTATTTTTTATTGACAATTTTTCTTTCTGAAATTTGTAAGGTGTATGGCTGAAATGGAAAATTAAAAAAATTCCACAACAAATATAGTAACTCATTTACCGCTGTACCGTGATAAAAATATTTGGGGGACACATCCTTGCAGTGTTGTATCGCAAATCGCGTAGCAGTGGTTCGCCTTATAATGAGGTTCCACTGTATATATCTTTATATAATTTTCACCTTCTCTTTGAATATTTTCATTAAAAACAACAACACAACAAAAGTATTTTTATTTTACAAGTTCAATATAGAAAAAAGATAATTGTGCATGTTGCTTCCTGTGTAAACATCGACTCGCTAACTCGCTGGGCTGACGATACTTGTGCTTGGTCTCTTGATTTTTTTCAACTGCATCATATAACTCAGGTATAGACTGACCCCCCTCTCTGACCCCCTAATTTCTGGTGTCAAATTCTCGGCTTATACCCGGTCATATACGGTAAGTAAAAAACATCCGCAGCAAACCTTGCAAACTTTTATATTAAAACTTGTGATGATATATTTGATATTTGACACTTGGATGAGATACTCTATTTCTGCATAAGCAGAGAGGTAAATAACTGACATAAGATACTCACGCAGTTGGACATATACATCGGATGTTTTGCAATTGGAGTGCTTTAAAATTCTCCGCCCAGCCATTTCTGAAAAAGAAGTAGTGGTTAAGAATTATGAGGAATTGAACTTTCATAACACCAAACGTAGATACAATTACATCCTGGTCAGGGTACTCCACTAATCTGTACCCTGGGTTCAGGAGCTAGATTTACCGTGAGCGGCCCGACTTGGGATATAGCCAATCAAATCATTTTCTCGTTGAAATTTTATCGAGAAGGTGACAAGAAAATGATTTGATTGGCTATATCCACAGTCGGGAAACATTCATGCTAAGCCTAATGGTTAAACCTGCAAAAATTTGTAGACCTATAGGTGCTTCTCTACAATACTCATTTGGGCTACATATTGCGCCAAATTTCATATTGCAATATATAGCTCAAGTAGTGCAGTATTGAATGATCTCTACAATCAATTGTATTCTTCTTTATGCATTTTAAACATGATACATTAGATAAAATGCTCTTGAGATCTTTAAAGAAAGACCTTTACACAGTGTAAGTAAACCTAGTCTCAATATTACTCGTTTCTCTCAGATATTCAGTCTAGCAAGGTCTAGTAGAGGGTTGTGTAGGCCGACCATTCTGCAACCTATGACCCTCTAACCCTATACATGCAAAGGCAGACTATTGTGGCTTGGTAAGATGAGTTCTGATTGGTTAATTCGATACGTGGGCTGACGCGACCTCCCTACTAGACCTTTCTAGACTCAATATCGGAGTGAAACGGGTAATATTGAGGCTAGGTCCTTTACACAATAAGGTAACATTTGTAAGTAAATTTTGATGTCATATATACTTGAAAGGATGTCTACTATATTTCTTAAAACATCCAAACACAAAGTTTTGCTCAACAAACCAATTTAAACCATTAAGCATGTAGCTGCTTTAGAACAAGATATATGAATAAGTTTGACTTGAAATTAGTTGGTGCAATATGAAAAATAATTTTGCAAAAATAATACGGCACAATCTGTATAGTGATATATTTGCATTGCGATATATATATTGCACAGCCCTGCCGTAGACTCATGGCAGTTTCCTAGACACAGGGGACCCTAAATAGTCCAAATTGTATACAGAACTGAGGGTCCTGAAATACCGCAGTAAGTGCCAAAGACAAAGTGAGGTGCTTCACATTCACACAATAATGTTACTCTTGAAAAATAGAGCCATAGGCTCTGTAGCTCAACAGGCTTCATATTCAATTATGCTGTAGAGTGTTGCAATTTTGTTTCCCCTTTGTAGGGCCACAGGGTCACAAATCCTAAAATTAAATATAAAGACGATGTGATTTCAGATACCGGTAATCAATTCAGAAATGATAATTGCTTAATATCTAATTAATTATTTAGGTTAAAGGATCCAAAGGCCTTTTTAAGGGGCCATAGGGTCTCAAAAGCTTTAAATTACAATCCTCATTAGTAGGCGTCGCTTCAGCATTCTAGACCTTACGTTTCTGGAGAAGAAGTCAAAAATGCACACAAAGTTTATGGACGGACGCCGGACACAATGCCATGCCATTAGCTCAGCGGGCCTTACAGGCCTGATGAGCCAAAATTTTTCCAATACATACCCTGTGTCTCCAAGGCCGTGAAGAAAGATCAACTGAAATAGAAAGAAACTTCATTACAGTTCAAATTGGGTACATCGTTGTCAATTAAAAATGTACATCAACAAGTTTAGTACTGGGATCCCTATTAAGGTGAAGTGATTTAGGGTTTAACAACCCTTTTTTTCTTGCTTTCCCTTGCTTTGTTTAACACATCAATTTACTTTCTTAAGTTTAAAAAGACTAGGATCTTAGTTGAGGTGAGGTGAGGTGAGGTGATTTGGGGTTTGACACCCATTTCTTTCTTGCTTTCCCTCAGTTGACTTAAATCATTAACACCAGCGGCGGATCCCATTCAAGTCAAGAAAACAAATGTTATACACCGGGTAACAATACACCCCTCCTCCTACCCCCCTGGATCCCCCCAAAATAGTATTAAATGAAAGGACGTTTAGTATCCATCATCAATTTTCATGTTTCAAAAAGTAAAAACATGTTACAATGGTTGCATTGCATTGATAAATATCATTTCCCTTTATAGCAACTGACAGTGATTGGGTCAAACTGACACCTTCCATTAGGTTTGGAAGTCCATATGAGGATCATCCTATAATCAACTCAATCAAGCTCAATTATATCATTGCTAGGCAAACAGAATCTGTTCACTGACAGCATGACAGAGTTGTCTCACGAGAATAACTGCCTACAAACCTTGCAGGTCTGGAAATATTGATTGTATCCACAATATTCTACATAGAGAGTGAGAAATACACATCAATAGCTGTGAAAACATATTTGATACTCCCACCGGTCAAAGTGGAGGTGTTAATGAATTGTGACTTTCCTGGCAGAGTTTGAAATTGAGGTCTCAACAGGTTATCAATTATCACTCTGGGCGTCAATTTTGCAATATTTAAGCATTAAAATTATAAATATCCCATTTTAAAAGAAAATGCAGTGAGATATCTACCTTTCACTTTCTGTATTGATAATCAGAAATAATTTTCTTTAATTTTCAAAATTTGCGCGTGCTGCTGTCAGTCAATTAGTGTGTCTATTTATAGAATTTGGAGTGAATTGTACGCACTCGCCACACACTGTTTTTTTTTTTTGCGACTTAAGTCGGCAGCCTGTAAAATACGATAAGTATATAATTTATTATGATTAACGACCTTGACAGTGGCTGATATAAGATATAGCCGCATGTATAAAACGTAAGAAATACTCCTGAAGAAACAACCTTTATTGGCGAAGGGTTATCAAACATTAAAAAAATCTTTAAATCTAGCATAGAGGTGGTTTGAAATCATGCTTTTTTGTTTATAGAACCTCGATAAAACTTGAACTGTTTAATATCGCCTCTTTCAAGAGTATTTCACTTATATAGTGGCTGCTATTATTATTGCTTTAACCACTATCCCGCCCCCACCTTTTAATATAATACAAATATTATATACAGAAATGCTGACGCAGTGCATACATTTCAATGATGAAGGCAATTTTCTTTTCATACATGGAACACAAATCAATATCCCCGTACAGAACCAAAAGCATAACAATGTTCTTACTTAAGTGTACAATAATGCCCCAAGTGTGACAGAAAATTAGGGTAATATATTTTATGCAAAAGAAGAAAATATCTATTAATTCTATTTCTAGCTATGTAAATGTCACTGGTTGGGTCCAAGAACTGCTGAGTGAAAATACATCATGAAATAAACAAGTTTGGAGAGAATGTCTTCAACAGTATTTTTTTAAGGAAATGAAACTTGATTGACATTTTTATACAAGTTTTTCTAACTGAATCTGTTAAATACTGCCCGAAGTGTGACTTGTCTATAGAAAGAAAAAAAGAGGGTTATACTTTTTTAGCAAATGATGATTCTGCCCGAAGTGTGACCAACCAAAGGATAGAATAGAAAATCAGGGTCATATATCTAATACAAAGAAGACTATGGAAAATCTATAGATTTTATCTCTGGTCATGTAAATGTCATATGTTATGTCCAAAATCACTGAGCAAAACAACGGCATCAAATAAACAATGGTTTGAAGATGATATTTTTGTAAATCAACCGAGGCTTTTGTGACCTGACCATAGATATAGTTCATTACTTTGATAAGTGGAAATCTAGCATGGTTTTTTATGGAAATGAAATGAATAATTTCTATTCCTATGAAACAAACTTTTTTTTTTGTAAGTGACTAATTGTATCATCTTCGTAGCATTTTCGACTATTAGTTAATAATTTTTTTCATCAAACCTTAATATAACTTATGTTATCACTTACTTAGTACAAACACTCTATTATCTATTACACCCCTTGGGCGGTTATATCCCTTCTTTTTTCAATTGGTTCTAACTCGTAACTACCTTCTTATAGGTATTAACACTTTACACCCCTTAGGAAGTTATTGCCTTTATTTTAGTTGAATGTTATATGCCGTGAACTCCATCCGCTAAGATTGGTTATCACATGACCACCTTGGCCGGTTATTAAATTGTAAACAATCGCACACATTTGGATTTGTAAAATTTGGATTTTTAATCACACAAGAAAGTTAAGATTTATGAACAACGAAAGTGGGATTCGAACCGGGGACCTCTATGTTGTTAAGCAGCGCTCTTACCTACCGAGCTACCGAGGATCCATGCCAGTTGATGTAAAGTTTTGTGTGTCATGTTTGGTTTTTTATTTCCCCCTATAAATATATATTATTATTGCAATAAAATAGTTTTAAATGTAAGGAATCAAGTTTTTAGTTCTTAAACCCTAAGCAGGGGGTATTGTAAGTAGTCTAAAATAGTATTCTTATCAAGACATGTCCAACCCGCAAAATGGATCACTAAAACGTTTTTCAATTATTTGAATGTTAACCAATTTAGTTGAAACACTGAATAAAATATTTTTTATTGTAAGAAATCAAGCCTTTATTTCTAAAACCTTAATCTGAGGGTATTTTAAATATGTTGTCTTATCAAGAAATGATAAACCCGCGAATGATATCAGTAAAACGTTTTTAAATTAACTGTATATATAAACACATTAAGTTGAAACCATTGCAGGAGTCTTCCGCGGGAGTGTAAGTCAAATAATCACCCGTTTGCCTCGGGCTACGCCCTCGCGAGGTTATTTTCCATAACCCCTCGGTACAGGGTTATTATTTACTACTTAATTCTCTACAATGTATGTAATAAGGCCAGTCCGCCAGCCCAGTTATCTTTAATGTTACCATTAAAATGTAAAAAACACTTTTTGAGATGAGTAATTTTCAGACTGCTTACTATTTTTTTATAACTATTTTAAGTATATTCTATTTATTATTATTTGATTATCATCTAAATCTATTTTCACTTCCTCATGAGCACATTCTTCCTGTTTCAACTTTTTCTTACTAACGTGTTGTTTACTTAACCATTGTACGCAAACTCCTTTCATACATTTGCCTGTTTCCTTGGTTCAAATTCCCTTTCATTTATACACATTTAATAATTTATATGTATAGGATATCTGTCTTTTCTTGACTAATACCATGTTTATGTAAACCAGCAAGGAAGAACATATTGAACTTTTCTACCTCAAGAGATGATATTTACATTGCTAATGTCAAGAGTTGACAGATATTCTATTTATTTGATGATGAAATCCTCCTTATTACAGCAGTTTTAATGTTGATCAACTGCTTGGACAAACCTATCTGCGATGTAACAGTGTGATGTCATATGAGAATGTGTTTCGTCAGACAATTGTTTAATCATATCTAACTCTTGAACATGACGTCACTCGAGTGGTAGAGTGATGATAAAGGTCATCGCCACTGTATGGAACCAGTTTGGGGGTTGATTTCACTGATAAAACAGAGTATCTCATCTGCAATCATGTAATAAATGTTATCAATTTCTTGCTTTCCATCTGTATTAATATTGGTAATATTTAAACTTGCTATAGAGAGCCTCATCTGTATCAAATACTGTAATTTAAAACACAACCACCAAGTAATCGTTATCATGTTCAGTGGCCCAATCAAAGAACTTTGAAAAGAAGGAGGCCAGATTCAACCCTTGCCAAATTGGCCCATTTTACAATAGGTCCATTGGTCATTAAAATACCCAAATCATTCCCGCTGCAACAAAAAGAAAAGGTTTTGAGACGACCCCTTGATTTCAAATATGTAACTATGTTGGCATTGAAATCAAGGGGTCATCTCAAAACTTATATTTTATTTTTGCAGTGGGAATGATCAAGGTTTTTCAACTACCCAGGGGTCTGTGCCTTTTGTGAAAAATAATTCTGTAGTTAAGGGGGGATTGAACTACCAGACTTAACCACCCCCCACCCCTCTTTCTCTGGATCCACCACTGAAGGCCCCACCCTCTGGATCTGTCACTAATGCTACCTCCCCACCCCCTCACCCACAAACAACCCCCCACCCTCTGGATCTGTCACTTATGCTAGACTTTGTAACCACAACAGTCTGCAACTGTCTGTTACATTGTAAAGGTGAAAAGTTCTCTTGGCTTTCACAGTGTCCTCAGCACAATAAATCATGGAGAACAATAGATCTACTTCAGTTCAGCCTGTAACAGATGGACTAGACAATCGTATAACTCCTCTGTTGAATTATTAAACTAACCACTGAAAGCCATTGGAATTACAACACAGACTCTACATTTGCAACAATGCCCTGAAATGCCACTTTCATTATCCTTGAGCATAAAGGTGAGACATTTCGCAATTTGATAAAATTATATTGATGTGACATGAATAATTCAATTTCAAAGTATCTGCAATTCACTAATACATGGATCTTTGACCATCTAAGCGATGAAATCACCGGAATTTAAACATACAAAAAGTCTGAAAGAAACAAATTGGGTTTGAGGAGAGTTCCCTCTAGGTACAAATTGCAGTCAGCAAGGGCCTTGTATTGAAACACCAGCACCTTCTCAGTGACCTTCAGTCAAAATTGTCAATATAAAATCAAAACTAGATTAGTGTTTGCGGGACACCGCAAAAACAGAGCAGCCCCGAAACTTTGGATTTCGCCTTACCCTGTTCCGCCTTCTACAAGCCTCAGCATATTGGGCATTTTCTTGTGACCTTGACGTTTGACACTCAAGGTCACGCAATCAAGGATTACATTTAATTGAAAATAACATTAATGTATCGAATTAAAGTGTTTAAAGTTAAAATAATCCATTTTCTCAATATTTGTTGACCTTGCTGTGACCTTGACCTTTGACAGTTCGTACCCAAAACCTTTCCAAAATTTTGTACTTCTCAAGAGATAATATATACAAAATTTAAACTTCATAGTGCAAAAACTTTTCAAGTTAACGCGTTTACAAGGAATTTTTTTGTGATTTTATAGCTCATGACCTTGACCTTTGACCTTGAAAGTGAACATGTCATTTTAAGTTAGTTGCACATTGTAATAACACAAATCTAATGACCTTGACCTTTGACCTTCAAGATTACACAATCAATGAACACTCTTTATTGAGTATAACAATCTTCTATTGATTAAAAGTGTTCATAGTTAAAATAAAGCATTTTCACAAAATCATGCTAAAGTCGTGACCTTGCTGTGACCTTGACCTTGAACAGATTGTAGCGAAAACCTTTTCAAATTTTTTTACTCTTCCAAGGATGATACATACCAAGTTAGAGCTTCATAGCACAAAAACTTTTCAAGTTATCGCATTTACAAGGAATCTTTTAGTGATTTTATAGCTTGTGACCTTGACCTTTGACCTTGAAAGTGAACATGTCAAAATCGTTCCCAATGAGGTATAAGCAGTAAGTTATGAATACAAGTTCTGGAAAGTTTAGTAGAAAAAAGTTATAGCCATTAGTATGTGCGTGGCGGCGGCGGCGGCGGCGGAAACTGCACAAAACCTGATAGCAGCCCCGTCCTTAGACGGGGCTGCTAACAAACATCACATTTGTGACAATAAATTTATGAGCTCAGTTGAGATAGACATTTTGACCATATTTGTTACATTGTAAATATATATATCTTCATTTTCACATAAACATGTGTATGCAAGATGTGTTTATTTTGTTCCATCAATTTTCATGAAATTTAGAAGAGATGTATGGTAGGTTATTATCAAAGTGTTTTCATCATAACCTTAAGCTTTAAGCTACACCTTTTACATAAAATCAATTTAAATTAATTTATAGCAATTGCAATATTAATTGATGGTAATTAAGCAAATCAAGGTTTGTTAATTCATACATATCAAGTTTGTTCATGATCATATCTGATCACATGTTGATTAGAGGTCACGATACAGATTTTTCACAATACGATACCTATCTCGATATCTTAGTGACTTGATTTGTATGATAAAATTCTCAATACGCTATTTAAATTTAAAAAAATAAAATAAAACTTTAACTTTTGACAAATACTAAATTAACAATTAAGCAAAATTAGCAATTTCAAGGTCAATGATAAGTATCACGATAGAGAAAATCAAAATGCTATGTGTATCGTCAAATTAAGTATCAGGATTCATGGATACCACAATATATATTGTCACACCTCTAATGTTGATAATTAAGAACTTAATTATTCTCCATCTAGCTTCCCTTACACCCTTATATGTGACATGAAGATATTAGCAGACCACTATTGGACACACGCTCTCCTAGTTAGCACTTAGTAACTCAATATCTGTCAATACAAGTTATCTGGAATTAAAGGGAGGGAGCTGTTACCGTGACCACGGCAGTGCAGTGGATTAGCTGAGTTTCAGATTAATTCCTAGATCTAGTAATTTACAAGGTTCATACAATATTTCAAAACCCAAGTGTAAGTCTCTTTAAGGTCTTGTGCAAGGTTTTTCTGGAAAAATATACGGCAAATAATTGAAAATTCAAAAATGAGAAAAATTGTGATAGAATCACAGGAGACACAGGGCCCTGTAAACATTTGGAAATAGCAGAATGACACCAAGATTTCTGAATGTTCTATTATATGAACAAGTTGTATTGCTTTAGACATAGGCAGTGAAATATTTAAAATCTTTGATGATTTTTGTAGTGGATTTAAGGCTTTTCCGGGTATTTTAATGATTTTACAGGCATTAAAGGATAAAATAGTTTCAGGGCCAAGTGGCAAAATTCCAAACATTTTCCAGGCTTTTTACGAACCCTTATTAAAGTTTCAATGGGTTTTTTTTCATTCCCCTCTAAGTTGTAAAGCTGGAGACACAAACCTTGCATCAAACATATCACTTACAAGACGAAAAAGGAAAATAAGTTAATTTACTGAACCCCCCTTAAAATTATTTTGAATATTTTGGACAAAAAATGTTTCTCAGAATCCTTTCCACAACAAATTTTCATGGAAAAAAGAATGGAAACTTGAGAAGTGTAAAGATTCTTCCACAGATATTGTTGTTTAGAAAGGAAAACTTGACAATTCTGACTTTGAAAGGTAGTTTGATTGAAACGACTTGTCAGCAACTTATGGTCACCTAGCTAATATTACAAACCATGGATAGAATGTCTGCTCTCCACAAAATCCTATCTTAAAATCCTGAATTGATAATAACAATGAAATAATCAAACCTTTTTAATCTGGAAAGGAACCTTAAGACTGTCTAGAAAAACTCTTGACCTGGTCAAAAAAGATCATCATGTTATGTGTGAGAGAGGGAGTTATTGTTTAGCCCTGCTTGGGCAATATTACAATAATAAGTGTGAAATCATGATCCAACAAGAGTAAAATTTAAAATTACACAAGACAGGCAATAGGGAGACTGTTGATATTCAAGCTCACCTACATTTTAAGACACTGCCGTGCTAAACATGGGTTGTATCTTTCATGAACCCAATTTCCTACGTCATAGCAGTAATGTAGATTTGATTAACTATGTCCACATAAATAGATTATTTACCAGAAACACGCATGTCAGTTACGAGATACTATCGACATCGTTTATATAATTATTCGTCGTTACAAGAACAGACGCTGTGTTGACATGGCACTTCCTCGTTAATCAGAATATTGAACGTGTTAGAAAATCCTTCAATATTGTTAAAGAGCCACTATATGATTTTCATCACATGTTGTTTATTTTTCATACAAACGTAAATGGCATATTTCATATGAATTCAAAATGATTTACATATTCATTCCCTGAAAGGGCAATTATATGATAGATACTAGTGTTCAATGAAAAGATTAAAACAGTCATGTATATTTGCTGAAGGGAATTTCACATGTTGAATTTACACGAGGTGAGGTAAGGTGATGTGGGGTTTAACGCCGTTTTCAAGAGTATTTCACTTATATTGCGGCTGCTAGTATAATTGCAGGGAGAAAGCCTGCAACACCATTGTGGTTATGCATTGCGGTGAAACATGCGAGCATCGGCTGGAACTAGAGAATGATGGGTGAATTTACACAAATATTTTGAATTTACACACATAATAATGAGTTACATTAGTTATCAAACATTATCAACTTGTAAAAGTCATTCTGATTGTGCTAGACGAGTTTCCAAAATTATGTTTGACTGATTGACACGCAACGTTGTCAGGTTTTCAATCATAATCAGAACTTCAAGCATTACTGTTGTCACTATACCAAGTTAATTAGCTTTAGAATGATACTTTCCTGCAACAGTAGATACTTCTCAGACGACACCTATGGTGTAGTTTGGCATATATGACCCACATCAACTCACAAGATAACTCCTTATCTACATGAATAGACTACAAAAACTGAAATTTCAGTTCAGACAGTGCTGTTCAAAACTTTTTTTGCAGTAGTCACTAACTTATATTTTTATAGGTTTCAAATGTATTCATATAAACACAATCATCTTAATCAATTTTTGATTATATAAAAAAATTGAATTTCTAGCCATTGGATTGGTACATATACCTAAAATAAAAGTTCATAATAATTTTGGCTAATTTCATTGGTTTGTAGTTTTGTCATGAATGATAAACTGTTCATCAAGCTAAAAGAGAACCAAGACTGTACTTAAAGCTCGTTTTTTACAACAATGACTAGTTCTCATTATGTCACCAGGGCGCTTAATAAGAAAACCTGAGGAAGTTTATATGAATTTAGAGAGAGCTTTATTTTCTGAAAATGAAGAAATCTCAGAGGCTCCAATTAATAATTTTTGTCCAAATTTTAAATGCATTGGCACATTTATTGTTTCAAAGGATAGGCGAGTCCAAAAAGATTTAGATTCTTCAAATTGCAGAATTTTGAGATTTTATTTAGTTTTTAAAATATTTATTTATTTATATCAAGATGATTTCACTAACATTTTTTCTGAGAAAAAAAATCAAGATGTTTTAAAAAATAATTTTTTTCAAATTTCAGATTTAATGGAACAATTTTCCTTTCAGAAAGTAAATGCTAATCAAGTGAAGACCACCCACTTCAAAGTGTTATCTCAACCCACTGAAAACAGATTTGGCATCAAGTTGCAAACCACTCGTCTTCTAACCTAAGGCCTCACTTGATTTGCTCAAATGGCAGTAAATCTTATGAAGTGACAAACTTGGCTCAAATTGCAAGTCTCTAGGTTAGAGCCTTCGTAAGCTCGGAAGGGTTAGAAATAATCTGCTGGCTCGGACATTGGACAATAACAGATAATGATTTTTGTATTGATTTCTTCCAGGTGGATGCTTCTGTTCTGAAATGATTGAGACAGTTTCATTGAATTCTTAGATTCTTCCTAACTTTGATATTGATGAAAGTTAACACTCATACTTTGAAAATTTGAAATGTCATAGAATTCATGCTTTTTGAAGAGTTACAATTGCTAAAAAGGACTTTGATTCTAATGTGTGCCTATTCATAAAACTCCACGAATCGTAATCGATATTGTAATGTAAAAATTCGGACCTCAAGTGGACCTCACGCAATCTGACCAGATTTGCTATGTTATGTACTAAATTATATGCACAATAAAAAAATTTAAAAGGGGCAGTAGCATGTTTTAAGAGGGAATATAAGGTGATGTCAGGAAAATGAAAATTATTGGTAAAAATTGATAGACTAAATGGAGCATTAATAATTAAAATATGTTATCTAAACTTTAGCCATGCAATTCATTTTTCTTACACAAAATGAATTAAAGGTGTTAACACAAAATGGGCGCCAATGGATTTTATGTGAATCTTCATACTTTGTTCTCTGACTATGGATGATTG
This sequence comes from Steromphala cineraria, assembly GCA_916613615.1. NCBI lineage: Eukaryota > Metazoa > Mollusca > Gastropoda > Trochida > Trochidae > Steromphala > Steromphala cineraria. Next base: position 33,434,862 of record OU744722.1, on the reverse strand, counting down.
GCTTGCGTAATGAGATTTTTGACACTATGAAAATAATACATTTAGCATGCATGTGCAATAATCAGTGAAAATTTTGAAATATAAAATTATCAAAAAGCGTGCTACCGCCCCTTTAAAGGATTTAATTTTACATCTTCAGAAGAGAAAACAAGCAAACAAATGAAATATTCCAAAATTCAACCCAACAACAAATCGAACCAACAATTATCAGACTATGAACAACTAATCATGTTGTAATCGTCTTATCTATCACTAGTCCATTTACTGGAACTAAGCTAAAGACAAAGATGAACCTTAATCCTAAGTAAAACAAGAAAGCCATATATTTGTACCAAGTTCATTGCTCCGGATTCAGGATAAGATTCACCTTAATCTCCATAAAGATTAATTTTTTTTTAAAACATTCATGTCATTATCCACAACCTTATTAAGAATGGCAAGCAGAGCCTTTTACCTGACTTGAATGATCAAAATATTCTAATAGGCTTACACCATGAATCCAATATCAAAAACCCATAGACATTACAACATATATCTAGTAAAATGGATTGTCAAATCAATAAAAGTTTGCTTTTTTCCTAAATAATTCATAATTCTATATTGAGAAGATTATATGAGTGACCATGACATACTATGTCTACGACACGTGTGGCTAAATATAAGTTTTTCAAACGCGGGAAAGAGGGATATATTGATATTAAGGCTAAGTGTCGTAACTATAGTATGTCACTGTCACAAATATAATATTCTGTTTATTATCCTAGTCTCAAAATTAAAGAAAATATTCAAAACCTACATCTCAGCATAGGCGGACTAGCCGCCAGACCATATTCATTGTGACGTCGTAGGTGAACCTATCGTCTAAGCATTGTTTATAACGTGTCTTGTTTATACCTAGTGAAAAACTGCAAGTGGCCATTTTAGCATTAACAGATTTAACAGCAATTACATATCACAGACTCATAAACTCAATTTTAATCCCCGTCAGCTTGGGAGGCTGTACACATGGTTTCAGCTTTCTGGGCCTTTTCTTTCTGAAGATGAAAATAGGATTTGCCCCTATGGCCCTTATAAGAGGTTAAGAGTGACAAAATTTATGATCTCTTGGCCAAGGTACCTGTACATTCTCTAGAGACAGCTGTTACGGAGAAGAAGTTGAAAAGCCATTTTTAGCTAAAGAACAGGAATAAACAGAATAAACATCACAACACATTTCCATGGATACAAATTAACCTACAAACAGGGAACTCTATCAGATGAATTAGTCTTGATTAAAGATGCTTAGTTCTGATCACAATACCAAGATTTCTTGGTTAATAGGATGCAAATTAGTATAAAAGTACTTATGTTGTGGATGCATCCACATTCTTCCACACATTACACCATTTGGTCTATGAGATATTATCATTCAAAATCATATGATATCATACACATCTTTTTAATGCAATATCCTTAAATTTTATGGATGAATGATGTAGTAGTTCTATAATCAGAGATGTAAGCTTAATGTAACTTATTGCTGGAAAGATTGACTTGTGGAATCTTTGGAATCTTGCCCTTTCCCAATACACACCCTCCTGTAATATGTATACCCAGGTATGTTAATCTCCCATTTTTTCAAAATACCTGGAAGAACCACTGTGTAGAAACATTCTACTGATACAAAATTTGAATGGTAAAATAACCATGAATTAAAGCAAAATATAAATAAAGATTTTTAAGAATAAAACCTACCTAAATCTAATTTATGTAAATACATAAAATAGTGAAATACACAAGGGCAAGGTCAAATTATGAGAGATCGACACAGGGCCATAGATGATGTTATACATAAATCTAAATACAGATATTTAAGAAAACCCACCTAAATCTATTTTATTGATAAATAAATAAATATATAAAATACTCAAACACTCAAGGGCAAGATCAAATTATGAGAGATCAAAACAATGTCATAGTAGATACTACCGGTATATATAAATATATAACAGATATTTTTTAAAAACCCACCTAAATCTATTTTATTGAAAAACATTTAAAAAAATACTCGAACAATCAAGGGCAAGGTCAAATTGTGAGAGATCGAAACAATGTCATAGTCCATGCTCGCGCATTTCACCGACCAATAACGAGGCGGTCAATATATCTGTACAAGTAGGCTAGAGTGGATACGAGGCAGAAAGTCAATATCACATAACGTTAGCCTACTACTACCAGCTAGATAACTACAGCATAATAATGATAGGCTTGTTCTCCATGTTAAATGGTGGAAACAAATTTTCTGATATTTTTCTGAAGGCTTTCATGTAATTAGGGCTTAAAAGGTGTGCTTGATTAGAAAATCCATTTTGAATTCAAAAGCCTGAAGATACCTCTTTTTCACTTTAAGTGATTTCTTAGATACATTTTAGTCCCTCACATTATCAGGGTTTGAAATGTTAAAATTAAGCATAGTAAATGTACATTTTCCCTTAACATATAAACTTCTTTTTGTGTGTGTGATTGGGTTGAGAAAAAAGTCTCAATGATAAAAAAGAGAAATCCAAAGGTTACAATTTCTATAATCGAAACAACACTCAAATGACATAATTTTTCACAACAAATACCATCAACTATATATGGTCATCTTGGGTTGTGAATAACACAGGGAGATCCATTTTCTTATCTGACACAACCTGAAATTAATTTCTTTCACTAGTACCAGGAATCTATTCTCATCAAGATCCCCCAGGTATTTAGGGAAGAGTCTGTAGACAAGATTGAGTTCACTTATTTACGAGATCCAAGGTTACATGACCAAACACAAAATCTATAGATACTTCTGACCTTTCGCTACCCAACAAAATAAGCCTGCAATCGCTACTTGATTGTTCCCCCTGGCTATGTATAGCTGTCATTGCAAAATTTGGATAACAGGTCCAGAAACTTTGAAGGGGGAAGGAAGATGTGTATCTAGTAAAAAGCATTTGTCCACCATTTTGATACTTGTTTTTGTCGAATCGACTTCTGTTGACCCCTGACCCCGAACCCATGGACATGAAAAAAAAAAGCTGAAATGCATGGAAATACGGTAAACCTATCTATGAATAAAACTACAGAAAGAACCGATCAACATAAACCGGCCGATCAGCTAAAAATTGCAAACCACGGATGAATCTCTGGTTTTGCCACTGGCAGAACAATCAGAGAAGCTAAATACTCTGTGTCACATGTTTTTGGAGGGGGGAGGGGGGTTCGAAGAAATCACGTCATATTCAGTATATCTGTGTACTGAAAGGCATAAACAGAGTGCTATGAATAGGTACACTCTTCTGAAAATATCTAAATCCACAGAAATTTGTTAATAAAGTGTGAACTTATGATGTAAGAATATGTATAAGCTCACAACCTGCCATTAAATTTCTCCCTTTTCCAAACTGACAGACAGCCGAGCATTGATTGCTGTTCTTATACCTGCCATTTTGTGAAGAGAGCATACGAAATCATAAATTTGAAAGTGCCATACTTATCCCATACCCTCTTCAGTATGGCAATAGATTGCAAGACAGAATGAGGAACGATACCTATCCTTAGTTATATGATATTGTGAAATGAGATACTTAATCAATGCGAATCAATAATGTGCTGCTTTACATTACTCAAAATGCTGAGATTGGCTTCCCTTCGAAACATAATTGCCACCGAACACTATGGCTTCCTTTTAAATCTAACATCAACGAAGCTGACTGCTTTTTTCAAAACTAATTGTGCTGTTTAAAAATGAACATTTACGTCTGTTCAAATTACCTTATACTAGCTCTCGACAGTCATTATACAAATATTACCAGGTAATTATTGTTGTAAATAATGTTCATCTTCAAAATATTCAAAGGACACTGATTTACACTGTTTCTACATTTTGATGATTTAAAAAAATTAGAATCGCTTCAAAGTTAATGAATTTTAAATATTGAATAAACATTAACAAGATATAAACTAATAATGTCTGTACACAGCAAGATCCTAATGCAAATCACAAGGAAAATATTGTGAAACATGATTTATCCCAAGGATGTATATTAATAACAATTCTTTTTTTTTATTTTGACCTCTTATTGTGCCAAGATATCCTTAACAAGCCAAAACCAAATATCATAAACTGTCAACAAATTTGTAAATTTTTGAAAAAAAATAAACATATATTTTCCTTAAAGACATCAAGTTGCTAGGGTTCACTAAACTGATACTGCAAATATTTTGACTTTTAACCAATAAAATAATAAATCTATTTTTTTAATTTTGACCTTGAAAATATGACAACATATTCTTAAACTAACAAAACCAAATATTGTAAACCGTTAATGTTTTTTAAATGTTTGACAAAACATATACATATATTCCTACAAAACATAAAATTCCTACAAATACTGCAAACATTTAATCCGTAAACCAATAATCTAGCTGCTCTCAAACCAATAATCTAGAGCCAATAACAGCCTTATGTCAGGGTCAATACATATTCCCCTACCACTTCTAATATTACTTGCAACTATTTTCCTCACAACTTATACAGCAGCTAATACTGTTTCCCTCATTACTACTTATCTTGAGGTCACTAATGTCCAACCACAATGTACAATTAAGATCGGACAACGGCTCTCAGCAGAAAATCTGATAAGGGAGTAATAGAAGAGGAAGGAAGGTTATAAACAAAGAGGTCGGCTAACAAGCGAGTGTGCTTCAACAATACTCCATTACTTCATTATCCTGAGGCGGGGACTAGCAAATGCTTTTAGTGCTCTTCACTGCTTGTGGATTTTGACAGCTTTGTACAATATTTTTAAATTCTAGCACCTTTATGATAATAGTGTAATTTCGAATAATATTTGAAAATGTGCAATGTATTTCATTTCATCATTACAAACATATTGAAATTATATGTTGAAAGTATATTACCATGCTATTTGGGCATGAAGATATTTAAACTTATCCTTTTAAATTATTAAAAATAATTTTTTTAAATATTACTAGCAATTTTTTTTTTGGTGCAAAAATCATTGAATAATTCTGAATACCCAATTTCATGTCTTCAACTTAATGAATACTTTTTTTGTTGTTGTAACAACTCTGAATTCTAACAAGAAAAAAATATTAATCCAAATAGAAATCTTTCAAAGATGGAGGACAATATTACTCCCACAGTTGTGATTCTTACATCCTGGACAATCAAGTCAATTGCTACGAAGAAATAAATAACGATCTGTCCACAAGAAACCCACGTTTAGTAAATGACTTTGGTTTGCCACCACTCGGCAAAACGAGGGAAATGATGCTTCCCCGTCTTGATAATCTTGATGTGCGTGATAATCGTCAACGCCTTCAATAACCTTGACGAGTAAGGAACCAGGCAAGACACCGATGACTCGACTTGGACCATGCCGGGGCACTATCAAAGAGTCTGTTCGGCGCTAATATCGGTCAATCTGCTGCTAATGGCATAGAAAGAAACAGGAAGTAGGAAATGGAGAATACGGAGCAGCTTTCGGCTTAATCTCAGCGGGACCGTCTGTTTGATTTCTTCATTGTTGTGTGCATTGCATCTTGAATTTCCAATTTGTCAAGATGTTTGTGAATTTCTTTGAAAGATAAATTGAGAGGAAAAGATGGAAGGTGGCATTGTCACTGTGATCTGTAGTCTTCATTTTTATGAGTTTTTCCAGTAATAATCATGATGACTTTTGACAAGAATACTTCACACTGCGTCAGTAAATATCATACAACCAGACTCTATTTATGTTGGATCGTCTGTCTGTTTCTTCAGTGTGTGTACAGTGGACTGAATTTTCAATTTTCAAGATGTTTGTGGATTTCTTTGAAAGACTAATTGTTAAGTTTTGAGAAAAGGCCTCAAAAAGATGATTTATCATTGCTATTTCAAATTTGGATTAACTCTTTTTACTTTATCACTTTTTAATAAATGCATATTTTGTATATGTCAAAGTGCAAAATATTTAAGGAGTCATCAACATAATGAGGAAATTTAGCATTCTACACACAATCAACTAATACATGATAAAGATTATCAGAAGAGCTGATTAAAATCATATTTATATAAGCAAATATCATGAATACAGATTCTTGTTCAGATCAATCACATGTAGTCTATTGACTCTCTAAACATGAAATTAAAGGTGGGGTATTCAAGAGTAATTCACTTATATCACGGCTGCTAGTATTATTGCAGGGAGAAAGTCCACAACACTATTTTGACTAAGATGAGATGAAACTAGCAAATATCCGCTGGAACTAGCAAACCATGGGTGGTATTGAACTGAAATTCAGTGTAGCATTGCACCCAGACCTTACTGCGCGTAGAACAGTTCTCTACTGCAGACAAAGTTGCACAGTCCCTGGCAGGATTCCATGTAATCAAAGACAATAGCATTGTTGATTATCAGATATATTACCTCATTCCTCTGTGTTAAATCTCTGCTTTCAGAGATGAAGTAGATTCAAAAGGTCAATGAGGATTGATTTGATGTTTATTAAACTTCTTGTTAGTAGTCATAAGACTTAAAGATGCTGTTTCATACCTGCATGCGGTTCAGGCTGAAATTTAGCTATTGAGAAAAGAAATACATCACTTTGTAGAAAAATCTTTTTTCGAAATTTTGATATCATATTTTGATTGTTTAATCAACCATAACATACTTATTTCGACGCCCAAAGCACAGTACCCCTTGTAGAAAGGGCATAGCATTTAACGAACCTGCTTTCGGTGACATAATCATTACGCGTGTAGGATTTACACCGCAGGGTTCGAAATTAGCACTAGCCCGGTAGCCAATGGCTAGTGAAAAAGATGCTGGGCTAGTAAAGTGCAATCATTGGTAGTCCGAAGGACTAGTTGAATTTAAAGAAATTATGATTATATATGTGTATTTGGCTAGTCAGAATATCTTTGGGCTGGTGCTCACAGGAATTCACTAGTCCGAATGGCTAGTGCCCCGATAAGACTAATTTCGACCCCTGCACCGTGTCACAACTAGCGTATTTGCGTTCGATGGGTATCAACTTTGGCAGCAACGAATACCTTATTCGGAGAAAAAGAAAAGAAAATCTAGTTGTGCGCGACAAAGACAGTTTTCAAGCGTATATTTAGAGACCGGAAGTTGTGAGATGGCCACACTTGATTCGCCTTTATGTTGGCTGCCGTTTCCGTAATTTTGGTAAATTATCTCATATTTAATGAAATTTGGTCCGATTTTCCCTAGGTTGGTTGCTAAATTTTTCGAAAAATACAACGAATACATTAAAAATACTTTTTAAAATATTGCAAGTATGATACAGCATCTTTAATAGGCCATTCTACAAGTAATTCGGTTACATCAAACATTGGCTTTGCCTTCAAAGAAATCATGCCCCTTATGACTAATTAAATATCTCCTTGAATACAAACAGAATAGCCTGAATTAAGCCATTTTCATTGACCTGACAACAGTCTTGGCATAGTAACTGGATAGCAATAATATCAATACAATAATTTGTCTTTCATATCTTAACAAGTTGGATTATTGCATTTGTTCACATCGTGATAAAGTGTTATGAAATACATCACTACAACAGTTGTGATTGAATTTCGCATTGATCTTTGACATTATCAGTGAATAATGTAATAAACACAAAATGGCACTGACATGTCCTATGGCGCCTTAGTCTTAGACATTTAAACCAATCACAGGCCATTACAGCAAAGTCAAAGACATGTTGCCTGGACTGATTTTCTCTAAACAATCTGGGAAGGATCTTTTCAAATTGAACACTAAGCAGACCATTCATCATAAAATTAGTGCAATGAAATTACAAGGCAATATACATGTATTTATTCATTTACTCAAGTTTTGATGATTTTCAACATATAGTGAATTTAAAGATTTACATCATTTATTAACTGAAGATTCAACGAAAAAATATTCATAGCTTGATATTCAATATGTAGGACTTTGCAACAATATTTATTGTTTAAATTAAGGGGCCAGTATCCTTTTCTTCAATTTCATTTCTTCAAAAACAAAAATCCAAATAAAGTAAGCTAACATCAAATACTTTATCTGAGAGCCAAAAATAACAGCCCATTGATGCGTTGTAGTAGAAGAAAGTTTTGAGCATCAAATGAAAATTGTTGCCGACCATTTCAGTGTGAGCGTTTTTATTTGAATAGCTAAACTGAAATTGTTCGGCTTATTCTAATGCTGCTACATTTAAATTAATAAACATAGCCTTGCAATTCATTTTACTTGTTTGGAGAAAATTATTTAAAACTTTACCTAAAAATTTTTCTACTGCCCCATCAAAACAAAACATTTTGTCAATGATGTTAGAAAATTATGAGAAATTTTGAAGTTGAAATGTTAATTCTTGCTATTTTAATCAATAATCTCTCACAAATCAAAATTAGGCAAACATGTGACAATCTATTTAATGATCTCATCTTAGCAAGAAAGATAATGTTAGCCTTTAAATGAAACTTTTTCCCCTGAACAAAGTGATTATGTATCTTATTCAATGATACCTTCATGAGATATTTTGATAATGATAGATTATGTAATATGTACCCAAAAATTTCTGCATCATCATAAAACAAACACTTAATTATTTTACTTGCAAAAAAACGTTTTATTACTGCAATACTAGATAATGAAATATCAAAATTATATTTGCAATATCTTATAAAAGTCATAGGATAAAAGATTCTACTTAATATTTGTATTTGATACATATATTATATATGAAATACAGTGTGCTTCATCAAATTCATATGTGGCTTGACTTTTAAAGTTCCATTTGTCATGAGTAAAGTTTGAATTATCTTAGTTACAGTAACTTGAATAAATTCTACGCCCAAGTTGTATGTTTTATTGTTTTCTAGTCATATGAGCTAATAAACACTGTCAAACAGTATTTTGTATCTGGTGTTATATTTTTTTCAAAATTAAAATTGTTCTGTTTGTCTATAAGAAATGATACTTTAACCTGTTTACAGTTTCTGTAAAGAATTGGTATGCAGTGAAATGGTAATTCTCAGAAACAATGAGTTTTCCTGATAATTTTGTTGTTAAAAATATGACTCCATCAACATGATCAGTGTCAATTGTGAGAGGGAAATCATCTTCCTGTGATATCAAACAGATTTGTTCATTTCTTAACTGGTTGTCCTATAGACAATCAGTTCACCATTTGTAATTTTGGGTGATTTCACATAAGGAATCTGCCAATCTTACAATTCTATAGAAAGAAACATCCAATAAAACATTTACATATGGTTCATGATAAGACTAATTGACAATGCGTTGTACGGCTTTTCACACTTGCCGATGGATTGCCTCGCCTATCATGTTTTACTGACAGTGCGCTCTTATCTATCAAGTTGACAAAGCTTACTCAACCAAATTGTTACCCTCAGTAACACGCATCATGTTGTGTAACCGTGTATAAAATAGATAGGAAACCTAGTTTGTTCTGAAAATTAATTGGTCAATTCCTTAGGGAAAATAATGAAAATGTTTGAAAAGTTAACAGTCCTGGCCAAAAAGTAACCAGTCTTGGCAAAAAGTAACCAGTCCTGGCAAAAAATAGCCAGTTTAACCCTTTACATACTGCAAACAAAATTTTTAAGTTGCTTGCAACACCCAAGATATTTTTGGGTAAAATGTTGCTTAAATATCACAGCTATTTTCTGGCCTCAATACCAAAGAAAAATATAAAAAAATTGTTTTTCCTAATATAATGATTAAAAGATGCTTTGTGTGAAAGATAACTTCTTGTCACTCTGAATTCTGTTTCAATAGTACTGTCCCAAACCAAAGAACTACAGATCTCTTTATTGTTGCTCAACATAAACATGATGAATCAATAAAGACATTGGGAATAAAGCCACAACTTATTGATCATAAGCTAATAACCTAATGAGAAACTCCCAGATTACTTTATATCAAAAGCACAAAGCCTTTGTAGTTATGGTTTTACTGGTCAAGTCATTATATTGACATGAAGCTGTCCTATAAGGTCAAGCTAATACAATAATGAGTATCAAGCAACAGGCCTGGAGGACAACAAAATTGTGATTGATATTTCTCATTATTAATGAAGGATTGTAACATCACAATTTTAAAAAAATGATCCTCCTTTTTTAAATTAATATATGTTTAGTTTGGAGTTGGTTTGATTTATTGCCTTGCAAACTAGAATACATTCATCTGTTGGATCAGTTTCAAAGGATATTTTTTAAGATATTCTGCAACACTTTTATCATTTTTGATGTCCGGTGGTAATACAATATTGTATTTATCTACAAGAATAAGTTTAACGAATAACATTTTTATTCAGGTGTACTATTTCAATGTCCAACCCAAAGGATAAGTAAAAGATATATAGAGGTTTTGACATGCTGCCAATTTATCAATTTGAGGATTAATTAAAATATACTGGTTTTTTTTTATTATAACCACATAACAAGGACACAGAAAGTAAATATTACGTACTTCTCAAAGTGAAATTGTGGTTATGATGCACAATTTATAAAAGAAAATAATAATAATATGGTTACGCTAGATTAGGAAGTGAGAATAAATATTAATATTGAAGGTAAAGTTGTCACTTAAATAATCATGAGTAACTGACTCAAAAACATTAACACCTCATTAGCTTATTATGAATGATTAATTAAATACACCTTTGACTTCACAGTAATAGGAATTTTATCAAAATGGAACTCTTTTACATAAATGACACATTATCACCAGGCTTTAGAAAAAACTTCTTCTCTTATATACATTGATGATGATAACATTGTCAAAACCTTTTTGTTTTAAAAATGTTTTACAAATTTATGAAGCACTGGTTAGATCAATATTCACTGACAGATTGAGCAAGATAGCTCTGGCTACTCACAGAACCTCTCGCCTGAGTGGATGAGGCAGGTTGAACAACCACTGGTGGAGGCATCTCTGAGGAAGAACTCGTGCCCATACACTCGAGTGAAACGCCTGGTAGGCAAAAAACAAGGATCACAACAGTTCCTAAGAAATGAACAGTGGCAATTTTCACAACAAGATACACACGAAACTGAACTCTTTGCAGTGCAGTCTCGTTCGACTGCGAAACAGGTGCTCGTGATTTTACGAGACTTCGTATATATACTACTTTTACAAAAACTAATAATATATCTTCAAAGTATCTTCATATTAAAGTACTTAAATTATACCTTTATGTTACTATGGTATTAAATCTTTGTAAATCTAGCGTAAGGGTTAATTAATAATTTATTGAATTTGAAATATAATGTTAATTAAATCCAAAAATAACCATTATTCCATAACATATGAAATTAGTTGTAAAGCATCTTATATTAAATAAACATACAGAAAAAACATGGCCGCTTCTGCAACTTCTGTCAGAAATGTCAATACACTGTTAGTTTGGACTACACACACTTAGTACTTTTTATTTAATTTATCAGAGGAAACAGTAGTTTTCAAATTTGTTGTTAGAATTTATTACTAAAGATGACAAGCACAGGTGACACTGAACATTACCAGGTGAGGACATCTGTTATGAAAAATAATTAAATTTGCAAAATTACAGATCTAGTGATTATTGACTGAATTTCTGTCAGTTTAATTATTTATCTGACATAGAAGTCTAAAACAGAAAAGTTTTAGTTCAGCGTATGTGCAATCTCATTGAAATCAAATCAAACCAATCATTCATATATATGCATTTCAACCAATCAAAAACAATGCTTTAGAGCCATCAGCACAATCTGATATTTAAGCAGGCCTCTCATCGATTAATTTGTGGAAGCAGAATTGAGTTCAGAAACTATGTGAAGAACTAATGATAGGTTCTTTTATGGGTTCAATGAGATGGATGTATGTTGAAATATTTTATTATGCATTAATTGTACTTACAGTTGAACATTGCTAATTTGAATACCTGTTATTCAAAACAGTCTTCTGTCCTGACAACAGTCATTTTTAGCTCATCAGGACTGAAAGTCCAGATGGGCTTATGGCATGGCCCGTCGTCCGGCGTCCGTCCGTCCGTAAGTCCGTCCGTAAACTTTTGACACTTTCGACTTCTCCTCATGAACCATACACATAAGAGAGCTGAAATTTTGTGTACAAGTACCTTAGCATATGGAGATTCTAATTTGTAACTTTGGTGACCCTGTTACCCCAAATAGGGTCACAACTTTAAAAACCTATTTTCATCTTCTTCTCCAGTTCCAGAAGGACTAGAGAGTTAAAAATGATATGTGCAGACTCCTTGGCCAATGGGGATTCTAATTTGTAACTTTGGTGACCCTGTGATCCCAAATAGGGTCACAGGGGTCACAACCTTAAATACCTATTTTCATCTTCTTCTCCAGTTCCAAAAGGAGTAGAGAGTTAAAAATTATATGTGCAGACTCCTTGGACAATGGATATTCTAATTTGTAACTTTGGTGACCCTGTGACCCCAAATAGGGTCACAGGGGTCACAACTTTAAAAACCTATTTTCATCTTCTTCTCCAGTTCCAAAAAGAGTAGAGAGTTAAAAGTTATATGTGCAGACTCCTTGGACAATTGAGATTCTAATTTGTAACTTTGGTGACCCTGTTACCCCAAATAGGGTCACAACTTTAAAAACCTATTTTCATCTTCTTCTCCAGTTCCAGAAGGACTAGAGAGTTAAAAATGATATGTGCAGACTCCTTGGCCAATGGGGATTCTAATTTGTAACTTTGGTGACCCTGTGATCCCAAATAGGGTCACAGGGGTCACAACCTTAAATACCTATTTTCATCTTCTTCTCCAGTTCCAAAAGGAGTAGAGAGTTAAAAACGATATGTGCAGACTCCTTGGACAATGGATATTCTAATTTGTAACTTTGGTGACCCTGTGACCCCAAATAGGGTCACAGGGGTCACAACTTTAAAAACCTATTTTCATCTTCTTCTCCAGTTCCAAAATGAGTAGAGAGTTAAAAGTTATATGTGCAGACTCCTTGGACAATTGAGATTCTAATTTGTAACTTTGGCGACCCCATGACCCCAAATAGGGTCACAGGGGTCACAACCTTAAAAACCTATTTTCATCTTCTTCTCCAGTTCTAAAAGGACTAGAGAGTTGAAAGTGATATGTGCAGACTCCTTGGACAATGGAGATTCTAATTTGTAACTTTGGTGACCCTGTGACCCCAAATAGGGTCACAGGGTTCACAACTTTAAAACCCTATTTTCATCTTCTGCTCCAGTTCCAGAAGGACTAGAGAGTTAAACATGATATGTGCAGACTCCTTGGCCAATGGGGATTCTAATTTGTAACTTTGGTGACCCCATGACCCCAAATAGGGTCACAGGGGTCACGACCTTAAAAACCTATTTTCATCTTCTTCTCCAGTTCTAAAAGGACTAGAGAGTTAAAAACGATATGTGCAGAGTCCTTGGACAATGGGGATTCTAAATTGTAGATTACGTGACCCCATGACCCCAATAGGGTCACAGGGGTCACAACCTTAAAAACCTATTTTCATCTTCTTCCCCGGTTCTAAAAGGACTAGAGAGTTGAAAAGGATATGTGCAGACTCCTTGGACAATGGGGATTCTAATTTGTAACTTTGGTGACCCTGTGATCCCAAATAGGGTCACAGGGGTCACAACCTTAAAACCTATTTTCATCTTCTTCTCCAGTTCCAAAATGAGTAGAGAGTTAAAAATTATATGTGCAGACTCCTTGGACAAAGGAGATTCTAATTTGTAACTTTTGTGACCCTGTGACCCCAAATAGGGTCACAGGGGTCACAACCTTAAAAAACTATTTTCATCTTCTTCTCAAGTTCCAAAAGGTCTAGAGAGCTGAAATTATATGTGCAGACTCCTTGGCCAATGGGGATTCTAAACTGTAGGTTTTGTGACCCCATGACCCCAAATAGGGTCACGGGGGTCACAATCTTAAAAACCTATTTTTCTCCATTAGATGACAGTCTATGGCAAATTTATTTCTCCTTGGATATTTTAGTGTGGACTTCTTTCACTGTCTGATATTGGCGATCTAGAAAGTGTTGAATAATAATTTGTTTTGTAATTTTTTTATAGGTTTTCTTGCAATAGGTAACATCAGTTTCATTTTTAGCTCATCTGGCCTGTATAAAGCAAACTTGATATGATGCCTGATGAGCTACAGAGCCAATGGCTCTATTTTTAAAGGGAATGAACAACCTAGCTTGTGAAACATAATTGAACATCGTTAATGAGAGCGTCTAGGCTGTCAGCTGTAAGCGGTTCGTAACCAAACAATTTCTTCCTTACCGAGCATTTACGACTCTTTCACGGCTAATAGAACTCTGGAAGTTAAAAATTCGAGTTGCAGACCCGCTTTAAATACCTTGCTTAATTCAATTCTGGGTAAATTGAAAACGTGGACAATTGATATCAATATGAAAAGCCCCCTTAATAAATATTCAGATTGCAGATAAGTTAACACACTCGGGCCCTGACATGCCAATAGAACTGATTGATACTGCATAAGTGTGTATATCCTGTTTGATACAGTGACAGTTTTATCCGTTGTGTTATTTAGCAAACTACTTTTAATAAATTGGCTAGCCTTGCACTGTGTGGTTATTTGCAAATCCTCATTGTTGATATTTTATCATTTCTCTATGGTGTCAAAACTTTTACTCAATATATTAAATGTGGATTGGTTAACAAGCCAAAATGGTTACCATAAAATATGGTACCTCTCTGTTACATTCATACATTATCACAAATGTTTATATAACAATAACTATCAAGATACACGAAGGAGAGCAAACACTGTGCTTACCGGTAACTAAAAAAGGAAGAGAAAAAGTGATTATATTTATACAAGCTCAAAAATATTCATACAATATATGTTTCATGGATATTGTGATGTTGTACATACTGCAATGGCTATTTGATTATATTATCAACATGTCAGTGTTAAGTGTTGACACTGCTCAAAACCATAAATGTAGTAATCTATAGGTTTAAATTTTTCAGGATCTGTTTATCGGTTCTGGTCTGGCAATTGGTGGCAATCTCCTCATCAGTATATCATTGAACCTTCAGGTAAGATCGATCTGTCCTTCCCATCAGATAAAGACAGGAAAACACTCAACTCTAACATCGTTAGGAGGCGATAAATCTGCGTTCAACACACTCCTTAACTAGTGTGAATTATAAGTTATAGCTGGCCCTGTGGCCCCTCACAGGGGCTACTCTTCCAAAACCTATTGTCATATTGTCAGAAACATAAGACCTAGAAAGCTGATTTTTTTTGTATAGACTTTTTGACAAGTGAGGATTATAATTTACAGTTAAGTGACCGCATGGCCCCTAAAAAGGGCTTTCTGAACCTTTGAATCCTATACCCTGATTTTCAATTGAATATTTGAGCAATTTCCATTACTGAATTGATTATCGCTATCTGAAATCGCATTGCATATATTCTTAATTTAAGGATCGGTGGCCATGTAGCCCTTACACATATAAAGCCTGATGAGCTACAGAGCCAATGGCTTTGTTTTTAATTAGTGTATAAATCAAATAATCATCATAGGTATCTTGAAATTGGCCAATATTGAGACTGGCTTGGTTAGGCATTTTAGGGGAGGAAGAATTCTGCTAACATCGCTCCCTCCACCCACTGGACCAGTGGATTTTAGAAAGAAAAAAAATTCAAAATAGTTACAAATCATAATCAAATGAATGATAGACAAAAGAAACAGCTAAGTAACCTAAATACTTGATTTAAGAATTGTTTGTTTCAGAAATTTACGCACAATCGTAATCAGCTACGAGAGGAGTCTATTCATTATACAAAAGATACATTATGGTGGCTCGGACTCATCCTGATGGGATTGGGTGAAGTGGGAAACTTCACGGCTTATGGGTTTGCTCCTGCCTCTCTCATTGCACCCCTTGGAACAACCACTGTCATAGGTAGGTAATCATAGTCTTTATGTCAAGGTTTTGTTGAATAAAAGATGATATTGAATGTCTAAGATTTTGTTTTGTAAACCTTTTACTGGTGATATTCATTGCGTCCCTTGGATTAACTACTGTTGGAAAAGGTCAATTTACTTTTCTGGAATAAAAGATAAAATTGTATATCTTAAGGATTTTTTTTCACTGATATGTGTTGCAGAATTGTTGTTTCAAATATTCAACCTGGATTTTTTTACAGAACAATATTGTGTGGTTAATATTATGACTTTCCAATTTTAGAAATAACCTTATGCTGTAATTCATGTAGCTTGGATGTTCTATTTTCAGTTTAATTGTGGCATTAGATACCATGTTTTGCACTAAACAAATATGTTTATAAATTGTTCAAGTGAAGCCATAGACAACATTGCACAAATATCTCAATATTTCTTTCTATATATAGTAAATTGGTATATGAATGATTAAGGAAACAAACTTGTTTTGCAGCAAATCTATTCCTGGCTGCCATTTTCTTGAAAGAGAAAATCAGACCTGAACACCTATTTGGTGAGTTTTGACATAAATGCAAAAAATTTGACTTAGTGAAAGAAAAAAGTTTAAAGAAAGAAATGAGTTTAAGGAAAGAAATGTGTATGGTGTGTATGGTTGAAGAGATGTTCAGACTTCATAAAAAAAGTAAGATAAATGTTCACTTTCTTTATGAAATGATTACCAGTAATAACTTGGCTGAAGGCGAAATATCCCAGAATGTTATTGCCTAGTAGCTGTGCTGTATTAATGCACAAGTCCAACAAAGAGTCCTCACTAACTTTGGTTTATATTCTCGACAAATCCAACATTTAGTTTGGTTAATTATTTCTGCTAGGAATATCATCAACATGCTATTTATGATTTAAGCTTATACTTTTGTTATGAAAGAACTGATGAATGTCAAGATCCTAATTTTCATATTTCCTGTGTTGTCAGGATGTGCTCTTGCTGTCATTGGAGCCTTCCTGCTTGTGACTTTCTCATCTCGGGTAATGTGTTTGATTTGTTTAATATTCAAAACTCAAAACTCTATCTTCAGCAATGCTGTTGTTCTTTTAGGTTGTCAGGATCAATTTGTAACTGAAAAATTATTTTCCTATTACTTCTTTAAGAGTGTGTGTGTAAGTAGAATTACAATTTCATTACAGATTTCATTATTCACAAATTAAGATGTGAAGACATTTATCCCTAATTTGGTGAAACAGTTTCAGTTAGACGTTGAAGTGAACTATTTGGTCTTGCATTATGTACCTTGTAAATCAATAGGTGAATTATATCAATATTCTTTTGTATTTTGCAGAAGGAAAAGGTGTTGAATGGAGATGAAATTGTGACAGCTTTAACAGAAACTTCCTTCATAGTTTATATCGTAAGTTAATGTTGAAGTCATCCATCATGATTTTTTGTACAAGATTAAATCTCAGTTGCAATTTAATGATGTGGTTGATTTAATGTCAGTTACAGAAGTGTTTGTCTGGTGTAATGTTATCATGTTGTTTCTGAGGCCATTTAATGTTTATGTTATCGTTAATCTGTTTGATACAATTAAAATTTTCTGATTATATGATAATTTGAAAGTATAAATTTCATTTATTGACAAAACTATGTTTTAGACCATGCGAGGTCGAGATTCAAGTAACATCTCTCACTGCTGCGCTACTGATAATATAAGCTATTTCACACAATGATATAGCTTTTATCAAGAAAGCATAAATAGCAAATAACTGGTTAATTTTTCTTGAGACTTGTCAAAGAAATAGTCAGTAAGCTGTTTGGCTTGTTTGATGTTTGGTGTTGTAGGTATCAACACATTGCAGTGCTTTTAAGTAAATGATAATCTGCAATCCTTATGTTCATAAACCAACTGAATGAGTTAAATCTCCCGGCAGGTGATAGAGCTGGTTGGGATCCTCATCCTCCTCTTCCTCCTCTACAAGATGAAGATGCAGCTCGTCGTCATTTACCTCCTCATCACCTCTGTCACAGGTACGCATTTACCTGTCTCCAATCATTTATCATTTACCTCATCACTTCTGTCACAGGTATGCATTTACCTGTCTCCAATCATTTATCATTTACCTCATCACCTCTGTCACAGGTATGCATTTACCTGTCTCCAATCATTTATCATTTACCTCATCACCTCTGTCACAGGTACGCATTTACCTGTCTCCAATCATTTATCATTTACCTCCTCATCACCTCTGTCACAGGTACGCATTTACCTGTCTCCAATCATTTATCATTTACCTCATCACCTCTGTCACAGGTATGTATTTACCTGTCTTCAATCATTTATCATTTACCTCCTCATCACCTCTGTCACAGCTATGCATTTACCTGTCTCCAATCATTTATCATTTACCTCATCACCTCTGTCACAGGTATGCATTTACCTGTCTTCAATCATTTATCATTTACCTCTTCATAACCTCTGTCACAGGTACGTATTTACCTGTCTCCAATCATTTATCATTTACCTCCTCATGACCTCTGTCACAGGTACCGTATATTACAATGTATACGGCGACCTCGTACATAGGGCGACCCCCTTTCTCAGCCCCCCAAATTGCTGCCATAATAATATATCTCATTAATAAGGCGACCCCCCCTTCTAGCAGGTCTCTAGCAGGTCGTTGAAACAGTCGACATGACAGACAACTCGTTGACAAGATTGCTTAAGGGTAAATTTAGGTCGGTAATTTTTAAGTGAAATGTCATGTGTAATTAAAGAATAAATAAATTACTTACGGTGTTTGTTATTTTATTCAATGATTTATCATTTGCTTCTGATAACAAGCAAGGCTACAGTCAACAAACTCCCATTACTGTGTCATGTTTCGTTTTCATCATTCTCATTTAGACATTTAAACAAACTTTCCGTCAACGTACTGGTAATGCTATATTTGTATATGCATTTACCTGTCTCCAATCATTTATCATTAACCTCCTCATCAACTCCATCACAGGTACGCATTTACCTGTCTCCAAATAATTTGTCATTAACCTCTTCATCACATCTGTCACAGGTACGCATTTACCTGTCTCCAATCATTTATCATTTACCTCCCAATCACCTCTGTCACAGGTTCACATTACCTGTCTCATAATTTATCATTTACCCCCTCATCACAGGTAGACCTGCTTCAGCCTTGGTTTTCAATTTGTCAAGAAATATTATAATAGCAATAGTACAGATTTGTTTATATTTCTTGATGAATCCATACTGTCTTGATATGTCCTGTTGATTGATGGGTAGGCTGATTATTTGGTCAGTTGTCTGATTCTGGTATTGTTTATTTTAATACTTCATAGGACTCATCACAAATATATCTAGCATTTGTTCTGATGCAGAAACTATGATCCCAAATATAATAATGGAACTGTCTTTCCAGTAGATAATTATGATTAATTACCGAAAATATTTATGTTTCTATCCCCTTTCTTTATTTATGAGTTTGATAACATGTAAATAAGTAATATTTTTACTTTTTCTCCCAGCATCCTTCACTGTGATCTCTGCTAAGACTGTGTCTAGCATGTTGAATCTGTCGGTCAGCGGAGACTCGCAGTTTACTCACCCAGTGCTCTACATCATGATCATCATCATGATTATCACAGCAATAATACAAATCAAGTAAGTGGACTAACTGACATTGATATTTTGAAGTTTTATTTGTTATTCCATAATTTCAAAGAAAGTAAGATTATGATGGTTTTTTTATTGTGCATTATGGAGTGTAAGCTGCATTTGACTATGATCCTGAAATCATGAGTTTTCTAATTATCTTTTAGAACTTAGCAAGCCTTTGGTACCGTACATTGTTCTCATAGCAGATTGCAAAATGTGATGAAATGTTATCCCCTTTTGTCCTTGAGGGAATTTGATCAACATGAGGCTTCAATTTTAATGGATAATCATGAAATGAAAAGGCGGCGCTTGATGACTTGTCTAAACTCTGGTATGTAGGATTTACTGAAGGATACTGAGACAAGACCAAAAGAAGTTGGATAAAATAAATGCCTTTGTCTTAAATGAGCAACAACTGTCAACAGACCTGGTATTTTAAGCATGTAGTAGCTGAAATGATATGATCTTGAGTTTCTTCAAAACTAAAGAAAGGGGCGGAGCTAGATGACCAGCAATTATGATCAGGGTGACAGATCCACTTAAGGATACCGGAACATGGCCAACCAAAGTTGGGAAAACTAAGAGGAGGAGACAACTGTTAACAACACACAGTTGTGTGCGAAGAGTACCAGAATGGTTTTGTTACATCAGACTGGTTATCACTTCCTCTTAATTTTATGAATTCTACTTCTACAGGTATCTCAATCAGGCCATGAAGAACTTTGATTCCACTGTTGTAGTGCCAACCAACTTCGTCTTCTTCACTGTTAGTGCAATCATAGCAGGTAATACTGACTTTCTATACTTTGTCTTATTGTCACAAGAAATGAAAAGCAAGTGAATGAAATAAGGCCTGTAAAACAGTCTAGAGCCAGTGTCTGAGAAACCATTCATCCGTTAGTCTGGTACCTGGTTACTTTGGTTGGCTGGTAACTGGTTGAGGTTTATCTTCATTTCTACCATTTAAGTTTACGGAATATCACTTGCAACATGCAACATGCAATCAAACTATGCAATATTATTTTGAAGTTTCCAGTAGCAAAAAACACAAGTGACATTGATACTGCCAACCATAAATAATAATTTATACTCAGACTGATGAGCTGTATCATAGTTTCTATATTTTTATTTGTCAAGAACTCTGAAAACTTTATACAAAATGTTTTGTTTTAGGTATCATTTTCTTCAAGGAATTCTGGGGAATGAGTGGCCTTGAGATATGTATGTTTTTATTTGGGTAAGTACAAAGGATAATTTGAATGTTTTAATGTCGACAATACATTTGACATTTCTTTAGAAATACTTTGAAATATTGTTGTGTCAATACAGACATAGGATTTGTGTTACTATACAATCAAAGTAAATGTAGATCAGCAGGTTTTTTGTCAGGTCATACTGTTGATCTTACATTGACTATTAAGACAGGACGTCCAACTGAACTCAGGCATCTTTTAGGCCCCTAAAAGAAAAGATGCTTATCTTGCTGAGGCTTCTGACTGCGTAACACATTGTTTTCATAGTTTGATGGAGTTTGGAGTCTCTCTTTATTCCGAATATGCGGAGCCAATGATCAGATAGAGCATCCTAGATATAGACGATTGCTAGGATGTATTTAAAGCTAGAGTAGTTTCTAGTTGTCAATAACAAATACTGACTGCACATCACTCACAAACCTACATGGTGATTAATAAAAGGTGATGATTGTGTGATTTGGAACTGTTTGTGATGCCGAATTTGATTGATCAATTCACAGTTTCTTTATTTGCACACAAAAGTCATCATGACAACCTCTCATATATGTTTTATTTTTGCTGTTGAGAAGGCTGTAAGGGGAAGGCAAAACCTCAAGTTTCAGGGCTGCTATGCATTTGCAGTGTCCTGCAAGATCTTGTCGTCATTTCATGTAGCTGTATAGAATGTTATTATACCCCGCCTTACAGCGTAAGCGGGGGTATATAGCGTTCATTCTTTCCGTCTGTCCGTCTGTCCGTCCGTGCGTCCGTCTGTCCGTCTGTCCCAAAACTTTGTGCGGAGCAGATCTCCAAAACTATGCATGCTAGCCTCATCAAACTTCATACACATGTCAACCATGATCCCTAGTTGTGCCTTTTGAGGGTTAGAACTATTTCTGAATTTTCATTTTTGCGGTTTCCATGGAAACGTGACTAAAAAGTGACTCTTTGAGGAAGTCGTTTTGTGCGGAGCATATCTCCAAAACTATGCATGCTAGCTTCATCAAACTTCTATACAGATGTCAACCATGATCCCTAGTTGTGCCTTTTGAGGGTAAGAACTATTTCTGAATTTTCATTTTTGCGTTTCCATGGAAACGTGACTAAAAAGTGACTCTTTGAGGAAGTCGTTTTGTGGGGAGCAGATCTCCAAAACTATGCATGCTAGCTTCATCAAACTTCATACACATGTCAACCATGATCCCTAGTTGTGCCTTTTGAGGTTTAGACCATCACATTCTTTTAATTTTTGGCGGTTTCCATGGGAACATGACTAAAACAGTGACTCTATGACCAAGTTCTTTGTGCGGAGCATATCTCCCAAACTATTCATGCTAGCTTCACCAAACTTCATACACTTATCAACCATGATCCCTAGATGTGCCATTTGAGGATTAGACCATCACATTTTTTTTATTTTTGGAAACATGACTAAAACAGTGATTCTATGATAAATTACTTTGTCCTGAACATATTTCATGAAATATACATCTCAACTTCACCAAATTTGCTACATATGTCAATCCTGATTGCTGGATATGCCTTGTGAGAGTTAAACGATATATATGGATTTTCTTCTCTGTGGTTTCATTGGAAAACATAACTTACAAAGAGACTCAACAAAAATAATTTTGTCCTCAGTGCATCTCGTAGAATATTCATGATAACTACCTCAAATTTGAAACAAAGATCAACCATTATCTCTAGATGTACCCTTTTAATTGTAAAACCTATTAATGAATTCGGTATTTGGGTTTCAGTTGAAAGAAGACTTACACAATGACTTACTGTATACTCAACTATCATACTTTAACCAATATTAATCAGTTTTACTATTTGAAATTCTTTGAACAAAGTGGGGAGCGGGGGTATGTGAGCTTTGCTCGCTTCTTCACTTGTTTCACCAGGGGAAAATAATGTTTTTTTCTAATCAAAACCAACATAATTCATGAATACATGTTCTCATTATCATTTTTTCAATTTGTTTGTAAGGCTTCAGTCTGATTATGCACTTTAAATAGTTTAACACTTATAATGTTTTATTCATTTCAGCTGCGTGCTGTCTTTCATTGGAGTGTACTTTGTGACAGTCAAGAGACCGGACTCAGAGAAGGAGAAGGCTGAAGCACCTGCTTCACAGATTGCACCGGAACTCTTCCCTTGTGAGTTGGACTCTGAATATTATTTGTACTTACGTTGTAAAAGGGACATGAACCTCTCTTGAAATGACAATTGTCCACTTATCCATCAAGACATTCATCCTGCAAGTTTCCATCACTTGCTAGTTTTATCATCATTTATATGCCAGCTCTTCGGTGAACTGCAGCTGAACTTGATAAACAATCAGCAAATGAAAGCCACAAAATTATCTTACCCTAAATAGCCTTGAAAAGCCTTACATTTAATTGATTCTATTGATATTGATAATATTCTTTGTACAAATACATCAAGAAAACTTTGTGTGATTATGCTGTTTCTGAATGTTGACAGACACATTACCCTTTACTTCATGTATGCACACTATTCATATATTAATCATGCCTGCTCTCCCTTGCTAGAATTTAAGGCTTAATTTTACCCAGAAAAGCCTTGAAAAACACCCTTAAGGTCTCACTTTGAGTCCTGTATTTTAACGAAACCATGTAATATTTGTTCCAGCATGGCTACTCGCAAGTGTGAATGTAGGTCAAGTCCAGCCGACAGGAAGTCTTGGAGGCGGCGGCGCCAGTTCCGACATTACACCGATTCTTCATGCCAAGGATGATGAATCTTCGAGCTCACAAGAAACTCTCGCAGGAAGAGAGAACCTAGCCATCGCCATGGATTCCCAGGACTCCAAGAGTTACGGCGCCACTGAGAACAACAACAATAATGATAACAATAACAATTGACGCTAGGAATATCTTATAAGAGTCAAATTCTGTGTATTGTAGACGTTAAGCCTTCAACTGCTTATGCATTGCTGTTCACATTCATCCCTGGCTTTTAGGGGCACTTTGGCTTTGTTTTACTTATATACATGCCAGAATATCAAATGTGCAGATATGAATTTAGAGCATATCATTTGGATATTTACCCCAAATGCCAAGTATTTGTGTTGAACATATCACTAAAATCACTCTTGCTTATGATAAGTTTTCAAAATATGTTTCAAATACATGCATTCCTGCAGTGAATAATTGACTAGTTTTGGATCAAAATCTTGACTTAAGGTCTTTGCACTGAACAAAAGAGCATTATTGTATTTTAGGAAACACTCAGTACAATAATACAACATCATTGATAGTGTTTGGCTTATGCAAATGAACAAAATATTGTGTCTTTTTAAACTGGAGTAATTGTTGATTTTTGAGTGTTTTTGAATCACTAACACAAGAAGAGAACAACAGTCTTGCTCAGAAGTCAGTCTTATTCTGCGTAATTATTTTGTTGCTGTTTATTATATATAAATACTCGTTGATCATATATTAGTCAAGGGTAAACAGTAGTCACTGCCTAGTCAAGAAGTTATGAATATTCATGCATGTTTGTTGGTTTATCAGTATGATGTCATCGTACTAAGGTATTGTTGGTTGATGTTGAAATATGTAACAGTATTTGTGATTGGATAAGCTGATTGTGGATATATCCCGGAGTGGTCAGTGTTTTGTTATATTTGTACCACATTGTATTGTGAAATTCAGTATTTGATGGAAAGGGATGTTTCTGGTGTTTTGTGAAGAGTTATCACATTCCGATGTTACTTGGTATTTATCATACCTGTTTTTGTACAATTGTCATGCCAGTAAGAAATTGTATATGTTTTGTTTATTTTGTGAAGTGTTATCGCATTCCTTCAATGTTTGTTATTTATCATACCTGTTATGTATATTTGTCATGCCAGTAAGAATTTTATATGTTTTGTTTGGAATGAACTGACTGCTTTTTAAGATTGACGAAACATTAACAAGTTCTATTATGTGACTGAAGCCATTTTAATGAGATTATTTTTTGGAAATGCTCAAGGTTCCATTTTCTTTCATTTGAGAAGAATTATAATCGGAATGGAACTGTTGATCACACTGATATTTTCTATCTTTTACAAGAATTTTGATTTAAAGTAAATATTTAATTTTTTCATGACATCATTTATTGTAGAGAAAGGAATTAATTTAAACTTCCATCATATCAGAGTTTAACTTAGTAAAGTGCATAATAAGTTTCATCCTGATATGTTATCTTGTGCACATTGTTCTTATTTGCACAATATGCTTTAGCATGTGCTCATTTTGTTTCATTTGTCTTACCTGCTGTTGTCTTTATCCTGTAAACAATCATTTTGTGTAACTTGTTTCAATTCATCTTTTATTAGTTAATTGTTGAGTGTACAAAAATCTAAAAAAAAATTATTTCTAAAAAAATTTAAATCTCGACAAATCCTCCTGTAAGTTAATTTCAACACAAAATGGTTGTCCTGAGCAGACCAAAAATGATTGTGTGCCATAACAAGAAACTTAAAATCCCTTTTGATTTCAAATTTCTTTTTGAATTTTCTCCTACAAATTTTACATTTAGAGAAACTGTTGTCATATTGCTCCTGTACATGGTTTAAACATATTTTCTCAGCTGCAAGAGATTATGGACGAGTAAAAGTATTTAAAAAACAATCAAAAGATTTACCATTTAATCTAAATGATTTTGATGTGTATTGGACAAGTCGATAACAGTTGACAAGATCCACACAGTTTAAACAAAACAATGGTTTACAATCGATTGTAATCAATACTAAAAAAATGGGCTACAATCGATCTTAACTTTACAACTGCTTTGAGAAATGGCACCCAGGTTGTATTTTTCCGTTCAGATATAATTTTTATTATTTACCTTTTTCATATTTTTGTTATCCTTTGGATGTTTCTCGTGTCAGTTTTTACGGGGACACATTCCAACAACAATCATCTGTATTGCTCAAATAATTTGAAGTTGTTAAAAAAGATTTTCTTCATCAGGATAAGGGTATTTTACGCTTCATTATTTGTGCCATTAGTTTTATTTGAGATTACTTTGCCAGTATTGTAACAGTGTTGTGTTATTTTGTTACAAAGCTGTCTTGAGGGCTGTGATTGTTTCGTCCATTCCAAACTGTTTACATTTATATTGTCTTTGTTTTATATTGAAACCTATGCCTTGTTTCAGAATGTGTTTTATACCTTTGTAATTGTCAGTGTCTTATTCAGAAGGTTTGCTGTTGAATATGATCAAGAGAGTCTATGTTCTTAGCAGTTTTAAATGAATAATGTCTGTTTTACTTAGGGAATTATATAAAATATAATATGATGATGATATATTTCTGAACATATGAGATCAAAATAATTTTGGTGATATTTTCCACATGCTGCAAGTCAAAATGCCTTTGGTAAAAGTGATGGGATCAAAATGTTAATTATGTCAAATATTGTAATGGCTATTTTGATTGAAATTTTAATCTTTGGAATTTGATATTTTCAAATAGACCAATACCATGAAAGCTGTGAAGCAATGATAAAACTTTTCAGCTGTCGTATTTAAATGAACCAACTGAAATGATAAGTCCTTTTTTTATTCCAAACTTGACATTCCAATGATCTTTGATTAAAAATCTCATTATTTTAGAATAATCAGGTCATTTTGGAAGAGTTATATATAATTCTGCAATATCTCAGTATTTGTATAGGAATGCCAACTTTTATCACAGATTTTTTTAAGTATGGGATTCAGGGTTATTTATTACCAGCTGTCTAATGTATTTTTATCCCCCGCCGCGCGATTAGCGCGAAGCGGGGGATATAGTATTCGGCAGTGTCCGTACGTACGAAATGGAATAACATAAGTACTATTCTCTACATCCTTCTCATATTTTGCATATAGGTTCACCTCAGTGAGAGTAATTTTCCAAATGGGTTTTATGACCTTGACCTTCATTTCAAGGTCACAAGGACACTTTGCCATTTTACCCTTGTTAGCACGATATCTCAATAACTGTTTACTGGATTCTCTTAAAATCTTACATGTAGCTTCCCCTGGGAAAGACCTTGGGCTGATTAGATTTTGGGGTCCATGACATTATTCTCAAGGTCACAGGAGAACTTTGAATTTTTTGACATGTGAACTTGCATGTTTACCCTTGTTAGCGTGATATCTCAAGAACCGTGACTGGATTCTCTTTATATCTTACATATAGCTTCCCCTGGGGAAGACCTTGGGCTGATTAGATTTTGTTGACCTTGACATTATTCTCAAGGTCACAGCGGATATTTGAATTTTTGGACATGTGAACTTGCATGTTTACCCTTGTTAGCGCGATATCTCAAGAACTGTTGACTAGATTCTCTTCATATCTTACATATACCTTCCCCTGGGGAAGACCTTGACCTTCATTTCAAGGTCATTACGAGACTTTGACATTTTACCCTTGTCAGCGGGATATCTCAAGAACCATTCACTGGATTCTCTTCATAGCTAACACAATGCATCTGATTGGGAAGGCGCCGGGCCCAGTCAATTTTGGTGACCTTCACATTATTTCAAGGTCACAGCGAGACTTTGAAAATTTCAGCATTGAAAACCTGAATTTAAGGTTTGTCAGCGGGATATCTCAAGAAACATTAACTGGATTCTCTTCATAATTTACACAAAGCATCTTATTGGGGAGGCGCCGGGCCAAGTCGATTTTGGTGACCTTCAAATTATTTTCAAGGTCACAACGAGACTTTGAAAATTTCAGCATTGAAACCTGCAATTTAGGCTTGTTCTTGTGTACAGGCAATTTCTCTAATGAGGATATTAATTTATAGATTATTAGATTTCGTGACCCTCTGACAACAAATAAGAGGTCACAGCCAATAATTGATTGATAATTTGCGGCGGAGGATTATGTCACCTCAGTGACAAACACTTGTTATCTTTTAATAGATTAACTAGTATAATATTTTATTTGTAACATTGATTAGATGAATGTGTCAGTATTGCTGTTAAAGATTTTAAGCTCAAAATTACCTCTATATAATCATGATAGTTGCATGAATATAGTCAAGTCCATATCTTTCTATTTTTGCCTTAATTGACATTTCCAGAACATAAGGGAAAGATTAAGCTCATGTATTCCAGAATTCCTTATATTCAAGAATTCCAGTTTATTAGTTGACAGAAAAGCTGAGCTGTAGTTAAATGCTCTGTTATTGTCTTTTTGCTTGTGATAAAACTGTCTTTCAAGTATTCCTTTGATCAACTTTAGTATGTTTGTTGGTTTAATGAGTATTTCATACACGTTTTTATGGTTTAGGCTTTGAGTTCTATATATATGAATCAGTTTTTAGAATATTACCAAGTTCAAGTAAGATTGATGCACATTTTTCTGAAGAGATAAGAATGACATCATGAATGGTATTTTGTATTAAATACAATGATGCAGATTGATTTCAGTGGGACTTTTAAGGTTAAGTTTATGCACCAAAATGTACTTGATATAACACATTTTTTTCATCTTTTAAAGGGGCAGTAGCAGGTTTTTGGACAATTTTATATCTTCACTGATAATTGTAAGCTAATGCTAAATTTATTATTTTGATAGTGTCAAAAATCTCATTACACAAACCAATTATCCATAATCAGAGAACAAATTAAAAAGAATCACATTAAGTCCATTGGCTGCCATTATTGTGTGAACATATTAAATTCTTTTGTGTAAGAGAAAGGAATCGCATGGCTGAAATTTACATTGTATATTTGATTTATTACTGCTTCATTAAATATAAATACAATGTCTTTCAATTTCATTTATTTGACATCACCTAATGTTCCCCCTAAAAACAGGCTACTGCCCCTTTAACATTTATCAAATAGCATATAATTGTACATTGCTTTGGCCGTTAAAAGAATAAGGATCTGTTTTGAAACTGGTGCTATTGTATCTAAACAGCCAAACAGTTTTCTGATATTTTTTATATTTATTCATATAAAAGTATTTATATGTCATATCAGCATACAGGTCCAAGATTTACTTTTAAAGTTATTCATATAAGGTTTATATAATATATTATATATAGATTGATCTCAATTTAACAATCAACTTACTTTTTTTTCCATATCAGTGCAATATAGTCTGATACTCTGTATATTGCAAAAAGTTTGATATTTACCCTGTACTTGTTTTATGTTGAACATTTCTTTTCATTGCATTCCACTTATTCATAGAAAACTATTCTCGTAATGTATAAATAAATTTTGGGAAAATAATCTTTATCCACATGTATATTTGATTTGTATATGTTCTTTACATATCAATTTAGAAATATTTATTGTAAAAGAAATATGTATCAGAGAAATTAATTTGTATGTCCTTTACAAAGTGACAGCTGATTGATATCTCAGTAGATCTTATATATGATATATATCATGTAGGTATAGAAAACAACTATTATTCCCTTTGTGTCCTTAGATGTTAAATCCAAACTTCTGATCCTAGCTTCATATGTCTAAATCTATGTTCCTAAATAAAATGAAGAATTATAACTTGCTTTGTTTGTTTTAGAGATAGAGTAGCCTCAATCATCTCAATGATATTAGTATAATACAGTCATATCAGGGTTCATATTTTTCATATGATGCTCTAGTGCAACATATTCCTTTTTCATTGTGACGTCATGTTATAAACAATGCTTTGACGTCGTGTTTCACTGATGACATTGCTTTCCGCAGCTAGTCCGCAGCTAGTCCGCAGCTAGTCCGCCTTTGTTTTGTTTGTTTTAGAGACATATTAGCCTCAATCATCTCAGTGATTTTACGGTATTGATCTTTATTATCTATGAAGGCAGTCATATCAGGGTTCATATTTTTCATATGATGCTCTAGTGCAACATATTCCTTTTTCATTGTGACGTCATGTTATAAACAATGCTTTGACATCACATTGCATTCTAATAGGGGCTTGTGGCTGCTAGTATGCCTTTGCTGATAAGTAGATTTTGAGTCTTTTCTTTATTTTTGGGACTACGGTAAGAAAAAGACTATTATATTTGTGCCAGTGACTTAATATGTTTACAACACTCGTGCGTCAATATCAGTATAAATAGGTATAAGTGGGGATTTTGGCTCAAGGGGGGAAAAAATGCTCAGGAAATTCACTGGCTCTTGCTCAGGAAATTCTTATAGTTAGGCACCCGTGATGTAAACATGGTATGTCATGGACACTCATATAATATCCTCTATATGTACTAGTCCAAAAGCTTGAGTGCTTAGATGTGTATAATAGTTCCGGGTAAGACTGAACTTAATTACAAAGGACATGATGGAAGAGTCCATTACTTCTGTCATGTCAATCTAAGCAGATAACAGGTAGTCCTGAGATGTCTGAGTTAAGCTTGACACATGGTACTTGCTCCTCACAAACCACAGACCCAGGAATTAAGAGTCATAGGCTTTAGCAAAATATGGATCATAAATGGTAATAAGGACCATGGCTTAATTCAAATATGAATCTCGTCTCTGGCCATTAAGGATTATGAATGGAAGTCGAGTTGAATCCATGGTCCATGCCTAAATTCAAGATAAGATATTGTATCTGGAATCATTATCTTTGACCAATAGGATTATAAATGGTAGTTTACATGAAATCCACCGTGATCTACCCGGTAATTAAGGTTTGTGCCTGCTATGAGTTTACTGTTGGAGTGAAGTTTCCATCTATGTCAGCTGGTTGTCCAGACGATAATACTTTCTCAATCTTCTAATCTTTTGATTAAACATGTGAAAATCCATGACTAAAATTTATGCAAACACAAAAGAAAAAATTTCTCAAATTTTATTATTATTATACCCCCGCTACGACGTAGTCGGGGGTATATAGCGCTCCGCGTGTCCGTCCGTGCGTCCGTCCGTCCGTCCGTCCGTGCGTCCGTCCGAAATCGTTTCCGGAGCATTACTCAAAAACTATACCACTTAGAAACTTAAAATTTGGTATGGAAGTAGCCTATATGGTGCTGTGGTGCCTTTTAGGGGTTTCAGCTCAATGGTCCCAATAATTTTTGAAATTTTGACCAAAAACGGTCCGATTTTTGGACTTTGTCTCGTTTCCGGAGCATAACTGAAAAACTATACCACTTAGAAACTTCAAATTTGGTATGGAGGTAGCCTATATGGTGCTGTGGTGCCTTTTAGGGGTTTCAGCTCAATGGTCCAAATAATTTTTGAAATTTTGACCAAAAACGGTGCGATTTTTGGACTTTGTCTCGTTTCCGGAGCATAACTGAAAAACTATACCACTTAGAAACTTCAAATTTGGTATGGAAGTAGCCTATATGGTGCTGTTGTGCCTTTTAGGGGTTTCAACTCAATGGTCCAAATAATTTTTGAAATTTTGACCAAAAACGGTGCGATTTTTGGACTTTGTCTCGTTTCCGGAGCATAACTGAAAAACTATACCACTTAGAAACTTCAAATTTGGTATGGAAGTAGCCTATATGGTGCTGTTGTGCCTTTTAGGGGTTTCAACTCAATGGTCCAAATAATGTTTGAAATTTTGACCAAAAACGGTGCGATTTTTGGACTTTGTCTCGTTTCCGGAGCATAACTGAAAAACTATACCACTTAGAAACTTCAAATTTGGTATGGAAGTAGCCTATATGGTGCTGTTGTGCCTTTTAGGGGTTTCAACTCAAAAATGACCCAGTTAACCGGACGATTTGCTATCCGGACGATTTTCACCTCTAACCAAAACAAGGTTCGACTGTATAGTGCTGTTGTGCCTTTTAGGGGTAATTCCAGGGTTCCCAGAATTTTATTCAAAAACTACATAGCCGGGGATGTTTTGAAGTGAAATAGTTTTTAGGGTTGCAAGATCATTGTGTTCTAAGTCATAATCATAAATTTTCAAATTAATGTTACGTGAAGGCGGTCAAACTACAGGCGGGGGTATGTGAGCCGCGCTCACTTTTGCCTTGTTTACAAAGATAAACATATGTACATTAAAATTGACATAGCTATCCTTGAAAGAAAATGCTATTTTATTGAACAATATGATTACAAAAGCTAGCATAATTCAATTATCTTTTACTTCCACATACATTACATTATGAACTTAACGCAGTGTATGAAAAAAGACCCTACAGCATGCCCAGTATCAGGTTACTTTTGGTCCGGTTTGGGATCATGTTGAAGTTGACTTAAATTTTACATTCAAAATCAACAAAATACCACTTTTTTGGCTAGCTTGTTACATACACTGTGAAAAGACCATTTTATTATTAAAAAAACATTAAAATAAGCAACACTTTCACCATACACATTGACATGGTCATATTTTTTGTCCATGCTCTTCTTTCCAACTAAAAGATCAGAGTAAGATATATACCATTTACACCGAACCAATGAATAATGTAATTTAACTCTTTCACCTATGCAAGCCTGAAAAGAGACTTGTAAATGTTTCTTGTCTGGTTTCTTTTGGGTGAAAGGGTGAAGATTTCCGCTCTTCATACTACATTTACAACTTCCACTTTTGACCACTTTACAATTCTTAAACCTGGTGCAGGTCTTGGATCTTTTGGGTTGTCATTAGAAAGGTAAAATAACTGATACTCATAGTTTAAAACATAAAAAATGCAATGTATGATTATTACCTTAAAACTATAAACAAAATCCTTGACTCTTAAAGCTTCCTAGATTCAAAGTTCATTTAAAGTTTCTATGGTAGGGTGGAGTCAAGAATCACTTGTCTCCATTGAAGAATACAACAGGTTCACATCTGTGATTTTAACTAAATTTCAGAGTCAGAAGTAGGGTAAAATTTAGAAACCCTTTTTCCTATTGAACAGTACAACGGGTACACATCTGTGATTTTAACTAAATTTCAGAGTCAGAAGTAGGGTAAAATTTAGAAACCCTTTTTCCTATTGAACAGTACAACGGGTACACATCTGTGATTTTAACTAAATTTCAGAGTCAGAAGTAGGGTAAAATTTAGAAACCCTTTTTCCTATTGAAGAGTACAACAGGTTCACATCTGTGATTTTAACAAAATTTCAGAGTCAGAAGTAGGGTAAAATCTAGAATCCCTTTTTCCTATTGAACAGTACAACGGGTTCACATCTGTGATTTTAACTAAATTTCAGAGTCAGAAGTAGGGTAAAATCTAGAATCACTTTTTCCTATTGAACAGTACAACGGGTTCACATCTGTGATTTTAACTAAATTTCAGAGTCAGAAGTAGGGTAAAATCTAGAAACTCTTTTTCCTATTGAAGAGTACAACAGGTTCACATCTGCAATTACCGGTAAACTAAATTTCAGAAGTCTAGAATCACTGTTCTCCACTGAGGATTAAAGGTGTTCACATCTGCGATTCCTCAACAAAACTGCCAACTCCTCAATAGTACATAGGGTTATATGTGACCCAGTGTGCTTGCTGTTGGTTAATGGCCTTTTTAGACGTTGTGAACAGAGACTTATACACTTTGCTTGTTTTAGGGTCATCCTGGACACCCTTTGACTTGGCTGTTTTCTCTTCTGCCTTCCCATTGGTCCGTTTTGAGCGGCCATCTTTGAGTCCATTAAGTTTGCTTGGTCCCTTGACTGTCTTGTCTTCTGCTGGCTCTGCGAACTTCACTTTCTTGATTGAACTTGCTTCACCTAAGAAAGATATTTTGGATATTCAATGTTTTTATCTATTAGTTTGGTCTCTGATGTAGGAATTTTTTATATTTTGCACTTTCATTTTGATAAAGACTGGTTAAGTAGGGACATTTGGGAAATAATGATTTTTAAATGAAATATCACTTATGAGTTGTGACTGTACCTAAATATCTTTTCAATTTATATACTCCTCACAAAATATTAAGCAACAAAAACATTTTTCAGGAAAATATGTTGATCATTCGAGATAGCCATACATCGGGATATAATGAAGGCAAAGGAAGCTCTTGGATAAATAACCCTAATTCAGATAACTGATCACATTTGATGAACACAATCATGCATGCAAAATGAACAAATTGCTTGTGTTACAAATTTCACATGTTGCTTGATTTTTATGAGGAGTATATATCAAAGCAATACTATCAATCCCATTCAGATTCAGTACCTAAAATGTTGACAATAACTGTTTCTACAGGACATTTACTACAAATCTATATATAAATATATTGAGTCTTTTGATCCGATCTGTGATATGAATATCAGAAAGATCATTGTGTCTTCCAAGATAACGTGCTGTAAACTGGATCCAGTACCCACTAAGTTTTTCATGGAAATTCTAGACACTCTTCTACCAACAGTAACTCTTATTGTCAACAGAAGTCTGGAAACTGGCCTTTTCCCCTTCAGTTACAAAACTGCAGTGATAAAACCTCTTTTGAAAAAAACGTCTCTTGATTCTGAACAGTATTCCAACTATCGACCAGTCTCAAACCTTCCATTTTTGTCGAAAGTGCTAGAGAAAGTTGTGAAACAGCAGATAACCCGGCATCTAAACAGGTACCAGCTGATGGACAGGCATCAGTCTGCATACAGGCTATCACACAGTACAGAAACAGCCTTGAATTGTTTTCTGGATGAGGTCATTCGCACTGTTGACTGTAACAATATTGCCATGCTTGTCATGTTGGACCTTTCTTCTGCTTTCGACACCATTGATCATGACAGGTTATTGGGTCGATTGCACGCCAAATTCGGCTTTTCTGGAAAGGTTCTGAAATGGTGTCATTCATACCTGTCTGACAGGACTCAGTCTGTACAAATTGGTGAGTACCAATCATCAACTTCAGTGCTGAAGTGTGGTGTACCCCAGGGGTCAGTATTGGGGCCCGTCCTCTTCACAATGTATACCCAATCCTTAGGTCACCTTATATCAGAGTATCGGGTCATTAGCCACTTCTATGCTGATGACTCGCAATTATTGGATAAATTGGATTTGACAGAGACTAGCCAAGCCTCCTCCATACACAACATGAAAGTGTGTCTTAGTGACGTGAAGTCATGGATGACGGCAAATATGCTGAAGATGAATGACAGCAAAACAGAAGCGATTCTGTTTGGTCCACCTAGTAGACTGAAGAAATGTCACTTTGATCATCTCCAGATTGGTGACTCTGTGATACCATTCTCCATTGTGGTGAAAAACCTGGGAGTCTACTTGGTTTACAGTCTCTCCATGGAAACACATATTAACCACCTTATAAAGATTATTCACTATCATCTCAGAAACATATCCAACATTCGCCACCAACTGACTCAAGATTCTGCTGCTCTGCTTGTTCGTTCCCTCATTCTATCCAGACTGGATTACTGCAATAGTTTGCTCACACGTGCCTCCAAAACTCAGATTAAGCGCCTCCAATCTCTCCAAAATAAAGCTGCCCGTCTTGTCACCCGTTCCACAAAATTACGTTCTAAATTCGTTGCACTAGTTAAGGATTCAGGAAAGAATTGACTTTAAAGTGTTCACTCTTGCCTACCAGTGTGTAAACTCCACAGCTCCCCCGTATCTGTGTGATCTCCTCACACCATACACTCCAGCTCGTACCCTCAGATCCAGCAACCAACACCTGCTGGAACCCCCATCATTCAGACTCACAACATTTGGTGCCCGCTCTTATGCCTCAATTTCAACCAAGCTATGGAACTCGCTTCCTATAGACCTGCGTACTGCCCCATCTCTTCAAGTGTTCAAGCGTCACCTCAAAACCTTCCTGTTCAACCGCTACAAAAACTGACTTCTAAAGTTCCAACATTTTTTTGACAATTTGCTTTCCTACTTGTTTGACATAGCTAATGTCTGACTTTTTACATATGTATGCGCATTGAGCATACCCCTTTGTGGTATGGAGTATTGCGCGGTAAAAGTACCCTTATTATTATATCACCATTTCAGTTGCTAAATGAATTGTCAAACCATTACCATTATACCCAACTTGTAAACAAAGATTGAAAACAGAAAATTGCAACTTGCAAAAGATAGACCCTTCAAGGAGAGGATTAAAAGGAGCTAAAGACACAAACACAGATCATTCCTTGAACATATATATATCTCACCTTCTGCTACTGATACTGTTTCCTCAGCTGCCTTGTGTTTTACTGCTTTCTTTGCTTTCTGAAAAACAAACAAAAAATAATGATTGTAATACTGAAAGTAATTATCTATCGTAAATATCTGTATTGTCATCTATTATCTATTTCAGCAAAGACACTTTGATAGTCACAAATAAACAGGATATAGCAGTTGAATGAAATAGTTATATGCTACTCTTATGTGGCCCTGTTGAAGTGACCTCCAATAATTATAATTCCATTAATGTAATAATCTGGGTTCAAATTGTAACCAAGGATAGACAAATCTCAAATAAACAGGAGAACATTGACGATTTACCAAATTTTCAATTGATCTTGATTCATTTTAACATATTACTCAATGAAGAAGACAACAGAAACAAGTTATCAAACTAAGCTAACATTCTCAGAGCATCTTGTTTTATAGTAACAAAACGATTATGCACAAATGATATCTGACCTTCTCCAGTTTAGCTTTCAGACGTCTGGCCTCCATCTTGGTTTTCATCTCCTCCACGTCTTCATCGGTTCCGTTCAACACAACGACATCGTTAGAGGTGAAGGCCTTCCCGCACTGTGGATATAATATGACATCAGGGAGAAGAGAATACTAAAGGATGTCCTGTTTAATAACATTTTTACATAATGAGCGAGTGGTTTGATATTCAACGAGCGAAAACAATTTAAATACAGATACCATTCACAAGTTTAATAAAATGCTATTGAACGGAACTCAATTTTGTATTCTTTTATTACTTGCTGAACACCTGCAAAAACATAAAGAAATAATCTAATTTTTACCTTAAATAAGTTTCAAACTTAATTTTTTACTAATTTTGCACATCAATAATCTGGGGTTTTTGTTCGCTCAGAATTGTGACAGTATCCCTTTATGGTGTCACTCTACTGAAAAATTAGCATTAAAATTACAATTTTTTGTCACTTCCTCTCAATAAAATGCATTAAGTTTTGTGTTTGTGACTACAACTCTGCATTGTGTCCTTACAGTTTACACTTAAAAAGGGTAAAGTTATCGTGACGGTGATCATATGTGTAACCTTTACCCACCTTATGACAGATGTCGGTCTTGACTTCCTTGAGGGCTCGCTCTGATACCACACAGCCACATGTCCACAAGTAACAAAACCTGAAATTACAAAATCATTAAAATATCGGGAAATACATTTCCATA
This sequence comes from Steromphala cineraria, assembly GCA_916613615.1. Classification (NCBI taxonomy): domain Eukaryota; kingdom Metazoa; phylum Mollusca; class Gastropoda; order Trochida; family Trochidae; genus Steromphala; species Steromphala cineraria. The sequence continues at coordinate 33,397,729 of OU744722.1, read as the reverse complement.
AGGGCTCATTCACTGGCCTATAAATGGTTCTAAGTAAAAGCTAAACTAGTATAACTGCTGAAGCTTGCAACAGGTAATTCCCCCACATGACATAGCCCACGTGATTAAAGCCTTGCTGCATTTTATAACCTTTTCTGTGCCAGTTCTTCAGTATCCTGCACCTGAACTTGATAGTCAAACAATAAACCTCCTTCAGCTTACTACATAGCAAGTGAGGATTATCACTAATACTTCACATTGTGAAGCAATGCAAAAAGTCCTAAATCATGATTGAGAATGGCTAAAGTTAATCTTTGCAAGGGAGGTAGGATTCTTTGTAGGTAATACATTGCCATTGATAGTTCTTCAAATAATAAGTTACGACAGATTGGTTAAGGTTAAAGTTTTGTCATCTGATAGTTTCTTATCATTGACCTTAACCAAACTCACATAAGAAGGGGGTGATTAAAAAAGGGCCTATGTTCTTCATCAAAACCATTTTATATTATAATGTGTACCTACTTGTATTTTCCATTCATCTCCAGCCCAACAACAGGACAGATGTATCCCGCATCCTGCACGTCGATATATCTGTCTCCCTTCTCGGCCTTGCTGTCATCGTAGCCCTTGTTCTTGGTTAGCTCCAGCTTCTTCAGATCCTGTAGATAGCATGTTGATAGCATGTAGATAGCATGTAGATAGCATGTAGATAGCATGTAGATAGCATGCTGATAGCAAGAAGATGCCATGTAGATAACAAGAGAGCATATAAATACATTTAGATAGCATGTAGAAGGCAGTAGATAGTATTTAGATAGAAAGTAGACAACATGTAGAAAGCAGTAGAAAACATTTAGATAGAAAGTAGACAACATGTAGAAAGCAGTAGACAGCATTTAGATAGAAAGCAGACAACATGTAGAAAGCAGTAGACAGCATTTAGATAGAAAGTAGACAACATGTAGAAAGCCGTATATAGCATTTAGATTGAAAGTAGACAACATGTAAAAAGCAGTAGACAGCATTTAGATAGAAAGTAGACAACATGTAGAAAGCAGTATATAGCATTTAGATAGAAAGTAGACAACATGTAGAAAGCAGTATATAGCATTTAGATAGAAAATAGACAACATGTAGAAAGCATGAAAAACAAGGCAAAAGTGAGCACGGCTCACATACCCCCGTCTGTAGTTTGACCGCCTTCACGTAACATTAATTTGAAAATTTATGAAAATTACTCGTTGAATGATTATGACTTTGAACACAATGGTCTTGCAAACCTAAAAACTATTTTACTTCATAACATCCGCGGCTATGTAGTTTTTGAATAAAATTCTGGGAACCCTGGAATTACCCCTAAAAGGCACAACAGCACTATACAGTCGAACCTTGTTTTGTTTACAGTTGAAAATCGTCCCAATAGCGAATCGTCCTGTTAACTGGGTCATTTTTCTTAAGAAATATAGACACATTGTTTGAAAAATCTTTGTCCGTAAGGTGAGATTTACGGATATATGGAGTCCGGGTATCTGAGGTTCGACTGTATACTTCCATACCAAATTTGAAGTGTGCAAGTCATTTGGTATTTATATATGCTCCGGAAACAACAAAACAAAAATTGGACCGTTTTTGGTCAAAATTTCAAAAATTATTCAGAACATTGAGCAATCCCCTAAAAGGCACAACAGCACCATATAGGCTACTTCCATACCAAATTTGTAGTTTCTAAGTGGTATATTATTTTAGTAATGCTCCTGAAACGAGACAAAGTCCAAAAATCAGACCGTTTTTGGTCAAAATTTCAAAAATTATTTGGACCATTGAGCTGAAACTCCTAAAAGGCACCACAGCACCATATAGGCTACTTCCATACCAAATTTGAAGTTTCTAAGTGGTACAGTTTTTGAGTTATGCTCCGGAAACGAGACAAAGTCCAAAAATCGGACCGTTTTTGGTCAAAATTTCAAAAATTATTTGGACCATTGAGCTGAAACCCCTAAAAGGCACCACAGCACCATATAGGCTACTTCCATACCAAATTTGAAGTTTCTAAGTGGTACAGTTTTTGAGTTATGCTCCGGAAACGATTTCGGACGGACGCACGCACGCACGCACGGACGGACGGACGCACGGACGGACACGCGGAGCGCTATATACCCCCGACTACGTCGTAGCGGGGGTATAATAAACAATTCCAAAAGTTTGTTCAGATACTGTAGATACTGTAGAAAGAGTGCCAATCTCAAAACAAATTCTGCCATAGCCAAAGTTTTGGAGGTTGTTTATCTCGGAGAAGTAGAGTAAAGTACCGAAGTTTGAATATACCATATGGGCAACCATTTCAAGGTTAATGTCTTCATAAAATGTATTTCCCATTGTTGCTTTTAAATATGGTTTGTCAGTCATATATGAAGGAAAACTTCAATAAAGAATCAAGGAGTATAAAGTATTGTAAAAGTTCTGTTGATACAAATACGCTAATATAGCAGGTAGGTAGCAGACTTTACACACTAGCTCCTTTGTTTTGTTCGAGTATTCATTTTTCATACCAACTCATATTGTCTGTGAAATGTGCGTGCCGAGGTGTTCATCAGACAAAGCGGGTGTTCATCATGAACACCCGGGATTGTCATGAACACCTGATAGTGAAACGATGATAATTTGATTTCTGAAATGTTTTCAAGTTCAAAGTTTGCATATCAAATATACTCACTAAAATTGCAATTTACCAATACAAGACATTTACAAATTTTGCACTCAAAGCATGGGTTCGAACGTGTGACCTCTTGATTTCAAGCCCAGTGACTTATCCATTAGACCACGGAGGTCGGTTGAAAATACATGATGTTTTTCATGACCTCATGATTAAATTTATTAACTAGAAATATGTGCATGTGATGCACTGTGATGTCCCCCGCTAACATTTAATCCGAAAGTGACCCTACCCCCATTATGTACAAATTTCAAATTTCCATGGAAACCAGCAAAATAACAATTCAGAATAACCAAAGTAGCAAAAGGCACCACTCCCCCAGCATTTCTTACCACATATCAAGTCTAGTAAAAATATTTTGAATAGTTTTTAAGCTAAAGTACGGAAACAGACCCTACCCCCCATATACACCTAGTTCAACTTGTTTCTATAGAAACCAGGAAAATAATTCAGAATAACTAAAATGGAAAAAGGCACCACTCCACCACTAGGTCTAACCACATACCAAGTTTCGTAAAATCATATTAAATAGTTTTTGGGATATGGCCCGGAAATGGTCCTCACACCAGATGTTCTAAGTTGAAACTGTTGCCATGGAAACCAGGAAAAATCATATAATTCAGAATGACCTAAATAGCAAAAGGCACCACTCCACCACTAGGTCTAACCACATACCAAGTTTCATAAAAAATATTGAATACCTTTTGAGATATGGCTGGGAAACAGTCCCTACCCAAATATGCACTAAGTACATACTGTTTCCATGGAAACCAGGAAAATAAAACTTTTAGAAAAACCAAAATAGCAAAAGGCACCACTCCAGCACTAGATCTAACCACATACAAAGTTTTGTGAAAAAATATTGAACGGTTTTGGAGATATGGTCCGGAAATGAAACCCTCCCCCAATATGCACTAAGTTCAAAATGTTTCCATGAAAACCAGAAAAAATAAAAAATTCAGAATAACCAAAATAGCAAAAGGCACCACTCCATCACTAGGTCTAAGCACATACCAAGTTTCGTGAAAAAATATTGAACGGTTTTTGAAATAGAGGCCGGAAAAGGTTCCTACCCCCAATATGCACTAAGTTCAAATTGTTTCCATAGAAACCATAAAAAATAAAAATTTCAGAATAACCAAAATAGCAAAAGGCACCACTCCATCACTAGATCTAAGCACATACCAAGTTTCGTGAAAAAATATTGAACGGTTTTTGAAATAGAGGCCGGAAAAGGTTCCTACCCCCAATATGCACTAAGTTCAAATTGTTTCCATGGAAACCAGAATAAATAAAAAATTCAGAATAACCAAAATAGCAAAAGACACTACTCCATCACTAGGTCTAAGCACATACCAAGTTTCGTGAAAAAATATTGAACGGTTTTTGAGATATGGCCCGGAAAAGAAAGCATTTCGGAATGACGGAATCACGGAATGACGGAATCACGGAATCACGGACGGAGGTGAAAACATTATGTCTCCCGAAAAATATTTCGGGGGACATAATAAGAATAAACATCGCCGTGAATGATTATTTATATATTTTATAATCTATTTTAAAAAAACATTTGTACCAAATATTTATATTCATATTAAATTAAGTTTTTTGTTATTTGTTTTCATATTAATCTATTGTGGCAGCTTTTACGGTCCCGCACGGATTGCACGTGCAGCATGAGAGGCCCATGCCAATGTCAGCTACATGTACTTGAAATAGACATTGTTTCTCCAATTAGAGTCAATGTTACACCTTTTCATTATATATGATAAAGTTATGCATTTCAGTATTATCAAAACTGATGTAATGTTGAAAATGAATTAATATAGCATTGAGCTAGTGTGTAAAATAGTTACCGACCTCGACCTCGGGTTCAAGTTAGATGAACCCTCGCGCACGTGATTCATGAACACCTCGGCCTAACGGCCTCGGCGTTCATGATTCACGTGCGCGAGTGTTCATCTAACTTGAACACCTCGGTCTCAGTCGGTAACTATTACGTACCTTGAGCCCCCTCAGATGTTGGAAGCCTCTGGCACAGTCAAACTTGGTTCTGTCCAGAAGAAACTCCAGCGCTGACTCTTTGTTGTACAATCTGGAGTTTGGGACATGAATGATGAAATGAATTACAAAAAAAATCTGCAAAACCTCATTACAGTCCTTTGACTGGTTTAGGTATGTTAAAGCCTGTCACTATCCAGTGTGAAAACCCTTGTTATGACATTAAAAGGCACTGTTGATTAGCCTTATCCAGTGATAAATCTACAGATTTGATCTGCTGGGTCCAGGGCCCTGCTAGCATAAATTCTTGTGAGACCCAGCAGATTTTGAGTCCTCAAATAAGTAAGCAAGTAGGTACAACAGAAACAAATTTGTTTTCCAGGACTCACAGTAATTCTATGATTCTTTTTTAAATTTAATGAGTAATTGAAGCAGGACTCGGGGGTAGATTTATAACTGCTTATCATTAATTATTTGTAAATATGTGCATAGTCTATCAATACATAATTATGGCTTATTTTTGTCACATTGTAAGATAATTACTAAAACAGCACTTTTTTTAATTTCATTTCCCCAAAGTCAAGATGAAGACACTGATAGTACTTTCCCTTTAAGGTAACCCGTGTCAATGCTACAGAGCACTCACCTGCCCAGTTCACAGGCCATGAACGGTTCCTGGAGGTGTTCCTGACTAAGTGCACAGTGTTTCCACTTGAACACAAGCTCTGCAGTTTTGTCTTTCTGTAAAATAAGTATTTCATGAGTCAATTATAGATGGACTGGGCTCGGAATAAAACACTGAAAAGCGAAAATTAATTAGGTCACAGTGAGTCGGGTATCTCAATCAGCGTCATCCCTACTCAGCGCTGTTTGCTTTGCGCAACTCGCCACTACTTGCCGTACAAGCGTGATATGTTCAACGGTATGCGAGTTTCTAAACTAGCATTGTTTTCATACTTTGCATAATGTTTTACTTAAAACTGTGCAACATTCAGTACTATTACTTATATGTTGTCCAAAACAATGCATTTTAGCATATCGGTACCATATTGGAAATGTTCAATTATAAAAAAATTTTCCGGACAATGAAACAATACACTGCTTTTAAAATGCCACGAACACACATCAGACAAAAATTATTCTTTTTTATGCCCCCGAATCGGAGATTCCGGGGTATATTGTTTTTCACCTGTCCGTCTGTCCGTCCGTCCGTCCGTCTGTCCGTTTGTCCACAAAAACTTTAACCTTGGTCATAACTTTTGATTGGTCAGAGCTAGGTCTTTGATACTTGACATATGGATCCCTTGGGATGAGACCTTTCAGATGACACCATGACATTTGACCTTGTGACCTTGACCTTGACACAGCGAGCAGGATGCATCCGGGGGCATTCGTGTTTCACAATCACATCTTGTTTAAAAAAGAACTTTTCAAGAATATTTGAATTACAACATGAGCGAGAATGTAACAGCCAATCAGTGATCGTGTGTCAATAAGGGGAATCCCCAGTAAAAGTCTCGCCCGCGTCGCTTGGCCGGCGCCCAGTCTGAATCACGTGATCTTGTTAATCGCAAAATCCATTACGTAACGATCTCCTCGGTGATGGTCAATTATCGAGGAAGCCATCCAGCCCAGGGTTCCTTTAAGATCGATCAGGTTGATTTCACAATCATATGTCATATGATTGTCAACCGTCTGAAAACCAAGTCCGTCCGAAAACCAAGTTCTCAACGATACAATCATTTGTGACACATTGAAACACAAGAAAGAGAAAGAGAAGGTTAAAGAATACGACTACTACGTCAATATCTCTGTCATGAAGTTGAATGTTTTTTTATTATTGAATAATGAGGCAATATCATTCCAAAATAGCTACGATAAAGCTTCCGCAATCTATACGAAAATTAAGACTTCAGAAGATGAATAACAATACAGTGAGTAAATTTAATAAATTGTTGATCTCAAGATTTACATTTCGCCATTTCTTCGAAAACATCAACGAGACAATTTTTACATAAACTTGAACTATATACCTGTTCTGGCTTCTTCTTTGTTCTGACGAGCTCATCACGTGTCGGTATAGTTCCTCCATCACATCCCATTTCGACAAATAAAGATATTACGACAGGATAAATAAAATAGTGTTTGTTTTCAGAAATCGTAAGACCGGAAGTGGATCGTACAGCGTTTCAAGGTTTCGAATTTTGATGTTCAGCCTAAATAAAGAAATGAGATGACACATGACAAAAGAGTTTTTAAAATATTAGTGGTAGCCTATTAGTGGTGTTAGATGATAAATATTCTTCCCCTATATAAAATGTCAAAACAAGATACGAATATGCGGCTTTTCATTCCGACTTGGGACCGTCTTTCGATCTGCTTGATTTGTAGTTCGAAACCTTGAACGTACGCCGCAAAATAAATGTATCCGGCGAACCAAGAGTCAAATGAACTTTCAAATCTGTTCTTCGAGATACACATGATTTTAATGTATTCTGACTTAAATCATATTTACTCTGTGTCACTATAATCAGTAAAATGTTGTTCCTTTTTGGTATTTTTTTCATAATGTTGCTGTGGTGCTTATGGATAAACAACCTTCTGTGAAAGATGTTGTTCATCCATGAAAATTGAAGGAGTAAACAATATAATTTCTTTTAAAAAGTTATTGTTCTTGATAAAAGATTAAGGCTAGATCATCTGAAGCATATACTCGTCCAACAAGTGCGGCTTATGTGTTTCCCCCGCTCCTGTTAGGAGTCGGTCTAACTGCTCGTTCGTAATCAATCAAAACAAGTAATTCATACAACGAATGTTGCTTTAGTTATCATGAGATCGCTTGACTATGACACGTACCGTTTATTAAACAAAAAGATTTCTATAACAATTAATTTTCACCCTTTTTTCAATTAAATATATCTGGTGTATTTTTTAATTTGACATTTCCATATTCCATATATTTCTACAACGTGTGCATTTCTTACTATAATTAATTTATTCAACGTGTCAGAGCACCTTTGTTGTTGTTGTTGTTTTTGGTTATGTTACATTGAAAGCGATATAATAGTTGTTATTTATTAACAATAATTCCCATGGCTTCAATGGTTTTGCATCAACTCGGTTCAAAAGAAGTCGAGGTTGCCGCCAGGGGGATACGCTAACGCCATATATATTTGTCTATGTGTAAAATCTCGGGTATTATGATTCAAGGAAATCTGTAAGGAATCCAATTTTGAAATAAAGAATTATTCTTTCACAATATGCAGATACAACTCTAAAATTAGATAGAATGTAGAAACATACACATTTAAGCTATGAACAATTGATTATACAGTAAATGCATAGTTTGGGAGAAATGTCTGGGATGACTTCCTCATGGATTCAATGGTTTTGGTAAACAGAAAATGATAAATTTCATTAATATATTTCTAAATGTTCAGATTAGTATTCGTTATTTACGGAAGCGCTGAAGGGACATGGTAAAATAATATTTATCTCGTGCGCACGACTTAATTTCTCGTGCGCACGACTTAATATCTCGTGCGCACGACTTAGTATCTCGTGAGCACGTTTTGGTATCTCGTGAGCACGACTTAGTATCTCGTGCGCACGACTTAGTATCTCGTGAGCACGACTTAGTATCTCGTGCGCACGACTTAGTATCTCGTGAGCACGACTTAGTATCTCGTGAGCACGACTTAATGTCTCGTGCGCACGACTTAATGTCTCGAGTGCACAATTTGACATCTCTAGGTACACAGGGATATCATAAACAAGTTGAATTTCATTGAGAAGGTGCAACAAGAGTTTGTAAAATTGTCACTTACACCCACCTAAACTTTTTTATCCAATGGACAACGAACCCGTTGTCTTAAACTGTCCATTGAATAATAAACGATACATCACGTATCAATGTCAAATGACCAACACTGACCAATAAAAATATGACTAATGTTTAAGTTTTAACGTAAGTCAAGGTCATTGAATTAAAACCTCAAAGTATACAAATATTGAGAAGTATCAAAGGCCTATGCTTAAAATGTTATGGTCAAATATAAAATTGACTTGCCCCTGCAGACAGGCAGGTAAATAAACGGACATGTGAAAAAACACAATATACCCCTGGAATTTTCAATTAGGAGACATACTACATGTAAATCTAGAACTGTGTTGTAGTACTATATATACTGTTACATTAACGAACTCTTTTGATTTAAACAAAGAGTCGACTTTCATCATTGATCATTTCTGAAAATTCTCAACAGCTTAAGGTATACAAGTTAATAACTGCTATACATGTGTATCGTGGAATAACGCCAACGAGTCATATGGTAACGGAACTATTCCTTAGTAACTTTGTATAGTTTTGGAATTCTAAGTAAAAAACACCACTCCACAAATTCCTTGGCATGTAATACCACAGTTCATTGAGCAATGACCATTATTAAAGGCGCTGTAGCACGTTTTTCTTAGTGAAATAAAGTGATCTCTCCAAAAGTTAAATAAGTGCTATCAATGGCTAAATAATACTCCTTAATCAATGACATTAGTTCTGAAGCGAATGTTCATTGTTCGGTTTAAGCCATGAGAGTCCATTTCCTTTCGAGCGGCTATGTTAATGTGTCCAAATTAAAATGACCGCGCCGAGGGTAGTTAAGTGATCTGAATGATGAAGCGAAACCTAAACACTCAGTTGAGTTTTAAATATGGAACGGCCATTCATCTTGCTGTCTGAACTCGCAAATCGCATGAGACCAATAAATCTGCCTCTCACACTGACGATTTCCACACTACTGTCGTTTTATATGTCGCAGCATTTTCTTTCAATACTGATAACCTTTTCTATGGATACGGCTTATTGGGTTGTGTAAAGGGATGTTTTATCCTCTAACAAAACAATATATTGTATAAACTTTGATAATAAATAGCAAATTTGCGAAAAAAATATACAGAAAAAACGTGTTACAGAGCCTTTCAGTTTACAGTTTACAGTTGTCCAAATTAAACAGGTAAATCATTCACGTTTTTTGTGTTTCAGTTTTTTGCTAACATCATCGAATGTAGACATTATATAGTTGCTTCAGGTGGAATTATTGAGTTGAGGTGAGTTTAACGCCGCTTTCAAGAGTTTTTCAATTATACCACGGCTGCTACTGCTAGTATTATGGCAGGGAGAAAGCCCACAATGCATTGCGGTGAAACCCGCGAGCATCGGCTGGAACTAGCGAACCATGGGTGGTACTACGCTGAAATTCATTGTTGAATTGCAACCAACCCGTTCTACCTGTAAAACAGTTACGTCTAGTGCAAACAAAGTTCCCGTGTCCCTTGCGGGATTCGAACCTCGGACCTCTTGATCCGAACCCGAATGCGCTAACTACTGCACTCTCCCGCCCCGGTATTAGTGGCAATCTAGTTAAAACTTAACTGTAATGTTATATGTCCCCTTAGTCCGTCATTACGAACCAGGGGACGTATTACACTTCAGCTACTTATCCAAAGATTTGATTTGGCTTTGATACGTACCAAACCTCGAAGTTCAAATCATCTTACTCGGCTTGCATGTTCATCACCAAAATGTAAATATAGCTAACAGTTTGCAATGAAACTATAGATCGAGTTACTTATTGAATACTATCATCTCAAAATTGTTTTTCTGTCTTCTTTTAATAAGTTCCAAAAATACCTTTGGCTAATAAGAGCGCAGGCGCAGTACATTGTCCGATTTCGATCAAAACACTTTATATCTTTATATCTTCACTATACTGAAGCGATCATCATTAAAATGGTAATGTTTAGCAACAGTCTCTGATTATTTTACTTCATGTAATTATCTCAGTGAATATATGTATGAGTTCAGCTGGAACTTGAACAAGGCTTGTCGAAGTATAACAATTCATGTCATTTATATACAGAGAGTTTCAGTCAATATTCAAGGCCCAGTGGGCCACAGGACTTGTAAGTAAATGGAGTTATATCATGTGAGCTTGATATCACGTGGCACAGAGAACTCGGGAGTTGAGAATGGACATCCAATGCTTTATAAATATGACAACGGATTTTAACATACCAGTGTTATTAGAAATGAGTAAATTATATATACATCATTTATTGATGAAAATTAACTCATTTTGAATATTTGTTCTGCAGGCAGAAAATTAAGTTATACGTGCGCTATATGTACTCATACATAATGGATTACATTCCACAATTGACCCCATACATGAAGAACTGGCGATAACTTATTTACCATTAACGTTACAGGTCTGCTATTTTAGCACAAAACACTAAACTGATGGAGTGATACAACACAACAAAGCTAATTCCTCTGAACACGTAACTTTTTATGATATTCAAATTCAAAAGGTGTAAAATTTCTGTTGACGTTTAGTTTAAGTAAAACTGTATCTTACTACTTGATCTTACAATGTATAACCAAAGAAATAATTGTTTATCGAAGCTTACGCTTGTGTTTCTTCTACTCACTGTACATGTATACCAACATCACCTGTCACGAGAGCGTGCAACTATAGTATACACGTATGTATATAAAACATGCAACTTTAGTATACATGTATGTATATAAATCTGTAAAATATTACTCTTGTTGAGGTTTTCATTCTTATTATGACATAATATAAATGTTGTTGTTATTTTTCATTCTTTCGGTGTCTTCTCTTGATATTCCCCTATCTTCAAGAAAGGAAATGAGTTTCTCCATTTTAGCCATTTTTTGAAGTCGTTGAAGCACGAGATACTAAGTCGTGCGCACGAGATACTAAGTCGTGCGCACGAGATACTAAGTCGTGCGCTCGAGATACTAAGTCGTGCGCACGAGATACTAAGTCGTGCGCACGAGATACTAAGTCGTGCTCACGAGATACTAAGTCGTGCGCACGAGATATTAAGTCGTGCGCACGAGATAAATATTATTTTACCATGTCCCTTCAGCGCTTCCGTAGTTATTGATATGCTAGAATGCATTGTCTATATGATAGGACTCGGGATTTGATAACCCCAAAACTGAGAAAAATGAAATTTCACCATACACAAAACATAACCGAGCACCTTCAGCAACTTCTGAAATTGTTGCTACGAAACAGGTTCAATATGTCAATATATCCAAAGGTTTATGGCAAAAAATACAAGTGGTATATGGATCATAGTGATTACAAATGTCATTTTTTTTACATTTGAATATTTGAATATTTGAATATAATGAATTTAATGAGTTTCAGTTAAACAAATCACTTCTTAATATAATTTTGAGAAAGGAAGAAGTTGAATTTTAAAGACTGTGTATGAAGGCAAAACGGCACATCTATAACTCATATAGATAACGTTGATAGCTTTCATAATATTTGAAAAATAAGCATCTGAAATATGACATTGATAGATACTTATGACATTAAAGGGGCAGTAGCACGTTTTTAGGGGGAATATAAGGTGATGTCAGGAAAATGAAAATTAATGGCTCCATGTGAAAGACAATGCATTTAAACCAAATGGAGCAGTAACATTTCAAATATAGAATGTAACGTTAAGCCATGCGGGTCCTTTTTCTTACACAAAATGAATTAAAGGTGTTCACACAAAATGGCCGACCGTGGATTTTAGGTGATTCTTCATACTTTGTCCTCTGACTATTGATTATTGGCTTGTGTTACGAGATTGCTGACACTACCAAAGTAACACATAGAGCATTAACGTACAACTATCAGTGGAAATTTTAAAATATAAAATTATAAAAAAACGTGCTACTGCCCCTTTAACGTCTTTGCTACATAAATAGAAAATGTTCCTTATACCGGTAATTCAAGTATCAACATTAGAATTAATATTTTTATAATTTCTTGATAATAAGTTTTAAATAGTTGTTAAGATATCCATAAATCAAGAATGGAAATTTATGATTCAGTAACAAAAACCTTGAATATATAAATTGTCATAAAGCTATCAGTTCAACTAATTTCAGTTCTGCTGTTCTATGAACATTGGACATAACTCATGTAGTAGTCTGTCTAACAGCCCCTGAAACAAAATATCTTTAAGACCCACACAAGTCTATATTATTGTAGCAAGTCTAGCTCGCTGCAGTTTTCAGGAGAAATAACAGCTTCAGTGGACTCCTTTCAATTTTAATAGTAGAAAGCTGCATTTAACATGTATTTTCATTTCAGAGACTGAAATTTAGTCTACTCATACTCATAGCTAATACCAACCGTTAAAGGGAAGTCTTATTTAGGTATTCAAGTCCTGAACTACTAAAAGTTAAAAATATTTGAACTTTACTTTTGTAAAGTTTTAAGAGAAAGATGGGTTTACTCATGTTTATTTCAAAATTACCCTCCCCAAACTCTTGTATTTTTTTTCATGACTCTCCACTTAATCGGCAGTTTTTATAAGAAGCAGTTATCAAAATAAAGGAAACAAAATTTTGGTTGATTCTTCCCATCAACTTTTCTTGAAATTTTCAACATTACCTTCCGGACGTAGGCTTCGTATGCCGACTTTTCGAACAAACAGGTTCCGCCAATCGTTCATTCCGTGCAGCATTAGAGAAATAAATTCTGTCAAATGCTGCATCACGTTTTACATGTATTCTAGTCTATGTGAATTGTTTTTTATATGAATTGTTTTGAATATTATTAATTAGTTGTCATCACATTTCTGGAGAATTGTAATTATACAAAACAAATTTCCCTTTTTGGACAATAAAGATTATCTTATCTTATCTTGAAGGTTTGTATATTGTTTTACCCTCTCCTGAAAAATAAACCAGATAAAGTTAAAACTCACTTAAAAGAGCTGTAATAATGCTGAACCCAGAACATGGGGATATAAAAGCTCCAAATATCAGAAATATTATTTCATCAAGAAATCTAAAATGGATAAAACGTATGAGTGGTAATGACCTTAAATGGACATACCTGTATAAAGATCTACTAAATATAAAAACTCCTTACAGATTGCAGCTTAATTCATATTATAGTAATTATTTAATATACTCTCCTCGATAGTTAACAATATGCCCGATTATCCTAATCTGTCTAATTCCGACAATCCTTACACAGAGTAAAGACAGAGTTATCGCTGCCCAAACCTGTACTGAAACTCACCACCAGGTGGCTAACCCTACGTCATCATTGCTTTTCTGTCGGCCATCAAGGACACTTGTGTTTTTGTTAGCTCTAGTTTTCCGACTGCTTTTGTGTTTAATAAACCTTTTCTTGTGTTTCTCTTCCCTGTTACAGGGTTAGAGGGTTAACTATTTCTTGCGAAGTAGTTAGTGCCTCTTTCCATGTATTTGTTGCCGGTTTTTTTTTTTCAGCAGTTGACTTCGTCAGCTGTTGTTGATTTCGGCTGGCCCGGGTTGCACGTGGGTTTCGTGCCGGGTCGCCTGGCTGCTACGCTTGGCGGGTTTGGAGGTAGACCTCTCGTCTACCGTCTCTGGCTTGCACTTCAATGTGGCCTGTTGAACGTCTGCCGCCTCCCGCGTCAGGCGCCCTACCGCCTCCCTTGCGCTTAGAGTGGACGTGCGCTTGGACGTCCCCTCGCTCGCGCTTCCCAGGCGCTTGGATGTGCTCTTGCTGGCGCTTGGATTGGCGTGCGCTTGTGTCGCGTGTCTCTCGCTCTTCAACTCTCTATGAGAAGCGCCTGAGCGGAGAGGTGACTAATGCGTGGCGCTAGATGTGCGTCTGACGCTCAGGTTCGCGGGACAGAAGCTGAGGCGCGTCAGGCGCTATCTCTCTTCGTGTCCACTTTTTGATTGGGTAGTGGGTGAGGCGTTCATGCAGGCGCTCTCCATGCTTCTCTGATCTTGACTTGCGTGGGATGCTTAAGATCCTGTCTTGCTAGTGGCGAGGCGCTCCAGGCGCCCTCCCCGCTTGCTTGATTGGGGTTTGTCTCCTGTTGATTAATTCGAACCTTGACTCGAGGCAGGTTTGGTTTGGTTTCTTTTCCTCTCATGTTCCTCAGGTTCTTACTGACTCTGGGTCGTGGCGCTCCATGCTTCCTTCCCTCTCACTTCGTGCGTCACTGGCTCACGAGTGGGTCAAGACGCTTCAGGCGCTCTCCCCTCTCGGTTGCACCCTCGCGCGCGTGTCTCCCGCTCTTAACTCAGGGGAGGTCCCCGCTATGGGAAGCGCCTGAGCGGAGAGGTGACTGATGCGTGGCGCTAGGTGCGCGCCCATCGCGCGCGTGTGTCTTGCTCTTAACTGAGTGGCTGTTTGATTGGACGTGCGCTTGCTAGTGCTCGTGTCTCTCGCTCTTAACTCAGGGGAGCTTCCCTCTAGGGGAAGCGCCTGAGTGGAGAGGTGATTGACGCGTGTGTCTACTAGTGAGTAGCCGTTTGATTGGACGTGAGATCGCTAGTGCTCGTGTCTCTCGCTCTTAACTCAGGGGAGCTTCCCTCTAGGGGAAGCGTCTGAGTGGAGAGGTGATTGACGCGTGTGTCTACTAGTGAGTAGCCGTTTGATTGGACGTGCGATCGCTAGTGCTCGTGTCTCTCGCTCTTAACTCAGGGGAGCTTCCCTCTAGGGGAAGCGCCTGAGTGGAGAGGTGATTGACGCGTGTGTCTACTAGTGAGTAGCCGTTTGATTGGACGTGCGATCGCTAGTGCTCGTGTCTCTCGCTCTTAACTCAGGGGAGCTTCCCTCTAGGGGAAGCGCCTGAGTGGAGAGGTGATTGACGCGTGTGTCTACTAGTGAGTAGCCGTTTGATTGGACGTGCGATCGCTAGTGCTCGTGTCTCTCGCTCTTAACTCAGGGGAGCTTCCCTCTAGGGGAAGCGCCTGAGTGGAGAGGTGATTGACGCGTGTGTCTACTAGTGAGTAGCCGTTTGATTGGACGTGCGATCGCTAGTGCTCGTGTCTCTCGCTCTTAACTCAGGGGAGCTTCCCTCTAGGGGAAGCGCCTGAGTGGAGAGGTGATTGACGCGTGTGTCTACTAGTGAGTAGCCGTTTGATTGGACGTGCGATCGCTAGTGCTCGTGTCTCTCGCTCTTAACTCAGGGGAGCTTCCCTCTAGGGGTAGCGCCTGAGTGGAGAGGTGATTGGCGCGTGTGTCTACTAGTGAGTAGCCGTTTGATTGGACGTGCACTTGTGCACTTGGTAGTACTCGTGTCTCTCGCTCTTAACTCAGGGGAGCTTCCCTCTAGGGGTAGCGCCTGAGTGGAGAGGTGATTGGCGCGTGTGTCTACTAGTGAGTAGCCGTTTGATTGGACGTGCGATTGCTAGTACTCGTGTCGCTCGCTCTTAACTCAGGGGAGCTTCCCTCAAGGGGTAGCGCCTGAGTGGAGAGGTGATTGACGCGTGTGTCTACTAGTGAGTAGCCGTTTGATTGGACGTGCACTTGTGCACTTGGTAGTACTCGTAGGCGTCCAATCAATCACTTCCTCTGGGGGAAGCGCCTGAGTGGATAGGCGATCTGTGTGTGTCTACTAATGAGTAGCCGTTTGAATGGACGTGCGATCGCGAGTGCTCGTGTCTCTCGCTCTTAGCTCAGGGAACTTCCCTCTAGAGGCAGCGCCTGAGTGGAGAGGTGATTGACGCGTGTGTCTACTAGTGAGTAGCCGTTTGTTTGGACGTGCACTTGTGCACTTGGTAGTGCTCGTGTCTCTCGCTCTTAACTCAGGGGAGCTTCCCTCTAGGGGTAGAACCTGTGTGGAGGTGATTGACACGTGTCGCGTAGCAGTGCTCGTGGTTCTCGCTCTTAACTCGGGGGCTCCCTCCAGGGAGGTGATTAACGCATGTGGCTTGGTAGTACGCTCGACGGATTGGTGTGCGCTCCACTAGCGTCTACTATCGAGTAGGTGCTTCCTTGGACGTTCACTTCTGCGGGCACTCGCGCTCGTATTCCTCGCTCTTAACTCTTAACTCCGCCGATTTGGGATTAGCGTGCCCTTGTGTGCTTGACCGCCCCTCGCGCTCGTGGCACTCACTCAGGGGAGCGTCCCTCTAGAAGCAAGGTAGGATCAGGAGACACATGTCTCCTCTTCCCCTATTCTTCTTCTCCTGAAGTGTCTGCGCCTTTCTTTCCAGGCTCCCAGCTGGTGGACGGAGGCGAGTCGGGTATCTCCTTCTGCTCTTCTTCCACCGTCTCTTCCTGGCAGCAAGAAGGGATCATGAGACAAGGGGTCTCCTCGACAGCCGGGCCTCTTCCCCCGCCTCTAGTGATCTCCGATCGCCAGAGGTCGGGACTCCCGGTCGCGTCACCACCCATTCCACTCTTCCACCAATCCCCCCCCCCCCCCCCCCCCCCCCCCCCCTGGGATGAGGACGTCAGTCGCTTGGCAGCCCAAGGAGTCGCCCACCCAGTGTCTGTCGGCCTCTTGTCCCGCCAGCATGACTGTCCTCGCCAAGCGGGGTCATCAACCTGAGACGGGAGGCATTAATCACTCACGCCGCATCAATCTCCCGCAGATATATCTCAGGAGTGTCAGCGACACTTTTTTGATTGGTAGGTCGCAGGAACGCTGCGACATGGTCAGAAGACCCACCAACGAGAGCTCACCAACCGCCTAGTAGCGGGAGGTGGCATGGTCTCCTCCGTAGGCACAGCAACGCATTTTAGAACATAAGGGGATCTTGCCCCTATCGCCGACAGGTCCTAGGACCAACGGCATTTACTTTCAGGAAGGGGGTCGGTCAGACAAGGTTCGCAAGGACTTCAATGCTGGTCCCTCGCCCAAAAGGACTCCCAAGGAATCCCAGCGTGGGAGAGGCAACAGGCACGGGAGCGCTTCCGAGGAGCGTTTGACTCCTTGGGGGACTCCCTACCCCCTTGGCCTGGACAAGTATGCGTGTGAGATCTTGGACCGAACGGCCGCTCCAAGATCTGACATCGGGATCTCACTCACCGGTATTCGTAAGTCCTACCTCATGCATGGTGTCGCTGGATTGGCGACTTCTCAGCGGTCTTCCACATGCAAACTATACGCTTTTCAATGGGTATGTCCGTCCTTCGTAATTAGGATCCCGGGTTGGTCTCCATCCTTTAGGGGCTCATTTGAATGAACAGGTATGGGTCTAGCTGTGGTACTTAATCTCCTCAACCTGAGTACCATGAACCGCTGACGGACACAGCGCTGCTGCGTCTCTCCTTTTAATCCGCCTTCTTGGTGGCTATGTGGTCAGCGTTGAGCAGGTTGACTCGCCATTCGCCCCTGCTAAAAGGCCTGGCAACGTATAGGGGACAGTACTTGTTTTCACTGTAAGATATTTTCACAACTGACAAGTTGTTCTCACGTGTCAATTAACAGGACTCAATGACAAGCGTTACCAGCTGATTGTTCAATCAACTTGAAGTGGGAGCGAGGGGGTTATCAGTTAGCTTCACTTTAGAGTGAGCGTGAGGATTATCACTTAGCTTAACGAGTCGTGTGGAAGACAGTACTAATTGGTTGTGAGCATCCTCAGACCTTGCTTTTCGTTTTCGGATAACTGAATCAATTCCCTGTGCAAATATACAGACATGGTTTGGGGAAAAACGGCGTCTGGGCCCGGGAGCACGAGTTCCGGGTACGTTCTTTACATTAGCATGCACTCTAAAATCGGCCGGATAGCGCGGAGTCCGGGTATCCGAGGTTCGACTGTATATCCGAGTTGCACACGCTGCAAGCCGATTTGCTCAGGTTTGAGGTGAGAATAGGAGGTTCAACGATTTTGGGGCTTGCGCCAGTTCTCATCTGCGAGAACCAAAGCGCCGACGAACGCGGGAGGACCTTCACACTGCCGCCAATCTTCCCGTCCACGAGCAGGGTCGTCTCCCTTGTCCGTTGCGGGCTCTGCGTATCTATATGTTCTCCATGCGGACCCCCTGTGTTTTGATGTGAGGGACGGAGGTTCAGCCTCTCTGGGGCTGGCGGCTGAGTTTATCTGTAAGGTACTAACCGCAGACGAGAGGGGTAGAACTTTCTCGTTACCGTCCATTTCTAGAAGTGTTGATCCGACAGACAGGAGAATTGTCTCCTCTGCCCAGTACGGGCACTACGGATCTACCCCGAGAGAACCCGGACAGTGCGTCAAGGGAGGAGGAGACTTTTCATCCCTCATTCTCAGGCCAGTGTTCGGGAGATAGACAAAAGACATCTGAGCATCTACCTCCGCTCTGCGGGGTTAGATGCGTAATAGGTTGCGGATCTCGCTCCCTCGTGCATGCGAGGTCTAATCCGCACGAGATCAGGGCTATCTCGGCGACGATGGCCCTCCACAGCAACTTTGCGGTGGCGGACATCATGGCTGACTGTTTCTGGAAGTCAGACTCGGTGTTCGCCAACCACTACCTTCGGGACTTCTCGGGGTTTCGGTCTGTTGTCTTTCCATTCTAGCTGGCGACCTTGATTGCGGACCCCCTCGCTTAGCGAGGTTGGGTCAGGGTAATCACTCTGGCGTTCGGGGTTTCCCCGTCGGGGGTCACTCCGGGTGTCGTCTTATTGGTCCCCAGCTCTCTTCTGTTAAGACAGAGTTATATCGCTTTAACCGTCTCGTACCCACCTCCGTCTGTGGGATTCGGGCATATTGTTAACTATCGAGGAGAGTATATTAAATAATAGTATGTTTTTGTTTAAACATCATTATTTATACTCACCGTCGATAGTTAACAATCGTTAGCTCCCACCCGGCCTCCCCTCTGTACGATCGGCGTTCTCTGCCCGTCAGAAGAAGCAATGATGACGTAGGGTTAGCCACCTGGTGGTGAGTTTCAGTACAGGTTTGGGCAGCGATAACTCTGTCTTTACTCTGTGTAAGGATTGTCGGAATTAGACAGATTAGGATAATCGGGCATATTGTTAACTATCGACGGTGAGTATAAATAATGATGTTTAAACAAAAACATACTATTTATCAAACTCTTTATCAAACTCACTTTGGAAGTACATACTCCTAGAATGGTCGCACTTTATGTCAATAAGCAAAAAGACTATTTCGAATGAATATGACAATCATGGTGGAAAAATGATAATATTTTAATATGCCGACATCCGTTTTTGTATTATGATTGGTATGAAATAGGTGTTGTGTTTGATAAATGATCTGCTACATGATGACGGCAGACTGCTAACATATGGAGAATTTTTCAACACATTTTCAATAAAGAAATTTTTTTCTGACTTTTGATTGAGTGAAAAGAACCATGTTTGTATTTAGCTGATCTCTAAATATTACCCAATTCAACAGAAAACTGTTTGGTCCTATATATACCCTTTTTTGAAATATCACAAATTAAAACCATAATTTGGATTAAAAAATCATATGCCTTTCTCTTTGACACAAAATTCGTTCGTCTTTCAAGCGTTTAAAAATGAGAAAGAATTCTACAAATTAAATTTGCTGACAATGATTTGAATTTTTAAAATATCATAGCAAATAGATGTTTCAGATGCACATATTTACAATGATTCAATACAGAAACATTCATAATAGTTTCCCAACTAGAACATTTCTTAACAGAATTGGATATATATCATCCCCCACTTTGTCCTTTTCACCAAACAGAAATTGAAACAATTAATCATTTGTTATGAGATTATTAACCTATCTTCAATTAATGGAAAGAAATAGAATCATGTTCAAACTCTCTACAATTAAAATTTGAATTAACAAATAAGATTATTATATTTGGAATGAAAGGAAAGAACAATAATCATGTAAATGCAATCATTTTATTAGTCAATCTGTACATCTATAGATGCAGCAATGTTAATATCTTTAAACCAAAGTTAGAATATCTGAAAACTGAAATCTTACGTACGTTATCAAAATTTGTTTTTCTGTCGACAAACTGTAGAATTATTTTCAATATTGGTCATCTCTGCACGTATTGTTTAAGAATAGTCCCGTTTGATAAAATATTGAATTGTTAATAAATAGTCCTGTTTTGCTAAAATTATGAATTCATCAGCCAACTTGTATAAAATGTTTTATTTGCCTACAAAATATGGAAAATAAAAAAATCAACAACAAATTTTGTTGTTGTTATTATCCTACATGTAATTGTACCCCAGAAAAAAATATTACGTACAGTTTTGATTTGCATATGAAGATAATACGTTATAGGCAATTTCATAAATTATTTAACTTTCGAGAGCATTTTGCAGACCTTTTGTACGCCGGTCACGAAGTCGGTGTGTACGCCGTTTGAAGGAATCAAGCAGAGTACACAAAACCACAATAGCGCAAAAAAACATTGCGCGACACAATGTCACAACCGTATTTTTGAACGACCTTGACCCCAGGTCATCCACGCCGGCACACGTTGCTACTCTACACACGTCAAAGAAAAAGGAGTATCACATTCACTCTATTAATTACATATACGGTAAGCTATCCGTTTCAGTATGTTTGGCAATAGTGACTAATGATATTCATGGAAGAAAGGCACATATATTGATTTCAGTGATCGAGAAAAACCCTTTATGTTTAACCTTTAGACTGCTTGATTTTTTTTCAGGTTTGTTTTACTAACTTAAATCATGAATAACAATTACATCACATAGTTCTCAATCTCAAGTAAAACTTTCTTTTCAAAGTAATAGACATACTTTTCATATAACTATTATTTATGATCCATTTTCTTTGTTATTAGTTGTTTTTAATTTGTTAAAGATCCATCTTACATGCAGTTTGGGATTAAACATAGCTATTGAGAATATAAATACATCACTCGGTAGAAAAATCTTTCGTCAAAATTTTGGTATCACATTTAAATTTTTTTATTTACAATAACATACCTAGTTTGACGCCGAAAACACAGCACCCCCTGTAAAAAGGCAATATCATTTAACGAACCCGCTTTCTGTGATGTAATCTTTATGCGTGTAGGATTTACTCTGTGTCTCAAGTACCGTTGCGTTTGATAGGTAACAACTTATCAACCTTATTCGGAGAAAAAAAGAATAAAATCTTGTTGTGCGCGAGATAGACGGT
Organism: Steromphala cineraria; assembly: GCA_916613615.1. Lineage (NCBI taxonomy): Eukaryota > Metazoa > Mollusca > Gastropoda > Trochida > Trochidae > Steromphala > Steromphala cineraria. Next base: position 33,376,109 of record OU744722.1, on the reverse strand, counting down.
TTTCAAGCATATATTTAGAAACTGGAAGTTGTGAGATGGCCACACTTGAGTTGCCTTTATGTCGGCTGCCGTTTTGGTAAATTATCGCCTATTTAATGAATTTTGGTCGATTTTTCTCCAGATTGGTTGCAAAATTTTGCAATAAATACAAGGAAAACAGTAAAATTACTTTTGAAAAAGATTGAATTCTAGAAATGGGTCTTTAAATATATGAAATCCTTGATATTGTCAAAATCAAATTCCCCCATGCCTGTGAACAACATGTCATACAACACTATCAATTGAAATTCGTAAATATTGAATATAACTCATGGCAATTGCACAATGTATTAAATTCAGTGTAAAATATTTTGACACTTAAATTTTGTTAAGATGAAGTAAGTACCAAACTAAGGCTATGAAATATGTTCTTCTCTGAATACAGTTGGCCAGCAAAGCAAGCAAAGAGGCCAATAAAAATGACCTGATGCAGTAAAATCTTTAAAGCCTTTCAGAGTTAGAAATTAGCACTAGCCCGGTAGCCCATGGCTAGTAGAAAATATGCTTGGCTAGTGGAATGTTTTAACTAGTAGTTCAAAGAACTAGTTACAATTTTCAGACATTGTTTGTTTCAATGCTTTTGGCTAGCTGAAATGCATTTGGGCTATAAGATCTAAAAGACCACTTGTCCGAATGGCTAGTACTGTGATAAATCTAATTTCGACCCCTGCCTTTGAAGTCATATGATAAGAGAACTAGTAGAAATTGGAATATCAACAATTAAGTTGAAAAGTGTTACTGAATGTTTGAAACAAATGAAAAAAATTTCTCAAAATGTGCAAACTTGTTTATTTTCTATAAAAATTGGATTTTTACATTACTTTTGTGTAATATAAGTCATATTGGAGTGTTTATATAATTTCACTAAATACAAACCATCAAAATGATAAAACACCTCTAAGACGCCTGAATGGTCCCTTTAACAGACATGAATCAAGGCTATATGAGCCAACACTCAGAGACAACTGTCAAACAAGAAACATTGATTGTTATCCTTGTTTGAGAAGTTGGAGATAGGTATGTTTGAGTAAACCTTTGAGCGGAACATAACATGGATTTACAGTGTGGGTCGAAATGACTTCTTCATCCAACATTGATCATGTCCTTTAAAAAGAACACATTTTTTTCTCCAGTGGCAGATGAAGGGAGAAACTTCTTAGAACTCAGCCCCATAAAACCTCCTTTGAAATGATCGGTAGATGGGTAGTACAATGGGTAGTGAACCCCCTTTGAAATGATTTGTAGATGACCAAGTGAACCCCCTTTGACATAATTTGTTGAAAACCTTGTCAAACCCTTTGACAATTTGTTGTGTCTTTTCCTTACAGAGATAGAGAATTATGAAAGATATTTACAGCTGCTAGAACTTATCAAAATTATGCAAAAAATAAAGCAGTCATAATGAAAAACAAATAATGGTTATCAGTGATAACTTTACTTCCAAGTCCTGCATCAAATATTTACAAAATTTTGCAAGGACACAAAAATAATTTAGCTGAGATACAAAGTTTTTCTTTTTTTTTGTACTTGTTTACTTATTGTTAGTTTTCTGAATATTGCAGTGAATATTTAAAGCAATCATTACAAATGATGAAAGGTAAATATTGTAGGAATATAGCTATTGAACACTTACATACATCACACCTCTACTGAAGGTGCAATGTTAAATTGTCAACTTGATTTACCTGACCTTAAGAACTGTACGACTATTCTTCAAAATTATGCTTTAAAAAATTATGAAGTGAAGCAATTATAATAAACTGATAAAATTCAAGATTTACAACTGTTGGAAACTCTTGCAAGATACAATGTTGATGGCTTGTTGACTTGACTTGACAAGCTGCAATGTTTATGTTTAACAAACATGGATGTATGTGCACGGTGCACCTAACCAATAGCACATTGGTTGTCTCCCTCCGTCTATCCGTGCACAGAGACTATTAACATGGGGTCAGCATCTTCAGTAGGTTATTTTATTATTATCATCATTATTAGTTTGTTTTTAGCTTAATATTTTCTTAATGTTGTATTTGTATTGTAATAATATCATTATGGGCAATAATTCTCATGTCTTGATTTGGATATGATGATTATCTTTAGATTGTAAATTGTCTTTTTGCTAGATGTGAATAATCATTTCTATATTGTTATATCTTTTATTTTGCTTATGGGCCATTCAGGTTTTATTTCAATTTTCAAAGTTTAAAACTCTTGAATTGAAGTATTGTTGTATGTGAATGAAATGGGACAATGTTACTGTAGATCTTTTATATGAACATTGATAATCATTTTTTTCAATTATTTTTTAAAAGTGTTGAGTTATGATTGTAGCTGTTCTTCAACGAGTGTTGATTATTGATTTACCGTATTATTATTATTATTGATTAATGGTTATCCCTTGTATGATATTATGTTTTAGCTCATCATACAGTTTTTGAGTTTAAAGTTGTACAGACTTTTAACAAATAATTTCAAATCAATAAATAGGGGATCATACTACTGCAGATAAATATCCTAAAAAAACAAATATTGATAGTGTGATCCAAATTATGACAATAGCTCATTATCTAAAAGGCATACACTCACAGTAAATCCTAATACAATCGTTGTGAATTGTTAATGCAAAATACTGATTGACTTGGCAATTATTCAAGTTGGAAGATAAGGTAATTTCAGGAAAATATAAACAAATGGTTCCAATTGAAAGACAATGTATTTTAACAAAATAAAGCAGTAATAAATCAAATATATAATGTTCAGCCATGCGATTAATTTTTCTTACACTAAATGAATTAAAGAAGTTCACACAAAAATGGCTGCCAATGGACTCTATGTGAATTTTACTAATTTGCTCTCTGATTATGGATAATTGGTTTGTGTAATGAGATTTTTGACACTACTAAAATAGTACATTTAGTATTAACATACAAATTATCAATGAAATATATTAAATATGAAATTTTCAAAAACTGCTACTTCCCCTTTAAATGTCGTCTAGACGTGTAAGTATGTGAATTCAGTCATTGTAACCTTGTAACTTTCTGTCTTGGATGAAGAGTCAAGGGATATTTGCCTTTACAATTATTGACAAATTATACTTTAAGGCTGGCTGGTTTCACGTTTATGCTATACTCTGTAAAAGTTGATCCATAACTTGGTCATGAAAATATCATTTACACATTCTTTTGAAAATAATTGCACACCGTCTGTAGGTATTTGCAAACTTTTCTCTAGACTTTGTGAGAGTCTCATCTTAAAAGGAGATTAATCAATGGATACTTTGGAAATTCAAGTGGACATTCCTCAGGGTTGTTAAATAATTATTTGGGTCACAATTACAACTAATGAAATGATTACCTTGGATTACCTTGTATGATGTTATAATTATGATATTGTATCTACCAACACCTCACTATTTTAATTAAAGAATAGTCTTTCATCGCTCTTTTAAGAGCTGCTCTGGTGTCTATTCATGTATGTTTTAATTTGAAATGTATAAATACAGTGGTGAAAGTCTTATAAATATTGGGCTGTCTGTGTGTCTGTCTGTCTGTGTGTCTGTCTGTCTCTCTGTGCCTCCCTCTGTATCAAAGAAAATATGTCCACAGAAAAATTAAATCACTAGATTAAGACCTCATTTCTGCACTTTGCTTGTTTATTGTTATTATGTAAGAGAAATATGATTAAACAATTTACTGTATTTTAAATTCTCTCGAGAGGGGTGCAGGTGCACACCCCCTTTCTTGATCTGCCAATGTTCCCGTTGAGACTGAGAGTCTTTACACACATATGTCATTAATATCTTATGATTATTTCATAATTCATTCCAAGGATTCTTACTGAGTTAGTGTTGTGGGTTCTTACAAAGACACTCCATGATTTTCATCATATGTAATTTTGCTTTGATACGAACATAAACGGCATAATTCATTATGTAAGTCAAAGAAATGTCACACATTCATCTTAAAATTGCAAAATACTATCAAACAGTATCAACTTGTAACTGTCATTCTGAATGCGATTGCTCGTCATTGTCCGCTTTCAAATCACAAACTCAACTTCCAAATTTTTTATTGTCACTATGAAACATTGATTAGCTTTAAAATTATAATTTCCTTCAACTGCCGATACTTCTTGATCGAAAGACACTAATGATAAAGTTTGTCATATTTGAGTCCAAGCAATTCACGGAGTGGCTCTTTAAGTTTTAATAGTTTGACATTAGAATTTAAACATTCAGAAATATGCCATTCCTAGGAGGTACAAGACCTTGTTGAAAGACCTTGTTAGGGCGAGACGAGCCATTGCCAATTAGTCAAACTTGAGGATAATCTTTCATCAAATGTATTTATCTTCATTTCGTTAAAGTTCAACAAGTACAGCTTGTTTTTTTTCATAAATCATTTAGAAAACTGAAATGCTGACAAAAAACTGACAGTACTTACTGTTTAAATTTTTTTTCTGGTTTCTTTAAAGGGACAGAAGCATATTTTGTGACAATTTAATATTTTCAATTTTTCACTGATACTTGTACGTTAATGCTAAATGTATTATTTGGATATTGTCAAAAATCTCATTACACAAACCAATCATCCATAGTAAGAGAACAAATTATAAAGATTCACATAAAGTCCATTGGCAGCCATTTTTGTGTGAACACCTTTAAATTTGTGTAAAAAAGGGAATCGCATAGCTGAATGTTACAATATATTGGATTTATTGCTGCTTCATTTAGTTTAAATACATTAATTAATTGTCTTTCAATTGGAACCATTTATTTTCATTTTTCTGACATCATCTTATTTTCCCTCTAAAAACGTGCTACTAAAACATTATTTTAGAAGAAAAATGCAAACTGTAAAGTTATATAAGAAGCACCTCTTTCTTTAGACTTGGCAATGGTCTCCTAAGTTTCTCTAACACTGAGCACAAGAAATATAAAAGATAATTAACATATTCTTTAGTCTTTGTTTAGTCCAATAAACCATCAGTTTGAAACAAACTTACCGGTAATATGCTGTGACATTTTCTGATGTTTTCTTAGATTTTGCCCTTGTATAGACAATATAAGTATATAACACAGACAGACAATATAAGTATAATAACACATTCAGGCTTTAATACACTGGTAATCTTGTTTTTTTCATGTTCTGGTGAAACTCTTTTTACTAAATTTATGAATTATGAATTGAGTCACATAGGAAGAATGAATACATATGAATGATAGACCTACAGACAGTCTACCTTAGTCTTGTTACAAGTTTGTGAAGTAGAGCTTATCTTTGAAACTCAGGTATACTACACTGTTTAGGTCACTCCCTTTACTTCCTTGTAGGTGCCATAGGTATATGTGTTTATTATTTCAGGTATATTGTCTTATTCCCGCTATTTATCTAATATTTTCAAATTAACTACTTTATAAATGAGTTATGATGGCATGGCTAGACTTTTGAAGTCTGCATACTGGGTTTATAATATTTTCTTTGATTTCTTTGTTTTTAGCAGAAAGCCATTACTCTATCTCTAAAATGCAATAAGAAAGTGGCATTTTTTTATTGTTTGTGTGTAAATCATGATTGAAATGTCGCTTTCGATCTCCCGCTTTATGAAATAGAAATGATGATTGACATAAAAGAAAATCACATTTCTATACATCAGGAATAACTTACATCAATGTATATCTTTATGATATTGATATATGTTATATCCATGTGTTCAAAATTCAAATCATGATTCAGAAAGGAATAATTAATTCAAAAGCTTAACGCTAAAGTAATATTATTTTCATAATATTTTTGTTTGAGGGTATTATGTTTCAGTCTTGTTGCAGCTAAGAATTGTTTCACCATTCCATTATGACTACATGAGATGAAGGATTAACTTTCTCTTTTCTTTTTCAGAAATCCAAGATGGCTGACAAGTGTATCCTAGTAACGGGTGGTGCTGGATATGTGGGCAGTCACTCTGTCATTGAACTGATTGCAGCTGGATATTCTGTGGTTGTCATTGACAATCTTGTGAATGCTAGCATGGGTGAGAACAATTGATTTTATTTAATTATTTATTTATCTAAAAATAGCTGGTGTTAGAGTACTTTAGGAACTGTGTTTTACAATTAGTACCTATGACTCACGTATAGAACAAATATCTTAGGATTGCGACTACCAAACATACAGAACACCAGACAGTGACATCTTCAAGGGTTTAATCGTTAAGTTTCGGCGCTCGTTAGAGCACCTTCGTAAGACCATCAGGTGGTTCTATATATGGTAGTCTCAACCCATCAATTGTTACCTTACTAATGTCAACCACAATAGCACTGCTACAAGTATTCTTTAGTGGATCCATGTAGACTCCAGCCTGACCATCTCACAAGCCTCCTGAGGATCAGTGCTGCCACCTCTGTGTTTTAACCAAAACTTAAGAGAAAATCACTTATCAGTTATTACTTTCCAAATACATTACTTGCTTCACTTTCTATCATGAGGCTTTTCCAAGTTTTGGTTAATTTGTATAAGCCATATTTGATACTAAAAAGATACTAAAAAAATACTAAAAAGATACTAAAAAGATACTAAAAAGATACCTTGGTGTGATTTCCTACGGTATATACAAATGAATATATGAGTCGATATACTTGTAATAGTAAAGAGAATATTTCCAGTGTATGAAACAAGTCTGAAATGTAGACAGTCCGATGGTCATATCTTGTAGATTTTAATCGTAAAACTGAAGTAAGCCCTTAAAAAAAAAAACCTTGACCAAAAGGAATCAGATTTCGGACTATTGGACGGGCCTTATTTCGTACTTTGATATTTCCATTTATCAACAAAAATACTCCAAGCACTCCTATAATTCCAACATGAATATCTATCTTGTAGAGAGTGTGAGACGTGTTGAGGAGATAGCAGGACAGAAGATCACCACGTACAGTATAGACTTGCTGGACAAGAAGGCTGTGGCTGACGTCTTCTCTAAGGTGAGTCACATCACTGACAGGTTCCCCTGTATCAGTCCCATTGAATGGCTAGTTTAACCCTTTAACCCCTAAAAAACTGGTACCAACTAGGTCTTTGAGAAGTCCAACATATCAAGTCTTCTTTTAGTGTAAACTTATTTGTAATTTGTGATTTCTACATGCTTCAGTTTGGTACTTAAAAGTTCATACATTAAAAGTGGATATTTAGGAACAAAATTACCATTTATATGTTTTGGATGATGTTTTGAATATTTTTGTTGATTTTATATCTTTAATTCAAGTATATATTGAAAAGCTGAGGGTTCATAAGACATACACAAAAGAATCTAGTTGGCCTTAATTTCTTGTAAGTGTAAATATATTTTGTTTGTTCCAGCACAAGTTCTCCACGGTGATCCACTTCGCGGGTCTGAAGGCGGTGGGCGAGTCGTGTGAACTTCCTCTCCTCTACTACAAGACCAATGTGGGCGGAACCATCAACCTGCTGGAGGTGGGGCGTTGATCGTAATTAAAGGGAGATAATTCATGATTTGTGATGGGCCTAACAGTAACCATTCTCTAATTTCTAACAGGTCACCATTCGTCATCTGAAACCTTGAACATGTTTGTTCTTTTTTCACATTGCTAGTTCACACTTTATTTATGACCCTGCTTTGAAGTAGTTTTGGGTATAGCTGTGAGCCCATCCGTCACACTTCTTGTTACACTCAAAACTCGGATACTTTGTCTTCAAATGTTACAAAACTTCCTATATGTAATCAATACGGTCCCTAGATGTGCCTTTTGTATATTTCTGGCAGATTTTTTTATAGATTTTTGCCTTCTGAGTGACTGTTTAAGGAATTCCTTTTTGTTCTGCTCATAACTCTGAAAATATTTGTTCAAAATGTGATAAAACTTAGGTGTAATCACTATGCTCCATAGATGTGCCTTTTGTATGTTATGGTCACATGCCCTCATTATTCTTTTTTAAATTTTCACTTCTATCTTTTGCAATTTACTGTTTGAGAGTAATTTTTGTTCCAGTCATATCTCAGTTACTAATTGTTCAAATGTTATGAAACTTGTTTTCACTATGTTAACTTATTAAGTCATTAAATAAGCAATTTGAATAATGTATTGGAAAGTTTTGTAGGTTAATTTATTTCTAATTTACATCTATTTAGCTATGATGCTATTATCTAAAAACAAAAAGTTTCCTAAATACCGGTACATGTACATTGTTCTGAAAATTTTATACCGTCCATCATTCAACATAATCGATTTAAATCAATATAAAAAATTAAATTTGTTTTATTATTTCAGGTGATGAAGGAGAATGGAGTTAACAACATAGTGTTTTCAAGCTCTGCAACAGTGTATGGCACACCAGAGTATCTGCCTTTGGATGAAAAGCACCCTGTAGGGGGCTGTACAAACCCCTATGGAAAAACTAAATACTTCATTGAAGAAATTTTAAGAGATCTATCAACAGCAGAAAAGGTTTGATATATAAATCCTTTAATATATTTTTCAAAATCTTACACAAAATTTCCTATAGTTTCTATATATCACTTAATCATTAGAAGACAAGGGGGTTAAATTCTTTTTTTCATCAACCAAAATCGTTCTATATGAGGCAATATATTTTGTGTTGACAGTAGATTTTGGACAATTCCTCAGTTGTTCGTTATTGATAAAGCTTTTACAGCATTTCATGATGATAATGAATATAATTTTTTAGCACCAGTCTCCACTTTGTGGGTTGTAAGTGCTTTATGCTTAATTTCCCTATAAGAAAGACAGAATTGACATTACAAACGTCTAAGGGGCAAGTGATTATTGCTAAGAGTAAACAATAATCACTTGCCCCTTAGACGTTTGTAAGGTCAATCCTGTCTTTAGTGATTATTGCTTAGAGTAAGCAATAATCACTTGCCCCTTAGACGTTTGTAAGGCCAATCCTGTCTTTAGTGATTATTGCTTAGAGTAAGCAATAATCACTTGCCCCTTAGACGTTTGTAAGGCCAATCCTGTCTTGCTTATATTATATACCCCTGCCTTCTACGTCCAAGTTGTCTACCGGAAGTACGCCGTCCCTTTCCTGAGCTAGTCTCACTAGCTTCATGGAGGTAGTAACTCACCTTGAGCCACCAAATTCAAACACTTTGGTACCTCCACTGCCGGCGCCAGAAAGACCAAATTAGTCCAACTTTCAGCCAAAATTATGTGGCCGTAAAGATTGTGAGCTAAAACTTCCCACCTTGTTTTTATTTGCTTAATTTCCCTAGTCAAACCCAAGCTAACCAGACATTGCTAGAAGGCAAATAGAGGACCAAGAGAATGAAGTCCCTAGCCAAAGTTGAAACTACAAGTCTCTAAACTTGAGTCTCAGGGAATCAACCCTTCAAACTCTAAAATTAGTCAGCAATGAGCGGGTAACCATATCATCCATTGACCCGTGCCTATTGTTGCTGAACTTTACCATTTATGGTCAACTAAGCATTGTACAGGGCCATGTTTCATCACTGACCAATATTCTTGATATACAAATAAAATGTTGAATCAGTTCAGTTTGCTTTCACCCTGTAATAATTTATAATTATCAAATTTTAACATCATAAAAAATGAGAGACGTAAACATAGTGCCAAAAATTCAGTAAATATTTGCTGAGACAAAAACAAAAGTTTTCCTCTCTTCCCACAGCAATGGAATATAATCATTCTGCGATACTTCAACCCGGTTGGGGCCCACAAGTCTGGACGGATCGGGGAGGACCCTAAGGGAGTGCCCAACAACTTGATGCCCTTCATATCCCAGGTGGCTGTTGGGCGGAGGGCAGAACTCAAGGTGTGCGGGGATAAATATGACACACCTGATGGAACAGGTATGCAATTGATAAAAAACATTAACCCTTAAAGTGCAGGCCATTGTATAGTTGTGAGAATTTTATTTTAATAAAATGGACCCTCCCTGATCCCATGAATGCAAACTTAGAGGTAGTAATTAATATTAGGTACAGCACCAACGTTTGTGTAACGTATGTCTCATTAAAGTGGTGATTCTTTACTTTTTCATTCTGAAAGTGTGTCAATTAAATCTCATTATCACTGCATGGTTCCTTGCTTTTTTCTTGATCATAATATTACTACCTAGGATTTATGAAGACTATCACTTCAAATAATCAGTGATCACGCTGGAAATGTCATCAATGTCAAAGAAGGCCTTTGATTGTTTAATTTCATGAAAATGTGAAAGGCTCAATTTTGTCTGCAGTAGAAAACTGTTCTCTACGCAGTTAGGTTTTAGTGCAATGATACACTGAATTTCAGCGCAGTACCACCCATGGATTGCTTCCTCTAGCCAATGTTTGCAGGTTTCACCACAATGCATTGCCACAATAGTGTTGCAGGCTTTCTCCCTGCAATCATTCTAGCAGCAATGATAGAAGTGAAATACCCTTAAAAGCAGCATTCAACCTCGAATCACCTCACCTCACCTCCATTCAATTCGTCAAATTATCTCCCCTTTGACCATTCTTTTTTCATTTGTATTCTGATAATTCTTTGTCTTCATTGAGATGAAATGAATAAGGTTACTTTAGTTTGCATTATCTTTTTTTTTTCAAATTAGCATCAAACTGATAGAATCCATGTTTATTTACAGTATTTGTTGTCCTATCAAAGTGTCAAATTATCTCCCCTTTGACCACTATGTGCTTGTATTGAGATCTGAACAATGTAGTGCAATGTATCATTATGAACATTATTTCTAAACCATTTTTCAAACATTCAAATTGACAAATACTTTATATGGACCAATTACAGTTTAAATGATAAGTTTGTGGAGTGTAAAATTGTGTGTGGGAAATTAATTGTCAACAAACTCTTTTATGAATCCATGAAATCATGCTTATTGCCAAAGATTGGAACTATATGAAGGGTTTATATTTTATTTCAGCTTCATGAAAGTTGAACCACCTTGTAATGTCCTTTCTTTATCTTTTGTTTTTTTCAGGTGTTCGTGATTACATCCACGTCGTTGACCTTGCTCAAGGTCATGTAGCTTCAGTGAAGAAAATTGAAGAAGGCTGTGGTTGCAAGGTGAATTGGATCAAATTATTAGAAAATATATTGAGAAAACTAAGTAAGCTTTGGCATTTCCATAAAGCAAGTTTACCCTTTCACCCTTGCAAAACAGAATTCAAGCTCAATTGCCTATTTGTTACTGGATTCTTAGTGGTAAAAGGTTTAATGTTTGATATAAGAATAACAAAAGCATGCAAGTTTGATTCCAAAAGTTCACTAAGTTATTTAAGGGAATAAATTAAAAGTTTAGTTTCTGTTTATGATTTGCCCATTATTTTAAGCAAAGTGCTAAGGCTGCAACGATACACTTAGCTGACGATACTTAGCTCACGAAATTATACTTATCTAGATACATTGAATGTGACAAGTCTCAGAATGATAAATTACAAATGGACCAATTAATCATTATTTACTGTATTTTCTACCTTTATCATTCTTCATTTGCTGTAAAAGTGTTTCTCTCTTGCATAATTGAAGTCAAGATAAAAAAAAATTTACAAAGTGAATCTTTGAAAGGGCCAAGCAGTGTGATGAAATTCTATTTCTCCAAGCTGATATAATGAGAAATTGCAAACATTGTGGCATGGAGCATGATTACTGAGTTTTATGCATTATCCATCACAATAATTATGATAAGCTAATGTTATTGTTATTGTTTATTATTGTTATAATTTCAGACATACAATCTTGGAACTGGCACTGGATATTCTGTCTTGGACATGGCCAAAGCTTTTGAGAAAGCATCTGGAAAGAAGGTGATTGTGGTTTTGATTATAGTTGTGATGATACAGACATTCCATAATACGACAAAAAATAAAAATATCTAAGAATGTAATTTGTATACAATACATGTCACAAAAGCCTAGTTTTTTTATTTTTCAAAAACATATTTTTGACAGACCCCTGGAGTTATATTAAAAACAAACAATAATGTATAGCCAGTTTGTTACGATAAGTATGTTGTCCAACTTAATATCCGACCTTGATACCCTGATGATATGTGGTCTCAACTTTAGTAATGTTGTAGCTTGGTTCCATGTGAAAAAATTATACCACCATCTTCTTGTGTAATCATGTAGTCCACAATTGAAGAATTTTAGTTATTTCAAATTAAAAAGAAAAAGCATGAAAGTTTTACATCATCATGAGTTCATTCTTTTGATGTAATAATTGGTGCTCTTGGTGATCTAGAGTGTAAAAGGGTTAAATATGTATTTCAATATTTCAAAAACTTGTTTAACTTTCCATATTTTATTTTCCCAGATCCCGTATGTGATAGTTGACCCTCGACCAGGAGACGTAGCATCATGTTATTCAAATGCTGAGTTGGCTAAAACTGAACTGGGCTGGTCTGCTAGCAAGGGTTTGGAGGAGATGTGTAAGTTTAACCAACCTCAAGCCTTTACCTCAAACCTTTACCTCAAATTGCTCTGTAGAGAAAATAAATTACTTGATTTTTCAAATATATCCCAAGGTACAAATAAAAGCAACTTGTCAGTTGGAGTTTTAGATAAACAAAAATCTACAAAATAGGATTAAAATATAAAATTTCCCCTTCTTTGTTTTATGTAAAAAAAATTTTTTTAAATTCTGTCTTAGAAATGCTTGAAATTAGTTTGAAAAATAGCCTGTCACAAAAAGTTTGTAAATTTTTATGATAAAATTGAAGAAAAACCTCAAAAAGTAAAAACCTTTGAGCAATGGTAGACAGGTAGCTGACAAACAAGCCTCATTTCAGACTTCGTCCATGAAAACCATTCTCTGACTGGTTTCTATGTGAATTAAATGCTGTGCAAGCAAGGCTTATGATTTTCAAAAGTCATTTCAATGAGATTTAATTTCTGTAATTTCTGAACCCAAGGAGAATTTCTGTCAAAACACAAAATCAATAATTGAAACCGATACACATGATGATGTTGTATTCATCATATTTTCACAATAACGAAGGTGTTGTGCGGATACCTTTGTTTGTTGTGAACGGTTCTCTCCTCCCCTTAGTTTTCGGTTGGCCCTGTTCAGGCATCCTCAAGTGGATCCACATGCTGTTACCCCGATCATAACTGCCTCTAGTCAGGTCGTCTAGCGCCACTTTCTCTAGAAAATTTTGTTTCTCTTATCAAGAGTAGTGGTTAAACAGTCAATTTTCGAGTCCTCGAGTCCAGCTGGACCTGACTCAGGCTCGAGTATTCGAGCACCCTCGGAAGCCCTATTTAGGGGTTAGAACTCCTTCATCAGACATGCTTTTCTTGTAACTTGTATGTTAATCAGAATGATGCGTTTCAAATTTCATCCTTTGACTGCTTTCAGGCGAGGACCTTTGGAGATGGCAGTCTCAGAACCCGGAGGGATTCAAAACAGCTGCCAAATAATGACAATCACACCTAGGAGAAAATTAGTCACAGGTTCACACAAAGAAGAACAATAGAATATATTTTTCAATCATGGTTGAAGACTATCATTTTCAACACTGGGGTTTGTTGGTTTCAGCATTCATATATAAGTACATCAGCGTATATGTCTCCGCTAATGCTACAACCTATCCCCTGATATCCTCCTATGGTCCTCTGTCGTATCGCTGACGGGTGGTTGCTCAGCGCTATTTATAGCCTGTCTGTTTTCAGTCAAACTATTTCTAACTCCATACACTGTTGTCTAGTGATGTCGCACGTGGAAATCTAAGAGCGTGCGATTAGCGGGAGACTGCAATGAGAATAAGATTTATTATCTAATAGCACTCCTATTGGTTAATTTGAATCACGAGGTGAGCAAGCGGAACGAAGCCAAGAAACTAGTTTCCCGCTATCGCTGAAAGGGCATCATTTGATTGGCTTGCTATATTTAGCAAAACGACAGAAGACCATAGGAGGATATCAGGGGATAGGTTGTAGCATTAGCGGAGACATATACGCTGATGTAGCAGGATGATATAAGTATATATTTATTCTAAAGTATATAGGCATTATTCAACATTGACAATCTCTTGTTTCTAGCATTGTTATATTTGTGATCACACTAATTGCAATTTTTAACATGGGTTAAAAATGAAGTCCAAGATCACAAATTATATCCTTTGATTTATCTTTAATATCCATTGAATGTCATTTCTAAACAATGAACTATGAAATTGGTTTGACTTTTCGAAGTTTTCTGACACACTGCTAATGGCTCTAACTTTTTGTTTTTTTAAGATCTTTTGAGTTGTTGAGTTCTTATGCTCAGTTGTTTTGGTAATTTTGTTGGTTTTTCTCATAAAACTTTATTTAAATTATTGCACATAGTATGATCCTTATTATACCCATATCAAATTTGTTCACTATTAAAATGGCATTTATTTGTTATCTTCCTTATTGATACCAATAAATATTGAAAAAACAGTCAGACCTCGATAATCCGTCCACCGATAATCTGTATCTCGCACTGTGCGAACGGTAGCAAGCTGTAACCAAACTAATCTCTTTATAAACTCATTAAATGTTGATTCATTAATCCGTTGATTCAGTCTCCGAATCCGAACGCCATTTAGTCGTAACGGATTAGTTAATTACCACTTTTTCTGCTTCATTAATCCAGCCGTTCATCAAAAGTGTTTCAGTGATCAACACACTGATTGGATCTGTAAACTTCAATGACAGTGGATTGACACGTGGGTTTAGCGTGTCGGTAGTTTGTGATTGTAATACATTGAAATGTCTAACTTTGTGTTTCTGGAGTTTGTGATTGTAGTGAAAAAGCAAACATTTTGGACAGGAATTCGGACATTCTATCGGCAAGACCAAAATTTCAAACATTTAGCGAAGTAAAGATAAATGGTTAAAAAATTTTTATTCTGCTTCACTTACCAGGGCAAGAAATGCCAAATACCCAAAATTAGGGGAAGCATTTTATGTTTGGACTAATGAAATGACCAGTAAAAGCACCGCTATCAGTGATGATGTTTTGTTAGTAAAGGCACAGGACTTTTCAGTAGACTAAACATTTCACCATCCGAACGTTTTTGATGAAAAACGGAAGCGTTCGGATTATCGAGGTCTGACTGTACCAATACTTATCATCGTACGTTTACATACATGTATAATAATCCCATTGAATAAAATAACCATGACAAAATCTCGAACTGAAAAAGAAAAGTTTGAACTGAAAATCAAAATCACTTTGGTATCCATCTTTATGTTGTTTTTTTTGGGTCCGTAACTTATGAAAGAATTGTTAAAATTAGATGAAATTCATCATTTGCTTTGAACAACTGTCTGTCATCCTTCTCTACAGTAACATAAAAGACAAAACTAGAAAGTTTCAAAATATTGTGATCTCACCCTTTATATTTCATTTTTGTTTTAGAATTTTGCATTTTTTGCAACTTTTTCATTTTGAGGAGGACATATATGTCAACATGAACTGTTACTGTTTTCAAATATATATTCAATGTTAGTATTGTCTGTTTTCAATAATAAATGACGGTATACCTTAAGAATAAGAGTCAGACTGCTAAGTTGATTGTAAGTTGTTAAGGTAACCTTAGTGTAAAGTCAGACAGCTAAGTTGGTTGTAAGATGTTAAGGTAACCTTAGCATAAAGCCAGACTGCTAAGTTGATTGTAAGTCGTTAAGGTAACCTTAGCATGAAGTCAGACCTCTACGTTGGTTGAGGTTAAATTGAGTAAAGAAAATTGTAAATTCAGAAAGGGTTCCTCGTTTCTTTGAAATACCAACTACACTGCCACTGAAATATTGATTCGTATACCAAATAGTTGATGGGGCGTTCTTTGTGTATTGAATATGCAAACTACTAAGCTTGAAATAAAGCATAGATTGACAGGTTTCTGAATGCAAACTTTGTGTCATGCATGACTTTTCTGAGTTCTCGCTTTCTCCTTTAAAATCATATAGGAGTAAGTATCACTGAAGAATATTGGGTTTTATTTATATCAACACATCTTATGATGAAGCATGATTACAAACAACAACAAAAGTATTGATCTTGCATTGGGTTTGTGAATGGTGGTTATAATAACTTAGAAAATCGTTTGTTTTTGGTTTAGGGAACGGTTAGTAATGTTGGTAGATACTAGAGCACATTCCACATGTCTGAGTCTGAAATGCTTAAATGAATATCTCAGATAATCATTTTGTTAATATCTAATAAATTGATATGTAAAACTGCTATGTGCTTTCAATGAATATCAGCCGATTTGCCTTAAGAGAATCCCTGAGGATCTGCTATATTAGGCTTTTTTTTGCATCTACAGAAATTGACAAAATATTATTTATAGTATCTTGTAAATCATTTTCAGATATATTCATATATGTTTATTTTGGAAAATGAAGTCATGATTTTAAAGCTGATTTATATCTCTGTAATTTTTACAACTTTCATATATATATATATATTCAAAAAGAAGAATAATGTCATGTATATATACAGAAAAGTCCCTTTGATTTCATTTCTGCAAATAAGTAATCAAATTGTATCATTCCTTTTTGTAATTTTAACTCTATTGGTCAGTATACATATAGATCTCATTTATGCAGTGAAACAATCAATAATCCCCTTATGGGTAACCATTGTACGACTCTTGTTGAGAAATGTTTCACAAAATACTAAGTGGTCTAAGAGACCCGAAGGAATTTTTTGCACATATAGCACCAAAGTTCATAAATCAGATATATTCAAATGCATGTTTGTTTTGTTGACATTCATTTATTCAGCACATGCTATAATCTCATCATTATTCAAAACTATAAAATATATTCTGCAAATGTTTGAACAGTATTGTTTTACTAATGATTTTTTTTCCAATTCAATTATCAAAATGTTCATAATGTGTAACATCTTGCAAATCAACATTTATGATGATGTTTGAAAATATGTCCTAAAAGAACAAAATATAACGAAAATATGATTTTGGTATTTAAGAATTATTTTCTTGCTCATCACTTGTCACATGTCATTAATTCAATTTTATGTTGCTTGTACATATTAACAAGTAAGTATCTTGTATAAATCTATGCAGTAACCACAATGAAAAATTTGATGCGAATGTGAAATATATTTTTGTCACCATTTGATTATAGCTACCTGGTACACATACTGTTCTGTTTCATAGAATGTTTAATACCATTTTCTGACCTAATTATCATCATCATAAGAATTTCTTATGAAAATTTAAATCTTTTCAAAGATAACCTGTTTTACATGGGGTTGAACCTTTTAAGTTTTTTGTTAATGTGAATTTTGTGTTGTTGACAATTGTGCCTTTGGGAATGAGAAACGAATATTTAATATTCAAGAGCTTACATTTTGTTTATTTGGGGAGAATATGTTTTTCTGTGGTTTTTATGTTTTTCTGTGGTGTTTATACTATTTTGACACTGTGATAGTGAGGATGCAGTTCGAGAATTATTATTGTACTTTTCACAATTTGTTTACCAAACCTACAAGGGATGAATTTGTTGAATTTTTTTTTATGAAATGGTTGATGCATGACTTAATATGAAGGGGAGCTTCACGAAAATAGAAAGAAATTGTAATCTTTCATCCTCTATTAACCAAATCGCAGCTCTTCCAATCTAAAACCGATAGCTCTATCCTTTGACCTTCAAAAATATTTGACTCAATTTCCCATGGGGGTCAAGCAACGACCCTTCAAACATGCCACAAGGTTATCCCAATCCTTCCCAATCATTGAAATCCAGCTTGACAATGGTTTTCTACTTTCTTCAAGATCTTTCTTGGGATTTTTACAGGTGTAGAATTTATGCAAAAGTCACTGTTGTTAGCTAAAATCTTATTCCACATATAGATTGATATTTTTATCACATGTAGTTATGCTATTATATAAAGAGGGAAATCGATCACCTGGTGATCAGATATTTTGTTCATAAAAAGTACAACACCACCTTTCCTTGTTTGTTTTTATTCAAACATAACCTTCGTAAATAAGTCACAATCTGGCAACAACCGGGCACAATAAAATTAAGCTAAATACATTCTTTGTGTATATATAAAACATTTACATCATGCTAAATCAGCAAATGTACCTGTACCATCAAACTCCTATAAAATCCTCTGAAAAAATGCTCAGGAATTGCCAATTGGCAATTTAAATAACTTTGAATAAAGCAATATTGACAGTGGCTGGAAAAGAAGCCAGTTGAGTGGCTAGATGCAAAAAAAGCTTTATTATGTGAATGGATTATTTCTGTCTTTCTGATTGGCCTAATTGGTCACATGACAGCATTGATGTCAAGCAATGACAACCTGTGATTTCGTGACAGGTTGATAAAATCACCTCTAGTAGTAAATAGTTTAACATAATGGACTTCAGACTTAGTTGATCCAAAATGGTTTGTCGACCTTTGACACATGATCTTCATTGCCTTGGTGAATATCACATCTCCAAGGTCAACAAATCATTGGATCAGTCTCATCTAAAGAGCCACTCCATGATTTTCATTAATGAATTTGCTTTGATACAAACTAGGGATGTCACGATACACCGATGCATCATCGTGGTATAGTTCGCGATACAGTCAACTGTATCGTGATACAAATTTTAGTGAATATTGTTAACTTTTTGTGAAATTCAAGTCAAGAAATTCAGAGTTGGTTAGATTCCTTGTTAAGATAGCTTTTATATAGCATTAAATGAGGTTTTTTTACTCAGATAAGTCTCTTTAGGAATATTAGATTTAGATCCCTGAATTTTTTATCTCACCGTAATAATGTCGCATTTAGTGTATCGCGATATGTATCGTATCGTGACCTCAGTATCGTTCATTACATTCGTGGAAGGCAAATTCACTCGTACAATTACATTGTTACTAGTTATTTAACCTATCAAACAGTATTAACTTGTAGCTGTCATTCTGAATGCTTTCGATAAGTTTCAAATATTACGTTTGACTGATGGCACGCTTCAGTGTCCAGTTTTTTTATCGCAACTTCAAATCTTCCAATTGTCACTATACAATGTTGATTAGCTCTAAAACAACACTTTCTTGCAACAGTCGAAATTTCTTGATAAAATGAAACTATTCATAAAGTTTGTCATATGTGACCTCCAACAACTCAGAGTGGCTCTTTAAAGGGGCACTGGCACGTTTTTTTTTTAAATTTATATTTTCAGTTTTTCACCGATAATTGTGCTTAATGTATTATAATTGTAGTGTCAAAAATCTCATTACACAAACCAATCATCCATAGTCAGAGAACAAATCATAAAGATTCACATAAATTCCATTGGTGGCCATTTTTGTGTGAACACCATTAATTCATTTTGTGTAAGAAAAAGGAATCGCATTGCTAAACTTTACGTTATATATTTGAATTATTACTGCTCCATTTAGTCTTTCACATAATCTTTCAATTGGAACCATTTGATTTTATTTTCCTGACATCACCTTATATTTCCCCTAAAAACGTGCTACTGCCCCTTTAAAGTCAACAATTGGTTAATGTGAAGCCTGAGAAGATAATCAGGATTGTGTGTGGAGGTACAATTGTGATGATGTAGCAGGATGACATTTGTGGATAATCTTGGATTAAAATAAAACAAGTCAAAACTCTTCTTGTTGAAAAAACAATGAAACAAAATAAGGAAAATATGCAGTTAAATCTATAAAAAAAAATTTCAGGAAGGGGGATTATCTTTCAAAATGTCCGATTAAATTCTCACCCCACAACCATTTTAAATAGAATGTTACGGGGAAGATAACTATTATGATACATAGTAATATGAAAGACAAAAACAAGCATAATATCCTTGTCATTTGTGAGAATCTAAATGCTAATTAGATGAAAATCTGAGGTAGAGATATCTAAAAGGAGAGAAAGTATAAGAATGATTTCAATACAAAATGGTTTTCTTTTACCCCCTTTCAACTTGACACGAAATATGGAAAATATAGATCTAGTCTATCTCTTGCTCAATAATTTTCATTATCAAGTCTTTTCTGTTTTTAGGTAATGTTTCAAAGTATGTCTTTTGTTCCTCCGAATATTTACTAACTGAAGGCACTATATCCCGGAATGACCAATCACGCCAGTGGTAGTTGTATCGTTCTAGGAGCTCGATACGTAGCGTTAGCGTGGACACAATATCAGGAGGCTGTTTTCTTGATAGATTCGGATGTAAAACATTCTTGAAAATCGCAACGCCTCTGAGCGCGAACCAACCGCCATACTTGGGATGAACACTCACTCCAAATATTTTCTGGAAAGAAAGAAGAAAACATGGCATTATAGAAAATTAATTTTTTCAATATTTTATATATTCGCTGTAACAAAATTTTATTTAAAATGGCATGTCTTTGTAGAAACTCTATGGCTTATAAGCGAGACGATGTGATTGGTTGCCTAATGACTTGGTTTTTGCTGCACTCAAATGGCATAAAAATATGCGAGTAATGGGGTTGCGGTCAGTCCCTGGTGCTCATATCTAAACAGGGTTAATATTTTGAATATTTTATTCCTCTGAACTAGGCTGATTCTAATCAGACATGCCCTGCAATTGTCCCATATACAAATACAGCAATGCATGAATTTTCAGTGATAGAGATTGGTGCTTTTGTGCTGAGGAAGTTACCCCCCAAATGAACTGAAAAATTCACCTTCTCCCCCAAAGGGTCATTAGGATTCTGATTAAGGTTTGATGAACAAACAATTCACCTTCTCCCCCCAAGGGTCGTCCTCTACGTCGGACCTCTGATAGTAGTATGCTGCCCCGGCCACATGTCCTGCAGTCTGCACAAGGATCTTAGGGCGACGAGAAGGGTGCATCTCAAAGTCATGCATCACTTCCACATCCTCTTCAGGGAATTCCTGACAAGGAGAAATAAAAAACAAAAATTTATTTGTATTTGTGGTTCAAATTGGCAAATGATCATATTATTTTACTGATAGAAAAAGAAAACCATTCTCAGGTGATACTGATCAAGAGGTGGGGTTCAGGGGGTTAGGGATCCTGAGAACAGCTACTATACGTATTACAGAGAACTCTGAAACATCGTAGACTGCATTCAACTACAGATTCTTCCAAGGTAATGTGCATGCCCTGTACAGCCAAAGGATAGGGATGCCCACAGAAAAAGTTTGTGATCAAGACTTACGATATATTCTCTAATAAGCATCCAGGCGCTAATTAGGGGAAATATGGTACTTGACAAGACGTGTTAAGAGAGGTGACCTCTGTATTATTTGCAAAAGTTGACCAACAATTCCTCTTCAAGATGCCAAAGAAGAAGAGGTCAGTAATGACACCTGTATGTGAGAAACACTTGCTGGTACGGCCTGTGTACGATAACATGACATTGCATGCCTCAAGCATGTTGTAGGCATGTACACCTCACGAAGCATACAGCCTTACAGTGCCCACAACCATACAGTCAGACATGGCATGCTCTTTCTACTCCCCTTCCCTTGCATACGGACTAAAACGGGCCCACTGGGTTCTGACTAGGGGTGTAACGATACAGAAGGGTTGCGATACGATACGTATCCCGATACAAGGGTCACGATACAATAAGTATCCCGATACATACTATCTCCTGACATAATGATCATTTCACAAAATATTTGAGTCAGTTAATCTTGCGTAAGAAATTACTTGCAGCTTTTTTGATGAAATTGTAATATGATCCAAATTCCAAATTTTAGAAGAAGTTCTTGTGTGCATAATGAAGTATCATTTTAATGTATATCTCGATACGCTTCCTGCGATACAATACGATATATTGTGGCCCATGTATCACGATACGATAATGACACCTCTAGTTCTAACCAAGGCTTTTGTTGAACAGCACTATTTTACTTTTGGTTCATCAAAATTCCTGACAGTGTGATTTCTGATTATTCTTCTCTAATTCTCTAATTATTGTAAAACCACAACAACAGATTTGTTTTCAAAATCTAAAATCTTCTCAAATGAAAAAAAAGGGCTATGAAATTTCAATATTTCTCTAATTAAATTCTTGGTCCAGTAACAAACCATAAATGTACAAACCAAGAATTCTGTACCAAAAAACAACCTAACAAAATCGCAAGTCTAAGGTGTCACGTGTTATTATATCTCTGGCCCCAAAAAAACGCAAAGAATTTTAATATTACCTGTTTAACAAGATTAAAGTGGTGGACCATACACTCGTCTATTGGATCCCTGACTCCAGTCAAACAGTTGCGGAAGATGAAAGGTTTGAAGGCCCATTCAAACATCTCCGGAGTACTGATGATGATAAAGGCGAGGGTGTCGTCATGGTACGGCAGCTTGAAAGCTTCCTGGACTTGTTCGTTGTACCATCCTATCTGAATATTAAATAATAATATGTTATTATAATGATAATATTAAATGATAATAACCTGAAAACCAAAACAAATTGACAGTTTGTTTAATAACCAATAATGAACAATGTTGGTAAGACTGCAAAAAATTATGTAATGTTTATCAGGCAGTTTTTTTCAAAGGTAATAAGGTTATTATTTTAATTTTTTTATAAAAAATATTGATGCTGGAAGAAAAGAATTATTGTTATCATTAGTATTAAATCATAAAGATTTACCATTTTGTTTTACAAACTCATTTATTTTGTTGAAAAAGGGATGATTAAGTTGAGAAGATATGACACGAATGATTAAAAATATATTTTTTTAAATGACAATTAAAATGTTACACTCAAAAAAAAGTAATGCACTGATGTTCGAGTCACTTTTTTTTAGCCTGATTACTCATAATTTGAATATTTTTGGATAACTCTACTAATTTATAAAAATACTTGTATACAATTTAGATTGAAAAAATCAACTTAAAAGTCAAAATTTCTTTGAATTTCACTATTAAGTATTGATATGAATGTTTTTAAATATATAAATTATATTTTTTTCTTTAATAATACAGCTGAAATGATAAATGACAGAATTCCAGTACAGTAATTGATCACCATCAGTTTATGAATATATTCATAAGACTATGAAATGCATTGAGAATGGAAAATTATTTTTAGATTTTTGGTTTTCTGAACGATGCTTCAAAAGAATTTACCTTGTGCACGTTGTCATGATTCTAAAAAAAACGATAAAACTAAAGCTTACCTTAAAAGGATGTATTTCGAAACCGGCGTTAGATAATATTGATGACACTTTTGACTGAATAAACGGCGGAGACTTGTTATTTTCCATCGTGTTCTGCATGTGAAATACATAGCAAGGGCGGATAACTCTTAAGTATGAAATGTTTCCTATGTATTTAGAGGGAAATTTGAAATCAATATGTCATCAGTTGTTTTCTTTTTGTTAACATAATTCTGTTATATGTTGTTGAAATTTTTTAACACTCAAAATATATTATGATGAATATTTTGTTCATATAACACTTAAATATTAACACTTTTGACATATTGTCTGGCTAATCTTTTTAGGTTACACGTGTAAAATATATACACATAATACAGATATTCGTTAGAATACATAACTCATTGCGAATACATACAATTAATACAAGAAATAATACCCTAACAAATTTATTTGAAAAAAAAACCGCTTTATAATATAATTCTATCATATAATACACGTACGTCTTTTTAATTATATGATCAGCAATGAAATACTGGGTTTTATCAGTGAAATAAACTGTCTATCAGGCAACAGTGACGATATATTATATTTTCACTGTGACCAGTGACGATATATTATATCGTCACTGGTCAGGTGCCGGAACTACTTTCAGCCATATGAACAAAAGGGGGTAACTTTCCAGTTTTAAAGTCATTTTAATTACATAATTCATTAAAAAATCATATAATAAATAGAATACTTAATGTAGTTTTCCAAATACCAGGTTTATTTCATCTCGTGACATGGGTAAAGTTGATATTTCACTCGTGGCTGCGCCACTCGTGAAA
Organism: Steromphala cineraria; assembly: GCA_916613615.1. Lineage (NCBI taxonomy): Eukaryota > Metazoa > Mollusca > Gastropoda > Trochida > Trochidae > Steromphala > Steromphala cineraria. The sequence continues at coordinate 33,352,133 of OU744722.1, read as the reverse complement.
TATCAACTTTACCCATGACACTCGATGAAATAAACCTGATATTTGGAAAACAACATTAAGTATCCTCTATTTATTAGTCATGGACAGTGTAAATATATATATATATATAAGGCAATTTTTGTAATATTTTACAATTTAATACAAGAAATAATATCCTAACAAATTTATTTGAAAAATAAATCCCGCTTTATAATATAATTCTATCATAATACGTAGGCCTACATCTTTTTTATTAGTCATGGACAGTGTAAATAAGGCAATTTTAGTAATATTTTACATCGTTAGTTTTATCATTGTAGTTAAAAGCGTTTGTGCGTGAAAACATAACAAAAATCTTTGTAATAAAAAAAGGCGTTAGTCGTTTTACTTTTTTTTCAGGTCAGAGTAAAATCAGGCACTGTGTGACTATATATATGATATTTTATTCACAGTAGTTCACAACATAAGTTAACAATGTAATGGATGGTCACTCTTTATATACGTATTTAAAACATTCCAGGCCATCGCGAAAAACAACAGTTTGGACTTAAGTCTCACAAAGAAAAAGAATATGTACAAGAAACAATCTAGTTAAACTAGCTGTAATGTTATCGTCCCCTAAGTCCTTACGTTACTTAGGGGACGATAACATTACAGCTAGTTTTAACTAGATTGTACAAGAAATCGCATTGAAATGAAACTTTGTAATACAACAACGAGCTTGTGACGCCATCCTTTTTTATCATTCAAGATCAGTGTAAAATATTGCAAGGTTATCACATTGACAGGCAGACACTTTATATATGCGTATTTCAAACTTTCAATATCAGGTCAATGTCACATAACTAGGTTATATCTTACAACACTATTTGATACAAGTAATAAACAACAATGAAAAATCAATGTAATGAAACAAACATCACACTTTGTACTACAAATAGGTCTAAAACAGTGCAAGACACCGGCGACTCATGCTGACAAAATGATATAATATGATAAAATACAAAATAAATACATATTAAATATTTCTTAAAATGTTACTCCAAGGACCTTATCATAATTATTATAAGTAAGACTACATAGCATCAGTTAAAAAATAAGGCAAGGTTATAAAATTGACAGACACTTATATACGTATTTCAAACTTTCCGGGGCATTGCGAATAAACAACAGTTCGTTCTTCAGTCTCACACAGTCATAAGTGATATGAACAAAAAATAGCAATGAAACAAGTCATACCATCTACATTTGTATTAAAACAAGAAGTCCGAGAAACCGACCCTAATATCATTTGAGATCAGTTTAAAATATAGAGATTATTACCCGAGGAAGTGTGTCATATGACTTTTACGAAACGAGTGTGAATTGTTGTATTACCCGAACGAGAGCGAGGGTTATACACAAATTTGCACGAGTTTCGTAAAATTCATATGACACATTCCGAGGATAATAATTTCTTTATTACCGATTCTATTCCATTTTACCATCTTAGAAAATTAATATCCAAGAAACGGGCCGCTTCCCTTGCGACGGCCGGCTACAGTGACGTCACGAACAATGGTGTTATGACGTCCCAGGCGAAAAGATACGGGAACTCGCGCTACTACAATCGTTGCTAGGCAAAAGAGATATGTGCACTAGTGCTCATATTGAAAATATGTCACCACTTATTTTCAACCATACGGGTAATAAAAGGCATGAGTTAAACAAAGGGTCTTTAGAGAAAGTGTTTCAAGGACACTTACTGAAGCATCACTGTTAAAAGATCAAAAAGGATTCTGGAGTATTATCAAAAGATATTCAAGAAAATCAGATAAGAAATGTGCTATATCGGCAGAAACATGGCAAACTTACTTTAATGATTTATTGAACCCACAAGTTGATACTGTTGGTGACCAGGATTTTGATGATTTTGTGAATAAGTACGTTGATGAACATGACTGTCATGAATGTTTGGATAACGATTTTTCCTATGATATTACCACAGATGAGGTAAAGGCAGCTATTGATAGAATGAAACTTAATAAATCCCCTGGTAATGATGGGATACCATCTGAGTTCTTCAAGACTGTCAAAGATACCATTGCACCATATCTTGCTATATTATTCTCTCATATACTTTCTAAAGGTCAATTCCCTGAAGCTTGGCGTGCTGCACTAATAATACCAATCTATAAGAAAGGTAATGCAAATGAACCTAGAAATTACAGGGGCATTTCATTACTAAATAGCATGAGCAAACTTTTCACAACAATTATTAATAAGAGAATCGATGATCATGTTGAAAGTACTGGCCTAATTGGTGAATATCAAGGGGGTTTTAGGAAACACCATTCCACAATTGACAATATTTTTATTTTGCAATCTATCATTCAAAGGTATACAACAAGAAAACAAGGAAAATTTTATTGCGCATTTGTTGATTTCAAAAAGGCGTTTGACATGGTTAATAGGAAAAAGCTGCTTTATCTTCTTTTAAATAATGGAATACATAGCAACTTATTCAAAGTTCTACAAGATTTGTATAACAAGGTAAAATCTGCAGTCGTTATCGAAGGCTCGAAGCTTTCTGACTATTTCAATTGTTCTACAGGTGTAAGACAAGGGTGTGCACTTAGTCCAGTGCTGTTTTCCATTTTTATCAAGGAACTGTCAGAATCTATGAGTGAAGCTTTTAATAATGGCATATTTATATCAGAAGACATGTATAATATCTTATCTTTACTTTTTGCTGATGATTTAGTTTTAGTTGCTGATACACCTCTTAAGTTACAAAAACAACTAGATTTTCTCCATAGGTATTGTTTGAAATGGGGTATGGAGATCAATACTGATAAAACTAAAGTAATAGTTTTCCGAAGCGGGGGAAGGCTATCAAGATTTGAGAACTGGACATATAATGAAACAGAAATTGAAGTGGTAAATGCATACAAGTATCTTGGTATAATGATGACCCCTAAACTTGTGTGGACGAGAGCATGTAATATTTTAGCACAACAAGCCAACAAAGCTTTATTCCCAATAAAAAGTATTATTCGTAAATATGAGGTAAATATTCGGGATGCATTTAAAATATTTGATATGAAAATTGTGCCAATTTTAATGTATGGAAGTGAAATATGGGGATATAAGAAAATGAATCAACTTGAAATCGTACATCGATCAATTTGTAAATTTGTATTGAATGTTAGTAAATCGTTCCCCAATGTTGCTTTGTATGGAGAATGTGGGAGATATCCCTTGTATGTAAATTCTTATATTAATTGCATTAAATATTGGTTCGGTTTGATTATCATGCCATCATATAGGTACCCGCACCAATCATATCTTATGTTAAAGAAAACCTGTGACAGGAAGCGAATTAACTGGGCGTCAAAGATTATGCAACTTTTATTCACTTATGGGATTGGACATGTCTGGATACAGCAGGGAGTAGGGGATATAGATTCGTTTTTAAAATTGTTAAAAGAAAGACTAATTGATTGTGCTAAACAGGACTGGCACGCAGAACTTACAGATAAAAGCTCTTTACAATTCTATTCCACCATAAAGTCATTATTTACTTCTGAATTGTATATTTATGAACTGAAAAATGTAAAATACAGGAAAGCACTACTTATTTTCAGAAGCTGTTATAATCGTCTTGGAATTCAATGTATTAGAAAAGGTTTTAATGATTATGAAAGTTCTGATTCTAAATGTTCTTTATGTAATGTAACCGAAAATGAAATCCATATTGTATATCAGTGCCCAATGTATCAAACTCTTCGTGTTGATGTACCGCTTCTATTCAATAATAACAGAAATATACATGGTCTTAAATATTTAATGAACTCTAATGATTGTGCTTACATGTTAGGAAAATTCTTGTATAATGTATTTCGTGTACGAGGAGAAAGGATCTAATTCGCATGTGTATATTTTCATGTATGATATTTATTTAATGTGCTGTATTATGGGTCATTTGGCCTTGAAACAATAAAACTATTGAAACTAAAAGGCATGATTATAAAACTGAGAAACATATTTAATGGTTATAAACAACACTAGCACGCGATGTAATGAAGCAAATATCACAATTTGTAATACAAAGTACATATTGGTTTTCTTTTTCATACTAGGTCAATGTCACATAACTAGGTTATAACACTATTTGATACAAAGTAATAAACAACAATGAAAAAGCAATGTTATGAAACAAACGTCACACTTTGTACTACAAATAAGTCAGACAGTGCAAAATCAGACACCGGCGACTCATGCTGACAAAATGATACTTATTATACATAAAAAAACAAAATAAATCATCATATTTCAAAAATTTTATTTCAAGAAATGTTATCTCATATAAATACTAGGGCTACATAGAGAATCTCACCCAAGTGTCTTTTGATATCAAATATATCAACACAAGTTGATAATCTGAGGCTTGCCGAGGATATTTTACTTTTATCGACGAGTGTTGATATATTTGATATTAGAAGACACGAGGGTGAGATTCTATTTATCATCCAAAATCAATTTCCATCACATAAGCATGAAAAATGTACATCTTTGAACACTGCATAGCCCTAAAAGTCCTAAACCAGTGATGTCATAGCAATGTGACGTCATCGTAATAATGACGTCATTGCATTGTGAGGTCGTTGTGTTTATGACGTCATAGCAGTGTGATGCCATTACTGATGATGTAAAACGTTTGTGATGTCATTTATTTCTGATTACAGGGCATTGTTCAAAATCTACTGCCAAAGCGATATCTCCCAGGAGATATCGCTTGATCTTCCATAAGCGATATCTCCTGTGGAACACAGTTTTGGATGATAAATAGAGTTTGAGAACTCGATTTATTTGTCCGATATCGTAGTGTGCGCTGTCCATCAGAAATACACTGCTTGCGTTTTTTAATGTATCGCAAGAAAATCGGGCGATCTGTGCTCAAAGCCAATACCTTTAAGTTCCACAATTGTAGATAGGCCTACCTTTTTCGACAATACTACGTAAGCATATAACTCATACATTGTGTTATTTCGTACACCGCATACACAACAAAGCTATGCGATGAAAAAAGGTGCTGCACTTTTTTTGACACATCTCAACAAAAATGTTCATATTTTGAACATTGCAATTTAAAGCATTTCCTTTCAAAGGAAGCATGCATCATGCATACACGTGCTTACGTTTTCATCCATTATTACAAGACCCGCTATTCGATATACTAACAACAGCTGTAAACAAACAAATATGAATTATTGTGTGAAAATAAACACTATTACTATATATACGGTATGTAAAAATGGGAAATAAAGATAAATTACAATATTTCTCAAGATTATTTATGAAATGTATTGCAATTCCAACCAATCAGAAATCTACGATTGATATAACCCTATAGTCGTACGCGAGATTTTATAATTATGTTCCTTCGCCGCCGAATAACACCCAAGAAATCCAAAAGTGAAGTCTTTTTTAGCGAAACGCAAATTGAAACTCGTTTATTTTTATTTTTACATTGCGATATCACCACTACGTGAAATCGCACATTCCATTTTTGTAACAAACAACTTTTTCGGCATTTACTTTATTTTGCAAATTCACAATACAACAACTTTATGAATAGACGAACCAAATGGTTCCTGGATACGTTTTAACAATTAAACAAACACAATCGCTCATTTTCGATCTTTGGCGGCCTCACAGAAAAAGGCCGATAAAGAATGGAGAGTTACACTTTTTAAAACATTTTCAAGTTGAAGTTTTAAGTGGTAGTTCATGTGGCCTTTTTACCCATAAACTTGCACTTAAGTTGTTTAGGCTCGGTCGGTGATAGATTGCCGATAAAACGGAATAAAATTGTTATAAGTTAATGTCAAAGTAGAATTTTTTTATAGTATATATGTGATAAGTATGTTCGTATAAAATGTATGAAATCCCATCTACTTCTCCCCTAAACCCCCTACTTTTATAGATATACGTAAATCGCCCCTTAAAGGAACCGACCTACCGGGGTATTTATTATGGAAACGAAATAAAATGGTATATTTCAGTTTATGCATGTAATCAGAGACTCTATATACACAGATGTTATATAATAAGATTTAAACATATTTTTATTCATGAAATTAAAGCATTTACATGAATATGGATTGGCACAACAAGCTTTAAGCGTATATAAGTGCCGCTCCATTAAATATTACAAAATACAGTCAATAATACAAATCAAAATTTACAAAGTAAGTAAAGTAGTAATTCCACATAGGCCGTCAAAAAGCACAATAATAAGTGGTTTATAATCAACAAGATATATATAATATAGGAGTTCTATATATTTTAAATTTAGGCGTTTACAATAACTTAAAACGTTGTGAATCTTGTATAAATTTATGGACAGATTCAAGAATATTCTGATTTATTATTTCGCTTAAATATTGATCACCATATAGAATGGTATATACATCAAAACCATTTTTTGTAGAAATATGTATCTGATCTTAATAGATTGAAATGAGGGCATGTGAAATGTTATATAATATCTCTGATGTAATGCTATTAGTACGTTTTTAACCAGAGCCATTATATAACATAGAGTCTCTGTTTTAACAAAATCAAGTTGAAACATGCTATTGGATGAAACACATTGTTGATTTCTAATTGACAACTTGATGAAAAATAGCACAATTAAGTGAATTTTGCAAGTTGAAACATGCCATTGGATGAAACACATTGTTGATTTCTAATTGACAACTTGATGAAAAATAGCACAATTAAGTGAATTTTGTTTCCGCAAAAAATACCCCAAATAGGACTGTCCCTTTAACCGCTAGCTTAGCTCCGTTACTGTTACGGTTCAATTGCTACTTCCATTCCCCTAAGGGGGTTGATTAACGTTAACGATGCAACAAGTGGGGTTAATTACGATTAATTAGATGATTATCAGGTGATTAACGACAGTTCACTGAAATTCCTCCATTTACTTTGAAACACATTCTTATGAAAAATATATTTCATAAAGGGCCTAAGTTTGACATTTGATCACGATAACATGCTTGTCATTGCATAAAATAAATATTTATAAAAAAAAAATTACAGTAAAAGGTATACAACAAACGTTGGTAAACTGGTCCTGTGAAGACATCCCAAAGAAGCAAAAAGGATTAAATCTATATACAATAGTAAGGAAAATAATTTTATTATTTTGATACTTTTTTCCTGTATTTCGTAAAATATCAGGCGGCTTCTAAGAGATTTAAATATGAATTTCATCAAATAAAAAGAGAAGGCAAAAAAATAAAAAAATTGAGTTATATTTTGAGTGACGATGTGGCAGGCGAAGTTTCTTATCTCAATATAGAATGATATGTTTAGTCAGTTTACACGGTAATTTGTGAGAGTTTTTAAGTAGCTTACAACTTTATTTATAACTGTGTGTTGACAAACAAACAGTTAATCTTAATATTATGTCAAATATTTTTTTAATGTATCTACTGGGCTGATGTTACAGATCATCACACTAAACATGCATGACGCCATCATGTTTCGTTGGATATGACATTCTAAATATACATTGACTGCTTATTGTTATAGCGAATATCAGTGGAATTGTATACATTATACATATAAATTACATTTCAAAGAGTTTGATTTTTGTTTAAGTTTACTTCTAGCATAGATATATTCTGTAAATCACAAGAATTTTTCGTGCAAAAGAAATACCAAAACGCAATTTATGATAGGCGGTTTCTGTGTTGAGAAGAATTTCTCATACGTGGCACACACATTTCATGGACTTCGTGTTAAATAATTCAGTAATAAAATGCAATTTTCTAAGTCAATAAACATAAAAACCAATGTTTAAATGTGATAAGCATTAAAATTTACACAATTTCTATCGCAAATTGCGTATTATTTGCAGTTTTATTTCACAACTGTATACTGAAGGTTGAAGAAAATGGCGGACGGCTATGAAACTCTGTGTTTGTGAAGTCAGGTTTCGCGGCCGATAAATGCCTAAGCTAGCGAAATCAGGGCGTAAATATGTGTTTTTCCTTCAGATTATCCATTTATCTTCAGATATATACAATATGATTGATAACAATCGAAGGGAAATGTAACTTATTTCGATTAATTTGATCACCCCCACCTAAAATTAAACGGTCACATACCACTTTAAAATCAAATTTCTAAAATTCTGTTCGATAGAATAACGTGCAATTAAGCAGAAATGTAGTTTAATATCCCCTCTACTAAAATCATAAGTTGTCATGCTTTGGGTATTAGTACTTTTCTCATAATCCGCTGCCGAAATGTAGTACACAAACACAATTGTGAAAAGCTGAGCCTGTATCAGCTGTAAGCCAGCGCACAATGTTGGGTGTCTTCTTCGACGTCCGCACTCTCTCGATATAGCTGGAGCGGGCACCTGCCACTGACATTCGCTCTCTAGCATTGAAACGTGTAAGTCGCTCTCGTCGCAACAAACCAAACTCATCATGACTGACGCCGCCGCACCCGCCATTGCTACCCCAGCAAAGAAGACCAAGAAGGTTGCTGCTAAGAAGCCCAAGAAGCCATCAGACCACCCTAAATACAGCGAGATGATCAAGGCCGCTGTCAGCGCTCTGAAGGAAAGGGGTGGCTCTTCCCGACAGGCTCTCCTGAAGTACATCGTCAAGAACTTCAAAGTTGGCGCCGACGAGAAAGCTGTCAACAACCATCTGAAACTTGCCCTCCGTGCTGGTGTGAAGAATGGAAGTTTGAAGCAATCCAAAGGCTCTGGTGCATCTGGATCTTTCAGGCTGGGAGATAAGGCAGAGAAAACAAAGAAACCCAAGGCAAAGAAGGCCGCCAAGCCCAAGGCAGCCAAACCCAAGACTGCCAAGCCAAAGGCAGCAGCAAAGAAATCCCCCAAGAAGGCAAAGAAGCCCAAGGCAGCCAAGAAGTCCCCCAAGAAGGCAGCTAAACCCAAGGCAGCAAAGAAATCACCAGCAAAGAAGGCCGCCAAGCCCAAGAAGGCGAAATCTCCCAAGAAGAAGGCAGCAGCCAAGAAGTGAACACAATAATTGTGTAAGTGACTTGTGACTGAATAATCAGGTTCAGTGATGGCCTGATCACCTCAGAGTTTGGGCTCTCCCAGGCTAACAGGGTCTTGATTGAATTGCATGGACAATATCGTACCAACCGACCCTCATCATCTTCATATCATTCATCGATTCATCTGTTATTGTATGAACATTAGTGCTCATTGTCATGTATTAGGTTCATGTTGTTGAACCAAAGACTTTCATCGACAAAGAAACTTCTCTGTGAGAGAAGTTTGTCATCATTGTTTTGTTCATTGACTATTTATCTGACATTGAATGTCATCCTATCATTTTGTAATAAAATGGTAAAATCAAATATTATGTTTGTTTTCATATTTAATTAGTTTAGATATTGTGAGTAGAAGAGAATCTGCTGATTAAGAGACATACCAGATATTTATGTAGGAAATTGTTTTAAAATTATGTTTATAAAAGCAAACTTTGCTTAATCTCATCTGTGATCTCTTAATCAGCAGAATTTCTTTGCAATGAAACTTGTACAAAGAGATGCTCAAAAGAGATGCAACAATAATACTGTCAACACTGGTGAAATATTGAAGCTAAGAAATATCGAACTGAAGTAATTACTCTGGACAAAATCAATGAAAGGGATTAAGATTGATTTAGGAAATTAAGAATTGGATATCATAATGCTGGAGTGCATAACGATTATTCATCTCATCAAAATAAAAATATCCCTGTCTAATTTTGTCCAGGATAGTTTCCTGCGTATTTTTAAGTGGTCAAACGTTAGTAAAAGGTTATAACATGCATTCTTACACCACTTAAAATTCACAAATGTGATGTTATGAAAATAACCTGCATAAGATAAACTGGATTCTTTTACCACACTTTGTAGAAGACATTCCATGACAAAGTCATAATAATAAACAAATAAATAAAATAAAATTCCACCTATGGTACAACAATTTGTCGATCACAGAAACTAAAAACTATCCTGTGATTGGACAGTCAAATTAGAAACGATCAAATGATAATTAAATTGTTAAAACTGCGAAATGCATTAAAATGATACTTTTCCTTATCAACTGGTCAACTGATTGTTTAGATAGAAAGAACCATTCATAAAATTATCCTTTTAAGACACAAAACCTAAGTGTCTCTTCAAACTTGAAGAAACAGGAAACAAAAAAACATACAATTGGTTTATTATCAAAATGAAATATTCATGGACTAACTTTAAAGGGGCAGTAGCACATTTTAACAGTTAATGCTAAATGTATTATTTTGATAGTGTCAAAAATCTCATTACACAAATCATCATCCATAAAGTCAGAGAACAAATTATAAAGATTTTACACAAAGTCCATTTGTTGCCATTTGTGTGTTAATACCTTGAATTCATTTTGTTTTAAGAAAAAGGATCACATGGCTGAACTTTAAATTACATATTTGATTTATTACTGCTTCATTTAATCAATAACATTGTCTTTCAATTTTAAGCATTTATTTTTCTTTTCTTGACATCACCTTCAATTCTCCCTTAAAAAAGTGCCACTGCCCCTTTAAGACTTCTGTTTGTTAAACACATGCAAAATATGACAGAAAAACACTCAACATTCCTCAGAGGTTTCAGTAAATTTTCATGTGGCATCAAAATACAATAAATGCAAATTAGGCAAAAGCTTGCTGTCCTTTATGTACTTATTATTTGTCTTTTTGACTGACTGTTCTGCATTTTTGACAAGAACCAATTCTTTACTAACCTTGATAACAATAATGATGAAACATATATGGATGACAACTTCTTTATTCATGATATGCGACGTTTCATCTGCTTGAGAGCAACACAAGAAACTGTCGAAACGTCGCATATCATGAATAAAGAAGTTGCAATCCATTATGATCATGAATAAAGAAGTTGGAATCCATATGTTTCCTCATTATCATCATTCCAACTTCTAAAATACCCCTTAAAGAAGGAAAGAAACCTTGATAACATCTGACAACTATTTTACTTTTAGAGAAACTGATTCCAAGGATTATACACCTCAATTTCAGTCCCTATCAGATACTGTGCTTATTTAAAACAAAAATTCATATCAGTTATTTAACAAATACACAGATTTGTACAAAATTGGAAGGGGATTTTATTTTGCAAATTGCATTGAACTTGACAAACAAGATATGAACCTCACAGATTTAGTCTGTCACCCTATCCCTAGCAAAAACGAGCCTCCTTGAGTCTAAAAAATGCTAAACATCTAGTGAAATTAACATTGTTCAGGAATTTCTTCAGTTCATACATTTAAAGGGGCAGTAGCACGTTTTTAGGGGGAATATAAGGTGATGTCAGGAAAATGAAAATTTATGGTTCCAATTGAAAGACAACGCATTTAAACTCAATGGAGCAGTAATAATTCAAATATATAATGTAAAGTTTAGCCATGCGATTCCTTTTTCTTACACAAAATGAATTAAAGGTGTTCACACAAAATGGCCGCCAATGGATTTTATGTGAATCTTCATACTTTCTCCTCTGACTTTGGATGATTGGCTAGTGTTTTTGACACTGTCAAAATAATACATCTAGCATTAACTTTCAATTATCAGTGAAAATTTTAAAATATAAAATTATCAAAAAACGTGCTACTGCCCCTTTAAAAAAATAAGGCATCAATTTTGATAACAGTGCTTCAGATCATTTTGGACTTATTGGCTTTTACTCCCTACTTTGGAAACAATTGAATAATGTCAATTTTGATAGTGTACAGTAAAATTGTACATCAAAATAGGCATCCATTTTCAAAGACATCTATATCTGTCTATGACATAAGGTTTATGAAAGTCTATTGTGATGATGGGTGTTTAATAATTAAACAATTAGGCAACACGTGAAAATGAGTATGAAATAATTAAGTTCACTTTGAAATAAACTTGCACTCATGAGTAAATCACTAACCAAACAATCATCTTTTTGAGATTGGTATTTTAGCTCTTTTCACTATTACATCAAATATATAATGCAAAGTTAAGCTATGTGATTCCTTTTTCTTACACAAAATGAATTAAAGGTGTTCACACAAAATGGCTGTCAATGGATTTTATGTGAATCTTCATACTTTGTCCTCTGACTATGGATGATTGGTTGGTGTAATGAGATTTTTGACACTATCAACATAATACATTTAGCATATAGCATATACAGCGTACAATAATCAGTGAAAAATTTAAAATATATAATTTTAACGAAAATGTGCCTCTGTCCCTTAAAAAACAACTTTTCATGCATGAATAAATCACTCACCAAACAATCATATTTTTCAGGTTGGTATTTTATAGCTCTTTTCACTATTACATTGGTAATTATTCATAGGTGTGTACAGGTTTGATTTTTCATTGATAGTATTTTCCAATATGAATTGGAATTCAGAATAATTGAAGACGAACAATTTTCATCAAATAAATATAAAAAACTTCCATTTAATTTGTTTCATGAGGTGGTTGTATCAACAGGAAATAGTCAATATATCAAATATCTAAAAGCACATGGAATAATTAAACGATGAATAATCAACATTCATTGCTTATCTTTTAAAAAAAATTGCTTTGAGTTACCGAAAATAATTTGTCAATATTCAACATTTATGTAAACTTATTTTAATTTAATCTGACATAACGGATTTAGTTTCATTTACAATTTCCTTAAATTTAAAATCTTAATAAAGTAATAAATCAGATAGATTGATTGAATGTCTAGATAGTAGATACGTAAATTTCATGAAATAGAAATTAAATCTCTCCACGAAATTGTCACGTGGCAAAAAGACGACAGGGAAGCCCTCGTTTGTGACGTCACAGAGGAGATCCCGTCATCCGGGCCACTTACTAATGGCGTGTCGTGTGTCCATGCAGTGACAAATACCGGTGTAAACAACCTACCAGGTAGATACAGAATCTTTGGAATATTTTAACTCTTGCGGTTTTCAAACTTAAAATGAAATAGTTATGGTTTTGTTTTAAGAAATCTTTATAAATGCGACAGGGACTGCTCGAGTTCAAGTTGTTAAATCAGTTTGTGTGAATCGACACGGGATTGCTTCCACTGGGGCCTTTTTCCAACACAGTGGTTTATGCTTTACATTTTACAAGTTACATTTTGGGCCAGCTTTCGTCTTTGAAGTGAGCTGTTCAGGACACGATTAGCCATTAGATTAGGCATAGCGATTTTCAAATTTTGGATCCCCTTTCTTACAAAAACACGTTTGTAATACTGTGTTAAGACAACATTCTTGAGTAATATTGTAGGTTTCTAATTTGTAAGAAATGAAAATTTAAATTTACTATTGAAATTAAGATTTCAAGAGAATCCATAAGTGTTAAAATATACTTATATATAAATATATTTAAATATAATATATAAATATATATATTATTATTATTATTATGTGATATAAAATATACTATATAATACTGCCAAAGCAATGCTAAACAATACCTCATTCATTCACTCACTTCTTTTCTTCCCTAGTAACCTGTGTCAAAAGTGAACAAGGAATATAGAATCTTGATTGATTGCATTGGGACATATCTGTACAATCAGCATCGTCTCAAATTGACATTCACTAAGCACCAAAAATAGTTTAGATAATTTAAGTTTCTTTATCTGTGTTCACAATATATGCTTTCTTTCAATATTTAGGACTGTACAATATTAAGACATCCAATTTATAGTATCCAAATTGTGCAATACAATTGTTAAAATATTATTTTTCATATCACAATATATCACACTAACTAATTTAAATTTAAATGTATTCATATAACCTGTTACAAGACACAGTTACATTGTCAGCATGTAAGAATATTCTTTTGTGTGCAAGAATATGTTTTGGTCAGTTTAACTAATAATAGTAGAATTATAAAATAAGTGCCATCAAAATTTACTTAATATTTCATTTGTGTAACGTTTATTTTTCTAAAGATCTGAAAGAGATTTCAACAGATGTAGGAGTAAAAGAAGTTGAAAGTAGAGTTCATTTCGTATATTGAAATAAGGAGTGCAATCCATGAGCTGTATTTATTATGATTAATAATATGTTGCAATACTCAGTCCTACCAATAACAATAAGAAAACTTGTAGAAAAATATCAATTGAATTATTTTGTTGAAAAGCCTATTTCAGATTTTGATCCATCTAGAATTCATGGTTCCGAGAACCATGAATGACTGGATTCTTGTTAATGTCAATGTCCGATGCATTATTGTTCATGATGTTTTTATATTATTCATCGACGTATTGCCACTAATCGATATTCCTGTGTGTGATAAATTGACAAATTGACAATAATTTTAGAGTTAATAATGCGGTAAGAGCTTTGTTAAAATAATGAATATTTACAAATTAAATGTTTTTGATGCATTTCTTCCTTTGTGTATAAAGAATCAAACCAAAAGTGAACTTCAAAGTATCTGATTATTATTTTGACTATTAATTAATATTGACTACTATTAATTGCCTAATATCTTATTTTTATTTTAACTGGTTGCACTTATTCTGGTATACATCAGTCATTAAATCATTAAGATAAACAAAATAAAAATCATCCCTTTGATGACCTAAATTTAATTTTATCTCATTATCTTCTGTCCCTGCTAAACATTTTAAATAAATTGTGAATTTTCCATTAAAACTTGAGTGAAGAGTTTAAGCGCTATTAAAACTATTTGTAGATGTTGAAAGAAACAAGTGAAGATTGCTTGAACAGTGACAGGTAAAGGGGGATAACTCTGTCAGTCCAACTTGTTCCCCGCTGCTCTACAGCTTGAGATTTTCTCTATCATTAACTGTAGAAGTGTATTCACATCATGTTTTTCAGGATCAAGCTTTGCAACTTTGCACAAAAGGTTATGCAAAAATTATTGTACTATGTATGACAAAAATATTTTTTTACTAAAATCATGACACTATATATATAGTGTAGAGTAATGAGTAAAAGTAAATCAGCTGAAGGGACTCGAGGGTAAATAAAGTGAAAACTGAATTTGAGTCTACAATGTGCGTTGATAGTTTTACCCCGTATAGTGCCAATGGCCAAACCAGTACTTTGTAAAGGATATAGACAATATATATGTATTATCAGTTTTGCAAAAAGTTTTCACACTAAGTCACATATATTGTCAAAAGTCCTGCTAGGTTGTAACTTGTAACTTATTTTTTTTATGACAGATCAATAAGTGACTTGTGAGGTAATGTTTGTTGGGTCAAAAGTAAAATTAAGTTATTTCGAGAATTACAGATTTTATAACCACTGTTTTGTTTATTGTTAATTGTGGATCACAACGTTTCTGGGGGATTCCATGCCCCTTCGTCAGGTAAATCAAATAGTTCTTGTTTTGTTAATTTCAAACCCCGAACTTCTGAAGAAAGTCAATTAGATATCAAATCACCAAAAGGACTCTTGGTTCTAATGACAGAATGCTAGTAAATGATGTGTGGTTACTTTGCTAATGCTCTCTAGAAAAGTGACAATTCTTTCTGTATGTGGACGTGTGTACAGAAGCACGTTACAATGCCTGTGTAAATAGAAGAGGGTTGCTCTGTGTAGATGTAGGTTTTACATGCAGTCGATGGTCATATGGGGAGACAGGCACTAGGGTCCCCCCTAATTCCCCCTTATCTCTCCCCTTTTGTGGAACTCTTTGTGTTAAGTCTCTTTTAAGTGAAACAATCAAAATTTTAATTTTCTCTAAAATTTCACCAAATATTACTATTTGTGGTATATTTGTTTTAGAAAAGTAATACATCAAATCCAGAATTTATGTGTTCAGTACCTTTTATGTTAAACTTTCTGGTCAGTGCCTTTTCATTAAACTAACAAGTTAAAGTTAAACTCTCTGTTTGTGGGGACTTTTATGTTAAACGTCTCTCTTAAACATGTATTTGACACCCCTTGTCAATATATTTCTTTGTTTTTCAAAAGTAATACATGAAATAGTCTCCCTTTTGTGAGAAACACTTTTTATGTGTTGTTTTCTTAATTACATTTGAAATTTGTAAATAAAAATTCAAACATTGCATTATATTTGTAAACACTTGACTTAAATACTATTTTTTAAGTTATATAAATATTCCAACCTTCTTTGTTGTAAGTTACAAGTGAAAATTTTATCATAGTCATTAAGATAAGTTTTTTTCTTTTTATACAATTTTTTGTTTTATATTCACTGTCTATCTCACGTTCCCCTTAAAAAGTTGATACTTATATATGTATACTTATCCTTAATACTTATAATAATAGTACAGGTATTCATTATTTACAATAGAACCACTGTTTGAAATATCTCTATATCTGCCCTCGTGCAAGCTTCAATATGAAA
Source organism: Steromphala cineraria (assembly GCA_916613615.1). Taxonomy (NCBI): domain Eukaryota; kingdom Metazoa; phylum Mollusca; class Gastropoda; order Trochida; family Trochidae; genus Steromphala; species Steromphala cineraria. Next base: position 33,335,733 of record OU744722.1, on the reverse strand, counting down.
TATTTCAGGTATGTGTATAAGAGGGATTTACCTTTAGTTTACTTATGTGCCCGTTCTTGTTAAATTTCATGCAGTATGAATTTGAGACGTCGCTCAAGCGTCACACAAGGGTAGGAATATGGTTTACGATGTCTTCACTGACAATACTTGGTGTCAGCGTAATGTATTAAGTATCCCATCTCTGCAGGGGTGCTTTGAGAGGGTTATGGGAGGGTTGGATAATATTACACATGTTTATTCCGTAAATAATGACGTGTCTAAATTACAAAATCATCTCCATCGTCCATCACTTCTGAAAGAGTTAGAAATGTGGTTTATCAAGTTTTTCGAGAAATGTTGGATTTTTGCTAACTTGTTCTAATGTTATATCTTTTTAAAAAATTAAATCAAGTTTGAGTGAAGAGCCCAGGGCTTTAAAGTGGAATGTGAAAGTGATGATATATAAAAGCTCAAGTTACTGGTTCACCAAGTATAAAAAAGCTGTTGATATATATTCAAGAATTCAAAGATTGCATAATGAAAACCCCATGCACACCTGTAATAAATGAGATGTCTTTAATCATGTGATGTTATTAAATGTTTAAAAGCACCATAGAACACCTCATTCTTCTAAAAAATTATGAAAATGTTTATACATGATAACAGCAATTCTCCAGATTCACCTTATTTTTATTCTTAAATGAGAAGACTATGGCATGTATGTATGTCTTTCTAATAAAGCTATTTTAGAGGATGATTTAAATTACAGAGTTAAAGGGGGAGGGATAGCAGAGTGGTTCTGCAACTTTGCAGTAGAAACAGTTCTACACGCAGTAAGGTTTAGGTGCAATGCTTCACCGAATTTCAGCACAGTACCACAAATGGTTCACTTGTTCCAGCCAATGACCACAGGTTTCACCACATTGCATAGCAAAACTTGTGTGGTCTTCTTCCCTGCAATAATACTCGCAGCCCTGATATCCGTGAAATACTCTTGAAACCCCATATCATCTCACCCGATAGGGTAATATATTTGGTTTAAACATATTTATTTCAATAAAGAATTGGATTGGTAAACAAGCTAAAAGCTTATGTTAATACCGCTCCAAAATACAAGATGTAGAACATGTCATGGTGAATTTACAAAATATATATATATATCATTTATACAAACGCCAACAAGGTAAACAACAAGTCATTGTGAATTTACAAAAGTTGTCTTATAATCTATAAAAACGCCAACAGGAATGGTTGTTTAACAATTATGTTATTTATCTGAATAAATAACCACCAACAATCTTAAACACTACAACATAAAACAAATGCCTATAATTCATATTTTATAAATCATTTATCAATTCATCAATAAGTTGCAAATCTGCCAGTTAAATTTATGAATTTGTGCACAGATATCAACAGTTCATTATTAACACAAGAAGAAAAATTTTAGTTTCCAAATAAGACCGATCTCAAATCAAAACCTTTATTATAGAAGAACATATTTTGCCTTATATGGGTGTACAGAGGACATGTAAAAAAGTAATGTGTCGAATCTTCATAGTTGTGGCCACAGGAACAGGCGGGAATTTGTGATACAAATCTTTCAAACTTGTGAGCATATGAATCGCTGCATTCAAGTCAAGACGAGTGTGTATTATTTGAGAAAAGCTACTACCAAAATTTAAATTTAAATTTCTATACATGATAGTTTCATTGGCTATAGCTTTTTTAAAAGTAGATAAAGATGGCGAATTTCTATGTTCTATTGGTAATGAATTCCATAATTTAACCGAGTCTGGAAGGAAGGATTTTGCATAATTTACAGTTTTACAGTTTATGGTCTGAAGTTTTGAGTCATCACGAAGATTGTAATCAATAACATCTGATATTTTCGGAGGTACTAGGTTGCTAAGGTAACTTGGTGTATCATTATTGACCATTTTATAAAACAAACTCATTTTGTTAACATATCGTCTATGGCATAATGGTTTACAGTTTGTTTCTTTATATATTTTATCATGACTCGTACCACGGACGGCACCACAAACGGTTCTCAGAGCATCAAGATTGAGTTTTTCTAACATTTCTGCTTGTTGCTTTGTACAATTATCCCATATATGACTGCAGTAGTCAAATACAGGTAGAATGTACTGTTTATACATGATCTCTAAAGTTTTTCGGTTCAATCTGTATTTTAGACTTCTCAGACAATTAACCATTAGCAACCTTTTTAACAATGTCGTTAATATGGTCGTTCCAAGAACAGTCATGTTGTAAAATAAGACCCAAATGTTTGTGACTTTCAACCGAGTCGATAATCTCATCATTCATAGTCAAATCTGGCATTTGAACTGGTTGCAATTTACGAGTAAAAATAGTAATATATTTCTGTGTCATCAGAAAGAATTGAGAAATTGAGAAAGATAATGCTATTGAACAAATGATTAACGTTGGGTATCGTTCCTCATTTCTCTATATATACCCGGTATATAAATGTAGTATATAAGTCAATATTTTCTACATTATCAAAATATTCTATCACTACAGCTCTGTTTCATGGTGAGTGCATTTGTCAAGTGTTAGCTTATGTCAGATTTTTCCCACTTTTGTTACGTGTGTGCGCTTGATTGATGCCCTTGGTGTTTATTTATATATACCCGGTATATATATATATTGCAATATATAAAGGTGTATTGCAATACGTATTCCAATATGTTGGTACTTTTCAAATTCAAGTATTTACATGCTATTTTGTCTAAATACTGTACGAGTATTACGAAAGACCCTTTTGCTCAGAGCCGTTTTGGAAAGGGATATTTTTAAAACACTTTTTATGACCTGTTTATTTTCAAACGCACGATATATTGGATATTTTCAGAAGTGACTACCGGTTCTTATTATGTTGTTCCTGTATTGCAATATACCGTTATACCGATAATACCGCACATCCTTACGAATGATAAATGAAAAATTTAACTGTTCTGTAACTGGCACAGATGTATCATGAACACTTGTTGCACTTAGTAATATGGATGACCACATTGACATTTGATGTAATCACTTGTATTTTCAAATGTCAAAAGTAATTCCTAGCTGAGTTTAGAAAGTGTCTCTGTATCATGGAGTTTAAATAACAGGAAATCAGAGATTAGCGGAACATAATGTGTTTTCATTGTACTTAAAAGGATGTAATGATTGTTGAATATATCCGTCATAGGAAATGTAAAATGCAACCAAATTTAATGTTAATTTAAAAATGATGAAAGTTTTCTGTCCTTGACATTTGTGATGTTGATGAAAATGTTGTTCAGAAAATTTCTGTAATAGTAATGAATTTAGTTTAGATGATTAGGAATATTTCAAAGCAAATAATGGCCTGGGCTAAAGAAATTGTAATTTTCTTTTAGCCTAAAATATTAAAAAATTATATTAAAAAAATGAATGATTTCATTTTGATTCTATACAAAATGTAGAACAATTTAACACTTTGAATCCATTATTCATCATTAAAATACTTTCTGCAAATCAAATATGTATCCCAATTTAAAAAATCTGATGACCTATGACATAGCTGAGAGGAAAAGTGACGCCACTCTAATACACAATTAAGTGTCTTCAATAGTTCCGTCCCTTCCCGCCAACAGATAAGTCCAATGTGAATGGGATTAGCTTTATGGTCAGATTTTTCCATATCTACCTTCAAAGGCATGCAAATGGTCAGTACAGGTATACCGTGTCTTACCTATAGAGCTCGTCAGCTAAGTACAGGTATGCCATGTTTTACCTATAGAGCTCGTCTACAAAGTAGGTCGGCACTTCAAAGGAGTCGTTAATCACCGCCATCAAGGTGATTGAACAGAAACCCTTGTGGAGTAGCTCGGAACTATTTTTGTTCAGTGATTGGCCGTGTTGATTTACCTAGGTGAAGAAATGGACACTATTAGTCTGGGAGATATAAGAGATTGTAATTGACCATAAAATCGACCAGTCTTAAGTGCTGTGATTTATTTACAAAGAACAGTATTGTTATTGGCACTGACTTTTGTCCTTGAATCAAAAACTAGTGTAATTGAATTATCTTTGGTGTAATCGAATGGGATCAAAATTGATATGAACTGTTTAATCATTTTGGTAGCAAAATTGAAAATTCTTTTTATAATTTTGCCTTTTTGGTCAGATTGGATATAATGTTTTTCAATATCTAAGACATGTTTGGAAAGAATATTAGAGCTTTAAAGTGAATGTCGGTCGTAACTGTTATCTAAATAATCAGGTGGTTTTGGTAGTGAAAATTGCTGATATTTCATAAGCTTCAACCTTGTATTAAAAAATTATGACAAAGTTTAATGAAACTAAGAAAATTTTTAATTTTGACAATGTTACCTTTTTGGAAACTGCCTGAAAAAATGAAGTGCTGTTAGTGCCTGAGTGATTAATCAAAGAGAATGGAGAATTCAATAACAAAACACTTGCTACATCAGCAAGTGATATGTCCCTCTGCCTCTGACACTTTACAAGTTATACCCTGAGGGTTTTTCAAGAAGTTATAAGGAGACTTTGATGCTGACATAGAAATTGCCTGGTATTGCCGCTGAATGTATAGGATTCCTTGTCACAACGACTTCTTTGCAATTACAAACTTGGATGATAAATGATCTGTCATTCGATACAAAAACTCTTCCAGAACAAATTCAATCCACGGCACCGTCAATAATCCATAAATAGTCTGTCAAAGCTATTTTCTATTGATTCTCTCAAAGGGTGTTTTGTGCAGGGGGAAAGCAACTATGTTATTTACGCCTTTGGAGTATTTTGATTTGAGAGAGCAATTGTCCAGTTGAGATTAGATTGAATATTGATATCAGTTTGAGATGGGGCAAGGAGGTGTCATGTTTCTTGGACTGGTCACTACAATGCAGTGGTCACTCTGGTATTGTCCTGTGGACAGAAGGGCCAGGTGGCCATTGTGCTTGTACTGACCACTCCTTGACCAGTGCAAGGCCGGGATGGACCCAAGGGACCTTCAAGCTTGTTGGTCAAGTGATTGGACATAGACTTTATAAAGTGCTTTTGTTTTTCTAGTTTTGAAGTCTGTCACAGATTTTTAATATATTTTCAAACTACAAACCCTTTCGAAACTTCATCAATTAGCAAAATCTCCAAAGTAAGTCAGTAAGTCTATCAGTTCATTTCTTTAGATATATTGATGCTAAATGCAGGATTGTGACATTTTGGCATAAATGTGTTTGAAATTATATCTCTTGTAACTCCTTGACATAGGTTTGAGTCAGGAATGATCCTTGTTGGTATTGCTTTGAAACATCAAGATTCAATTCAGACCAGCAAAAAAAGGTAAAGAATTAGCATACTGAAAAGAACAGAACCTACAGAATTTTTTTTATACAAAACATAACCAAAAATTCTTATATAAAAAAAATGCCCATGTTTTGAAATTTCTATTTATTGTTGTTGAAATGACTTTTAGGTATATAGAAGCAGCCATAGACCAAGTCTGAGTCCAAGTTTCGAAGATAGTCCCAAGTTGGTGGAGAAAGGAACAATAGGGCTCAAGAGTGAACTCCCATTTCAAATTATTGACCCTCTAGTGAAGGAGTTTTGACAATAATGACTTTTACTGAATAGTTGAATACAAAGGGACATATTTTCAATATGAGCACATGTGCACAAAACACTTTTGTTTAGCAAAGAATGTTGTGTAGTGACTTTTCATATTACCCGGGGTACCTCGCCCGTGATGTCATAAAATCATCGTATGTGACATCACTATAGCGGAATGTCTCAAGGGAACAGACAGTTTTCTGAGATAGTTAAAAGAGAAAAGAATTAATAGGGTATATTATTATGATGATACATGTGATGAAACTCATGCCAATGTGTGTATATTCCTTGCTCAGGCAATAAAAAAATTCACACTCGTTTTTGTAACAATATAACATATCCGTAGGTAAAAAATTTCATTTATGTTGCAGATACTTATGACGACACTATAGGGTGTATGTTACCCTGGATACAATAGACCTTCTTACTCGTTACAGGTAAGGTTTTTTTCAATAAATTTTTATTTGGTTTATTTGCATTTCCAATATTCTCAGTCAACTTTAGATATGTGAATAATGGTGAATTTGAGTCATGATATTCTCATATGAGCTAGTCCATGCTAAAATTTTCAACCACTGTTGACCAGATTCTCCAAAAGAATTTGGTACTTGTTTATGATTCATTGATATTATTACCTGAAATAATTGAAAAATATACAAACAAATGCAGTCTTGTTTCTGTGGTTTTGATATTGCCACAATATGATAACCAACACATAGCAATAGCATTTTTGACTAGCAATCAAAATACAGAAAATATTAAAATGAAAAACATTGACTCCTTTCACAGAGAGACATATAAATGTGTCTCTAAGTCTGTTCGTGTCTCAAGTACAGAGGAGGATTCAGATTGTTCAGAATGAACAGGAACAATGTTTACATTCATGCCTCCATGGTTTGAGCCCTTCCTTCAATATCCCTCTTTCACAACCCTTTCCTTATTGGGCCAACGCGGCCTCGATATAACAAACAGACACGCTTGACTAAGCCCTCTGTATCCTATGGGCAGGCTTTCGTCCGTCGGACAGTTTAACGGGCCATCCTTTCAATCGATATCTGGATACAAAAGCCAACATATCAAGGTAATTTCGAGACTTTTATTTACCCTGCTATTGTTTTGACAGCATGTGTTTGCCCAATCCAGCAATTATATCCTTTTATGGAGGGTTTGTGACGCTCCCTGTGGATTAGGCCGACCTTCATTATCTAGGTCAAACCTAGCTGGCAAAATATAATTCAACTTGGAGTGAAGGTACTTCTAAATCGAGAGTGTTTGAAAAGATTTGTATGAAAGGTTGATTCTGGCATGTATCTTTCATGACACCATTCTGACGAGCCCTTTATCTGGTAAGTAAATATATCTGATTTACACTGTGAGTTGTGATCCAGTCTGTTCGGACAATGAGGGTGTATCTTCTCTCAGTACCATGTGTGCAAAATAGAAGATTTCTCTATGAATATTTTTGTCTATCGTGACAAGGTTCAAAACTATGGTTATTCATTTGATTTCAAATTATGTTGTTATGATTAAACTTTACTCTTTATTTGAAAAAAATATTCAGTCTATATGTTTGAAAAAATATTTTGTCCTTACTCAAAACAATTTTAATATTTGATGAATGAATGCAATTACAAAAGTATTTTTCATGAATCCAAAAACTTACTGTAAAAAGGAATTGATGAATTAATCTTTCATGTCATTTCATGCATTACCTGAGCAGACTTATGACAAAGGACATGCATCGTCCTCTTTGTCTCTCGCCATGTTCCGTCGTGTTCAGCATGTTTTTATGACAGTGTTGTTGTTTATCTTGTATCTTGATGTACCTAATATAGTGAATATGGAGATTGTTATGTGAAGTTCTTGTTGTAAGCAATAGTTGTCAGTTGGCAATCTGCACAAGCAGTTATTTTTGTGTCGTCAGTTATTGTCATGTTTTAGTTGTAGTATTGTCACATCCTGCTGTTATGTCGTCAATTGTCATATTGTCACAATATGGAAGTGTCATTTCATCCGTTGCCATGTCGTCACAGCATTTTGTGATGTTGTCCGGTGTAATATTGTCAAAGTCTGTGGTTTTTCGAATACTCATTCCATCAATATTGTCGAAATCGATTTTCATAATTTTCCTTTTTTTCTAGTTACCGGTATGTGAACGTCTTGAGATATCTAACTGTTACACATAGATATATTAAAGTGAATCAGTAAAAAGTGAAAGTATGTGTTGTCTCAGCAAGTTGTTGTTATGTAATCGGTTGTCATATTGATACCATCTGTTGTTGTTTTGCTTAAAATCAACAAACCTATATAATGAAGCCCATTTTCATCATTTTCCCCTGTCTTCACAAGTGTTAGAAATGCATTGCAGTAGTGTACATCATGTAATGAATATGTAGTAGGGTGTGTGATGTTCCTGTCACATCCACTCATCGTCATGACGACATATTGTCACCAGTCTTTTCGTTTTACACAAATGAAGCTCTGTCCTAGAAGTTTATATTTTGAAATGATTTTAGTATGAGAGGCATTGTTTTAGGTACGAAATACATTTTGATTCATTTCCCCTTTAATTTTAAAGCATCTCTAGGTAATAGAAAAGAGACTTTTATCTATCATAGGTTAATGATGTTCGAGGTACAAAAAACCTTAGATACACCCCTATAATTCCTTCGCTTGCAAAATTTTATTTTGAACAACTTGCAAAGCAATAAGATTTTTTTCACCTGTAAATTCAAAAGAATCTCAGGCTAACATATAAGCATTATTTGAGGTAAAATACATTAACATTCTTTTATCTGCAAAATACTAAAGAACTGTAGGTAACATAACAAACCCTCCTGCCTATTATGTAAGCGTTATTTGAGGTAAAATGCATTAAGATTCTTTTACCTGCAAAACACTAAAGAACTGTAGGTAACATAAAAAACACTCTCGCCTATTATGTAAGCGTTATTTGAGGTAAAATGCATCAAGATTCTTCTACCTGCCAACTACTAAAGAACTCTCACCTGTACAGGTAGGCATTGTTTGATGTAAGGACTAATTGATGCAGTATCTCTATGGTCATTGTCGGTGTTATCTCCAGGTAAGGGAACCCATCTTCTTCCTGCTGAGGTGATGAAACAGGTAGATGGTATCACTTGATTACAGGTGATAGTTTTCACCTGTCAGGTGTCTCATTATCACCCTGTCAGCCCTCATCTACCTGAGTAATGGACAGGTGCTTGTGGGGAGGGGACTGTGATCTCTCTATCTATTCTACAGTGACAACACTTTTAAAAATGAAAAATTCAAATCCCTCCTCTACCAAGGTATTTGATCTGTAGGGCTCAGGTTTGGTAATCTCTCAATTCATTGTATAGTTTTGAAAATTTTAAAATGTAATAGAGCTGTATCTGCAGGGCATATAAGTTGTTCTTCTCTTAATTCATTGTAATTTTGCAAAAATTCAGAAATTGTTTATATTTTGATTTTCCTTCTACAAAAGTGATTGAAATTATCTATGGGGATGTAGGTAATTTAAATTCTGATAAAATATACTGTCACTGACATTAATGATCCAAATAATTATTTTATTGATGAAAAAATCCTAAAGTTTTAAGAGTAGTATTTTCCTTCTACAAGAGTACTAAATGTGTAATATGAATATTGGTTTTTGAACTTTTGTTTTATTTTGTTGGAAGAATTTCCCTAAGTGTTGAATTATCTGATCATGGTTTATTAAACAGACTGATATTTAAGTCTATGCTTATTAAGGAAAATGGTTTAAAAAAATGCGAAAATTAGTTTCAACCACTTGTGGATTAAATTAGCATGAAATAATCTTCTTTTTTTTTAAAATCATTTGTTATCGCCATCATTGTATGAAAATTTTAATATCAGGTGAAACAAGTATGATGATGATATTTATGCAAAAATTACAAAGGATTCTTCTGTAAGCCTTTGTTTACTTAGAAGAATATTATGCCATGTTACTGTCAGATTTTAAGGATTATTTTATGTTATAAGCAGCTTAGAGGCTTTTACGTCAGAAACATCTCATGAATAATAGCAGAATATCATACATAATTATTTATTTTTGTAAACTTTTGATCTGTACAACTTTCAACGGTTTTGTTACAGAATTTTCATAGTCGTTATGCAAGTCCATCTAAAGAAAAGCAGAATTCTCTTGAAGTTAAATTCGAAATTGAGAAAATTGTAGCATTTCGTTTAAATTCTTACTTCTTCATCAATATGGATGATGAAGTGATTCTTCATCAGTTTGGATGATGAAGTGATTCTTCATCAGTATGGATGATGAAGTGATTCTTCATCAGTATGGATGATGAAGTTGTAAGCATATTCATGTACTTTGAAAAGTAATAATTTTCACAATAAGGCCACACAAAATTAATTACTTGATTTACGGATTTCTGGAGATTTCTGTTTTGTTTTTCATTACACAGATGTTGTTTAAGTGCATCATGCATGCAGAAGTAAGTTCTATCTGTGTAAAAGGATGTTTTATCAATAGATATATTTTGTTTTAAAAAAACTTAATATAATGGGACATTTAAAATTATAAGTCTATCATTTAAAATACTATAACTCATTCTGAAAATCTATCATGCAAAACAAATTGTTTTTATCTTTTGCCCTGATCAATCTTAAAATTATAGTTTTTTAATCTGATTGCAAAATAAATTTGATTGAATATATATGAGAAGTATTCTGATAAAATTTATTAAGAAAATCGCACTTACAACAAAATCAATAATTAATGATAAAATAAAGATCGTTTATATTAATCAATCTCGAGATAGACTCATTTCTAATTCTATAAATAAAACCTTGTTTGTGACTATTTCTGCAACAATCAGATAAAAATGTTTACCTTATACCACTTGAAAAATAACTAGTCTGTTGACGACTTGCGAACGCCGATTATCAACATTGCTAGCAATTTTCGTGCACTTAAATTTTGACGAATTTGTAAATAGTCTTATTAAAACTGTATCATATAATCGTAGAATTATCCGTAGTTTGTGAACTTGCTGTCTAAAAGCGTAAGTTTAAATCGTTTTTAAAAAGGATGCAAGAAAACAAAACCACGAAGTGCCAAAGTCAAATGGCCATGTTCAGAATAACATGCGGTCGTAACATTTTCATGACAACACATTACCGATAAGATATTAAATGTCTAAATAAAACAAGTTTTTGGATGAAATTTTCTGATGATTTATTTTACAACAAAGATGCAATGAATTTATTTCTCTAATTTACATATTACTTGAAGAAAAAACTATCAAAAATGTTATACTTAGCTCGAATTAATATTTATAATGTCTATATGTCGTCAAGAAAATACGATTGTAATTTCAAACGGTGGTTCCTTTCGTAACTGCGATCAGATAAAGTTGACAAATTCATTGCATATTGTTTTATCTTTTGCGATATAATTGATATTTTGAATTATGGTAACCGTTCTTTGGTTCTATTTAAGTCCATCGTATTTGAATATTTATATTTCGTTACGCATATAATTTTATTTAATCAAAATTTACCTTCGTAATTTGGAATGAAAACAAACCAGTAACTAATTTCTGAAACACCGGTTTGGGGAAAACAACGTGCTTTCGAGATTGTATCTTTTGACGACGTTGTGTTTAAACTTTGATAAATTACGAAGAAGGGCAGGAAATTTGTAACATTAAACAATGATAATGGGTGACACACTTTCTCGAGCGAGTACTTTTGCAAGTCTCCCTTTTACTGTTCGTATTTTCGTAATATTTTAGATTTTTTTCCCAGCGGCAATGCAACATTTTTTATTGAGCGGGGTTCAAATAAACATTTTTTATTTTAGGAATTTGCCAATATCATAGTCGGCGGATCCGTAAATCAACTAATTAATTTGGTCTCGCCTAATGAAGTTCTAATCCAGAAATGCTATTCTTATGTGTGACATTTCTTAATGCCCTTCAAAGACTCAATCTTCAGGACTCTTTGAGTAATGGTACCTACAGCAACGCCCACATATGACAAATGTCAGCTCCAAGATTGTATTACTGGTTATAAGTTACTTGTGCTATACAAACAACTGATATCTTGCTCTTAGTAGTCTGGAATACTGGGTTATGATAACCATGAAATATACTGAATGACGATGTTGATCACCTGTAAGTAATGTTTTCTATTTGCTCTGGAGTATTTTGCAGGTTGAAATGTTGTTGATGAAATAGGGATTTAAAATCTTCACCAAAGACATAAAATGATTTTCAAAGATTGAGAAATAACAATATCAAAAATACAAATCTTATTAAAAAACTTGTATATCTTTGTTAATGAAGCTATTTGATTTGGCATCCTCTTTATCCTACGATATCTTTCATTTCAATTTTGAGAAACTTTCTTTGATTCATTTGAGACCTTAATCGTTGTTTCAAAATGTCAGAGTAAATTTGTTTCCTCAAGTTAACTGATTCAATTGACATTCAAATAAATTGAATCATTTGTACGCTTATATTATGAGAATTGGAAAAATTATATCAATGTTGTATTTTGAAGCTTTTGCTGTTTCTATTCAGATTTCATATTAAATATTAAATTTTCACAAAACAAAAAGATTGTGCTACTATCATTCAGATAGCATTACAATTACCATATATTTCAGTGTATTTGTCGAGTTTTTGATACCAGGGGGTCAAAGAGGGGGGTTACCTTACACACAAGGTCTATGTTTCAGACATAAAAATTCTGAAGTTTGGAGACAATTTGGCCGAGTGATACATAAACATTTTCTTATTGAACATTAAGATGCTTGAGTTAAGCAATAATTTGACCCATTAAAAATTTATTTTGAAAATGACCCCAAAAATTGCCACACACCCCAAATTGCAAAAAAATTTGCCAATGACCGAGAATATTTTTTCAGCCTTCCAAGACAGTCAACAGTTGAAGTACTTTATATGATAAGGGTGTATTCTTTACAATAAGGGTACAAGGAGATCCTAAATCATGAGTCTAATTTCAAACTCTTTAGTGACAGCTACCCCTCCAGTTGAAGGAATTCTGATTTCAGATTACATTCCGACGGTGAAGTAGTGGAGAGATTCAAATATTTCACATTCTTACCCGATCAATATAACTGCCATAGGAACTGTTTTCGGGTTATTGACACAAATATCAGTATCACCCTTAGACAAGGACGCTGTTGTTTATAAGGTTTTGATACCTGCTCAAATAGCTCCATATCCATTTAGGAATTGTGTGACGTTTTGTCCTTGTAAACCACGAAATAAACTGTGATCTATTGACTTTATGATTGTTTATTATTCCTTGACCAAATAACCGGATATCAGTTTTGGAACACCAAGATTATAAGAGACTGTAAACTATGTTGATTGTTTTTTGATACTTGATCAAATATCCGGTCATCAATTTTGAAACTTTATGAGATATAAACCTGTCAGTGATTTTTGAAAATTGATCAATTATCGAGATATTTATTTTGAATTTGTGATTTGAAACTGTTATGATTGTTCAATATTTGATAAAATATTTGGATATGCTTTATGAAACTGACAACTTGAGACAATAATCCCGAGATAAGTCATGACGTTTAGGTATTAGAAGGAGAGGGATCGGTATTCCTGATCTGTTTAGCTTATAGGTCCCTGGGCTACGATTAATGGTATTGCCATCTCCAGTAATATTCACTTAATGCTCATCTGTTCTGGATACTTCCATAGCTGCTAGGTGGACTGGTGATCTGGTGATTGGGGAATCTGGTGATTGGAGAATCTGGTGATTGGGGAATCTGGTGATTGGGGAATCTGGTGATTGGGGAATCTGGTGATTGGGGAATCTGGTGATTGGGGAATCTGGTGATTGGGGAATCTGGTGATTGGAGAATCTGGTGATTGGGTGATTTGGCGAACGCATTTCTTTGATTAGACAGCTTACTGGTAGTTTTAGGACCACTGTTTTCCTTGGGTTGTATAGAAAAATGTTGATTTTGATATTTATCTTGATGGTCTTCTCTTGATTTTCTAGTCAGCAGTTTGAGCAAGTAAGGTTAGATTGTATTATGATGTTTTTGAAAAACGTTTTGGCTTGCACTTGTTGTCTAGTTATCTTGTATATGGTTCCTGGTTATCCAGTTGTTGTTTCTTGATATTGAATCAGATTCTCACAAATAAAACAATTGAACTTTTATATTGAATTTCATATCAAAGTTACCAATGCACAAACCTTGCCATGCACACAAGGAGATCTCATCATCTTTAAAGTCTTTAGATATCCAAGAAGTTAGATCCCATGGTCTATGGAAAACATGATGGTTAAGAGAATGGGTCAGTTTCAGGAACTTAAAAACAATGTTTCATAAAAAGATTTGTTTTCGATGTAGATGCACTTGTAATTGTAATTATGCCATAATCAGTGTATATCTCCTTGTAACTTCCGCTCATTATGCTATTACACAATCAGGAGATGACTTTGTAACCTTCTGTCTCCACCAACTTCCGCTTGAGAATTAACTTTGCTCTCAAATACCTCCTATTATTAGTCATGATTAAGTAATAACAACAGTTGTTGTTTGGTATTTTTCTATTTTCATCAATGTTGTTCCTGTCAATGTTAGCTACAAGGGTTAACCTGCAAGGCCAAAACTATTCAGGGAAAGCCAGTTGCCTATTCCAGGTTACCCGAGTTAACCCTCTACCTGCAAGGACCAAAATATTCAGGGAAAGCCAGTGGGATATTCCTTGGTTTATCGAGTTAACCTTTTACCTGTGGTTCTATGTATTTGTTCATATATGTTGTTTTTGTATAATGTTTAATTTGCCTGTAACACAAAATATGGAAAAGAAAAAAAGAAAAAAAAGTTAACCTTTTACCTGCAGGGACAAAAATATTCAGGGAAAGCCAGTTGCCTATCCCTGATTACTTGAGTTAACAGTATATTTGCAGGAACCAGAATATTCAGGGAAAGCCAGTTGGGTATACCTGATTACCTAAATTAACCTTTTACTTGCAGGACCATGCAATATATTCAAGGAAAGCCAGTGGCCTAACTCTGATTACCTCTGTAATCCCATTTGAAAATAAGCTTGAATTTCTGTTCTGTGAATTGATCATTCTGAATGGTCTGATACTTGTTTAGTCATAAGTTTATGCTCATTCCAAATACTGTTTAACAGGGGCTTGAAACACTGTTTTGAAGTTATTTAAAAAATGACTTTTGCAAGCATTCATTGTGCTTAAATGTTAGAAAAGAATCAATCTTGATCAAAATCAATCAGATTAAAGATGAATTTAATTAAAAAACTTTGCCATTATGTAGAAAAAAACAAGAAAGACACACTTGTGATGTGATGCGAAAACCAAAAATATAGCAATCAATGCCGTAGTGTATCATATGTTTTCTCAAAAATAGAAAAAATGAGAAGCATCATGCATGAATGAAGAAACAATCTCTAATTCTTGTACAGAAATACATATAGTTACATTAAATTCTGAAATAAATTCAAATGTGCCAGGAAAAAATGTATCTGTTCATCTCTAAATAACTATTATTCATAAAGAGATTAGTCCTGGTTGAGAATGATTAAAACGGACAAGTCTACTGAGCATCAGCCACAGGACATTGGAGATCTAGTTCACATCACATCAACTCGCCCTGCTGTATAAATTACATTTCACTACCCAAACTTGGCAAACTAGTTTCGACCTTTCGAGCTTGTGTACGAGGAAAGCAGGCGCGGAGAACACTAACGGCAAAGTTTGCAGGTATGGTGCCTTAATTTACACCTTTGTGAAATCTTTCAAATTGTTTGAGAAAATTGTTTTGAAAAAAAAATCACATTGTCCCGTTTTGAACTTCAGGGTGAAGTTTGGCAAATTCAAACAGCGTTGAGTATTTGCTTAAGCAAAGTTAATGGTTTGCTATTTCCAAATGTCAGCTCCTCCCAAAAGCAGAATTCCTTTTCTCAGAATGTGTTGCCAGGGTTTAAAGGAGCAAACATTGACCAGATGTGTTGGATCAAAGGTGAAAAATGTGTGTCACTTAGATATCATAAGCATAGTCCCCCCTGCTGAATACAGGTGTGGGTAAGGCTTTATAGCAGTGATATCATATAGCACAGTTGGGGAATGAATAGAGAGATGTCGCTTGTTACAGAGTTCAACATTGTTGAGTAAAATTTGATGAACTCTTTTTTTATGTAATATATTTTATGAAGTAGAGTTATTCCATGCCTGAAGAGTTCTGGATGGGTAACCTTAATGCTTGTTACCCTGAGTTATTATTTAGTGCAGAAGTAAAGAACTCTTTTTTCTTTAATATTCATCATGAGATAGTGGCTTATAGAACGCTAGAAGAGAAAAGGGATGTCATATGTTTCCCTATGTTGAGTTTAGAATTGATGAACTCTTTATGTTATGTATCTTATGAGGTAGAGATTTATTCTATGTCAATAAAGGTTTGGATAAATAGGGTTACAATTATTATGTGTTAACCGTCATGTGAATGTGAAAAACACTTTTAATGTATTATCATAATGCACTGATTTCCAGAGTGCTGATAGAGAAAAGAGCTGATATATGTCACTGTGTTCAGCACTTTAGGTGGAGAGCTTGTGTCTTATTTCATAAAGGACTCTTTTCATCTTACCGGGAATAACATGTGAAAAATCGATCTGGCCATATATGTTTATTGTATATTTGACAAGTCAACCTTATAAAATATATTTATTCACCAATTAATATTTGAGGTTCTGAATGGGATGAACATTTTGTCGGTTTTATTTAGTTTTGTCATTATTGAAAATAACAAAAATACTCAGGTAAGATACAGCTATGAAAGGCTATTCTTACCTCTCTGGATGAGAAAGGCTGGAAGATAGAGCAATATGTGTGATTTAAAAATTCAGTTTTTCTAACCGGAGACATTTATGGAGTTTGTAATAAATAGGACACCGCTCCAACTTTCTCAAGTATCAGTGATCGCTGAGGTGGAACTTCAAGTTTATCAAGCGTAGGTGTAGGGCAGGGAGCTTCTGTATGCCCTTTACTATTTGCAATTAGCACCTGCCATTGTTTAAGGTGATATACCTGTACATTTTCACTTATCTTTTCTCGTTAACAAGTGCTGCTTTGCACGAGCCAGAACGACGCCACATGTTGATTGTGATTATTACTTATATGCTTGAAAGGTAGGTAATATTATGATTACTGGTTTGGTTGGACGTTCATGGGGCACATTCCGAGACCATCCCACCTGAGTTGCTTGTTTTTCAAACGCGAGTCGGTCTACTTGTTCTTAGACAGGTAAAACAGGAGTTTACCTATGTTACCTGAACCTTGTCATCTACATTATACTTACCTTTGTAGAGTAGAGACGGATATCAATCATATGTTTGATGGGATTTGATGTAGGTATAGTCAGGAATTAATAGAGATTTTGAGAATTGTTAAAGGTAATACAAGATACCTAATGATGTATAGTCTTTCACACAGACGCTTGAGCATATAATTCACCCCATGGAAGCAAGTCTAGATCTGGGCTGCTCTAATATCTGAAAATCTCCATTTGTCTGAGGCTCCTTTTAAAAATTTATTAAAATAAGATTTTTACTAAAAACAATTTCAGAGACTAAATATAAGTCTAAATGATGTAAATATTGTCAACTTATAATGCTAATTGATTAGCAATTGATTTAGATATTATCAAGTTATGATGCTAATTTTCACAGTATTGTGAAAGATCGTTTTTGAAGTTTTGTACATATATTTGACCAAGATTTTTAAAAAACTGTGTTTGATTGATGGGCCTTAATGAATATCATTAATCATTAGTGACATAACTACAATAATGTATGTTGTAGGTCTTTACCTTTCACCACTAAGAAACCAGCAACAAATATGTTTTTGAGCCTGATTTTTGACTTGTTGGAGTGAAAGGGTTACCATATTAAAATTTGTTACTAAAGTATCTTTGTCTTTGTCAATTTAAATTTAATAAGAGTAAATCTGTTGATACCAAACATCGAAATGGTGTTTTTAATCTGATTATCAAAAAGGCAATTCACAATCTTGAAAAAAAGGAACCAAACCTGACCTCTCCCTTTAAAGTTTCATCTCTATACTAGGAAAATGATATATATGTCCTGAGAAATCAAGCTTTATGATTTTGAAGCTGCAAGACTTCAGTGTTGCTGTAACTCCCTCAGACAATTCTAATTTGATTGTTGAAGGTTCTTACAGTCGGCTGAAATTACTATTGATTTATTTCATCAATAATGTCCGAACCAAATCTGGACTGATTTTATACTTGGAAAGTCTGTAATCAAGTTTGAACTTATTTGATTGATTGCTATCTACATCTTAACTGTAGATTTGTTAGGTTTGCTTCAGTATACTATAAACCTTAGGAAATCTGAAACAATAACATTTTTGAGCGTGTTTTTTGGGTTGGTTGGGATGAAATAGTCAGTGAATTTAGCATGTCAACCCCTTTGCTTACTCATTCAATTATTTTATATTTCAGTGAATCATTGTTTTGATTGCAATTTGTCGCGTAGTTAGTTATGAAATTTGTTTGGGTAATTAAGAGGTCTTTAATTTTATTTCAATTGTTACATCTGCACATGTGCCTATTACCTTTATATAAGATGAAAGATTGTATTTGATAAGATAACATTTAACATAAAGATTGAGAATTCCAAGGCTGCTCTGGTTTTATGATTGAAATTGATAAAGACTGATAAAATGAAAATGAGGATAAGTCTGTTTCATCACCAGAAACAATTCAAGTCAAATTTTTCTTGATAATGCTAATATGTCATTAGCCAAACATTAGTTATTTTCTAGGTTCTCAAACATAAAACTTTTTTTTCAAATTGATTATAATAACTAATAAATATTATATTTATTTTTAATCAATTTTCAGATAAGTATTAACCGTTATATGTAAAGACTAAATATACCAACATTCAAGCCAGAGGATTCTGATGTATACAGTATGGTAGTCACACCTTGGTTGTCAGTATATGGGCGTGGTACCTTCTGTTTTATTTAGCTACATATGATCAGCATAAATAATTCATTTGTCTCCAAATCCATATGTGCGTGAAGTAAATTAGAAGTAGAGCTTTTTGACCCACATATTGTATGTGAATACAGACAACATTTGTCAATTCAAAAAAAACGCTAATCGCTGAAATATTGCCCAGTGATAACTCATAATAACTCACAATAACTCACTCAATTCAAAAGATAACTTTGTCTTTCATCTACTTCAGATACAAAACTTGAAGAAAAGTTTTTGTAGATATTCCATCGCACCCTCTTCTCTTTGTAAAAAAATTGTCTTAGCAATTTAGTTCGTAAATTTTTTTTCTCCAAAAATTACAGAAAAACACAACTTCCCCTTTACATTTGAAGAAGTATGAAAGTTTCAATATAACAAAAATGATTACATAACATCTGTTTTTTTCATCAGTCATAATGTTCTCTTGTAATTCGTTAATGTATTTTGAGATAAGGGTTGCCTAAAGGAGAGTCAAAGTGGTGTGAAAGGTTAATGGTATTGTTCCTGTATTGTGAAACTAAAACCTTGTTGTACATAGTTATCATATCCAGATAATTCCTGTGCTTATGAGACAGCGGGACATTACGCTATGATAACCCCTTGTTCTTCCCACACCCTAGCTTTATCTGTCATAACATTCCATCTTTGTGTACATATTGCACAATACATTACAAGTTATTTGAACTTGATGGAAATATTATATGTATGAAATATATGTTTTGTTTTTTCTATTACAAAAATGGAAATTATCATATAAATGTATGTCAATTGTTGATGAAACATTATATAATTTTTTTTTCATTTAATATTTTTGAAAGAATAAAAAAAAAAAAATGTAATCCAAAAAACAATTCGGTATAAAAGAGCTCATATGTTAATAAATTTTATTGTTTTATGTTACTTTACAGTTATGAAATCTCTAGCTTCTAATCAATTTCATAACATTCAGGTTAGCAGAAGAAAAAATGAATATGACAGGTTGTAATTAAGTTTATAAATGTTTGATGCCAATGATTCTTTGTAAATTTGTTCTTTATTTCTAAGTTTTTTTCATGTTGTCATCATTAGAATAGTAGATTATCATTATCAAAATACCTTCAAAAACTTAGAAATAGGTAGTATTACATTTGCATAAACAACATTGGCAATTGAAAAATTTAGTTAAGTGTATATGCAGCAGTATATGTAAACCCTCTGCATAAACCTTAATTCATATGTATATACACAACTTGTAGAAATAAACCTGGAAAAGATTTTTGTATATATACAAACTCTAAATTTAACTGTGTCAGTATCTACTTGGCCCCGTTTGTTTAACTATACTTAATCATTATCCAATGCACAGCCATACAGGAGATTTGTGGATTATAGGCCACAACTTGTTTGCTTATTAGGTAGACTATGTATCAGTTAGGGATATATGCTCTTTGATCTTTCAAGTCTATACCTGATCATAAATAAATCGCTTTCAGGGGACGATCTGTAATATCAACATTGCTTGGTTTCAGATTTTATGATAAGGATTCAAGATATACTTGCAAAATAACTTCAAGGAAACATTACCATTCAGCAATTATGTGGATATACAAATTTTGAAAATGATTTATAAAATACTACAGTAAATTTCGTCATTTCCTTAAATGACATAAGTTTTCATGTCAAATGGTTGTTAGATACCCATTAGATTGCTTTCATTATATATAGTCTTCATAAACTCAACTTCTAAAATGCATAATCAAAGAAATAATTTCATTTTTTGCGTTTAGCAGAATTAAGATCACTGTAAGCCTCATGAACTTCCTTTCCAGAAAGATACTCCAAGAATTGCTCTAATAGTGATATATCTGAATCTGTTTAGAGTTTTTTATCATGGAACTGTGATCATTTAGTTTCAAGCAAACAATGTTGAAATATTCAACAGCAAGAAACTCATGCACATTTCCTACAGCTTATCCTGATCTTGAAAATAATGTAAACCCCAACTCACTAACTCACTTCAGTTATCCTGATTACATATTGCCAATCGAAATAATAATGGACCTGGTTGAACGCGTGTACGACAGTGGCCTTACAGCTCGGGCCAATCAATATGAGTTGAGTCTTTCTCTCGTACAATGTCCCATACGCCCAGGCTGTAGTGAATGCTTTGTTAATCCAAGTCTCCTTCCTTTAGACATGACTTGAGTGCAAGGCATGTTGCCAGTCTGTGCTGTGTTCTCCCTTAAGGAAAACAGAAAACTGTGACACTTTGTATTGATAACAAGGGAGAGAGCATACACCCCTGTCAACCACCATTGTCACTGTAAGTACTCACTAAATGCTTTTCTAGTGACCAGACGATATGAAGGCATCTATGCTGGATATTAGGTGATGTTTAGCACTGACATAAAATGTTATGATTCTGTTTCGGTCTCTGAGGCCTAAGTAATATCTTCTGGTGAAAGTTTCCTATGACAGTTTGTATTGATAACAAGGGGGAGAGCATACACCCCTGTTGACCACCACTGTCATTGTAAGTACTCACTAAATGCTTTTGTAGTGACCAGATGATTTGAAGGCTATATGAAGGCTGTTTGAAGGCTGTATGGCTCTATGCTGTGTAAGTTACATGTGACACTTACAATGAACATAATGATTCTGTTTCGGTCACCGAGGCCCAATTAGCATTATCTGGTGAAAGTTTTCTGTTATTTTAGGATACAGAGGAACTTGATTAGTTTGTTGTTGTTTGGACTATATCAGTTGTGAATGCTGAAAAGGTACTTCTACTGTTCTTCAAATGTATTTTTGGAGGTTTTCAAGAAAATAAATGTTTTAATTTGTGTCTTACAGTAATTTCGTGAACGCATTATTTACCCTTATGGCATTTTTTTCACAGGTTGTTAGAGGCTTTAATGATCAGGTTATGTCTTGAAGTAAAATAATGAAACAAAGCCTTTTGCAATAAAACCTTTTCTTTGAACTTTTCAAGGATATGAAAACTAATCTTATCTCCATCTTGACCTATATCCATTCATGTAAATATAGATATGTTAATTCATGCAAAAATCAATAGTGGACCACAGCTGTTGACGAAACTTCACGGTTCAGTGAGTTCGGATTTCCTGGTGGATGGCGAATAATAACATTATATATTTATGTTAAAAATATATATATATGGTACAACTGTATAACCTTTATGATAACCAGTAGCTGTTCTTCAAAATCAGGTGCAAAGATGTGTCTGTCATTCACAGTTTTGTTATTTGATTAAGGTGGATTTGAATATTGATGTCTAGTTAGTGAGTTAGAATACCATACCCTCAGGGCAGTATTTCAGGTGGGTGTGAGTATGACCTTGCTTATGGTAGTTATGTGAATGTCGACTTGCCACGGATATTCCAGGTAAAGGAAAATTCATTACTAATTCATGTAACTTTCGGTCTCGTTAGTGTTTGATGTTTCTTTTCTTGTTAGAATTCATGGTGATTATGATATTTTCTGGAATATGTTTGTATTTAACAATTATGTCTGTGATGGTGATGATGGAAATTTATGCAATGGAACTTGACAACCTCGTGGATTTTTCCCTATACAGAGTTTGATGGTTGAACTGAAGGATTGCCGTGAAAACTGATCCCATGTGTTGCTTCAGTTTTGTTTTACCTCATTTATTTTGCAAATTCATGGATATATCTACATTTTCTATCCATGGTGTGGATGTTGGTTACACCAAAACTGAAGTATTACTCATAAAGCTCCCTTGTATTGCTTCAGTTTCTTTATACCTCATCTAGTTCAATTTTGCAAACTCATGGATATTTTGCATTCATGGTGTGGGTGGCTCCACTGAAACTGAAGGATTACCCTGAAAGCTCCTCCCTGTGTTGCTTCAGTTTCTTTATACCTCATTCTGGTCGCTGTTTGTCCACCAAGATTACTTATGTGATAAGTATTTGTATCCTCCAAGCTATGTTTGATTAGATGGACATAAGGCTTAGGTGACAAGATGCTTGAGGGTTTGCTAGGAGTCCAGTTTCTCTTGCTTATACTCTGAGGATTACCTTGTGGCCTTCTGGAATATTTCCCTGGATTGTTGACCTTTATGTCATGGTCCTCACTATAAAAAGATGTCCCACATTTCATGGCCCTTACGTTTTTGAAAGTTGATGTAAATGGACTACGGTTGAGGAAAGAATTATGACACAGATCTTAAGGTTAAGAAATATCACCACCCGTGTATATATTATGTGGCTCTTGACATTGTGCTTAAAATTGGCTAGTGTTGATGATGGATTTGTTCTCACTCTTGTTGAATAAACAATTTTTTCTTAAAAGTAAAATTATAATGTCTTTGATTAAGATCCAAATTAGAAAATGCCCGTTACGACATTTTTGATTGTTGATCTTTGAACTAATTTTGTGTCCAAAGATTTTGATACTAAATGCATGACTAACGTGATTAAATCATTATATAAGTAATCAATACCATTAATTAGGATCAAAATTAAATAATGTATAAAATTATTTTGAATGTTTATTCTAAAACAAATTTTGCATCCCAAATATATAACTAATTGCAAGCCTAACATGATTAAAACATCTAAGAAATCACATACTGTGAAACAGATTTTCAGCTTAAAATAAGAAGTAGTAGGACAAAATATAGGTTAAATTCCTATATGTTTGAAAAAGATATTTGGTATGCAAGTCATGTAAAACATGACATACCTCAGGTGGAATAAATCATTTCGAGACAGCGTATGATAACATCCTTGGACATGAAATTATGTATGGTGTAAGCTTGTAGCCCTCATGAGGGGAATATATGATGAGGGAATGTCAGAGAGATTATCAGACGAGTCTAATGATAAATGAGGGGTAGTACATAGGAAGATATGCTTAGTTGTTAGAATTGGAGGTTCTTCATAAAGTTATCTATAGAATGAATGGAGATTGAACATGATGAGAGAATACAAGACAAATGTTATGCATAACAACTTCTTCATTGCTTTCTCACATAAAAAAATCAATAAAGAAGTTGTTATCCATAAGATTTTTATCGTACTATCTAACAAACTTAAAACTTCTAAATGCCTTTGAATGCCTTTTGACTAAAAATATTATTGAAATATGTCTTGGAATAAATGAATGTTGAAAATGGTAGGCCATCAGATTTGTTAGTTAGTTGAAGTTTAGAGGTTTTGGGACGTTCTTGTTCATGAAGATATGTAATGGAATGAACAGAGATTGAACCCGAGGAGAGAACATCAGAAAGGTTATTCGACAAGCTTGGTTATGCATGAAAGGTAGTATATAG
This sequence comes from Steromphala cineraria, assembly GCA_916613615.1. Classification (NCBI taxonomy): domain Eukaryota; kingdom Metazoa; phylum Mollusca; class Gastropoda; order Trochida; family Trochidae; genus Steromphala; species Steromphala cineraria. The sequence goes on along the minus strand of OU744722.1, from coordinate 33,311,761 downwards.
ACAAGCTAACTTAGTACTGTATAAGTGGTTTTAGAAAATGTTGATCTCTGATTAGCTGCATTAAAGTTGCCTGTTTAACCACGATTCAGTTTTTCTAGTCAATAAAGTGCTCTTGTAACAGAGGTTGTACGGGGAGACAGGATTTGAGAAACCCATGTGGGGGGAGAAATTGATGCAGAAGGAATAACCATAATTCAATATTCTCTCTTTTCCCTCTCCTTAACTGGTTCTCATAATGTAAATGATGTCAGCTTTGAGTGATACTATGGAGTTAAGTTACTACACTATGACATGAAGGACATAGAGAATATGGGTCATGTGACCCTTGGGTCAAGCTATGTCAGATCATGTGACCTGGGTCATGACCCTATAATTAGAGTCAACTCATATCTCATGAATTCATAAACATTAAAGGTGTGTTTGCTGGATAGGAACTAGCTACTAAAATAAGTTTGTTCAGAATTAACCGTATAGATGTGTTTATTCGGAATCTAGATACGCCTATTGGATATGTTTTCAAATTAAATTTTCTTTAGGCTCAATTTTGTGTTAAGATATGATTTTTTATGGTTGATTCAACTAAGTAATTTTATATTATCATCTTATTTGGTTCAAACTTACTGTGTGACTTTCATACAGGTACAGAATTATTATATGATTACCTTTTGTAGCGAGTTGCTTCAATATCCTAGGTAACCAATTGTTTAAGATTTTGATTGCATTTTCCCTACCTTAACTTACCAGCTCAGTGTTAAATTATAAATGTTTTTTTTAATTTTGTCCAAGAAATAGATATATATAAAAAAATGACAAGTCAGCAAAAATTCGCTGGAGGCTGTTATTGGATGTTTTATTGAAGTGAGCTGATACAACAGCTGGTTATGGAATGTAGATCTGATACTTTGTTAATATTGCCGATACACATCAAACCTGGCAATATTGCTCAGGAATTCAATATCAGTCTTTGTCAGGGGTGTTATCGGTGAGTCTTGATGTGACAGGTGCTGTAGTTGTCCAACTTGAAGATATGCATGGATTTCTTGTCATGTTAGGTGCTTTGGATGTTGAAATTAACCCTTATCTCCCTGAATTATTTTAATATTGTAATATATTTTCAATATTGTGTTATTGCTGTGTCTTGATGTGACAGGTGCTGTAGTTGCCCAACTTGAAGATATGCATGGATTTCTTGTCATCTTAGGTGCTTTGGAGGTTTGAATTAACCCTTAACATCCTGGATTATTTTAATATTGTAATATATGTTCAATATTGTGTTATGTCGTGTCTTGATGCGACAGGTGCTGTAGTTGTCAAGTTTGAAGATATGCATGGATTTCTTGTCATCTTAGGTGCTTTGGATGTTGGAATTAACCCTTAACTTCTTGGATTATTTTGGTGATGTTTAATATTGCAATATGTTGTCAATCTTGTGTTACCCAGCTGTCTTAATGTGACAGGTGCTATAGTGACTCAACTTGAAGATATGCATGGATTTCTTGATTAGATGTGTTGCTTCTTTCATTTGGAATTAACCTTTAACTTGCTGCCTTAAAGTTGTAATGTTGAAATATTCTGTTTTTGGGCATGTTTTCTAACATGATGGTTATCTGTAAACTATATAAAAATTCCTCCTTGTAATTTCCATGCTGTTCTTGGGAAAAATCTATAAAGTTTGAGGATCTGCTTGATAATGGTTGTTCTCTGATCATCCCTGAATCAAGAGTTGGAGACAGAATGCAGTAAGGCTTATAAAAGGAGGAAATTGTGATTGCATGGTGAAAATTGTGCCTTCAGGGTTTGTTGCATAAACTGTGGGATGCTGTGTAACACTATTTATATAATGTATATGACCAGATAAAAGCCTAGAATTTTATACCAGAATTTTAGGGAGTCAGAGGGTCGGGTCGGCTTTTACGCAGAGTCAGGGGAGTCTGCTAATAATTAGGCGCAGTTGGCTTATACCCGGTCAATATTAATCTCTGTGACTTACTGATGAAATTTGGTAAGATTTATCAAAATGAAAATTGTCCTGTCTGTTATGTAACTGGTATGCACATGACAATGAGTTTTGCAAGCATGACTCAGATACTCTGTACAGTTGCTTCACTCATTACCCCACGACAAGACAATGACATGTGAACTTGAAACAGACCATCCATTGTGCAGCGTGATTAGCAAGTGCACTGATTCACACGTGACACGTACCTGCACAAAGATTGTGTTTGCATACAGCAGTTTACCATGTTTATGGTTTGAGGAGAGTTAAATGTATTTACAAGTGTTTGTTTGGGTAACATGTCAATAAGTTGTCTCGCCAATTTTATGATATTTAAAAAAAAAATTGGGCTACAGTTATTAAAAATACTTCCTTTATTGTGTTGAAAAGTGAGGCCCTTCTTACAGAATCTTGATCTCTGCTGCATGCAGTGCATAATGCATGTGATACAGGTGTGTATTTGCATTACCTTGGACAAGTGAGTTGTGTGGGAGGAGATGAATTCAGGTGAGATAATGAGCTTTCATCCCACCTTGCTCTGTGACGTACATCAAGATACCACTTCAACCTACGCCACTCATTAATAGTAATATTTTTTGGATTCACGCTTCAATGAAAATTGAACTCAAAGTTGCAAGTCACATGCTCAACTCACCACCGCTAAAATATTTTGTGTTTAATTAATTATTCCAATTTTGACATTTGAGGTAGTAGGTGTAACGTTTAATTTATATTTTTATGACAGGACTCATTTATAATGCACAGCACAATTTCTATGAATTAATAGGATTGGGATGTAAAATGAAGAGTATGTACTACCAAAGGATTGATAGCTCAGTGGTTAGTACATTTACTGGTTAAGAAAGTTCCTTGTTCAATTCTCAGTATTGATGCAAAGATAACAAAATCTCAGTATTGATGCAATACAAAGGTAAGAAAAGAACAACTTTTGAAATATCATTAGGCGTTAAAAAAATACAAAATAAACTCATATTTGCAAGCCTCCAAACTCATATTTTTGCATTCCTGTAGTCTTAACTTCAAGGCTTATTTCTAGCAGCCTCACCTGACCTCGGAATTATCATGGTTAACAATTGTGAACTATTGCCAAATATTAGGAATGACCAGCACTTTTGAAGTTATTTTTAAATAGAGTTTACTGAAATACGAAAGTCCTTTTTCTCAAATTATTTTCTTGATTTTCATCTTTATTACTATGCTGAGCTGAACATATGTAATGTCAGCTCAGAGGTCTATTCATAAGTCACTAATGAGGGTAGAAATGGAAGTAATTGGTAATTCTATATTTATGTTAATAATGCTGGTGTTGAACAAGATTAATGCTTGCAACTCAGGTAATCAGATAATCTGGCCAGGGTCAGACGAGGGGACCTACTGACTGCCCACTTACCTGGGCAGGTCAGCTAACGAGAAAAGGTGAGAACACCTGTAGGAAGCAGCCTGTACCTGATATACTGAACAAAGTCTGTGTAGAAGTTGTGTCTCTATCAAAAGGAACTTCATGGTTTGTGTAAAATATGAGTGAATTTTGTTGGAGATGTAATGAAGGATAAAACAAGGGACCTGCTGAATGACCACTTACCTTGGCAGGTCAGCTAACGAGAAAAGGTGAGAATACCTGTAGGCCTCTACTTGATACATTGAACAAATTCTGATACAGTTCAAGTTCTCTTTCATTTGCAACCTTCTGAGCTTTATGGTGTATGTGACAGTTACTGTAAAAAATAAGTGGATTCTGTTCGAGATGTAATGAAGGATAAAGCAAGGGACCTGTTGAATGACCACTTACCTGGGCAGGTCAGCTAACGAGAAAAGGTGAGAATACCTGTAGGATTGTACTTCATACACAGAACAAATTCTGATACAGTTAGAATTCACTTTCATTAGAAATCTTTTTAGCTTTATGATGTATGTGACAGTTTTAGTAAAACATGTAAGTGTTTTGTTAAGGGATGAAACTACGAACTGACCATTTACCTGGCAGGTTCACTAACGAGAAAAGGGAAAAACACCTGCAGGGTGCAGACAAAACCTGATACATGTACTCTAAACAAAGTCTGATCTAGGGGAAGTTGTTTCTTTTTCATTAGGAAAGTAATAAGCTTTTCTGAATGGGGCATTTAAGAAAAGTCTTCTTTCTTGTGGAAGATATAATTGAATATTGTTCTAGCAGTGCTTTCTGAGCTAGATATGAGAGTTACATAAATATATGAAGTATATAGATTCAAGGTGAATCAAGGAACTAACTGATCACTTACCTGTTCAGTTCACAACAAGAAAAGGTGAGAATCCTTGCATAACGACATAAAGTACTCAACCTTTAGCAGATTGGACCGGTAAGGTGGAATAGTCTTTCATTTACATTATACATTTAGTGCTGTTGACCACATACTAACCTGACAAGTAGACTAACGAGTTTTCATTAGGGAACACATGTGTGAATGGAATCAACTACTATTTAGATGCTCAAGTGAGTTGAAAGTTTTATGTCCATATATTTAAAAAAAATCAGAACCAGTGAGTGAATGTTTTTTAAATTTAAACGAAATATGATCTTTTATATGTTTATGATATTTCAAAATAGAACATGAATGAATATGTATATTGTGAAACTCATCTTGGTGACAGAAGGTTAAAGGTTTATCCCTCGTATACCCCCAGTAGTGATTGTCCATGACCTGTTATTTATGATGTTGACAGGATACCAGATAATGGCTACCTATGTTGATACCAACAATAGACACATGATTGTAACCTGGGCGGCCATTGTTGTGGTCGTCCACCATTAGATGAAACTCTGTCATCAACCCGCCATGCTTACCTGCCTCCTCCGTGTGGGGCCATATCGGTTATATTCCATCCTTACAGGGTGTTATGCTTGTGTCTTCTCCATTGAAATGATATTCCTCCATTTTAAGGTTTATTGGTCTTGGCAATATCTGTTCTGTGCGATATCAGTTATATTCCATCCTTACAGGGTGTTATGCTTGTGCCCACTATATTGGAACTATATTCCTCCATTTTAAGGTTTATTTATGGTATTGGCCATATCGGTTTGGTGCGATATCGGCTGTATTTAATTCTTACAGGATGTTTTGCTTATGTCTTCCTCATTAAAGTGACACAGAGTATCTTTCTTAAAATTTCATTTGGTTTTGATAAGCTACAAAATATCAAATATGCTGATTGAAGTTCATATCTCATCACTGGACTTGCAAAGATATCCATTTATGCATAATATCTCTGAAATGCTTGATTTTATGGTAAAATCAAGAAAACATCTCAAATACGTTTAATATTCGAATTTATGCATCCAATTAATCTAGCTATTAGTGACAATACCTAATAAACACTATCGAATCGAATATATCTTCTTGTCAGCTTATGACAAGGTTTCAAAATTACGTTTGGCGAATTTGCGCGCGCCACTCGAGCCACATTGTCCGGTTTTCGATCAAAATCCCGACTTTGTATGGCCGTATTTTCGCTCTAGTGCATTGATTGACCTTTAACTTGTTATTTTCAGTAACAGTTAGTGATTCCCGATGTAATAACATCGATTTCAAAATTTGACATATGTGATCCTATCAACATACTCTGTGTCTCTTTAAGGTATTATATTTTGTATTTGAGTTTTTTGCCATATCAGTTTTATGTAATACTATGGGCGGCGCTAACCTACGCTAATAGAATGGAGTTACACATAGAATGACATAGCTGTGGATTAAATAAATGTTGCACAACAGTACAAAAAGTATAAGAATTTAGGCGGGGGGGGGGGGGGGGGGGAGTACCGTTAAAACACAGGAATGACACTCGTAAAAGTTCCATTTTTTAATAGTGACGTTTCTTGCAATTTGGTACAATGTTGGGTATATTTAATTCTCACAGGGTGTTATGCATGGTTCTTCAATGGTTCGAATTTGGGTTTTATTGGCCTTTGTGTTATTAGTTTGGTACAATATCTGCTGTATTCCATCCTTGTAGAGTGTTATGGATGCGTCTTCTCTTTCTCAAACTGTTCACTACAAAAGCAATGTTATCACCCAAGACAAGACTGAATCATTTTGAACCCGAAACATCTGTTGCATATAATTTTACCCCTGTTGTCTTGCCTTCAGTATTTGATTGCAATAAGCGAGTAAGATTATGCTTGTAAAATAAAAATATATTACTTTAACCATAGGTTCCTTGGTAAAATATTTTAAGGACATTATCAAATGTTCCTTAAATTCTTTTAAGTAGTATATATGAGCTCATAGACGTGTATTCAGTCTCTGAAAAATAATAATTGTAAACAACTAGTTTATTAAATATAAGAAAGGAGTCTCTGAGAATTGGAAAGTTCACTGCAGATCTAAACTTGCTTTTATAGAAGTTTTGTTAGGTCAAAATAATATTAACTACAGTCTGAGTGTAAAACTAGTTATCATAAGCAAATGTTTATATATGGTACCTATGATTATCATCTGTCTTAGCGCTGAGAAAGCTTAAAAAATAAAGGTCCTGGTTGACAACAAATGATGACCACAGCTCGTGAAGGGTTAAGGTTTCCATTAGTATGTATGTATATTCTGTAACCTGACATTGTCGGAATACTTCAGTCAACCTCTACCATTTTGTTGACACCTTACAACATCTCAAGTAAACTATTTAAATTGTTTTATGTAAATACAACGGGCTGTTATGTATGATTTTAATGGTGGAAACATGTACAGGCATAATGTTGAATTGTAAGTGCTATCTAACACCTGACAATATTTCTAGTGATATAATGAAGCATTTGCATAACTACAGCTAACATGGATTACGGATTAAATAGAGGGTTCGTATACATACAATTCATGATTAAAACATTCTCTATGGACACCAGTGTATGCAAGAAGCCGAAAATGTAGTCAGCCCGAATTTTTGTTTTTGAAGATTTAATGGTGAAATTGGCGAAAATCTTGAAAAGGTTAACAGCCAGTACCCAAATTTACCAGGTACTGGAATTGCAAACAGGCCTTTTATTCACTGCCACCATCAACATTCAATGCAAAAACTAGGCTGACTATTGAACAAATGACTCCAACTCACTCACTAAAAAAATCACTCTTAGACTTTATGAATTTATATTATACATATATTTATACTTATTATTTTGTTTTATGTAACAAAAGAGTGAAATTCAATCCAAATAAGACTTCCAAATGGGTCTTGTTTATGTTTTACTTGAAGTTTTCTATTATAAACCAGTCTGTGTTACACAAGTTATGTACATTGTTGTTCACGTAACTACAACACTCATATATTTAGAAATATTAAAACGAGTATATTTGTACGCTAGACACATACTCCTGATGTAGGATTGTCTATATTAACCTGTCGGGCTTGCTTCTCAACTCACTTATCTTGTTAGATGGGAGAGAGAGAGAGAGAAATTTACTTCTGTGAGGTAAGCTGTAAAAGCTGTGATTTGATACCCAAACTTTGCAAGTGCTTGAGGTGAAAAAGGACTTTATGTTTGAATTTGAAGTGGATAATGTTACAGAGAGACTTGCTTTTGTGAGAATGGCTGTAATAGTTTATGGAGACAAACTCATCTTGTTTATGGTCGAAAGGATTCACTTATGTCAGTGGATTTAACAAGTTGATTCGATACCAGAAATTTGAATAAGGTGAAAAAAAATTATTTGAATTTGAAGGGGATAATATTACACGGAGAGAGAGACATGCTCATGTGAAAAAGGCCGTAATAGTTTATGGAGACAAATTCATCTTGTTTATGGTCGAAAGGATTCACTTATGTCAGTGGATTTAACAAGTTGATTCGATACCCGAAATTTGAAAAAGGTGAAAAAAATTATTTGAATTTGAAGGGGATAATATTACATGTAGGGAGACTTGCTGGTGTGAAAATGGCTCTATTAGTTGATGGAGACAAATTCATTTTATGGTAGAGGTGAATTCGTTTTTGTCAGGGGATTTCACAAGTTGCTTTGATACCTGAAATTTGCAAGTGCATGAGGTGAAAAAGAACTTTATGTTTGAATTTGAAGGGGATAATGTTACATGGAGGGAGACTTGCTTGTCTGAGAATGGCTGTAATAGTTGATAGAGACAAATTCATTTTAGTGTAGAGGTGAATTGCTTTTGTCAGGGGATTTCACAAGTTGATTTGATACCAGAAATTTTAATGAGGTGAAAAAAATGTGTTTGAATTTGAAGGGGGTAATATTACATTGAGAGAGAAACTTGCTGGTGTGAAAAAGGCTGTAATAGTTGATGGAGACAAATTCACTTTGTTTATGATTAAGATGAATTAGCTTATGTCATTACATTTAAACAAGATGATACTTGAAATTGATAAGTGCACGAGGTGAAATAGAATTATAATCAGTGGAGGAATGATTTGCACATTTTCTTTGATGAGAACGACCTTGATTCTTATGAAGTTTTGGGTAACAAAGTGTTGAATCCTTATGTCATTTTATTGACTATCATTAAAATATTTTACTTCTTTTGCAGGAGGACAATTTGAGTTGACTGCAGTGAATGGATACTTCTGATTTTCCCCACCTGCGATAGATTAAATCTAAGGTAAGCCAAATTTTGTTTACACTATACAAGAGGTAAAAAAATGTTAATTAGTCTCTCTGTTTTATATGTTTTAAGGCTTAGATATATTCATGCACACCGTTTTGAAGAAGGAGAAATTTTATTTTAGTTGACCTGCACAGTGGTTAGCATGCTGGCCTCTCATGCCAGTGACCCAGGTAAGAATTCTGGTGGAGACGGCAAATATTTTGTGACCTGGGTCTCATTCTGTGTTGTCCCTGGGCAAGGCACTTCATCCACATTGCACTCAGTCCACCCAGCTGTTACACAGGCACCTGAAAAACAGGATGTACTGACCTACCTTACTTAGTAGCAACTGTGAAGGTACAATCTTCAGGCTAATTATGTAGGAAATGCTTTGAGCATGTCTTAGGACGTGGAAAAGGCGCCATATGATATCCACATTATTATTATTATTAAGCAAAATTTAATCCTAGTAATGTAGATTTGAGAGGTTTGCTATTCTAAGATTTACTTGACTGTGTTCTTTCAGCTAAGAGATATTCAATCCAAGCAACGAATACTTTTGAAGGTCACTTGACTGTTCCATCCACTAAGAGAGATTTAATCCAAGCAATGTAAAACTTTTTAGGTCGGTTTGTCATCCTAAAAGTCACTTGACTGTTCTATCCACTATGAGATATTGAATCCTAGCAATGTGGGTTATCTTAAAAATGGTTTGGTTGTTCTACCTGCCGAGATATATTGAATCCCAGCAATGTAAGACCTTGATGGTTGGTTATCCTTAAACTCATGGGACTGTTCCATCCACTTGGAGAGATTTAATCCAAGAAACGAATACTTTTGAGGGTTGGTTATCCTAAAAGTCACTTGACTGTTCTATCCACAAAGAGATATTGAATCCTAGCAATGTGGGTTATCCTAAAAATGGTTTGGTTGTTCTACCTGCCGAGATATATTGAATCCCAGCAATGTAAGACCTTGATGGTTGGTTATTAAACCCATGTGAATGTTCCATCCACTAAGAGAGATTTAAACCTAGCAATGTAAGACTTTTGAAGGTTGGTTATCTTAGAACTGATGTGACTGTTCTACCCATTTCAATCCATTTAGACTTTTGAAAGATGGACAACCTAAAAGTCACTTGACTTTTCTATCCACTAAGAGATCTTCAATCCAAGCAAAGTAAGACTCTTAAATCTTTGTCATCCTAAAAGCCACTTGACTGTTCTAGCCTCTTAGAGATATTCAATCCAAGTCATTAAAAGTCTTTTGGATACTACAAGCTTATCCTGAAGTTCATGTGACTGGACTTGATCCACAGAAAGATCTTTGATTCTCTTCAAGAAGGTTTGACTGGAGACAAGGAGTTTGTGTCTCCCTCAAGTGGATGAGACTACTGTATAGTCTTGAGACTAATCAAACAAGCTTACTGTAAGTCCTTGATGTATCAGGCAGAGGAGGAGTTGATCTTTGGGTTGATATTGGAGTTGATCTGCAGATTATCTCTGTGGATTATCTCTGTATAAGAGCTGGTGCTTGATCAGGGTACTCTTTGTGCTGTAATGTTATCTTGGTGGACAAGTTCTGTAATCTTATCTTGGATGAAGTTTCTCTTGATCCAATTCTGGGTGGCCATTGTTCAATTTATATACTATGGGATTTTATTCAGACACTGAACTTCTCATTGTTCAGATTTAATCTGTGGCGTTTGGGGTCGCTGTATTTAAAAAATAATTGAGTTTATCATTGATTCAAAATGGTAGAAATATTTTCTTGTCAGTTTGTTGATTTTTGGAATTCCTAACTTGACCCAATACCTAATTTGTGTTTACTTGCTGTTCTTGACTTCTTATCTCAATTTGAATAAATAAATACATATAGATAAGATAGTTTAATGTTTTAAAAAATCTGTTTTCTTCATATCGTTATTTGAGATTTAAAAAAAATTATATTTAAAAATTAAGACAAGTATTTTTTAGCAAACTCGGACACATTCTTATCATCTTGTTTAATAACGTAATCAGCGTCTATAACATGTCCTATTCTCCTGCCTACGAGTTGATTCCCCCATCCATCACCACCCACCCACCTCCACACTACTTCAAACTCAGACAAATATGACATGAGTAGATACTGCGCCGGACTTAATCCCCACAGTCTTGCTTACATCACAGTCTGCCTGGGTAGTTCTCAACCCTCTTCACCCCATTTTGTCCACCCCCACACCTTGCTGATTGCTCTCATATGTTGACTACCTAAGGAGCCTGTCAGCCTGTCATTCCACACACACGCTTACCTCACCCAGTATTTCTACCCACACCAGCGATACATGCTTTTACAACATGCTTTATAATCGATATTAGAGTTGTGACGAAAAAACAATCGTAAACAGTGCAATATTAATCTTGACATTACAGAATGTTACGTTGAGTGTCACCACACCTAGTTTTAACTGCAATATCAGAAAACTGTTTATGTAGGTGGTATTTTTCTTAATTATCCAATAATCCTTCAACAAGTTCATCAGCAGTTAGCTACCTATGTATATAAGTTTGCCAACCCACACTTATTTTGCTGTTATGTCCCCCCATGTACAAATATATACTTCTTAAAATTGTAGACAATAAAAAACCTAAGGTCAAATGATAACCCATATACACACATATCATGCCAATTTTGCATCAATACAGATTACCTAGATTTCTGCTTCGTTGTGAAATGTGTCGCTATGCTTAGGTATTTGGTTGGATGACCACCTTATTCAAATTTATCCACTTGGATTGTTTTCAAAAGTATAACAGATAGTCACATATTCATACTACATACGCTATGGAACTTTAAGGTTATACTCAAATTTGAATTCCTTTGAAAGCACAGGGATTGCAAAACTAATTTAATGACCCAAATCACATTCCACCATGTCAAAACTGATTTGTGCAACCTGAATTTATTACCTGAATTACCTACCCCACTGAGCCTTTTCAAATATATGTCATGAAATATTACCTATGAAGAGTAAATAATTTCATAATAATGACTTTTATGCAATATTATCCAATTTTTTTTCTAGTCTGTCAAATATTTCACCTTCCTAGACAATCCAGGGACTAAATTTGATCATTTGGAATAGAAAATAAATCCAGGTTTTCTATTTTTGTGCTCAGGTGTGTTTGTTAGCTCAGGTATTTGGCCAGGTATTCAGGTGGGCCTTGAAGGTAGCTCGTTTACACCTGTACTTGGGCAGCACTGAATACAAGGCTAGCTTAGATTCAGTTGTAGCTTTCTGTGCCTTACTCCTCACAACAGTCGTAACACTATCAAATATTCATTCTGTTGTCACCTATGAGAAAAATTTGATCACAATAAAACGATTATTGATTGAAGTGTTAGGGTTTCTTAACAATCGGTCCAAAGGTGTAAAGGTGAGGTTACTGTCATTTGCAGCTTATTCAACCTGGGTTTTTATGATAACACTGAATTATGATGTTATATGTATAGAAATTGTATTCAAATTGACATGATATGATTTCTTAATAAGTCCTTAGCTATTTAGGTTAGGTTACTGTCATTTGAAGCTTATTCTACCCGGGGATTTTATGATAACACTGAATTATAATGTTATATGTATAGAAATTGTATTAAAATTTACATGTTATGATTTCTTAATCAGTCCTCAGGTTTTTGATGAGGTTACGTTACAAGGCTTATTCGGTCTAGGGTTTTTATCATAGTGGTAATAACACTGAATTTTAAAGTTACTTATTGAATTGCAATTGACTGGTTATGATTTCTAAATCAGTCCTCAGGTTTTGGAAAGATTATGTTTATTTGAAGCTAACTTGACCTTGGTTTTTCATCAAAGCAATTATAACAATACATTTTATTGTTACCTAGATATAAATTGGATTACAATTGATTGAAGTATTATCCTTATGGATAAGTCCTTGGGATTTTACACTTGTTGACTTGTTTAGACTAGTCGTGTTGCAAACCTTTGCATATCATTGCTAGATTTAATTTAATTTTGAGCATTTCTTAAAGTCTTTTTATGCTTTCATTTCAAAGATCTTACATTTGCTTTCCTTTTGATAAGAAAACCTAGCGATATCTTGAACATTTAAAAAAATCCTGTTAGATTTGATGTCCAATGTGATGAATTCCTTCTTAGTTTCAATTTCTTCACTCCTTCTGTTTATTCTCACTCATCAAGAAATCATTTCATGATATGTTGAAGCTGTGAATTCACTGAGAGGTGCTATATTTCATCTTTATCTCGACAGGTGTTTTTTTTAAAACTGAATTTCTGAAACTTAGCAGAAGTGATGCAGGTAAATGATAATTGGTTTGTATAGATAACATCAATGTTTCTTTGGGATCATTTCATACGATAGTGGCACTTTGAGCAAGCAAACCTTTGAAGGTTATGCATAGAATAACAGTTTGCCATTACATGATCTTGCTTGTACATCACAAGTTGCAATGATTCTTAAAGGCATCCTTACCCTAATGATCAATCTACAAATATGACCTAGCACAATATTTTATGAGTCCTTACTGATTGAAATGAGTCTTTCAATATGAGAGCAATAGCGCCATGACAATTACCTTGCATCCTGCGACTCACAGTATGAGTCCTTTCAAAATTTTGTGAGAAAAAAAAAATATCACTGTTACCCACAAAGCATAACTTGCCCAAGTCTCCAATTCTGACTCAGCTTTGTTCCTAAATTAAACGTCAAGAGGATATTTTTGGCCTGAATGGAACCCCTTGCAATGGTAGAAGTATCCTGAACTGTCTGAATGACATTTTAGAAGTTGGTAGTAAAAGGAAGACAAAGGAAATTCCATAGAAGAACAACAATAACTTGTTCATCCATACAATTTCCACTGTCTTCCTTAGAAGAATCCTATTTCTCAAAATTTCAAGGGACCCTATGCCAAAAGTTCGGTCATATTTTCTCAGGACCCCCTGCTTAGAGCTACAGACAGAACTGCTGGCTGGTGAAAGCCTTGCTACTGTATGTCACCTTCTGTGCCAGCTCTTCAGCGTCCCGCACCCGAACTTGATTAATTAACAGTCACTGGTTGCTGCAGTCTAATTACAAAACTAATGGCTAAAATATTGCCCAAGCGACATCAAACAATAACTCGGTCTTAAAACAAATTGTACATAAAGCAAGGCCTAAATAGCCAATGATATAGACTAGCACAATGTATGTCTTGCGGGTGAAGCTGCTTTTGTAAGGAATCAAACCCAGACCTCCAGATCCAAATCTACTGCACTAAACAGACCTTCCCCTATCAATCTATCTAGTGGCAGATTTCACAAAAATGCAAGATTTTGGAAAAGTGATAACATTATTTTCCTGACTTACATTGAGTCTAGCTCCACCTCCTCTATCAGTGTATCTGATGAAGTGTTTAGTTTGGGTTCAGCGAAGACGTGATAATGTGTCGACAGACTTGATTGGAAAGTTTGTTTACTGCTTTTACCGACTTCTTCTAAGCATATATCAGAGAGTACATCAACAGCCTGTCTTGTGTACATAAACACTCGGATACCGATGTTTTTCTACCAGCAAACATATGCTGGACATGATTTCTTCAATTTTGGATTTGATTACTGGATGATGTGTTGTAATCGTTTATCATAGCAAATGTCGACCATTTTATCAACAGCTCATCCTGTGGACTTCATGTTCAGATTTTAGTGCTTTGCTACCAACAAGGCTATGGAAAAATTTGATTTCTTGGTTATTATTATGTTTGATGTGTTATTATATCATCAAATGGGTGGTTAATTTCAGTACAAGCTTTACCCCTTGGACTTAAAATTTGATGCTTACTATCAGCAAGCCTATGGAGAACTTCAGGATTTTTAACATTTTTAATTGGAATCTGTGGGTGGAAGATGCCTTTTAACATGGCGAGCTGATGAAGATTCATATTTATTTTCTAGCATACCCGGTACATTGGATAATTTTTGTTGTGATTTTCCATTCATATGTCAACAATCTCTTCCAAAGTGAATGCTGATCTTAAATCATACAGATTTAAGTTGAGATGCTCAATGTTGGTAACACTAGAACTGAAGATTTCTTAAATGTCAAAGATGATGCTTGTATCAGAGGATAATGTTTATTGAGAATTGTCAAACATGTAGGAGCGGTCAATAATAATTTATATATTATCAAAAAATTATCTTCTTGAAGATCAGGATGATTTCCTTTTTCAACCAAAATCTATACTTAGCTGATGGATAAAAAATTCAAAAACATTCTAAAGATTTCTTGACCTCTAGGCATGATGTACAAGCACTCCTCACTGACAGATTATCAGCATAAGATGTTGACAGCAGACTAGCCAAGCTTCAATGGGCAGATCACATTTGTTGCGGACTCCTTATGGATGTGTTGTAAACAGGCTGTCATCGGACCAGTCATAGAAGAGTCAGCCTTTCAAGTGTATTTCAGGACTGACTATTGAAAGCCAACCTGATGTGTAGGAGAAGAGCAGCTGGTATTGAAAGAAGACTGAAGTTAGCTGTCCCCTTGGACTGAGGTTGTAATAATTATGACAGCTGTCAATGTGGATTGGACACTGTTGAGGTCAGCAGGCTAGATCTGTTCACAACCAATCTGTGGATCTGTGAAGTTCTTGATAGCCAGTGAACTCATCTAGTGAGGTGGTTTGCTGTGGTTTTATAAATCTGTTTCGGAGATTTGCTGAAAAACATCACTGGTTTGCTGAAGTTCTTTATAACGAGATCTCATCTATTGGGATGATTTACTGAAAAACAGTCAGTGGTTTGTTGAAGTTCTCCATAACCAGTGATCTCATCTGTTTTCATGGTTTGCTGAATAATAATCGGTGGTTTACTGAAGTTCTTCCTAACCAGTGATGTCAATTGTGATGATTAGCTGAAAAACATCAATTGTTTGCTGAAGTTCTTCATAACCAGTTATCTCATCTATTTGGATAATTGCTGAAAAACTATCTGCTGTTTGCTGAAATTCTTCATAACAGGTGATCTTATCTATTGGGATGATTAACTGAAAAACAGTCTGTGCTTTGTTGAAGTTCTCCATAACCAGTGAATTCATCTATTGTGATGGTTTGTTGAAAAACATTGATGATTTGATGCATAACAATCTATGGTTTGCTGAAATTCTTCATACTAGGTGATCTCATTTATTGCTGAAAAACATCAATGGTTTGCTGAAGTTCTCCTTAACAGTTGATATCATTTATTTGGATGATTTACTAACAAACTTCATTGGTTTGCTGAAGTTCTCCATAGCTTGTGATCTGTCATATTTGAGATGATTAAAAAGCCATTCTACAGGTTGTGCGATTTCTAGTGGCCCATATCTATCAGGGCTGTGTATCTGTCAAAGGCAGTTTTTGCCTGTTTGAGGAAAAGTGTGCACTAACCTGTACTAACGAGAAGTGTTCCTGTTGCACCTGACCAGGTAAAAAATGAAAATTCTACTTTCATTGTAATTTGATAACTGGCAAGGCATTGATATTCAGGAAAACTGCCTATGTTATTCTTATCACGGTGATTTGTTATTCTATCAAGCACCCATATCTCTCCACTTTTGACACCAGAATTTTAATACCAAATTTCAATCAGGGTTGTATTTGCCATTGATTGTATTACCATGACTTATGGACTGTCATATCATAATCCCTCTTCACTTAATCTCATCTCAATGTCCAAATTTAACTGTACACATATTGGATCACCTTGATTTGAATGGGGACCAAATTTATATAATTTCAACTGTAACTGCCACAGGTATATACTTATAAGCCCTGTATTGTCATGACTCCATTTCCTTTCACTTAATCTCATCTCAATATCCAACTTTAACCTTACACATATTGTATCACCTTGATTTGAATAGGGACCAAATTTATATAATTTCAACTGTAACTGCCACAGGTATGTTCTTATAAGCCCTGTATTGTCATGACTCCATTTCCGAACCTGATCCTATTTCCTGGGTTTCCTCCACCACCATTGTCCAGGTATAACGTATAATTAGTTAAAGGACCCTGATCCCTCTCAGCCCCACCTTGTGTGCTGATTACCGTCTCGTCAACCCTCTTGTCCACCTGTTGGCCAATATTTACCTGCCGGCCTCTCACCTGACATTCTCGTTAACAGTTTCGGCAAATAAACTTTATCACACTGAACTGTGAGAAGGCCAGGTAATGCTCTTTCTCTCTTTATGTACTTCATTTAACCAAGAGGTGCAGTCTAGAGCAGATATATGACTCCTGTCTAAAGGAATAAAAAGGAAGGCTGGAGATGAATTTTCTATATGATAAGGCATGTTTCCTTCATCAACCAGGTAAAAAATTACTTTTGTTTTTTGGAACTGAAAGGAGCACTCAAGAAAAATCTGCATGTTAATTACAAGGTCCTTCATCAGTATAACGCTACCTACCTCTCACCTATTTATGTTTAAGATCTAATGTAGGTAACCCAGAGTTATGGGTTAGAGCATGTAAAATACAGCTCAGGTATGACTCTGTACCTGATAATATAACAAAGTGACTAAGATGAAGTTTCATATGTTACAACAAGGTCCTACATCAGCATCATGCAGCCTACCTTTTCTCTATCTTTGATCAACATCTAAGAGTAATTGCCTAGAGCAGGTAAAATACAGCTCAGGTATGACTCTTGTACCTGATAATAAAACAAATAGCCCAAGATGAAGTTCATATGTTACAACATGACCTTTTCATTGATATCACGCTACCTGTATTTTCCCAATTTTTTATCAACATCTAACCCAGAGTAACAGCCTAGAGCAGGTAAAATACAGCTCATGTATGACCCCCTTGTACCTGTTAATTTCACAAAGTGGCTAAGATGAAGCTTCCATGCTGCCTACCTTTTCCCTATTTTTGATCAACATCTAACCCAGAGTAACAGTCTAGAGCAGGTAAAATACAGCTAAGATGAAGCCTAAGATGAAGTTTCCATGTGTTACAACTTGCTCCCTTCGTCAGTGTCACGCTACTTAGCTAGGAGAGCAATTTGACAGGTTGTATCCGTGTAAAATCACCCTGCCATGCAACGGCAATCATGTTTAGAAGCTGATCCACTCTCATCCATTTGTGACGGATCCTTTAAGGCAGATTGACACCCTTTGTTTTCTGCGTCATGCATAATTTGTTACCTGTGCTAGTCTCCTGACGAGATGTTGTGTTACCTGGTCGGAGTGCCAGTCTACCTGGGCCCTGATTACCTGGCATACTGAACTCGTGTTAACTGTGTTAGTCTCTTGACGAGATGTTGTGTTACCTGGTCGGAGTGCCAGTCTACCTGGGCCCTAATTGCCAGGCGTACTGAACTCTTGTTACCTGTGCATGTATATAAGGAGGCCACCTGTCAATTCATCAACAGGTAGGTGGTTTCTCGTCAGAAATTTGTTGCTTCTAAGAATCTGTTGGTTCAAATTCAAAAAGTAGAGTGAGGTCCTTTTGAGATGTGTTCGTCAAAATGCACCACCAAGGTGATTAGATCGAGATTTTGTTTTTAGTTAGGTAAATGATTGTGTCAAACAGACAAACTATTATTTATTTATGAACAGGTGTGATGAATTTTCTGTCCCCTCATTTTGCATTGTATCAAACAGACATTGGAATTTTTTATCAATATGTTGAAAAATAAACTGTTCAGGTAAATCTGTTAGTTTCTTTTACGGGTTAGTTTTTTGGTTGACAAATTTGGTTCACAATTCACATGACTGACACTGTTATATCTTGTCATGTTACAGTTGGTTCAGTTCTGTTGACTTCAGGCTATGAATGGACCAGGTATGAATGTCAAATTGTGAATGAGAACCTTTCAATGACATGATAATACTGTTTAATATGGCAAGTTTGTAGAGCATTGTGCAGTATCAACGACTACGTATTATTACTGGGCTTTGTTCCGTAAGACCAACGTTCACTTTCATAATGGTTTCTCAGCCATGACATCCTTTGAATTTCCTCTCCTTTCTCATGACCTCTTTCAACTACATTGCCGTCAGCCAATCAAATAGACAGGATTTTTTAGTGCAGAGATGTGAGTTGATGTTTTACATGCAAAATAAACATCTCACCTAAAGCTTGGCTACCAAACTCACCTGTGTAATTATGTGAATACACACTTTTCCTGTGAATACACAGATCATGCATGCAGTCCTTGAATACACGACAACAATTATCTCAGGTGTCTGTAGATGCAATTTCACTTAAAGTGAATAAATTTGTTTGAGTCACATCTGATATGTGAATAAGGTAATTTTTATAAAAATGAACCCTTATCTTAATGTAATTTCTTTGCATTAGTTCTTTATTGGTAATGTCTAGAATTGCTAAATGAGGACCTAGACTGTATCAAAGGCTATTTTATTCGAGTATGGATCAGGAGTAGCCTAGAACGTCTGACTTGTGAAATACAAGTCATTATTTTAAGGAAGTGAAATGTTTTCTTCAATTCCTTGGTCTTGGAGTTTAATTTGCATCAGTGAAATCTAGACTAGTTGACTAGACTGTATTAAAGGCTGCTATATTGTCTTTAGTCATGAAGCAGTATTAGTAATATATCTCCAGCTAGACTGTATCAAAGGCTCCCATTGTATAAAATCATGGAACAGGATTAGTAATATGTCCCCATCTAGACTGTATCAAGGGCTCCCATTGTATAAAGTCGGGGAACATGATCAGTAATGTATCTCCAGCTAGACTCTATCAAGGGCTCCCATTGTTTAAAGTCATGGAACAGGACCAGTTGTTAATGTCCCCCAAGACTGTATCAAGGACTCCCAATGTGTAAATTCATGGAACAGGATTATTAATATATCTCCAGCTAGACTGTATCAAGGGCTCCCATTGTGTAAAATCATGGAACACGACCAGTTTATAGGGTCCCACCTAGACACTATCAAGGGTTCTAATTTTATAAATTCATGAAGCAGTATTAGTAATATATCTCAACCTAGACTCTATCAAGGGCTCCCATTGTATAAAGTCAAGGTACAGATCCTGTTAATGTCCCACCTGGATGTTTCGCTGATGTTATCTCAGTTTTAATACATCAAAGGAGACTGTATCTTTGTATAAATCTTCTCAGCTGTAGCAAATGTGTATGAACTTTGATATCGTGACAAAATAATAATGGGAAAGTGATATATAGAATTTTGCCTAGGGAAGTTTCCTAGAGCATTTTCAAACTCTTGATACTGCAAACATTGAGAGGAAAATACTCTTTCATTTGACGTAATTCTAAATGTAATTTGTGTAAAATCAGTCTAGACTCTTGATTTAAGCTTAACAAACATCTGTCTGATTGTATCATTTATTCATGTAATTTGATTAAACCTTGATGAACTTTGATGAATTCAGTATTAAGTTAGTTTGCAATTAAATTTTATCTAATTCAGATCAAAGTGAACTTCAATCAAGTTTCTAATAAACATGTCTTCATTTGATCATTCAATCAAATCTTCTTTCAATCAACCTTGATTTTAAAAGACTGTTTGTGAGGTTCTGGTTCAAATGTCCCATTTGTGAAAATATGGTTGATGAAGTTAACTTGACTCTTGTTGTCTCAAACCTTGCAAAATAAAATAGTCTACCTGTAAAATAGCGTCACAAATCCTCAAGTAACTGCAGGTGCACGACTGATAATAAATTCCTTCATTTTATGTTATAAGATATTATAACATAATTATTCATCATATCTATATATCCTAGTGATAAAATTATAACTTTCTTACATACAATATCCAAAATAAAAAAATAAATTATTTAGAGACAATTCTCCTGGATAAAACTCCCTCACCTACAGACTGCTAAGACAAAATGAACTTGAAATTTATTGTTATTTTTTGCATTATTAAGTTCACTCATAACTTGATTATGTAAGTTTGTCTAGCAAATACAAATATCACACCTGTTAAATAACGTTGTAAATTAATCTTTTTGAAGACATCTACTGTTAAATATTTCATCCCCACTTCTAAATTATTCACTTGCGACAGGTGTAACGAAGCTTGGCACAGACAAATGGCGTACCTGTAAGATTACATCGCTAAGTGGATTGCATCACGTTAGTGTACCTGTATTAACCCTAGTGCTTGATGACAATTAACCCTATAGTGTTCATGGCAGGTGGTTAAGTGGACTGGTGATATACCAATGTTTGCTCACTTAGCCTTTGACTCCGAGAGGGTTAAGGAACTGTTATGTCAGGAGATAATCAGGGTAAGTGTGCTTTATATAAATATTGTGTAATATGATTATAATGAGGTAGATAGGCAGTCTCTTGAGTGGTGAAATTGTACGAATTTAATATTCAGGGTCGTGGAATAGAAAAATAAGCCAGGCCAACCATATTTTCTGTATCATGTACTCAGAATAAAGAAGTTGTTATCCATAAAAAATTCGTCCTTATTTGACTTCCAACTTCCTGCCGACCCTGATTTACACTCCCGACGTAAAAAAAAGTGATTTATTTGTCATTTGTCTGCCTCCATATTCAAAATTACACTGCTCTGATAAAAACAATCCTTTTATGCAGGACACATCCATCAAAATCTGTACATTATTTCAACCATGAATTCCCATTGGTCATTTCACTTTACATTGTCTTTATCATGAAATGACCATATATCTATGCATACACCATTTTTATTTTTTACCCTTTTTTCCCCGACCGCCTTGTCATTTGCAGAAGGATATAGGAAATGATATTGTTGGCCTATTCCTACATAAGGCTTATTTCCTTGAGCTTTCGATATGAAAAGATCTGTGATATCCATATGTCTATCTTACTTTTAGTGTATCAACCCCTATCCATCCCCAAAGTATTGACTTTATAGAAAAGTCATGTACGTGCAGGGTTAAAGGCAATTCTAGCTACAACCAGCAACATGACGTAGAAGCAGCCCGCAGCAGTACTTTGTAACACAGATGCAGTGCTGTGATATCCTTGTGGCAATATTGACCGATCGGATAATAAACAGAGCCATATTCTCCCCGCTGTGTATATCAGTGTTATTCTCATGTCCAGTTCAAAAGGTCTCCGCCCTTACGTCTCTCGGAGTCAACTGGTGCTGTGCTCATAATGAACTGCAGATGACCTCGCCTTACACATGAATATACATACTATTAGCAAATTATTGGAGCATGATCGTGTGATGAGATTCAAGAGAAATATATAAGGTATGGGGGCATTTTGTAATTCGGATTATTTTCTGTCAAATTGTGTTTGCTTTTTGTGTTGTTGATTTATTGATTTCATTAATGTCACCAACCATTTAAATCTATTTTACATGTTTTTAAATAAATTATTTGATATTTCTTGGTTCTATAAATATTTTGAGTAATAATATTTCTACTGCAGGATTTTTTTATACAAAATGTATGTTTCATAGTAATTCCAAAGAATTTTTGAATTTTTTTTTTCTCATACAACAAAATGAGATAATATTTGACAACTGGTGGCATTATTTGTCTTTTTCCAAAGTTAGTGTTTTTATTGAAGAAAGTTTTGAATTAGATAATTTTTTCTTTTGATTTTAAAAATCCTTTTTGATCCTTTTTTTTATTTTTATATTTCTTTGAAATCGCTTTGATGTTTGAAAAAAAAAGGCATATGTAAATTTGTCTCAAGTTGAGGTTATGTGCTTGTTATTTATGAGCTATCAAGATTTATTCTGCATTAGTATAACACATTCACCTTGGGCAAAATTGATACCATGTTTATGTTCAAGATGAAAGGAGCGCTGCTAAAGTGATAAAAGCTTGCCTACCGATGGTGATGTGTTTTATTCCAAACCAGGACAAGTTTATGTCACCTGTGTGCCATTTGCATACCTTGATAAACGACTACATTTCCTATGGGAGCCAGGTGTAATAACAAGTAACATAAACACTGTGTAAATACAACCAAGACGGACATATAACGTCTTTAATGTCCGACCTCACATGGCAACGTTTAGCATAAGGTCTGGTATGGTTTGCAACTCTTTTCATAGTAATATTGTCAAAAACATGGCCGGAATTGCCAGGCAACCGATTGGCTTGTTTAAAGTATGAGACCCAGCGTAGTTGTAACTGTCAGTGGTGTGAAGCAGGGAGATGTTTTCTCTCCTTGACTCTTTGTATGATAGACGGAAACATGTTGATGTCAAGGTGGATGTATGTCGTTTCTACCATTATGTCATCCCAAGCTTAAAAATATATCCTGCACGTCACACAAAATTTCGAGGGTCGTAGGGGTCACTGTAGTCAAGACCAACAATGTTGAATATGTCCTGTTTTATTGTAGAGTTTTTCACTTTCCAAACTAAGCCTTTGTAAATAGGTTAAAGTAATGTTGTTGTTGACAGTGATGAGCTTGTCTATAGTTAAGGCTTGTTTTACATGTTTCAGTCTCTATTGAAATATAAAAGATTCTTATTGTGTAAGGTTGCAAAACCCTTGCCAAAAGGGATGCATATAAGTTAATTGCAACATACTCATTTTGTAAGGTATTTAACCTTGATAACTTTGATGTACTTTGATGATCATGAATTTAATCAATTTTTATCAATGTTGATACTATTTGTCACAAACACTTTCATGATAAGATTAAATTGATTCTAAAGTATTGTTTATGAAAAGTATCAAAGTATAATCTTATGAAAGTTATACTCAACCCTTGTTTGTACAGATGAAAAACTGATGCTATCTTTACTCATTTTTCAAAAAACTTGCTTTGAATAGTTGCCTTGTTAAATATATACTGACGACCAAGCTTTCCCAATCCATTTATTGCAAAATATGCCTTACCGATACTTATCAAATTGAGTAAAATCTCCTTAATCTACAGGAACTGGGAAGACCTAGCTATTTGAGAGATAATTTCAAAGAATGACAGATACTGCATCATTGTTGAACAAGATTGTCTCGTATTGATCCAATACAATAATGATTTCCCTCGGCTTGCATCTACAATACATCCTTTTTTGGTAGTCTTTGATAATATTAGGCTCCAGGGAAACTAGATCATTACTCCCATGGTGCTTCAGTCTCTCCCAGAACAACAGGGCTTCAGCTTCTTCATTAATTCTCTTGTTGCTTGCTTTGATGTGATGCTATTTTCTCCATTATGAACCTCTCTTTTATGCTGTTATCAATAGAACTGCCATTTTGTCCTTATATTATATTTGGATCTCATATTTGCAAATTAAATTGTTGGTTAAAAGCACCCTGTTGTCATGACAAACTACACACCTTTTTGTCCTTATTTTATATTTGCGAAATTTTGTTGTTGGTTAAAAGCACCCTGTTTTTATGAATTTGCTAGTTTTTAAATTTTGCATACAATTATTATAAATTATGCTCATCATATTCAACCTTGTTTTCATCATGAACTGTATCCATGATCAGCTGGCTAAGAGACACTTCATTCAGCTGAACTTTCATTTCCGATATCTTGATTTGTTTATTTTAAACAGCTCAAATAATGTACTTTTGTTTATAAATATTCATGTTTAATAATTTAAAACCAGGTTTAAATCTTATACACCATTTTTTCCAACCCACTTACATAGAAGTTGATTTCAAAGACCTAAATTTGATTGATGCAATTTGAACATTTTGAATACAAAGAAAATTACAATGAACAACATTGTTTTCACTAGCTGAGCTAAACCATCAGTCTAGGTTTCATACCACATACTATACTCTATAACCTATTGTTTCAAATGTCAATATACCTCAACCCTCTTAGTGACCTAACACGCTGGCATTTTCTTTCCTGTTTTGTAATTGGGATATTTCTGTCCTAACCAGTGCCCTGATTGAAGTTTCAAGTCAATCACTGTATCCTGTTATGGAGCTGTAACAGCATTATTGGCAGTGAATTATTGGTTTTAAGTGCACAGATCTAGGGATTTTAGAGCAGGAGGGATTTATTGAAAATTAGAATGATTGGTTCATTGTAAGGATTCAAAACTTTATCAAAGCAATGGTTGGAATCAGTGAATTATTCGTCCTTAGTGCACTAATGTAGGTATTTGTTAAGCAGGAGGGATCTTTTTAAAATAGGGGTGGTGGTCCATCTTGTTGACAATTTAAGACTTTTTCCAAAAGCAATGGTTCAAATCCCCAGAACCTCGTATCCCCTAAACCCCTGGATCCACCACTGGTTCTCTAAGTAGTTAAAGTAATTAGGTCACTTTAGGGCACAATCAATGTTATTTAGCCTCATAATGAGTGAATGGTTAACTCAGCATTTGCAGTCAATGTGTCAAGAGGCTAGAGAGTGCAGAATCCAAACAATTAATTAGGACAATCTTAATGATAAGCAACTCTATCTGTTAAAATGATGTTTCTTTATATATTTTGATGTTTTCAAGAATGTCAGATCATATTTCAATCTATGGTTGTGTACGTCTTTGACAGAATGGAGACATTGCTTATCCATATTGTTCATTGCAGAACTCATAGAATGTGGATAAAGTGCCTTGCTCAGAAACTCAGGGTATGGGGTTGCACATTAGTTCGTCAATTTTTTTTACATATTTAGTGATGTACAAGGTCAGTATTGCATTCTGTGGCTTTCTGAGGTTTATGAACATGCTCAGAGTTATGACAAATCGTGAATGACGGCACCTGATTAGCTGACCTCTGACATCAAATCACTGACCTAGATAGCTCAAGGCTAGATCTGAACAATATGTAGTAGGAGCTGACATAATTTTTCCCAGACTGGCAAATAACAGGATTTGAAGAGTACTTCAATGCTTGTCCACTTGATGTCAGACTTGGGAGTGTTCTTGATAACTTCTTATGCTATTGCATATTGTCAGCACCGGCTAATGGCTGAAATATTGCCCAAGCGGCGTAAAACAATAACTCACTGCATATTGTCAGTATGTGAAATAAAGCGTGTCCTCTGTCAAGTACGCTGGGTTGCACTGGTAACTTTTGGAGGATTTACTTTAACTTTTAACTTTGTATAGCCTCACAATTGAAATTTGATAAATTTTCAAGATTATTTCATACACTAATATTTTTTTATGCACTTGATCGTCGGGTTGTAATCGTTATGTGCAAACAATATTAAAAAATGGCAAAAATGCACAAAAAACTTCTGCTGTACATACTCAAGAAAAAAACATCCCTCACATTTCCCAAAGTAGACTCCAGCCAAAGGCAGACAACACTGGTATCATGTTTAAAAACTGACAATATCTATCCAAAGTTATTCAAACATCAGCTTTGATATTCTGTACCTATGAATTAACCATCCCTCCCATTTCACAAAATAGACTGTGCCATAGCCCAAGGACTCTATAGTATCATGTTGCACATCAATGATAAAGTAACTGAAAGTGGATAAGTTTTGTTATCAATGTCGAAACTCCTATAGCCCATTGTTTGTCCACCATCTTCTTGCTGTTTACCCTCGTCTAAGTTTACCCTCCCCCCAGGATCATCAGTCTCTTGAAGACCCTCGAGGTCTCCTGGTCTCATGTCTCAGCCGTTGGCCTTTCACCCCTCTCATCTGTTGCTTTGTATGAGATACAGGGATAGCTGCTCTCGGCACAGTTACACATCGACTACTCTTGAGTTGTATTTATAGTAATTGCTTTACTTAGTATTGCAGCAGTTGCAAAAGTTGTCAGCATGTTGTCATGACTTTATGTACATGTGTATGTATATTATAAGTTACCATGTGTACGCCAATTTGATATGAAGATTAATCATGTGTCCGTGTTAAATATCAAACAAGACCTTAAGTCCTTGCCCTTGCAGACCTTACATCTAAAATCATATTGCCTAAGGTCTTTTGGACAACTGATTGTTTCTTCTCTCTGGTTTTCAAACCTTGGTGGCCGACAGTTTTGAATTCTAAATCCATGAAATTTTGGACCCTGCATTAGAATATTTCCCTTTTGTCTAAACTTTGACTATTTGTGTTTCAGCCCTGAAGGTGGAGCCACTAGATGTAAGGAGGAGGTGGCGGGGAATCGTAGCGACAGGAGGAATCGAAAGTAGCGATCACTCACTCGCCCAATCATGACCTCTCACGTTACTTTCGTCACTGGCACTGCCGAAGTCAAGAGACGAGGTATTTTGGTTTGTTTTGTTTTCAATGCATTTGGTATACTGGACCAAGAAGTAAAGCTAATTAGTGTTGAAGCTTGTTTGCTATTATGAACTATTATATAATCATACAGTTATATAATTAACCTCTTGGTTGCCTTCCTGTTAAAATCACCACAGATTTCAACTCAACTTCATCAAAATTATATTTGGTGACAGCTAGTCTTATTCAATGGCAAATCTAAATCACTGTGTTTTGTCAACTCTTCTGTGCCAGCTCTTCGACTGACTGCACCTGAACCATCAATAACCTTCACTAAAAGCCAACAAGAAGGCTGCACTGAAATCAGGATTTTTGCAAAGTCAAAATTAGCCATTGATTGAGAGCGGCACAAGTAATGTTGTGCTAGAGAATGAACTCTGAACCTGGCTTTCAATTATAATTATTACAGATAGAAAGAAATATCAAAGAAATATGACTCCTTTCAAACTGTGTCACGGCAATCTTAGTAAGACTGAGTATTCAATAAAATTTATGGATCGACATTACACAAGAAGATAGATCATGTTTACGACAGCCGCTGCAGCTACCAAGTGATAGATTTCTTCTTTGTATGCGCGGACTGCGACTCCGTCAATATTTGATCCGTTACGTTATTCATAACCAGCACTCCAGTATGTCTCAAAATACTCCGAAATTCACTTCCACGTTGACAGTCGACAGTGAGTTTGTTGACCATGCTTTGATGTTTGGCTGTTTTAGAAATTTAATGTTTACCACGGAGTGTGAAATTGCAGTTTGTATTTGGATAGCTTGAATTCCTTGCCACTAAAAAAGAGATTACAGTCTCTGCATGTCTGTTTAGACATGATGGTATGTAACGGTATGGGCTTATGTTGGTGTTAATTGTTGCCTCATTGTACTGTACAAGCTTAGATGGAATTGTAAACATAGATGAAAGCTGTTGTATCAATGATCTTGTTTTGAAGTGTTTATCATTTATTAGAATTTCTCTGAATTGTTGGTTTAAAATCTAAACATTAAGTTAAAAGACAACTGATTTTGCTAAAGTCATGTCCACTGTTTGATACAATTAATTGGATTTTGATTTAATAAATCTAGGATATTTAAATAATAATTATTTCAATCTTTAGAAATTGAAACAAATGTAAATAATTTTTACCACAAGTTCATGAATTAGAATTTCTCTGTTGATTGTTGTTTAAAATTTAAACATTAGAATAAAGTACAACTGATTCTGCTTAAGTTATGTCCACTGTTTAATACAATTTAATGGATTTTGATTGAATAAAACTAGTATATTGCTATAAAAAATCTTTCAATGATTAGAAATTGAATCATAGAAACGTAGAAAATTTATCAAAATCATTCAAAGCAACAATAACATAAATAAATAAAAGGATTAAGATTAAATGCTTTGGTTTCAAAATTCTCAACTGATTTCCTATCTTGCAGATTACAATGGATATGAAGAGATGGAGAAGCCAACAGTTAACTTTGTGGACGGGAAGTGTGATTGTTGCCCCTACGGCTACCACATCGACCTGGACTTCGTCAACTTCTGTGAGACTATAAACAATGGCAGCACGCTGAAGCGACTAAAGAGAATCCAGCGTGCCAAGCGGAAACTGCGGAAGTCAATGGAGGTGATGCTTCACCAGCAAGATCAGGCTCGTCTCCAGGAGGCGGGGACTCCACCTCCAGATGTAGTACACTCCACTGAGGCCAGTAGACTCATGAACATGGTGGAGTATGAGCAGTCCTCTACCCACAGGATACTCGATGAGATTGATTCCTCCGTGGATCAGACTATTGCCCATATTGACTATATGATGCGACCCACTCGCAAGCAGATGAGGTACTTCAGTTCAGATAGTGAGGACGGCATGAGTCCTGTGAGTCCATCACGATACAACACATTCCCTCTACGACGGAGCCCTAATGGAGATGAGTCTTCTCACTTTGCCACATCTCTGTCCACATCAGGTCGGACAGACTCTTTGAGTTCTCTGTCTTCAGTGTCAACGGTTTCCAGTGAGAACCCTCAAGGTCAAATTATGACCCAAGGAGGTCATGGGACTCATCATGCCTATGCCACAGCTACGGCTGAGATTGCCCACCCAACTCGCCAATCTCACCAAACTCACCAAACTCACCATTCACAGAGATACCACACAGTCACGTCTGCTCAACTTGCTGAAACCATGGCAACTCACTTCCCCCAGTCTGACAGAGATGGTGCTACCTCGCCTCAAACCACCACAGCCAACATCAGCAAGATGTCCCTGTCTGCCATCAGGGAAGCAATGGCCATGAGTCTGCAAAGGATGAAAGATCTGGAGGAACAGGTGAAAGCTCTTCCAATCCTGCAGGTGAGAATTTCTGTCCTCAAGGAAGAGAAGAGGCTTCTGATGCTACAGCTCAAAGCAAAGGGTAGCAAGCTTAACACAAGGAGTATTGGAGTAGGAGACAAAAATGTTCATGCTGTTGAGGTTGCAGAAGCTATGTCTATGACAAAGGTGATGTCAGTTCAGTCACCAGTTCAAAACATTCGGTTCCCAGATCAATTTGGAGAGCCCATGTCACCTCGAATGTCATCTCCTCTGAAGAGTCCTCCACCAACTCTGCCCAAACCAAAGAAGTCTAGAACAATTGGTTTTGGAGATCACAGTGTCACTGAACCATACCTCCTACGGCCTGATCTGCCAACAGGGTACACAATTAGAGAAAATCAAGTTCACACAGAAATCAGGACCCATGTCACAGAACGTGAGCACTTCTTCAGAGATATGCCTAGGTTGGAACCAACATTTGACCCCAATTTGAGGAGTCCAATTCCATCTCCAATGGATCAGTCAAGCCCTAAGACTCACATCACCATCAACCAGATACAGAGAGGAGGCCCCAAGGCTCTCACTCGCAGTGTTGGAGTCGGAGACGGCAATGTGTTCGATAACGCTGGTCTGCATATCCATGAGAAGGAACTCAGGACTGTTATAATTGGGCAGGGAGGTGCTGTGGGCAAGAGGAATGTTGGCGTGGAGTGTAAGGTTCCCACTCGGGATGTTGGTGTGTCCTATGTTTGTGATGATGAGAAACCAGCCACAAGAACAGTTGGTGTAAATGTAGACACTGGCAGTCTTATCACGTCTCTCAACTTCAAGGGAGAGGAACTAAGAGGGGCTCTCAGAGACATGCTCAGTAAGAATGTTCGATCCATTGGCACAAACTGCAAGTTCATGCCTCTAATGTCTGACGTTGGTACATCGTATGAACTCACTAATGTTGTCAGCATTGGAGTGGGAGATTGTCGCACCGATGTGGATGTTCGAGCTCGTCAAGTGATGAAGTCCACAGGAGTCAGTTGCCATCCTGAGACGACCAATCGCTATGTCGGCACAGAGAAGGGTTGGGCATTAGACCAAGCAACAAACACCCCAGTTCTGGACAAGAGGAATAAGGCCACTGCCACAGAGAAACCAAAGTATATCTACGGCTCTACCAACACTGAAAAGATTCAACAGAGAGCAAGCAGCAACCAAACTGACCTCAAGATATTCCATGCAACAGACCAACTGAAAAACGCCAGTTGTAATACTCAGAAAACTGCCTCCCAAACCATTGGCATCAACACAGATTCAAAATGTCTGCAATCTGACACATTTGACTATTCCATCACTTTCCAGAACCAGCAGGCTAATACAGCCTTCAGTGTGGCTGACCGAGGAGTCAACACAGACCGAGACAAGTACTCTGCAAAGAAGAGTCAAGTCAAAACTGTTGGAGTTGGTGAGGACAAAGTTGATACTGCTGTGGACTATAGACAGAGTGATTCAGGTGAACAGGTAACTAGAACAACAGTTGAAACGGTCAGCACTGTCCGAGGTGGTCAAAATACGTCAATTAATGGAGGTGGAAGCTATATGCCAGCAGACATGAGCAAGTTCATGACAGCAGATGGATCCTCCAGCGTAAAGTTACGGAAGGGCGGCATAAAATCTACAGACTCAACAAATTCTAACAGGAACAGCCTTGAAAAAAGAAAATCTGAAGACCTTGAAGAGTACAGATATTCTGAAGAGTCTTATATAATCCGTGGAGAAGATATTGAACATGGTGATTTTGAAATTGTTCAGGATCTGGGTGGTAGAGAAAAGAGACTGCTTACGAAGAAGTCAAAGCTTCCTCTAGACCAGGTTTTAGATATCGATAGCCCAACACAAAGCAAGTCTGAGAGTTATTCCTGGAAAAGTGGAGGAACTGACCTTGGCTTGTCCAAGAAGAGCTTTGAGAGGAAGATTGGTGCTGGGGGAGTGGAAGGTGAAGGTTACATCAGATATCTCAAGGATGACAAGGACCAGAACTCAGATGAACAGTCCTCTACAGTTGTCACCGAACAAGTAACTCGACAAAGTGGAGGCATCTTGAACTCTGCTGATGGGAGTTCGATGGTAGGAGATGGTTTGATGGATGGTCAAGGATCTACAGTTACGACCAGTATCACACGGCGGACAATTGGAGGTGGAAGTTCAGGCTCAGCAAGTGGGTCGATGATGAGTGGAGGATCTTCAGGACAAGGTACAGAAGTCGTCTCTAGAAGAATAAGTGGTGGGAGCTCTAGCTCAGCAGATGGTTCTATGATGATGGAGGGAGGATCTGGTCAAGGAACAACTGTGACAACACAGCAGGTATCCAGAAGGATCAGTGGAGGGAGTTCTGGATCTGCCGATGGATCATTGATGATGGGTGGAGGTTCCTCAGGACAGGGATCAACTATAACCACACAACAAATATCCAGTAGAATCAGTGGGGGAAGTACAGGATCTGCCGATGGCGACATCTCAACATCTGCATTCCAGAGTGGACTTCAACAAGATGGTTTCTCTCACAGTCGTGGCAGAAATCTGAAGCCATTGGAGACAACTACCGTACAGACCACCAGTGAGAGTGGGCAGGTGATTGGTGGAGGAGACCTGACTCTCACTGTGAGTCCAAGATCATCAAGACGAGGGATGTGGACAAGAGGAGGTGGCATCGAGGATATCCCCGGCTTCTCTCTCAGCACAAGTCCTACCAGACTGAGTGGCGGATCCTTCACTTCAGACTCAGGTGGTTCAGACTCTCAGATGTCCGAGAGTCGCGATGGGGGAATGAAAAAATCGTCCACCACAACCGTCACTACAAAAAGAAGTTCCAAGGGAGGAGAGACCGTCACTGTTGAAGAAACAAAAACAAATGATGGGGGGAAGATAACGACAACAACCAAAATAATTGGAAATCCTGACTTGTTGGACGGCAACATACAAAGCAGTGAACAGTCAGCAATGTTGAAATCAGGACTTGACAGTTTATCAGGGAATTTGACGACCTCACATTCAGATAGTTCTGGACACTTCTCTATGACCTCGAGCACATCTCAGAACGACTTTGATCAGGGATTGGGCGGTGACCTCAACCGGGACACAGTATCCTCGTCTCACAGCAGCGTCAACACCTCCTTCGACTCCGAGAACGGAACTCTGCGCTCCATCATGAAGAGAAGCAAGTCGGACACCCAGGTGAAGAAGGGAATCTCCTTTGCTTCTACAGTAGTCGGAGGGTAAGTCAATTTACATTTTTATATGCGATCTAGTCTCTCCTTACAGTTATTTCTTCAATTATTTCTCTCTATTTATCAATATCACAAGACACTTTCTAGGCTAGAAATACCAAATCCTGATAACTAAAACTGATGTTTTGGGACATGCTTTTTCAAGGTTAGTTTCAAGTTAGTTTTGAATTTAACATTTTGACTAAGGTTGAGAAGATTTTAAAACAAATTTGTTTATTTCCTTACTATAAAAAAACATAACAATACATTATTTATTGGTTAAAGATAAGGATACTTTGGATGAAGCAATTTTTTCACTAGGGGGTTTAAAGACAATGAAATATGGGTCCTTAATAGACGTTTATCCGAGTCAGAATTACTTGTAGACTATGTAGTGGGAGAATGAAAATAATATGTTTATTTTGAACACAATTTTCATTATCTTTTAGAGTCTACAAAAATTATTTGTAGGTGCTCAATTTTATGATATTATCTCTTCTCAGCCAAAAGACTTGCATAAAGGACAATTATTTGAAAACAAAAATAGATTCGCTACTCTTTTATCTAAGGAATTTGAAAAATATTTGATCATTTGTCATTTTTTGCAACATTAAATTGATTGCATTACATGCATTGCTGCAAAAAAAGACTAATGTCGTTCTCAAAGCCCCACTTACCAAACTGAAAGATGAAGGATTTTAAAAAAACATCCCATTATGGTTGATGTAAGATGAGATCTTGTACAAAGTATCTTTTTGTAATTCAACTCCACAAATACCTGTTTCGTGATAAACCTAAAATTTGATAAAACTGGATAACTTTTTCAGTCAACTTGGGTGGAATCTAAATTTTCACATTAAGGTGCAACAACCCGGCATGTAGATAATAAGCCTCTGTTTAATTTATCCAAAACTGGCATGTTTGCAGATTGTGACATAAATTTAAAACTCAACCACGTAGAATTGAATGTTTATTCTTAGTAAACATTGAATTCTCACCTATTGAAATACAAATGTGAGGGTATTGATGGATAATATATTGAGTCAATATTAACTGTTATCAGCATTCTAGGTAGTGCAGATATATATTTTATAATTTTAAATCTTTCTCTACAGCCTATATTGAGTAACAGCACTGATATATATAAGTAATAGATGTAAGAATAGGTCTATATTATCAGACATATCAAGCAGTGAATTAGACTTAAGGAAATCAACGGTGTGTTTGTACACTGATGTCTTTGTAATATAAGAGTATTTTCTTCCAGTTGTGTTTATTCTTTAAGTCTCTCTCTGCAGCCTATATTGAGTAGCAGCACTGACATATATAAGTAATAGATGTAAGAATAGGGTTATATTGCCAGACATATCTAGCAATGAACTAAACTTATGGACAGGAATTATTTGTTTTTACACTGATATCTTTGTGATATAAGAGGACTGGGGGGTTAAATTTCTTAACATCATTTTGATTCAAAATTTAAAACTTGTTTTCCCTATATAATGTAATGTTGTTTTGGGGTTTTAAATACTGCACAAACATTAAAATCTTTAAAAAATCATTGTTTCCTTAGGTATTTTAATATTTGTATTATAATAGTCAGCTAAGAAGTGGATTTCACCTATTCAGTGAATATCTTTAGCTCATCAGGCCTATAAGGCCAGATTTCCCAAAAATGTGCTACTGCCCCTTTATCTTCTATTCCAATGCAGAGTTGTTTCCTAGGTGGTCAGTTAAGGGGGTCCTTTTGACCCTTTCCTTTTACCCTTACAAGTGTAAAAGTTTCCTACTTCCCCAAGTTTTACGGGACACCAACCAAAAAAGGCGGGCAAATTTCCCAAGGACCCCCTCTAGGAACGACACTGCAATGAATAAGGTTAAATGATTAAATCATAGCATGTCACCAGTTTGACTGAGCATCAGACCAGCTGAAAGTGGTTCCTCTTCTGGGACATCCTGTGCAGCTTTGATACCAGAGTATGGGAACTAGATATCGTAATGATTGCAGAGCAAATCGTTTTGTGGGATAACTTCAAAGGGGAGGCTATTGTTATTAAAAGCTGAAGGTTCTTTACATCTCATTGTTTTGTTATTTATTTCTTTGCTTTGAAATCGTTTCTATGATTAATCGTGGTTCTAATTCAATGATTGATATTGAAGTTTAATCATTATTTACAGTCATGTTAAGAAATTGAGCTTCAGCATTGAAATGCTTTGGACATTTCATCCTTAAATTAGGTTAATAATGAGATAAGAAAGAAAGTTTGCCAATATCATCTAGTTAGTAGTAAATTCAGATTGGATACAAATATAATTTGAAAGTTTTGGATAACTGAAAGTGAACACACATCAACTGAACCAGATGATGAAAATTAGTGTGAAAATTAGTTTGATGTTGTAAAGCTTCTATACAACTATTGTGTTAATTTCTGTGTGCTTTACTGCTTTACACCTTTTGAGTAAGTTGCCTCACATAAATACCTAAGGAGATGTAGGCCTTACCCTTCACCTTGGTAGCATCCTTTATCAAGTAAGGATTCTGTTCATTGTAAATAGTTTTGCTTTGTATTGATTTGTCCTTCAGAACAGTTGAATTTTTTAAACAGTTTAACTCTCAAGTTTGGAACCTGTTTTCATCTTAATGCCTGAAAATTTTGCTCTCTGATCATGAAACACTACCTGTTGACAACTTACCTGCACAGGTAAAAGAGGAGGTTTTTAGGACCAGATATACCTGATAGTTAAGGCAACTCACCTGGAGAATGAACCAAGAAATAAGTGTACTTTGTGATGAATTGGGGGCCTTCAAAATCTTTATACAATGTATAAGTATTCTCATTTTACTTTAGATGTGATTATGGTTATTATTAACATGAATCAATTTTCACTGTGGTTGCTGGTGATGTCCAAATCAATAAGCAATGGCAATGAATATTTCAAAATGTTGAATTATTTTTATGCAAAAAAAAAAGGATTTGTTGATCAATAATCTTTGGAGGATATGGGTGTTGGCAGCATCATAAAGAATAAAATAAACATTGGCAGATAATGAATTTAAAATATTCAACAGCATGGAATTCAAAATTGCAATACTTTATATCAAAAACAGTTATCTTACAAAGGCTTGATTTAACAAGAAATTCATAACCGCTTCTCCTACAAAATTATTTTGAGAGAACATCAATGATTGAATCACACGTTTATGTAAAAATGATATTTTGCAATGATGCAACTACGCTTATCTAGTATATCATCTGACAGAATATTTCTTATCCTTGTAATCAATTCTGTCCTAGTTCTATTCCATAGATGTCTGTATATATTGATTGGGAGCTATTTTATTACCATTATTAGCTGAATAAGAGCAGACGGTTTCCTTATGTCGTAATCAACTCAACATGAGCGATAGGCATACTGAGGATTTCATGGCTCTTTTAAACACAAGTTATGATTTATTGGTAAAAGACATTTGATAGGTTCTTTTTTTAAGAGGTTTATGGAAATCATGAGAGCCAATTAACATTAATTTAGGGACAGGTATGAACAGGTATGAGCTTCCCTCGAGTACGAGTTGTAGTTTAGATTCTTTTGTATAGGAATTCCTTTCAAATTGTGTTGATGAGATATGCAGTCATTATGCAGAAATGTGTGGGATCAACTAAGGTTGAATAAAGTTTCAAGAAGAATAGTTGCTTTGTTGCTCAACATGCAAATTATCAATACCATTTGAATATATAATTTTCTCAATGTTTAAACATAATTTATCACACTTGAACAGTTTAAAAAAAAAAATGTTTTAGTTTCATGTAAACTCTTAAATTAAATAATGTTTTACAGTATGTCTATTGTTATGGGGGTGAGGTTAAGTGACTTATGGTTTAATGCCGCTTTCAAGAGTACCGGTATTTCACTTATTTCAATTTTTAGCCTGGGGGAAAGCCTGCAAGAGCATATTGGCTTATCATTGCGGTGAAAGCTGCAAGCTGGAACTAGCGGACCATGGGTGGTACTGCACTGCAATTCAGTATAGCATTGCGTCCAAACCTTACTGCGTGTAGAACAGTTCTCTACTGAAGTCAAAGTTGCAGAGTCCCTAGCATGTTCTATATGAACAATTTTAGAATATTGTGTATGATGTGCTCAGGACCGAGTCTGAATCTTCTAGCGGGGAGGAGTCTGAGAACGAGGGGGGAGCAGAGTCCGACAGCAGCTACGAGGAGGGGTCGTACGACGGACGTCAAGGCAGCATTGTCTACCAGTGCAAGGATGATGAGGCAATCGCCAAAGGGCTGCCGGGCGCCAAGATGTTCGACCAGAATATCAGAGAGACGTGAGTGTTTTGTATATGAAGATTTGTGATCAAGGAATTGTGTCTAGTAACTGATATGAAGAAAGTGTAAATTATTGTTTTAGAAGAGCAAGGCTTATGCTTAAAAATCCATGATGTTGTTGTAAAACTCATCCGGTTCACTTCTGAGTCTGATAATTCCTTTTCCATTTTCTATGTAGATAATTCATATAGAATTAGCTTGCAAATTGCCTTCTTCAGCTACAATGATCATCAATAATTGCTTTATGATGTCAGTCAACAAAATACGGGATCCTCACTGAAACA
Source organism: Steromphala cineraria (assembly GCA_916613615.1). Taxonomy (NCBI): domain Eukaryota; kingdom Metazoa; phylum Mollusca; class Gastropoda; order Trochida; family Trochidae; genus Steromphala; species Steromphala cineraria. Next base: position 33,274,845 of record OU744722.1, on the reverse strand, counting down.
ATCGTCTAAGAAGGCAAAAGTGACAAGTGCACATGTGCACATATTGAACATTCTTAGATGTAGAAATAGTTATCTCTAATTAATTTTTGTCAGATCTCAAGATTGAATCAATGATCACGTCATACCAAGTTTGGTTCAAGATCTAAAACATCTTTTCTGGCTATAACTCATTGCTTGCAGCAGGTATTCAGCCTATAACATTGAGTGTTTTTGTGCATTTAGACTTATGCCAGTTTTCCCCCCACAGGTTTGAGCTGAGTAAAGAGATGAGGACAGCATGTGATGTGATTGCCAACTACCTGGTCGACTCAACCACAACAAAGACTTCTGAACTTGTAAGTTGGGAGGTAACTCTCCTGCAAAACTGCAACCAATCGCTGGTCCAAGGATCCTAGATATTAAAGTGACACAGAGTATCTTTCTTAAAATTCTATTTGGTTTTGACAAGTCACAAAACATCTAATATGCTGATTAAAGTTCATATCTTATCACTGGACTTGCAAATCTATCCATTTATGCTTTATATCTCTAAAATGCTTGATTTTATCTAAAATCAAATAAACATCTAAAATAGGTTTAATATTCGAAATTACACATCCAATTAACCTACCTACATAAGTTACAATACATAATAAACTCTTTCGAATCAAATATATCTTACTGCCAGCTTTTGACAAGGTTTCAAAATTACGTTTGGCGAATTAGCGCGCTCCACTCGAGCCACATTGTCCGGTTTTCGATCAAAATCAGGACTTTGAATGGCCGTATTATCGCTCAAATGTACCGATTGACCTTGAACTTGTAATTTTCAGTAACAGTTAGTGGTTCCCGATGTAATAACATCGATTTCAAAATTTGACATGTGTGATCCAATCAACATACTCTGTGTCTCTTTAAGTAAATGAATAAATGATATATCAAATTTGTGAAAAACACTAAAGGGAGGTAACTCTGTTACAGAATAGCAACTTGTCAGTAGTATGTACTGAAGAAATCGTCCCAGATTTTGTATTCTTGAAATGCTTGTAAAATAAGCTCATTAAATACAAACTTAAAAAAAAAGCAGATACTTTGCTATGCTAAAGGGAGGTAACTCTGTTACAGAACAGCAACCTGACGGTGGTCCAGAAGGAATGGTTCCAGGCTTCCAGTCAGAAGCTGTCAGATCCGTACCAGGTCGAGGACTATATGTCCTCCTTCAACGAGATCTCCAAGAAACTCCTCGAATATGTTGTCAATATCGCGGATCCAAATGTAAGTCCAACAGGTTCATCTTTTAAGTCACACAGCTAATCTTATCATTTCAGTGGCCACATGTAATAAGCAGGGTTTTTTCCTGCTTATATTCTTGTTGATTTGGATGTATTTTGATTACTTCAGCTTTATAAACAAACAGCTTTGTTCAACAGAAGGTTATATTTCCTTCCTTGCCAATCTTATTTCTAAAATGCTCTCTTTCTGTCTTTTCTCTCATCCTTTAGATCCCTTTCTCCCTGATCCGTCTACTCTCTTTTGGATGGCAACATCCACCTGTTAAAAAGCTGAAAAATTTGCTGACAACACGTTAAACCCCAACTTACTCACTCACTATTTCTAAAATGAAGTAGCTAATAAAGTAACAATTTAAACAGCAATTTTCTTAGTAATATAAAAGTTTGATCGATAATTATTGATTAGTCAACACATTTTTGTACTATTTGTGACTTTTCTACATTTCAGGGTAACACATCTCTCCACTACGCCGTCTCAAACTGCAATTTTGACGTGGTCAGCCTCTTTTTGGATTCCGGAGTAGTTGACGTGAACAAGCAGAACAAGGCGGGGTACACGCCCATCATGTTGGCGTCACTAGCGTATATCCAGACACAAGATCAGATTGAGGCTGTACGAAGACTCTTCAGACACGGAGATGTTAACCTCAGGTCCTCTCAGGTAGACAAAGAAGATTTCATCTTGATCATGTTCCTGGTTTATTTCCACTATCACTTCTGCGGCAGTGCCATGGTTAATTTCAATTTCTATATAAAGATCAAAGGCCTTACCCAATAAGTATTGTTTTTGACAGACATCTCAGATGGAAAATTCAGAATTCATCTTGTGACATGTTTTGTTTTATCTTATATACAGTAGAACATAATGTATAACAAACTCCAAGGGACAAAAGAAGTTAGTTTGCTATATCCGTTGTTTGCTACACACGCTTGGCTGCCATACATAGGCCTTTCGACGGGACTTAAAAATTAGTTCACTATAATGATTATCCGATAGTTCGCTATATCCGAGTTTGCTATATCCGTGTTCCACTGTATCTATTCTGCCATAGTTCAGTAAATGAAATAAGGCCTGTAACAAAGTTGGGATCCTGTTTAATTTTGTTTCAGGCTAGTAACATTTTGAGGTTTTCCTTCATGTTTACCAACAAAATCTACAATAACCGGACTGACCTAAAGATTGGTATAATATTCATATCTTTCAATGTTTGTAGGCCGGTCAGACAGCGCTGATGCTAGCGGTCAGTCATGGTCGCACCAATATGGTGGAGATGTTGCTGGACTGTGGGGCAGGGGTCAACTCTCGGGACAACGACGGGTCAACTGCTCTCATGTGTGCCTGTGAGCATGGACATAACGAAATCGTCAAGCTTCTCCTGGCTCACCATGGCACTGACGCTAACCTCACAGATAATGTAAGTGTGATGGAGGGAAGATGATGTAGTCTTTGTCTCCTCACTGAGATTGTGGAGCACTTCATGGGATGTGAATACCCGAACCTGATTCGTTGCAATCAAAGCTAATCGTTTGTTGATGTTTTTAATTGAAAGTTTTAGCTGTGCCTATACCAAATTCAGAAATTGGGGATTTTGAATGAATCATGAAGTGTTGGCCACATGTGACAGAGGTTAACTCGAGAAGAAATGACTAGAGAGGTGTTAAGGGGAATTAAAGGAAGGGGAACCTTGTAAATGGATTGGAGGCAACTTTTATACACATATATTGCTGAATGACACACATATGTTTTGAGAGAGACTTGCTTAACAGTAAGGATTTTCATGTAAACTATTTTTTTATTCTAAAGTTTCAAATTATGTTTTAGTCAAGGTTGGCATTTGTTAATGTCTTGTTGTGGCTGGACCTTAAATACTTCTTATGATATATTCTTCATCACTGATTTTCAGGTTCATTACCCAAAGGAGTTTTTAAAGTTGAAAAATGATTGACTCTTGGATGTTGATAAGACCCTGATAAGTTGATGTTATTGACAAGAACAGTTATGTTATATCTGTTAGATAGATATCTGTTTTGATAGATAGATTATTAATTCTTAATGTGACATCACTGTCCTAATGCAGATCCATCCGTCGCTAATACAAATGGCGTATATTGATCAACGCCGGCCGTCTAACGGCTGGTAATATTGGCAGGTAACATCATGTTGTAGATAGGTTTCGTACAATGAATTGTCACCGTGAAACACTGAACAGAAGAGAAAATTTGAATTTATTCAGAAATATCTATAATATTTTTAGACCACTTTTTGTTCAAAATGACTTACTAGTTCTAACTATTCAAAACTTCTTGACAAATATTAAAAATAAAAAAAAATTTAATCAACATTTTAGTCATATTTAATAAAATATTAAAAAAAATTATGATTCTCTCTACTGTTCAGTGTCTCCATATCAAGCAAAGTGTTTTCACCCTTTCATGGTCAACTCATTTATTTTTTTCAGATCTTCGTCTAGTTTATTTATCAACACAATGTATTTTGTTGTACTCATGTCATATGACTCATCTTTATTTTCGATTTTATTTTATTTTTGCACATGCTTTTCTGTTTTATTTGCATGATTTGCTTGACTTATGTTTTGTTGTCAGGACGGCAGTACTGCTCTCTCAATAGCCATGGAGGCAGGACATAAAGATATCGGTGTTGTTCTTTATGCACATCTTAATTTCTCCAAGACGTCGCCTGTAAGTTTGCACTTCTGTCAGCCAACCCATTAAACTACCCTTAGAGATAGCCCAATTCACATTCTGATGAAATCATAATTTTACACCCTTTTCCTTGACCTGATAGGGTAAATATTTGGATTTTTTTTACAAAATCTTGTGGTTTAACCCTAAATGTTTTACTATTATCACTGCAAATTGTTGATACATAACCTCATTTCTGAGCTTTGAGGCCAAAAAACTTGATATCAAATTTTGAAAATGTAAATTTCATATATCAAATGTGCCTAGTTTTTTTAGTGAAAATCATATTTGGTAAATATCAAATTTTCATATTCATACGTGAAACTGGATGAAGGTTAATGGTTTCATCAGATTGATAAAAAAAAGATCCCCTTCACCCGACCCCCCTTATAGAAGAGTTCATGCAGTAAAAGGCATGGTATGTTCAATATAGCATAAAGGAAAATCCCTTCTTTTCCTGCACACAGACATGATCAAAAGAATGTTCTCCAATGTATGCAAAATACATCCTTTCCTTTAGAAATATTGTGAATGTTTTGCACAATGTAGAAATATGATGATTTAAATTGGAGATTGCATTTGTTAAGGGGAAGTAACCCAATTTTTTCGAAGGACGTTCCGGTTTGCTTTGATATTTGAAAACTTGGGGGAAATCCATCAGAACTGAAAATTGATAAGTCAAATTTAGCCAAGATAACAGTCAAATTTAGCCAAGTTAATTAATTTATTAATTGTTTACCAACGAGTACCAAACAACCTTAATATGAAGACAATATGGCATAGTCCTTTGGCATAAATTTTCTAATGTTTCTTATATATATATATACAAATTATGCAAGTATTTCTCTGTCCCACCCATAACAACTTGCATCTTAATATTCAATTTAAATACAATCCTTACAAGGAAGAAATCTTTTACTATTGAAAAAGGAGATTTTATCAATTTACTTCTTTGTCATATTTAAATCTTCTTGCCTTACCATATTCTTAAAAATTTCTCGACATCCCACAACTATTTATGAGTTTACTATTGCACTTTTCCTTGAGTTGCCTATGATATTCTCTGTTTGAATGTTTCTCCTCTCTGAGTGTGCATGTTGATGTTTATTCTAGGGTCTGGTACGGAAACGCAAGAGTTCGAGCTCGCCCACCCCAAGGTAAAAACACTGCCACATCAGCTGATCAGCTTTATATGTGTAGCTTGTATTTTTTAACTTGTGAAGATTTTTTTTTCCATTTCAAGTTCAACCAGCTTGTGAACAATTCTGATATGAGCATTTCTAGTCTAAAGGACAAATTGCTTATGAAAGAATTTTTTAAACATAAAAAATTTAATCTTTGGAAATGATTTCAATAAATTCATTGCGATGACAATAGGGTCTACATATATATATATATATATATTCTAAGATTGTAGATTAATAGTTTCTGTATTTAAGAAAAAAAATTATTTATTGGTTATTAATTTAAGTTTTGTTCAAATTTTGAACTCATAGATCTTTCTTTTAAAAACATTTACGTCTCTATTAGAGAAAAATATACCGATGCAAAAGGTTTTTGTTTGAAATTTTAATATTAGCTTACTGAATATGATGAAACTACTTACTTGCAGTTTATAAGGTGTTCAGTGCTGTTGTGAAGTGTAAGTGTGAGGATCCTGCAAACAGTGCATTACGATGATCTCAGGACATGCTTCATAAACACAAACCCTTGTACCAGATGTAGAAATTTCATTACCTCCATGCCATAAATGGCTGCAATAGTGTGCCAATGGCACTTTAACTCACTCACTCATTACATACGACCCCACAAATAGCTGCAATATTGTACCAGGGTATTAGACACCAACTCACCTACTTAATTATTATTATTAATATATGACAACAATATGATTATATTCTAAATATTATAAAAATTATCACTCTTTTTAATAGTGTCATGCTAATGGCTGAAATATTGCCTTAATTACTGGTAATGGTGCTAAACACCAACTCACTTGTTTATTATCTCCAAACTTGACACAATATGATAATAATCTTAAAATTTGGTTTAAAAATCTGGTTAGTTTAAAAAGATTTACCAGTTCTTTCTGAAATACAGTAGAACTCGGATATAACGAACTCCAAGGGACCAAAGAATTTAGTTCGCTATATCCGAGTGTTCGCTATATCCATGTTCGCTATATCCGTGTTCTACTGTATGTCCAAAATGGATTAAACACCAACTCACTCGCTCTTTATCTCCAAAATGACACTATATGATTATAACCTAAAATGTAAAGAAAAGAGAGTTTGAAAATCTTTTCTGTTTAAAATATTCTACTAGGTCTTGTATGTGCATTGGTCAAGTAAGATATTCAAATCAATTTAAGATATATCTTATCTTATCACGTCTCTGTGATATTTACCCCAGGTTCATGGGGGTAATTTTAAGATTCTGTACTTAAAACATTATGTGTATAAACTGTGTTTAACTGACATATTGTTCAAAACATGTATAACATCAACTCACTCCTGTATAAACTGGAATATCCCCTTGAATATAATTTCCACAAAAACACCTTCAAGGACTGTCCCTTTAACCAAAGCTCAGTTTACAAGATACAAAGGGAGGTAATAAAATTTCTTGCTAACTTACATGGGTGTTTGTAGGTTTACAAGCATTTCCTTTAGATTTGTCAGCAATGCTACAGTACGCATGTGTAGTTTCTATCTGTACAGTCTAGCTTATCTTCACTAATATCGGTGCATCTTGATTATCTTCCTGTCTTTAAGTTTCTATTTAATCTCATATTTATTCCTTATATATTATTTTGTTGTTTCTTTATCATGATATATATTTTGTTTCTTAATCATTGTTAATCATCTTTGCCTAATCAATGATTTGCTTTCATGTCATTTGCAATCTTTATCATTCCAGCAGAAATGTCTTATATAATTGTTTATCTCATCTTTTAAAAATATAAATTTGTGTTAAAGTTGTTGTAATAACTCTCTCAAGATGGTTTTTAAAACTTGAATGAAATGATTCTTAACCAACATCTTTAACATCTTAAATTATTAATGACCATTTGAAATTTAGGAATTTCATTTGCAAGAATTACTTACTTACTTACAATATGACTTATTTTAACAGTTAATTGGTATTGATAAAAGAGTGGCAAATTTACTCTCATTACATCATCAGGATCATTGATATATGTTTATTATCAGATAAAGATAAGTTCACAGGAAATAAACTAAGATAAAACCTGTTGTAAAAGGTAAAATTAAGTTTAGCTCTTTATCAAATGTTTCTTTCTTTTGAGTTTAGCTTGTTGGAAACTTTCGGTTTTGATAAACATGGAATTAAATGGAGTGGAAATTGTAGAATATTTCATAATACAAAATAATAATCTATTGTTCTTGGTATTGATAATACCCTAATACCTTTAATAGCTTAGATAGCAGAATTATTTGAATAGCTATTTAGTCATATGTCTATCTTAACTTTTTTCTATAACCGTTAAAAAAACTAACTTATGTTAATCTTTATACTCAATTTTCTAAATTTTGTTTCTATGCATGTATTAACATTGGAGATGGTAAAAATTATAATAAAATTTAACATTAATTATGTATTATGTATGTAATCATGATATAAATATAATCAAATGTGGATATATACGACTTCTTTAGTTGTTGCCCAAACCAATTGATGCAATATATAAAAACCAGTTAACATTTAAAAATCTTGTATTGAAATTTAATTTCATCTCATTTATCATATTTCATCAAAGAAGTTTTAATTCAGCAACTTACTCAGCAATTAAAATGTACACAGCCTCAAAATGGAGATTTGCCAATTTACGCCAATAGGGTTAATTTTACGTTTCTTACATTTAAGGCTAAGTTCTTTCCATAAAAAAAAAATTTAATTTAAATCTTGTCTCTTTTCCAGTCTTCTGTCCCGCTAGCCCCAGTGATGGAAACCATGCTATGAGAAGATCTTCACAAGGGAGACAACTCTAAAATTGTGCCATTTATAGACTTGCTTCATACCTCCATAGAGCGGCTATGCAAACTTTAGCCAGTTTACAATTTCTCGCTGTTCAGATACTCTTTGTAGCTACCTCGATATTGTATATTAAGTAGACGTAGAAACATTGATATTGACATCTTCTTACTTACCGGTATGTCAATTGTTATATGAAGTTATGAATCCGGATTAGAATGATATTAAATAGAAATTGTACAAACAATATTTTATATGCCATTTATACGAGTTGCTTGAGGTAAATGTTTTTTATAAATAAATGACATTTCCATGTGTAGTTTAATTCTTAGCCTTTGTCAACAGTTAGATACAAATTTTAGCTTTTAACCATGCAATTGTTATTGAATTTTAATGTGTTTGATTGTTTTAACTCGTGTACAAGACAAATGTAGTTCGACTAGGGACATTTGAAGTCAAATGCCAAAATGTAATTGTACAAGTAGAAATTTAACCCTTGAAATGTGTACATTCTGACACCAGGGATTAACCCCTGATCCCACAAATGGCAGCTTATGGTTAGAGCTTCCTAGTTGCTTGTTGGCATTAACCCTTAAAGAGCTGTGTGCGACTCTCACTTTATGGTGCTAATATATCTCTTGCTCACCTCTATATGGGTTAATCTTCAAGATCACATCTTGTTCTTTTGAGCAAACTTGTAATTATTCTTGTAAATAAATGATGCTCAATTAACCCAAGAAAGCCATATAATGTTGTTAAAGGATCCAGCCTTTGTGAAAATTGGAAGATTTTGTATGACCTCTGAATTAAGACCATATATAATATTTTGTATGACAGTTGAATTCAGATCACATGGAATGTTTTTTGTAACAACTGAATTCAAACCATATGAAATATTTTGTATGACGGTTTATTCAGATCATATGATTTTTCTGTACAGCAGCTAAATTCAAACCATTTGAAATACAGTTTCTAATCCAGATCATGTGAAATTTTTGTATGATTTCAATATGGATCATACAACACTTTTTGTAAAATTTCTGAATTAGATCATGTGAAATAACAGAATTCAGGAAATGGTTGGATGTTATGTTCAATTGCCAAGTTACACAAAGGTGAACATTCAATTCATATATGCAAACAGATTTTGGAGTAAAATGTGAGAATTCTTTAAGCTCTGCTCCAAGCTTTCATTTAATAGATGTAAATATATATCACATGACATGTGAGTGAATGTCTCATTGGACAAATCTGTGTTTCAGACCTAATGACAATGTGACGGCTATAGTTGTATATAACAAGGGTGGAGACCGGGTTGTCTTTTGGGTCCTTGTCTTTTGGTTGTGTGAACTGAGGAACTAAGATGATCTCACAATGTGAAGTGAAGACAGGGTTGTGATAAGTGCTTGTGTTCAATTTAGTTCCCCTCTCCTCATCTTCTTCTGGTCTCTGTTTATTTTTCAAATCTTTTTAAAGGTTCTTCACCTCAAATTTCCTATTATTGATCTGATTTCAACATTTTACTTCTATGAATAATCAACAATATAAAATGTGAATTATTACCCATGTCATAATGTCTCACTAATATTTGTTCAAAATAGTCTCAAATTTAGAAACACATATTTCCCTCTATAAATATAAATATTGGCAAGCCTCTCAAGTTTTATATGGATAATGGCAACTATTCTTGAACTTTTCATAGCAACCAAAAAATTGGTTTATGTGAAAATTTCAAAAATAAGAGTCTTGTGTTTGAGACAGATAATCCTTCAGAGACTGTTACTGTTATTTGTTAAAACGGACTTGTTTGTGGGTCATGCAGCAAAGAATTCTTGGAGGGTCAAAATTGAATAGTCATTCCATGACTTTCAATGATCACAATGCCAAGATATCTTTGTTTTATGACACCTTTGTTGCCCATTTCCACAGACAGAAAAAGAGGCTTAGGTCTTTAAATTTCTCACAATATTGGAATAATTGACTATATTTCTGTTATCTCTGCATGTTGGTAGAGGGGAAGGCCTATTGTAGACGCTTAATGCAAAGTCTTCATGCTTTGTATTCAGATACAGACTGCATTTAATTGTAAGAACTTAGATGTTTGTACATTGTTATAGATTGCCTTGTATAGTAATATATTCATTAATCATGTATTTATTAATATGTTGATGTGGCCATTCTTAAGAACCATGAAAACTTAAATTCATTCCAAATATTTGAAATTAATTGGGAAAGACTCTTCCTTTGAATTTGATTTTATCTGTTTACTTGAATTTATTACATCAAATATGGTAGAAAAATGACAGGTTTAACAATTTGGTGTCATTATTATGAAATTTGAAGTTAGTTTGTTAAATAGAATTTAACAATTATAGTTTTTGATCAAGCTTTCATATGCATTTTAAGCCTGTCTCGTTTATTCACAATGTGAATTTCAAAGATAGATTAAAAATTTATCTTGATTTTAATTTGAATTGTAAAGTTTCAATTTGAAATTTTATTTATAAAGTTCAATTTGAAATTCAAATTTTATACTTCAATTTGAAATTCAAGTCATGTTAGTTATTTCAATTCATATTTATCGTAGAAGTTCATTTCTTGCCAATAATGCTTTCATAGTGATTTGAAGTGTCTATTTTTAATGGCTAATGGCATAAAGCGCAGTATCCTCAATCAAGTTTCATATTCTATTACTTTGTATCCGGTTTGAAGTACTCCAAATACACACTGTAAAACAATATCTGACATACCAGGAGCATAAGATATTAATGATATATATGGTATCTAATGAGTGGTTATGTATTCATGCAAGTTGTCTTTCTTGGTGGTAGATGATTGGCTAATGTATTTCAAGAAGAACTATTCCTTGACTAATTGTAACATTCCTTTATGTTTGAGTGCTATTTCAGCTGATTTTGATATTTTAGCTCATTTTTATTGTCTGTCTTGTTTCAAAGGTTTCCAATAGACTGAGTTTTCTTTTAAAGGCGTATACTATATGTCAATTTGGGTTTTATTTTGTTCATGAAAATCTACCAAAAACTTGAAACTGTTAGAATTAAAAATGTGAATCACAACTTTTTGCTTCTTTCGACTTAAAATTGTTTATTTATTTAATTTGCAGCTTATTCGGTTGTTTTTCCTTGTATTGAGACAGTTCTAAGATCTCTTCATTGGTTGTGTTTTATTTCATTTTTCGTTATGTAGAAAATTTGTCTTGTATAGTAAGAAAATTCAACATTTTATAGTTAATACTGGTAGTTTCCTCAAGATTTGGTGTAAATATTTCTAATTGCATTCCATTTTAGTACAGTTGACGAATCATTTATTTAATTTTGTTTATATTGTTAGAATGATAAACACAAATGGTTAAGTGGATTGGAGAATTCCATATATGTGCCTTAAGAGTTTTCAAGATGTTATGAAGTTTTAAGCTTTGTTTCCATTTCAGTTGAAAAGTTCAATTTTCAGAGTTGTTCCTGGAAATTTCACATGTTGTTATTTTAACTCTCTCTGTCTCCTGTATATGTACCATGTATTATATCTAACCCTGTAACAGCCACATATCACTAGTCTATCAAGCAATAAACTTTCAATATGAAAATATGACTGTGTGTTGTGTTTTTCTCATTTGTAAGCACGCCGCTAATGGCTGAAATATTGCCAAAGCGGCTTAAAACAATAACTCACAATTTGTAAGAAATTTAGGCAATTCATGAGAAATTTTAAAGAAACCAATACTCCCCAATGTATCCATCTGCATTGCTGCATTGTGCCAAAAAATTTTGCTTTGATTAAAGATATAGAAGATAAAATATTTGTGTCATTATACTATGTTTACGACAATGAGTGCCTAAATATAAGTATGTCCCGAGGTTGAGGGATATACTGATATTTAGGCACCTGTAATGTATAGATAGTATGTCATCGGCACAAATATAATTTTCTTTTTTATTACCTTTGTCCTATAATTAAAGAATACTCAAAATTTTTGGAGCATATGGCCCTGTGGAACACATCATCATTTGCGAACCTTTACGCTAAAGCATTGTTGTTGATGAGGAAACGTATATGGATGACAACTTCTTTATTCATGATATGCGACGTTTCATCATCTGCTTGAGAAAGACACAAGTAACTGTGTCGAAAAGTCGCATATCATGAATAAAAAGTTGTCATCCATATATGTTTCCTCATTATCAACATCTGCTTGAGAACGACACAAGAAACTGTTTAGAAACGTCGCATATCATGAATAAAGAAGTTGTCATCCATATATGTTTCCTCATTATCATCATTCCAACTTCTAAAATGCCCCTTAAAGAAGCTAAAGCATTGTTTATAACATGTCATCGCAATGAAAAATTGTATATTGCTTTTGGTATCATAGAAAATTTGAACCCTGATATGACTGCCCTTAAAGATAGTAAAAACAATTATGACGTTTTTTTATGTATTGATTCTTATAAGGAATTTAAGGATTTACAAGGATTTAAGTCAATGCTACCCCTGCAAGACATAACCTGCTCTTGTATCCACCACTGGCTAGTTTGAATCTTGCTGCATTACACCACAATTTGGTTATTTATATAAAGCACCCTCGTTAATAATTAAAAGAAACCTAAAGAAACTTTGATTGATCAGGTTCAGGTTCCAGTAAAAAGTTGTCAACTACAGCAAGAAAAGTAATTTTCGGAGATAAAAGTTTTACCTTGTGGTGAAGTGAGCTGTGAAGCGAAACTGGTCATGAAAATTGACAAACTAATACAACATGCTTTGAAAACAATTCTTTTAAATCAAGTTTGTCAAACTTCTGTTTGCCAGTTACTGTTGAACCACAATCTTTGTCAATGAAAGGATTTCAGTCCTGCCTCTCTAATACATTGACTTCTTAAATAGAACTGATTTGCCTACACAAACCTGAAAATACCAATGATAAAAATATTTTTCGGAGATATGTTTGTCCGAGGTTAATTTGTAAAATAAAACTGAAGCGCTCATAAAATATTTCTAATAACCATGATAGCAACAACAACTGCTAATTAACGGCTAAGTTATGCTCGTGTCCATCAAATGGTAAGCGAGATGTATTTCTCTCTAAAAAATGTATTGTTGGATTTATCAGTAGAGTCCATGAAACCAAACATTGGGAATATTGTTCCATTGTGGTATTGTAATTTGATTCTATACGACTTCTTTACATCTCTACAATTATAATAATGAGGGAACAACCACAAGCACTTGATGCATTAGCAGTGCTCATATACTATATAGTATATGAGCAATATCCATGCCCAAGGTGCTTGTGGGAACAACGTAAATATGGATTGTTATATTTTTTTATAACACTCTCTGCATTATTTAAAAAATCCTGTACTCAATCTAAGTCTAGTTCCTTTTAGAACGTGAAATTAATAAGTCAAACCGATTTCATATTTCTAACATAAATTTCGTCTATCATAATCATAAATATTAACTTTTATCGTATTTCTACTTGGCTTAATAGTGTCTAACTGAAATATTTTTTCTTCATATATTTAATTTACTTTCGTCAACAACTTAGTATACACACAATGTAACAAACAAATTTAGAAAATGTATATTTTAATTTGTCTACGAACCCAACGTGTCTACTTCTATGAAACCGTTTTTCTACTAAAACATTTTGTTCCCAAATATACTACCACGGACAATGTATGCAAATTACTACACTACTCAAAAGAATATAAGGAACACTTGTATTGTGTCTCGTATATACTTAATACCTCAGTGCGTGGTTAAGTTATTAATTTTGTTAAATAGACACTTTCTAAATTAATGACAAATTGGAATCAAATCCTGCGTGTAATGCGGTTTCTGTATAGAGCTATGACGTCAGAAACAAGGCAGGGTCGAAAATGAAATCGCAGGATGTCCGAAGGCCCAGGTTCAAAACATTGCGGTCTTGGGTGATTTTATTGCTTTGAAAGTGATCACTAATGTAGCGAAAAAATATGCATGTTGATGCGAATAAAACTTCAAACAAAAAATGTTCTTTGAGTTGCTGAGTTAGTGGAAATTATATTACTACTTTGGTGTTCTTTTGAGTAGTGTAGTATAATATTCGACTTGAAACCCCAATGTGAGATCGAGCATTCGGGACACAGTGGTTGGAATCTCGGATTTTACTCTATAAAAACATGATATAAGAACATCCGTAATTTTGCTCTCCTAGATCGTTTTGTACGTTGAGATAAACATATTTCGAATTTGAACGAATCTGTAAAGAAATATATTTTTAGAATGATTCTCGATCATGATAACATCATATGAGCGCAAAAGTCCAGATTTGTATTTTTCATTTTTCAAATCCATTATTTGAACCCCCTGTTTCGAGCGACGGGCACCTGCTAATTGAAACTTCACACATTGCTTGTAAACTCGAAACTGTTCGGAGCTTGTCGATCTGACGTTACTCCACGAGATTTGACGCACTTTGACAGTGACGTCACAAAGCTAGCACAGCCCGCCATTGTACTTGAAGCACAAATTGACGTCAACCTTCTTGAAGCTGTCAAAACAGAATGGACACGGTGGTTCAAGTTCTGCTACCCTTTGTTGTTGTGAAAGGACACCTAGTGCCACTGACACCGTCGCAGTTTGCCCTTTCCCAGCAGAGTCCTCTACTTTTCAAACAGACAATGTCGGAAGTGGTTGAGAAGGTCAAGGAAGAAGTTCACATGACGCAGCTAGGAAGTCTACCCATCCAAGTATCATCAAGCGTTCAGCGCCAACTCTATCGCACCAGAAGACCCTTGTGTGTCAAATCCAGACCATCTGTGACTCAATCGGAAGAAGAACCAAGCTCTACTTTGACCGCACCGGAAGTAAAAACAGAATTTGAAGATGAGTCCACAAATGTCAGCGATAAAACTGAAGACGTTGGCAAGAAAAACGGTCTTGTATGTGCCAGCTCGGAGAGTCTCTGTAACCCCGATACCATCCTGAATGGAATTGCAGACAATAGTGTTTCACTTCAGCATTCATTAAGCAGTTGAGCTCCAACAAAAGACATGCTGAATGAATAATTCATACTCATATGCGGATATTTATAGCATGTGTCATGTGACATTACAATAATTATGGTTTATATCAAAGATCAGACACATCATGTGGAATTGTATTATGCGTTTATTTGTTACAAAATGTGTTCAGAAGTTTTACACGCAGGAAGATTCACACCTTTTAAGACTAGTCAACAGAGAATTGGTTTGTACGATTATTTGCACTTTTATAAAATGCTTGAAAAGTCTAAAAGTTTTGACTTGTTCTTTACTTGTACAGGAGCAGTGAAGTTCACACACAGATCGTATACTAATGTGATTTATCACCTAGATGGACGTTGTCCTTTATTTTATCAATTTCCTTAGAACTGTGCAATGTCAGCAATTTTTCGAAGCACTCATAATATGCTTTAGATTATACCACAAAAGGATAATCGAGCATACACATATCGGTCAAGGTCAGAAGTATATTTACTCTGGTCAAAGAATTAAGTTGAATTACAAATTATGTACATATTTGCCGAAAAACGTTTCTATAAAAAGTTTTATTAATTTAAAATCCACTTTCTGTTTCAAATTGAAAATGAAATGAAACAACAGACGCAGTTTCAAGAAATAAATCGATCCTTACAGTGCACACACTGTCAAACTTGTAAAGGAAATAAGTGTAAACAAGCAGGGCTATGCATTGGATGTGAAAAGAATTGAACAATGCATTTTATTTGGAATATAAAGTTCATCTAAGTCTACACATAGAACCACCACGAACACGTATGAATTGATGATGAATATTTAAGGTAGGCCTATATATAGATCCATGCACTTTCAACCCAAGTTTTTCCCTGCAATATTAGGACGTTTCTGTGTAGATATAGTATCCGATAGTATCGTTATCATTTGCTTGATAAGGGTTCAAACTTTTTTCTCCTTTACACGTTTTGGTCGATAGTGTTTAAATTGTATGATAATTAATATGTAAATAGAATACATGTAGTCTATTCCTGAAGACGACATGTTCATGTAGTTTGGCTTCCGCTAATTCATCACTATGGTGCCGTTCGATTTTAATTGAAAACTGATGAGTGTCGTATATAGCATTATAGATAACAAATACCGTATTTCCTCGAATACAACCCCGGGGTTCTATTTCGTTCAGTACCCCCTTACCCCCCGGGTTCTATTCGAGGCCCGGGTTATAATGGAGGCCGGGTTGTATTTCTTCAGGTCTGAATTGACGTTTCAAAATCTTCTAGGAATGGCGTTTTCATGGAAAATTATTGATCTAGTTCTACATATCTCGTGGCATTTCTGTTGATATTCATTCTTTTATCAAAATCCGTATTAATCCCTGCAATATACGGTTTCCGTGAAGTACATACTATCGACATATTATACCAGTATTTATGTTAGACCCGGGTTCTATTCGAGACCCCGGGTTCTATTCGAGACCCGGGTTGTATTAATGTCAGCACCCCCTTACCCCCCGGGTTATATTCGAGGCCCGGGTTGTAATGGAGGCCCGGGTTGTATTAGAGGAAATACGGTTAGTTAGATGTTTGAATGTTACTACGAGTGTTTCACGCGTATTAAAAACAAAATTTATTATTTATAACATAAAATCACGTGTAATCCCCTGATTATTTTTTTTTAAGATTGACGATATTTCATTGTCATGCATCCTTTTCTTCATCGTTAAATTAACTCTTAACGTGATGGTAATATTGCGTGAAAAACTCTACTGCACGATAACGAAGGACAGTCAGTATCTGAAATCAACACGCTGAAATGACAACTGCATAGCACGATACGCCCATCCTGTTTACATAGACAGAGGGCTACTTGGTCAAGAAACGACAACTCGCCCTCGAACAATGATCAGGCAAATGCGTTTTATCAACTAACAGCACAAGGCACAACCGTATACGACAACAGTAAAAAGATGCATTCTCAAACACAATTATTAAAAAAATATTTATCTTTGAAATATGTAGTTGTCTTTGATTTGAGATCAAGTGATATTTACAAGCGATATCTATGCAATATATCCTCATAGTCCTATTACACTTATCAGGTAGTATATACGTTGTTTTTTTCACATTACCGAGAACACAACGATCAAGGTCAACTCGATACGAAAATGGCGTATTTACATGTCTTCACTTTTCGTTTCAAGTTTCATTTACATTTCATTATAGTTAAGAAGAGGAAGCGTCGAGCTAAATTGTCTATTCAATCGAATCATCCAAATGAAATTGCACTATAAGTTGAATGACCCCACAATACTTTTACAACATTGAAAAACTCGACTGACAATGCTATGCCGTCGCACTATTGTTCATTAAATTATGCGTTGAAGACGCCAAACTGCTAAAAGTATACTGTTGAAAATTGCAAAAAAATAACACATATCTACTATTTGATCTATTTTTATATTTTAAACTATGCAACGCCATAGTGAAAATGCAGTTTGATTAATAATTTTCATAAAAATAGAGCCATTGACTCTGTAGCTCATCATATTTATATAAATTTTGCTAAGGGTGTGGCAAATGTGGTTTCCTCACTCGTAGTGACCACAAGGTCACTAAATGTACAATTTAGAATCCTCATTTAACTAATGAATCTGTATACAAGGTTTCAGCTTTCTGGGCGTTATGCTTCTGAATAACACAACGAAAATAGGTTGAAGGGTGTGGCACCTGTGGCCCTTTTGATACAGATGAGCTAAAAAAAAAATCGAAATCCAATTATATTTATACAACTTCCTTATAGTGATTTGCTGTTAGTTAATAGTGCGTGGGATTGAGCGCATATATGAGAAGTGAAAACATACACTAATTGATAAGATCGTTAGTTACAGTCTTTAAATGCCTTATACATGCAATACATAGTCAATACTATTTGCCGCTTTTGTCAGTTTCCTGCATATAAATTACAGGTTCGTGGTTTAGTCATAAAGATTAGTCACTTTTCTCTTAGTCAGTATATTTCTGTAACCAAAGGTAGGAAAAGGATGTGTAATCCCTTTTTGATTACAGAAACTATACAACACGATTACGACAGATGCATTTGTTCTTTTATAATCAGATTTATTCACTGTCGTCAACGCGTTACATTGATTGATCGATGATTTCCCACGGAGAAATCTGTAGTACTACGACCAGCGGTTCATTCATAAAGTTCCAAAGGGAGACAATCGATCGTGACGTCACTTGACAATATGGCGGGTGGTAAGGCGCTTGCTTCCTGAATCTGTCGATTCCATATTTTTAACTGCAGGTAACGGATATTTATGATCGTATGCAACCAAGCATGAAGTCAGTTTTATCGCAAAATTGATAGATAATATTGATCTTGCAGACAATGCAAATTAGCCCCTCCTTTTATTCAAAATTCGTCCATCCGTCTTGGCGGGGTGAGAAGCATCCATTGGTTTGAAAGGAAAGGGGAAGTATATTTATCTTGCTGGTGACAATATTGTGTTATACAACTCTAACGGGAGTGGAAATTAAGATTAAGATGTTTATTGAAATATCAGTTTGATATTAAAACAATGTTTTCATCTTAATTATGAATATGTATCCATATATATAATAACCGTGCTGTTTTTGAATGTGATAAACAATGAAATTGACATGCAATCAAACAGCCCTAGTTCAAGTTAATAATATTTTGATAAACAGTAACAAGATCGTCAAGTCAAAGTGTATGTTGCTGAAATGAATCTTTTGAAATTATTAAATAAAACAATTGCTCAGATTTGTTATAAACTGACATGTAGTTTTGCAAGTCATAAAGTGATTGAGATTTTGTTTTGATATAATGTTGGAACATTTCCTAAAGCATGTTTTGATTTTGTGAAAGTCAGCAAACTAATTCTTTGGTATCTCCATAAAGTTTTATTTTGCAATTTTTCCACTTATCTTCCAAATGACCTCTTTGAATAACATTCTAGAAGTTAAGTTGACAAAGTAATGATCTGTTATATTTACAACTAACTAGCTTCTTCATACTGATATGGCAAAATTTTCCCTAAATATATTTTGATAAAGAGTATAGGTTTCTATTTTAAAGTACACATATTGATATCATATTTGCCAATTTAAGGGCATATGTGGACAATTATAATTACTTTAACTCTCTATTGAAGCAATGAATAACTTAATCTTTTTATCATTATAGAGTCTATTCTTATTGACCTGCGATAAAAATATATATGTTTAGATGCCAATATGGGATGTAAAAAAGTTCAAGACAGATTTTCACAGCTTTGAAAAAAAAGATTGTTCAAAATGGTTTAAATAGCAATATGTGCAGCTCTTTTTCGTACCTTGTAACCAAAGACAAATATTGAGCATTTCTTTTAAGGTTCATCTGCAACTTCAACAATATCTTGTTTAATATACAGCATAAGAACTTCTGTTGCATTTACCATCATGATCAGACCAATATCCCAATTCATGTAGATTTTATGCAATTATACATCAAATACTTCCACTCTTTTAGAGTAAACTTTATGACTTATGTAAATCTATTCCAAATAACTTGCAAGGTAGATTATCTGAGTGTCAATCTTTTAGTTGTATCAAGTAAGTTTAATGAATGCATTACTTATATATATATATCTAGATAATGAGGTGAGCTGTTGCCTTTAACTTTGATTCAGATGTCCTAAATATTGTAGTTGTAGCTGAGTATCATGAGCTTTTAGATTTTTTTCCCTCTAAATTGGTTTGAATCCCGCCTAGGCTTGACAACTTTGTCTGCAGTAGAGAATTGTTCTACAAGCAGTAAGGTTTGGATGCAATGCTACACTGAATTTCAACGCATTGGTTCGCTAGTTCAAGATTAGGCTCGCAGGTTTCACCATAACACATAGCCACGATAGTGTTGCTAGCTTTCTCCCTGCAAAAATACTAGCAGTCGTGATATAAGTGAAATACTCTTGAAAGCGGCGTGTTACCCCAAATCCCCTACCTCTCTCTCAGTGGTTTCTGAACACGTTTATAAATCCTGACAGTGTTGATAAGGTTATCAACTGGATTGAGAGCAAAGTTCTTTCTGATCAGTGTAAGAATTTTATGACCCAGTCAGGGATAAAAGAGTTAAACAAATCTACTTAGCACCCCAGCTTTGCATATGGGATCTTGGTTTGATTATTTACCTGTATCATTTCTATGGGAAAATATGAATCCTGAAGTTATCATTTTTGAGAACTCCAGCATCTTCAAAGCTTATTTGTTTCTATAGCTTAGTTGTAGGAAAATCTTTGCTCATCATAAACCAATTTAAATTCTATCATTCGGTATAAAGGCCATAGCCCCATGTACAGATAACAATCTTAGTATGACAGATGTATGTCATGTCTAAACATTTCTCACACATAATGCTTCTCTAATGAACTTAGCAATATTTAACAAAATAGTTTCCTTTGTACATGTTTAAAGGGTTTATATTGTTCATATTCGTTGAAATACGATAATACTTAGGGATATATTTTAATCTGATATGCGAATATAATGGACATTTAAGAAGAAAGTGATACTCATCTTCTATACAACCTAACGCACAAAATAAACATATCCTATCACACCAAGCAATTCCACATCGTCTACCAGTATTAATCATCAAGGGAAGTTCACCAATTTGTAATTCACATAAGAATCTTCTATATTCCCTCACTGAGATTACATTTAGATAATATTCAACTGATAAAAATGATTTATATTCTTTATAGCTAGATAACTTTTGATTCACAAATCCTAGAGTACCAGTCTTTAAGTTGTACAAAGGTATTGATAAACAAAGTACTATTACCAACATCATGGGTTATCAATCACAAACCAAATCCATATGAAAAAAAAATCAAATATAAGCTAATTGTTTCACACTGTATTGTATGTCCTCAATTTTAATAAGATATTATGTAAAGCTTGATGAGCTACAGAGTCAATTCCTCAATTCTTTCATTATAGCTTTCTGACATGGCAGTCACTGTCGTAAATACTCTCAGTGATCCGGGTTTGTCCGGGTGGGAATTGTCTGGTGGCAATTGTCCGGGTGGCAATTGTCCGGGTGGCAATTGTCCTGCTCCCAATCCTAGTATTATCACACCAACTGTTTATCTTGATCAATAAAAGTGTGAAAAACTGTCGGTGTAACAAGGTCTGCAGAACGCATTTGTTGGTTTAATGAGATTGTTTTAGGATGTTTAATTCAGACCAAGTACTTGATTAGGAAATTGGTATGATTTTCACACGAAGAAGCGACTTCATGGTGCAAAAACTAACTTCCTAATTGAGAAGGAAGCGTCAAATGTTATCCGTGTAACTTATTTAAGTAAAGTACACTTCATTCAAACCTCCTTTTTAATAAAACCTAATCTGATTGTAACTTTTCTTTAAAGGAAATCTGTAATCGTTTGGTATTTATAGTCCACACATTCTTTTGTAAAAATAAGGTATTTATACTTAACTGTTCACAAGCTGATAAGTTTTAAATAGAAATTTTAAATCCTCTTTTCTTTTTTCTCATCCGTATGTAATATCATGGGATATAGTCATCGCCCTGTCTGTCTGTCCGTCTGTAATCATTTCTTTTCTGGAGCAGAACTCAAAACTGGCAGTTCAATGAAACTTATTAATATTATAACTTATATGTGGATAAGTCAGCATCTGAAGATGTGCCTTTTGGTATTTTTAACTTCTTCAGATTGGGCTTTCGGCGGTTACCATGGAAATGTAAATAGAATTTGATTCCATAGCAAAACTAAAAAAATGTAAGATATAGCTCAATGAAACTTGGTATGTGGAATAATCAGCATGTGTTGTTGTGCCTTTTGGTATTTTCAACTTCTTCAGTTTTGGCGGTTTCCATGGAGACTTTGCTTTATTTAGGACTGGTGTGATATGTCATCTTCTGATGACTCTTGTTACATAAAAATACAAGATTTTGAATGACTCACAGCTACTGTTTGCTATCATATGTTTTTTAATGTGAAAATGTTCATTTGCATATTGCAAGTTATTTATTTCATTGGACATATAGATATTGTTGTAAAATACAGAAACTATCTTTTCAAATAAAATTTAAGATAAGCAAAATGTCCTTCACAAGATAACAGTTATGAAAGCACTTTTTAAAAACCTTTCTTGCTCTATGATTTCTCCATTATCTCAATTTAGTATATGTCACACCTGCTTATCAACACTTTTGTGTAGTAAACAATTATCACAACAAAACATTATCAACATAACTTTAAAAAACCTGTGAATAATATGTGGTATGTGATTCATCCTTTTGCACTGGTATATATCATATCTGTTAAGTGCATAAAAAAAAATCTAAATTGAATAAACTTCAAAAAAAAAAATTTAATAAATGTTTTTTTTTGAGGTCATTGTGACATAACAACATGGTATTGACGTCTTCCTATCTGTATCCTGGTTTATGGGATGTTACATTTGTCAATTTCACAGTGACATGTTTTATTCATTTTGGAGTATCTCTCTGAAGTACCTTGACTGCACTGTGTATTTTGCTGGTGGCATTAATACGTAAGTCTTCTGGTACTTATCTAACAAAATTTCAGAATTTGTTGCTATATAAATACAGATTATGCTCTATGAATCAATTTTGCCCTTTACTTATTTATTTTTCATCTGTCATTCTTTTATGCAATATTTCAATGAAATTTACTTTTAGAAGATAAATAGTCACATCACTTGCAAATATATCCATTTATGCATAATATCTATAAAATCCTTGATTTTATGGAAAAATCAAGAAAACATCTCAAATATGTTGAATATTCGAAATTATGCATCCAATTAATCTACCTATTAGTTACAATACCTAATAAACACTATCGAATCGAATATGTCTTCCTGTCAGCTTATGACAAGGTTTCAAAGTTACGTTTGGCGAATTTGTGTGCGTCACTCGAGCCACATTGTCCAGTTTTCGATCAAAATCCCGACTTTGAATGGCTGTAGTTTCGCTTTAATGTACTGATTGACCTTTAACTTGTTATTTTCAGTTAGTGGTTCCCGATGTAAAAACATCGATTTCAAAATTTGACATATTTGATCCTATCAACATACTCTGTGTCTCTTTAATACCTTACACATTGATCTTTTCACAAGATATTTGGATAATTTAATTAACTCTACCTGGTTTGATGTGATTGTAATATGGTCAAACTTCCAAGTATAAGGGTAGGTTCTTGTGTGCATAAAAAAATATCTTCTAAATCTCTAATTCAGTTTTCATTGAGAATTCTCTTACGTGTTTTGTATCACATTTGCATCCTCCGAATGATACAATATGTTGTGGACCAATGTATCACAATACAATATTGTATCGCTGTAATGTTACAGCTCTAATTGCGATACGGAAAGTGTATCATGATAAACAATTGTATAATTTATCTACAAAATATAATTTAAACATTGTTGGGTACTTGATGACAAGAAAATAAATTATAACCATTTAGCAAAGTTAACTTATACAGTTATTAGTACATGTATGTAGTAAACTTGAATATTCAACTGAGATTTTACAATCAATACAAAGGTTTATGCTGCAGGGTGGCCCTTGTATTATTTCTTGTATCATAATTTGTCCCGAATCTAAAGACATTTCGCAATATATTATCCATTTCAACAAAGCTACAGGGTATTAATTTTGTTCTGACACAAATGTAGGACATGGGAGTAGTGGGCTGTGAGAGCTTGTAACTTCATGGTGTCATGCTAATCTCCTATCATGTTAACTGATCGTATGTGTATCAAGTATCATATATACACCGTGTATCAGTGACACTGATGTACATATCTCAAAATAGGTCAGTGTTTGTGGTTATATATATATATAGATAATACATTACGAAAGAAATTATTTGCTGTTATGATCCATTCAGCATTTTAACTTATAGGTTTGTGTAAAGTTAATTTTGCTTTTGATTTTAGTTTACTTCCCTTATATAAACATACTCCTAGAAATGCTTTTTGATATATTATAGTTTGCATCTTCCCTTAAATAAACATACTCCTAGAAATGAAAAATGAGAATTTTTATAAAATGCCTTGAAGTGAATTGATGTAGACTTTATTAAGCTTAGTGACTTTGTGAGAAATCCAATTTGAGAATGTGGCCTCAAATCTTAAAAATGCTACATCACTTCCAATTGAAAAGATATCAAGTTTTGTAAAGTGGTTTAAGTACTGATAATTAAATATTATGTTTTACTAATAATTTTGTTATTTAAAAAATATATTTATTGTACGTATTTCTTTTTTTATTACAGGTGATGGGTGACCCTTTGCTTCCAGTCTGTCTCTAGACTTTGTTACAGCTTCCAATTCCAGTATTTTGCTTTCAGTATTAAAGGTAATGTGAAGAGCCTACATATATCATCATAAAATTAAATTTCTAGTTGTTAATTTTTCGCTCTCTATTATACATATTCAATTGATCAAGTGTAATGTGAATACCCTGAATATATCATAAGATAAATTTTTATTAGCTCATCAGGACTGAAAGTCCAGATGGGCTTATGGCATGGCCCGTCGTCCGGCGTCCGTCCATCCGTCGTCCATCCGTCGTCCGTCCGTCGTCCGTCGTCCGTCCGTAAACTTTTGACACTTTCGACTTCTTCTCATGAACCATACACATTAGAGAGCTGAAATTTTGTGTACAAGTACCTTAGCATATGGAGATTCTAATTTGTAACTTTGGTGACCCTGTGACCCCAAATAGGGTCACAGGGGTCACAACTTTAAAAACCTATTTGCATCTTCTTCTCCAGTTCCAGAAGGACTAGAGAGTTAAAAATGATATGTGCAGACTCCTTGGCCAATGGGGATTCTAATTTGTAAATTTGGTGACCCTGTGATCCCAAATAGGGTCACAGGGGTCACAACCTTAAATACCTATTTTCATCTTCTTCTCCAGTTCTAAAAGGAGTAGAGAGTTAAAAATGATATGTGCAGACTCCTTGGACAATGGAGATTCTAATTTGTAACTTTGGTGACCCTGTGACCCCAAATAGGGTCACAGGGGTCACAACCTTAAAAACTTATTTTCATCTTCTTCTCCAGTTCTAAAAGGACTAGAGAGTTAAAAACGATATGTGCAGACTCCTTGGCCAATGGGGATTCTAAATTGTAGATTTCGTGACCCCATGACCCCAATTAGGGTCACAGGGGTCACAACCTTAAAAACCTATTTTCATCTTCTTCTCCAGTTCTAAAAGGACTAGAGAGTTAAAAATGATATGTGCAGACTCCTTGGCCAATGGGGATTCTAATTTGTAACTTTGGTGAACCTGTGACCCCAAATAGGGTCACAGGGGTCACAACCTTAAAAACCTATTTTTATCTTCTTCTCCAGTACTAAAAGGACTATAGAGTTGAAAATGATATGTGCAGACTCCTTGGCCAATCAGGATTCTTAATTGTAGATTTCGTGACCCCATGACCCCAAATAGGGTCACAGGAGTCACAACCTTAAAAACCAATTCTCATCTTCTTCTCCAGTTCCAAAAGGTCTAGAGAGTTAATATTGATATGTGCAGACTCCTTGGACAATGGGGATTCTAATTTGTAACTTTGTTGACCCTGTGACCCCAAATAGGGTCACAGGGGTCACAACCTTAAAAAACTATTTTCATCTTCTTCTCAAGTTCCAAAAGGTCTAGAGAGCTGAAATTATAAATCCAATCACTTTGAAAAAATCATAGCACAAGCCAATGATTAATTTTGAAATTGATTGGAATCACTTGACCAAGTAAACATATTACAACTATCAAATGTACGTTGAATACTATGAATATATAATTTTTTACTTTTGACCCTTTTTCCTCGGCCCTTATGACTATTTACTACGGCCCTTTTGACTTTTTCTTTCGGCCCTTTTGACTTTTTAGCTCATCAGGACTGAAAGTCCAGATGGGCTTATGGCATGGCCCGTCGCCTGGCGTCCGTCCGTCGTCCGTCCGTAAACTTTTGACACTTTCGACTTCTCCTCATGAACCATACACATTAGAGAGCTGAAATTTTGTGTACAAGTACCTTAGCATATGGAGATTCTAATTTGTAACTTTGGTGAGCCTGTGACCCCAAATAGGGTCACAGGGGTCACAACCTTAAAAACCTATTTTCATCTTCTTCTCCAGTTCCAAAAGGACTAGAGAGTTAAAAATGATATGTGCAGACTCCTTGGCCAATGGGGATTCTTCATTGTAGATTTCGTGACCCCATGACCCCAAATAGGGTCACAGGGGTCACAACCTTAAAAACCAATTCTCATCTTCTTCTCCAGTTCCAAAAGGAGTAGATAGTAAATATTGATGTGTGCAGACTCCTTGGCCAATGGGGATTCTAAATTGTAGATTTCGTGACCCCATGACCCCAAATAGGGTCACAGGGCTCACAACCTTAAAAACTTATTTTCATCATCATCTTTAGCTCCTAAAGGTCTATTGAGCTGAAAGACTGCATGTAGACTCCTTGGCCAATTGGGATTCTAAACTGTAGGTTTTGTGACCTCATGACCCCAAATAGGGTCACAGGGGTCACAATCTTAAAAACCTATTTTTCTCCATTAGATGACAGTCTATGGCAAAGTTATTTCTCCTTGGATATTTTAGTGTGGACTTCTTTCACTGTCTGATATTGGCGATCTAGAAAGTGTTGAATAATAATACATTAAAATTTGTTTTGTAATTTTTTTATAGGTTTTTTTGCAATAGGTAACATCAGTTTCATTTTTAGCTCATCTTGCCTGTATAAAGCAACTTGATATGATGCCTGATGAGCTACAGAGCCAATGGCTCTATTTTTTATAATTCTTTTAGCTTTTATGCATATTCTTTTGATGAAGCTAGTGAATAAACCCAAAGAGTTTCAACAATATTGCAGTTATTCAAACTTGTCAAATAATAAAGATTATATTTAAAAACTTTATAGGTTTACAACCATATTTAAGTTTCTATCTGATTCGTATTCATGGCATACATGCTATTAAGTAACAATTTATGACAAATAATTTGCAATTTAGCGTTTTTGTGTTGGAATGTTATTTGTTAACAGTTTCTTGTTTTCACTTGCATGGAGTTGATGTTTTGTATCTGTTGTTTGAACTGATGTCCTATTAAAAAATAAAAAAGATAAACTTAAAAAGCAAGTTTTAAAATTCCTTCAGTTTGAAATATAAATCCTATGATTAAATCTTCAATTTCCATTAAACTGGTTTTCTATCTTCGTATTCAGTCTGACCTGAGTTATCTCCCTTCCTTCATTCACCATTCCTCTCTCTCTTCCATCTAAGCAAATGTGTATATCCTAGATTTCGAATGAAAATTCTACCAGGGTTTTCCAAAAGCAAGCCCTCTCGTTTAGAAGCCCATGTGCTATAACTTGGAAAATAATTCTCAATTAAAGCCCAGTATGGGCTTCTATTTTATTCAAAAGTATGTCGAATGAAACCTTCCCTTACTACAACATCTTTAGCTAGTGTTACCTCTGGAATTTCTTCCTTTTACATGGCAAACATTATCTGTTTGGGCTGTGGAAAGTGTTATTCACGGTTTTCAAGTTAATAGAAGACAGTTGAAGATAATGACAATTATTTAACTTCTAAAATCATATTGTTTAGTTAATTTTGATGGTAAATATTTTTACTTTGACAGGTATTTGATTTGAATTGTTTCTTCCCGCGTAGAAAACCAAAGATGGCCGCCGCCTACCACTACAAGGCTCTTCATCGATATGATCCTAGCGATCACGACCATGATACTAGTACATACATTGTGATAGACCCTGGAGATACGCTAGAAATACCAACAACATATGTGTTTGATAAAGTAGGCACCAGTGCATGTCATTGTTTTTATTTATTTTTGTCATATATTGTCATATTTGGATCTTGAGGTAATGTAACCAAAAACCGTAAGCATCCTGTCTCAGGGTACCAACATTACGCTTGGGATTAGACTTGGAATATAGCCAATCAAATCATTTCCTCACCACCTTCTCGATAAAATTTCAACGAGAAAATGATTTGATTTGCTATATATCCTAAGTCGGGCCGCGCAAGGGAATCTAGCTTCTGAGCCCAGGGTACAGATTAGTGGAGTTAGCGTAACGTTCGTACCCTGTGACAGGATGAACCATAAGTGGCTCCCTTACTCCTGTAAAAATCACATACCGGTAACGGTTTTTTTTCAGAAATTTTGTGTGGTTTTATTTCTTTGGTTATTAAATAATGAATTGATGGTATTCAATTTTTGATATGAAAATATTTCTTAAATATGGATAATACATTCTACTGTCAATGACAATTACCTGAGGGTAAATGCTGATATGTCGGAAAAACAAAATTTGATTTTGAGAATCCCTCTACTTCAATCTTATGTGCAAATGAATACAAGTTTTGAATTGTTATAAACAGCTAGAGCTTTAATCATACAAAAAAAATACCCTTTAAAAAATATGTTAAAAAGATGCATATTTGTGTACATAATGGTTTACAGGGCTCTTTTAAAAATATAGATATTGCCAAACACATTATGCATTAAAAATTAAACCACTCACTGACTTTTTCACATGACACAGTATTGACTGTGAGGCAAGTTTACAGAGTATCATATATGTACTCTCAGTATCCAGTATCTACAACTCAAGTATCCAGATATGACAGCTTGTGCTTCCTCATTAAATGCATTGGGTCCACTTCATAACATCATATCAGACATTTTGAAACATGGCACTTATGGTTGAAATATTGCCCAAGTGGTGCTTAACAATAACTAACTCAATTTTTGGAACCTTCTTTGTATCAATATTGTCTTATAAATTAAAACCTTTTTGCTTTACTTTGTGTTGAAATTAATGAAACAGGATTTGATTAAGAGTCCTTTATGGATTTTTTTTTGTGGGTGCTTTTTGCAGTGTATGAAATAACTTTGAAAAATTGACATTCCAAAATGGTTATTGTAAATATTTAGTATGATATTGAATAAAAGCCTAAAAAAGTTTACAATCCGGACCAACAAGGTTACTGTTTTGTGGACAGCTGTACAATGCTGTATGTTATAATTTATTGCCAAAAGTAAAACTTCAAAAAAATGATTAATTACTGGTATTCATTTGTAAATAGCAATGCATTTAGTAAGGTTGCACGGAGAATGTATTTTTGCATGTATTTGTTATATTTGCAATGTTCAGTGTTGAGAGAAATTTATAACTTTGTTTCATGCATTTAAATGTTCATCTTTTTCTCAAACTTTCAAAAGATTCATCATTTAAAAATTTAAAAGTAGAAGAACTTCATAAGGAAACTTCTTACATTTGAAATTTTGTTTCTTCATGTTGAAGTAAAGATTTAAATGTTGAAAAGAAAAAAATAAGTACAAATCAACTAAGGTTTAATTTTCATATATTTCATATAATGCGTGGTAAGAGAAATTCTGTATTTCCAAATTCCATAAACACAGTCCTATAACATAAAGATGTAAATGAAACATAAGTGATTGATTTGATGTTTTGCCATTTCTTGTTTTTGATTTTGTAAAGTTGATTGCATGTTTGCTTGATAACAATGTTGTCATTATCATCACCAGTTTGACATATTTATGATCTAGTGTACAATATGTCTAGTCAAAATTTGCCCCACATTGATATAGGAATAGTTTGATGTATTAAACCAAAATCCCTCATCTCTTGCAAGGTATATCTCACACCAGCCTTAATCAATGGCTAGAGTAAGTCTTGCTGCATTTTGTCACGATTTCTGTGCCAGCTCTACAGTAACCTGCAACTGAACTTCAAATTCTAATCCAAAAATCTCAGGGAAATCCTACCAGGGTTTTGGCAACTTTGTCTGGAGTAGAGAACTGTTCTACAATCAGTAAGGTTTTGGTCAATTCTACACTGAATTTCAGTGCAGTATCGCCCATGTTTGCTAGTTCCAGCCCATGTTTGCAGGTTTCACGGAATTGCATAGCCACAAAAGTGTTGCGACAGCCTCACTGCAATATTACTAGCCGACGTGACATAAGTGAAATATTCTTGAAAGGGCCATTAAACCCCATATCACCTTTCCTCATGTTTTCTGTGCCAGCTCTTCGGTAGCCTAAAGCTGAACAAAAATCAAATCCCAAATATCCAGGAGGTCATTTCCTATTGGTGAAGCTGAAATCACAAATCATGGTACAATGTAGTAAGACTTAATTAGTTATTGATTAAAGAGAAAACCCATGCTGGTGAAGAGGACATAAAATCATTAAAATTCTTTCTACAATTCTTACTAACTATTAAAATAACCATTCTCTTGCCCATGTCAGGGAGATTACGAGAACCCCGATTGTTGGCTACATGGTCGGAACCTGACAAAGGGCACAGAAGGACTGTTCCCCGGACAGCCGTATGTTCGCTACACCCCGCGGGACGAGACCAGAATGCCAGTCCCTCCACGGAGGAAGTCACTAAGCAACGGACTTGACAGTGGCTGCAACGATAGTGGTTACGGCGGAACTCCAGGACGTAAGTCATTGTTTTGCTTTCTATTTCTTTCCTTTTCAGACTGCTGCTTATAGTATCTAGGCTTTTAAGAATTAATTCATTTTGGGCATCCTGCCACATCAGCGTATATGTCTACAACCTATCCCCTGATATCCTCCTATAGTCTTCTGTCGTATCGCTGACGGCTGGTTGCCCAGCGCTATTCATAGCCTGTCTGTTTTCAGTCAAACTATTTCGAACTCCATACACTGTTGTCTAGTGATGTCGCACGTGGAAATCTAAGAGCGCACGATTTGGAGCTTAGCGGGAGACTGCAATGAGAATCAGATTTATTATCTAATAGCACTCCTATTGGTTAATTTGAATCACGAGGTGAGCACACGAACGAAGTCAAGAAACTAGTTTGTCCCTATCGCTGAAAGGGCATTATTTGATTGGCTTGCTATATATAGCGATACGACAGAAGACTATAGGAGGATATCAGGGGATAGGTTGTAGCATATACGCTGATGTAGCACGATGCATTTTGGGTTGACTGATGTTATTTTTTATAACCCAAAGCTGAATATATTATGTCAAGACTGGAGACAAGAATGCAAAACATTCTTAGAATATGTTACATGTTCTATGTATAATTTATGTTCTATTTAAAAAAGTTTAGCTGTGGATTCCATAAATGCACAAAATGAATTTTCAATGGACCATCGTGTGAAAAGTAAATAAAAATCTTTAAATCCTTTTTGAGTGGAGAAGAAAAATTATGCCTCCATAACCATATTCCAAGAGTTAGTCCTGTTTCCTTAGAGTGTCTGAACAATGCTGAATGGTTGTGTTTCATTTCAAAATATTCAATGTTTAAAATCATAAATTTCATTCCATATATGACTTGAATTTTGAATGACAAAGTTTGTGTTGTGTTCTTTCAAAATTATGTCCTCAATGAAAATACCTGACAGATCTGAAAAATCTTATATTTAAGGGAAGATTTCAATTATTTGAAGTGTCCTAAAGCTATTTACTATTCCTGCCTTGTGAAAGGGCAATGTCCCTCCAAAAGTGAATTACCTCCCTTGCATTAGACATTACTTGACGTTTACTGTATTAGTTCTATTCCATAACACAGGCTTGGTTCTCATTTAGAAAGTCAATATTGTAATTGACTGAATACTTATATACTTTTATATACAGAATACATAAAATAACATGAAGGAATATTTGTAAAAAAAAATCTAAAACTGAATTTAGTCCAATTACCTAGATGCATACATAATCACTGTATTATTAAAGATTCTTGACAGTATAGTCTTCTAGTAATTAGTGTACTAAATCTGAATT
This sequence comes from Steromphala cineraria, assembly GCA_916613615.1. Lineage (NCBI taxonomy): Eukaryota > Metazoa > Mollusca > Gastropoda > Trochida > Trochidae > Steromphala > Steromphala cineraria. Next base: position 33,242,976 of record OU744722.1, on the reverse strand, counting down.
TACTAACACTTTAGATAACTTGAATGGACGATACATTTAAAAAATACAAATGTGCATCTTACCCACCATTAATGATATTTCAGCAACTGATCCAGTTTGTTGAATAGTTTGAGAACCATTTTCTTGTGAACACCTTTTCTTTATTTGAGATAGGAAACGTAATTCACTTCAGGTTCCTTTTAGAACTGCATTCTTTGATGGTCCAATTAATGTCCAATGCAACCTCCAAGACAGAGCGCCTTCCCTCCCATTGTCTCTGTAGTTGCCCTGCCTTCAGTCATGGGAGCATTGTTGTCCGGATTCACGACATCAATCGAAATGACGTCATGGATAACCTCGAACCATATGCTTATATTACAAACAGATACATCGGTTTGAGAGTTTATTTTAACCGTTGAGCGTATGAATATGACATGAATCAGTGTTATTGGTTTGAAATATAAAATTTCTGGACATCAGTAATCGTTCGAAACCTATCATACGTTTAACAAGTACAAATGTAATTTGAAAGAATAACACAAATATTTGCTTTTTGAACTATTTTTTGAGTCGTTGTTCGGAGTTGTAATGTGAATCCTGCAAGTTTGGATTTAGCTCTTTTGAGTGCGACAGTGTTAGAGCTTTTCCACACGGAAAGCTTCTGAAGGCAGCGATTATTTTTGTGACGTCACGGAGTGGATAATCGCTGTCTGGAGCTAGTGTCCAATGATTATCGATTTCAAAAACTGATTCAAGCCATTGCTGTGACTGATTACACAGATAATTTCATTGATAGATCTTGGTATTTCATCACAAATCATAAGATAATTAGCAATATTTGCAAGTTAAATAATTATTGAAAATTTAACCCAACGTTTTTGTTCAAAGGCAGTGAATGACCTCTCCCTATAAATGCATATAAAAGAACTTTATGTTTTTAAGAATTTGCAAAAAACTGAAATTATTCTACGCAGATGATTTATTCACACACTTATTCAAGATTATACAGTAAACGTATCAGTTTGTCTTGACTTACCCAATCAACCATAAAGTGAAAGACAGAGGGATTCATTATGAATTATTTATTAATCGAGATCGTGTTGATTTGACTTCTACGTATTCCAGTAGCATACTTTCCAGCAATGTTAACTAGGACACAGCCGTGTATGTTAAATATGATGGATGTAACAGGTTGCTTTGGCGTGCTTTGATTATTCTTCCATCTGCTTTTGTTTTTTGTTTGTTTGTGGTGACATATTTTTGGGCTTTGAACATGAAAAGTAAAATATATGTAGTATGAATTCAGAACATCTCCAAATGACATATTAGGTATAGTGCTTGGCATGCTTGTCTCTTATGCCAACAACCTGGGTTCTATTCCCGTGAAATTTGGGTCACATCCTGTGTTGTGTCTCTTAGCAAAGCACTTCATCCACATTGCACTCAGTCCACCAAGCTGTTAAAAAGGGTACCTGAAAACAAGATGTACTAACCTACATAGTCAAGACTAGGGCTTTAAGCAGCAGCTGTGAAAGTCCAATCCTTCAAGGTAATGATTAATGTAGTGATTGAAGCATGTCTTTGTACGAGGAAATGGCGCCATGTAAGTGTTGACATTAGTATTATTTACATTATAATGAACAATATGTTTATTTGACATACAATATTCCTAAACTACTTAAAAGTACTTTTTAGCTCATCTGGCCTGTAAGGCCCGATGGGCTAATGGCATGGCATGGTGTCCGGCGTCCGTCCGTAAACTTTGTGGAATTTCGACTTCTTCTCCAGAAGCATAAGGCCTAGAAAGCTGAAACTTTGTGTACAGACTCCTTAACTAGTGAGGATTATAAGTTGTAGCTTTGGTGGCCCTGTGGCCCCTAATAAGAGCTACAGGGACTTCGCCCTTAAAATCTATGTTCTTCTTCTCCAAAACCATAAGGCCTAGAAAGCTGAAACTTTGTGTACAGACTCCTTGACTAGTGAGGATTAATAATTGTAGATTTTGTGACCCTGTGGCCCCTACTAAGGGGGGAACCACATTAGCCTCACCCTAAAGCAAAATCAAATGTAAAGTCCGATGAGCTACAGAGCCAATGGCTCTATTTTTTTAGTAGAGTAGAAGATTTAAGTAATCAAGTATCTAGAATTGATATCTCTGTACCTAAGCTGCACTGTCTGATCATTCACACATCATCCTTCAATGTGAACAATTTATGCATGCAAGTCGTTCTTGCGGCATGAAATTCAATTCTCCCTATAAATGTAATTGTAACCCTATTCAGTGCTTAGATACGAGATTCGCTAGATAATCAATCATTTAGGGTTCACCTCTCTGTACCTAAGGTTCACACGTATCATAATGTACCACACTATATATATTTGTCAAAATAGATGTGTGCAACACATTGCTGTGACATATGTCATATGACTTATTTATCCCTATTAATTCATAAAAGGAACTTTTTAATTAAAAATTTACTAACTGATCAATTGATTAAATTTGTCTTTTCTTGTCTCAAACCTGATGTAGAATATGCCCATTTTATATGTGAAATATGTATGCAATGGCATGAAAGTCACTTATCCCTATTAAGGGGCAGCAGCACGTTTTTAGGGGGATAAAAGGTGAAGTCAGGAAAATGAAAAAAAATGGTTACATTTGAAAGACAATGCATTTAAACTAAATGAAGCAGTACTAAGTCAAACAAACAAAGGTGTTCACCGAAAAATGGCCGCCAAAGGACTTAATGTGAATCTTTCTAACTTGTTCTCTGACTATGGATGATTGGTTTGTGATATGGTATTTTGGACAATATCAAAATAATACATTAAGCATTAACGTACAATTATCACTAAAAAATTGAAATTATAAAAATTACAAAAACGTGCTCCTGCCCCTTTAATGCAGGAAAATATTTTTCTATTTATAAATTAATTCTAATTTGTTGACAAATTTAATCTAATGTAATTTATTTAAAATTATCCTCTCTGTACTTACAGTTGCATACTTTCCAATCTAAGTAACTAGAGCAAACACTTCTTACCCCTAATATCGATATGTAACAGGTTGCTTTTGCATAGTACTACCGTTAACCTATTCCGATAACTGGTAAGAATTTTGTTTTAGAATAGATAATTTCTCCATTAATTCGACATCTCCAATAATTTGACCACATTTTATTTTTCACTAATTCAAATCACTTCTAAAATTTCAACCAAAGGCAAAAAGTTGATACTCCTGATTCAACTAATGCTTAAAACTATTGTTTAATTTGGGGAAAAAATTAATAATTGCAAAGTGTTATTTCCTCTAAGGCAGTAATCAAATTAAAATATAATCATTATGATTGATATTTTCATGTTGTCATCTTTAAAAACAATGCATGATATCACAAATGCTCTAGGTATGTATTTAATATTTCGATCATATATAGTGCCAAATAAGCCATCAAAAGTGAAAAATAGTTCCACCATAGACATTTTAGTTAAAAAAATTTGGTGGAATTGATTGAGAAATTACGGTAACTGCCTAATTAATCATTTAGAACTGATTTCTCTGTACCTACACTTCACGTATAAAAGAACGTTTATCCCACCCTTCATAAATGTCAATTTCAAATATTTACGAGTGTAACACATTGCCATGGCATATAATTAATTAATCTCTAAAATACATAAAAGTTACTGTTCATTTTCCAAATTGAAAATTCATAAGTTAATCAATCAATGAAAATTTCTTCTCTGCACTATTAAGTTTCAAACATATAGAATATCTCCCTAGTAAAACATCAATGTACATAACACATTGCTCTGGCATTTAATTGACCTATCCCTATAAATGCAGAAAAAAATACTAATGATAATTCACTAACTTATCAATCATTAAAGATTGACTTTACTGTACTAAGATTCAAACTTATCATATAAATAAATTTAGTTTTTTTGACACATCGCTGTGAGATTGGTTTGACCTTTCCTTTTCGATGCAGAAAAAGAACTTAATGATTAATTCACTAGCTTTTCAATAATTCAAAAGTGACTTCACCGTAGCAAGTTTCAAACTTATCATAATCTAGAATATGCCCTTCTTATTTGTAAAATATTACTGGTTGTGTATTTAACATATCACTGTCAGATTTAAATTTACCTTTCCCTATCAGCACAGAAAAAGAACTCAATGATGTATTCACTGTAATTTCAATGATTTAATAGTGACTTCAAACTTGTCATAATCTAGAATATGCCCTTCTTATATGTAAAATATTAGTGTAAGTAACACATCAATGTGGAATTTGATTCACTTTTTCCTGCAAAAAAAATAATTAAATGATAATTCACTAGCTTATCAATCAATCAATTAAAGATTAACTTCACTGTACTTAGATTCAAACTTATCATAATCTAGAATATGCCCTTCTTATATGTAAAATTTTAGTTTATTTGACACATCCGTGTGTGATATAATTCACCTTGCCCTTTCGATGCAGAAAAGAATTTAATGATGAATTCACTAGAATTTCAAGAATTTAAAAGTAACATCACTGCACTAAGTTTTAATTTAACTTGTCATAATATAGAATCTGCCCCCATTATATGTAACAAAATGAGTGTTTTTACCACATGGCTGTGAGGTTTAATTCACCTTTCCCTTTCGATGCAGAAAAAATACTAAATGATAATTCACTAGAATTTCAATAATTTAAAAGTGTCTACATGAAATCTTGAATATGCCCTTCTTGTATCATCTTCACAACGTCACGGGCGAAACGAAAAAATTTCTAAACTTTCCCATTCCTCCCTTGACATCATTGGCCGTGATTTCTGTGCTAGCATTTCAACCCGCTGCACTGAAGTAGAATAGTCCAATCAGAAGACAGCATGTTAACTGAACCGATTTGAAAAAATACTTTTGTATGTGTTTTACAAGGGCGAGAAACAATTAATTTGAGTGTTACATAAAATGTTTGTCTTCTCTGCCTTCTCGGTGCTCATCAAAAACGTGCAAACAACCATGCGGACTGAAATTTGAAATTAAATTTCACTCGGATAGTTTTCAAAAAGATCGTCTGTTAGTATTTTGAATTTGTTCCGAAATTTCATTGGCTATTTTGTAAGAGCTGATAAGGGGCGTAACTCGTGATCACGATAGGTGTCGCTGCTCCGGATCACCAGTTTTCTTCCTTGTGAAGGCAAGGTCTAAAGCGAGGAGAGTTGCTCGATACGTTTTCACCTTGCCGTGGGAAGATGTTCTTGTATATAAAATATAAGTGTTTTCAACACATTTCTGTGGCGTTAAATTTTTCTTTCCCTTTCAATGCAGAAAAAGAACTTAATGATAATTCACTAGCTTATCAATCATTAAAGATTGACTTCACTGTACTAAGTTTCAAACTTGTAATAATCTAGAAAATGCCCTTGTTATATGTAAAATATAAGTGTTTTCAACACATTTAATTTGTCATCTTTCCTTTTAAATGCAGAAAAAGAACTTTTTGTTTTTAAATGATAAATTCACCAGCTGATTAATTTGTTTGATATCGACTTTCCTGCACTCAAGTTGCACAGACTAGAACACAACACAGCTGTTAAACATATAGAATATAAATCTGTCACACTAAATGTGTTGACATCATACATCATTGGAACTCATATGGTAAGATAACACAAATTTATTAGGAAATAATTCTTGTATGTCATTTTTCATCACCCTTTAAAAACGTTCCTATAATGTTTCTATTAATTGGACCCTCATTATTTGTACAGATTTCCAGAAAAGGTTGAACTATTTTATCACTTTCGACCATTGATACAGTACTATGGTCTAAATGTGAGATAAATGTCAAGAACATGAAACATTTTAGTGTATTGTTTTTATGAATGACCACATAACAATGACAATGTCACCATTAAGAAGATATTTTGAATTAATTACTGCAGTAAAGATAAGATTGCTTTGTAATTATTATTTTTCGGCTAATTAAACAATTTATAATGGTTGAATCATTGGAGCATCAAATTTGAAATTTTGTCTTTTGTTGAAATTTTAGAGATGATTTGATTTTGTGCCCGCACGAAAAATATGGTTGAATTATTGGAGAAGTTGAGTACAAGGAGAAATTTTGGTAATACTTGATAGTAATAAAAAGAAATTGAATTGTAAAACGTCAAAATCATCGTAAAGTCAAATTTGTTACAGCATTCATCCCCTACGGGTTAGTAGGTCAGTAAGCGGCCACTATTTCTGCACCAGTAGATGTAAGTTGCTGAATTGCCTTGATTTGAAAATGAAAAGCTTGAAATCGAACAGCAGAAATAAATTTGACTGGGGGTCAAAATGAGGAATTTATCTTACTGCATCATGTCGGTTCTGTGGATTCCTCTCAAAATATAACTCTATCAGGTACAGCTCCAGCTATTTAATAAATAATTAAACAACAACAAATTTGAACAAGAAACAAGAATTTAATAGATCAAATACATTTATTTTATTAATTACCATTTAAGTTTGGAAAGAGTACCTCATGTAATTCATGTTTCACCATATGTATAGCCACAAAGTTTTTGCAACATTTTCTCCTGCAGATTTTTGCAACTTTAGGCACTCAATCAGCTGACTTGCTTACATAGTAGGTAAAAACATTCCGCAGTTGTCAACATGTTTCTTTGCAGTGTAGCTATGACTACCTCAAGCTGAAATTAATTAAGAAATTATTAAATGCACATCAAAAGCAATATTTGATGATAAAAGAAGTTTTAGCAACTTGTGATTCTGTTTAGTTTCATTTTGAAAATTTCAGTTAAATTTCATTCTTTTGTTGTATAATACTTGTTACAAAGTGTAGTTTCTATGTTTCCGGACATTTATAATTGTCACCTGAAAATAAACAGTTTATGGAAATTAGTTTTGCAAGTTGTGAGTGGCAAGGAAATCTAACATGTTCCCCCCCCCCCCCCCCCCCCCCCCCCCCAAAATTAACATCCTCCCTGCTGCAGCTCTTAAAGTGTGCTTATTTGAATGCTGAACAAACTGTCTTGGTTTTGTATCATGTATACTAGATTCAAAGAACGGTCCTCAGCAGTTCTGCCCATGGTCTTCTTCCAGATTCTCAATGATGCTAAGATCCAGCAAACCCTTAAAGGTTCAACTGCAATACCTCAATATTGACAAAGCTGGTTCTTCTTGTGACAGTGCAAGTAGCCAATATTCCTTCAAAGAAAAAACCTTTAAGCTTTAACTTTTCATTTTCTTTTGATGGGTGAAGAAACATTGCGAATATGAGTGAGTGAATTAGTGCTTGGGCAATATTTCAGACATTAGAGGCAAGCATTGCTAATATAGGCAGTTTATCAGCATAAGGGTGGTCTAATAGAACTGCCCCTTTAACATTGTTCTCTGAATAGTTCTTCTATCCTGAGAGATCACAAGCTCTTTCTTTGTATATTTGAATGGATAAGTGCAAATCCAATCTGATAAATGTCACATTTGAATAAGTTTGCTGAAGTATTACCAGTCAGTATTGTATTAACAAACACTGAAAAATTTTCATATTGAAAGTTTTTATTTTCCCAATATTAGTCATGTTTCTGCAGGATTGTCTTCAGCTTGAAGATGAAGTATTCCCAAATGTCAAGTAGTGTTTGTAAACTTTCTAAAGGTTAGTGGAATGATCAAAGAGAATAATGAATATCATTTGTCATGAGTGTCTTAATTTGCATTGCTTTTTATGTTTACAAGACGTAGAGACTTAAATCTAATATTTGTACTTTCAAAATGTTCTTGAATAAAACAATTCTTGACATTTGAGCATTTCAATCTTCTCAAGTTATGAAATTAATACAGCTATACAGTGTGATATCCAGATGATTATTAAAAAGTTCTAAAAAATGAACATTCAGTACATAAAGGCTAATTTCAAATCTTCTTGACTTATATGACTAATAACATCAAATTATTAATCATATATAAATATTAAACATGATAAGGTTTTAAATTAAGATCATAAAGATTTTAACTATTTGAAATTAAAAGAAGAAAGAAATTGCTCAAGTTGTTAGGAATAAAGTAGTCTGTTCACAACTGTTAGGGAAGTAGTATGATGTAAAGGGCAATGTCCGATCGGTCAGTCTCTGGTTTAAAGAGCAGGATCACAGGGAGGATCGGCTAATCTTGACCCCTGATGTTCACATAAACCCTTAGTACTAACTGTCCAAATCGTTTGAAAGGGACCATCTCAAAAGATCTTTGTATGTTTGATAAAAATTATTATCATTTCCCTTAATTATCATTCCTATTTGAATGGAATCCAAATAAAAGCCAGTCTAGTTGGTTCATTTTTTGGAATTTCAAATTTGAAGGGACTTTTTGGTTCAATCATTTAGTAACAAATATTTTTAATTCACTTTTATAAAATTTAATTTATCATAATTTGAGATTGAATTCAAATAAAAGCCAGTCAAGGGGTTCAACATAAGAAATTTATTTAAAATTAAAAGGAATTAACAAGTTCAAATGCAGATATTGGATTTTGAATCTTTGAATTATTTACCTAATGAATTATTTACCTAATGAATATTCTATTAGACAATCAAAGGTACCTTTCAAACAAATGATTTATCTGGTTTTTTTAAGGCTCTTTTTGTTATTGTGTAAACAATTTGATATAGACGTTTTTGATACTTACAGCAATTTCTAGTGTTTTCATTTAGAAAAGATATGCAATCAACCTTGATACAGCCCCTTAATACGACCATCTTGATATTGAACGTGATAAATGGAATTACACTAATTGCTAAAGTGTGGTCTTATTTGCTGAGTATTTTAGTTCAAGGATTTGGGAAAAGTGTAAATTTATCCGAAGGAATATTTTGATGTGCATTGATTTTGTTTGTTGATATGATAAATAGGTCAGATGTAATTGGTCACTGACCTTTGGTATTCCTTTTTAGGTCACAGTCTGTCAGAGATTAGAACAGATGTGGAACAGTGTTGTTTATCAAAGTGTGAACATTTATCTAGAACATCTGGTACATCAGTGTATTAAAATCTGCTAAGCTCTTTCACACACCCTGATATCTATCAAGCCAAAAGTCTCGTTTTGCCAACAGGTGGTTAATATACACTTAATTACTCATGGTGAGGTCATTATGTGAAATACAAGGACTCGAGACCTGACTCCTGATGCGGTCAGACCGCCCTGCGGCCGAGGTCAGGTCAGACCGCCGAGGGAGTCGGGTTCGAGAGTCCTTGTATTTCAAATAATGACCTCACCATGAGTAACTAAGTGTTTTATTATACAGAAATTCCTTTTTCCTCAAATTTGTTATGCATGTGTTTCATGTGTATCGTCAAAACAAAGCGGCATGTAACAGATGCAAGCATGTGACAAATCATGTGACGAGTCAATTTCTCAGGTCAGTGTCACAAATTTCTGTCACAAAACTGATCTCGTCACGGATAGCCAGAGTCAGTGTGCAGATATATTTTTCAATCACGTGATGTCAACTGACCAATGATATTCTTACAAATTTAATAGAGGTATAATAATCAGTACTAAAGGTGACATTTGCATGCTTTTTGCCATTGAAGTGTCATTATTTGATATGCCTCAAGGAAATTATCGAGAGCCTCTCCATACATTCTGTTACTGCTGTGGATGCGAGGCATTTCATTGGCTGCATGGTTATATCAATAGAGGATATTGCTGTGAGTGAAAATATAGGCTTGATCCTGTCACAAGATGAGGGATAAGTGAAATCACACTGTGAATAAATTCTGTTTATCAAAAGCCTTTGTGGTTTAAAATGTGGTAATTTACATCCAAAAGTTATTGACTCGAGTTTTCTTGCAACGTCATACCATTGTTGTAACATTACTTGGCAAAGGCGAGGACATGGTGTTGATTGCAGAAGTGATGTCATACCATTGTTCATATGACGTCATCGATGTATCCACTCTGTTATATTTTCACTGACTTTTAACCTGCTACCTGCATGAGCTACACAATGAAAGAATTGATGAGGTGATTTCCATCATGGGACTTTGAGGACTTTGTTAAATTGTATATTTTAATTCTGTGATGTATTCACTAGTCTTGCTTTTTGTATCATTAGGACACTTTAATATAGTCTTGGCCTGTATTCAGAATGTTTTCCTTGAAATTGAAATAACAAAAGACATTATGTAACTTTAAAATTCAGACTGAGTTTAGTCTAGTTATTCACCTATGCGCAGGAAGTTGTGAAAGATAAATCATGAACCTAACAAATGAATACTTCCTCAGAATTGATAAGAATTTGCAATAGAAGTGAATAAAATGAACAAAAAAGCTATGTGAAAGATAAATCATGAACCTAACAATTGAATACTTCCTCAGAATTGATAAGAATTTGCAATAAAAGTGGAAAAAAATGAACCCCAAAAAAATATGTTTGATGTAATAGGTTTTTTTTGTAAATATAAAATTTTTCGATCAAACTTTTTTTTTTTCAATGAATGTTAAATATATATAAATAAATAGACCAAACAATGTAACTTTGTTTTTATATCTTTGATTCTCTCTATTGTATCGAAACCTTCAAAATGCTTAGATAAAATGAAAACATATAAATTTACATCTATGGCTATCCAAGCCTTATTTAGGAGCTCAGGGTCCTGTTTTTGTGTATGTGGGTCCAACTGGAATCATAACCTAGATGATATGTACGATAATGAATTGATTCAGTAAACAGAACACCAAGAATTTATCCCCTTACGGACCCACATGACCATTAACGTTTATTGTTACATTGTATTATGACGCTGAACTCTAGACGACCTTTCCAGTGACCTCACAAAACATTCTTGCTTTTCCCATGTTGCCTTGTAAAGATGGACAGAATTGAGCAAAAGAAAACAATAATTATTCATGTCATGTGGAAATGATAAGAACATTTAAGTAAAGGTTGCTAAGTGCTTAGACCTCTTTCTTTAGAAATAGAATTCCGCCATTGGAGGTTAATTTGGACAATATGAATAGGTAATGGGTAGATGTTGGCCACACACCAAGAAAAAACCTTGGGGTTGGAATCTAAATGGGTACAATTGGGTGAGGTGATTTAGAGTTGAAGGTTGAGCTATGAATGAATAGTGTGATGTTTTGAGGAACAAATGTTCTTAATTCATAGTTTTGTTAAGAATTTTTCTTAATACCAAAAAGTGGAAAGGTTCATGTTGGAATCTTGAAACAGGTTTGAAATTATTAATTATGATAGAACTTAGATTTTGTTATAATTTAATTGTTTATTTTGTATTTGTCTTTAATGAATTTTGTCCATACACATGGATCTTCTTTAAGTAGTCTTTCAAAAGTTCCCCCAACCTGTTTTTTAGAAAAAGCTGTTGAAATGAACTTGAACTAAAACGAAATAATGATGAAATATTTATTAGTAATGATCATTGTTTCCAAAAAGGTAAGTTAGCTCAGAAAAATTATGTATTCTCTAAATCCCAAATCTTAAACGTGCTTTCAAAGTTAAATATTTGGGCTCTCTGAACAAAAGGTAACAATAATGATTAAATTATAATAAAATAAAAAGAACTTGATACCAACACTGGGTTCATTTCGTAACCAAATTGATGAGACTGTTTATGTAAACAACCTTTTGGCACTAAGAATCAGGAGTTCCTGAAAAAGATCTGATATTCTTTGGTACTCACAGACTTAGCCCGGCATTGTTTATGAAGAAAATAGCTTGATCTTGTTTGTCAGTCTAGAAAATGACCCCAACAATCATAGCCTGCCCAGAAGGGGTTATGTCCAAGAAAAGAAATAATGGTTGTCATTTGCCAGAACCTTAGTTTTGTTTACGTCTGGTTTTATAAATACTAACCTGCTCATTTTTCTAGGGTTATAAATATGATTTTGACCTTGTCCTTCTCCTAAGAGTACATAATGTTATCATAACACTCATAAAAAATAACTTATTAAAGATCATATGCAGTATATTTTGATATCAGACATGGCTGGATCATGCTGACCATATAACTAACATCACAGACAAGTTATCTCCCCTTATAGAGACCTTGACCTCAAGTCTTGGTTAATCAAACTCAGACTCAAGTATTTGTTTACCCGTAGTCCTATTGTTACTTTGAAAGTTTGACTTCATGAAAATTCAAACATCCAACAAACAAAAATCAAGGTTTGAAACAACCCAAAAAGCGACATCTTGTACATTTTAATGGTAAGATTTAAGAAAACACACATCACGTTACCACGATGGGTCAAAACTTATGAGTAAGAGATGGTAGCGATACCTCATATGATACACAATCGAACTACCCCTTTTAATATGTTACTGCCTTTTTTTGGAAAAAGAATAATTTTAAACTATTTTCAGTGCTCCAGATAAGCTGCGTATCTGCGTATTTTACGCACTAAAATCGTTGAAAACGTAATTGATAAGAAAACTGAGAGTACAGATACGCAGACAATTTCCTTAAAACCCAAAAGAATCAAAATACCATGCGTACTGTACGCAATAGTTTGGAAAATCTTGCGTACTGACGCATAAATTTGTCACGAATGAATATCAAAGCTCTACATGTGTGTTTGACACGTAAACCGATGCCTATCTGTTGTATTAAGTTGCGGGGTATCCAGATGAGTAAGGAGCTCATAAAACTCTACAGTAGTGCTTGTTTGTATAAGCGATGCCTCCTCATTAATTTTAGTTGTTTTACTGGAACATTTAAATTCAGGAACAAGATGTATTTATTCTTTCAAAAGACATTACAAGATTGAATAACTACATTCATTGATTTCAACATGTTCAATATACATTTAAGATAATAACACAGTTATCTTGGTAGAAAATAACTCAGTCATGAAGAATTGTGAGTGTACAATCTAATTTTCAAACAAAAATACCCAATTGCCAGAAATCTGAGGAGTACAATTTCACTCAGTACTCTCTCAAAATCAAGTTTACTCAATTGTTTTCAAAACAGGGAGTTAATACTCAATAGGTCAAAAAATTATCTGGACCACTGTATTTTGCTTTGTTCGTCTTTGTTTTGCTTTGATATTACAAATATCTCTTTTCATGTGATGTTTTCCTGTTTACAATATCTCAACAGTCCATTATTAGGACACACAACCTTCATTATTGACAACACATGTCTCATGTCTCTAACTACTCGTCCACGTTTCTATTTAGGTAGTGATTAGGGTGCCAGTATTTCTGGAAACTTAGTAATCAGCAGGGATATATTTGTCTAATGTTTACCAATTACTCAATTATCATATTATTTTACATGTTTGGGTTGTATTAATTGTACTTTAAATCTGGTTTTAATTTGAAAAATATTTCAAATTGTTGTAGCAATAAAGGCCATTTTGCAAATTCATGACAAATCTTTTGATGGTTTTAAAAGAAAAAGTTTACGAACATTTTCTGCCAGTTTTAATTTGATTTTTTGAAGATTTTAAAAAAATCTATGGGCAAAATGCTAGTTCATATTGATTCTACCAATTTTCATTTTATAATTTTTAGATAATTGAAAATCTACCTGCACAATACAAATTCATAAGAAACACACCTGTGTTGGAAAAAATGTGGTTAAGTGTTTTGCCAGTTAAATTTGATTTTTTGATATGATTGAAAGTCTCCCTGCAGGGATAGTTCGTTTACACCTGTGTACGGCATATATCTACCGCTGGTTAACATACCCCACCTGCATGGCTGAACTTGACCACGGTCATTGGGTCACTACATGGTCAACCAAAGGTCAGCTCCGTGATATGCCAGCAGTAGTACATAGGTAAATGCAGTTAATGTGCCTTTTGTTATTTATTGGTCAATAACTATTATTACCTCTATTGACCTACTTCATGCTGAAACAAGGCTCAGATTTGTTCATGTGATTACAGGAACATTATGATATTAAAGGGGCATTGGCACATTTTTTTAAAATTTTATATTCTAAAATTTTCACTGATAAGTGTAAGTTAATGCTAAATGTATTATTTTGAAAGTGGCAAAAATCTCATTACACAAACCAATTATCTATAGTCAGAGGACAAATTATGAAGATTCACCTAAAATCCATTGGCGGCCATTTTGTGTGAACACCTTTAATTCATTTTGTGTAAGAAAAAGGAATTGCATGTTTAAAGTTTACATTATATATTTGAAATATTACTGCTTTATTTAGTTTAAATGCATTGTCTTTCAATTGGAACCATTAACTTTAATTTTCCTGACATCAGCTTATATTCCCTTTAAAAACGTGCTACTGACCCTTTAATGATAGGCAGCTTGATCAGATATATCTTATAGATGTTATATATTCTTTTGTTGTATAGTATGCTCAGCTCTTAGTACGGATATTGACATAAAGTCACAGCTGCTTTAGTTATGAGGTAAGTCCCTATTCAGAGCTTTGATAATTATAATCATTAGAAACTAAGTTGCTAAGCACTTGACATAAGGTAGGTGAACTGAGTTTGAACGTTATATAGATATAGGTCAGAACAGTACTTGTATACTAGTAGATGTTACGTCATTGTTGATTACTCTATAAGTAGTCAGACTGCAAAGTGGTACGCGGTTAGATCAAGGGGTCTGGGGTTCAAGTCTATAGTCAGGGGTTCGGGGGTTTTGTCTTCAGTAGAAAACTGGTCATTCATTAACTTTTGGGTCCAATTTCAGCAGTATCAACCAGTGTTCACTAGTTCCAGTTAATGCTTGCAGGTTTCACTGAAAGGCATAGCCAATATAGTATATCAGGTTTCTCTCTGCAATAAATCTAGTAGCACCAGGTGAGTCTCGGGTTGAAGCCGCTTTTAGAGTGTATAACTGGAACACTCTAAAAGCGGCTTAAACCTGAAATCACCTCACCTTTAACTTCATAAGAAGTGAAAGTTTTAAAATGTTGAAAAAAAAATTCTACTAAAAATGTCAAACTTCTTTCAAAATTTTTCTGCAAACAAATGTCAAACTACTTTACCATGACATTATGTTGATATTGTTTTAGAAAATATTCTCTATGAAAGTTAAGGTTATTAAAAAAATCATGTGTAGAAAGTTACCCTGTTAAAGTTTGAACAATAGCAAAGTGAAAGTGCTACTTAAGATTTGTTGACCTTTGAAAACTAATTTAAAAACCTGAAATGCAATGTGCAAGTCAAAATTACCCCTTTTTGCATCGATCCATCTATCAATCAATCGACAAATCTAGCCATCAACCAATCATCTATCAACGTACCCATCCCCTGTCTATCCATCCATCCATCCATTTAACAATCCTCAAATCTGTCATTCCTTTAATCTACCAAACAATCCTTTCCTCATTTATCAATCCACTCATCCATCCATCCATACAACCGTATTTGCACTTATCCATCTATCTATCAATCCCTATATCCATCCATCCTTCAAACCAAAAGCAATCCACCCATTCATCTATCCCTTCATCCATCTACAAATCCATCATATATCCATCCAACTCTCCATCTGTCAGTTTCCCCATCCAACCAACATTCATACTTTTATCTATCCTTCCACCAATCCATCCATCAACCGATCCATCGACCCATCCATCCACCATTCAACCAATCTATCCATTCATCTACCAATCAACCAATCTGTCCATCCATTGACCAATCCATCCATCCAACCATTCTATACGTCTATTTATCCTTCAAGAATCCATCCATCCATCCACATTGATTGGGAAAGGCACATCGGATAAAAAAATGGCCTTTAAAATTTTGAAGATTACTATTGATATAATGGGGAATGGCCAATTTGAAATTCAGAAAATTGCCAAAAACCCTGAAAATGCCGCATTGATGATGTCTTTCCGAATCCCTGCATCCATCATTCAACCAATCTATCAATCCATCCATCAATCAGTCCACCATACCCATCTCACTGTTCTAACCCCATGTAAAGTCAGTAGGCTTCTGTTTAGCCCCAAGCTCTCCCTTTCACTGACGTCTGCCCAGTCCCGTATTTAGCCCCACTTGAACACAGAGTCCCGGCAGACCAGGCTCTCTTGTCATTAGTCTTGGACTCTGTCTTCTTCTGAGCTGGTCTTTGACATCATAGAGCGTTTGAATGGTGCTCTAAGATGGTGTCTGACGCACATCACATCGCCATGGGCTACACTTGGTCTAGATTCCCCACATCAGAGTAAAACCTCCTTTCCTTAATTTGGAAGTAGGAAGAAAATTAGGCTCACCTTTGGGATGCCATTTGGTTCAATCTTCTTATTGTATGTGACTCTCTTCTTGGAAGTTGCTGCAAATCCACAATTAGAAATTGTTTAGGACTTAAGTTATATGTTACTAGTTAACAACTATGATTTGTTAAATGCCAATATATAATCACATGTCTATTTTCAATTGCTGATATTCATCCACTTGACAAGATATTATTGGATGAAAATATTATTTTGAATGTTCAATCATTAATGATAAATAAACATATTTGCCATGTTGTCATCATTTTGTGATTTCCTGATATGCATCTTCCCTGTGCTGAAAAAATTAATAAAAAAAAATGTATTTCTGAATATTCATCATCATCATCATCATCATCGTCATCATCATCATCATCATCATCATCATCAAAAATCTTTATAACCTTTCAAGTCACTTATTTTTACTTTGTCTTGTATCATTTTGTAAACAAAAGTATTGTTTTGAAAAATCTAGCTCATGTTCAGTTTTAAGATTGAGAATTGAGATTCTTTGATTGGTGTAAACTTGTTTTCATTTCAAAGATTATCTTATTATCTAATTCCAACAGGGACACCCTGTTAGTCTATTGCTTCAAAAAAATTTTGTGAGTTTGTTCCCGCCTATGGCAATGGAAGTTCACATCTGGCTTGAATAGTTAACTCCATTTATTTGAGGTATTTCTGAGTTTGAAGCTGTTTATATACAACTGAACTCAATTACTCCACTAAAAATAGGATGCAATGTTTAGATTAGAGGATTCGTGCCTAGAATGTTCTGATGTTGAGTTTGATAACTAGAACACTGGCAAATGTGAATAAAAACCTTTTTTTTTACACACAAAAAACAAACAAACCTGAATT
Organism: Steromphala cineraria; assembly: GCA_916613615.1. Taxonomy (NCBI): domain Eukaryota; kingdom Metazoa; phylum Mollusca; class Gastropoda; order Trochida; family Trochidae; genus Steromphala; species Steromphala cineraria. Next base: position 33,225,911 of record OU744722.1, on the reverse strand, counting down.
AAACAATTGTTTTGTCAAAGATGGAAAGGAGCCACACACAGAGAAATTGATATGTCACTCCAGATCAAGACTTTGTTTTCAAGAAGTTCATAGATGTCAAAATTATTTTTGAATACAGGTGTAAGACTATGAAAAGAACCATCTTGTCATTTACTGCCAAGTTAATTTGTGCTAAAGGTATCTAAACAGATAATTTGCAATTTTAAGACATTACTTATAAGATGGATATACATATTGTATGGGTAGAAAACAGATCATATGAGCTAACTTTGAGAGTGGAAAGATAGTTATTTCAATTAACTTTCAACTGATGGACTTATTTGCTTTATGTGATAATCTTTCAAATTGACTGAAATATTTTAAAACAAGATACCGTATTCGACCTATTAAGTGCCCTGGGCGGTTATAAAATTGGAAAGAGGGGTCGCTTATTAAAATGTCTTAGTCATTAAGTCGAATGATAAAAATATTTGTATATTCTCGATCTGCATATAGTCTTTTAGCGAAAAGTTACAAGTCCAATGACCATGATTAAAGAGAAGGACTGAAATCAAGTCTTCAAACCAATTTTATGTAAAATTTCATAGGTTTGTCATGTAAGGGGGTTCTTAATGTTTTGTGAGTTAAAGCACCGTTAGGGGGCGCTTATATGGAGAGGGCGCTTATTATGTCGAATACGGTAACCAGTTATTCATGTTCTAGTCTTCTGAGATATATATATTGATAAAATTTCTCTGTTAACTACGAATCTTGTGTCTTGCTCATAAAACTTCATCTAAATACGTCTTTGTTTCACTTCTTGTTTACTTTACATATTTGATTCAACATTCAAGCATGTTTCTTGAGTTGTTGCTCTACAGATATCAAGCTTTAAAGTTTATTGACATTGTGATAAAATCATTAACTAAACAAACAGGGTTATATGATTCTGTTTTACGTCATCTTAAAATCGCTGACGTGAGGGAATTGCACCACTGATAAGGAAGGTTGACCCTAACAAAGAGTGACAGATTTTGCGCAGTAATGCAAGAGATATATCGCCAGGTATGTGCAATGTACGTCTCGCTGTCCTGCGCTGCCAGATTAAAGCTCCGGGGTGAATAATCGCAAGGTCGACCTGGTGTTTACTTACCCCCAACATGTAGGTAACAGGGGGGCAATGACCGACTCTTGTTTATATTTACATATGGGCTGGGAGAGGCACATGGGGGGATGGGGGTACTTAAGATGTATGGAGGGAGACTTCTTGGAGGGGGGAATTTCATGATCTTTTAGAACTCATAGTTCTGAAAAATATATTATGGTATTTTTATTAGATTGATATTCTATTTGAAATAAGATATAAAGGAGTCCTGAAGAATACCTAAAGTTGAGGTAACTAGACTTGCAAACATTTTCTAGACTCAAGAAGGCTCCTTTAAGTTTTGTTGGCTTCAGGGTCTTGAAAACAGATTATGTTGAGGGTTGTACTTTAAGATATATTGGGAAATAATCCTAAAAAAGTCCAGATCACTCAACTCTAGAAGCTAAAGCACCGTCTGGGCTCCATTTTGTAATATTAATACATGAAATGTTTAATAACTTTGTCAATATTGTAAAAATTACTTCAGAGACTAAATGTTAGTCTAGATTTGTCTTTAAAAAAAGAGGAAGAATGAAAAATAAGGACTTGACGCTGAGACCTTGAAGTGTTGTGGATGGGAGAGGGGGGAGGGTGATGGGAAGGGGGTTCAAAGCTGAGGGGGACACAGTCTGAGGGGTGAACGCTCTGAAGGGATGGGCAGAAAGGCTGGTTCACTTTGCTACATTTGACATGGATTCCCATTAACCTATTTTCTTCACACAACTTTGAGGATGTAACATCAAAGGATATAAGCTATCTGCTTTTGTTATACGTTAATCATTGACGTGGATCAAACCCACTGCTTTTCCATAAGGAATTATACTCCAAGCTCTGAAGAGTTCTTTTGTCTTTAGGAACATTTATGTACATGTACCGCGTCATGATGGATATAAATTCTATGTCTTTGGTATGTGTTAATCCTGTCTTTGAAGTCGTCTTATGATTGAGTAAGAATACTCTCATAAAGTTTTTGATAATGTACGTCAGTGAATTCATTGCAACCTGCTTTCCTGAAATAAACCCTTTGGGTAAAGAGAAAATGTTAGTCAGAGAGTCAGTGACGTGATAGAATGCAGTAGTATGATAGTATGCATATTGACTTCTTTAAGTATTGATTAAGTCAATATGCTTTTGATAATGACATCAATAAATGTTTTGCAGCCTGCTTTTACGAAAAATTAAACCCTTTTGGTAAAGTTGTTTAGCAAAGAGTGAGGGACTTATAGAAGTAAACAAATCTGTCTCTTAGGTCAGTGACCTAATTTTATTCAACAAACAGTCTTTCCCGGGTCGTTTACAATTTTCAAGAATTTGAATTTGAAATTTGTTTTATTGCCTCATAATTTATTTGATGTCAAATTATTCTTTTGATATGATATGTTAACCAGTTTATCGTCATTTGGTATTTGGAAAACACATTTAAATGTTTTGAAATAGGCTGTTAAGAAAGCTTGTTTTGAGCTCTTGTGAATTATTTGAAATGCCATTTGAGCAAAAACCCTTAATGTAAATAATTTGTTACAATTATGAAAGACGACAACTGTTTCATTTCTTCCTGTTGAAGTGAATTAGCTGTTGTTGCTGAAAGTGAGTATAACATTTGTTTGATAAACCAAATATAAGTTTTTAAAGGGGCAGTAGCACGTTTTTACGGGGAATATAAGGTGATGTCAGGAAAATGAAAATAATGGTACGAATTGAAAGACAATGTATTTAAACTAAATGGAGCAATAATAATTCAAATATATGACGTAAAGTTCAGCCATGCGATTCCTTTTTAGCTCATCAGGACTGAAAGTCCAGATGGGCTTATGGCATGGCCCGTCGTCCGGCGTCCGTCCGTCGTCCGTCGTCCGTCCGTCGTCCGTCGTCCGTCCGTCCGTAAACTTTTGACACTTTCGACTTCTCCTCATGAACCATACACATTAGAGGGCTGAAATTTTGTGTACAAGTACCTTAGCATATGGAGATTCTAATTTGTAACTTTGGTGACCCTTTGACCCCAAATAGGGTCACAGGGGTCACAACTTTAAAAACCTATTTTCATCTTCTTCTCCAGTTCCAAAAGGAGTAGAGAGTTAAAAATGATATGTGCAGACTCCTTTGCCAATGGGGATTCCAATTTGTAACTTTGGTGACCCTGTGACCCCAAATAGGGTCACAGGGGTCACAACCTTAAAAACCTATTTTCATCTTCTTCTCCAGTTTCAAAAGGAGTAGAGAGTTAAAATTATATGTGCAGACTCCTTGGACAATGGAGATTCTAATTTGTAACTTTGGTGACCCTGTGACCCCAAATAGGGTCACAGGGGTCACAACCTTAAAAACCTATTTTCATCTTCTTCTCCAGTTCTAAAAGGACTAGAGAGTTAAAAACAATATGTGCAGACTCCTTGGACAATGGGGATTCTAAATTGTAGATTTTGTGACCCCATGACCCCAAATAGGGTCACAGGGGTCACAACCTTAAAAACCTATTTTCATCTTCTTCTCCAGTTCTAAAAGGACTAGAGAGTTGAAAGTGATATGTGCAGACTCCTTGGACAATGGGGATTCTAATTTGTATCTTTTGTGAACCTGTGACCCCAAATAGGGTCACAGGGGTCACAACCTTAAAAACCTATTTTCATCTTCTTCTCCAGTACTAAAAGGACTAGAGAGTTGAAAGTGATATGTGCAGACTCCTTGGACAATGGGGATTCTAATTTGTAACTTTGGTGAACCTGTGACCCCAAATAGGGTCACAGGGGTCACAACCTTAAAAACCTATTTTCATCTTCTTCTCCAGTACTAAAAGGACTATAGAGTTAAAAATGATATGTGCAGACTCCTTGGCCAATCAGGATTCTTAATTGTAGATTTCATGACCCCATGACCCCAAATAGGGTCACAGGGGTCACAACCTTAAAAAACAATTCTCATCTTCTTCTCCAGTTCCAAAAGTTCTAGAGAGTTAATATTGATATGTGCAGACTCCTTGGACAATGGGGATTCTAATTTGTAACTTTGGTGACCCTGTTACCCCAAATAGGGTCACAGGGGTCACAACCTTAAAAAACTATTTTCATCTTCTTCTCAAGTTCCAAAAGGTCTAGAGTGCTGAAATTATATGTGCAGACTCCTTGGCCAATGGGGATTCTAAATTGTAGATTGCGTGACCCCATGACCCCAAATAGGGTCACAGGGGTCACAACCTTAAAAACTTATTTTCATCATCATCTTTAGCTCCTAAAGGTCTATTGAGCTGAAAGACTGCATGTAGACTCCTTGGCCAATTGGGATTCTAAACTGTAGGTTTTGTGACCCCATGACCCCAAATAGGGTCACAGGGGTCACAATCTTAAAAACCTATTTTCATCTCCTTCTCAAGTTCCATAAGGTTAAGAGAGTTGAAATTTAATGTGCAGACTCTTTGGCCAATGAAGATTTTAAATTGTAGATTACGTGACCCAATGACCCCAAATTAGATGACAGTCTATGGCAAATTTATTTCTCCTTGGATATTTTAGTGTGGACTTCTTTCACTGTCTGATATTGGCGATCTAGAAAGTGTTGAATAATAATACATTTGTTTTGTAATTTTTTATAGGTTTTCTTGCAATAGGTAACATCAGTTTCATTTTTAGCTCATCTTGCCTGTATAAAGCAAACTTGATATGATGCCTGATGAGCTACAGAGCCATGGCTCTATTTTTCTTACACAAAATGAATTAAAGGTGTTCACACAAAATGGCAAAATTTTATGTGAATCTTCATACTTTGTCCTCTGACTATGGATGATTGGCTTGTGTAAGGAGACTTTTGACACTGTCAAAATAATACATTCAGCATTAACTTACAATTATTAGTGAAAAGTTTAAAATATAAAATTATCAAAAAACATGCTATTGCCCCTTTAAAGGAAAAACATTAAGGGCCCCCTTTCCAAGCTTTCCTTACATGACAAAGCTTTGAAATTTTACGTAAAATTGGTTTGGAGACTTGATTTCAGTCCTTCTCTTTAATCATTGGATTTGTAACTTAAAAACTTAAAAACTATGTGTAGATTGAGAATATACAAACATCTTTATCATTTAACTGAATCATTAAACATTTTAATAAGCGCTCCCTTTTTCCAATTTTTAACTGCTTAGGGCGCTTTATGGGTCGAATACGGTATCATGTTATTATTAAGCCAATATTGATTTCTTATGGAAGAATAATGCTTGAACAGGGTACCAATATTAGAGGAAAATACTGAAAAAAAGTCATCTATTTCTGCCTCATTTTCCTTCCACAGAGGAAGTTATTTTTTACCACATTACCTCTGTTACAAGTGGAACGATGTCCTGACTAGAAATAAAGAATCCACTTTTTGCTGTAAAGTTGTGCTTTCTATGATGCTGCTACAAGTGAACACTCTTTGTTTAATTTAGTCTCTGAAATTAAAAATATAATCAAAAAGCAACATTTTATTATTAAAAGAAAAAGGAGCCTACTGAAGCTGTTCTTTCATTATACGGCAATGATCTAGACTTGCTACAAAAATATAGACTTTCATGGGTCAATGTTTCAGGGGCTGTTAAGACAGACCATCTTCCTGTAAATGTTGAGAAAACTAGAGTTCCTTCTCTTGTGTGATATGCACATATTTTATATAACAAAAACGGTATAAAGCAATAATGAGGTTGAAATTAAGCCTGGTATCTGTAATGCAAATATTTTAATGGGAGAGTATCCCTAAAGAATGAATATGGACAACCTTGTTACCAAGGTTAAGTGGGAAACTTTTGAGTACCATGCATGAGGGAATAGAACCTATTTAACATTTTATGCTCACTCGAAAGTGGAATATTTATGATATTTACATTGAGTAATGGCTCTTCATGATGATTATGGAGTATATATTATCCATTTACGTCATCAGCTCATCGTGATTGAATCAATGACGTAGTATCTGGGTATAAATCTATCACATTTTGGAAGAGTAGGTACTATCAGAGTCTTAAATTGTATACCCATTGACATGGATTAAGGATCACCTGTAAGAAGGCTTTCCAACAGAGAACATATGGACTGGTAGTTTTAAACAGAGAAAGTGGGTCTTTGACCAGCCTTGTACCATTTATTACCTTCGCTTGGTGGTTAACCCTTATACTGTGAATTTACTAGTATCTTTAGTAAACCATGTACATTTATTGCTTTCTCTTAGTGGTTAACCCTTATACTGTGAATTCACAAGTGTTTCACCAAATCTTGTACCATTTATTGCCTTCACTTGAAGGTTAACCCTTATACTGTGACTTTGCTAGTATCCCACCAAACCCTGTTGCATTTATTGCCTTCTCTTGGTGATTAACCCTTATACTGTGAATTTAATAGTGATCTCACCAAACCTTGTACCATTTATCGCCTTCTCATGGTGGTTAACCCTTATACTGTGAATTTACAAGTGTTTCACCAAATCTTGTAACATTTATTGCCTTCACTTGATGGTTAACCCTTATACTGTGACTTTGCTAGTATCCCACCAAACCCTGTTGCATTTATTGCCTTCTCTTGGTGACTAACCCTTATACTGTGAATTTACAAGTGTTTCACCAAACCTTGTACCATTTATTGTCTTTCTCTTGGTGGTTAACCCTTAAACTGTCTCACCAAACCCTGTTCCAGTATTGAACTATTGCAAGTGGAAGGTGAATCTTACTTATACTTTTTCAATATATCACCATCTTTTCATGGCTAAAGATAAAACAAGACATCTATCTTTAGATATTAATCCTTTCCTGGAGCTAGTGGTAGACAAAAGAACCCGCCAACCCTTTGAGGGCCCATAGCACATTAGCGAAAGTTTGATTATTCAAATTCCCCCCACCAAGAATGACATTTAGAAGGAACTTAATAGAAGGAAAGAGCCGCCATCAACCAAGGCAGTTATATGCAAAACAGCCAGAAAATTTATGTTACATGTTGCGGAGTCGGTTGACTTCTTCATCAGAAGGTTTTAGTCAGGGTTCTGCATCCCTAAAGTACAACTCGGCGGCGTGAGTTAGTGACAAACTCCTGTTGGTTTACTGAACTCCTGTTGGAACCACCTCAGTATCCTTTAGCTGATCCCCATGTTGTCATTCCTCAACAAAACATAATTTAGACAGGTCGTCAAGCGCCGCCTTCTAATAACAATGAAAAGACAATTTTCTTGATATAGCCCCTTACCTACGTGTAGGATAATTGTGCTGATTACATAGAAATGATTCTCTGAAGAAACTTATTTATGATGGGAAAATTCAAACATATAAAACATGAAAAATAATATTCCAGTGCTTCACATAGAGATTTTAAAGTCACTCAGTAGTTAACAAGACAAAAGTTTACAAGAAAACTGTCTTTAACCGACCTTGTGATATTTTCTTCCCTTTTATATACTATATACTGATTGTTTAATGTAAAGCAACCAGATTTTCAAATGAGCTCATGTGCCTTTAAGTTCTCAGATATCAAAGTCACTTAGTAATGGTGGGGTACTTCAAAGGACAAAGTAACTGGGTCTTTAACCGACCTTGTATTATGTTCTTACCCCGTTTATACTGATGACTTAAAGTAAGGCTACAATAACCTTTACATGTGCTCCTGTGCTTTTAATTTCAAACAGATTTATTAGTCACTTAGTATTGGTAGGGTACTTAACAGTACAAAGATTTACAGGCAAACTAGGACGTTGACCGACCTTGTGATATATTTTCTTCCTTTATTTAAGCTGATGGTTGAAAGTAAAGCAACAGTGATTTTCAAATGGGCTCATGAAGAAATTAGTAAGTTACTAAATTGTAGTGTACTTCAAACAGTAATGAAATGAAATGTACCTGTTATCTCTTCTGTAATATCTTTAGTATTTAGTGTTGCCTCTAGACACATGACGATGGTCTCATTGTTTCACTTATTGTTTCCTGAAAGTAAATGCAAAAAAAAGCTTGTGTCAATCCTGAGCTCTTTTCTTCCTTATTAAAATCAAGAAAATATCCCTTCGAAAATTCTTTGGCACTCGTGAATTCAACATACGTATGAAAGCAACAACAATAAATCAAGGAAAAAAATCCTTTTGAGAATTCTTCAGTCATTAATTAAACAAGTTAAGTTGAAAGCAACTAAAAATACTAAATTGTATATAAGTTACCTTCAGTTTCTATTAGAAGTAAATGACACGCTGGCTGAAAATTTACTCAAGTGGCATTTACCAATGACTCACTCTAAAATTATCGTAAAGTTTACCATGGTGATGCGTTTGAATCTTTTCGACCAAAGTGGTAACTACTAAAAGTGCTGACGCAGGAAATACCGATCAGGTGATAATCACGTTGTCCTCGGCCTTGTTATTGCACTCGCCGGTTGCAGTTTTTCCCAAAGCCCTTCGTACAGACCAGCTGATTTATTGAACATCTAAATTTGTCACGTTCATTCTACCCTCTCAAGACTTTTATCAATAATCCCAAATTGGAATATTTGGATAGTGGTATGATCGGTTCGATATTGTCCTTCCTGGTTGGTCAATATCACACGGGGTCGTTGACCATCGGGGTCGTGACCCAGCCCTCCGGAACGTGTGTACTCCCAACGTGTGCGTCATTTGCAAACGTGTTTTGAACGGTTAAGTGTATCCCTGCCATAAATACTCGCAAGATTTGTCCATATCATGTTCAGGTGCAACGATTAAACTCTTTTGGTCAAGTTTAAGAGAATCTCAAGTTTCTCCGTTTCAGTTATGATAGTCTGTGTTTGAAGATTTTTTTGTGGGCGTTGATATTGATTTTAATGTCTGATACAGTTTTAATAATGCTTGCTAATGTTACTTTGACATTTCTTATCTTGTTCACATTTTATCTTGATTATCTGTTCTTGTCGTGCACAAAGGTAATCTTATATTTGTCTCGCAGATCAAATGGCATTGGTTTTCAGGTAATGCCGATTAACTTAGAACCTTTGATATGCTTTTTAACCTTTATTGAATAATGAAATTTTAATGTCTTGTTTTTCCGATTTGATTTTGGTATATGCAAAAAAACGGAACCATTTTTTGTTGAATAACTTACATGAATTTATGATCTTTCCATTTGTGTCACCTACCGCTTGATAGGCCATAGAAATTCTCCCAGTTTTGCCGACAGGGGCAATGTCTCATCGGTCATTGAACTCTGAACTTCAAGGTAGCAAATACGTCTTTGATTATGTATTGGAACTTTCAAGTTGAGGAGATACTATATTGGACACAAATAGAATCTTTCTTTGTATTCATCCCAAACCCATCAATTTCACTAATCTGCAATTCTAATCCTTTATTGCCATTCATCCACCAGCATTGATATCTTTCCAGCCAATCAGTGGTCAGTTTATTATATCCCTGAGCCAATTGGTTATTTGCTTTAATAGTCTTTCAACCAATCAACAGCTACCATTGATATCAATTCAACCAATCAGTGATCAGACTCTTTGGTTTGCTGATCAGTGAATAAAGATTTGTTTCTTCATCACTCTGTCTGTGATCCCTGATAGTTTGATCATCAGACTTAAATTTCTCTTGTGGAATCCTTTGCATAGATCTGAAACTGATCATGTTGATAAAGTAGATCTGGATCCCTGATTATTAGAATAAAGAGGACCTAAGTTTGAATCCCGTTAGGGACTCGGCAACTTTATCTGCAGTAGGAAACTGTTCTACATGCGGTAAGGTTTGGGTGCAATGCTACACTGAATTTCAGCTCAGTATCACCCATGGTTTGCTAGTTCCAGCCGATACTCTCAGGTTTCATTGTAATTTATTGTGACAAAAGTGTTGCAGGCTTTCTCCCGTCAATAATACTAGCAGCCATGATATCATAGAAATACTCTTGAAAGCAGCGTTAATCCCCAAATCACCTCACCCCACCTTACCTCACCCCACCCCACCCCACCCCACCTCATCTCACCTCACCTCACCTCACCTCACCTCACCTCACCTCACCTCACCTCACCTCACCTCACCCCACCTCACCCCACCCCACCCCTAACTATACTTTCATATCCCAATGCCTCATGTCAAATTTAAACTTATTCACAGTAATATACAAACAGCAATCAAGCCCCATCAATGAAAATTTTATAAACTTTATTTTTTTAAATAACTGAGCGTAACCAACAGTTATCCAGTTATTGGCTGCTTATCTTCCTAAGCTGTTCAAAAGTTTCAGTTTTTAGATGCAGACAGACTATTTTACTGAGTCATCTTATATTTTTATTTTATATTCTTTGTAAGTCAGACATTCAAACATGATCTACGTTTCTATTTCATGATATCTATTGAATGTCAACTTCCTTATAATTTTAACCCTTTGGTTGCTGAAGACGGAAGTTGCTTCATCAAACAATACAATATTAATTTTCATTACAATACTTCCAAAGACAATTAACCCTTTCAGTGCCAAAGGTGAAACTGGCTGCAGCAAACAATTCCATATTAATTGTCTTAACAATGCTGTGAAATTTACACTTTACTTGACAGCTGTGAGGTGGTTAATTGATTATAAGATTATATGTCTTTGTATAATATTTCTTGCTTATCTTCAGTCAGATAACTTCAGTGCACTTGTCATATCTAAATGTCAAATGTGAGTTATGTTAGCCAGTCTAAGAAACAAATATTTAAAATTCTGTAAGGTACATGAGTCATCACAAATTTTATGCAAATAAACAAGGCTTACATAATTTTTCATTTGAACTGAAATTATTGAAATAATTTTGACAATTTGAAATTTAATCTTAGTGTGTTGCACAAGATTCTGCGAAAATATGCATGAGGGACTATATTGCAGGAATTTTTCCATACTGCAATTAAAATTTCTTGCCTTTGAAACAGAATAATGATTTCTATGATGAATGCACACTCTTTTCATCTTTATTAAAAAAAGATATTTTTTACCTTACCAGCAATTTTTCATATTTTGCTGATATTTGAAAAATTTGAAATTGTAATTTTTTCGATAAAATTCAGGGCAATTAAAACTTTCTTTCCTGGCAAAATATGCAATAATAAATATCACCATAATTTTAGTGTCAATAAATGATATCAACGATATCTGACAGTGTCACGCAGAGAAACAACAAAAGAGCCAAAACACCGAAATTGTCAAACCTTCCAGCCCATTAAAGATATCTAGTTAACCCTTCATCATATTTCAAGTCCTAAAAAAGAGATTGTTCCAAATTTGAGGGTTGACATCTCTTAAATAATGACAGCTGATGGTTTCAGTTTTCAGGTCGAGGCAGCCTGACATTTTGGAGATAATTATGCTTCTCAGATTTTGTTAGTTTCAGTCAGATCTGTGCTGTCTATTTTATTCAGTGAAAGCCAAAGCAAGTCCATAATATTAATTCAAGTTGACAAGCCTTAGTATAAGGAAAAGAAAGTGCTCACTCTTTATGTATATAATTTGTTTAACCTTTTGAAAATATGATCTTTTTGAAAAATCACTTATGCTCGAATCATGATAAGCATCATGTAGTTGATATCTTGTAATGATATCTTATTAATTATATCATTTTTGCTGTTCTCATACTTTAACAAATGGATTTTGAAAAAAATCTGTTTTAATCATTTGTTTAATTTTGTAATCAATAACTTCTTAACACATTTCAGGGTTGTTGGAATTTGTTTCTTGTCTGATAAATGTATGTAAAAAAAAACAACAATAAAACAACAAAATTTTAACAAATTCCCAAAAATCCTTTTCCAAAAAAATCCCCTAAAATCCAGGTTATACAAAATATTTGGGGCAACATTAAACAGACAAGAAACAAATGTATGTGAAAAAAAACGAAACAACACAATTTTAACAAATTCATAAAAATCCTTTTCCATGGATTATAAAAAATCTCGTAAAAATCAGGTAATAAAAAATATTTGGGGCAACAGTTGTCATTGTGGAATGTCAGCCATTACCAAACCAGGACAGGCAGTGAATTTATTGCCAGATCAATGAGAAGTAAGTATGGAGATAAGTGTTGAAATGAGGCAAATTGACTGACACCTGTGACACGGGATAAATTACCTGAGGTCACCGCTGTCTCTCGAATGATAAGTAATATAAGTACCTTTGCACTTTAAGTGGGAGATTTACTTGCTTCCAATACCTTCTGTTGTCATTGAAATCCTTATCAAACATGTAATTGAAATTCCTTATTGAATATACACTTGACATATATACCTGGAATGAAATGTACTATAGATGATAAAAGTGGTGAAATTTATTTCTTCCTATCACTTTCTGTTGTCATTATCGATCTTCCACTGATCATACGTATCTATAATGATATAATAACTTTTGTACAATATTTTGTGGTTTGCACTTTAAGTTTGTAAATTTAATTTCTTCCATTACTTTCTGTTGTCATTGAAATCGTTAACGAACTCGTACTAGACATTTTATCTGGAATGAGATACATATTATAGATTTTATTTTGCACTTCAAATAGTGAAATCAATTTTCTTCCATTGCTTTCTATTGTCATGAAATCATTATTATATACTGGACATAAATATCTGAGATGAGATATACTATTGATTTTATTTTGCATTTCAAGTGAGGAATAGTTTTGAGCCCAATATTTTCTGTTTTCATTGAATTCATTATGGAATATATACTGGACATTTCATCTGAAATGAAATGTACTAAAGAGTGTATATACACTTCAAGCTTGGGAATTGATTTATCCACATTTTTCTCTTTGGTTAGTTAGACATCTTATTGTCTGTCAGATTGAATTTCAACAAAAATAGTTTTCAAAGAAGATGTATTTATTCATTGACAATGTCAGTTATGAAAAATGTCCATTGTCCAAACAAATGTTGTTTATTGGGTATTGTTTGCATACTTTAAAAATATTAGAGAGAATTTGAACAAAGATAAGAATTGGCATTATATTTTAAGAAGATTCACAGAGGCTGAAAATAACCTGGATGTTAATGTGTTGTTCGAAAAGTAGACGTTGCACGAAAGTTATATTCACATGTAGAGGTCAAATGAGTGAGTGAGTGAGTTATTGTTTAATGCCGCTTGGGCAATATTTCAGCCATTAGCGGCGTGGTCAAATGAGTTAAGGACCATCCTGATGTTCAATGTTGAGAAATTTAGTTCATTGAATGATCCAGATGATACAAATCGATATCTAATATTGAGGTGGTCCTCAACCTGTTGAGTATTGAGGTGGTCCTAAATCTTTTGTGTTGAGTATAGAGGTGGTCTTCAACATTTTGTGTTGATTATGGAGGTGGTCCTCAACCTGTTGAGTATTGACATGGTCCTCAACCTGTTGAGTATTGAGGTGGTCCTCAACCTGTTGAGTATTGAGGTGGTCCTCAACCTGTTGTTGAGTATTGAGGTGGTCCTCTACCTGTTGAGTATTGAGGTGGTCCTTAACCTATTGAGTATTGAGGTGGTCCTCAACCTGTTGAGTATTGAGGTGGTCCTCAACCTGTTGAGTATTGAGGTGGTCCTCAACCTGTTGAGTATTGAGGTGGTCCTTAACCTATTGAGTATTGAGGTGGTCCTCAACCTGTTGAGTATTGAGGTGGTCCTCAACCTGTTGAGTATTGAGATGGTCCTCAACCTGTTGAGTATTGAGGTGGTCCTCAACCTGTTGAGTATTGAGGTGGTCCTCAACCTGTTGTTGAGTATTGAGGTGGTCCTTAACCTATTGAGTATTGAGGTGGTCCTCAACCTGTTGAGTATTGAGGTGGTCCTCAACCTGTTGAGTATTGAGGTGGTCCTCAACCTGTTGAGTATTGAGGTGGTCCTCAACCTGTTGAGTATTGAGGTGGTCCTCAACCTGTTGTTGAGTATTGAGGTGGTCCTTAACCTATTGCTCAGTATTGAGGTGGTCCTCAACCTGTTGAGTATTGAGGTGGTCCTCAACCTGTTGAGTATTGAGGTGGTCCTCAACCTGTTGAGTATTGAGATGGTCCTCAACCTGTTGAGTATTGAGGTGGTCCTCAACCTGTTGAGTATTGAGGTGGTCCTCAACCTGTTGTTGAGTATTGAGGTGGTCCTTAACCTATTGAGTATTGAGGTGGTCCTCAACCTGTTGAGTATTGAGGTGGTCCTCAACCTGTTGAGTATTGAGGTGGTCCTCAACCTGTTGAGTATTGAGGTGGTCCTCAACCTGTTGTTGAGTATTGAGGTGGTCCTTAACCTATTGCTCAGTATTGAGGTGGTCCTCAACCTGTTGAGTATTGAGGTGGTCCTCAACCTGTTGAGTATTGAGGTGGTCCTCAACCTGTTGAGTATTGAGATGGTCCTCAACCTGTTGAGTATTGAGGTGGTCCTCAACCTGTTGAGTATTGAGGTGGTCCTCAACCTGTTGTTGAGTATTGAGGTGGTCCTTAACCTATTGAGTATTGAGGTGGTCCTCAACCTGTTGAGTATTGAGGTGGTCCTCAACCTGTTGAGTATTGAGGTGGTCCTCAACCTGTTGAGTATTGAGGTGGTCCTCAACCTGTTGAGTATTGAGGTGGTCCTCAACCTGTTGTTGAGTATTGAGGTGGTCCTTAACCTATTGCTCAGTATTGAGGTGGTCCTCAACCTGTTGAGTATTGAGGTGGTCCTCAACCTGTTGAGTATTGAGGTGGTCCTCAACCTGTTGAGTATTGAGATGGTCCTCAACCTGTTGAGTATTGAGGTGGTCCTCAACCTGTTGAGTATTGAGGTGGTCCTCAACCTGTTGTTGAGTATTGAGGTGGTCCTTAACCTATTGAGTATTGAGGTGGTCCTCAACCTGTTGAGTATTGAGGTGGTCCTCAACCTGTTGAGTATTGAGGTGGTCCTCAACCTGTTGAGTATTGAGGTGGTCCTCAACCTGTTGTTGAGTATTGAGGTGGTCCTTAACCTATTGCTCAGTATTGAGGTGGTCCTCAACCTGTTGAGTATTGAGGTGGTCCTCAACCTGTTGAGTATTGAGGTGGTCCTCAACCTGTTGAGTATTGAGGTGGTCCTCAACCTGTTGAGTATTGAGGTGGTCCTCAACCTGTTGAGTATTGAGGTGGTCCTCAACCTGTTGAGTATTGAGGTGGTCCTCAACCTGTTGAGTATTGAGGTGGTCCTCAACCTGTTGAGTATTGAGGTGGTCCTCAACCTGTTGAGTATTGAGGTGGTCCTCAACCTGTTGAGTATGGAGGTGGTCTTCAACCTGTTGAGTATTGAGGTGGTCCTCAACCTGTTGAGTATGGAGGTGGTCCTCAACCTGTTGAGTATGGAGGTGGTCCTCAACCTGTTGAGTATGGAGGTGGTTCTCAACCTGTTGAGTATTGAGGTGGTCCTCAACCTGTTGAGTATTGAGGTGGTCCTCAACCTGTTGAGTATTGACATGGTCCTAAACATGTTGAGTATTGAGGTGGTCCTCAACCTGTTGAGTATTGAGGTGGCCCTCAACCTATTTAGTATTGTGGTGCTTCTCAACCTGTTGAGTATTTAGGTGATCCTCAACCTTTTTTTAGTATTGAGGTGGTCCTCAACCGTTTTGTTGAGTATATTTCCAAATTAACGTTGGAAATCCAAGATCAGTATGACACTCAACGTTTTAGCGACAATATTTGAACAGTGCCATGGGCTCTGTCCTATTTTTTTAATAACTTTTTATGTCCTCCATATTTTTTCTTAATGATCGTGATATGTATCTTCATGTCAGACAGATGTAGGGTGATGGGTCGTCTCGTCTCCGCTACCTAGAGGCCATATTTACTTGTTTTACGAGCTTTGATCACTACACACCTGTGATGTCGTGGGGAAATGTTGCTTTCCACTCCTTGGCAGATTCATCTGGTTTATTTGTTATAAGCACGCAATTATATTTGAAAACTTTTTGTAATATTTTTGTCAGAGGAAGAATTCTGAAAAGGATACAAATTTAAAATTAAACCTAAATCTTTGAAAAATATAATTTGGTGATTGCAGTCTTAATAAGGTGAAATTCAAGACTGATTTTATACCCTGCTATGATATTACTATGGAGGTCATCTCGTCTGTACAACTGTCTGGTCAATTATTTTAAGGACTGTTATGTCTAGATCAACTAAACTTTGCACACTTTTTACCCACAACCTTGTTTTGATTTTTCATTTTCTGGATATAAATAATTTGGTTGTTTCCATGGAAACGTCACTTTTTGGACTTTCATATCTCAGGATTTTAACATGTTGATGATGTTATCCCAAAGAGAGAAGATCAGAAAAGGGATGGAAAGACCAAAATTTCTAAGATATTCCAAATTGTTCACCCAGAGAGTTTTTTGGGCATATATTGTCTGTTATCTGCAGAATTTTGTAGTTTTATTTTTTTAGTGAATCCCCCTTCATAAGATTTTTTTATGGAGATAAAATATAGACTTTTTGCAAATGAACAAATAAGGAATGATTCATTCATGCATAATATTTGAAGAATTTAAGGTTTTAGGCGTTTCATTCAAAATTTACCCTCATCAGTCACCAATGATCAATGAGAAAGTATTCGAAAGTTTTAAAATATTTTTGTCATTAATTCTTTCTGCACTAAAGTCACATTTCCTGTTGACACTCAGCAACCTTGACATCTGGTGGCCTTCACCTTTCTGCACTTTTATCTCGACCCTTGACCTTAATCCATTCATGATTCAGTAGGTTAAAACTCTTTGACTGAACAAGAAAATCCTGTTCCACATACCATGTACTCTGTAGATATTTTCACCAAACAGTCAACATATTTCATAGACGTAATTGCATGTCAACGTTGTGATGTTTTTACAGCTTAATTTAAGTAGATACATGTACGTAATTGTCATGCTTTAAGGTGAAAATATATCTCTGCATGTTAGTTTTTAGTATCATGAGGTACATGATTATAATATTTTTTTCATAAAATTAAAAAATTCATATGTCAACATTTTAGCTTGATTTATTTATGTTATTTTTTCGTAACGGTAACACGATCTTTCGGTGTCAGTTTCAAAATGATGTCATCTATCATCATTAAGGCGGATTAAGTTTGTACTTTGTAAAGCCATTAAGCTTTTTATGTTTATAAAATTATTTTTGAATTCCAAAAATATTTGTTTTAAGTGACATCAACCCTCCCTTGCCTGAAGCAATGTTACCAGCTAGAGAAGAATCATTATTTTTATTTATGATATATAATTTATATATGTATGATATATAATTCTTGTATACAAAGTATTTGTCAATATTATAATCCAATTACCTAAAATTCATAACTTAAATGCACATTGGTCTCTAAACATTTGTGTATACGAACATTGATAAAACTTTAGACAAGAAAACAATTTCTGATTGAATTTTGAAAAAATTCTGAAAATCCTATTTTCATAAGCCCCCCAAATGGACCATGATGTCCAATATAGAGCCACTCTTGTGAGTAGTAGGGGGAAATATTTGCCAAAGTTCACCAACAGTGTCAACAGATCAAGAAAATTTGACTGTTGCAGGAAAGAATCAGTTTAGAGCTAATCAGCGGTGTTAAATGACAACAGGAAGGTTTTGAAGATGTTGATTGAAAGCTGCATGGACAATAAGGCGTGTCAATCAGTCAAACAAAATTTTGAAACTTATCCAAAGCTTTCAAAATGGCAGTTATGAGTTGATCATGTTTGTATAACTAGTATTCATGTTGATTTAACGTGTGAATTTGTCTTTTGAAAATGTATTTGACTGTTAAGATGTTCATTGAAAACATATTTTGATCAAATAATTGCCTTTTGGGGAATGAATATGTAAGATATTTTGAAATTATGTCATTAATTTGACAATTTACGGATCAAGCAAAACATATGTGATGCAAATCAAAGAGTCCCTCAGTGATCAGGAGTAATCATGAGTAATCAGGAACAGATTGATAATTGCCAAGATGTACAAGACATACTATCAGAATATGACATTACAAGAAGCTTTAAAGGGACAGTCCCATCGGGGTATTTTAGTGTAAACAATTCAAGAGGACATAGAGATACACTCTATTCCTTGTCGAATTGTTAAATCTAGAATGACTAAAATGTTACCCTTGCCTACATATTTGTATGAAATGAGTGAAAAATATAACATATTAATAATAAATAATCATGTAAATATCATATATAAGTATAATCATTGGAGTACTCTTGAATTTTATTTCCACAAAAAAAACCATGATAGGACGGTCATTTCAACTGGCTTCCAAATTATGAAATATTTCTTTTCAGGATGATATATGTTTTTCAACAGGTGGTTATCCAAGAAGTAAGCCAGTCTGTAAAGTCTGTAACAGACTCCTATCTTGTCTGAATATAGAACTTCTGGACAAAACTATAATAACCCTCTGCTGCTTTCAACCGAACTCCTTGGTGCCGATTTATTCTTAGAAACAGCGTCGGTAAGAGGGAATTAACCTCATTTTGTTTCTTCCTCTAGTCTGGAGAGTTTCTATAATGGAATGGATATAAATTGGTGATCTTTGGTTCTACATTCTTGAAGCTCATTCAAGATACCTTTATTTCCAAAGCATCCTGCAGGATAAGCTAAAAAGCTTTAAAAAGAAAGTATAAATAACATCTTTTGTTCAGGCACCTATCCAAAAGTGTACAGTTTATTGTACATATGGTTTGAAAATATTGTGCAAGTTGGATCATTTGTGTAGCATACATTGGTTTAACACTCAGTGACGGATCCAGGAATTTTTGAAAGGTTTGGAGGTGGGGTTTCATTTATTCACCTAATGAACCATAGAGGGTTGGAGTAATCCAAAACATTTTCATTTATTATCCATATGGTTCCAAAATATTTTATGAGTTGGATCAATGTTTGTGTAGCATACATTAGTTTTAAGGCTCAGTGACCGATCAAGAATGTTTGAAAGGTTTGGAGATGGGGTTTTCAACCTATTCACCTAATGAACCATAGAGGGTTGGAGTAATCCAAAACATTTTCATTTATTATCCATATGGATCCTAAATATTTTATGAGTTTTATCAATGTTTGTGTAGCATACATTGGTTTAACACTCAGTAACTGATCCAAAAAATTTTGGAAAGGTGGGGAGGTGGGTTTTCATTTATTCACCTTATGAACCATAGAGGGTCGGTGTAATCCAAAACATTTTCATTTATTATCCATATGGTTCCAAAATATTTCCTAAATTGGATCAATGTTTGTGTAGCATAATTGGTTTATCACTCAGTGAAGATCCAGAAATATTTAGGTAGGTAGGGTTTCGCCTATTCACCTTTTGAATGAAAGAGGGTCTGTGTAATCCAAAACATTTTTATTTATTTTCCATATGGTTCTAAAATATTTTGTAAGTTAGATTAGTGTTTGTGTAGAATACATTGGTTTTTGAAATTTCAAAAGGTGGGGAGGTGGGGGTTTCACCTAATAACCAGAGAGGGTTATTCCATTTATTATCCATATGGTTCCAAAATATTTCATATGGTGGATCAGCATTTATGTAGCATATCTTGATTATAACACTCAGTGACGGATCAAATTTTTTTTTAAAAGGTGGGGAGCTGGGGTTTCAATTATTTCACTTTTAAATTATGAGTGTCGGTGTAATCTAAAACAATTTCATTTATTATCCATATGGTTCCAAAATATTTCCCAAGTTGAATCAGCGTTTATATAGCATTATTATCTTGATTATAACACTCAGTGACGGATCCAAGAAATTTGAAAGGTGGGGGTTGAACCACAAGGGTGGGTGCATTTGGATGGGGAAAAGGGGTTGTATTCACTCCTTCTACAGGCAGTTTTTAAAAACAAAACTGGGGGGCGGGATGGAGCAGCAGTTAGCCTGTTCTGCTTCAGATCAGGAGGACCATTGTTCGAATCCCGCCAGGGGCTCGGCAACTTTGTCTACAGTAGAGAACTGTCAGGTTTTGGTGCAATGCTACACTGAATTTCAGCGCAGTACCACTCATGGTTCGCTAGTTCCAGCCGATGCTCGCAGGTTTCATGCATAGCCATATTGGTGTTGCGGGCTTTCTCCCTGCAATAATGCTGGTAGCCGCGATATGTATGAAATACTCTTGAAAGCAGTGATAAACCCCACATCACTTCACTTCATCTAAAAACAACCCCCTCCCTTGGTCCATCACTGACACTGACTTTAATTTCAAGAGACTTCTTTTGAATAATTGCCAAATTTGACCAATGATTGGGCATGCTATTTAAGCTGATTAAGTGTTTCCAGGAATAGCGTTGATCCTGTACCAGGAAGTAATCAGAGAAACACATTACCTCATTATTCTGGGAAGACCTTACGAGTATAACCTATCGTCCTTGTTGACCATTTAAATTATCAGGAATAGTTCTAGTGCTTCAACTCAAAGAACTTATATCAGAGCAGATGTTCCAGTAAGCACATATCCAGAATTTTGTAATTTCACCTAAAACATTTTTTGGCAATTTTTTTTATTCCTGAAAGCCAGCACTCAGACTCTAAAATTTTTGTTACTGGTTTCTTAAAATTGAAAAGGGATGATTGTGCATTTCAAATTTGGATGATTTCATAGTTCTGGACATTTTGTTCCCCAAGAAGGTTTGACTTATGTTCAGTCAACAGAACCTATTGATAATGGAATCAATTTATCATTCCATCGAAGTATACACTTCCTGGCGAAACCACATACATGCCACTAGTGAAATTGGAAAGGTTATCCAGTTGGTGATTTATTGACTCCCAAAGTTGAAGAGTTCAGTCCTCATGTTTCTGCAATATTATTAAGATTGTAATCATGATACGACATAGAAGATATAATTTTCTGCAAACATAGTGTCAGATTATGATTGATATCATCGATATCATTCTGAAGTGATCCCAAACTTACTCATCACTGCATTCGGACATCATGACCTCAGAGAAACAGAATGTGACCTCAAAGTTACGGAGGATGACCCCAACATAATTGGAGATGACCTCAGTTGTCATTGATTCTTTCAATAGATCAAAAAGCGCTGACAATTCAAGGAAGGGATTCTGAAGGAAACTTTAATGAATGAATTGCTCCGAAGAAGGGGAAAATCCCTCATCTTCCTCTCTTGAACTGCTTTGATCAACTGTTGAAGGAATATGAGAGCTTTGGTCATTTATTATCCTTGTTATGTTTACAATTAATGTTTCCTCACTATTTTGCCTCTGAAGTGAGTTCCAAACAGATGATGTTGCCCTTTCACAAAACACCAAGGAAGTCTTAGTGCAATGTTAAAAGATGGCACTCAAGTTAACCTTAAGGTTAAGGTTAAGGCCCCCTTAATGTTTGTAATAAAAAGGAATGAATATAATCTTCTTCTAAACTAGCGGAACCAATGATTCTGTAGATGGCATATTACTACTTTGGCAGGTAGAGGGTTAAGTTTTTTTAAAATGTTGATTTATACCCTTTTCTTGCTAATATTCAGGTAATTCGAAACTAAAACCCTGATAAATAAAAAAAACAAAAATGCATTGCTCTTGATTGTCAGTCATTCAGAAAAGATGCTCATAAAAGTTTCTCTGTAGGTAAAGGGTAAAGTAGACTTTTTAACTTTGTAATAGTAAATCTCATATTACAACGTAGGGTGATATCTTTTGTGTCTTGGCTTCAGAATTTGAAACCAATTTAATTGTTATACTTCCTTACGATAAGGAATTTGACACACTAAGCTTACCTTGCAATATGAAAGACCTAATTTTCGGAGAAGTTCAAGATAGGCTATTGTTATACAACTCTTGGGGGTAAAGTCAGCCAGATCAAATGCTTACATAAATGATTGTCAAATTTCTTAAACAGTTGTTGGCCATTATTTATTACCCTAATGTCGGCCATTATATATCACAATAATGTCGGCCATTATATTTCACAACTTGAGTCTTACTGATTTTTAAAAAGAAAAAGTTTCCTGTTATGCAACAAAAACCTACACTACACTCACTCTTATTCAATTCAGAATCAGATTATCTTAGATATTTATAAGAATTTTATTTTCTTATACCCAATTTAATTGTTTGACTAGTAAGAGTTAAAAGATTGAATGATTTATAGAAAATGTGCACCATGCAGGTTTTGACCTTCTTTAGTCTCTTTAAAATTGACCATGCTCCGAGGAATAAAATAGTAAAAATATTTAGGTTCGAACCAGCCAGGATTTCCTCTCCGGTCTGAATGCTGCCATCTTTGTCGCATGTTGCTGTAACCAGTTTAGCGCAGACAAAACTCTGTCATATCCAATCACGTCCAAGTTTTATATGTTTTTAAGGGGCAATCATGTAAAACGAGTTACCTGCCCCTAGTATGATATCGAAAGCTTTTGTAGCAGTCCTTGCAATTGGTTAGATGAGCTTTATGTCAGAAACATGTGACAAAGGTAGATGCATTAAGACCGTGGCTGAGGGAATATCCCGGCTGGTTCAAATCCTGATAGCGACAATATCTTTTCTAGTTCATTTTTCAGAGCATGGTCGATTTTATTCAGACTGTGACCCTCTTTGAACTCGGAGCCTCAAAGGTGTTGCACTGTTGTTGCATAATATTTTTTCAGATATTCATAGTTCAACTGTCTAACAAAATGCATGCGCAGAGGTCTTCATCATGAATATGAATAAACATTTTCTTTACACAAATGACTGGGCAGTTTCCTTGAAACCTTCATTAGGCGTCCACAGATTAGATGAAGGGTATTCAAGGTTTCCCACTGATTTTAATTGTTTTATTTGGATATTCAAGGTTTAACTGCTAACAAAATGCATATGCTGTGCATGTGCAGAAGTGTTTATCATGAATACGGAAATAAACACTTTACTTTGCACAAATACCTTTGAATCCTTCAGTGGATATCCAAAGATTGGATGAAGGGTATTCCCTCTGATTCTATTGTCTTATTCAGTTATTCATGGTTTATTATTGATGAGGTGCTCCTCTTGAATACCAGAAATAAACATTTACTTTACACAAATACCTGGGCAGTATCCTTGAATCCTTCACCGTAGATCGGGTAAAGAGTACTTGAGGAGATTATCAGTATATCAGGCCGGCCACTTACATCTCTAATTGCTCTATTTAGACCTGGACTGACAGCAGGTACATCAACCTTGTCAGCTTGAACTTTCAACCTCACCTTCCACTTACCTGAAAAAAGATCTCCAGCTAACACATACCTGGTGGGAGGGGGGGAGAGATTTATGATGGCTCGGCATCTTCATCAGCAGTAGAGAACTGTTCCACACACAAAGAGAACTGTTCTACATGCAGTAAGGTTTAGGTGCAATGCTACACTGAGTTCCAGTCGATGCTCACAGGTTTCACCGCAATACATAGCCACAGTTCTGTTGCGGGCTTTCTCCCTGCAATAATACTAGCAGTCATTAAAAAAGTTGAATACTCTTGAAAGCAGTTTAGACCTTAAATCACCTCACCATTCTGCTTCATAAGGTCTCTGTATAAACAGAGCCATTGATTTGATTCTCTCATGAAATAATCATGATCATTGAAGATGCCACATGGATTGTATACATTAAAAAGCACTTTACTATGTATAAACTATGAGTCAATATTTATCTGATTAATCAATGAGTGCCGAGATATTCTGGGACAGGAAACTCAACTCATCATCAAGAGGAAGAATATCTGTCACTTTTTAGCAAAAAGGTATACTATAATTTATGATAATATGGCATGGTTAAATAGATTTAAGGAGAAAAACACTTTCTTGGAATATACAAAGAGCATATGCGACTGTCTTGTAATATGCTGATAATGATGAGTGTGATGATGATGTCTATAATTATTTTATTATAATGATATGAGGAAATTAATGACAATGACCGAAAGTGACCTTGAAAACTTTAGAAACATGATGATGATGATGATGATGATGATGATGATGATGATGATGATGATGGTGGTGGTGGTGGTGAAGATGATGATGCAAAGTTGATAACAATGAAAAAATTATGATATTGACAATAATGTTGAAGTTAAAAATCAATGATCATCATAATCATATTGACAATGACAAAAATGTTAATTCATAGATTTAGCCCATCTTCAACAGCAGCAGATAAGTACAAACTCCCATGGAGTGAAGTGGGGTCAGACTCAGGTAAAGTGGGGAGGAGGATTATTCCACTCCGGAACCTGGGGGGAGGGGAGTTTGGAATCATCCAAGCAGATGATTGGTTGTTACCTGTTAAGCCATGTTACGGCAGGTTGTTTGTCCGGCCGGGCAGTTGTGTTCCTAAGTGAACTGGGTGAGATAAGCTTGTATGTCAGGTGGTGGCCTTACACCAACCCACTGACCAGTAAGTGACCCCTAGTAGCCTTAACTGACCCGCCATCTCTTCCCTGGGGGCATGGAGGGAGAGGGAGGGTAATACCCCTCATTCTTACAGGATAATGTGCCTTTAAGTGGTTATGTTAGGTTTCGTTACCTATTGGATGATGACTTATTTTGCCTATTCAATTTTGATTCAATTTTGCAACTTATTTTGTTGTCTGTTAAGTTATATAACAGTAGTTTCTTGATGTCAGTTTCTGAGGAAGTATGCATGTGTTAACACAGTTCATATGCAATTGAATTGGTTAACAAGAATGATTACCCTCTGAAGTGTCTACATGACATCCTTGTGAATAACAATGAATTTACTGTAGATGTGAATCAAAAAAGTTTTTTAAGAAAGGTTTGCTTTTCAAAAATGAGAGGTGCTGATTATGTAATGACACATGATATCAACATGTAAAATTTTAAAGAATCGTGCAATAAGTGTTCTTTTCAAATTTTGAAATTCTAATTAAAAATGTAATGTAAAAAAAGTCAAAGAGAACAAAGATGGCCCTGGGCACCTCATCAGATGATAATCGGACAAGAAGCTAAGCATGTAAGGAGAGGGTTATGGTGATTAATGTAGACTTATGGAAGATGATGAACACATTATCACCACAGTGACCAGCCACGTCCAGACCACGTCCAAAACCATGTTAATCCCC
Organism: Steromphala cineraria; assembly: GCA_916613615.1. Taxonomy (NCBI): domain Eukaryota; kingdom Metazoa; phylum Mollusca; class Gastropoda; order Trochida; family Trochidae; genus Steromphala; species Steromphala cineraria. The sequence goes on along the minus strand of OU744722.1, from coordinate 33,200,806 downwards.
GGGGTTACAATGAATCTGGTCTATTGACGTCAGAGCCTGCCGTAATGTCCATTTTTCACCTACTTCCTACAGGAATGGGAGCATGGGGCTCGTCAATCATATACAGCGAGACCGCTGACCTCCCCATGAACCCGGGCCCGACCCCCCCTCCCTCATGTCTGACTTCTATGGCACCCCCCTCCGGGACCATTCCACTGCTTGCTACTGTCTTATGATAGATGTGATATACTGGAGGCTTTGTGGTATACTTGCAATCTTAGATGTGATTTGTGATCCCTCGGGCCCCATAGATGAAATATGATAGGAATTTTGTTTCCGTGGTGGAATTTGTACAGAGGGGGTAGCGGGTGTACCTCTTTTATAGAACATTTGAATTAGATCCAGCACTATCTCTAGACATTCATATATGCAATTTTCTGATTGGGTGCAACTCTGAAGCTAAGTGACTTAGTTGCAATCTTAGAGAATTTAATTGTTGATCCCAAAGGTTGTATGGTTAAATAGGAGAATGGCCATGGAAAAATTCAATGATGGGTAGGAGGGTTTTGATGCCACCACTTTATCTAGAGATTTTAAGTGTAAACTTTGTTAAGTGCAACAGAGAAGGAAGGCTTTGATACCTGTTACATATCTGCGAGACAATCTTTTTTGGCAATTTCTTGAATCAATATACCATAATTTCTCTATTAATTTAACGTCTCCAATAATTCGACCACATATTTTTCTGAGGCCACAACTTCAAATCGCTTCTTAAATTTCAACCAAGTACCAAAATTTGATGCTCTTATGATTTAACTATTGCTTGAAATAAATGTTTAATTTGTTAAAATGTTTGCAAAACATAATTTCTCTTCTACAGTAATCTTTTGAAATATGATATCATGATAAAATTTCTTTTATTATGAGGTCTTCTATAAAAACTTTCCATTTAAAACGCACATGTTTTTGATACTAATCTAATATTTCAACCATGGAGCAAAATGAGTCACCAAAAGTAAAGAATAGTTCAACCATAGAACTTTCGTGTAAATCTTTAGAAAATTTTAGGGTTGAATTAATAGAGAAATACGGTACCAATTTTTGGTAAGCTACAGGATTCCAATTTCTGAACACAAATAATTTATAGGTATTCCCACTAAAACAGTTACATGCAGTTTTCTCCAATACAGGACACTTTACATCCTGTTAAGTTGAACTCAAAGGCCGTTATCTAATATTTATTTAGAATTGTTGATACATTAAAGGGGCAGTAGCACGTTTTTTGACAATTTTATATTTTCAATTTTTCACTGATAACTATAAGTTAATGCTAAATGTATTACTTTGATAGTATCATAAATCTCATAACACAAACCAATCATCCGTAGTCAGAGAACAAAGTATGAGGATTCACATAAAATCCATTGGCAGCCATTTTTGTGTGAACACCTTCAATTCATTTTGTGTAAGAAAAGGAATCGCATGGCTTAACTTTACATTATATATTTGATTTATTACTGCTCCATTTAGTTTTTATACATTGTCTAAAGATTGGAACCATTTATTTTCATGTTCCTGACATCACCTTATATTCCCCCTAAAAACGTGCTACTGCCCCTTTAAGACAAGAAGATTTATGGATGATCAACTTCTTTATTGAATGAAGACAGTAGCTACACACTTGTTTAAAAACTGAAATATTGTTCAAAACATGTTAAACACCAACTCACTCACTCACAGTAGCCACATGAAAATTGCTAACTTAAACAACTTGTTTAAACATTGGTTTTACTTTTTATTATGCATCTTTCTAAACATTCCTTTGTTTAGTCATCAAATAGACATATTGTCATCTATGTGTGTCTGAAAATATACAAACATAGATTGTATACAGCAATAAATGCATTTTGTCATCAAGCATAATAAAACTTATTCCCTGATTAATCTTTGTGATATTTCTGGATATCCAAAGATAGGTCCGCAACGACTATATCTACAATATACTGTGTTGTTAAATACCTAATTATTTATAAAGTTAACACCTACTCATTCCATTGTCTATCTGTCTTGAAAGTAATCAAATATAAAGATAGAAATGCTCAATTTAGCCCTTTGTTATTGCTTTGGTCAAACCCGATTTAGAAATCACAGAATTATCCATCATGTTGTCAAAGTGAAACAAGGTCAATAGACAACTATGTTCTTGTTCGACTAAACAAGTTTCTATGTTTATAATTGTTTATCTTACATTACATGTATAATTAGTACAACCTTCAACTTCCATGATCAGTAAAGTTCTTTAAATACTATTCATCATCATCATCGGTTGTTTTTGTTTAACGTGCAGGTCCGGGGGCAAATTATTAGCAAATTATTGGCAAAAAACTTCATTGTAATCTTATTTTGCAAGTTTATATTCATACAGTTGTCTCGTGTTTACAATGCAGGTTCACAAAAATTATCTTAGACACTTTTATACACACTGTTCACTCTTGAAAGCTGTGTCTTGTCAACCTAGTATCACCTCACTGCATCTCACCTTTGAAACTCAATCTTATCTCAAACTTAGTTCACACATATCTTCACTCACCTTGCCTCACCGAACCAAATCTCACAAATAGACTTCACCTCACTCCACCTTACCTCACCACACCTCACTTCACTCCACCTTACCTCACCACACCACACCAAATCACACCTCTCCCCACCTTACTTCACAATACTTCACTTCACCCAACCTTACTTCACCAAACCCCACTTCACCCTTTCTAACTTCAACCCACCTTTTGCTCACAACACCTCACTTCACCCAACCTTTTGCTCACGACACCTCACTTCACCCAACCTTTTGCTCACGACACCTCACTTCACCCAACCTTTTGCTCACGACACCTCACTTCACCCAACCTTTCGCTCACGACACCTCACTTCACCCAACCTTATGCTCACGACACCTCACTTCACCCAACCTTTTGCTCGCGACACCTCACTTCACCCAACCTTACTTCACCACACCTCACTTCACCTCACCTCACCCCCACCCCCCTGAAAACACCTTACCTCATCCCATCTCAGTTCATTTCACCCCGCCTCAATTCACCCCACCTCAATTCACCCCACCTCACCTTCATAGAAATGTCTCTCCCAGAAAACTGAAAATGTTCATCCATAAGATATGTCCATTTTGTACTTTAAGCAAATAAAAATTCACTTTGGAGTCCAGGTTTTAATGTGATGATTATGTAATCATGTAATAAAGAATCCCCCTTGGACAACATCCCACATACTTTTGATTACCATCACTTTCAGGAAAAAAGTTTAATTTTTATGTTCTTCTAAGCCTCGATTGATGTTTCAACCCCTCCCCCACCATCACCCCCCCCCCCCCACAAACACCCCCCCCCCCCCCCTAGAGAACATCTGACATACTTGTGGGTTGACTTGTGGTAAAAACGATAATATTGGGTCCCCACTGACATAACTACGCAGTAGATTTGGAAACAGCGAGGGAAAGTGTGCTAGGCAAGGTCAAGGGTCATGGCTACATTTCGGAGATTGATGCTTCTGAAAGGGTGATGGAACATTTTCAAGGAGATAATTTTTAATGTGAATGTTTTTGGGTTAAATGTTTGTTTTGAAACAGGACTTTGTAATCAAAACTCCCATCACTTTCTCTTTAAAGTCTTTTACTTTAGATTAAGGCCGTTGGAAGAAAATTAAAAGTTTTTAGTAGAGTAATGAGATTTTTTCTGCTTGGTGAATTTGATACAAAACTATGACCTATTTCCAAATACATGTGAACAAGTACAATCGAACTTTAACTTTATTTCTATTAATCATATTGATGTTGTTAATGTGTAAAAGGTGTTACTACTAAAATGGCTGCTTGCAGTTTGTGCAACTGTGGATTGTCAGATTAATTTACCCTCTTAGTGAGTGAGTGAGTTATTGTTTTACGCCACTTGAGCAATATTTCAGGCATTAGCACCTATTTGCCCTCTTGAGTAATCATATATTCTCATAATCATATTTTATGACAAAATTTATGAAAATAAAAAAACAGTTTTTTAAAATTCAATGAATAAAAAAATCAATCTGCACCTGAATTTGAGGTTAGTATGATATGAGAGGTTAATGGCTATCATTTCGTTTCAAAATATATTTCTCAGCTTTGCCTTTTGAATATTAATGGTTTCCCACATGAGGTTTGTTTCCAAACAATTGTAATGTTAAATCCATGACAATTTCAAGATTTTTATGACTTTAACCAGCATGTTCTCTTAAGAAGTCTCTTTCTCATGTAAATGTGTTTAAATTTAAATGTACATTATGAGTTATTAGATAGAACATTATGATAAAGTTGAATATGGAATGTTACTAAAATAATATTGTATTTCTTTTTAATGTGCTTAGTTGGTTGTATAGAGAACATTAGGATACATGTTTATTTGCAACATTACTAAATGAATACTTAATTGTATTTCTTTTGAATGTGCCTATTCGGTTGTATCTAAAACATTATCATAGGAGTTTCATTTGGATTGTAACTGAAAGACTTATTTTTTTTCTTATGTTATTTAACTATTTTTTAACTCTCATATCTCAATTTGTGCAGTTTTAAAATGTATTCATAATGTATTTGAAACACAGGTTAACAGAGATTGTAAATTGATGATTTAAGTATATTTCTCCAGAGACTAAATGTACCTTAAAGTTATTCATAAATATGTACTCAGTCAGGTTAGTATTAGTTTGATTATCGGCTTCCACTCAGTGGTTCTCTATTCAGACAGTCTGACAACAGTCCGTAGAGACTCATGTTCTGTAACCAGTTTAGTGCAAACGAAATTTAGTCATTAGCAGACCAATCACATCATCACATTTTAAAAGCAGGTTGGATGGTTTATCATATATAGAATGAAAGGCTTGCAGGAGTTGCTTGCCCCTACTTTCCCATATTCTGAAAACCATATGCCCTGGGCCTTTATTTAGACTGTTTATTTGTTGGGATCATGATAGTAAAAGCTTACTCATACTTTATCTTCTAGAATATTAAAAGCACTTTATATATACCAATATAAGTAAAATGGTCAAACTGTTTTAATTTATTCAGCCAGCTTAGAAGAATTTAAGTGAAAAGTTTTTGTACATTTAGCAGGCAAACACTAAATTTTGTAATCTTATAAATGTTATAATGTATTATTACATCCATTTGTAAATGCCTTTTCTATTTCATCAAATTTAAACAAACTAATTTGTAATAAGCTAATATGATTTAGTCAAATGGAATAAGACTTGTTGCTTTTAATATGAAAATTATATATTCACACAGCTAGATTGAAAGCTATAGATACAGATAAGGCAGATTTGAATATACACAGACAGGCAAGGTCAAATATACACAGACAGGGCAAGATTTTAATATACATAGACAGGGCAAGATTGAAATATACACAGACAGGGCAAGATTGAAATATACACGAACAGGCAAAATTGAAATATGTACATGGACAGGCAAGATTGAAATATACAGGCAAGATTAAAATATACAAAGACAGGGCAAGATTGAAATATACACGGACAGGCAAGATTGAAATATACACAGACAGGCAAAATTGAAATATACACAGATATGCAAGATTGAAATATACACAGATATGCAAGATTGAAATATACACAGACAGGCAAGATTGAAATATACACAGACAGGCAAGATTGAAATATACACGGACAGGCAAGATTGAAATATACACAGACAGGCAAGATTGAAATATACAGGCAAGATTAAAATATACACAGACAGGCAAGATTGAAATATACACAGATATGCAAGATTGAAATATACACAGATATGCAAGATTGAAATATACACAGACAGGGCAAGATTGAAATAAACACGGACAGGCAAGATTGAAATATACACGGACAGGCAAGATTGAAATATACACAGACAGGGCAAGATTAAATATACACGGACAGGCAAGATTAAAATATACACAGACAGGGCAAGATTAAATATACACAGACAGGGCAAGATTGAAATATACACAGACAGGGCAAGATTGAAATATACTCAGACAGGCAAGATTGATATATACATGGACAGGCAAGATTGAAGTATAAACAGATATGCAAGATTGAAATATACACAGACAGGCAAGATTGAAATATACACAGACAAGCAAGTTTGAAATATTCTCAGACAGGCAAGATTGAAGTAGTCAAGCAATGCAGCTTGTTTCAACGATAGATACAGACAGGATATGATTATAATCAATAGTTACTACTAAAACCTGACAATTGTTAGACCTTATCTTTGTGTGTATGGGTCAGTGGGTCAAGGTCATACAGGTAAATCGCCCAGGTGTGTTTTCCTTGCTCATTACTTCACTGGTTTGCAACAGATGTTGTTATTATCATGCTGATAGCTTATATTAAAGTTCCAAATTTTGGATACTTAAGTATTTGACAATTGTTAAAGCTGTTGATTAAATTAGAAATTTGGTCATACAAAAATAACAACAGATATTGTTAACTTAGTAGATAACATGTCAGTCATCTATGAGAACTCTTTATTCTTAAAATTGTCAAACTTCAAACTATTTGGATGTCTGCAACTTTCAAAGACATTGCATTACAGTTATATACAAGACATCATTGGCATGCACGCAGAAACATTTTTAAATTACGATGCTTTGCTACTTTGACCAAATGCACCTTAAAAGATGTCTTCTCCATTGGTGGCAACTTTGACATAATGCATCTTGCAAGATCACCTCTCCTTCAGGGCCAACTTTGACATAATGCATCTTGAAAGACCTCCTTTAACTATCAACGACTCAACATTGACATCATGCTCTCTTGAAAAAATGCTTTCTGATATCTAGAAAGGTTATTATCTGATAAGTGTATGTTATTGTTGGCAACATTGATGCCCTGTACCGTGGACACATTGCACATTTTCATCCATAAACATTCTACCAAATTCATCTATTCCAACTATCATTCCTCAATGCCTTCCAATTAAACAGTTTCCATGCTGCAGGTGCCATAATAAGGTTAATTTAGCAGCTGGTATTAGTTGAGGACACAGTGACAAAATGCATTTTTATTTGAGAGGGGAAGGTGACACGAGAAGGGGTGAGGATAAAGAGAGTACAGGGAGAGATAAAGAGACCTGAAAGGGGATAAAGAGAGGGGGGGGGGATAATGGGAAGGGGATAAAGAGGGGGGGGGGGAGATTTACTTGAGATAGAATTTGACATGACATCAAAATCTTATGGAGGTGACCCTCAAATCAAAATTGGTTCTCTTTGGAGGAACAATAGGTTTTTGAAGTTGGGAGGCTAATAATGAATTTCCCCGCCCTCTAGGGGGAGAAAAGATAGGGGAAAGGCAGGCAGGGGGGATGATAAGGGGGAAAAGAGGGACATGTGACAGATTGAGGGAGGATAACTAGAGAAGGGGGTCCTCCTAATGGGTCGAGGTCACCTTAATCTTAATTCACAATATTCTTTTTCTCAAACATGATTAATGGTTTGTTCTTGTGTGTCAGGGTTGCAGGGTTGCTTTGCCTATCTTTGAAGGTGGAAAATATATAAACAACATTTAGTTTCTGACATGGGTTAAGAACTGAAACTGTATTATTTTATATGTGTGAAATGTAACGAAATATTCTTGGGTTCTTGTTTTAGAACTTGGATATTTTTAAGGATGCTGGATATTTTAATGCAGATCTCATTAGTATTAGGCATTGTGCTGGATTTTGAAGATTGAAATACTCCAAACATTTCTGCTTTAGTTAGAAGATGTTTTAAGAAATTGTACTCTTTTAAATGGGTTTCATAATTCTGTTGATTTAAGCAGCAGATAAAATTTTAATTACATGTGTATGTGTTATAGAAGGAATTATCTGAACTCATGCTTTACCAATGGTTGCTTTGCAAAGGGATAATTGCACATGTGCACATATGAAAAATATAACACCACCCAGTTTAACTGTATAGGTGATAAACACTGCCATCACTCACCGGTAAAGCTGATATTTAGAAGACTTCCATAAGAGACTTTTTGCAGAGCTTAACCATGCAGTCTCTTAAAACTCTGGAAATGTCAACTTTTAAGAAATATGTTCTGCCTGATTGGCCATTAAGACAAATTCCTTACAATACATCATCTTCACTTGTGAATTTTGAAAATGTTTCAAGAAGTGTACATGTTCCTTTATTAATGTTTAAAATTTTAACTTAAGTCAGAGAATATTTTGTGCTCTAGGAACACCCGATTGTTATAAGAAACATCTTGTCGACCAGGAAAGCTGCAAACACATGACTGAAAGGTTAATGGGAAAGTACACAGAGAAAACTGTAACACTAGGTCAGTGTGTGAGCGAATGAAAAATGGCTCATATTAAAACACCATGAATATTAATCTTGCGTCTGCTTTATTATTCAGTTGTGTCATCATTGGTTTGGACATGGCTCTAAGCCTTGAAGACCTAATTGCATCAAAATCAATCAATAATGTACTTTTATTTTTATCCAATTTGGAACATATATTTGGGGAATAAAATGGCCGCCATGCATACGTCTGCTACCACCAATGCAGCTATTGTGGAGATAAGGGATAGGTTACCATGTATAACCAGGTACATGGTTATGTCATTGTGACTCCCAATGCATTGTGGGTCGGCTGTGACAAGTAGGACCCCAAGCAGTTCGGGAGTAATCAGGACCGGTAGAAGGTCACTGGGTCATTCTATTTATAGCCCTTGCAAGCTGATTCAATTGATTTAGGTTTCAAGTCGCTAAGCTCTGTTTCTTCCTCAGTCTATACTCGTCAAACAGTTTGTTTGTAATCACAACTCAAGAAACGCCAACCCAAATTTAAAACATGCACGTAAATGTTTGAAAGAGAACAGTCTTGATTGAAAGTGTACTTATATGCCAGCCTCGTTTTAACATGAAGATTGGTAAGCATTGAATAAATCTGAATAAGATTTATCTGACATTCACACACCTCAAAAATCTTCCACTGCAAAAAGATATTGACTTGGTTTCTGTAAATCAAATCTTTTGAAAGATTAGACCTCGTTATAGCTCTGCGCCTTATAATGAGGGAGGTAGAGTTGATCTGACATGAGAATATGGGTCAGTAGGCCATAGCGAGACTCATAGCCCGATGACCTACTGCCAACAATTCGACAGTGTTCCGAGCTTGGCTGTTCTGTTTTACCTGCCAGTAACTCCCACTCCGTCAAACCAGTGGTGATCATTCTGGTTTGCACGATTTTCATGGATTTTACCGCAAAACCATTTATCGGACCGGATTGACCTGTCAATAATTTAAATTGGTAAGTGACTAGGTTATTAACTGATAATTCAATTAGTAGATCTGTGTGATTGACGTTTTTGAATTACTTGTATAAGTGAAAATGGCTTAGATATTTTTGGAATTTAGTAGCTATTTTGAAGTGATAGACATTCCCAGAAACAGGTGGTTTTTAATCGAGATGGGAAATGGATTTTAACCTGTGGAATTGCAAAATAGTCCGTGCAGTTCGAATCATTTACATTGCTAAAACTGCCACATTTGCTTTGAAACTTTGTATATTTGCTCCAATAGATTTTATTTGAAATACTTACCGGTAAATAAATCTAATCTCCATAATTAGGAGTGCAAACATTTTTCAATTACAGGGGGCTATGTTAAATAACAAAATAATTATTCTGTTCATCTTGCTTGTGTCAATTTCCTGGTTTTTGTTTCGTTTCATTTCTTCTGTTGATCTTGCCTTGTAATTGTATTAATTTCCTGGTTTTAGTTTATACCGTATACCGGGAAATTTTCGTGGTTGGAAATTTTCGTGGTTTAGGACTCAAAGACCTTTCGTGGATTTTTAGTTTCGTGGTTCAGACGTTGTCAATAAATTACATTTTCGTGGATTCTTATTTTCGTGGTTGAAGTTATCCAAATAGCAATTTTGAAATCGTTTGTTTATGTTCCACGTGTAAGCGTGTTGATGTTAAACTGTCTGTTGACACCGCTATGCTTTCCAAACAACTTATTACAATCGGATTATTAGGGTCAGTAGTCATTAGTCGAAATGTTTTTGATATCATTGATAAAACGATCGTGTTTGTTCAACATTTATAGGGAGAAGAAACGAATCACATTTAGCGGCTTGTTTCAAAGATGACAATTTTAACTCAATGTTTCAATAAAGTAATACTTTACTCACTGTAATTTTTTTTGGTTTGACAAATAACACTGACGCTTTACCTACACGTATATAAAACAGTATTGCATTTTAATCCATACAGCGTTAGCAAAATGAGTCTTGTAGCGTGGCTGAAGAAGGGCGTTGATGAACCAGATTAAATACTTCAGTTGATATGTGAATGTGAAATCTAGTTTTTATTCATTTGTTTGAATACAGCATGCTTCTTTGTCTTTGTCACACTCTGTTGAACATGAACTACGACCGGATGCATTGTGTTGTGACACGTGTTAAGCTCTGCTAATTATGTTGTGAACAAGCGTTCATTTAGAAATAGTTGGTAGAACTACATTTGTATACAATGAGGAATGTCAATCAAACTTGGCTACATATTAAGTAAAGTTTTCAAAGTATATATTTACAACTTTCAATAAGCTACAAACTAAATTAGAGCTCGATTTTAGCAGTTGTCAGCGAATAGCACTTAAATCTGTGCATGCGCTATTCCGAAAATAGTTAGATAGGTCGTACAGAGAGTGGCGAAGATATTTTTAATGAAATTTATCGGGAAATTTTCACGGTATGGAAAATTTCGTGGTTCAAGCTCTACCCACGAAAACCACGAAAATTACCAACCACGAAAATTTCCCGGTATACGGTAATCGTTTTTTCTATATGCTGTAAATTTTTAAAATTTAAGATATTAGGTCTACCGTCCATTTCTTGCAGCTTTATAATCTTCCAAATATGAAATTTTCTGTGAAATCAACCCCGTCGTTTAGTTCATTTTCTTGATTGTAGTTTTGATATGTGAAAGCTCAGATATTAAATTCATATTTTTATAGAAAGGCAAAAAAGTCAGTTACTTGGAGAATTATTTCTCTGTAGATTTGTTACCGTTCTGATTGTAATTTTGCTAAGCCTAACACTTAGGCCCTAAAATGAAATGATTACTGGTAATAAATCTAAATTTAAAAAAAATTTAACAAAATAAAAAGGAGACTGGATTTCTTCCTTTCAGAAAATAGAGCTGTTAAGTCTTTAATTATTTTTGATTTTTGGTAACAAAAGTTTATAGTTGTATTTGAAAGCTTACGTTTGAAGTTTATTGCATTTAAGTAAGGCCTAACAAGCTTGCATGTGGCTTTATGAGTTCTGATATATATTATGTAAATTGATATATTCTGTGAAATCTGTATTGTAGAAAAATTATGATATTCTCCCTAATTTATATTTATTTAATTTTAATATTTCAAAGCTTAATTTTGAAGCCTAATGCATTTTGAGGGCGTATGTGTTAATCAAAATTTCATATATTTCCAAAGTGTAATTTTCTGAATAATTTTTTTGATTCAATTGTATCGTTGAATATGAAATCTAGATTTGATGTTATTTAATTAGAAGATGAAACATACAGCCTAGAAGTTGTTTATTAAAGATTATTTTGCATGGTTTCATATTGCATAAGGACAGCCTTCATTATGGCCATATCATTAGCATCATAAAAATATGGAGAATTTATGGAAAACAAGGATATGTGTTTCTGATTTCTCTTGTACCGTTTCTCCCCATTTGTATAATATATGATTCTGGATTTTTGCATATATTTTTTAAAATCGAGTAGAAAAAATGTTCATGTAATATTCCATATATTAATTAACTAACAGAAAACTGACATATTGCAAATAAGAATTTGGAAATGTTCTATAATTATGGTATATTTAGTTAACACAAAATAATTGCTGGACATATATTATACTAATTTTGTAAATCATCCTATTTTTATTTATGAAAGTATATTAAATGAATTTTATAGTCATATGTTTTCACAGAAATATGATTTTTCTTTTCAGAATATCATAAATATGCCTTTTGAATTGAATAACAATTATCAATTAAGATAAGACTGTTTACAGATTTACTTAAAAAAATGTATTGTTCTAAAAAGGAAAGAGTTATGTTCATATGAATCAAAAATAGGTTATTTTGTTATATTCAATTTATTTTATTATTTTAAGTGTAACAATTTCTTAAAATGATAATCCTCTCCCATTAGTTCACAATTAAAAGAATCTCTTTTATGTGCAATTGCAAAATTTAGAATTCAAGATAAATTTGTATGACTACGGACAAAAGCTATGTAACTAAAACCGCTAGCATATTTTCTTATGTAAATTTTGACATATTTGTTGTTTTCAATAAGGAGAAAATGTTCTAATGTTTTTTCAAGTCTTTCCTTTGCAATAAAGGATAATTTTTTATTTCAATACAGTAATACTTATTTATTTTCTTGCAATCAAAGTTATATTCATTAAACTTATTAAATTTTGTGTGCATACTTTTTTGAATGCTCTTGAATTTAAGAGTAATTAAGTAAGATGATTTATGCATTTAAATGCATGCTTTTTTTGCAGTTTAAGTTTTTGATGAAAACAATTTAGCTGTAATTTAACAGGTATGAAATGATAACCATAAGATAAGTTTCATTTTATCTGAATATTATTTGTTACGAAAATCTGAAATACTCAAATCATGGAGTATTATGATGGAAATTGTTGTTTACGTTCCAACGTTACGTCCTCCAAATTCTCGCGCACCGAAACTGCTCTCCCTATTGTTAAGGTTTCTTCTATCTTTTCAACTCAAATCGGAAGAAATATGACACCCTTTACATAATTGGTGGATAAAAACACCTGCTCAGGAATCGACCAATCAGAAGGCCCGATTTTGCAGGAGCAGCTGTGGAGGCAAGGAAATATCTGCACATGGTGGGGGGAGGGGTAACGGAAGGGGGGAGAGGTAAAGTCGGTAAGGGTGTCACGTTGACTAACAAAGGGTTTATCTGTCCTCGACCTACTGTAGTATCCCCCTAACACCTTGACTTTCACTAGATGTAAACAATATTGAACTACCTTCATACATGGTTATACCCACTTAACTGTTGCCCACCTGCAATAGGCAATTTCCCCTTTTCTTGTTTTAGATACCCCAGGTTTCGTCAGATGTAAACACTATTGAACTATTTAATACATGGTGATACCAGCTTAACTGTTGCCCACCTGCAATAAGCAATTTCCCCTTTTCTTGTTTTAGATACCCTATGTTTCGTCAGATGTAAACACTATTGAACTATTTAATACATGGTGATACCAGCTTAACTGTTGCCCACCTGCAATAGGCAATCTCCCCTTTTCTTGTTTTAGATACCCCAGGTTTCGTCAGATGTAAACACTATTGAACTATTTAATACATGGTGATACCAGCTTAACTGTTGCCCACCTGCAATAAGCAATTTCCCCTTTTCTTGTTTTAGGTACCACAGGTTTCGTCAGATGTAAACACTATTGAACTATTTAATACATGGTGATACCAGCTTAACTGTTGCCCACCTGCAATAGGCAATCTCCCCTTTTCTTGTTTTAGATACCCCAGGTTTCGTCAGATGTAAACACTATTGAACTATTTAATACATGGTGATACCCACTTAACTGTTGCCCACCTGCAATAGGCAATCTCCCCTTTTCTTGTTTTAGATACCCCAGGTTTCGTCAGATGTAAACACTATTGAACTATTTAATACATGGTGATACCAGCTTAACTGTTGCCCACCTGCAATAAGCAATTTCCCCTTTTCTTGTTTTAGGTACCACAGGTTTCGTCAGATGTAAACACTATTGAACTATTTAATACATGGTGATACCAGCTTAACTGTTGCCCACCTGCAATAGGCAATCTCCCCTTTTCTTGTTTTAGATACCCCAGGTTTCGTCAGATGTAAACACTATTGAACTATTTAATACATGGTGATACCCACTTAACTGTTGCCCACCTGCAATAGGCAATCTCCCCTTTTCTTGTTTTAGATACCCCAGGTTTCGTCAGATGTAAACACTATTGAACTATTTAATACATGGTGATACCCACTTAACTGTTGCCCACCTGCAATAGGCAATCTCCCCTTTTCTTGTTTTAGATACCCCAGGTTTCGTCAGATGTAAACACTTTTGAACTACCTTAATACATGGTGATACCCACTTAACTGTTGCCAACCTGCAATAAGCAATTACCCCTTTTCTTGTTTATGATACCCCAGGTTTCGTCAAATGTAAACACTATTGAACTAACTTTCTACCTTGTGATATGTACCCCCTTAACTGTTGCCTACCTGTAATTAGCATTTTCCCTTCATATGGGTTTAAATATCTTAAGTTTTGCTGTACATAGTATCCCTTTTACCACTTTTCCTTTCGTCAGATGTAATGCCCTTTACCACTTTGGTTTGCTACAGATGTAAATACTATTGAAGTAACTAGCAATCACTACCTGGTGATACCCGTTTAAGAGTTGCCTACCAGCAATAAGCAATCTCCCCTCATATGGGTTTAGATATCTTAAGTTTTGCTGTATGTAGTACTATCCCCTTTATCTCTTTGCCTTTCGTCAGGTGTAAACACTATTGAACTATTTACTACTAGGTGATATGTACCCCCTTAACAGTTGACTACCAGCAATTAGAAATTTCCCCTTATACGGGTTTAGATACCCCAAATTCTACTGTATGAAGTTCCCCTTCTACCACCTTGATAATTATCAATTTCCCCTTTTCTGGGTTTAGATACTGAACAAAATATAATAAAAATATAATAATATATATAAAAATATTGAGATACATAGCGTATCATGACCCTCTCATTGCAATACGTATCTGGATGACAGATTATCCCGCCCTATGAAACCCCTTAAACATAGATGATATTGTATTGTGGCCCAAATATCGAGATACGTAGCGTATCATGATCCTCTCATCGCAATACATATCGTATCATGACTCCCCTGTATTTTTGCACCCCTAGTCTATCTCCCACCCCATGACACCCCTCAAAGACGATTCATTGTCAAATGAGAAGAAGACTCTTAACCCATATTTCATGAAAGGAGATTGATGAAAAGAAAACACTTGTCCCTCCTTGTAGCCCCCTCGTAGCCCTTTTCTATGACCCCTTCCCCCCAATTCTTTCAAACCAAGGTATCATATATTGACTTCTATTTGATAACAACCTCCAAGAAGATAAATGATCTCTTTAAGTTTCTTTTAGCTGTCAAAGTGGTACTTAACCTACATCTCGTGGAAGTAATAGGAGTAAGATGTTTTTAATGTTTGTAACTTTAAAAATGTTCATGTTAATGTTTCTTTTTTTATATTCAGTTGATTATTCATGGGGTTTCTTGTTTCCTCAACATGATGAATCTAGAAAATATTCTGTGTAAAAATGATCGTTTATATTCATTGATTGAAAAAGTGTTAATGAAAATTTTGCTATTAGTATTCCATGATCGATTTAATTTCAAAAATTTCTTTGGTGTACTTTTGATTGCTCAAATACTTTGTTTAATTTCTGATGTTTGCAAAGAAAATTCATTAAGATATAAGAAAGATAAATATGACCAATATTAACAGATATCATATGGAATATAAATCATTTGTTAAAAGATCTATCAATATGGGGCTCTTTATAAAACATTTCTTTTTCCTTACAAGTGCTTCATAATGTTTGTATAAAACAAACATTGTCTTAGATTTGGTTGAGATATAAATCAAATTGGAACAGAAAGTAGATTAGTGGGACTCAAAGATTAGACTTAAGTTGCTTTTGTTATGAGACAAAGATAACAAATTATAAAGAGAACAGATGGTTGATATTTAGGACTTATTAAAAATAATAAGAATCATTGCTTAGCTGTGATTATGATTTTTATGTCTTTGATAATTCAACCTACGTAAAATCTCGTATCTATAGTTTTTATGTTCAATAATTGATACAGTATAACGAAATGCTTATTGTATGAGACCTTTGTCTCCCTGAAATGAAGGTCAATTCATGTAACGGATGGATGAATAAAATGTTGAAAAAAAAAAAAAAAGAAAAAAAAAAATTATGGGTAATATGTATTACTTATTATTTTACTTTACATTTAGGAACCAAGTTATCTAATGTAAAACTTCACAAATAGAAATACATAAAATCTACCTTCTTGCAAGGCTTTCGTTGTTTCTAGTTTAGTGATTGATTGCATGTATTATCCACATTGACATTAGAAATTGTAATCTAGGCAAAAATGTGTTTTAATTTTACATTAACTCAATTCAATTTCTCATGACATTCATGTAAAAGTGATTTTTAATTGCTTTGAAAAAGAATAGTTTTTATAAATAATGATTGATTAAAATTCTGGAATGTTGATGAAAAGTTACTGTTTTCGAATAAAAATCAAGGCAATTAATTCAACCTTGAAACACGGATATAATCAGCATACATACATCAATAAATTGAAGCTTTCTATTGGTTGTAAATTCAAAAAATCAAGCCAATGATATTTAAGCATCCTCAACTTAATTCAAAATATCAAACCAATGATATTTCAGCATCCTCAACTTAATTCAAGTTGAATAATTTTCAGATTAATTCATTTGTTTATAGATTTTATCTCATAGAAAATGCAGACCTTAGCTTTCATTAAATCTTTGTGATAATTTTCCATGGAATATGTTAATATTTTACTGATGAATTAAATTAATCACTTTGAAGTTGTTTTACAGAACACATTTTTGAAATACATAAACATGGTAACTATTTATTTTAACTGAATGTTGATGTGCATTTGTTTACAATAACTATATATAATTTTCATGATACAACATTTGTTCTTTTCACATACCGTGTAACCCCAGATCATGAAGCATAAATTGCCTTCTTTATGCTTTGCATTCTGTTGTCCAAGTATATGGATTATCTCCCCTTAGTTTGAACTGCCTATTGGTTCTGTACACCCCCACTTCGTTTCCCTTCAGTTCATGGTGTTTTCCACAGTGTCAAAATATCAGTTATCTCCCCTTAGTTTGTACCGTCTATCGGTCCTGTATTATCTTATTCGTTTCCCTCCAGTTTATGATGCTTTTCCAAGTATTTTCAAAATATGAGTTAACTCCCCTTAGTTTAAACTGCCTATTAATTTCGTACCTCCCTCTTCGTTTCCCTCCGGTTTACTATGCTTTTCCACCTGGTGTCAAAATATGAGTCATCTTTGAACTGCCTATCGGTTTTGTACACCCCTTTTCGTTTCCTTCGGTTCATGATGCTTTTCCACATGATGTCAAAATATGAGTTAACTCCCCTTAGTTTAAACTGCCTATTGGTTCCGTACCTCCCTCTTCGTTTCCCTCCAGTTTATGATGCTTTTCCACCTGGTGTCAAAATATGAGTTATCTCCTCATTGTTTGAACTGCCTATTGATTCCATACCTCCCTCTGGTTCATGGCACTTTTCCACCTGGTGTCAAAATATGAGTTATCTCTTCATTGTTTGAACTGCATGCCTATTGGTTCTGTACTTCCTTTTTTGTTTCCCTCCTGTTCCTGGTACTTTTCCACCTGGTGTCAAAATATGAGTTATCTCCCCTTTGTTTGAACTGCCTATTGGTCTTGTATTACCCTCTCCGTGTCCCTCCAGTTCAGGGCATTAGGTTCTTTTGGGGACGGATCGTGTTCGTGAATGCTTTGAAATATGATGCTACGAGGAACAATAATGTATTGCCAACATTCATAGGTGCCCTTGCTGCACTATGTGACCCGGTATCTTTCACTGAAGTTTCAATAAAAATGTTTATTTGATTATATGAATTACTTTTAAATATCCATGCACTTTTTAATTCTTGCAATGCGAGTGTAATTATGATTTTTGAAGATTGATAAATGTGTAGTGAAATTATTTGAGAGTATACCATAAATCATTTAATGTTTTGTCAAATAATAACAACTAATACATCTTTATTACTCTTATCTTAAGTATTATTAAACATATTTCAAATTTATGAAATCCTTTTTTCAAATTTTTATCTTAGATTGTCAATAATCTAAATGGTTATTTTAATTTCATTGTAAGATTAAGAGGAAAATGTTCTTATCTTGAATATATTTTTCTCATGTTTGGTAAAATTGCTTTGATGAAATTACCTTCTGATCGTTGCGGTTCTAATGTATCCCACCAGGGAGTTTAAGGAATGAAGTGGGAGTTTGTAAATGAGTTTTGCTGATTAGAGAAATCTCTTACCTTGACGGATATAGATAACACATCTGGGTTAGTTGGTCACTTGAAATCTAAGACTTTTTTTAAAACTAAATCCAGAATAGTTTTATTGGACGGAGCAGAAAGGTCAAGTATTTTTTGAAATGCTAAACTTCTCTTTTTCATGGTTTTTTTTTACGGATTTGAGAGAAATACAATGTTATGATGTTGAAATGATTTAATTAATTTTGTGAAATAATTTTTTATGTTTTATTTTATTTATTTTTTTGAAATTTTATCCCAAAAGAATTAAGTTTGGGAAGGGTCTTTGAACATATACGCATAGCTAGGTTAACTGGAGAATATGACAAAGTTGCAAAAGGGCATATTGGACGCACACCCTCAGTGCACTATTCATCAGGTCTTAAGAATGCCCAATTTGGAAACAAGTCAAATTGGAAACAACATATTTGTGTTCATATTTTTTCTATAGTCAGCTTTGAGCTTCATCTGAAATCATAAAAAAAATCGACCAATTAACATTTTAGATACTGGAGTTTGAAAAATCATCCTCTTTGGTTTTACAAGTATGTAAGTAGGTATGTACACTAAAGAAATCTTAAAATCTTAATTTCGTTACAAATTTAGAGTGAGATTATTACTAAATCAAGAATTAAATGTAAAGTTTGATTTCAATAATTGAAATTATTTTTTACAGTATTCACATGGTTTTCATGTTTGAAGATCAAGATATGAGTTTTGAAAAAGAAATATATATTTTGTAATCCATAAATATGTATATATCAATAAATATGTATATAGCATATGTTTGTGTGATAAAACTTAGATTGCACAGAAAAACATAAATGATCTTATTGATATTTTTTATTACGAAAATGATTTTGAAATTCTAAAAGTTTATTTAAATCCATAACATTTTACAAGTATAGCACAAGAGCATTTTGTGAAAGCAATGAGAGATGTTTGTTCTAAGTTTTTTTCAGATTTTACATCAGATTTTATCAATCCTGCTGAGATTCTACTGAATTTAACCATTTTCATTACATTCGTTGACGTCGCATATCTGAAGATAATTTGTGTTTATTTATTTTACGAAGAAGCAGAATTATTGATGACAATTTATTTGATACAGAAACATAAAACTACTTTTAAACAAGATAAATATATCTTTATGTGAAATGAAATTCTACTCACTTTCATTTGAATTTATTTTTTTCATTTAGAAATAGCAATGATTATTGTAAATGTTTAAAAAGACATTTGAAATAATACCTCAATGGAATTGTTGATGGTTAAATGTCATTATACATGCAGTATGAAAAAAAAGAAATTATCTTTTAAATTATATGTACAGAAATATCGTAAGACATTCTAAGTATCGAGATAAGAGCATAGAGCATATAAAGTTTTTGATCCAGGAAGAATTTTGAAAAGGGTGGGGTTAAAATGTTCAGGAAAAGATTAGGTTGGTGTTGATGGCAACACTCTTAGTGGTGATATGAAAAAACCTGAAAGGTTTAGATTCGAGCCCGTCCTTTCTGTTTCCTCAGTTAGTTTTGACTAACCGTTTTGTCCAAATTCTATGACCTTAAATAATATTTCAAAGATGTTCTGCAGAAATCAGTAGGCGAAAGCTTCATGCTTGCCTGACTCAATAGCCTGAGTTCTTTTATAACAACCCTTCACCTGCCAGTTATATGTTTGATGTACGTGGCTTTTATCACATACTTGCGGTCTACCAAGTTTACTTATTGAATACATCACTATTCATTGCACCCTTTACTGTAGTTGACAGTTATTTACAATTGTACTCTATAGTCGAGTTGGTCCCTGGTACACGAGTACTGGCCGTCTGCTCCACCATTTTGAGAAGATGGTAATTATTTTTAATTATTGACCATGTCCCTATTTGTGAATTGTAGATGAAATTGTAGTTTGAAGTGTATATATATTCTTCTAATGTATTTGTGGAATTTTTGGATCACATTGTCTCCAATAGAACAAAGTCTTGTATATTTGGGGGCACATCCCTTATGGGATTCAAACCCAACAGCCTGGGAGTCAAGCAACACCTGAAGCACTGATCCATCCATCAGCTTACCAACTTGCCTACCATGCCTCACTATCTATATGGCATTTATTTCATATATGATACATTCATCTTTACTATAAATCACAAATTGATTGGATTCAAAATGAAAATTTACCTTACCAAAAGAAATATTTGTTCAAACTAGAGCATGTTACTAACATCTAGCCCAAACCAATCCATTCTAGCCCTGATATTCATCATGTACATTTTGTCATCAGTTTTGATCTCCTTTGGCTTCTGTCAAAAGGCAAAGCCTTTATAAGCCATCGTTTTACTACATCTTTTTGGGCTCTTAGGTGCTTTTGGTGCCATTTGAGCACTAAATTTTAAATTTAAATTTTACTAGACTTTAACTAAACAATGGACTAGTGACTAGTCCTGCTTCATGACTGTGTATTAAATAGGAACCTTTAATACAGTCTAGGCCCTAGTTCTGCAAGTCTAGATTGACTGAATACACCTGAAATGAAAAACCTGAGGAAATAAAATAATAAAAATGAAAGTACAGTAAATATTTTAAATATTTTATAAAGTTAAGAAATAAAATGAAAAATGAAAGTACAGTAATTATTTTAATTATATGATTGGCGGTGAAATACCGAGATCTATCAATGAAAATAAGCTATGCTATCAGTCACAATGGCCTGACATCATCGAACAATGCTCTGACGCAATGACACGCTCATGACGTCATGTTGTTGCTTTGGCGACAGGGCCTCTTTTGTGCCGACTAAACGTAAATGCGGTTCAAATTCAATAGCAATACAACAATATAATTATAACATAAGTCTTTTCTTGACAAATACCATGTTTATCTCATCAAGTGAGGAAGAAAGTTTATATGTTCACGAGTGGCGTAAATTTTAGTCTAGCTAGCTAGACACTAGTCTTCATCTTATCTCAAACCTTGGGCTAGTGCTAATTTTGGCTATGTTTATTGGGTAACACAACTATCATATTACCTATACTCTATCAAGAAGAGGTATTACATTACAGAGTGGGTGTGTTCCTTAGATATGCACCGTGTAGAGACCTGGATATGAAAGAATATCACGATTTTTCTTTTGTAAGCGCAGTTCATATATTTTGTTGTGTAAAACATGTTAAGCAGCGTTTTGAACTGACAGCATCTTCTAGTGTTCTTTAGCATTCAAGTGTGAAAATAAATTAAGTTTTTAATGAGAGAATAAAAGGTTGTTTCTTTGCTGCATCCCATTAGTAATCGAAATTTTTAAGTTTTTTGAAGATCTTTATTTCTGATATAAGTATATAATGAATATTTATAAAGCCTTATATACATACACAACGTGCATAGCATGTTGATATGTGATAATAAATGGTAATGATTGAATTACTAGGACGAATAAAATGTGAAGTGCATGAAAGAACATATGAATAACTACAGCATAAATCAAGCACCTTAGTATATTATGGTCATCAACTTTTCATGTATTTTATTTAGTGTATATATGACAGACCTGTTTCTTTATGATCGATGCCTTTTTAGTGTGACGTCGACATATTTCAGATTCGTACTCCTTTCATGCTTAAATAAATAGATGCAAATATGTATATGAACCGGTTTTGAAGTCTTTAGGGGTTGAGAGGGTTAACATTTTAAGTTTCAAAGACATGATCTTGTGAAATCGCACAACTGCTTTTAGGGTGTGGTATTCTCTAAATAATCAAAATGAGCTGGCAGCGAAAGTAAAGTTGTTGTAATACATATGTAGATGAAGCTGTGGCAATGTAAAAAATATTGATTCTGTATTCTAGCATTTTAATCAAATTATGATGCCCAGGTTGAAATGTGTCTTTGTTAATAAAAATAAAGCCTTGGTCTTATGTAATCAACTAGTTTCTATATAATATTGAGATATATCCTTCACAAAGCACCGAGATGATAGCAACTTATTCAGGAAACTATATATTCAAGATAAAGAATCGAAGTTATGGTTAACAGTAAAAGTTGATTTGTGAAGGCAGCCCAACTGAAATGATAAAGAATTGAAGCTAAGGTTTCAATTAAAGTTGATTTGTGAAGGCAACCTAAGTGAAATGATAAAGAAGGGAAGTTAGGTTTAACAAATAAAGTTGATTTGTGAAGGCAACCTAAGTGAAATGATAAAGAAGGGAAGTTAGGTTTAACAAATAAAGTTGATTTGTGAAGGCAGCCCAAGTGAAATGAGTAAGGTTTAACAATTATAGTTGATTTGTGAACGCAGTCCAAGAAGCATGGATTGAACCCGAATTACCTGAGGTGAAGCTGCCGGGTATAAACGAGTAGCGGGGAGTGGTGGGAGTAGGTAAACATATACTTATACGCGGCAGGTGGAGGCAGTAGTGCTGACCTAGTGTGTATTGGCAGTGAGCCAGGTAGCACACATAACCGTGACCCCTCTCAGCTTGCTTGTGCCGGCTTTAGCAGTCTTCACTTCAATCTTCAGTGGGACTTAAAAACTACTTGCCTACCCTGTTTGGTTCAGATAGGTTATCTTGTACCCTGGCACCCTTTTTAAATTTGGTTCAGAAAGGTTAACTCTTGCCCTGACACCCTTTTTAAGTTTGGTTCAGATAGGTTAACTTGTACCCTGGCACCCTTTTTAAGTTTGGTTCAGATAGGTTAACTTTTACCCTGGCACCCTTTTTAAGTTTGGTTCAGATAGGTTAACTCTTGCCCAGACACCCTCATAAAGTTTGGTTCAGATAGGTTAACTTTTGCCCTGCCATCCTCATAAAGCTTGGTTCAGAGAGGTTAACTCTTGCTCTGCCACCCTTATTAAGGTTTTCTTTCGATAGGTTATTTTGCTGCTTAGACCCAAAATTTGTGGTTTCAGTGCAGCTTCCTCTTTGGTGATATGTTGTCATGATGTTTCCCACTGGACTATCACTCTCCTCCCAGATCATGCATGAGATTTCTAATGGGACTATTATTTATTTATCGTCCTCAATACATTAAGTAACATATTTTCAAGTGTGCTTAGACCAGTTAATGCATTGTTCTGTCTTTATATTGCTAAGTGTTCAAAATATGTTTTTGTCCCTTCAACCTACAATATTTTCAAGTGTGCTTAGGCCAGTAAATGCATTGTTCTGTCTTTATATTTCTAAGTGTTCAAAATATGTTTTTGTCCCTTCAAGTAAGCAGGGTTGATGGTATGAAAAATTTGACAAGAGCTTCAATGTGAAGACAGTTAGTATCTCTAAAATCACACAAGCAAGTCTGGCTTGAAATATGAAAGTAACAAGAAATTGACAGCTGACAGGCATTTTTTCAGAACACAACAACTCTGATCTTTCGATGTCATTTAATATAATGCGACCAGTCACTGGGTGATGAACAGACACCGAATGAGCTACATCTCTTGCATTGAGTGTTGTTAACCCTTAAAGGGGGTCTGCAACCCAAATATTTAACTTCCAGAGTTTTATTAGCTGGGCCCCGAAAGAGTCGCAAAAGCTCGAGTCGTAAATGCTCGGTAGGGATACAATCATTTGGTTATGAACCGCTTACAACTGACAGCCAGTACCAAGTTTTTGTCATATGTGACCCCCCTTACCCGTCTGGACGCTCTCATTAACGATGGTCAATTAAGTTTCACGAGCTAGGTTGTTGATTACCTTTAATACTGAAATATTTCCTGTCAGGCTGTCATAAACTTTGATATTTCAATACAAGTAATTATGCCTGCTTTTTGGTCACTAAGGAATTGGTTTGCACAATTCCATTATATTGAAACTTACGTAAACATCGAAGGCAAAAGTAGGCTATATGAACTTTCATGATTTTTCGTTACAAGTTATTGTTCCTCTTTTTTGACACTAAGGAATGGGTTTGCACAAGTAAATTATATTGAAACTTTTGAAACATCAAGTATCTCAAAAACAGTACCGAGGTGACCCCCATGTCTAGAAGAAGTTTTGTCCGTGACATAAGCAAGGCCACCCTTGTGAACTATTACTTTGCACTCTGTTACTTGATAAGAAACGATTCCGAGGTCAGTAGGTCAAAAGAGCCCTGAAATAATTGGATTTACCTCGAAACACAATACAAAAGGAGGTTTTCTCGCTGAGAGAATTTCGTAAGGGAGAACATCAGAGAGTTGTGTCCTTCAATATTTGCTGATTTTGTGGAATATTTGTGTGTTCATTATTGGAGAAACTATTTGTAAGGTCGTTGGAATACTGAATGATTGGATGTACCTCGATCTTGACACAAAATACAAAGTAAGTGTTCTCTTCACGAAGATTTTTAAGGGAAAATATTTGTGAGTTGTCTATATATTATTTGCTGATTTATCAAATTTGTGTGTTCATTATTGGAGAAACTATTCATAAAGTCGTTGGAATACTGAATGATTGGATGTACCTCGATCTTGACACAAAATACAAAGTAAGTGTTCTCTTTAAGAAGATTTTTAAGGGAAAATATTTGTGAGTTGTCTATATATTATTTGCTGATTTATCAAATTTGTGTGTTCATTATTGGAGAAACTATTCATAAAGTCGTTGGAATACTGAATGATTGGATGTACCTCGATCTTGACACAAAATACAAAGTAAGTGTTCTCTTCACGAAGATTTTTAAGGGAAAATATTTGTGAGTTGTCTATATATTATTTGCTGATTTTATAATATTTGTGCGTCAATTATTGGAGAAATTAGTTTGTCAGTAATTCAAAAGAGCCTAGAAAACCTTGATTGTGACTTAGATCTTTAAAGGGGCAGTAGCACGTTTTTTGACAATTTTATATTTTCAATTTTTCACTGATAACTATAAGTTAATGCTTAATGTATTACTTTGATAGTATCATAAATCTCATAACACAAACCAATCATCTGCAGTCAGAGAACAAAGTATGCGGATTCACATAAAATCCATTGGCAGCCATTTTTGTGTGAACACCTTTAATTCATTTTTTTTAAGAAAAGGAATCGCATGGCTTAACTTTACATTGTATATTTGATTTACTACTGCTCCATTTAGTTTTTATACATTGTCTAAAGATTGGAACCATTTATTTTCATTTTCCTGACATCACCTTATATTCCCCCTAAAAACGTGCTACTGCCCCTTTAAACAATATACAAAATTAAGGTGAATTTCATTAAGATAATTTATTTATATTTGAGAATATTTGCTGTTTTTTGGAGAAAACGTTTATTGTGATATCTATATTTTTTCGTATGATAAGGTCATTTCAACATCAGTCATGTCAAGAAACAGTGGAGCTATTTCTGATCTTTGAATTTATACTTTCATGTTAATTCTTATAGGAGAATTTTTTTGCAAAAGTACTGTATCAATGCAACATTGGTTATAAGTTTGTATTTCAATTCCACAAACTATAAATGTAAAATTCAAAGTCTTTGTCAGAAAGGTTCACCTTTGCAATTGTAAGTGAGGTGTCCTAAAAACATTTTATGTTTTCTAACTGATCTTTTTTTAAAATTTTGTTCGGTAATATAATGCTTTTGCTTGTTACATGCAGCGCATCATTTACTTACTTGAAACACATTTGTTACCCTTTGCCACGCACCATAGGAGGTAAATGGGCCGTGTTTGTCATAAATAATTAGTGAATACTTTCTGTACATATCTTTTTGTTATATTGACTATTACGACCATTACTATTATCTTTAATTGCGCAGATCTTCAAGCTCTGTTTCTCTTGAATGGTGGTTGAAAAGAATCTGGTTAAGGGAAATATACTTATTTAATAATAAGATATTTTAACCTTATATTTTGTACATTTCTCACGCTCATCAAATAAATTTCTTAAAGGGACATAGATAATGTAGTGTGAGTAAAATTTGTCAAAAGTTTATAATGTTGGTAGTATATTGAGGATACAAACTTTTACTGAAAACTACCTTTTGCATGCTCGTGGGTTCATTGTTATTATTTTTTATCCGAAACTGGATGTGACTTTATCAAAACATTTCCTTCTGCCTTTCACTTGAGTATAATGCAGGGGAATATATGGATGACAACTTCTTTGTTCATTGTATGCAACATTTCGACACAGATTCTTGTGTCTCTGTCGAAACGACGCATACAATGAACAAAGAAGTTTTCATCCGTATATTCCTCTGCATTATTGTCACTCAAACTTCTAAAATGCCTCTCAAAGAAGTTTTTGACTTAAGTGTTTGACTATAACCTTGTGGACATATGAATCTCCCTGAATTTTTTATTTTAACTCCAGTTTCATGGACAGTTTTCAGTGACTGGCATGCATAATCAAAGGTATCTGGAAAATTATCTATAGAAAATAGAAAGATGAATCTGGATTTATTTTGTTAAATAGTAATGAACAAGTCAAGCAGACATAGAATTCACTTCCAAATATACTTTAGGACTTTATTGAATTATCACTGAAAGCAAATTAAACGGATTTTGCATTTGGAGATGAATATGCAAAATCGTTTGAATTAGAATCATTATACTTTGTATTTTGCAGGTATCAATACTACATAAAGTATTAAGAAACATTCTATATTATGATCACAGAAATGGCTCTGCATATTTACATATTGTGCATTTTCGAATAGATAAATACACTAGCTAACCCAGCCAGAAATAACCTACGATTTATTTCTCATCTCATGAAAAAAATATATATTTTACTAAAATAGAATAATCGATTGTTAGAAGTTACATGACCTTGTGTAATGAATAGGAGGTGTTCTAAGTGGGCTGGAAGCCGTTGAATCACCCAATCATACAGCTTCAACAGAAACCCTCGGAGCATTTATATTGCTTCAACCAACCGCTAGAAAAAATCAATCAAATTTTGCCAAGTCAGCAGTACATATATGTTATATATATAAGGATTATCTTGATTTTAAACTTGTTTCATTCTTGGTTTCAAGTTTTTGAATAATAATTATAAGAATATTTTGTGAAATTTGTGGGTTTAATATTACAATTTCACTGTGTTATCTATGCTTATGTAGTTTACTGGATTAAATTGTTTACCAAGAGAACAATTAAAACTTTTGTAAACTTTCTAATATTTTCATAAACATTATGCATCAACTCACTCAACCATTTTGGATAATTTTAGATAATTGTTTCATAAGATTGAAATCATTTCTTTAAAAAAAAATTCTTTCATGCCAATTTTCAATGTTTCATATGCTTTAGCTGCATTATCCACATTTGACACATTTACCTCAGTAAAGCATTGGAATTTTAGAATTAATTAACAAAAAATTATTTAAACTTGACATGTTGTAATGTTTATGACGTTTTTGAGATATTATAAAAATATATATATATACCGGGGATATCCAATACCGGAGTATATATATTATGAAACCAACTCCCCTAGTGACCTATATTTTTTATTTTTTATTTTCATAATGTTATCTATTAAATATTTCCTTTGGCTTTATCTGCGAATTGCATACAGGGCTTAAATACCACTGCCGCACCCAGCGTTCGTTCTTCTCTGTGTTCGCTATGAACCGCGCTCTAAAGTGTGCTTCCTTCTTATTGATTCCGACTATTTCGAGCGTCTTTATTTTAGATCTGCTGTCAGTTATTTATCGAGCCAAGAGGAGGCTAAATCATACTCATGTATTGCAGCAAATTATAAAAATCCAAAGAAATTAAGAATTTTTTAATTAATTTTTCTTCAGAAGGATTAGCTTGATTATTTTGTCAACATAAATGTTCAACATATTTTCGTAAAATATAACGTCATCTGAATAATTCATTATTTCGCTGGTTTACATGGTGTAAGTTTGTTCTTTGATATATGTGTGATTTAGTGGCTGTACAAATTATGGTTTTATTTATGCATGGTTATCATATTTTGACCTTTATGAATTTTTTATTACCAACCACTGGGGGTATAGTTTGCCTATAGTTCATCTTGTCCTTGTTTAGGTGAGCTAATGAATTAGAAATTTTTTCATTTGAAAATATGTGCTCTTTGTGTGATTTTTTTGACAGATTATGTTCATCCTTTGATATAAAATATATGCAGATTTAAACTTGCCTGAATATAAGATACTAGGTAATTCTGACATAAAATTGCACCACCCTCAAAAGTGTGATATTACATCTTGCAATGTCAAATCTTTTTGCACAATATATAGGAGTGTTTATAAATGCCGTTTTTGTTTTCACTGGATATTTTTTCTTTAATTAATGCATTTTGTGACATTTAAGAATTAGAACCACCTGCATATTATCTTGACAAATGAATTGCACTACAACACCTGAAATGTGGAATTTGTTTTTTCTTTTGCCTGTGTGTTGGCAGTCTTCACTTCTAACAATTTTGGATTTTAAAGAAATTTATTGTGAGTAAGCAAAGCTTCTTTAGTTGGTTTTATAGACTTTGTTAATCACTAGCTATAGGACACCTGAAATGTTGAATTTTGTTTTTTTTTGCTTGTGTGTTGGCGATTTTCACTTCTGAAAATTTTGAATATTAAAGAAATTTATTGTGAGTAAGCAAAGCTTCTGTAGTTGGTTTATTGACGTTTTTGATCAATTTATGACATGAAAGGGAAGAAACTATTGGAAAACTACTTCTATAAAAATGGTATGCAACATTTCAACAGATTTTTGTGCTGTTACAAAGAAGGTAACAACTAATGAATTATGATGAGATACATTAAAGTTGTTATCCATGTATTTCTCTTGATTCTTAAACTGCCTCTCGAAGAATCAATTTAAGATATTGTTACTTAGTTAAAAACAATTCTTTTCAGAAAGCCAAAGGTAAAATTATTGACCTCAGCTTTATTAATTCTAGAAACAATTATATATAAAATATGTATTTATTTTATGATATTTTTCTAAATTGAACTTATTTTTTCCAGGTCCACCCCAAATCCCACATCGATTGACGGACGTCTATTTCAGCAAGCCAGTATTGTGCATCCATTGTAAGTTGAATTAATGTATTTCTTTTAAGACCCTTTAATACGTGTATATACTTTACAAAATATGTTTATGAATATTTCATTTTATGGTCAAATTGGAGATATACCATGATCAATAATTTAAGAATTCTAATTTATCTCTTATTGTTGTTGTCAAAAAATAGTGTGATTGATTTAATTTCTCTTTTTTAATAAGCAAAAAAGTGTATGATCTTATCTTGAAATCTAAAAAGGTTTACAAATTTAGGAGGTTATGTAAATTTTTTAAATTATATATATTATGATGAATAGATTTTGCTCACGCATATAATATTTGTCATGACTTCAATATCCCAAACTTACCTTGTGAGTATGTGAATGTATTGATTATAATGTAAAACCACATTATACTTGCTTTCAATTTCTTACAATTATTATGGATTTTCATATTTCTTTCTTTTTACAAATTATTTTGTTGTTCTATTGAAATAAATGTTAAAAACACTTAATACTTAAATCATTCCATTTGTTGAAATGATTCATGAAATGATTCATTTCTTTTTGTTCATTTTGTTCTTATTTCTCTGACAATGAATCTATGAACATCTTGAAAATGCATTTTATTGGTTGATTGTTTTGCTCAATCACAAGAATAAATGTTCCTTTACAAGACATTGATTTACTCGAAAATTATGAATGTTATTAAAAACTTATTCGATTTGTGCACAAGATTTTTCTCTAATAAAGTAATATAGATCACATAGATATCCATAGAAATCTATTCCATCTATCGCACAAATTTGAAATATGTTAAAAGAGTATTTCTGTCTTAAGTGATTATCATTACTTGATTGATTATCTCAGTGTGTCTCATTATTACCCTGAATTACCCGAGGCTACTATCAATTATTTGATAAAGCAAGGCAAGGGTTGTGAACTTTTGACCCCATCTAACCGTTATGAAGTGTCCATTTGCTACCTGTATACTCCCATTCACCTGTATACATATATTACCTTGAATAAATTCACACCTGAGGAGGGGGGACATTTTTACCTGTGCATCTATTTTGGTAAGTTTTATTGTTAAAAATATTTTTTGTTTCATTCAAAATTTTAAGGGTTTTTTTATATCATAATTTATAATTACTAGAATATATGCCACCTTCAGAGTTCACTTGTTCATCTGTATTGGTAAGTTTGCTTTTTAGAAAATATTTTGCTTTTATTAAAATTAAAAGATTTTTTTTATATCATAATTTATAATCATGGGAATATATGGCGCCTTTACTAGAGTTCATATTTCCACATGTGCATCTATTTTGGGAAGTTTTATTGTTTAGACATTTTTTCATTTCATTCAAAATTTTAAGGGTTTTTTTTATCATAATTTATAATAACTAACACAAATGCCACCTTTACTTCTTTATTCTGTGTAAGCGGCGTTTCTACGTTTTCGACATAGATTCTAATGTCACTTGACAAAGACATTAGAATCTATGTCGAAACATCGCTTACACAGAATAAAGAAGTTGTTCATCCATAAGAATTGTCCTTATTGTTCATTTTCAAGGCATGTCTTTCAGCAGTTCATTTTGGCACCTATTCTTTTGTGTTACAAGAAAATCAGTATTGGAAATATATTTATTGGAAAAACATAACGGGTAATATGACAAATATTGTTATCTATAAATGATAATGCTATTTTTGATGAGTAATTTCTTAACCAAATCCTCATGCCAAAATAAAAAACATTTATGACTCTCTTTTAAAAATTTACCCTGTCCTTTGGTGTAAATATTTGACATTGAAATCCAATTAAATTTAGGTAATATGTTTTTATGAATTTTACATTTTGAATTAATTTCTATCCCTTTTATTTGTTCTGGATATCGTGGGAGTAAGCATTAAAAAAAGTGACACATTTACCAAAAAGAAACAATAAATATTGATAAAATTTCTATCGTGTCGTCAATATATAGCAAGATGTGATTATTATCATGTTAGTAGGCAGCTGATGTCAGCAGATTTGTTCTATCTATAAATATATACATACTTATATTCCATTGATCTGATAGTAAAGTATACTGGAGGTACAACATCTGTAAATCAGATCAATTTATCTGGGTCATGCATTCCAATATGTTCATATTTCTTAAAATATTTCTGCGTCATCTATAGAAATGTTATGCATATTCCTAATCATATTTCTGACATTTATGTCTACTGCTTTTCATGTATCTAGGGGTGAGTTTTTTAGACAGGACGAGCAGAAAAAAACCCAAATTATTTTATTTCAAAGTCAAGAATCTTTAACCATTTGGTCACAATATCGTTTTTAAAAATCAACTGTAAAGGCACTTGAAATATTTTCTTAGTATAAAAAATTCATCTCGCGACAAAGTTAACAATATTAATGTTTATTATTGCTAGACCATTTTTGTAATCTATAAAAGGATTCTTGTACAAACAATTTGTTTTTAGTTGCTTTTTCTGATTCCAATTATTGAAAAATGTTCATTCTAAAATGGCCTTTGCATTTTGCGCTTGATACAGAACACAATACTCTTCAGCAACTGGTGTAATGGATTGTTTTACCCACTGAAATAATATAGTTTGAGTAAACCAATATTTTTTAGAAAAATGTGAAAAATTAAAAATTGTGCTACAGTGTCCTTGCATGCTGTTCATATGATGATTCTGACTAAAGATTTTGAAACGTTTAGGTCACTAATCGTAAGATATTTCCAAATAAGTTCTATCAGTTGGCAATACCTTGAATTCTTACCTTTAATTTACATTGATTACATAACACATTTATTATCACATAGGATAGGATATAAAAGTTTTAAAGATGACTGCCGTTATTTCAAATATATTCTATTTCAAGCTATCCCTATGTACCTTAGTCCACTAACCAAAGTTATGTATTTTTCTATGTGTCAAACATATACCCATTAATAATATTTTGACTATTTATATAAAAAAACTCCTATCCATAAGTCACATATTTTCTAAATGTGTACATTCTGCTATTATCCATTGCTTGGGGTCTGTACCATTTTACATTCTTTTGCTATTTTGAAATTTTGACGTAAGAAGTAGGGAAAAGTGAGCATTGCTCACGTCTACACATGTCATAGGGGTGCGGGGGCCACTAATTGTATTGTTGAATATTCAGTGTCTAAGAATAGGTGACCATGATAAGGAAAGCTGATAATATGATATGCAATGGAACCTTCCATGCTTATGTTTCTTTGACAGACAATCCATCATTCTCAGGCTTGATTTCTTACCTGTAAACTCTAACGAGGTTTACCTGTACAGAAGCAGGTAACTTGATAACAGTGTGACTATAAGATATACACAGATAATATATACACAAACACTATCTTGTCACTCAAGATAATTCCTGTTGAAGCTTGCAGTCTTCATCTTACTTCTGAACAAATCAGAAGCAAGAATTGCCAAAACTGACCAATGAGTGACCTCAACTGATAAGTGGAAGCAGTGGTCAGTGTTGAATTCCCCTGTGTATACCTTGTAGATAGGGTGGCAGGGTTCAAGAGTTCAGCCTGCTTTGATAAAGCCGGAGGGTCATTCAGACCTCTATTGAATTTCCCATACAATCAATGTTTCCAGCAGCCCCTTTCTTGATAGTGGTATGCGACCTGTATCTATTGCCCCAGTGACCTCCCTTTCACCCTTCTCCAATTTCCATCTAGCGGCTCCAATGTCCACTCCTTGCTTGATTATGAATGGCAACAGCCTGCCCATGAATAGGCTCCCCATTTGCATGCATGCCTTTATCAACCTTCCAATTGATAATGGGTTTGGCTGTGGCCAGTTTCAATTGGAAATGTCCACTAAAATGGGTATAATCAATAGTAGCATGGTTAATTGCCCAGTTGAAAGGAATCACCTTGTGTCCAGTGTTTGACCAGAGACGATTGTGGACATACATTGAGTCCAGATTGAGTAGGCAGACATTACCGGACAAAAAGACATACGTTCCCTTGTTAAGGCCCACTCAACGGTTCCAGCTTTACTGATGGACTAATGAATAGATCAAAGGAATGGTTATCACAATCACAACAGAAAGTGACAAATAAGACATGGGCCTTGTCACTAACTCAATTGCCTTGTTCATTTGAAGATAAATTCGTCCCTGAATAAGTCAGCCATTCTCTGCCCAGGTAGATGTGGGTGGTATAGGTGTTTATTGAGCACCAAGATGGCTGTTTGTAGCTCTGTATAGATCAGATACTTGGTGGTATAGGTGTTTATTGACCAACAAGATGGCTGTTTGTAGCTCTATATAGATCAGATACTTGGTGGTATAGATGTTTATTGAGCACCAAGATGGCTGTTTTGAGCACTATATAGTTCAGATACTTGTAGGTATAGGTGTTCATTGACCACCAAGATGGCTGATTGTAGCTCTGTATAGATTAGATACTTGGTGGTATAGATGTTTATTGAGCACCAAGATGGCTGTTTGTAGCACTATAAAGATCAGATACTTGTAGGTATAGAAGTTTATTGGGCACCGAGATGGCTGTTTGTAGCACTATATAGATCGGATACTTGGTGGTATAGGTGTTTATTGAGCACCAAGATGGCTGTTTGTAGCTCTATATAGATCAGATACTTGGTGATATAGGTGTTTATTGAGCACCAAGATGGCTGTTTGTAGCTCTATATAGATCAGATACTTGGTGATATAGGTGTTTATTGAGCACCAAGATGGCTGTTTGTAGCACTATATAGATCAGATACGTGGTGACTAATGCTTGCCGAGACTTTTACTCAGATTATTGATTATCAATATGACATTAAATGTCTATAGTAAGAATCTATTTCCTCTCTAAGATGCCTTCAATACATTCCATGCATGAAGAGTTTTCTTCATCTTCTGGCAAGAAAAAATGCAGCTGTAGTGTTTAACATCCTCACAAGAAAAACTGCAGCTGTAGTGTTTAATATCCTCACAAGAAAAACTGCAGCTGTAGTGTTTAATATCCTCACAAGAAAAACTGCAGCTGTAGTGTTTAATATCCTCACAAGAAAAATTGCAGCTGTAGTGTTTAATATCCTCACAAGAAAAAGTGCAGCTGTAGCAGTCACTACATCTTTCAATTAAAAAATGCAGCTGAAGTAGTTGATCAATCTTTTTATAAGAAAAAAGTACAACTGCAGTAGTTGTTCAATTTCGTTACTAGAAAAAAGTTTAGCTGCAGTAGTTTTTAATTCCTTTCCATTAACCACCATCTTGTTTTTTCTAAAGTCAAACTTTTGTTACTCATATTTTTGTGTCTTCATTCACACTGTTTAGTTGACTAAACAGTATGTGTGAATGATGACAAAAAAAATTGCCTTTCCAGAAAAACTTCCTTTTCCTATGAGTTCTACTTCAAATTGCTATTCAAGGACTCAAGTGAATCATTACAAAACAATTGTAATATGTTACACATTTAAAGCATCCATTGTAAAAACAAAAATCTTTATTTTTATTTTTAACTTTGAATATATTGTTGTTTTCCCTCTTATATTTATTGAACTGGGTAAAAGGTAGAAAAGACTCTTTGACATGAGACTTTTTTGTCCTGAAAAGAAAGTGTGCAAGTTCTTAAGCGCCATTGGAGCTAGACCAAATTTGTACTGAAGTATGAGATTTTACACTTCAGAATTCCTTTAGGTAAGGCCTTGAAATCTTTAAGGGTAAAACGTGTTCCTTCAAAGTTTAAGAGATGTTGTTAAAGAACCATTCTGCAAGCCCTTTAGCCATATGAGCCTTATTTGTTATGAATGAAATAGTGGCTGCCATTCCGTTAGTAATATAAGAGATAGAGGTGTTGGAATCCAAATTCTTGTTAGAACCAAAATTCAGATACATGTCAATATTTTACATTGCTATAATCAGTGCGTTATATAGCGGGAATAACATTTTATGAAATAAGTGAGACACGCTTGTGTTATGACATCATTCTCAATGATCATGACATCATAATGACAATAATAACAATGGGTTTTTTATAAGACGTTCATTTCCATCCACTAGTGCATGCTCAAGGCACTACCAACATTATTACCCTGGTCTAACTCAAGCTGATATATTTGTCGCTAGAAGGTCATCACCAACACAACTCTTTACCAGGTACCCACTTCCTGCTGGGTGGACAGAGCTACATTTGGATAAAATCTCTTGTCCAAGGTGTCACCACGAGTCTCTAAACTTGTGTCTCAGTGTGGGGCAGGAAATAAACTCTTCAAACTCAGTTTTTCAGTAATTAGCGGGTAACCAACGCGTCCAGTGAGACACGCCTGTGTTGCTGAACTATACTGATAGTGGTCGACTAAGCATTGCACAGGACCAATTGTGCCACCACGTGACAAGCCATTTGATTAGTGTGCGATCTTAAATCACAATGTGTAATAACTGTAGATTTATTACACCATATCTGCAATGGGAAATAAATCTATTCATGTTTAAATCATTCAACTTTTTAGCTCATCAGGACTGAAAGTCCAGATGGGCTTATGGCATGGCCCGTCGTCCGGCGTCCGTCCGTCGTCCGTCGTCCGTCGTCCGTCGTCCGTCCGTAAACTTTTGACACTTTCGACTTCTCCTCATGAACCATACACATTAGAGAGCTGAAATTTTGTGTACAAGTACCTTAGCATATGGAGATTCTAATTTGTAACTTTGGTGACCCTGTGACCCCAAATAGGGTCACAGGGGTCACAACTTTAAAAACCTATTTTCATCTTCTTCTCCAGTTCCAGAAGGACTAGAGAGTTAAAAATTATATGTGCAGACTCCTTGGACAATGGAGATTCTAATTTGTAACTTTGGTGACCCTGTGACCCCAAATAGGGTCACAGGGGTCACAACCTTAAAAACCTATTTTCATCTTCTTCTCCAGTTCTAAAAGGACTAGAGAGTTAAAAACGATATGTGCAGACTCCTTGGCCAATGGGGATTCTAAATTGTAGATTTCGTGACCCCATGACCCCAAATAGGGTCACAGGGGTCACAACCTTAAAAACCTATTTTCATCTTCTTCTCCAGTTCTAAAAGGACTAGAGAGTTTAAAGTGATATGTGCAGACTCCTTGGACAATGGGGATTCTAATTTGTAACTTTGGTGAACCTGTGACCCCAAATAGGGTCACAGGGGTCACAACCTTAAAAACCTATTTTCATCTTCTTCTCCAGTTCTAAAAGGACTAGAGAGTTGAAAGTGATATGTGCAGACTCCTTGGACAATGGGGATTCTTAATTGTAGATTTCGTGACCCCATGACCCCAAATAGGGTCACAGGGGTCACAACCTTAAAAACCAATTCTCATCTTCTTCTCCAGTTCCAAAAGGTCTAGAGAGCTGAAATTATATGTGCAGACTCCTTGGCCAATGGGGATTCTAAATTGTAGATTTCGTGACCCCATGACCCAAAATAGGGTCACAGGGGTCACAATCTTAAAAACTTATTTTCATCATCACCCTTAGCTCCTAAAGGTCTATTGAGCTGAAAGACTGCATGTAGACTCCTTGGTCAATAGGGATTCTAAACTGTAGGTTTTGTGACCCCATGACCCCAAATAGGGTCACAGGGGTCACAATCTTAAAAACCTATTTTTCTCCATTAGATGACAGTCTATGACAAATTTATTTCTCCTTGGATATTTTAGTGTGGACTTCTTTCACTGTCTGATGCTGGCGATCTAGAAAGTGTTGAATAATAATACATTTGTTTTGTAATTTTTTTATAGGTTTTCTTGTAATAGATAACATCAGTTTCATTTTTAGCTCATCTTGCCTGTATAAAGCAAACTTGATATGATGCCTGATGAGCTACAGAGCCAATGGCTCTATTTTTATTCTTATTCAAGCGTTAAACATCATTTGATGATCTATATATATATGGTTCTATTTCTTGTTTTGACATTTGACAAACCAAACATTTTTTGTAATGCAAGACTTTATACTCTTCCTTATAGAATTGTGATATTCTTTACATTGAAATGATAGTGCAATGTACACCAAGAGAAAAAGGTTTGCCTCTTTAGCTTCTTTGTTTTTATGTTTCCAGATGTTAGTTGAAGCAGCTTGACATTTCAAATTTTTCTGTTTTTTAAACGTTTTGTGCAGACTGATGAATAATCGTATGAGTCATGTGCAAGTGCACTTTGTGCATACATGTGCATTCTGAATGCATGCTTCTCTGCACATTCAGACATAGATATTGCTTTGATGGATGGGTAATCCTAGAAATTGTAAATGTTTTATACTCATCATTCTATAGAAGATAAACTTGGTATG
Organism: Steromphala cineraria; assembly: GCA_916613615.1. NCBI lineage: Eukaryota > Metazoa > Mollusca > Gastropoda > Trochida > Trochidae > Steromphala > Steromphala cineraria. Next base: position 33,163,230 of record OU744722.1, on the reverse strand, counting down.
TTAGCCTCTGTGGTTTAACAGATATAAATTTCTGTTTAACAGATACACAAAAACATTGCATGCAATTTTGTATCTAGTAAACCTGTGTGGTTTAACAGAGACAAAATTGAACTTTTAGCTTAAAAATATATTTATATATCAAATTCTTTTATTTTGCTTAACAAATTAGGAATTAGATTTTGAAGCCTCATGATTTAACATGATATAGACATTTTTTGTGAGCAATTTTTCATCAAAATTTGTTATCAATATTGTGATACACCTTAAAAGCAAGCCTAAAAGTACTGTACTCTTGTTCATATTCATTTATTTATACTGAAACACAACAATTTTATAAATCAAGGTTTGATCTTTTGGTGAATTTTTCAAAATATTAATCACTGAATTTATAGACAATTTCTTCAACCATTCATCAGACAATTGTGTCTCTGGAATAAATAGTGCAAGAGGTTTCTTATACCAGAGACTTAGTTTGATACCAATTTAATACACTACATAGAGTTCTCAAAAAAGTTATATTTCTAGAGCATGATTTTAAATAGAATACAAATGAGTCCTGAACGATACATAATTTCAGGCAACTGGACTTGCCAACATTTATAGACTTAAAAGTTAGGCTCGATTTAATTTTTGCTCTGGGGTTAGGAAAAAAGACTAACTTAGTGTCAACCTACTAAGAAGTGTTAATCTACCTTTAATCCTTAGACATGAGTTTATATGTACAAATCTTACCTGTGATTAACCCCAGGTGTTTAGCTAAAGGTAGATCAATGATTGATATAAAGTGACACAGCATATGATATTGAATTGTGATATGTCAGATACTATAAATGGAGTTTTTTATTGAGAAGAATCAACTATTGATGAAAAAATTACCTGCAATCAGGCAGTTTTGATTTGTGATCGAAAAAAAGGACAATTTCTTGTCAAATAAGTTGGAACACTGGTGTCAGTCTTCAGAATTTATTTTTTTATAATTTTTTCAACACACATTTTTAATGAAAACACTTTTCATTTTGTATTCATTATTTTAGTGGCATTCTAGAAGTTGTAAGGTGATAAAGTTCAAGATTTTAGGATATTTAACTTCTTTATTCACAGAGATGCAACGTTTCAGTAGTAGTTCTTATACCCTTTTGTATTCAATATATGAATTTCCATATGTCCATATGTTTGAAAACGTTATAAAAATCTATCCTTGATGACGCACCTCTGTGAATAAAGAAGTTGAATATCCATAAAACTATATTTTGTATTCAATATATGAATTTCCATATGTCCATATGTTTGAAAACGTTATAAAAAACTATCCTTGATGACGCACCTCTGTGAATAAAGAAGTTGAATATCCATAAAACTATATTTTCTATTCAACATATGAATTTCCATATGTCCATATGTTTGAAAACATTATAAAAAAACTATCCTTGATGACGCACTGATGTGAATAAAGAAGTTGAATATCCATAAAACTATATTTTGTATACAATATATGAATTTCTCTCAGTTATGAAATGTTAGTCTAAACGAATACCTGTTTTCGAATTTAAGTCTCTCATCATGCTAATAGGAAAGCTTAAAGTACTCGTTTCTCGTGTTTACATAACGAGTTGAACGTCCGAGTCCTGCGAGATCAAATTATCGCTGTTTAAACACTGTGGTCTGCGTCAGAAGGTGATTATCATGGGCGAAGTCCTTGCGTACTGTAATCATTACTGGTAGAGGATGAATTTTTTTTGTGAATAACATGATTAGGTATGTCTTTGAATTTGATAAAGATGGATGTCCAAAAATATCACATCTTCCCAATCATGCAAATTGCATAATTTTAAGAAATTCCAAGATGACATTTTTTGGAAATTCTTATAAGCTTCTTATCTTGAATTTCAAAGTTTAAAATTTAGATTAAAATTTTAGATTTAAAAGTGCGAAATTATGTTGATGTCATATAAAAGTAACCTCATTTTTAAATATTCATGAATATGTCTTTATCTTTACGCTTACAAAATCCTTATTTTGCACATCAGTTATTCAAGCAAGTCTTCATTAACCTGATAATGAAAAAGTACAAAAATGTGAAAAATTTATTAATACTAATTCGCTCATTTTGCTTTTCATTTTGTTATCATCTCCTTAAAGGGGCAGTAGCACGTTTTTAGGGGGAATATAGGGTGATGGAAGGAAAATGAAAATTACTGGTTTCAATTGAAAGACAATGTATTTAAACTAAATGAAGCAGTAATAATTCAAGTATATAACGGTAAGTTTAGCCATGCGATTCCTTTTTCTTACAAAAATGAATTAAAGGTGTTCACACAAAAATGGCCGCCAATGGATTTGATGTGAATCTTCATTCTTTGTCCTCTGACAATGGATGATTGGCTTGTGTAATGAGATTTTTGACACTGTCAAAATAATACATTTAGCATTCACTTACAATTATCAGTGAGAACTTCAAATTATAAAATTATCAAAAAACGTGCTACTGCCCCTTTAAAGCCAACAAGAATCAGTTTAATTTCAATCAAAAATTAAACAAGCATTTTATTTTTATAAAAAAAATTTTTTATTTGCATATGAACTTAATTATTCTACTTAAAATAAATTCTATTAAATTGTGAGAGAATATCGGTTAACATATTCTACCCAGTTACCTATATTATAATCACAGACGGAATCGGGTACATGCAGCAAACCTTGTTCATTTCAAAAGAAATAATAGATACAATCTATGAAGGAGTTATATCGGTTACAGATCTGAACATAAGAATAAGCCATTGGCATGCAATCGTATAGAAGGTCACTCAATTAGGTTATGAAGAAATAGGAATATCAATAAAAAAATTATATGTTATGGAGAAATGAAGTCAGTTGATGTATTCATCATAAGGTGTACATGTGCATTATCAAATCAAATTGCTGTTTATGAAATATGAGTTAATGAATTCTGTGCTCTTGAATGCCATTGGTTTTAAGTTATTTGCAAAAGACTTTTAACACATTATGAACTGAATTACAATGTTGATTTCTTAATATATTTGTTTTTTGGTTTTGAACTTTTTGTCATGATCAAATGTCATGTGATTGATCATGTTAAGTCTTGGTAATAAAAAAGGAGTATCAATTAAAAGAACTTGAATTGAAACTACCATAAAAAAATCTACTGAAGTACATGTTTATGAATTATTTAAAATAAACAAAGCATTATTCAGCTTTAAAATAACAACCTAAATGTACTTAAATACACCAGTACAAAAATGTTCTATTTTTATCCTACAAGATGACAAGATTATCCACCAGATTATCCCAACTACTGTGAAAAAAAATCAAATAAGACAAAATATAAGAAAAACTTACAGTAGAACTCGGATATAAGAACTTCAAGGGAACAAAGAATTTAGTTCACTATATCCGGTGTTCGATATACGCATATATTTTTAGTGATATTATATAGGGACGGGACTTGAAATTTTTTTCGCTATATCCAATTGTTCGCTATATCCGAGTTCGCTATATCCGTGTTCGCTATATCTGTGTTCTACTGTAATTCATTTACAACCTAAATGTACTTGCATCAGAACTCAAATGTTTTATTCCTGTCATAAGCAAAAAAATTCCACGAGAGCTGCCCTAATGCATATGCATGAGACTAGAATAGCAGCCAATAGAAGTGGTTAACAAGCCGGTACGATCAGCTGTTTGCAATCAATACTGCATGTTAGATGTGGTCAGGAGGACCATCGTCCATTCACATCCTCCTGGATCAATGGTCAAGCCCTTGACCATACTGACCGGTGCCAATGTATGCATGAGATGGCCTTCTCAAGACGCTGATATTTTTAGACTACTGAGACTGTAAAGTATAACCAAGGGAAACTGAAAGACTCTGTATTCCTGAGAGATTCTATGTTATTGTGAGGGACTCTATTCAGGTCTAGAATAAGATCAGCCTTATTTGTATGGACCAAGCAACTTGATAATCCACCTGTTCATTGACTTTGCATGTCCAATTGACCAGACGGTCAGCCATGCAGATATGATCAGCCAGTTCACCTGTGAATAGTGAACCGCACTGGTCAAGGTTTGGTGTCTTGACATTGTCCAGCTGTGGTCAGTGGGTTCTTAAGTGCAAGGGGACGAGCGGAAGCTTGGTGACTAGGACTGTATGTGACGTACAAATCTGCTGTTCTGCACTTTTGCTGTGTTGATGTCACAGAAGATATGATATTGTGTCGCCTGGGTGATAACTGAGGTCCAATGTTGACGTGACAATTGTATCCTGCTTGATTGACAATTTGTAGACCTTGTTAATCAAAAGCTGATGTGACATACAAATCTGCTGTTCTGCACTTAAGCTACGTGAGACAGTGTTGAGATATCAGGAGATATCATCTTGTGACCTGGGTGAAGATTAAAACCTATATTTGAGTTCAATCTTTATAAATTGACAATTAAGAGTGTCTCGAAATTAAGAGTTTATGTGACATAGAAATCTGCTGTTTTGCTCAATAGCTGTCCGTGGCACTGTTGACTTCACAAGAGATGATTTTCTCTGTGTTGCCAGTGTAAAACAAGTGACATAATTCATCTTGTTCTGTTACCAGATCCCTTACCCTGTAAAGGAACTTATGTGAAGAACAAATCTACTGTTTTGCTCTGGAGCTGTCTGTGTATGTAGACTTGGCAAGAGATGATTTTCTCTGTGTTGCCAGTGTGAAACAAGTGACATAATTTATCTTGTTCTGTTACCAGATCCCTTACCGTGTAAAAAAGGAACTTATGTGATGTACAAATCTGCTGTTTTTCTCTGTAGCTGTACCTTGTGCTATTGACTTAGCAGGAGACGATATTGTGTATGACAAGTATAAAAGCGACCAAGTGACAGAAATAATCCTGTTCAGTAACCAAATCCCTTACCATGTAAAAAAGGAACTTCTGTGATGAACAAATCTGCTGTTTTGCGCTGTAGCTGTTTGTGTATGTAGACTTGGCAGGAGATGATTCTCTGTGTTGCCAGTGTAAAACTTACCAACTGACAGAATTAATCCTGTTCAGTTACCAAATCCCTTACCCTGTTAATAAGGAACTTCTGTGATGAACAAATCTGCTGTTTTGCTCTGTAGCTGTTTGTGTATGTAGACTTGGCAGGAGATGATTTTATCGACTTAGCATGAGATGATTTTGTGAATGACAAGTGTAAAACTGACCAAGTGACAGAATTAATCCTGTTCAATTAACACATCTGCTGTTTTGCATGTGAGGTTTGTGTGACACTATATTGACCAGCTAGGGGATATAACATTGTGTGTGGCCAGATTACAACTGACCGTATGACAGTTTAATCTTCTTCAATTAACAGGTGTGTATTCACACGGACTAAGCCGTTCAGTTTCTGTAGACAGGATCTGTGTTGAGGATTGATGTTTGATACGAAGGTGTGTCATTGTCAAAGACATCCTGTGATAGTGTGACGAGTCTCTGTTAGACAATCTGTGATAACCCAGTGATATGGTCCACATGTACAACAGTCACTGTTAGCTCTCAATAACTGAACAGGAAATATTCATCTTGATTCAAGAACATTCTGCTGCACTTCCATACATTACCCTTCCAGATAGTCTCACAGATTATACCTTTGGAAACCAGTGACAATATCTCTCAGGACTGTCTTATCCTTCTAACACTTGACATAATTCGTTCAATCCTGTCCAAAGCCGACACAAGTTTCTATTCTCAAGCTATCATATTCTGATATGTGTTGACCTGTGACCCCAATATAGTCTGCTGTTGCCCTCCTAACATGAGGGTCAGTTTGGGCAGACGGCAGACCTAACCATGGAAGCATGTTTCTATAGCACAGGTGAGCCTCTGCAATGTCTTTTATCATCAGGGATATGACAATGTTTGTAAGAAACTAGAGTAACCTATTTTGGTATTTTACCATTGATACACATATCAACATTACTAAAGCCAGTTACCATTAAAAATGCCATGACCGTTACGCTTACAGTCATCAAAAATTTATTCTGATATTCTAATATCAAAGGTGTATTGTTTTTTCCTTGACCATTGGATATGAGTTTTAAATAAACATCCTTATTACAATTTCAACTCCCTTGGGATCATACAACAACCATGAGGCACATAGAGTTAATGTCACTTTCAATTCTAGCAAGGTACCCAATTACACCTTGATGGACTCAGACACATGGTCACAGTATTTCTCAAAGTCCTGAACGTTGCTCGGTGGCTGTATCCATGAAGAGGGTGTCTGTACTTTTTCATCCGGCACCATCTGGGCATTTACTGATGGATTCATGGGTTCTTTTATGCACTCAGGGCTGTATACTGTATACTAGGGGTTGTGACAACACCGAAAGAGTCTGCACATAGGTTTGCACATCAAGCTTCTTAGTCTGACCCTTTGTACAATCTGACCATTTCACTATTATTGGAATACAGTCATCAATAAGGGTATACAGTCACCATCATTGGTATGCAGTGACCATTACCAGTATAACGTCACCATTATTGGTATGCAGTCACCATCACCGTTATAAAGTCACCTAAAGCAAACCTGTTGATCAATATTGTCAAATTTTATCTGTAACATACATAGGAGATAAACCCGCAGATGTAGAGATAAGGGAGATAACAATGCTGATGTGAGATAAGGGAGATAAACGATGCTCAAAAACAATGGTTTGTCTGATGGACTACATCATTGTCTGAGTTTTTACTTCAGATAACACCAACATGACGTATTCAGATAAACTCATGTTAGAAGGGACCACACTGTTATCAAGATTACTGACATATATACACAACATGGATTTCAACTTTGTCATTTTGAATAACTTGATGATTAAAACTCAAAATATTGTAAATATTAAGACAAAAAGTAGTGTGGTATTTAGACAGATAATTACCTTTTAAGAATTTTTTTACTCCCTATCATTAAAATAAAACACTTATGCTGAAGTCGTTTGTTGACATACCTCTATGAACCGAGTAAAAGGGAACACTTTTATACTGAAGTCGTTTGGCCTAGAAAGCTGAAACTTTGTGTACAGACTCCTTGACTAGTGAGGATTAATAATTGTAGATTTTGTGACCCTGTGACCACTACTAAGGGGTGAACCACATTGGCCACACCATAAAGCAAAATCAAATGTGAAGCCTGATGAGCTACAGAGCCAATGGCTCAGACTATTCTATCATCATTATCATTATTTTTAAGTCTGTCCTCTATTCCTTTCCCTTTAGTTCATTCACAGAACGTTAATGTACCGGGAATTGTTTAGAGAAGGTCATTACAGTTGTCCTTGAAGTTGAAGACCTCAGTTCAGGGACTTTAGCACAAGTTGAAGGAGATATACTAGTAAATGTTATATGGTGTACAAAGTACACTAGGCATGTGAAGACTGGTCAGTATGTCCAGTAGAAAGATAGCCAGGTGTTAGGGTTGACCATGGGTCAGTCTGGTCACACACCTGCCCTTCTTCAGGCCAGATTGTTTGACCGGTACATCACAGACACATAGGTCAAAGGTTCTGGGGGAAAATTTCCTCTTTCCCCTTTCCCCCCTTCCCCCTTCTCCCCAATCTGCCTCCCATTCCCTTTGACCTTGATGTTTTAACTTATCAAGGTTATTACCGGTATGTATCTAAATCTCAGCTGGAATATTTTTGACAATTACAGTTTGATACATGTTTCTGACAAGCTCTTCTCTGACTCAAAGGTATTATTGGAATGGCAGGTCCCCATTTCTCAAATTTTAAAGCATCAATTAAGCCAAATTCTTACAAAAAATTTAAAGCTTAATCGTTAATGTTCAATACATCTCCTATGTAGTTATTTCGGTTACACAATATTTCATTGGTCACCATTCCCCATCTTTTTTTTCTAATTTTATCATAAAATGAAATGAATAAATCATTGTATTGTCTTTCAGTTGCTTCCAAAAAAGTTAAAATGTCACCTGACACTACAAAAGTTCAACTGCACTTTGTTCCGAGTGGTATCCCCCCCACACCCCCAAAAATATCCCCCTCCCATCCCTTCTCTTCCTGCACTGACCACTGTCCAGGGACATGTGTGAACCTGATGCAGGTGTAGGTCACTCAGTGGTCACTGGGCCATTTCTATATCTTGACCTCACCACTCTACAAGAAAAATTCAAATTGTGTTGAAAACGACACATTTGAGTAAAATTGCGTACTAATTAACAATATTAAATAAAAAGCTTAGAAATAAAACTTATTTATCAGTATGTAATGAGGATTAAGCCAAATATTGAATTAAAAGCATATACCGTAATTTCTCTATTAATTCGACATCTCCAATAATTCGACCATATACTATTATTCTGATGTCACAAATTCAAATCACATCTTATAATTCAACAAACTACCAAAAGTTTATGTTCTTGTGATTCAACCACTGCTGAAAATGATGGTTTAATTTTCAAAAATAAAATAAATAAATACAATGTGTAACTTTCTCTGCTGCAGTAATCAATTAATAGTATTTTTATCATGATAACTATGGCATTTTCATATGGTCATCTATGGAAACTATGTATTAATTATATATAACATAACTTCCTGATATCTATCTAATAGTACCAAATGAGCCACCAAAAGTGAAATTAATTCAACCAAAGACATTTTCTGAAAATCTTTTGAAAATTTTAGGGTCGAATTAATAGAGAAATTACGGTAAGTAACATTGGTTTATGTTATATGGAATGATGGGAAAGCAAAATATGGAATGAAAAGCAAATAAAAAACATTAATCTGCGAGGATCAACAATCATGCAAGGTACAACTCAAAATGATAGTTATCTGTGACTATAAATTGCTGATGATACAGAATGATGAATACGTCTTACTTATTTCAATTGAAAAATACCTGTTTCATTATCAAATATGTTTAAATTTCCTCTTACAATCTTTGATATACGTCATACCAAAATTGAAAAATTTAGATATTTAATTCTACTGACTACTAACAAATTTAATCAGTTCACAAATATAACAGGTGGTAGAATAAATTCTTTTTGATTTTTAAACAAATTCAAATCTGTTTTCGAGCAAAAATAGAAATTTATCATAATGGAAATGGTATAAATTGACCTATTTCTGGACAGAGATCACTTTCAAATGAGCTTTTTTATTGCTTTCATTGAGAAAACCTCATGATCGTTAATATCATCAACTTAATGTGAAACACTATCTACATTTAAATCAAGGGAGACCAAGTTTGTAGACGGCTAATGGATATATGTATTTTATACTTTCTGTGGCAATGACGAAAATAAAAAGATAATCACGCTTGTTCTCGATTCACCTGATGTCTTGATAAAATGATTTGTCGCTGCGTCGAAATTGGTCACAGAGAAAATTGACGTGACACACTATATCCCTCTAGATGAGGCCCATTATAAGAAAAGTTATCGTATTTGATTTGGTTTGTATGTCTGAATACTTATATTACTGTATGTCAGACAATCAGACTGTATGTCAAGGTTGAGCAAGGTTTTTGCATTAATTTGGTTTCAATCCCTCATGATTATTTTCTGTTCTAATTAATTTATCTTATTTCATTTATAATTAATTCTTGTTTTTCTTTATTACAGGCAATGACTATATTTGGGGTTCTGCTAAGATAGGGAAACGGTGTGACGGTAAGTTTAATCTTTTATCAATTCTTGTTGGTTTTTTCATTGAGTTTTGAAAACAAATATTTAGGCTCTTCATGATTTTAAAAAATCAAGTTCATAAGCATCTTTTTGGAAAGATTTAAGGAAATTTGATAACATCTATACGATGTTTGAATTATGTAGCAATATATGTTTGAAAATGGTATCTCTTACATTCTTAGATAGGAGCAATTTCTTATTGTGCATGTATATTTAATGTGGTAAAATAAAAATAAACTCAGAAAAATATTTTTTCTCAATAAATAAGCTCTATTTGTTGTGTTAACGTACATATTTGTTGGACATATTATGTACAATTTGAGATGTGGGTTGATCTCAGAAACCAAAATAACTAAGATCCTTATCTAGAAAAATCATTATTTTACCATTATTTATTTACCAAAATAAATGTAATTCATTTGAAAAAAGACATTTAGATGCTATATGCTCACGTGCTCAAATGAATATTTAGATAAATGCCATAGAAAAAGACTTTAAATCACATTTTCCTTTGAAAGTATCTTCTGGTCATTAAATATGTCCTGCAAATGGCGTTTGTCAATTATATATAAATATATATATACTGGAGCCAAGTTCAATGTTAAAAATAAACGCCTTTTGTAAAAGAAAACATGAACTGTCATTTCAAAAATAATATCTAAGTTATAATGAGCAAAGGATGCAAAGAAATATACATTGGCAAGACAGAAAGACGATTAAGTGAAAGAATGAATCTTCATCGTTCTCAAATTTACCAACCCGAACGTAGGACTATCACTTTAAGCAGTCACTTAGAAAAGTGCTCTGGTGGGAAATATAAAGTGTTTCCTTTTCATAAAATGAAATACAATGCTCGATCTAATGGAGAATGGATTTATCAACAGTTTAAACCATTGCTTAAAGATACACAGAGTATGTTGATAGGATCACATATGTCAAATTTTGAAATCGATGTTATTACATCGGGAACCATTAACTGTTACTGAAAATAACAAGTAAAAGGTCAATCAGTACATTAGAGCGAAAATACGGCCATTCAAAGTCGGGATTTTGACCGAAAACCGGACAATGTGGCTCGAGTGGCGCGCGCAAATTCGCCAAACGTAATTTTGAAACCTTGTCATAAGCTGACAGGAAGATATATTCGATTCGATAGTGTTTATTAGGTATTGTAACTAATAGGTAGATTAATTGGATGCATAATTTCGAATATTGAACGTATTTGAGATGTTGTCGTAATGTTTACATAAAATCAAGCATTTTAGAGATATTATGCATAAATGGATATATTTGCAAGTCCAGTGATGAGATATGAACTTCAATCAGCATATTAGATATTTTTTAACTTATCAAAACCAAATAAAATTTTAAGAAAGATACTCTGTGTCACTTTAATGATAAAATATAGATTTTTAAAAAATTGTTTTATGACGTACCTACCACTATGATGTCATAATAAACGCGACAACTGACATTCAACACTCACCTGAAGAAGCCAACATGGCTAAAAGCGCTAGTTAGAAAATGTTAATGTTTTGATGTTCCCAAATCAATAACTCAATTTTATTCATTAATATATGAATATAAGTTTATGTATTTTGAAGAAAGACTTTTATTTCTATTTTTTTTTCAGTTTAGAGTTTTTATTCCTCAAACCCTGTTTCAATAAAAAAAAAACTAAGCAACCATGTAACTGCAAAGTCAAAATACATAAATAAAATCAAATTCAACCTGCGTTACAAGGATATTTTTGTTTTGGAGTAAAAACATTCACACACCGTTCACACCAATCAATAATCAAGCGTAAGTGACAGAAGTAATTCAGTCGTCTTTAAATAAACTTTTTAATCATCCAATGTAAGTCAAAATCGACGACCTTGACCATCATAATGGAATTGACAGTACATGCGTACTCAGAGATAAATTTAGCAGTGGTCAGATTACTCGCATAACGTAACTTAATCATATTTTCTACCCAAGATATATATATAGGTGGATTTGTATTGTTACACTGACCGAGTTCTCCAAGTCAATAATCAGATAATCCCAAGTACTTATTTATCCAGATTTGCTAGGATTGGAACATGTCTATACAACAGGGCTTCTTTGAGGGATTGATTTAGTTCGGATAACAAATCTTTTTGAATAATGAGATCGGACAAGATCTTATTCATATCCTACGGTACAACATAGCCCTTGTTTTGTATAGACACTTGGTCATATAATATTCATATATTATGATGATTATCTTGGCTTGATTGAGTACCTGACAAATTCAATAGTCAAGTATGTAAATTCTATACCTGTAATATGTTGATACCTATCACCAGTGATTTGGCAACGCAGGGGCCATGAGACATTTGCATTTTTAGCTCATCAGGACTGAAAGTCCAGATGGGCTTATGGCATGGCCCGTTGTCCGGCGTCCGTCCGTCGTCCGTCGTCCGTCCGTCCGTAAACTTTTGACACTTTCGACTTCTCCTCATGAACCATACACATTAGAGAGCTGAAATTTTGTGTACAAGTACCTTAGCATATGGAGATTCTAATTTGTAACTTTGGTGACCCTGTGACCCCAAATAGGGTCACAGGGGTCACAACTTTAAAAACCTATTTTCATCTTCTTCTCCAGTTCCAGAAGGACTAGAGAGTTAAAAACGATATGTGCAGACTCCTTAGCCAATGGGGATTCTAAATTGTAGATTTCGTGACCCCATGACCCCAAATAGGGTCACAGGGGTCACAACCTTAAAAACCTATTTTCATCTTCTTCTCCAGTTCTAAAAGGACTAGAGAGTTGAAAGTGATATGTGCAGACTCCTTGGACAATGGGGATTCTAGTTTGTAACTTTGGTGAACCTGTGACCCCAAATAGGGTCACAGGGGTCACAACCTTAAAAAACTTATTTTCATCATCATCTTTAGCTCCTAAAGGTCTGTTGAGCTGAAAGACTGCATGTAGACTCCTTGGCCAATTGGGATTCTAATTTGTAACTTTGGTGACCCTGTGACCCCAAATAGGGTCACAGGGGTCACAACTTTAAAAACCTATTTTCATCTTCTTCTCCAGTTCCAGAAGGACTAGAGAGTTAAAAACGATATGTGCAGACTCCTTAGCCAATGGGGATTCTAAATTGTAGATTTCGTGACCCCATGACCCCAAATAGGGTCACAGGGGTCACAACCTTAAAAACCTATTTTCATCTTCTTCTCCAGTTCTAAAAGGACTAGAGAGTTGAAAGTGATATGTGCAGACTCCTTGGACAATGGGGATTCTAGTTTGTAACTTTGGTGAACCTGTGACCCCAAATAGGGTCACAGGGGTCACAACCTTAAAAAACTTATTTTCATCATCATCTTTAGCTCCTAAAGGTCTGTTGAGCTGAAAGACTGCATGTAGACTCCTTGGCCAATTGGGATTCTAATTTGTAACTTTGGTGACCCTGTGACCCCAAATAGGGTCACAGGGGTCACAACCTTAAAAACCTATTTTCATCTTCTTCTCCAGTTCCAGAAGGACTAGAGAGTTAAAAACGATATGTGCAGACTCCTTAGCCAATGGGGATTCTAAATTGTAGATTTCGTGACCCCATGACCCCAAATAGGGTCACAGGGGTCACAACCTTAAAAACCTATTTTCATCTTCTTCTCCAGTTCTAAAAGGACTAGAGAGTTAAAAATGATATGTGCAGACTCCTTGGCCAATGGGGATTCTAATTTGTAACTTTGGTGACCCTGTGACCCCAAATAGGGTCACAGGGGTCACAACCTTAAAAACCTATTTTCATCTTCTTCTCCAGTTCCAGAAGGACTAGAGAGTTAAAAACGATATGTGCAGACTCCTTAGCCAATGGGGATTCTAAATTGTAGATTTCGTGACCCCATGACCCCAAATAGGGTCACAGGGGTCACAACCTTAAATACCTATTTTCATCTTCTTCTCCAGTTTCAAAAGGAGTAGAGAGTTAAAAATTATATGTGCAGACTCCTTGGACAATGGAGATTCTAATTTGTAACTTTGGTGACCCTGTGACCCCAAATCGGGTCACAGGGGTCACAACCTTAAAAACCTATTTTCATCTTCTTCTCCAGTTCTAAAAGGACTAGAGAGTTGAAAGTGATATGTGCAGACTCCTTGGCCAATGGGGATTCTAAATTGTAGATTTCGTTACCCCATGACCCCAAATAGGGTCACAGGGGTCACAACCTTAAAAACCTATTTTCATCTTCTTCTCCAGTTCCAGAAGGACTAGAGAGTTAAAAACGATATGTGCAGACTCCTTAGCCAATGGGGATTCTAAATTGTAGATTTCGTGACCCCATGACCCCAAATAGGGTCACAGGGGTCACAACCTTAAATACCTATTTTCATCTTCTTCTCCAGTTTCAAAAGGAGTAGAGAGTTAAAAATTATATGTGCAGACTCCTTGGACAATGGAGATTCTAATTTGTAACTTTGGTGACCCCGTGACCCCAACTCGGGTCACAGGGGTCACAACCTTAAAAACCTATTTTCATCTTCTTCTCCAGTTCTAAAAGGACTAGAGAGTTGAAAGTGATATGTGCAGACTCCTTGGCCAATTGGGATTCTAATTTGTAACTTTGGTGACCCTGTGACCCCAAATAGGGTCACAGGGGTCACAACTTTAAAAACCTATTTTCATCTTCTTCTCCAGTTCCAGAAGGACTAGAGAGTTAAAAACGATATGTGCAGACTCCTTAGCCAATGGGGATTCTAAATTGTAGATTTCGTGACCCCATGACCCCAAATAGGGTCACAGGGGTCACAACCTTAAAAACCTATTTTCATCTTCTTCTCCAGTTCTAAAAGGACTAGAGAGTTGAAAGTGATATGTGCAGACTCCTTGGACAATGGGGATTCTAGTTTGTAACTTTGGTGAACCTGTGACCCCAAATAGGGTCACAGGGGTCACAACCTTAAAAAACTTATTTTCATCATCATCTTTAGCTCCTAAAGGTCTGTTGAGCTGAAAGACTGCATGTAGACTCCTTGGCCAATTGGGATTCTAATTTGTAACTTTGGTGACCCTGTGACCCCAAATAGGGTCACAGGGGTCACAACCTTAAAAACCTATTTTCATCTTCTTCTCCAGTTCCAGAAGGACTAGAGAGTTAAAAACGATATGTGCAGACTCCTTAGCCAATGGGGATTCTAAATTGTAGATTTCGTGACCCCATGACCCCAAATAGGGTCACAGGGGTCACAACCTTAAAAACCTATTTTCATCTTCTTCTCCAGTTCTAAAAGGACTAGAGAGTTAAAAATGATATGTGCAGACTCCTTGGCCAATGGGGATTCTAATTTGTAACTTTGGTGACCCTGTGACCCCAAATAGGGTCACAGGGGTCACAACCTTAAAAACCTATTTTCATCTTCTTCTCCAGTTCCAGAAGGACTAGAGAGTTAAAAACGATATGTGCAGACTCCTTAGCCAATGGGGATTCTAAATTGTAGATTTCGTGACCCCATGACCCCAAATAGGGTCACAGGGGTCACAACCTTAAATACCTATTTTCATCTTCTTCTCCAGTTTCAAAAGGAGTAGAGAGTTAAAAATTATATGTGCAGACTCCTTGGACAATGGAGATTCTAATTTGTAACTTTGGTGACCCTGTGACCCCAAATCGGGTCACAGGGGTCACAACCTTAAAAACCTATTTTCATCTTCTTCTCCAGTTCTAAAAGGACTAGAGAGTTGAAAGTGATATGTGCAGACTCCTTGGCCAATGGGGATTCTAAATTGTAGATTTCGTTACCCCATGACCCCAAATAGGGTCACAGGGGTCACAACCTTAAAAACCTATTTTCATCTTCTTCTCCAGTTCCAGAAGGACTAGAGAGTTAAAAACGATATGTGCAGACTCCTTAGCCAATGGGGATTCTAAATTGTAGATTTCGTGACCCCATGACCCCAAATAGGGTCACAGGGGTCACAACCTTAAATACCTATTTTCATCTTCTTCTCCAGTTTCAAAAGGAGTAGAGAGTTAAAAATTATATGTGCAGACTCCTTGGACAATGGAGATTCTAATTTGTAACTTTGGTGACCCTGTGACCCCAAATCGGGTCACAGGGGTCACAACCTTAAAAACCTATTTTCATCTTCTTCTCCAGTTCTAAAAGGACTAGAGAGTTGAAAGTGATATGTGCAGACTCCTTGGCCAATGGGGATTCTAAATTGTAGATTTCGTTACCCCATGACCCCAAATAGGGTCACAGGGGTCACAACCTTAAAAACCTATTTTCATCTTCTTCTCCAGTTCTAAAAGGACTAGAGAGTTGATAGTGATATGTGCAGACTCCTTGGACAATGGGGATTCTAATTTGTAACTTTGGTGAACCTGTGACCCCAAATAGGGTCACGGGGGTCACAACCTTAAAAAACTATTTTCATCTTCTTCTCAAGTTCCAAAAGGTCTAGAGAGCTGAAATTATATGTGCAGACTCCTTGGCCAATGGGGATTCTAAATTATAGATTTCGTGACCCAATGACCCCAAATAGGGTCACAGGGGTCACAACCTTAAAAACTTATTTTCATCATCATCTTTAGCTCCTAAAGGTCTATTGAGCTGAAAGATTGCATGTAGACTCCTTGGCCAATTGGGATTCTAAACTGTAGGTTTTGTGACCCCATGACCCCAAATAGGGTCACAGGGGTCACAATCTTAAAAACCTATTTTTCTCCATTAGATGACAGTTTTTGACAAATTTATTTCTCCTTGGATATTTTAGTGTGGACTTCTTTCACTGTCTGATATTGGCGATCTAGAAAGTGTTGAATAATAATACATTTGTTTTGTAATTTTTTTATAGGTTTTCTTGTAATAGGTAACATCAGTTTCATTTTTAGCTCATCTTGCCTGTATAAAGCAAACTTGATATGATGCCTGATGAGCTACAGAGCCAATGGCTCTATTTTGGATGAAAGAATATCCCTTCAAAATTTAAGTTTGCTATTGATATAAAGGGCAAATTGAAATTCAGATTGTTACCAAAAACCCTTAAAATGGCCAATTGTCAAAAATGTCTTTCCCAATCTTTGTATAATAATATAATCATAAAAACATAAGCAATCCATATAAAGTTTAAGGGCTTATTGTTAAATGTTGCCTAGTCTGAATATAAACGGAGGAATGAAATTGAATGTTTTAAGTTAACTGAGATTCAAACTCTATCCAGCTGAGGTTTCCTCTGTGCAGTTTCTAAAAGAACCCAAGCTAGTTGCATTTTCTGACACCAGTTTAGCACAGGCAAAACCTGGTCATTAGCAGATCCAACAGACCTATCATATCGTTACATATAAAAAGCTACTAGGGGCAATCATTAACAACAAATTGTATATTGGAGTTACCTGCCCCTGGCTAATGATGCCAAAAGTTTTTGCCAGGGTCCTTGTGATTGGCTGTATGTGCTCAGAACATGTGACTAGATTAGTTGCATTTAGACCATGGCTGCCCCTCTAATGTTCGGATGTTCAATTATTGGCTTGGAAAATGTTGCAATATCAGGGTTAGAAATTGGCACTAGCCCGGTAGCTCATGGCTAGTGAAAAAGATGCTCAGCTTATAAAGTGCACTGACTGTTAGTCCGATGGACTAGTTGAATTTAAAGAAAATACGATATCAGTGTATATGACTAGTCTTTGCGCTAGTGCTCTCAGGAGTCCACTAGTCTGAATGGCTAGTACCCCAATAGGACTTATTTTGACCCCTGTCAAAAACATTTAAAATTTTGGGATCATTTAAAAAATTGTAAAAAAAATTTAATACATTAATTACACATTGAACAGGGATACTTTTTGTTATTATCAATAATGTATTTTTAAATATTTTCTGAATATTTCAATGAAATAATAATAAACAATCATATGTATCAGTTTTCTTATATAATAAATTCACCACATCTCAAGGACGGTAGCTATTGCGGTCTCTGATAACTAATCTAAGATGACGGGAAGATATTGATGAAATCTGCTGTCAGAATATTGCCTTATTTTCTTTCCTGACATGTTGTGTGGTATTTAATGTGTAATAAGAATTGCTGAATAGTTTGCAGTTGTGTTGAATAAAGTAATATCTAATATTTGTGTTTTCAAAATGAAAAATAGTATTGTGTCAATTATTAATTTAACATTTGAGAAATTCAACATTTTGACTTATTTAGGTCTTCAAAATATAAAAACCATCAAATGTAATATTATATGGTGTACCGGTACTTCCCCTTTCTCGAATACTTTAAATCCACATATTGAAGTGGATTTTGTATTTTTGAATGTATTTTTCAAAATAAGTGACAAATAGTAAGAGAACTTTTTAGTGAATTTTGTATAGTAACGAAATTTTTGACAAGTACTGTTGGCAAGAATATCTTTGGATGTATTAACAATATACTGACATTAAAATATTTAAAAAACGTTTTTTGGTATGTTGTGTACATGGTGTTTGATGTTGAAGTTGAGGTAGAAGGAAATATGCTTGCTTGTTTCAACTGCTCACATCCTGTCTCCAAGTGGCCAGTTGCGCCTTCCGGAGTTGTTCAACAAACGTAACCTTGTGTTTTCAGCGTGTGGAAAGTGCTGCCATACTCTATGTTCTGCTGCTGTTGCCAACTCCCACTGCACCAGAGATAAACTGGCATCTGATTCAACTCTGGAATACAGCCTGGTGAGTAATCATTTTGCAGATTAAAAGGTTATTCTTGTACTGTTTAAACTGAAACCCTTGGACTATTCATGATTCTAGTGTTGTTTCCGTAAAGATCAAACGTGCCGCCCACCCTTTATTCCGCTTATTGAGTGACGTCACGAAACAATGGACCATGACGTCAATAACAATCGGCTATGACGTCACTAGCCCTGGCCCTAATCGAGGATTTTCAATTCGCGGCCTAATGTGATTTTTATAATTTGCTCATTTTGGAGTAGAGATAGCTTTAAAATCATGTTAAAAATCGACATACTAGAAAAGTAAAGAGTAGCCCTTACCATCATGTGTTTTGCAACAAAGTATAGTTTTGCCCTGAACTATTATAACGACAAACAACTCGGCCTTCGGCCTCGTTCTTTAACTATAATAGTTCAGGGCGCAACTATACTTTGTTTACAAACCATAATCTGAATTGTATGGGTGTTGGACAGCGTCCATGGCATTGTGAATATCCGTAAAACAATTCAAGAAAAAGGCAACTGACTCCAACCTGGAATACAGTCTGCCGGGTACCAGGAATATTTTTGTACTATTAGAAGAGAGGCATCTAGGCCGATACCCTTGCAATACAGGGGATAATACCAGGAATATTCTTGTACTATTAGAAGAGAGGCATCTAGGCCGATACCCTTGCAATACAGGGGATAATACCAGGAATATTCTTGTACTGTTAGAAGAGAGGCATCTAGGCTGATGATACCCTTGCAGTACAGGGGATAATACCAGGAATATTCTTGTACTGTTAGAATAGAGGCACCTAGGCCGATGATACCCTTGCAGGAGATAATACCAGGAATATTCTTGTACTATTAGAAGAGAGGCACCTAGGCCGATGATACCCTTGCAGTACAGGGGATAATACCATTAATACTCTTGTACTATCAAAATAGATATAGGATCCTGAAGATATGTTCATGAAATCAATCTTGTCTGGCAGAAGAGCCTTCAGTGGCAGGAAGTCAATATTTTAAAAATCATTTCATCCATTTAGACGCATCTTATGATGTGAAAGATTGAGCATAACTTGTATATTTGGATATTGGTAAGAAAAAATCTATATTGCAGAGGTTCCATGACATTGTGAAAGTCTTACTAACCAAAACCTTAAGGTGGTTGATGAAGACGATTTGGAATGAATCTTCTAGGCAGATAGTTCTTGATCTTTGTGTGAAGTACTAATAAAGAATTGAATATTTAGGCATTTTGCAAAACCAACTTTATTTGCTGAGATTTGATATATTACATAGTAGGTATAAATTATTGAGAATGAGTTAAATTTTCTTCGAGTTTTGAATTAGCACAAACCCTCTTTTGCTGATATTGACTGAATTGTCTGTCTTTCCATAAATCAAGAAAAGAATGTTCAATCAATATCTAAATTCAATTTAATCCCAGTCCTAAGGTTCATGTTAAGGACACATGAGGACATGAGGACGAATATGATAGGTTGTCATGAGGACATGAAACTAAGTTCATATGAATAATTGCAAAGAGCATGGAAAAAGTTCAAGGTTTTTGAGTAAAAAATGTGAAAATAAACCTGTCATGTAAACTTCAAGTTGGCTTTGTTGTCTGTCCGGCCATGAGAAAACTGTCAACAAAATCGTCCTCAGAAATGTCCCTCTGAGGACAACTGTCAACAACAATGTTCTCTAGGTTGCTATGTGTTCTGAAGATAGCCCAAGTTGAGAATAATTAATGATGGTCAGCTAAATAGCCTTCAACTCCCTGTGACTCCATTCTATATTGAAAAGAGCTTTGTGTATGTTTGCTGTCATCAAAACCTGCGTTGTTGTTTCATAAGGTTTCTTACAATGTTCACTTCCTCGTGGTTGGTCTACATGTGTCTAATACAAGGACAAACTGTCGGATTTTGTTTGACGATAAGAAATTATGATTATTAGTGAGAATTATATAGGCATTCATTTTCTTATTTGAAAAGAGTGTTGTGTTTATTTGCTGTCATCAAAAGCTGTGTTGTTGATTCAGAAGGTTTCTTCCAATGTTAATTTCCTCGTGGTTGGTCTACATGTGTCTAATTACAAGGACAAACTGTCAGATTTTGTTTGATTATTTCAAATTATGACTAAAAATAAGATTCATTTTCTTATTTGAAAATAGCATACATATTATTTTTTTTATTTACTGTCATCAAAACCTGTGTTGGTGTTTCATAAGGCTTCATTTTAACTTCCTCATGGACGGTCTACATTGGGAAATTTTACCAACATGTCTAATAACAAGGACCAACTGTCAGATTCTGTTTGAATGATGATTACTAATGAGAATTATATAGGAATTCATTTTCTTATTTGAAAAGAGTGTTGTGTACCATGATGTTTTATGAGGTTTCTTTCAATTTTAACTTCGTCATGGTTGGTCTACAATGGGAAATTTTACCAACATGTCTAATAACAAGGACCAACTGTCAGATTCTGTTTGAATGATGATTACTAATGAGAATTATATAGGAATTCATTTTCTTATTTGAAAAGAGTGTTGTGTACCATGATGTTTTATGAGGTTTCTTTCAATTTTAACTTCGTCATGGTTGGTCTACAATGGGAAATTTTACCAACATGTCTAATTACAAGGACCAACTATTTGAAAAAGAGTGTTGTGTTTATTGTCATAAAAATATGCATCAGTACCATGGTGTTTCATAATGTTTCTTTGAAAGTAAACTTCGGTCTACATTGAGAAATTTTTCCAACATTTGTTTTATAATTAGGGATAACTTTCAGCTTTGTTTGATAATTAGAAATGATGATTAATAATGAGAATCTTTTTGGGATTCATCTTTTTATTTGAAAAGAGCATTGTGTTTATTTGCTGTCATCAAAACCTGCATTGGTGTTTTATAAGGTTTCTTAAATGTTAACTTCCTCATAGACGGTCTATACATTGAGAAATTTTACCAACATGTCTAATTACAAGGACCAACTGTCAGATTTTGTTTGATAATTAGAAATGATGATTAATAATGAGATTTTTTTGGGGATTCATCTTTTTATTTGAAAAGAGCATTGTGGTTTTTTGCTGTCATCAAAACCTGCATTGTTGTTTTATAAGGTTCCTTAGAATGTTAACATCATTATGGTCGATCTACTTTGGGAATTATTACCAGCATTTGTCTTATCATAAAGGCTAAATGTCAGCTTTTGTTTGATTATTTGATATGATTAATAATGAGAATTATTTTGGGATTAAATTACTTATTTGAAAAGAACATCTGTTTATTGGTTTTCAATAAAACGTGTGTTGGTGTTTCATAAGGCTTCATTAGAATGTTAACTTCTTCATGGTCAGTCTAAATTGGGAAATTTTACCAACGTGTCTAATTACAAGGGCTAATTTTAACTGTCAGCTTTTGTTTGATAATTTGAAATTATGACTATAAATGAGAATTAATTTGGGATTGAATTACTTATTTAAAAGAAGATTCCGTTTATTTTATGTATGTGTTCTTTGTATGAAAAACAATCCCAAAAAGTAATGGTTTCATAGCAATATTATAAAAATAATTTTACTTTTCTCTTAAAGACAACTCTACCTGTAAAACATGTCTATAATCAAGTTGTTTCTCTTGAATTGTAATCCCTCCATAGAGTTGAAGGAGGATATTGGTTTGAGAAGACTAAAGAAGTATTTTTCAATATTGACAATATTTTAAAACAATTTATGTATTGTAACAAAATGTAGCCCAGAAGATGCTTTAACTTCAGAGTGATCTAGATTTGCTTGACAGTTTGTGAGGAAGACAATTGGGCCTGTAGAAGATGACAACCCCAAAACGTTTTGACCAGTGTCTTTAACAACTAAAAATCCTTCTATATAGTTGATGATTAAACAATATGACAGGCTATCCTTGAACAAGTCAAGAAAATATTTACCCTAGAGTGGTCAGCTAATAAAAAACACATTTGGACAAGAGGGTATCATCCTTGGAATGAACTGCCCGCTGGTCACTGACATATCCTGTAGGTTTAGAGTTCAAAGGTTATTGACCTTACGGCCATGCTTCACCGGTCAGGGGACTTTCAGACCCTCAGGGTACTTGACCAGGTCAAACCAGGTAAAATTTTCACCTGGTTTCCATGACGATGGAAAGGTGAGACATCCCTTTGATCTACCTTGCTTTCAATAGGATGTTAACATATCCCTGCAATTGACAATGGGTCATTCAAGGTAACAGACTCACCTGGTCACCATGTAAGGTCACCTGAAGATGTGGTTTACCTTTCAATCAGGTGTAAGTAAATTAATAAAAACAAGCTTGATGTTGTTTGAAGAGGTTTTTGGACACTCTAGCTTTCATATTCAATGAAGATCAGACTTTATTTGAAATTTTTTTATTTGGCTTTGATATGTGTTCAAATATTTTAGTTCAAATCACCCGAATCAACTAACTTGCATAGAAGTCAAATTTTCACTTTAAACTGTTTTTGTGATGAACTGTACAAATATGATAATTTTCAGAAACCAATGATCTTTCTGTATATAAAGACACTGCATTTGAACTCAAAGCTTTCTGAAAATTAAACATTTCAGACCTTTCCAGTTTAATTTGACAATGGAAGGGAGAAGCAATTAATCCAGGTAGGCTAATGATGAACCTTTCTTTGATCATCAGGTGTATCAAAACCATGTTAAAATAGAACACGCTTCACCTGAATACCATGTTAGAAATCTGATACAAAAACTATGGACTGGTGCCCTAGTTTAAGCTATATGTAATAAACCTTTGATTCTTGACCAGGTAAATGAGGTTAATTATGTTTTCACCTGGTTACCTCGGTAACATATGGTTAGTCCTTTCATCTCCAGCAGGGATATATATATATATGGAGAAGTCCTGGGTAGACAACAATTTCAATGGCAATGTTACGATGATGATGATAATGATGATGGTGATGATATTATAATGATAATGATGACAATGATGATGATGATGATGATGATGTCAATGCTGATGATGATCATGACGATGACGACAATGATGATGATGATGATGATGATGATGATGACCTGTATCTTGAGTTTTATATTTTAAAACAACTATCTTTGTTAGTTTAAAAATGAATTAACTGGATTTTATGAGATGTGTACAACATGAATTTAATTTGTCTTATTTCTGCGTCCCATGAATGTCATTTCATCATTGCAACATTTATGGAAACAAGGATCTTTTTATGTAGATCAGATAAACCAATGAGCCAAAAAACCTTTAACAAGTTTTTGAATTTATGCTGTGTATTAATCTAAGAAATATTAACAGTACCTTCTTTAGCATATCACAATGTTGTTCATTGACCTTTCATCAAAAGAATGTTTGACAAGATGTCAATACTTCAATAAATATTTAATATATATCTGTTTGAAAGTGATCTTTATTACATCGATCTACACTGGGAAAGTAGGATTGCCAGAGTATAAATTAGAGGTTGAACAGCAATAATTGATAAAATTACCATATATTTTTTTCCCTTCAGGATGCTGGTTTAAGTTCCGATTGAAACTTAATAGACCCTGTACATCTTATTATAGTGTTCAGTTTATGGTTTGCCGGTTGCTTACCAAATTTATTATCTGTATGTGGATTCTTTAAGTTCTCTCCTCGCAAAAATGGGGGACAAAATTTTCAACAGCATACTGTATTGTATTTAATCCAAATTCATGTATTTATTTGATGATATAAAATTGCCAGTTTTGTTCTGTTCAGGTTAATAGTTGATAAAAATAATGTGAGATAATTACTCTTTAAAATTATAAATCATTATACAGTTCTACATTGACCACCTAAAATAAGGTATAGCAAAAATATAAATTTTGGGGTTTTTACTTCATGTATTTATATTTATATTAACTATGCTTATGAAAAAGCTATTCAAATA
Source organism: Steromphala cineraria (assembly GCA_916613615.1). NCBI lineage: Eukaryota > Metazoa > Mollusca > Gastropoda > Trochida > Trochidae > Steromphala > Steromphala cineraria. The sequence continues at coordinate 33,138,905 of OU744722.1, read as the reverse complement.
TGTGGGTCAACCAGTTTGAACAAATTCATTAAAAAAAGAATTACGGCACCTTCTGTTTCAGATTTTAATAATTTACGACACCTGATGTTATGCCTGCTATTCGTGACTCCAATCATTAGACCTAAATTTCAACCAATCAGATTGCTGCTCTCTTAACCTAGTATTACCCAGCTGATAAGATCATTGGATCAAATTTCAAGGGAACAAATCAATATTTATGATTTTAAAGTTCTTTTCACCTGGATTTTTTAGTTGTATTGAACATTAATAGAGAAATCTTTTGCATGCAATTTAATATTTTTATTCTAAATTGTTCCATGAGAATTAATCAAGAGGCGCTAATTTCACATGCGTAACAGGTAAGTTTTTGTCGTAATATCTTTTGAGTTTACTTCTTATGACTATAGATATTTTCTTTTCGTCATAATTTGGGGTTTTGCTCAAGAAAGTGTGACTGACTCATACAAAACAAGTCTTGCATTGTAAGTTTTGATAAACTCATATTATTAGCGTTCCAATTATCATATCTGTATAACATATTTCTTTTCAATTTGAAGTGCATAGAATAACTAGAAAATGTCTTAGTGACAGTGTCCTACAGAATATAAAAGAATACCTGTTTGACGTCACTGACAACCAAATAGAAGAAATCGTACTGTTTCTGTACTGTAAATCAGATGATATACAGCTGTGTATATGGGGGGAAAGTAAGGCCCAGAAATCAATCCATCTATCCATCCATTGATTCATCCAACAATCCATCCATCCATCCAACAATCCAACAATCCATCAATCCATCAATTATAATTCATCCACCCATCCATAAATCCATCAATCCATCCAATAAAACATCTGTCTGCCCACCTATACATCAATCCATCCAACAATCCATCAATCCATTAAGTATAATCCATCCAACAATCCATTCATCCAACAATCCATTCATCCAACAATCCATCCAACAATCCATCAATCCATTAAGTATAATCCATCCACCAATTTATTCACCAATCAATCCAACCATCCATCCAACAATCCATTCATCCAACAATCCATTCATCCAACAATCCATCCAACAATCCATCCAACAATCCATTCATCCAACAATCCATTCATCCATCCATCAATTCATTAAGTATAATCCATCCACCAATTCATTCACCAATCAATCCAAACATCCATCCAACAAACCATCCATCCATCAATAAATCCTTCCACCCAACCATCCATCCATCCATCCATCAATCCATCCACCATTCCATTGTTGTGTATGTTGTCATTGTCTTTCCTCATTCAGGTCTTCTGAAAGTATTTGTTGTTTTTTACACCAAGGTTTTTATATTAGAATTGTTTGTCATGACTTGGTTGTGTGTTTTGTCAACAACCTTCAAATATAGAACATCTTGAGGTTGGTTGCTTCCAAATGGGGATAGTAATTACTATTTAAGAACAGTTTAACAGTTTTCAAGCAAATAATTACCCCTTACTGGTCGCGCTGTGTTACACACAGAGACCTGGAGGCCAATAGCTCTTTGATATCAGCTCTCTGTGGGTATCAAACTTTACTTATATATTACTTAGATATTACTTTAAACTTCATATTTGGTTTTGAAGTACCTGTATGGTGGTTGTGCTTTTTAGAGAACAACTCTGAAATTTGAATCATCTTTGTTTTCTGGTTCTGGGTGACCCATGATCAAAATGTGTGTATATTATTTTAAAACAATAATACCCTATGTGGGTATTAGACTTTACTTATATATTACTTAGATGTTACTTTAAACTTCATATTTGGTTTTGAATTACCTGTATGATGGTTGTGTTTTTTAGAGGATAACTCTGAAATTTGAATCATCTTTTTTTTTCTGGTTTTGGGTGACCCATGATTAACATGTGTGTATATTATTTTAAAACAATAATACCCTATGTGGGTATTAGACTTTATTTGTATATTACTTAGATATTACTTTAAACTTCATATTTGGTTTTGAAGTACCTGCATGATGGTTGTGCTTTTTAGAGGATAACTCTGAAATTTGAATCATCTTTGTTTTCTGGTTCTGGGTGACCCATGATCAAAATGTGTGTATATTATTTTTAAACAATAATACCCTATATGGGTATCAGACTTTACTTATATATTACTTAGATATTACTTTAAACTTCATATTTGGTTTTGAATTACCTGTATGATGGTTGTGTTTTTTAGAGGATAACTCTGAAATTTAAATCATCTTTTTTTTCTGGTTTTGGGTGATCAAAATGTGTGTATATTATTTTAAAACAATAATACCCTATGTGGGTATTAGACTTTACTTATATATTACTTAGATATTACTTTAAACTTCATATTTGGTTTTGAATTACCTGTATGATGGTTGTGTTTTTTAGAGGATAACTCTGAAATTTGAATCATCTTTTTTTTCTGGTTTGGGTGACCCATGATCAAAATGTGTGTATATTATTTATAAAAAACAACTCTGTCTTCATAATCTACGATCTTAAAGGGAATCAACAACCTAGCTCGTGAAACCAAATTGACCATCATTAATGAGAGCGTCCAGAGGGGTCACATGACACAAACTTGGTACTGGCTGTCAGCAGTATGCAGTTCGTAACCAAATGATTTTGTCCCTACCAAGCATTTACAACTCTTTCAGGGCCCTGCTAAAAAAACTCTGGAAAGTTAAAAATTTGGGTTGCAGACCCCATTTAAGTAAAGGTTACATCATTGAAATGAAATTAAATGGTTTTACTGTGTCATAATGTAACACCATTCTAAAAGTTTTGGTTATTTTTCAGCCGTTAGAGAACTGGACAGTACAGAATGTGACTGAATGGATGGCGGCTCTCAATCTCTACCGGTATGCCGAATTATTCCGGGAGAAAAACATCTCGGGGAAGGACCTGAAAGTCATGGATGAAGATCGGCTCCGAGTAAGTCACATTCAAATTTGTCTCCTAAAATGTATTGGTTATCAAAATGGCTGCTCAACTCAAGATATGATTAGTTGTGATGATTGGGCAGCAACCCTACCTGAAAGACCGATGGGCTTATGCCATGGCATGGTGTCCGGAATCCGTCTGTACACGTTGTGCACTTTCGACTACTTCTCAAGATGCATAAGGCCCAGAAAGCTGAAACTAAGTGTTCTTTGCTAAAGTCTGACTAAAGATCAGAGATCAATGACAATTTTGTTCCAATATTCCTGCTTAAAATCATCAGAATATGTCAGTTCAAATTTACCGAAGTTCACATTTTCAAAGAATTAATTCAAAATCTGTCTAAACTTCTGTTCCAAAATCATTCAATTTGAATTCACTCAAGGTCAGATGACCAATATGCTGAACTGTTCCAACTTCCTGTTGTGAAGTGTTCAGTATATGGAGTCTAGCCCTATGAAAGGTTTCATGTATGATTTCTTCACCAACGATGTTGTACAAGTGTGGGTAATTGTCTCTCAACCATAGACACCTTGAACCGATCAATCAGCGGTCTTTGATAGCTGTTTACTTCAAGTGTATTATTGGACTGGCGAAAATAGCTTCTGTTCATTTGCCAATAGAAGAAACATTTGTTCAAAGACGGAATATTAAAGCAGCACGAGCATGTTTTTTTTTCTATTTCAAATGTCCCCAATAATCATATGTTGACGTTGTTTTTATTATTTTCAAAGGGTCAATCATTTTATTATTTATTATAACTATCTTGCCAAAACTGATAGTAGCCATTTTTGTGTGAACATTTTTCATTTGAGGAATGGAAACGGATTCGCATAACTTAACTTGATATGGTCCATTCATTTAAAGCCGCTACTTTCATTTAAAAACATTCTCTTGCAATTGAAAATTTATTTTTATTTTCAATGGATGATTGATTTGATGACATTGCCGTAAATGTTTTTTTTAATAAAGTTTGGTCTCAGGGTCTGACAGTTGTGTATGAAATAATCTTGAAAAATGTACCAAGCTGGAAAAAGATTTTATCCTCAGCAAGAGATTAGATTGAACTAAAAATGATTATATCGGGGTAAGAGCCACTAGGTGAAGGTGATATTGTTGGCCTTATTTCAAACCTCCCAATCAGTATTATCAGCTGTGGGAATTTTGTTAAGGGCAAGGTGGTATTGCATGAGAAGTGTCGGGGCTGTGCTCCTTCAAGGTAATTTGGTTGAATCCCAAAATTAAGATTACCCTCGCCCCCTCCATTTGGAACATCTTCTGAAATTTCATCTGTGTTATCTATTCTGTTGATATCCCACTGTTTATTGCATATCACAGTGGCATTGCAAGTGACACAGAGTATGTTGATGGGATCACATATGTTAAATTTTGAAAACATTGTGAACCACTAACTGGTACTGAAAATTACAAGTTCAAGGTCAATCGCTACATTTGAGCGAAAATACGGCCATTCAAAGTCAGGATTTTTTATCAATAACCCGACAATGTGGCTCGGGTATTATTAGGTATTGTAATTAATAGGTAGGTTAATTGGATGTGTAATTTCGACGTGTATATTAGATGTTTATTCAATTTTTAATAAAATCAAGCATTCAAGAGATATTAACCGTAAATGGATAGATATGCAAATCCAGTGATCAGATATGAACTTTAATAAGCATATTAGATATTTTGTAATCAAAACGAAATAAAAATATAAGAAAGATAATCAATGACTCTTAACGAAATTTTGAAATGATGGATCCACCATTGTTCTGAGGTGTGAGATACTATGAGACCTATATTGGTAATTAACCCTTGTACTGTAGAATCACCTTCTACACCATGCTCTGAAGTCAGGTACTTGCGATGAGACAGGCACCTACATCAGTGACCCTGTTAGCTCATTCAGTGTGGCAGTTCCAGGAATTTTGAAGAGGAGAAGGGGGTCGTGTTTTGGTGTGAGATACACTTATGATGAGACAGAGGCCTACATTGGTGAACCGTGGATACCCAGTAGGAGTTGCCCAATGGTGCTGGCGTGGCGCCAGGGAGGTGGTCTGATCGTGTCTTGGCACCTCCAGTCTACAGGTGTCTGTGGTCTGGTTCCATCTTACATTCCTCACTCCTGCCTTCTCCTCATCCTACTCCTCTAATGTGCCAAGACCTTCAAACATCTGACAAATGAGAGAATCGATGGCAGCTTTAGATCTTGCGAAGGAGTTTTTGCAGTTGAATTGCACTCTTAGATCAAGAGGATTTGTGAAATATGAGGAGGAACATTTATGAGATGACTGGATTCTATGCTCAAAAATTTTCATGAACTGGATATACATTTCGATATAAATTCAAATTGATACGTTTGTTATATTTTGGAACCAATCATCTTCTATCATATAAATTCTTGTTTTTATGGGATTCAAAACATACACCTTCAATGTCTGGCAACAACTCAAGCAGTGACTGTACAAACAGCTTACAAATCAACCAAATGGCATCTACTGCTCTTTCTCAAACTCATGCAATTGCTCTACCAAATCATCATTTAGATTATGAAGTCATATGGATCAACCCCGCATAAATTCTTCAGCACATGAGCCATATATGATTGATAGCTAGATTTCTCCTTTTGCGTGTCTAGTCATACAAATGCATATGACAAAGACATTCACAATTTATAGTGTAATTTGTAGAATAATTCACCTCTTTCTACAAGACATTGATTTGCTGCACCGGGTGATGTCAGTACTATCATATGACGCACTTAGTTCCTATCTTCTCTTGTTTGTTCATGTAAGCATATATTCAGTCTTCTCAAAAACACTTTATTGAATATAAGAAAGCCGCATCTGACAAATGGCTGCTTTAGATCTAGAGACTAGCCAGAGGTTATTTTAAGGTAAAAAAACAAATTTACTACAGTCTGTGGGTCAGATGAGGATACTTATACTTGAAATACCAAAAGAAAGTACCATTTTGGAAGAATTCCATTGTTATTTTTGTTTAAACCCAGACTCATGAATAAGAGATAAATGCCATTTAGATAAATGGATCCCAAATATAACATTGTTACTGACTCATGAAGTTCTGATGATAGATACTGGTGATGCCAGTGTTCTTTCCAATAAAAAAAGTCCTGGTACTTTTATTGTTCCTTCTAACTAGCTAGATTGTCCAAACACAATTAATGAACCAATACTGGCATGAAATGGAAAGTTTCTGCAATTTTATTTATATTTTGACAAACAAATTAAAAAACATCACTATGTAGATGATGCAAGCACTTTCTATGACGAAGCAGTTACATATTTGAAATGGTAAACACAAGAAAAAGAGAATTTTAAATTCCATTCATTTGTTTTCTACAAAGATTTCTGTGATGATTCTTGAGTGTTAGTAGTACCTTCCAATGATGAAGCAAACGGTTAACGAAAGAAACTAAGAATTTGAACAATTCCATTCATTTGATTTCTGTCATGCCTCTTAAAAGTACTTTCCAATGATGAAGCAAATGGTAAACACAAGCTAACATACAAATTTGAAGAATTTCCATTCCTTCAATTAAACAACGATTTCAAAACCATCTCCATGAAGGTGATGCAAGTACTTTCCAATGATAAAGCACTTGAATCCAATCATCCATCTGGGTGCAGCCGTGGTTCTTCCACTGCCCTGTCACTTGTAATGAAGCTCTCCGGAGGAGGAATATCTCCCAGTCCAAAATCAGCAGCTTGACGCTGGGGAATATTTATCTGCCATCGTTAACCCACAAAGCTGAGACATCGCTTGGCTCTGGGCCAGACCTACTGTACCTGTTAGCATCACCAACCACTCCTAGTAAGATGGGACTCTCTTCTTCTCTGTTTTGGTGTCTCGGACATAAATATCATGATGCCATCTCAACCAGTATTCCCTCAAATCATCAATTCTTTTTTCGGTATGAAGGCAGTGTTTTTAATGTTCTTGTTCTCTGTGTTGGTGTCTTGAACATAAATATCATGATGCCATCTCAACCAGTATTCCATCAATTCGTCAATGCTTTTTTCGGTATGAAGGTAGTGTTTAAAATGTTCTTGTTCTGTGTGTTGGTGTCTCAAACATAAATATCATGATGCCATCTCAACAAGTATTCCATCAATTCATCAATGCTTTTTCGGTATGAAGGCAGTGTTAAAAAAGTTCTTGTTCTCTGTGTTGGTGTCTCAAACATAAATATCATGATGCCATCTAAACAAGTATTCAATCAATTCATCATTGCTTTTTTTCCCGGAACGAAGGCAGTGTTTAATATATTGCCCGTCTGCCAGTTCTAAAACTGGCTACTTTTTGCCAGGACTGATTACTTTGCAAGAAATATCTTTATTTGACCAATTGACCAATTGATTTGACAGCCTAGGTTTCCAATCTATTTAATACACTGAAGGCCATAAGGCCCATGTGCAGATGACAATCTTAAAATGTCAAAACCTGTCAATCCTAGATAGACATATACTTGAAATATAATCACAAGGAAGGAAATATATAGATATCAGAGTCAAAATAAGGAATTATTTATTGCGTGATCCTGCGTGAGTACAAATCTAAGGCAGCAAACAAGATATATGAATGTAACCGGAATATGAAGATGGCAAAAATATATACATATATATGTAAACATATGAAATAACAATGCACGGAATTATCGGTTTATTGCAATACAGGAACAATGTGATATGAAGTAGTACACACTTCTGAAAATATCCATATATCAAACCTTTTAAAACAAGCTTTTTCCATGCAATTGCAAAAAAACACAAACGACTAAAACATGATCGATGGAAAGGTCTTTACAATTTTGAAGTTGTGTTGTGAAAATAGCTCAAATATGTATACACATCATAAAAAAAAATATTTTTTTAAAAATAGATGATTGAACAAATATCCCTTTCAAAAACGGCTTATAGTTGAGCAATGACGGTCGTTCTTAACACTAATATTAAGACAAAATAGCATGCTTATTTTTAATAAAAGAAGTATACCAATATAAAAATCCATCACAAACATCTTCCCTCAATCCCATCCACCATCCTTCAACAAATCGACCACCTTCACCCCCACTGCCCCTCAAACTCCAAACACACTCAATCCATTCAGAAAATCTGTTAAAGAATCTTAATGCATTCTGGACCAATAGACATGACAAGACATTATAGGAATCGTAACATTGGTAAATGGTCATCATATGAAATGTTTTGTTGCCCGAGATATTAATCCCAGCGCCAAAACAATCATTACAAAAGAGACAAAGCAGGAAGTAAGTAAGATTATTTTGCACAGAGGAATCAAATTAGTGGAAATTGATAAGGTTTGTCATTTGATGTCATGTTTTTATTGTCATTTGGGCAAGAGGCAGCAGACATAAGAAGATATAGGTTAATTATCTTCACTATCTTTGAAATGAAATTTTTTTCAATAAGATTTGTACGGAATGATAGGTTTTATTTCATTTCCATGAATTAATTCGGAAGACCTTTTTTGGAGAAAATGACGTGCATAGTAGCATCTTACCCCAAACAGTCTTAGACGTTTCGTCTAGATTGAATGAATGGAATTTTTTTTTTTAATTTCTTACCCTAAATTACTTTGTAGCCATAGTAAACAAGATTATGAAGCTACGTCATTGGACGAATAAGACACAGACAAACTATAGTAAACAAGATCACCAGGAATATGTAAACAAAACACTTGGACAATGAATCTAGACACTTGGAACAATTACTGGAACGGAATGTAGCAGAGATGATGTACTTATCTGGCTCTTTAGGAATTGGCACTGTTGTGGTTCACAGCAAACGATTATTCGAAGAACTGGCACTTACGTTGATTACCAACATTTGTGCATACATTAATTTCAAACCAATTGGCGCTAACCGGTATATTGAATCAATTTCCATTGGTGCTTATATTCATTCAAATTTCATTGGCGCTTAGAATAATTCAAATACTTTTGGCGCTTACTATGAATCTGTTATAATTGGCCCTTACATTTAATCCATTATGGAGCCAGTGTATTGGAGCTTACATTCATTTCAAACCAATTGGCACTTACAATAATTCAGAACCAATTGCCCATAAAACTTTATCATTTCCATTCACATGGATTCCAAACCCACTTGTTCTTACATGGATTCCAAGCCAATCAGTGATTACATGAATTCAAAGCCACTTGACACTAACATGGGTTCCCAAAACATATGTTCTTACATGGTTCCAAATTCATGGTGCTCAAACATTTGCTCAAGAAAGTTGTCCTAAAAATTGTGTATGTAAACATTTATGAAGGAAAGACTATTTTTCTGAAACATATATTATTCACCTATTGCGAAAGCTTGCATTTTGGTGCCATGAAATCACAAATTGAAAAATCACGCCACAAATGGCTGAAATATTGCCTAAGCGGCTTAAAAAACAATAACTCACTCGATCAAATTGAAAAATGACAGTATTCATTCTTTAATTGTAAATCTAAATTTAAGCATCTGTCCAAGATATAGGTGTGTTCAGTTGATATTTAATCATGAATATATATGTAATAGATGATGATATGATAATAAAAGTCATATCTGACAGTTCTTGATAGTTCTTGGGCTTAGTGAAAGAAATATGGTATGGTATACTGCGCAGTTTCATTGTGTATACTTCAAGAAATAATTACATTGTTGGACTTGATAAATACCAGACTCAACAATAAAATAGCATCATTGAATAGTATTTCAAGTAGCAACTAAGCAGGGAATTTCCTTACAAGCAATCTCAAAGATTACAACATTTTTTCAACCAGGAAGATATTACATGGCTTTATGGGTAAGCAGCTGGGGCTCGCTGCAGGGTTGGTGTGTCAGGTGATGTTCAGAGCTAGATCATGGCTTATGTCACACATTCAAACTTTCTCCGTCTGGGAAAGTACTTGCTAGCGTAAGGTCAGGCCAATTGTACACCACATGGTGGAATTGAGAGCAAAAAATGCATTCCAAAGATGCTGCACAGCCATGGATGTAAATTTGGGCTGTTTCTTTTTATCTTTGAGCTGGAAAGAATACTCGTGGGAATGTCAGCCGGTGATATTTAGACCAAAGATGAGACCCTATTGCACTCCCATCTAAGTTTCCTGAAACTTGAGACATATAACTTTCTTCCAGACCGAAGCTGACCCAGTTTTGGGTGTCTGTAAATTGGGTTTACAAGTGTACTGGGAAAATTTAATTTCAAGAAAGCTTAGACTGACATTCAGTCTCTAATGAAAATGTTTTTTAAAAATTCTGTGAATATTGAAATGGAACCTGAATATGCTATTTCAGTTTGCACCAAAATTTTCAGTGTAAAAAAAAGGCCTGTTCATCAACCTTGTTACTTTTGGTCTGAGCTGTTAACTTTTTGAGCTTTTTCTTAAATTTTAATATTCAAATGTACAAAATACAGTTTTTGGGCTGGCTTTTATTCGTGCTTATTTCATATCCTGGAATTATAGACGCTTTTCATAGGGTGAATTAAAGGTTCAAATATATATTACAAGGGGTCTGTAAGTCTAAGGAAAGCCCTGTCTACACTGTGAACATTTCTTTCTTTACTAGACAAAGTCGTTTCCATGAAGAAGTTTCAGATATGTAAATGGCAAAATGTCTTTCTCATCTTTTCAAGTTATTTTTGCCGCTACTGCCTGAAATACTACCCAAGTGGCATAAAAATCCAACTCACTCAGTCAAGTTATATGATACACTTATCTAGTGATAATCCACAAATACTTGAACATCTTGGTTGTTTTTGAAGACTTTTTGAGAAGTTTTAATTATTTACGGTATTGGGGGAAGGATTGATATATTCGAAAGGTAAAAGAATACATGTACAGTATTGAATCTGCTGTGATGACACTTTGTTAAATGTTCGTTTCACCCTTTTATCTGTCCATAAGGAGTAGGAGTAGGAGCTAAATTAATTGTCATTATTCATTGAAATATGATTTTCCAGACAATAACTGTTTTATTCAGTGTAAAGGCATTGAAGCACTATTTTCTTTGGGTTGAAATAAGGGATCTCACAAATGAATGGTTTATATAGACATTTCAAGATCTGTAAGGCTATGCGAATCCCTACCTCAAGTGATGAAATTTTTTTCACTCCAAAATGGCCATATGCAGTTTTGCTGGTAGCAGAGTATTGAGGTGTAATGTAGAAGTGTAGAAAATGAACATTCACTAGAATTGAATTTGGAAAAACTTAGAAGAATATAAATTGAAAAAGCTATGTGAGTTCCTTCCTCAAGTGATAAGGGGTGTTCCATTCAAATAGCCCATTGCAGTTTTTGCTTGTATCGAAGTAATGATCAAGGTGTAATGTGCAAGTCTAGAAAATGATTATGCATTCACTTATATTGAATTTAGTCTATCTCAGAAGAAGAATAATTAAAAAATATATGTGAGTCCCTTCCTCAAATGCAGTTTCTGCTTGCAGTGGAGAAATGAGGTGTAATGTAGGAGTAGAGAAATAATACATTCACTTATACTAAATTTGGAAATACCATTGAAAATTAAATATTGTAAAATATATATGAAAGAGTACCTTTAAGAATTAAAAAAAAAAAAATTTCTTTGTCAAGTGGTAGTTGATAAAAAAAAAATCAACATATCTATCACGGTAAGTAATTGAAAATATATGTGATAGAGTGCCTTTAAGAATTAAAAACAAGATCAATTTTTTCTTCAGTGGTAGTTGATAAAAAAATCAACATATCTATCATGGTAAGTAATGAACACTCGTGCTAAGTGAGACAATAGGCTATACATAATTCCTGTACGTGCATGCATACATTAACCAATATACAACAAGCAGTCACAAATCTGGCCTGCTTGTTCTTTATGTGTGCACTAGATTTGATTGCAGTGTCAACCAGTTCTGGGGCAGTCAGCAATTAGGAGTTGGATTGGGCGATAGATTTATGAATGTATATGGTTTTTGCCATGAATATTAAGTGACTTGACTTCTTTTTTAAAATTTCTTTTTAAAAAAATTATTTTTTCTCCTTTATATTACATAATAAATTTGGACATTTTTTGCCATGAATATTAAGTGACTTGACTTCTTTTTAAAAATTTATTTTTAAAAAAATAATATTTTCTCCTTTATATTACATAATAAATTTTAATTTTTTTGCCATGAATATTAAGTGACTTGACTTCTTTTTAAAAATTTCTTTTTAAAAAAATTATTTTTTCTCCTTTATATTACATAATAAATTTTAAATTTTTTTGTGTGCCCATATGCGGCAGTTCATGCAATGTTCTATCGTTATAATGCTGAGAGTAAAGCAAGGAGCAACATCTCCCATCTTTTAACTTCTTTTGGTATGACAGGGCTGGGATTTGAACCCAGACCTCATGGTGAAGAGCAGAGGCTCTACCAACTGAGCTTCTTCCCCTGTTCTTGAGATCGTTTCTAGGAAACTGGTTATTTGCTAGAGTGAAGCTCGAATTGTTTCAGGGGTTTTGGTTTACATATGGTTTTTGCTTACAATATCTGGAGGCTAAACTTAAAATGCAAGGGATGGATTTATGTACTGTTTTTGTCATAAATATTGAGGGCTAGACTTAAGATAGTTTCTAGGAAACTGTGATTAGAAGCTAGTCTGAAGTTGGAATTGTTTCAGTGGTTTTTGGTTTACATATGGTTTTTGCTTACAATATCTTGAGGCTAAACTTGAAATGCATTATGGGGATGGATTCATGTACTGTTTTGTCATGAATATAATTGAGGTGCTAGACTTAAGATAGTTTCTAGGAAACTGTGATTAGAAGCTAGACTGAAGTTGGAATTGTTTCAGTGGTTTTTGGTTTTCATACGTTTTTTGCTTTCAATATTTGAGAGCTAGACTTAAAATGCATTATGTACGATGGATTTATATACTGTTTTGTCATAAATATTGAGGGGTAGACTTAAGATAGTTTCTATGAATCTGATTGGAAGCTAGACTGAAGAATGTTTTGTTTCAGTGATTAAGAAGATTGGGTATGGTTTTTTCTTTCAAAATTCAGGACAATTCAGACAATTGATTGGTTGACACGACGCAACATGATTGGGTGATTTGATTTGGTGATTTGCTTATACATATCGTTTCTGTCATGAACTTTCGGAACTGGCTAATTTCTTTGGATCTTTGTGCAGACTTTCTGAGTTAGATTTTAATGAGGTGATTATTTTATATACAGAATTTGTCATGAATATTTAAGAGCTAGACGTAGATGGTATCTTGTTCAGTGAATTTGAAATAGAAATACAGTTCTTGGAATGTTAAATTTTTGACAAAAATATTCAAGAGCAAAACTGAACATGGTAATCTGCAATGCAGAAATCTTTTCTAATCAAGTCATTTGCAACTTTTTCTTACATGAACTTTTTTAGTCACTAAATTATTTGTAATAAAAATCCTCTCAATCTAAATTCATCATATATTTTACAAATTTACCAAATCTTGATTTTATTCTTAATTTCATATCTTGTGATCTTAAAAATCCTAAATACCATCAAGTATTTTGGTATCAGAAAAATTTCAAATTTTCAATTTTATTACCAGTGAGAAAATATCAAATTGATAAATTAATTTTAAAAAATAAAAGTTAATATTCAAGACAAGATGAACAAGGTTTACAGCAATAACCAATTATTCTTGATTTTATAAGTAATTTCTTATCTTGTAATCTCAAAAATCCTAAATATCACCAAGTATTTTGGAATAAGAAAAATTTGGAAATTTAAATTTTTTCACAAGTGAAAAAACATCAAAATGATAAAATATTCAAGAAAAGATGAACAAATTTTACGGCAATTACCAATTAATCTTAATTTTATAATGAATTTCATATCTTATGATCTCAAAAAATCCTAAATACCATCAAGTATTTTGGTATAAGACAAAACTAGAAAATTTAATTCTATTTCGAGTGAAAAAACATCAAATGTTTAAAAAATTAATGAAGTTAAGAGAACAAACTTTTACAGCAATCAGATACTTTGATTTTACATTCATGAAATATTTATTCACTGGGTATGTGGGAGTACATACGTTGAGCAAGAAACAGGAACTAAAGCCAAGTACTGCGGTGAAGATTAATTACGTTTGACTGACGTAGCTTGGCTTTCAGGGCTGGCTAGATAAAAGAAGTCAGAAACTTAAGAGAAGGAGGTTATTAAAAATACCTACATTCTTATTGCAAGGAGTGGGAATCACATACGAAACTTTTCTGGTGAAATATTTTGTGAAACTAGTCCTGTGAAATATTTTGTAAAACTAGTCCCATGAAATGTGTTGTAAAACTAGTCCCGTGAAATATTTTGTGAAACTAGTCCCATGAAATATTTTGTAAAACTAGTTCCGTGAAATAGTTTGTGAACTAGTCCCATGAAATATTTGTGAAACTAGTCCCGTGTAATATTTTGTGAAACTAGTCTCATGAAATATTTTGTGAAACTAGTCCCGTGAAATATTTTGTGAAACTAGTCCCATGAAATATTTTGTGAAACCTGTCCTGTGAAATATTTTTTTAAACTAGTCCCGTGAAATATTTTTTGAAACTATAGTCCCGTGAAATATTTTTGAAACTAGTCCTGTGAAATATTTTTTGAAACTTGTGCCATTATTTTTTGTGAGATAAATTGTTTGAGACATTTTTTTGTCTCATGATAATTTTGTATTGCTCTTCCATAGATTACATATGTATACAGATTTTGGGTTTGAAAGACATTTTTTTGTAAAATTTGTCTTGTGAAATTTGTCCTTAAAGCTTTTGTTTTTTCATGGTTCTATATATTGTCAAGTCTATTGGAAGACTTATCTCATCAAATGTTTAGCGAAACTTGTTTCATATTTTGAGTGATATTCTTAAGCATTATTTTGCAAAAATTCCTGATATGATTATTGCTTGCGAACACTTATGCTTTTTGGAATATGCATTATTTGTGAGACATGTTATTTCTGTTATTATTATTACAATTGAGACAGTTCTTTAGGGATATTGAGATTCTTCTTAATGACAAAAGTTTTATTTACAGTTCACTATGTTATCAAGTTTACAATTAGCTTTAGTTAACAAATACTGTGTAAGTTTTACGTTTGCATTTTACAATGTCCTTCTATTCACCAATAAAAATGCATATATATACGTGACTAAGTTTCCAAAGCACACGTTTCTTTTTCTAATTTACAAATAATCAGACTTCAGACAAATCCGTTTGCATAGCTGCTGAATTGAATTTAGATAGGGTAAAATGTTTTCACAAGGTATAAGTCGACTTCAAATCTTATAATTTCTATTCCAGCATCTTTTTATGGTTAGATATACCAGTTCTATTTTCTAAACTTGCTATATAAATATCATTTCAAATTTGAATGACAATTGGATTTTCTGTGACATTTTAAAGTAATAATTACAAACATGAAAGACAATTAATTTGATATATATTAACATTTAATACAAATTAATATGACGTGGGTCTAATAAACCTTGAAGATTTTTGGTACATTTGTTCTAAGATTTAACCTAAACCATGCTGGAAACAGAATAAGATTTAAATTTAAGATCAAAATATTTCAAAAATGTCTCCAAGATAAGTCAAACATTCTTTTAAAGAATTTTTTTATTTATAAATAATTTGTAATTTAGGAATATCTGAAACAAATAAAAGTGTTTGAAAATTTCTTGTTAATCATCTTCTTTACATAAACAACCACAAGATATATAAAAAAATGTCCAAGATACTCCACTCCAAAACCAATCAAACTAGTCATCCAGACCTAAAATAGATAAAAGCTATAACAATGAAATTTTAAGCAAATTGTTTTAAGAAAATGAAAAACTCAGTCTCCTTTACATTTTATTTTATGTCTATTTTCAAATTTTAATTTACTGACCATTTTATTTCCGATTCTAGACAACCATCAAACTTAAATCAGTTTAAATCTACAAATAACGCATCGTTTCTATCGATCATGGTTAGTCACTGATCCACACTGAGACAGTCATGTGACATCATGCACGTACAAGTCACGTCTACGGAATGGAAAGTGCTGACTCAATGCTATTTATAGACTCCGATCACTAGGTCACAGTAACGATGCACGTGAGTGGCACATCGTTATGTGTGCTTCAGACGATATATAAATAGATCCCAGTCATTGCATTATGTGGTCTGGGTATTCACAATGAAGGATTTCTTTAGTTCATTTGTTGGCAGATTCAAGGGGGTACTGTATAATCCCCCCTTTTGATACCCCTTTAGATAGGTAACCTATCTCCCCCAATTTAACACATAGTCTGTGGGTTAGTTTTTCACCCCTTTGAAACCAGTATCAAATAGTAATTTCTGACTTTAGGGGTGGAAGGGTTAAGAATATCTTTACATCATGGCTATGTTAGATTTCAATTCAACTAGATGCCTATTTTTGGGCTTTTTTCCTATTTTTCCTAAAAATCCTTTTTAGAAATTTTTTTCATTTTTCCCCTGAATCCATTCTCTGGTTTGCTGATTATTTTGTACATGTATGTGGTAGCTTGATTGTTTACAGGGTTGGGTGAAGGGGTAAAAATTCAAATTGATAGATATTATGAACATACATTTGAATTAATATAATGTTAAGTGACTTTATTTTAAGATTATGTGCTTTAACATAGATGAAATCAAAAATGTTTTTTCAAAATAATATAGCTTTAAGTTTAATTTAATGAAGTTTTATTATGTGAGAGATTAATTGTGGAGATGAGTTTATGAATAATTAAGAATTTCAGGTATTATATATATTCAATGTTTTTTTATATTGTTTCATGATTAAACCTGAGATAAGATAAGGCTTCATATCTGGGCCAAAGTCGAATATCATTCAACAAATTGTTATTAATCTCATGACACAAAATTTGCAATTATTGATCTGTATGTCGTCAAATGCATAAATGACAATAATTACAATGTAGTTATCTAATACAGACATTAATTAAGATATTTCCAATAACTGATGATAAAGATTACTGTTTCTTGTAGATTAGTTTTACTGTAACCATGGAAACAGAAAGGTTTTGCTGTTAGAGGGAATTTTGTGACCTATTTAAGTAGTGTGAACCACAGGGTATTTTACATCCTGAAATAGTTGAACAGCAAAATTGCAAAATTAGGGCTTTGAAATAAAATTTTGTTTGAAAAGTGACTAGGTGACGTAGATGTCATTTTCTTTTCATATTTTAGATCTATATATCTATGTTTATGAAAATATGTTATCAATTAACCATTGATAGGTTTTGAAATAAACTTGAACTGTTAATAAACTTACTCATTTAATATGACTATCACACACAATAATAACATCTATTTTTGTTAATTTACTTTAGTTTGTGAGACTTTAAGACCATATCCAAAATCATTGCAAAATCTGTCAATTAATTATTGAGAGAATGTGTATATCTTCTTTAATTTCTGAAACCTCTTACTATCCTGTTGCAGTATTTACTTTAGTTTTGCTAACATGTAGACAATTTATGATTTTGCTGACATGTAGACAACTTTCAGGGATCACTTTGGACAGGGATTGTGGGATATTTACCCATGGATATATCAAGATATCCCATTATCAATACTAATGAGTGGAGAAAGTCTCATTGCGAAAAAAAAAATAAAAAATTTTCTTCTCAAACATCCCATTGCTCTTTCTGAAAATCCCTTTATATTAGGCCAAGGGAAGATTTTTTTCCCTTTCCTTCTTTGAACCAGGGTGTTCCCTGAATTTTAGTCAACTAATTGTAGTACAAGGTGGCCCAGTTGGTTTGGTGTTTTCCTTGAAGGACTAAAACTGGTTTGATTCCCTGCTGTGAAGTGGGTGTGGGTTCATATCATGCTGGTTTGCAGTTTGATATTTCTTTATCCGTGTATGACATCACCTGTAATAAGTAGGTTCAAACATTTCTTATGTAATATATGGTTTTATCAAAGAGTTCTATGTGGCCTTTATGACATAAGGTACAGGTTTTTGTACTTTGTATTTTCATTTCTTTATGAAATTTTAACAAAAAATATATTAAATTTTCTTGAAATGCATGATTTGTTAGTTTGAAAAACATTATTAATATTTTGTTATTTTGTGACAAAAGTTTTTAGTAAAATTAATTTTTGAAAAATTCACGAGTAAGGCATCAAATTATATACATTACATTTACATCTACAAATAATATTTGTATAAAGTGCAAATTAATTCATACATCGATCTTTATTCCATGCTTGATAAAACACAGAAATACAAACATTAAACATTTACTTAATAATTTTCCATCAAGTACATTTATAGAAATATTTTTACATCAGTATCTGTATGAGACAGAAGTAAAATCATTAACCGACATATGAATAAATGATATCTGCTATCAGTTTCAAATTTAGTCTTATACTGGCATTTCTTATCTTAATGTTAATTTCATGAGGGAGTTTCTTCATTAACTCTTCCAATGCTCAAGTCAGCTTCGGTCTCATCCACACTGATAATACATATAGTACACCTTGAATTATTGATTCGGGCAGAAATAGATTTGTATGTCAATTGACCTGCAAGACAAAAGGATGACATATGAACTGACTTTTATCGAATTAAGGTTCTAGAAAAGGTCAAATTGGTTTAGAATTTGGATTTTGAAAATGAAGATGGGTTGAAACTGATACTTTTATATATTTTTTATCAGTCTTAAATGTTTCTTTTAATTGTTTTTTTAAAGATATTTTCAAAGAAATAATCATTGTAACTTGAAGCCTAATTGGTTTAATACTTATAAAAATACAGTTGCATTATGCCTTTGATAGCCCTTTGAATAAAAAATATTGAAACAGTATCAACTTTAGATTAATAATAAGTCAATGAATTATTATTACATTTCAAGAATAAGAGTATATTTCTTTTGATTATTACCTATATGTGTATCAGGAAAATGTACACTTGCTGAGTAGGTGTTCATATATTCTAGTTTCAATATGAATACCTAAAATTAGAGATTACCTATACATTTTTCATTCAGAAAATGTCGCAATTCAATTATGGATTCCATACCAGTGATTGACAATGTGTTATGCATAATCATTCACCAAATGTCAAGTTGTAGTGTGAATGTTTTGGATCAACCTGTGACAATGTGTTAATCCGATCTTATCCCCCTCACCCCTCAAACTTGCCTCCTCCCCTGTCCCCCCTTGTCCAGACACCCCCAGGTTACCCCAAGGGCAGATATGCAGTTGCTTACTGTAGCTTATTGTTATACCAGTTAATAGTTTCTTGCAGTGTCCTTATTACAAATTATTTGGTAACATTACATTTAATCATTTGTTGCACAATTTGTCTGGGTTACCTGATCTGCTATATCATGGATGGTTTTGAGACATTTTAAAAAGTTTAGACTGATTTTAAAATTTGGCTGGTAAAAATCATCTTAATCGAGAAATCAGAAATTGTTATTTCTCTGAATTAAAAAGGTAAAAGAATTATCTGAATCGAGAAATCTGAAATCTTGTTTCTCTGAATCTTAAGTTGAAAGGTGAAAAAATCATCTGAACTGAAAAATCTGAATTTCATGTTTCTCTGAAATAAAAATTTTGACACAGGTTAAAAATAATTAAGTTGGTAAGTAATGAACTTATATAAGTGTTTCTGTGAAAGTTAAGTAAGTGTCTATGTAATTTGTGTGAACATTTTGGGAAATCGTTTTTCATTATTTTGAGATGAGGTTAAGGTAAATCAAGTTCATACAAAACCTACCTGTATACAAGAAATAACCAATGTGTTTAAAAAAAAAAAAATACAAATGCAAGGTTTTTGGTAAACAAAAATTTTTTTTCCTTCTCCACAAACCTGTAAAAGAAGAGCTTGGTGAACCATTTTAAGGAAAATGTGTACATAACATTGAAAGTATACATGAAAACAGGATTTATACTTATGTTAAAGCTTTCACATTTTAAATGTCATTTCTATTTACAAAAACGGTCCAAGTCTGACTAATGTTCTAAATTTTCAGAAAATTCCACTTTAGTCAACACATGTTGCTTAAGTTATGAAAACCATTATAATTTTTCTGAACATTAACATATCACAGTTGTATATAAATTTTATGTGGTAACCATTAATATTATTTATATTCAAAACTAATACAAAAAGATACCTTACATCTTGATGGAATGACTAATGAGAATTTTAATATGTCAACCCGCTCTGTGCAATCTTAATCAATTATCACAATTCTTTTTCAATTTTATGTGATTAAAAAAGATACAAAGAGAATTCTTACTTCTTGATAAAAATGACTTATGAGAATATGTCATCTCACTCTGTGAAATCTTTACCAATATGCCATGAATAGGTGTACCGTATTCGACATATTAAGCGCCCTGTGTGGTTAAAAAATTAGAAAGAGGAGCCGCTTAAAATGTCTTAATCATTCAGTCGAATGATAAAAATGTTTGTATATCCTTTATCAGCAACTAGTTTTTTAGCAAAAATAACAAAACCAATTACCGTGATTAAAGAGGAGATCTGAAATCAAATCTTCTAACCATTTTAATGAAAGATTTCATTAGTTGTCCTTGTAAGATATGCCTGGAGAGGGGGCGCTTAATGTTTTTTGAGTTAACATCACTGTTAGGGGCGCTTATAGGGAGAGGGCGCTTAATTTTTTTTTAGTTAATAGCACCGTAAGGGGCGCTTATAGGGAGAGGGCGCTTATTACGTGGAATACAGTATGTGTTAATCTATAGGTCATATATTTATATGCCTGAAAATATTTCAGTGACAAAGACCAGTTGGTCTCACACAGCTGTGTCATATTTTCCTTTTATTCTGTACTCTAAGTTCTTTTGTACCTGTTCATTTGGTTTCTGACTCATAGGTTATTTACTTATATATGTACATAACTTCATACATATGTGATCACAAATATGTGCATAAAAACATGCCTTATAGAAACGTTGTATCTGATTATAATAAAACGGATCCAAAAGTATTTTTCAATTCTAATGTCAAAATTAAAGTTAAAGCTAACAATCATCAACAAAAGCAAAATGTTCACAAAAGCAAAATGTCCACAAAAGCAAATTGTGTCTAGTTAGGTAACCAGTTCCTCATTCATACACTAATTCATAGAAGTAAAATAATAATTGATTTATAATTTTAAGAATTATTCTTCAATATATATATCATCTCAACAATTCTGATTTATGACAAATTAAAACTTTTGAAAGTGAGTCTAAATTTTGGCAAGTCATCAATACCAATATCTCGACAGTTTATTTCCTGTTTTTATAAAGAAATTCTCATAGAAATATTCAAAATGGCGTTTGTCAGGTGTCAATTTAAGTCTTTTCTAGAACAATACTAGAAAAGAAGATTCTGCAGAATTCTATGTTAATCACTCATTTGTTATTAATTATTAATGATGAGAATATTTCTAGATTAATTGTTCTCCTTTACAATCAACGTGTCATGATTAATTTCTCTCTCTAATCAATAATGCATAATGCCATGTGTTGTACTCTTTGATAAATGAGTTAATTATTAGTGGCCTTGGTCTTCCTATTGCTTTTTCAAGGTTAGTTGTAACATTCATTAACCAAACATACAACCAATTTATTATATTGATAAATACATTTTGATTATTGGCAAAAAATATGACCTTGTCACACCCCTAACCTTTTCTTATGAACATAATTCAATTACAATTGAAATACCTGAACATTTATAAAAATGATAATTAGATATAGACCTGTTCAATTACAATTGAAATACCTGAATATTTATCAAAAGGATAATTAGATATAGACCTGTTGCCTATCTACATTGCTGAAGGCATCACATGACATCTCTCATGTACATCTGTGTAAGGTACTAATAAACTGATCCTTTCCCCGAGGAGCTGTGAGTAACCAACTCTCCCCCTGCCTTTTTAATCTACATCCCCCCCCCCCTGATCCTCCCGCCTATCCCTCAAGGATGAAGAGTGTGCTAGGTGTTCAGACTGACCCAGTTCCCCACTGATGTAGGCCAGCTATGGTGGCAGCTGTATATAGAGTTCAGTTAGGGGCGGAGCTTAGCTGCTCGCCTGTCAATCAGAGGCTCGAGCGAGCAGGCAGCTTGGCCACAGGTTGGCCCAGATGTGTAGAAGCTAGCGAGCAGTAGAGACAGGAGAACCGCACAATAGACAAGAAGATACATATTGCTGATTGTGGTTAGTCCTGTGACAGTGATATATTCGGTAGTTATCAACCTCGGGGGAAACGCTTCGGGAAGAGAGAGCTTTATACTGGAGAGTGAACACTGTGATTCCTTATTTCTGGAGTACTGTCTGTGGATAAGGCATCTTGTGCCAACCAGCCAGCCACATGTCTCTCTCACAGAGTTAGTCTGAGGTGCTCCTCCAGACGTCTCTTGGTCTACCAGCCTGTGCATCAGACGACTCAGACACCCTATGGATGCTGGGTGTTCTCTGAGGCTTGTTCTCCCACCCCACGACTACATGTTTCATCAGGTGAGCTCACCCTCCAGTTCCCCCCAAACCTGACCCTCCCTCCCCCCCTCTTATCCCCTGACCTGTCTTCAACCAGGTCATGGAACTCAGAACTGACTCGTTATCAGTGTTTGGTAATGTCATGGGTGCATATACCTATTTTTAGTTTCTTATATTTCATAGGTTTTTTATTTTGACACTTGAGGGATTTTAAAATTTATCTTTATCTTCTAGTTTTGTATTGTTTGGAGATGTTGAAATATCAGTTTCTTAAACCTTGTCTTTGAAAAAAGGCTTGTTGTCATGGTGTTTATTTATCTTTATGAATCTTCGACTGATTTTGTTGCATTTGCAGTAAAGATTGACATTTCATGGATTTTGAAATTTCTTCATCTTCATCTTAATGTCATTAGGAAGAATCAAAAATATATTTATCTTCATTGAGATGTTGTCAAAACCTTTAGTCTGGTTGTTGTATATCATAAATGTATATCCCTGAATTTGGGCTGTTTTGTGCAAAATGAATTATTGACATTTTACAGATTTAGAATCTTGTCACCTTATCTTCATAATCTTGCATCTTGAAGCTGGAATATCATCTTCTGTCTTGCACATACTTACTTCAAACTTTATTTTTGGTGAATGTCATGTTCTCATTCTTAATATTGAAGTCCTGGTATCATCATGTCATTGGTCACTCAGTGATAAACCGACCCCAAGCTGCCTCATTACTTATGTTGCGATTTCTAAATATAGACGCACGATTACTCATCGTATTCCAATATTCGGAATCGGTATCCCTTGCAGTTTTCAAATTTCTCTTTTGTTACAAAAATATTCACATGAAATTAATCATATAACCTATGCCCTTTTTTTTAAATTCCATATTTTTTAATTCTTTGAACTTATTATATAAATTAAAATCATGAATTCATAAAAAAGATTTCCTTGGTGTATTTATACAGCCTGTTTTGAAATACTCTTTAGGTCTATATTTATAAGCTTGTACTCAGTAAATTACCGACCAGTGTTCTATCATAAGTAAATGTCATCTTGCATATGCACAAATTTGGGTTCACTTGAAATAATCATATATGTAACGAATGCAAATGATATAGAAATCAAAGTAATTTGTAGTTAAATTTCATACATTGTCATTCACATATACAAATCATGAATTCTTTAGATGCTTTTGTTGTCAATTTCACGGTCTGTTTCTACTTCTAAATACCATACATGACGAACCAGTATTCAATTAATTGTCATGCTGGTATTGACTCGACTAGTTAACTGATTATATACATGCCAAGGCACATATATTCTAATGAATGCGCATTAATTTTCAAAATCATCCCTTGTGTATATTTAATCATTTAAACCAATTCTAAGTATAACTAAAAATATTATTTGATAACTGTATGTCATTCACAAGATCATGCTGTATGTATATTAAATCATTCAGACCAATCTTTAGTTGAACTCAAAATATTGTTTGATAATGGTATGTCATTCACAAAATTAAAAAATCATGAATTTTTTTGGTATCACTTCATGCTCTATTGCTAGTGAACTGTAGTCTCATATGACAACCATTATTCAGTAACTTACTCAAATGGACTTAATCAATTGTATACTCTATATTCAGTGACGAAATCATGAATTCTCTAAGATGCTTTTGTATCTGTTCATGCTCTATTGCTAGTGAACTTAATCAATTGTAAACTCATATGTTCAGTGACTTACTCAAATGGACTAAATTGTAAACTTTATTCAGTGACAAAATCATGAATTCTCTAAAGATCCTTTTGTATCTGTTCATGCTCTATTTCTAGTGAACTTAATCAATTGTAAACTCATATGTTCAGTGACTTACTCAAATGGACTAAATTGTAAACTTTATTCAGTGACAAAATCATGAATTCTCTAAGATCCTTTTGTATCTGTTCATGCTCTATTGCTAGTGAACTTAATCAATTGTAAACTCATATGTTCAGTGACTTACTCAAATGGACTAAATTGTAAACTTTATTCAGTGACAAAATCATGAATTCTCTAAGATCCTTTTGTATCTGTTCATGCTCTATTGCTATTGAACTTAATCAATTGTAAACTCATATGTTCAGTGACTTACTCAAATGGACTTAATCAATTGTAAACTCCTATATTCAGTGACTTACTCGAACTGACTTAATCATTGGTTTACCCCGATTGTATTATCTTACCAAGGCAAACATTTTCTGGATTGATATTTGTGTCAGGGACATTGTTGTGTTTTCTAAGGGATTTACTGAAGTGAATTGACGTCTCTTTACGTGATGTTCTCAACAATCAGAGCGGGACGTTGTATAGAGACAAAAATAGAACACTGAGAAGCCTTGGCTTTTGTTGTCATATTCAAGTGCCCATGCAAAGATTTAGCTTGGTTTACATTTGTGTTTACAAATTGTAAATTTAGTTGTATTTTTTTTTTCTATCACATTTTGTCATAAATGAGCATGACATCTTAGGGCATGTAGATTTTAGAAGCTTTTTTATATTTTGATTAGATGTATGATAAGTTTTGCCTTTCTGATTTTAAAAAATCCGGAAAGTTATTAAATATTTATTTTAATATCTTGGTGATCAGTTGATTTAGCTGCAGTTAATTTGGGCTGTTTCATAACAAGAACTGTAAACAGAATTTGAATATTATTTTCTTAGATGAAGATATTTTTGGTATTGTTTTCTATTTCAAGAGCTAAAATTGCTGAAATGTGTCATATAAGATTTATTTTTATATATTCACTTGTGCTGCTTGTTTTAATCCCACAGGGTTTAAATGCCTGACACAACTGCCATATAATTATTTTGAAAATGACAGAATTCTTTGAACCTTTTTTAGCTTGAAATAGTGTACAACTGGTAAGATAAAGAAAAGTGAAAAACCGGGATGAGTGATGAATATTTTCCAGTCCATTAATTTACTGTTGTAACAAAATTGATGAAGTAAAACAGTTTGCAAGGTAATGACTTGGTCCCATAGAAATTTACTTAACCAGTTGCAACGTTTGTAAAATTTACGTTTTCAATATTTGAAACATTGTCAAATCAAAGAGCTAATTTCCTGTATTTTGATATATTTAAAATACCGGACATATGGTATTCATCTGAAAGCTTGTTTCCTGTCTTAACAGAATAACATATTTATATAGATGGTTTGTTTATTGGTTATTAATTTATTATTAATTATGATATTTTGATTGCAGGAGATGGGCATAAAGGATGAATACCACCAGAAATCTATTCTGGTGTGTATTGACGAACTCTGTGGACAGAATACAGACAATGTAAGTTTTCATCCAAAAATATTTTGTAATTTTTTATCCAATAATCAATTAATCGGAAAGTCAGGGTATGAACACCAAATACAAAATTTTGATAAATAACATCTCAGACAAGCCTTATTTCATAGAATGTTGCTTGAAAAGTAGGAGAAATGATTTAAGATTTTGACCTATTCCTCGTTAGACGTTGGCAACGTTCAAATTGGGTCAGATAAAACAATCTCAGAGTAAGGTTTGGGAAACTTCCGGTGGATACCACTCTAAAAATATTCTTTATCAGAAAGTGTTTAAAACCTAACCAATTTCACTTGTCAATGCCAAATACTTAAGATTCCTAGGTTGGGCTATAACTGTTGAGATTTCTTTTGCATCTCTTCAGATGCACACTTATCCAAGAATTCAAAGAATGTGTCGAATATTCAAGTCCATATGAAAATGTAAGACATTAAAAAATTTAAATTATTTAAATGAATATTTATGGCACATTGAAGTTTATTGACATTATTCTCAAATTACTCTTCAAAACTCCTAACATGACTTTTATTTTTAACCCAAATCCTCACATTACATACATCTTATCACAACTCCTCGCACCACTTTTGACCTTCCTGCTCCCAACTGCAAGCTCCCTGCAGCTCACCTGGCCTGAGGTAAGCTCCATACAGGGTCATGTGGGAGCAGGGTTATTAGGTCAGTCGCAAGTGTAGGCAGTCAAGCGTTGCGCATTCATCAACCGACTTTCTGGCATGTCGGTGTACCCTGTGTGGAGTTTTGGCTCCACTTACGCTGTTGCATGCTATAAAATAAACGGTTGTGGGCCTAGCATATAATCACGTGCTATTACGATCTGGCATACCAGAAAGTGAGGCCACCTTTTCAATTTGACCCTTTGTTGTGGGACAACATTCACATCCCTCGGCCAAATATCTGACATTTTTTACACAAGCTAACCTATGATTTACTATTGGGAAATTATGAGAGAAAAACTGATGTAGAGATTAATAGGGCTCAATTGGTACTTAAATACTTCAGTCCAAGTTGGAACCAGCTGGTCTCAAGTCAATTTGATTGGAGATCACTGTTACTTTTGTAATATAAGATTCGTCTGTGATGTGTTAAGAAAGATGATCAAGAAGATTATGTCCAGACATAAATGCCTAAATAAACCTATATGAGAATAGGACAAAAAGTTGACATAAATGTAAATAGTTTACTGGTCAAGCTAGTTAGTGATAATGAAATTGTCATGAGTAATATTTTATCAATGTGTCAATGTAACAATATGTCATTATTCAAAATTTAGAAATTAAAAAATATCCATTGGTTTTTTTTTTCAGTATGATAGTCTGACCAACAATGACTTGGTCTAGCTTTGTTTTAGATAATAAATTCAGAAATCTGACCCCTTGAGTACTTAAGTCCAATATATTTATCCATTGAAGCCTAGAGATTAATAGTTTAACTCTAAGGTAGATTTTTTTTCCATTAATTTCTTAAATTCTTGAAACTTAGAATTCATGTTAAGAGGTTTTAACTTCAAACATATTAAGACATTCATAAGATTATATGAATACAAGTGATATATATTGTATATATATTATTCAATGTAATTAGTAAAAAATTACACTAATCTTGATTTACATACAAATTATATAAAATCAGTCATTGTTAAAACAAATTCACCTTTAAATATTTTTACATATTTAAATCAGCCATTGTTGAAAAAAATCATAAACTATTTCATATATTTATAGCAATTCCTGTTTCGAAAACCAAGTTGAGATATCAATCTTCTACCAGTGTCGTACAGACGTCACAGACCCAACTCAAATCTTGTACAGTCGCCATTAGATTGTGCAGTTTTTCTTGCCGTGTGTCGAATATCAAGTGTTTTAGCTTCTACTACATACAGTGCTTAATTACTTGGTGGTTTTACCCCAACTGTGATAGGGTCACGAGTTGATCGAATTGCCAAACCTCGACTAGGTGGCGCTCAAACAGGAAATGGAGCATTTTGCTTGATGAAGGAAATGGCCCGCTAACAAGCGGCCTCGTAGGAAACGTGTAACAGAGGTTTTCTTGACGCTAAAGAAGCATGCAACCTCGATGTCACTCTTGTAGATGTCAAAAGTTTTTCTGGATTTGTCGACATCTTGTAAGACTTTTGTCAACTTTTTGTATATGATTGAAATTTTTGTGGTTTTCTTCAATAATTTTTGTGTTTTTTCTTCCAGCAACCCTATGCCTCGAGCCTGCCTCCACCAAACCAATGTGTGGAAATGGAAGGTTGGTTGAAATCTTTTTGAAAATGTGAATTTGAAATTCATCAGGGAGGGGGTTTAAAAATTCGTAATTTTCAACCTATAAGGGTTTTTTTTCATGTTATTTCATCAAGTTGAGATTCTAAGGTGATGCAATTTGTCTTTTGAATTTGTTCATTGTCCTCTCCCTTAATGATGAAACAACATATTTGTCTATAGGGGATTAAATTGAAGTATTTGATATTGTCAGTTGAAAACAAATTGAATAATTGCTTAATTTGTGGTATATTGAAGAAATGACATCCAACTTCTTTTTTTAAAGAATTCAATGAAATATTGAAGAAGTGATATCCGACTTTAAAAAAATAAGTGTTTCATTCAATAAAACATTAAGAAATAATGTTAAAGCCTAAAATTCATTTAAATGTGAGGAGTTTTAGTAGATAACTTACAAATATATTCTTTTTTTTAGCTGATGCGTATTCTGCAGCCTCATCAGAACATCGGTTTGCGGAGTACAACTTTTCATCCATGCAGCGCTGCCACCTCTGTGACAAGTTCCTCTATGGACTTGTCCGTCAAGGCTTGCAGTGTCGAGGTGAGGATTGGTAGCATACTCCCCAGGGGTTTGAGA
Organism: Steromphala cineraria; assembly: GCA_916613615.1. Lineage (NCBI taxonomy): Eukaryota > Metazoa > Mollusca > Gastropoda > Trochida > Trochidae > Steromphala > Steromphala cineraria. The sequence continues at coordinate 33,110,200 of OU744722.1, read as the reverse complement.
TTGATTAACTGAGATTCGGCTGCTGAATTGCTTTGTGGAATTAAAAAGTCACTTACTATCCTGAATGTAGGAAGGTAGAATCCTAGATCAGCTTATTTAAGTCATGGCAGAAAAGGTATTAGAAAGGGTTAGAATAAGGTTAAGATAGCTTAGTAAAGGTTGATTATTTAAGATTGAAAAAAGGAAATTAAATTGGTAGTAAGGAGGTTTCAAGATCTAAGCAATTACTATGAATATAATTTTCAGTGGTAATTGTCTTTTTTAAAGAAATTTTCGTAAGAGGAAGACATGCTAAAAATGCTGACAAAAAAATGAGAAATTTTCCAGAAATCTTTAGTTATAAAATCCAATATTATTTACACCACACAAAATCTTTGAACAATTTTCCTTTCACCTTTTCCTATACCTTGCTTCAAGCAACTAACAGGTTACTTGCTAACATTATACTCTTGCGCAATAAAAAGATATCTGCCGCATTAGTAATCCAAAATGTTGATAATCTTTGCAATAGGATCTACAGAGATTTACAAGTATCATGTAATGTATACGATGCAACTTCTATTCCAGAATGCGGCTTATGCTGTCACCGATTTTGTTCCGCTCAGCAACCGACTGAGTGTAATGTGCCAAAACTAGAACGAGTCCGAAGACCCAGCTTTTCACAGAGTGAGTTGTCGACTTGTTAAGTTAGTCCATAACGACTTGTCTGACCTAATTAGCTTTCCTTTATGAATGGAGTTTACGCTTTAAGTTACATCCTGTCGTAATTAATTGTTGAAAATATTTTTGTTTATAATATTTCATATATTTAAGATATTTTTTTTTAAAATAGTTTCAATTCAGAGGGTTGATTAAAACATTTGAATAATTTTTTTAATTTATAAGTTTTATTTAAAATTTCGTGTATTTTGTTCAAATTTCAAATTTGAAAATTTATTCTTGAAGTCGTTTGATAAACTCAAATTGTAAATATAAAAAAATTGAAAATATTTTTAAAAAAGTTGAAATATTTTTAAATTATTGTAAATTTATTTAAATCTTGAATTCCATTTTTTTTTTTATTCATGAATTTTGTTCTCTTACCAAATCATTTTCTTGAATATCAATTTTGACATTGTTTTCAGATTCTGTGTTTGGCAATGACTTAACGGAAGAGGTGTCGAAATCACACAAGGGCTTGCCCCTCGTAATTGCTAAGTGTGTGGAGGAAATAGAAAACTGGTGTCAAGATCATCGTAAGTTTTGTTAAAATTCCACCTTCAAGTTTAACATAGATTGTAATAAGAATGGATCGATTGATAAGTTATGGAAAATCGGTTTTCGAAAATATTGCTAGTTAAATGTAAATTGTAAAAAGAAGGGGATTTTGTTCAGTTTTGTAAAATCCCTTCTTTGAAATTATATGTTAATCTGAACAAAAGAGAACTTTTCCTTCAAGGTTATTATCAAATGAAATAAAAAATGTCAATTGTAATTGTCATAATTTAAGGCAATTCTATTGACTCAAATTTTTTTTGATTGTCTTAATATTTGATAAAAATTAATTCATTTTTAATAATATTTTTAATTTTCTTCACAGAATCAGAAGCTCTCAGTGTATACAGGATATCAGCAAAGACAGAAGATATCAACGAAATAAAAGCTGCCTTCAATATGGGTATGTATGACATCATTTATGAAAAATACCATATCTTTCAAAATATCCAAATCCTCATTCCAGAATTAGGTGCTAAAGAAGAATTCTTAAGTTTCAAAATCTCGGATTCTTGTACAGTGGATAGTGAAAATCAAAACTGGACATAACAAAATAAGATATTTTTATTTTGAAATTATGAAAACTTATCTGTTATTTTATTGACACTGATAGATATCAATGATATTTTAAAAACCTGGCAATATTATCTCCAATGGAATCTTTGGAGATTTTTCCTTTATTTTTCATTCTCATTGCTTCTGTTCGAACTTGTTTCAAAGTTTGAAACTAATTACTTATTTATTCCACTCACCTTTATTACCTACGTCCCTATAGGTATGCACTTAATTACTTACCTATATACCTATGTTACAGGTGATCCCAACCAGCTGAATCTGTCCCAGTTCAACGTTCACTGCGTGGCCGGGGCCCTCAAGAAATACCTACGAGAACTGCCCAACCCAATCATACCGGTCGAACTCTACAGTTCCTTTATTGATGCAGCTAGTGAGTTGTCTCCCCTTTGATTTGTATTCTGCCGTAATTTTAAAAATATCAAACAATTTTCAAAACAAATTCAATTTTAACATCATTGTATGAACTTCAGAATATCTTTAGGTGGGTCTTAACTTATTTTGTACAGTTTTCTCCCCTTTGTTTTGTAATTTGCCCTAATGTTAATAATATCTATTTGAAAATGAACAAATGGTATTTGAGCATCATTATATCATCAAATATATATGTCTAGCTTATTCCATACATGAAACAAATTCCACAACAAGTACCTGTAAATTACAGAAAACAAGGCCGACCTAACCAAGTGTCTGATGGAGCTTCTTGAGGACTTACCCCCAGCTCATCGCTCCACCCTCGCCTACCTGATGGGCCACTTCTGTAGACTCTGGCGCTATCAGCACGAGTCCGGGGTCGTGGACGGGCTCGACAAACTCTCTCATGTCTTCTGTCATATTCTCCTGCGGCCGCCATGGGAGAAGATAATGTGAGTTGGTGCTAAATCTTTAAATTGATATAAACTGAGCAAGGAATTAAGAATGGGGGTGAAGAAGTGGGTTGGAGGGAGGCGGTATGTTTGGGGGTTCCCCCTCAATAAACCTGTAATATTTAACCATAGATGATAAACTACAGGATGTGTCTTTGAAATTCTGTAGATTTTGTATGAGATGTGGAAGACAACTGTAATTATTGTTTGAGAGACCCTAATTAGTTTCATGAGCAAACATCAATCATTCGATCATCAAAAACTTGTTATCAAACTTTCGATACAGTCATCATTCTTGTTGTCTTATTGCATCTGCAATTTCAAGGTTTTGTTGTTCAACAGTTAAATATCAAATTTGTTTCTTTTTGTTTATACCAGGTTTGAAATATTTTCAATAAAATTTATAAATAATTGTCTTATTTAGATTCCTAATCCTTATTTTTGTTACCAAAGTTTAGAATATTGTAGACGTGTCAAGTTTATATAAGAGATCACATGTTGTGAAGCAACATGACCTATAATTGGGTTGTGTCGGTGGGATTGTGTAATTATGCTTTAAACTAGAGAATCGAGGTGGTTCTATTTTAGTCTAGATGTGTCGTGGCTGACATTTTTAATACCAACATGTCATGTGGGGCTTGACAGATGGGCTTGTTGACAATACAGTGCAGTTACATCATGCACCTAAACAACGCATTTACCACAACTTACATGGAAACTAATTGTTCACGTTATAGTGCAATTATTAAATTTTTCATGCCTCATATATTCACCTTAATTATTAAATGAGTGGACATTAATATTCATATTCAATTACTAAAATATACTGAATACCGTTTTTCATCACGATTTTGAGATATGACATTTTGATTTTTTCGGCAACTTTTGATGCCCTCAGCATAGACAGGTTCAAAAATTTTCTTGATGACAGAATTAGCTCTCAATTCAGGAATGTGGTCATTCTACCCTTTGAAATTTTCAAATCTTAAAAGAATATTCAATTTATTTTGATGAGGTGATAGAATATTGATCATTCATCACAAAAATAATTGAAAATGCGTAGATTCTATTTGAAAGCAGCTGAAATATTGCCCGAGTGGAGCAAAAACAGCAACTCACTATTTGAGAGCACCTGCATGTTAAAACAAACATTGAGATTGTCGTTTTATCTTCCACAGAGAAATCGTGGAGAACACCAAGACCCACATAGACATCTTTGAGGAGTTGCTTCGTAATGGCAGCTGGGGGGAAGTTATCCCTCCGATCCCCTCTCCCCCGGTGGTACCCCCACGGATCCGCCCGTCAGATCACACATCCACCGTGACGTCGCCGCTGTCACCTGAAGAGCGGACGAAAGAAGCGGAGTGGTACTGGGGGGACATCTCAAGGGAGGAGGTTAACGAGAAATTGAGGGACACACCTGATGGCACCTTCCTCGTTAGGGACTCGGCCACACCTGGCGACTACACCCTCACACTCAGGTAGGCATTCCTTTAGATTGAATATTTTGCTAGAACTTTTATGAAATATTCATGTAATGGATGAGTGTTGCTAAATTTTCAAATTTTGATGACACATATTGACATTCCAGGTTAAGAAATACTTATCCATAGTGATTAATTTATTACGAACATTTGAATCTTTAATGCAGTGTTGCTATTGGTTCACAAGACTTTGATTTAAAGTCTTGGATAAAGTTCTATGTATCAATGATGAAAAATTTACAAAATTCTTTTGTTATTTTCATATGATATTTTTTCAAATTTCAAATTCTAAGTCCAACTTAATAAGATTATTTTTCCTTCTCAACAGGAAAGGCGGTAGTAACAAGCTGATAAAGATCTACCACCGAGACAAGAAGTACGGGTTTGTGGAGCCGCTAGAGTTCAACTCTGTAGTGGAGCTGATCCAGTACTACCAGAACACATCACTCGCTATCTACAACAGGACGCTGGATATCAAGCTGCTCCACCCCGTCACTCGCAGCATGGGACTGGTCAGTTCTTCATCAATAATGATCATAATCATAATAATGATTTTAATTATAATAATAAGGATGATTCAAATGATAATAAGGATGATTCTAATGATAATAATAATAACTCTTCATTGTCCAAACAGTTTTGCTATATATTGTGATGAGTCCCATTCAGGGATGTAGCTCAGTTGGTAAAGCTTCTGGTCATCATCCATAAGGCCAGGGTTCAATTCCTGGCCGCGACATATCAAATGGGGTTAAGAGATAGGAGACATTTCTTGCTTCCTTGCTTGGTGCCCAGCAAAATTGAGATATGGAGCGAATATTGTTTAAACTGGTACTGTACTGTGGTTGCTAGGTGAAATAAATTTCCGTAATTGCTGTGTAGCTTTGACAATAAATCGTTTTTGTCATTATAAAACCAAACAAGAGTTAAGGGATGGCTTGGTGGTTGAGTGGTTAAACTGTCGTAAGATCAGTGCTAGTGACAGTTGCCAGACCATGACATGTTTTGTCAAAGAATACAAAAAATGTTGATTTTCCAACAATAGAAAGCCAGTAAAACTGAATTAAATGGACAATTAACATAAAATTCCTTGAGCAAACCCTAAATTTCTTCTTCAATTCACAGGATAACGGTACGACAGAGGACGTGAGCAAGGAAGTTAACAATCTGATCCAGTACAACAAGGATTATCTTGACAAGACGGCAACCTACGACCGACTCTACGAGCGCCACTCCAAGACCTCCCAGGAGCTTCAGATGAAACACCAGGCCCTCGACGCCTTCAAGGAAACTCTGATAGTCTTTAAGGAACAGATGGAACTACACAAGCGCTTCCTCAAGGAGGCTGCATCACATGAAATCCAGAAGTAAGTCACATAGAATTTATTTTTGCACAGAATATGTTTATTTATGAAATGAAAATTTAATCTGATACCAATCTGCACATGTGTACATATGAAAACATTACATGGTTTATGTTTTACCATATTGGAAGTTATTGCAGCAAAATTATCTCATAAATCTCAAAATTTAGCAATATAGACATTGATGTATAAATAAATTCCTGCTATTTTACGGTATTTTAATTTGCTTTTCTTTGTCCCATTATTCGATGCTATTCATCTGTCCTCAAACTGCACAAGAGCATGTACAAATGCAAGAGTATCTAAGAAATTGGAAACAAACAATTGAGAAATAGATATTGATTTAAAGATCAGTGTTACTGCTACGCAATTGTATAATACTGCTATTCTAAGCTATTTTCCCACTATTCTAAGCTATTTTTCATTTCTCCTCAGACTGCACGAGAACCAGGAACTGTTGAATTCCCGTTGCCTGGGAATTGAAGAAAGCAAGAGTGCCTTGGAAGTGGATATTAACCGCAAGTCTAAACACAACCGAACACTCATCAGTGAAATGAACAGTTTAAAACCCGAGATTAAGAGATTGTGTCGGCAGAGGGAACAGCTTAAGAAGTGGTTGATAGATCGCGGCAAGCCCGCAGAGTTCCTCGACAACTTGCTGGAGGGCAAGAAAGAAAGGTAGGATACATTTGATCGGTTATTTTCGAAATAAAAATTCTGGATTTAAATCTTATTAATTGAATAAAATAGGATTGTCTTTAGAAATACAGGGTCCTTTATGGATCTTGTTTTTGCAGAAGGTTTTGATTTATTTGAAAGACATGATATATGATAAAAAGTCTCTATGCTCCCTCAAACAATAAATACTTTATTGACCTTGACCTTTGTCTTCAGCATGGTTGACCCTGCAATGGAGGCGGAGTTCACCCCCCCTCACCAGGACGAGTCTATGTGGCTGGTTCCGTGTCAACGAGAAAAGGCCGAGGAAATGCTGAAGAAGAAACCAGACGGAACCTTCCTCATCAGACCGAAGAAGGAAGAAGGCAACGTGCATGTGCTCTCTATTGTGTAAGTTACATTTGTAGGTAAATAACCTTGCTATGCAGTGTATGAAAAAGGCCTCTCCTGCCAGATTGGTATGTGGTTACTTTTGGTTCACAATCTTGTAATAAAAGAAATAACATGTTGGAAATGATATATTCTTGAAAACAATTTATAAGGATAATTTTTGTGAAATAATGTTTCAATTGACATCTTGGATTAAATTCAAGATTGGTAGTTTTGTGTATTATTCCCACAACATATTTACTATCTTCTCTTTTCTTTGTAGGTGTCGTGGGAAGATCGGACATTGCAAGATTTACCACAGCGAAACTGGATACGGCTTTGCGGAACCCTACTTTATTTTCCCATCACTGAGGGACTTGGTCTTACATTACCATAAAACCTCTCTAGCAGAACATAACAATGACTTGGACGTGAATTTGACACACCCAGTGAGAGCCCCGAACCCAACTTCAGAACCAGTGTACCTACGTATGAATACGCCGTGAAGCGACTCTTCGCTCAGCAAAGTGTGATAGTGTGTCGTGGGTCAAGAGTTACTTCCCCTTGGCAAGCCAGTTTTTGAATGGATGTACAAATGATCAGATAGGACTTCAGTGCAAAAATAATCCAAGGCTATGTCAGTATCGAACTTGCGTGAATCTTGAGCGTTGTCTTCTAAGACTGAGGAACTTGATGAAAACTGGAAGATGAATAGCTTCAGATATGTTATCTTCACATGTCAGGCTTGGTTATAACTCTTGATGGAGATATTCATCACGTTTTTGGACAAGTGGTTTTGATATTCTATATTTCTATGTATTGATTATCAAGATGTCTCCATGTTTGAGAAGATGTTTGCAAGGACAGACCGAATCTGTACGGAAGGGGAGTATTGTAGCTGAATGTGGTTTAGACTCTGACGCTTCTGTGGACACCAAACCTGGTGCTTGTTCAAGGTTTGAGGTGTCCGGAGTGCAAACAGATGTACCTATATACATTGTGTGATTCAATAACTGGCCCAATGACCTTACCGTTCTCTGGGCCTTCCTGTGATATAGAGCTGCTGGCACCAACTGTTTTAGACTCTTTTAATAGATAGGCGTAGCAGCCGTGGATAGCGAGTAGTCTCATGTGGAGACAATACCAGTCTCTCAACTGTCATAATAGCTGCGTGGGCAGCCCGTTCAACCAGTGAGACAGACAGACGAACAGACAGACGGGATTACATCGGAATCATGTGATGAACATGGAGTTATGACATGCTGTTTTCAGTGCGGACTACTTTGTTTGGAGGACGATTTTAGTAGACTTTCTTATGATTGATATACAATGAGTTTTATTCAGGGAACCAGTCTCGTGGTGTCGCCTGAGACACTTTGACATTCTCAGACAATGTGCAGAAGCTTGTTTTGTCGCCTGCGTAATTTTAACAAATGAGTGCTTAAGAGCTTGCAACTTCTTTCTTTACCATCAGAAACTTCAGTTGGAGATACCATAGACTGCAGTGTGCTTTAAGGAACTCTCTTGGTTTAGGATATGACAGATCTTTAGTTTTGAATTTTAAATCTTTGACAGAAGAGCCAAAAAGTAATCTATTCTGTACTAAAGAGTTGCTATTTCATTAATCTGGGTCACAACAACTTTTAATGCATTAATTCTCGACTTTAAGATGCATTTAAAAAATAATGCATTAATGTTGGATGGAAAACTAAATTTATACATCAATTCTGGACAGAAAAATCAAAAATGCATTAATTCTGGATAGAAGAATCACAAATGCATCAAAAATGTTAATGCATTAATTCTTGATAAAAGAATAAAAAAAAAACTTTAAATGCTAATGCATTAGTTCTGGATAAAAGAATCACAAATGCATTAAAAATGCTAATGCATTAATTCTGAACCAAAATACCACTACCCCGAGGTAATGCATTATATTGTGGATAGCAGATTAGTTATCAAACAAATTTCCATCTGACACTGCAGTGAAATTTGTGGACTCTCCAACTGAAAAACTTGACTTTCTGAGGTTTTCTCTAAAACTGTGCTAACAAAACTGTGAAATGGCAAATGAGATGTACTATATGCCAAAGATTCTTCTAAGCTTCATGTTTTGTAACTGCTTATCAATCTACATCATACTTTCATGGAATCACTCGTTCAAATGGCATCTTAGTTAAACCATTATTTTACAATTGTTTCATCCCATCGTGGACCACAATTATCAATCAACTCTTAATCTTCATAGGGCTTGATCTGTTGATTAATGTTGACCTTTTATGTTATATCATAACTTTGTAAGAATTTTTTTAATTTTGTGCTACAAGTAATGTAAGATATAATGAAAAATGCAGTTGTTTAAACATATTGCTCTTCATTACATAATGGAAAATAATTTTTATCTCATCTTTGTGAAAAAGTTGTTTTGATGTTATGGAAAGAGAACTTGATATAGTTTATTTTTTAGATTCTTAAATAATTACTTTTTAGTCATTAAATATATATAGAGATAAATTCATAGCTTTTAGTCAAAGGATATAGTTTCCTTTTTGTTTGATGAATAAGTGCTTGTTTTGATTTCAAAACAAGTAAGTATTTTTTTAATTCATGAAAGTTCCTAAAAGAGAAATATCTAGATGGAATTACTGTCTTTTTCAAACATGAATGTTATCTTACATAATATATAATTTAATGGAAATTTGGAAAAAAATATTGACCTGTTTTGCCATTCTTATAGACAATTATTTATTAAAATATTTAAATCATAAAAAATGTGGTCGACTAGAATTTCTGCATTTCAAATTATGGCTCATCATATTTTGCAGCAAATATCTTTCTTCAAATAAATAGTGAAATGACTAAAACTGAGATATATTTATTGAAATTTCATTGCAAATGATACTTCATCATAAAGAAAGAAAATTTATTTATGAAATGCAAAGATAAAAAAAAGTACACATATTCAGTAAAAAAATATATTTATTATGAGAGACAAAGTTGAAAATGTGTTAAAAGTTACAAATAAAAATAAATATATTTATTGTGAGAGGCAAGGATGAATAATGTGTCTCTATATGGTCTAGTCATCGCTATTATTAGCAGCATAAATGTGCTTGTATCCAGTTTCTGGGCTGGAGATTCTAACACTGTCATGTGTATATAGCATAATAAACATCGCAGATTTCCTTCAATGGACCCTAACTGTGCCTCTTATAGAAGTCTGCAGAGATCATGATGCTGATTATTATTATAATGATGATGAAAAATACATAAAATATGTTGAAATAACTCTGCCTTTGTTGTTATTTAAAGAAAATAGAGAAAGGGGTATCTTCTCCTGCAAGGAATAAATTAGGCCAGTCTGCATGACTGGCTTGTTTTAGCCTTGCTGTGTATCATCACATTTTCTGTGCCAGGTTATCAGCGCCTTAATCAGAAAGAAAACTAAATGACAATGACCTGAGTTTGAAAATCTCTAACAAATTATTTGGCAGTCAGTAGAGAGGATACTCGTGCCAAGTTGTGACCCTGCTGCATTTCATCACCTCTTGTGTGCCAGCTCGTCGCCATACTGGGGCTAAATGTGTTTGTCTAATCAGATATTGCCTTGAAGCTACTACAAATAGCTAATGAGGGGGCAACAAAATGAAGGGTTGAAGCAGCAGGGTTGAAATAAGGCAGTGATGGAGACTGGAATTAAGGATATGAAAATATGTATGAAAAGAACCCAATATATGTATCAGTTGCAGTTGTTTAACTATTCTTGAGGGTCTATTCTAGGATACATTCATTCAAGCAAAACAATTTGGATAAATATACAGTCATGAAGAAGAACTTCTATACTACTTGAACAATTTTAGTAACACCAAAGAAGAATTCTTCATTTGCAACACCTTTAATTGGTTACATAAAAAAACCTATTGGTTTTGCTCATACATGTAATCACATCATTGAAAATCATGCTGTTGACTTGAAAAAAAATATTCCTTAATTGTATATATTAACACACAAATCTCACAGTAAAGAATGATATAGAATAGAATAGACCTGTACCTCCAAATAGAAATAATGTGTCTTCTTGCTCACTGGATTTTAACCCAATAGAACATGTATCGAACCTTCAACTTAAAGCTAGATCGTGTGCCAGGCTCTTCAAGCGCACTTGTGGAGAAATTGAACCAGTTAAGGCAGCAAAAAAATCAGCAACTCTTTTGCAGCATGGGAAGAAGCTGAGGCTCACAAACACGTTTTCGACTCGATATCCATAGCTTTTTACCATCTTTTATTTTCAGGTCCAATAATTATTTTACCTCATTGTTTAAAGGTGGTATAATTGACAACGAATTTTATCTCAATCATGTAATCAATCTTTCATCAGATGTGTTAGATGTTCCTTGAGTCCTTGAGCGAACTGTTACTCTGACTGGTATGCTAATGATAAGATCTTGGAGGTCACATGACCTTTGACAATCGCCACAGTTGTAACGAGCTGGCAAAACGTCTATTTTAGACATTCACACAAAAAGAGGAATGTTGACCTTTCAGAAAACATTTCAGCTAGTGTCACAGTGAAGGGATGTCTAAATCGGGACTTTAACCCACATTTTCGGAACATCGAACTAAAACGGAAAATAAAATAAAATTGTTTAAATATACACAGACATATTTTATTCCCTAAACCGAAAATACAGAAAATTCAGAGTAACAGAGATCAGCGCATTATTATTTACACAAATATACATGAAAATATTGCAAATACTATACAATCTTAATATCATAAAATTATGAATAAATTTGCCTTACCTTGATAGTGTTAATTTAAAAAAATAGAAAGTTTATGTAAAATATTATGACTGGAAATTAATGATATAAAGTTATGATGTTAAATACAATCCCTCAACTAAAACCTGATCATGTGGACATAGAGCCAGGATAAAAAAATTCTTGTGAGTCTTGTCATCAGAAAATGATCGTTTTAACGTTGTTTTTGAAAAGCAACAGATACTTTCTCTTGGATACGATTGTTTTAACATAGGATTAAATTGTATGATACGATATACTCCATAAAAAAGTTCCGAAATACCAACATCTTCAGGTTAAAACTATTCACAAGTTGTTATAATGATCCATAGTCCATAGTTATTACTCTTTGTTAAAACCTTTTTTTTGAGTGACACATCATTTCAGTTTGTCTCCGCCATTTTTGGAATTCGCTTCCTCACAATCTCAAGACCACGGTTCTGCTTGTAAATTTCACCGGATTGCACGTGCAGAACGAGAGGCTCATGCTAAAGTCGACTACCTGAAACGGACATCGTTTCTCTAATTGGAGTCAATGTTTCACCTTCGATTCTCACTATTTATAAGTGCTAAAGAAAGAAATACGTTTTCTGCATTATCAAACACTGATGTCAAGTTGAATTTGGAATTGTATAGCTTTGAGCTAGTGTGTAAAAAAAGTAACCGACCTTGACCTCGGGTTCAAGTTAGATGAACCCTCGCGCACGTGGGTCATGTCACGTGCGTAGGTGTTCATGATACACGTGCGCGAGGGTTCATCTAACAACTCTAACAACTCGGTCTCAGTCGGTAACCTTTACAACTACATAAATTGAATATTTCGCAAGGTGGTCTTTAACTTATTTTGTCCGGTGTATTTCTAGCCTCTTGCAATACAGAGCCATGTTTATATTTTGGAGACACTGTGCACGAGGTTTCAACAGACACGACACAGATAATGTATTTGAACAAAACCGGCTTCTCAGAAACATTTTCTATCTTGGTTGCTAGGCTGTGGATTTTCTGCAAAGTGATTGACACTCCTAAGAAATCCTTAATCAATATATCTAGATGATTGTCCTTTATCAAGGATCATATACAAAAATGTTTTATATAGTTCAATTTTCATCTTCATCATCCTCAAGTTATAATGTTCAGTTTTGAACCATTTTAAGTAATGTAAAGGTTTACAAATAAAGAAAAATAAACAAGGACCACCATAATAAATATTTATGAAGAATAACTAGCACCATATAAACAATAAAATATCACAATATTTAAAACAGTTGTGTTTATTAACTTCACATTGAGCATATGTAGACTTTGCATAAGAGTGATGGTTATTTTTTGCACTTTTGATATCTGATCCCTTAAGATTAAGAAAAGTGCAAATATGATTAATATGATCGTGTTTCCCTACACTTTCATAACACCGAACAACTAAAATATTGTACTTGATGTTGTTAAGTCTCCCACAGTCTCTAAATAATGTTACCCTAACTTTCGTCTGGACCTTCTTAAAGGGGCAGTAGCACGTTTTTAGGGGGAATAAAAGGTGATGTCGGGAAAATGAAAATTAATGGTTTCAAGTGAAAGACAATGTATTTAAACAAAATGAAGCAGTAATAATTCAAATATATAACGTTAAGGTTAGCCATGCGAATCCTTTTTCTTACACAAAATGAATTAAAGGTGTTCACAAAAAATGGCCGCCAGTGGATTTTGTGTGAATCGTCATACTTTGTCCTCTGACTGTGGACGATTGACTTGTGTTATGAGATTTTTGACAATGTCAAAATAATACATTTAACATTAACTTACAAGTATCAGTGAAAATTTTAAGATATAAAATTATCAAAAAACGTGCTACTGCCCTTTTAAAACGTATTTTATCACTTCAATTGAATTAAAGATGATAGCCTTCTGAAACCACATTACTTACTACCCGATATCACCAAAATTTTGAACCTAGAAATTGACGATTTCCTACACAGTCACTGAAATTAAATGTTTGCAACATAGCTAAGCAAAAATAAAATTAAAAGTATCTTAGCTGTCTTGAAAGTGAAGCCCCAACGTCTCCATAAAGGTTTGGTCAAAGTTTTAATCATCATATATTCATTATAATGACTCTTGTGTGAGTGTGAACGTTATGTGAACGTGTTTTTTGTTTGTTATGGTTTTTTTTTTCAAAAAAAAATAATCCTCTAGATCTCTTTAATGATTTCAACTTTATTGAATCTGGGGACAAGGAATCCCCCTGAATCCCTCTGGTTCCTTGTTCGGACTTGTAACAGGAATTCAGAAATAAAATATTGATTACAAAAGCTTCTTTAAAATTATTTTTGTATTCAGATCAAATACTCTATACCGTTCTTTTAGAAGTAAATCATGAAGGGTTTTGGAGGTAAGGTCTAGACAAAATTGCCAGTCAGCATTTTCCCTTGTGTCCAATTAACAGGACAGGTTAAACTCCTCAACACACTTGTCTATTTGAGGGAAGACGTTACGTGTTGTACTGAAGTGTCGACTCGTTGGGACGATCAGAGAAGAGAGTTTGAGCCACGAAAGCAAAGATATAATTCCGGTGAAAAATCCTCGATCAACTGTTAATGAGGCCACGATGAACAGGTGTACAGGTAAAAAAGATGAGGTAACCCGGAAGTGATTTGAGTTGGTCTAACCTCTTATCTACAGGCAATCTGTTCTATAGTACATGATACGATACACGTAGATTGGCGTCAGATGTACGTAACGCAATCAAATCGTATCACATGAGTGTCAATTGCATGTTAACTGCGCGAGTGCCGAATAATGAGTATTTCCCGAGCGTGGTTCCTTGCACGTTCTTGTAACTGGGATTCAGAAATAGAATATTGATTAAAAAAAAATAATTTAATATCTGGGCAAAATTGTGAACATGATTTCATTTATGTCTGTTGCCTTGGCAGTCCCCTGGCTGCTGAGTTTTTAATTGTAACAGGGATAAAGGAATCATAACAAAATATATCAAAAGGATAAAACAACATATGTCCTAAACATATGTAATGGACACTCATATAATGTTCTAATTATGACCACAGTCCCAAAATTAAAGAATATACACAAAATCTACGTCCTAACATGGACGCACTAAATTTGGATTGTGACAATTGACCTTAATCGAAATTAAATGCAGGTAACTGGAAGTTTATAGGGCTTAAATGGACAGATATAAGTGTGTGACTGATACGTGATAAATTTAAAGAACACACAATCATAGCAGTGATTAAATACATTGTTTATAACAAGACGTCACAGTGAAAAGGGGATATTATGCTTTTGGACATTTTTGAAAATTAAATATTATACAGATATTCGTAATGCACAAATAGATTAATAAAATGTATGTAATGCATGAACATTATTTGGATGTTTGAATACATAATAGACTATTATATGTATTGAATGCATAAATATTATTCAGATATTCGTAATACATAATAGAGTAATAAAATGTATGTAATGCATGAAGATCATTCTGATATTCGTAATGCATAAAGGTTATTCAGATGTTCGTAATGCATAATAGAGTTATTAGATGTATGTAATGCATTAATATTATTCAGATATTCGTAATGCATAATAGAGTTATAGGATGTATGTAATGTGTAAAGGTTATTCAGATGTTCTTAATGCACAATAGAGTAATACGATTTTGTAATGCATAAAGAGTATTCACATAATGCATAATAGAGTAATAAGATGGATGTAATGCATAAAAAGTATTCAGATGTTCGTAATGCATGATAGAAAATGAGATGCATGTAAAGAAATCAGTGTTATGTACGCGATGCAGTGCGTTATCGAAGTGTTAATATAACAAGGAAGCAACAAAATTGATTAACAATAACCAAGATTTAATTCTCTTGACATCTGTTTCAATCAACATCACATCACGTGACCAGGATCGAGTCAGCTGGAGTATTGTTGAACCTCAATAACTGGA
Source organism: Steromphala cineraria (assembly GCA_916613615.1). NCBI lineage: Eukaryota > Metazoa > Mollusca > Gastropoda > Trochida > Trochidae > Steromphala > Steromphala cineraria. The sequence continues at coordinate 33,094,845 of OU744722.1, read as the reverse complement.
ATCAACACCATTGGTAGTAACAATATGTACACCCTTTGAGCAATGGGCTGAATAAGACAGTTGGTAGTGTTCCTGAGGATACGTTTTACACCTCAAACGCGCCAGAATAAAGCGTCACTGCACTTCGTCCCACAAGTGCTCAATGGGATCAAGAACAGGACTAATCGCAAGCAATTGAATTGTGTTGATAGTATGATGTTGCGAGAAGGTTCTGGAATAATCGGGACGACTTTACTGTTGAAATTCGCAGTTGCCAAAACTCGTTCCAACATGAGATGTAACTGACGATAATGAGTGAATGATTTACAACTACCTCTTCTTGATTGTTGTTGACATCATCTGCAAAGACAGTTTTTGCACAACCATCTCGTACAAGACGTGCGTACCAGTACCCAAATTAACCCAACGTATTATTAATGTATTGCTGTATGCAATGGAAGAAACAATCATTGATTGTTGTATGCAGTGGAAGTGACAATCATTAAGTGTTGTATGCAATGGAAGTGACATTCATTTATTGTTGTATTCAACGGTAGTAACCTTGATTGTTATAAACGATTGAATTTTTTTAAATGTTCATGGGTGGCAGGGTGGGACCCGGTAGATAATTTATGAATGGTCTAATGGTGGTAACAAAAGTGTTCTCCACACTCTACGAAACTGAAATAATTGAACTATTTCAAGGGTGCCAGGATGACACTCGGTAGATTATTAATGAATGGTCTAATGGTGGTAACGAAAATGAATACTATTTGTCAAGGTATTCTACACTCTCTGCGAAACTTAAATGGATTTTTACCTGCAATGATACTTAAATGAATTTGTTGTCGGAGGTTGTATCTCACGATCAAATTAGAGAAATGTCAATAAACTAGATAAACTATGTCAGGGTATTACAACACGTGAATTAGATACATATGCTTGTTTGGCTTGTCAATGACTGATCCATGTATACGTACACGTGATTCAACAAGGTCCGTCAAGTTCATTCCAGGAGACGCACAAATAATGTATATCATCGAATCCTAAAATGATATTTTAAGAAGTGTAATTTACAGCAAACTGGGATAGAAAATCACCAAAAGCAACAAGTCGTGATCAATTATGTTGGCTTAGTCTAAGACCCTTTGTAATGGATTGATTTTCATGTGATAATATACAGCAACAAAGGAAACACTGAAATGTTCAAACTCATACTTACATTTTTCATTTGACTACATTTCTGTTGTAATGGGCTTGAATTTTGACAATATGGCCTTAATTGAAATTAAATTCAGATAATTGTTAGCCTATAGCGCTCAAATGGAACAGAGATAAGCATGTGACTGATATGTACGTATTGTATGGGCTGCTCAAGCCGCAATTTTTTTGTAGATCAATAAGAAGCATGCATTGTGTCCCTGTTGTGTCATTATCGTCAGTGACAGACAAAAAAATCAACAAAATTCTAAAAAGTCAACAATATTCAACACAATTCCCATTCTGACGGGATGACGGAATCTTTATCGCAACAGCATTACACAATTGCTAGCGCTTAGTCCTGATATAAACCCCATTGAACACTTGTGGGATAATGTCAGTGACGTTTGATTTCGGCGTAGGAATACTCCCTCATAAACACCGTAGAGCGTTTTATCACGTTATGGCACGGGTGGTATTTCGCGGTTGTCACTGCGAATGTGACAACCCTATGTATTGAAGTTAATCCATATACTTCATCATGGTCACGTGGTGTTACAGATGTTTGAGTCAAGAGATTTTTTATTATCATTTTTGCTGTTTCCTCATTTGTTAGTAATGCAAAGGAATATATGTATGCGACGTTTCGACACATATTCTTGTGTCGTTCTGCTTGAGAACGACACAAGAATCTGTGTCGAAACGTCGCATACAATGTACAAAGAAGTTGTCTGAGAACGACACAAGAATCTGTGTCGAAACGTCGCATACAATGAACCAAGAAGTTGTCTGAGAACGACACAAGAATCTGTGTCGAAACGTCGCATACAATGAACAAAGAAGTTGTCTGAGAAAGACACAAGAATATGTGTCGAAACGTCGCATACAATGAACAAATAAGTTGTCTTGAGAACGACACAAGAATCTGTGTCGAAACGTCGCATACAATGAACCAAGAAGTTGTCATCCGTATATTCCTCTGCATTATTGTCATTCCAACTTCTAAAGTGCCTCTCAAAGAAACCCATTTGTTAGGTTTAAAAATCGTCTTTTATATACCCACCTTAATAAACGTTTCTATTGGTGTTCAGTATATAAATCCGACAGCAACAGTTCAATTTGAAACTATTCATGTAACCTAATCGGACATCCATCTTTAAAGGGGCAGTAGCACGTTTTTTGATAATTTTATATTTTAAAAATTGCACTTATAATGGTAAGTAAATGCCTAATGTATTATATTGACAGTGTCAACAATCACATTACACAAGCCAATCAACCATAATCAGAGGACAAAGTATGAGGATTTACATAAAATCCATTGGCGGCCATTTTTGTGTGAACACCTTTAATTCATTTTTGTAAGAAAAAGGAATCGCATGGCTGAACCTTACGTTATATATTTGAATTATTACTGCTCCAATTAGTTTAAATACATTGTCTTTCATTTGGAACCATTTATTTTCATTTTCCTGACATCACCTTATATTCCCCCTAAAAACGTGCTACTGCCCCTTTAAGGGGCTGTTTTATATAAAATTCATTACTAAAAAAACATTCAAAGGGCGTCACTATCAATTTTTCGATCATAATAGCGACTACATGTATATAGTTAATTCCTTCATTTGGCCACTTACAATACCTTTCATCTTTACAATAATACTTTTCAGAAAGAATCGGTTTTTCTTTATCGATTAGACCGTTCGGAATAATTATCGTATACAAGTGGGAGTGGCTCCTTAAATGGGTTAAAATACGCGCATGTTTGCTCTACATTGAGAAATTATTTTAGAAATTGTGAGTCACACTTTTCTGTAACATAGGTGTTCTTGTTTATAGAGGGTGTTAATGATAAGTTTATTGCATGCTAGACCTGTGTTTGGCACAATTTCTCTGACTCAGCGTGAACGCATTGAGATTCATGTCTTGAAACTAGTAAAAGTTTTGTCAAATAAGATAAACCAATCGATCGACTTTCATCCGCCATCTTGAAATGTTAGCATTGCGAGAAAACAGATGTGTTTTTGCTAATTCATTAACAAAATTAGAATTAGATTGATAGAAGAGGAGCATATTTTACAAATAATTCATAATAAAAGTTATCAGTTACGACAGCATTTTGTCGTAGTAATTCATTCCACGATCGTATCTGCGATGATTGTCTTCATTTCACGGTGTTTATATTTTTTGAGCGATATACTTTATATATTTTCTTTATCAAATTGTTAAATCTTGAACAATATTTTCTTTATCAAATTGTTAAATCTTGAACAACTGAAATGCTCACTTTACAAACATATTTGAAATTAAGTGTGAAATTATCATGTAAAAATAATATATAATTGTAAACAGGAAAGTCCTCCTGAATTACATTTCCACAAAAAATAGCCCTCTCGAATGGTCCATTTCAGGCCCGTTTCACACTGCGTACAATTTGACGCAAGCGTTTATGACAGCGATTTGTCGTTCACACTAGGCGCGTCGAAGTGCGTCTGGATAATAAATTTCAGAAAATGAACAGATTCAGCGGACTCCCTTCAATTCTAATACTGAATAGCTGCATTTAACATATGTTTTCATTTCAGAGACTTAACTTTAGTATACATTTTTATTTATATCCTTAAAGAGGCAGAAGAACTTTTTTTAATATCAATATTTTTATATTATCAATTTTTCACTGATAAATTTGATAATTGTACGTTAATGTTAAATGAATTATGTTGATAATGTCAAAAATCTCATTACACAAACCAATCATTCATAGTCAGAAAACAAATTTTAAAGATTCACATAAAATCCATTGGCGGCCATTTTTGTGTGAAGACCATTAATTTATTTTGTGTACGAAAAAGAAATCGCATGTCTTAACAATACATTATATATTGGAATTATTACTACATTTTGATTGACCTGCGATAAAATATCATGTTGCAAAAAAATAATATCATAGGTTCGGTAATATTGAATATAAATCTTTTCAATTATTGAAGTTTCAATCAATGACTTATGTAATACCTGTAATAACATATTATATATACCAAAATTCGAAAATACAAGAAGAAAATGGTTGGATAACAAATTACGAACTTTAACGAAGAAACATCTTTATTAATGCTACAGTCGTCATTGATCGGTTAAGCACATCTAGCTTGTATATGTATATATGTATGTATGTCACCTAGTTGGACTATAAGGCGGCCAATGCCGAACATTGATAAGTGTACTGAAGCGGTTGCCGTATATAATAACTATTATTGTTATTCTATTCCATCTGGATTTGTCTTACTTCGATTGTTGATACTATGTATGAACATATCTGAAGTGTACTTTAAGAGATACCATTTATTCTTTTGTTTTCAGTTCGGTGTATCTTATTAATTATTGCATAGTCGGACAGACAGACAGACAGACAGGCAGACATATATTTTATTTACGTCTCACTGAATGTACATAAATGTAAATAAAGAATTCAGTGAATGTACAACATAAACTATTACACACAAGCAATAAAAAGTATTTACATTATTCCTTATGGAATTACGAGAAAATAAATGTAAAATATATAGAGGATAAACCTGGTTTTTGGAAAACTACAATAAGTATTCTATTTTTTATATGATTTTTAGGTTATTAAGATGACTTTAAAACTGGAAAGTTGCCCCGTTTTGTTCACATGGCTGAAAGTAGTTCCGGCACCTGACCAGTGACGATATAATATATCGTCACTGGTCACAGTGAAAATATAATATATCGTCACTGTTGCCTAAAAGACAGTTTGTTTCACTGATAAATCCCAGTATTTCATCGCGGATCATATAATAAATACATGTTATTACTACATAATTTTATCTTTAACTATTTTACAATAAAAATCGCCTTCTGGATAAAATAAGGTCATATTTTCTTGCATCGAGTAGTTTGTACCTTAGTGACCAACTACCCCCTAGTGTGACAAATGATTAAGCATCAGATATTTGATTAGTTGTTATCCATCTTGAAACCCATTTGTTTGATGATCATTTATCTTGAATCTCGACTCATCAGAAAGCATTAAAGACCGGAAGTCAGAATATAGCACACACCTACGTCAACGTGCTCTTACAGCACGTGCGCCATGGTTATAGTGCATGCAACGTCATATTGACACAGAGTATCTTTCTTTAAATTTTATTTGGTTTTGATAAGCTACAAAATATCTAATATACTGATTGAAGTTCATATCTCATCACTGGACTTGCAAATATATCCATTTATGCATAATATTTCTAAAATGCTTGATTTTATCGACAAATAAAGAAAACATCTCAAATACGTTTAATTTTCGAAATTATGCATCCAATTAATCTACCTATTAGTTACAATACCTAATAAACACTATCCAATCGAATATAGCTTCCTGTCAGCTTATGACAAGGTTTCAAAAATACGTTTGGCGAATTTGCGCGCGCCACTCGAGCCACATAATCATTGCCCGGTTCTCGATCAAAATCCCGACTTTGAATGGCCGTATTTTCGCTCTAATGTACTGATTGACCTTTAACTTGTTATTTTCAGTAACAGTTAGTGGTTCCCGATGTAATAACATCGATTTCAAAATTTGACATATATGATCCTATCAACATACTCTGTATCTCTTTAATCGTTGACACACACACTCGGGCCGCGTGACAGCCAATTGAAATACAACAAAATTGTCGGTATACTTATGACACGAATATCATATATATTTAATATATGGTTTATATTTATAACATCAAAGAAAAATCATTAAGGGGCAGTAGTTCGTTTTAGGAAAATATAAGGTGATATCAGGAAAATAAAAATAAATGGTTCCAATTGAAAGACAATGTATCTAAACTAAATGAAGCAGTAATAAATCAAATATATAATGTAAAGTTCAGCCATGCATTCATTAATTTTCTTACAAAAATAAATTAAAGGTGTTCACACAAAGCACACAATGGACTTTATGTGAATAGTTGATATAATTTGTTCTCTGACTATGGATGATTGGTTTGTGTAATGATTTTTTTTTACACTATCAAAATGATTCATTTTGCATAAACGTACAATTATCAGTGAAATATTTAAAATATCGAAGCTTAAAAATCGTGCCACTGCCCTTTAAAAGTGACATATGTGACGGTACACAGCACCTTGGCTAAAGTGATCATCAATTCTGAAATTTTAATTTTTTTCAACCATTGCAAGATATTGTAATTATCAGTGAAATATTTAAAATATCAAAGCTTCAAAAACGTGGCACTGCCCTTTAAAAGTGACATATGTGACGGTACACAGCACCTTGGCTAAAGTGATCATCAATCCTGAAATTTTAATTTTTTTCAACCATTGCAAGATATTGTAATTCATTGAGAAAAGCAATATCAGATTATTAACAAAATGTTTGTACCTGTATCTAAGATAACTTGTAGATAACTTTTCGGGATAAGTTGACTTAAATTAAATTTTAGAAAATGAATTTTGCAACAGTCGATTTACAACAAAATAAAAATGTCAAGAATGATGGCTCACTTTGTTCAAATTATGAAGATTTTTCAAGGTAAATCAGATTCTTAATTAAATAATTTTAATTTTAAGCATTTTGAGCTAGTCCTCGATTTAATTGATCATTGATAACGCCTTTTCTAAATAAAACAAGCAATGATGTCGAGCAGGTTATAGAAAGCATAAAAAGCAGAAATTATCGATAAAATATTAAAACAAGACATGATGTATTTTACTTTGTATTTTTACGTTAAATGCCATAACCGATTTCACCAGAGTAACGATTCGAAGAGCAATTATTAAGCTTGTTTGTTATCATTTTTTTTTTCAAATATAGTTATATGTCGTGAAATCTTGCGATCTCCCGATATACTGGCGATAGCACCACTCCTTGTTTTGGCATATTGTAATCTATGGAGTGGAGTCATGGAGTGGAGTCGTGGAGTGGAGTCGCATTACCAGCTATTAGAGTCAGTTTCTGAAATTATCTGCCCTTGGCTCAGAAAGTCAAATTGAAGCGCCCGGCGTTACGGTTGAACGGCGGCCAGTGCTGCTGTGCAGCCCCCACAGGGGGTTAATCTCGTTGCATCATATAGGTTAAGTAAACAAGCATCGCTTATCGGGCAGATTGAGCTCCTCCCCTTGGTCAAATTTAGCATATGTACAATGGTGCTCTTAATAGTCTGTCATCCAGACCCTAAAGCGGAACTATTTAATCCATGACCAACCCAGTCTAGAATAGTATAGCAAGTCTAGATCGCTCAGCTTTAGGTCTGAAGTTAAAGCATTTTCTGGGCTCCATTTTGTTATAATACATGTATTGTTTAAAAATATTGCCAATATTGAAAATATTCTTCTGAGACTAAATTTTACTCTAAGCTCTTTATAGTTCGTCTATTTGATAATTTACAATTATTCAAGAATAAGATTCAAAGAATTAGGGATGTGATTGAACATTTATATGTCTTGGTTGATGCCCTGATACCTGTCCCATACAGTAGCAAATCTCGATAAAGATAGCCAAAAAAAAAATTAAATTCACAGAATGAATTCACAGGTACATTTTTTCGATGTGTTCTTTAAGTTTAACTCTTCTGTGTTGTGTAAAACATTTTATCAATTTCTTGTCAATCTGGTAAACAAATAATTCAAATGTAATATTGGTGTTTAAAAATGTTCTTTTAAAGGAAAAGAAATAAGGTCTTACATATTTTATTTGAATCCATAGCATCAAATTTATTAACGTTCATGTTTTTTTCGAATACAACCATTGTATTAGGGAGCCACTTAACTGTACAGCATTTTATTTCTATTTCAATTAAAATCGCGTTTGAACATTTAAGATTGCTGATTATTGTTTATTTTGGTGCTATATGGTGTATTAAAAGTATATCTTTTGCGATAGTAGGCGAACAGAATACACATTTAATATAATTTGAATCTTGATTCAGTTAGTGAGTACATCAGGTAGCTCCTCTGAATGTTCAGTATGCCTTGAGGAAAACTCTGACACTATGTATTGAAGTTAATCCATATACTTCATCATGGTCACGTGGTGTTACAGATGTTTGAGTCAAGAGATTTTTTATTATCATTTTTGCTGTTTCCTCATTTGTTAGTAATGCAAAGGAATATATGTATGCGACGTTTCGACACATATTCTTGTGTCGTTCTGCTTGAGAACGACACAAGAATCTGTGTCGAAACGTCGCATACAATGTACAAAGAAGTTGTCTGAGAACGACACAAGAATCTGTGTCGAAACGTCGCATACAATGAACCAAGAAGTTGTCTGAGAACGACACAAGAATCTGTGTCGAAACGTCGCATACAATGAACAAAGAAGTTGTCTGAGAAAGACACAAGAATATGTGTCGAAACGTCGCATACAATGAACAAATAAGTTGTCTTGAGAACGACACAAGAATCTGTGTCGAAACGTCGCATACAATGAACCAAGAAGTTGTCATCCGTATATTCCTCTGCATTATTGTCATTCCAACTTCTAAAGTGCCTCTCAAAGAAACCCATTTGTTAGGTTTAAAAATCGTCTTTTATATACCCACCTTAATAAACGTTTCTATTGGTGTTCAGTATATAAATCCGACAGCAACAGTTCAATTTGAAACTATTCATGTAACCTAATCGGACATCCATCTTTAAAGGGGCAGTAGCACGTTTTTTGATAATTTTATATTTTAAAAATTGCACTTATAATGGTAAGTAAATGCCTAATGTATTATATTGACAGTGTCAACAATCACATTACACAAGCCAATCAACCATAATCAGAGGACAAAGTATGAGGATTTACATAAAATCCATTGGCGGCCATTTTTGTGTGAACACCTTTAATTCATTTTTGTAAGAAAAAGGAATCGCATGGCTGAACCTTACGTTATATATTTGAATTATTACTGCTCCAATTAGTTTAAATACATTGTCTTTCATTTGGAACCATTTATTTTCATTTTCCTGACATCACCTTATATTCCCCCTAAAAACGTGCTACTGCCCCTTTAAGGGGCTGTTTTATATAAAATTCATTACTAAAAAAACATTCAAAGGGCGTCACTATCAATTTTTCGATCATAATAGCGACTACATGTATATAGTTAATTCCTTCATTTGGCCACTTACAATACCTTTCATCTTTACAATAATACTTTTCAGAAAGAATCGGTTTTTCTTTATCGATTAGACCGTTCGGAATAATTATCGTATACAAGTGGGAGTGGCTCCTTAAATGGGTTAAAATACGCGCATGTTTGCTCTACATTGAGAAATTATTTTAGAAATTGTGAGTCACACTTTTCTGTAACATAGGTGTTCTTGTTTATAGAGGGTGTTAATGATAAGTTTATTGCATGCTAGACCTGTGTTTGGCACAATTTCTCTGACTCAGCGTGAACGCATTGAGATTCATGTCTTGAAACTAGTAAAAGTTTTGTCAAATAAGATAAACCAATCGATCGACTTTCATCCGCCATCTTGAAATGTTAGCATTGCGAGAAAACAGATGTGTTTTTGCTAATTCATTAACAAAATTAGAATTAGATTGATAGAAGAGGAGCATATTTTACAAATAATTCATAATAAAAGTTATCAGTTACGACAGCATTTTGTCGTAGTAATTCATTCCACGATCGTATCTGCGATGATTGTCTTCATTTCACGGTGTTTATATTTTTTGAGCGATATACTTTATATATTTTCTTTATCAAATTGTTAAATCTTGAACAATATTTTCTTTATCAAATTGTTAAATCTTGAACAACTGAAATGCTCACTTTACAAACATATTTGAAATTAAGTGTGAAATTATCATGTAAAAATAATATATAATTGTAAACAGGAAAGTCCTCCTGAATTACATTTCCACAAAAAATAGCCCTCTCGAATGGTCCATTTCAGGCCCGTTTCACACTGCGTACAATTTGACGCAAGCGTTTATGACAGCGATTTGTCGTTCACACTAGGCGCGTCGAAGTGCGTCTGGATAATAAATTTCAGAAAATGAACAGATTCAGCGGACTCCCTTCAATTCTAATACTGAATAGCTGCATTTAACATATGTTTTCATTTCAGAGACTTAACTTTAGTATACATTTTTATTTATATCCTTAAAGAGGCAGAAGAACTTTTTTTAATATCAATATTTTTATATTATCAATTTTTCACTGATAAATTTGATAATTGTACGTTAATGTTAAATGAATTATGTTGATAATGTCAAAAATCTCATTACACAAACCAATCATTCATAGTCAGAAAACAAATTTTAAAGATTCACATAAAATCCATTGGCGGCCATTTTTGTGTGAAGACCATTAATTTATTTTGTGTACGAAAAAGAAATCGCATGTCTTAACAATACATTATATATTGGAATTATTACTACATTTTGATTGACCTGCGATAAAATATCATGTTGCAAAAAAATAATATCATAGGTTCGGTAATATTGAATATAAATCTTTTCAATTATTGAAGTTTCAATCAATGACTTATGTAATACCTGTAATAACATATTATATATACCAAAATTCGAAAATACAAGAAGAAAATGGTTGGATAACAAATTACGAACTTTAACGAAGAAACATCTTTATTAATGCTACAGTCGTCATTGATCGGTTAAGCACATCTAGCTTGTATATGTATATATGTATGTATGTCACCTAGTTGGACTATAAGGCGGCCAATGCCGAACATTGATAAGTGTACTGAAGCGGTTGCCGTATATAATAACTATTATTGTTATTCTATTCCATCTGGATTTGTCTTACTTCGATTGTTGATACTATGTATGAACATATCTGAAGTGTACTTTAAGAGATACCATTTATTCTTTTGTTTTCAGTTCGGTGTATCTTATTAATTATTGCATAGTCGGACAGACAGACAGACAGACAGGCAGACATATATTTTATTTACGTCTCACTGAATGTACATAAATGTAAATAAAGAATTCAGTGAATGTACAACATAAACTATTACACACAAGCAATAAAAAGTATTTACATTATTCCTTATGGAATTACGAGAAAATAAATGTAAAATATATAGAGGATAAACCTGGTTTTTGGAAAACTACAATAAGTATTCTATTTTTTATATGATTTTTAGGTTATTAAGATGACTTTAAAACTGGAAAGTTGCCCCGTTTTGTTCACATGGCTGAAAGTAGTTCCGGCACCTGACCAGTGACGATATAATATATCGTCACTGGTCACAGTGAAAATATAATATATCGTCACTGTTGCCTAAAAGACAGTTTGTTTCACTGATAAATCCCAGTATTTCATCGCGGATCATATAATAAATACATGTTATTACTACATAATTTTATCTTTAACTATTTTACAATAAAAATCGCCTTCTGGATAAAATAAGGTCATATTTTCTTGCATCGAGTAGTTTGTACCTTAGTGACCAACTACCCCCTAGTGTGACAAATGATTAAGCATCAGATATTTGATTAGTTGTTATCCATCTTGAAACCCATTTGTTTGATGATCATTTATCTTGAATCTCGACTCATCAGAAAGCATTAAAGACCGGAAGTCAGAATATAGCACACACCTACGTCAACGTGCTCTTACAGCACGTGCGCCATGGTTATAGTGCATGCAACGTCATATTGACACAGAGTATCTTTCTTTAAATTTTATTTGGTTTTGATAAGCTACAAAATATCTAATATACTGATTGAAGTTCATATCTCATCACTGGACTTGCAAATATATCCATTTATGCATAATATTTCTAAAATGCTTGATTTTATCGACAAATAAAGAAAACATCTCAAATACGTTTAATTTTCGAAATTATGCATCCAATTAATCTACCTATTAGTTACAATACCTAATAAACACTATCCAATCGAATATAGCTTCCTGTCAGCTTATGACAAGGTTTCAAAAATACGTTTGGCGAATTTGCGCGCGCCACTCGAGCCACATAATCATTGCCCGGTTCTCGATCAAAATCCCGACTTTGAATGGCCGTATTTTCGCTCTAATGTACTGATTGACCTTTAACTTGTTATTTTCAGTAACAGTTAGTGGTTCCCGATGTAATAACATCGATTTCAAAATTTGACATATATGATCCTATCAACATACTCTGTATCTCTTTAATCGTTGACACACACACTCGGGCCGCGTGACAGCCAATTGAAATACAACAAAATTGTCGGTATACTTATGACACGAATATCATATATATTTAATATATGGTTTATATTTATAACATCAAAGAAAAATCATTAAGGGGCAGTAGTTCGTTTTAGGAAAATATAAGGTGATATCAGGAAAATAAAAATAAATGGTTCCAATTGAAAGACAATGTATCTAAACTAAATGAAGCAGTAATAAATCAAATATATAATGTAAAGTTCAGCCATGCATTCATTAATTTTCTTACAAAAATAAATTAAAGGTGTTCACACAAAGCACACAATGGACTTTATGTGAATAGTTGATATAATTTGTTCTCTGACTATGGATGATTGGTTTGTGTAATGATTTTTTTTTACACTATCAAAATGATTCATTTTGCATAAACGTACAATTATCAGTGAAATATTTAAAATATCGAAGCTTAAAAATCGTGCCACTGCCCTTTAAAAGTGACATATGTGACGGTACACAGCACCTTGGCTAAAGTGATCATCAATTCTGAAATTTTAATTTTTTTCAACCATTGCAAGATATTGTAATTATCAGTGAAATATTTAAAATATCAAAGCTTCAAAAACGTGGCACTGCCCTTTAAAAGTGACATATGTGACGGTACACAGCACCTTGGCTAAAGTGATCATCAATCCTGAAATTTTAATTTTTTTCAACCATTGCAAGATATTGTAATTCATTGAGAAAAGCAATATCAGATTATTAACAAAATGTTTGTACCTGTATCTAAGATAACTTGTAGATAACTTTTCGGGATAAGTTGACTTAAATTAAATTTTAGAAAATGAATTTTGCAACAGTCGATTTACAACAAAATAAAAATGTCAAGAATGATGGCTCACTTTGTTCAAATTATGAAGATTTTTCAAGGTAAATCAGATTCTTAATTAAATAATTTTAATTTTAAGCATTTTGAGCTAGTCCTCGATTTAATTGATCATTGATAACGCCTTTTCTAAATAAAACAAGCAATGATGTCGAGCAGGTTATAGAAAGCATAAAAAGCAGAAATTATCGATAAAATATTAAAACAAGACATGATGTATTTTACTTTGTATTTTTACGTTAAATGCCATAACCGATTTCACCAGAGTAACGATTCGAAGAGCAATTATTAAGCTTGTTTGTTATCATTTTTTTTTTCAAATATAGTTATATGTCGTGAAATCTTGCGATCTCCCGATATACTGGCGATAGCACCACTCCTTGTTTTGGCATATTGTAATCTATGGAGTGGAGTCATGGAGTGGAGTCGTGGAGTGGAGTCGCATTACCAGCTATTAGAGTCAGTTTCTGAAATTATCTGCCCTTGGCTCAGAAAGTCAAATTGAAGCGCCCGGCGTTACGGTTGAACGGCGGCCAGTGCTGCTGTGCAGCCCCCACAGGGGGTTAATCTCGTTGCATCATATAGGTTAAGTAAACAAGCATCGCTTATCGGGCAGATTGAGCTCCTCCCCTTGGTCAAATTTAGCATATGTACAATGGTGCTCTTAATAGTCTGTCATCCAGACCCTAAAGCGGAACTATTTAATCCATGACCAACCCAGTCTAGAATAGTATAGCAAGTCTAGATCGCTCAGCTTTAGGTCTGAAGTTAAAGCATTTTCTGGGCTCCATTTTGTTATAATACATGTATTGTTTAAAAATATTGCCAATATTGAAAATATTCTTCTGAGACTAAATTTTACTCTAAGCTCTTTATAGTTCGTCTATTTGATAATTTACAATTATTCAAGAATAAGATTCAAAGAATTAGGGATGTGATTGAACATTTATATGTCTTGGTTGATGCCCTGATACCTGTCCCATACAGTAGCAAATCTCGATAAAGATAGCCAAAAAAAAAATTAAATTCACAGAATGAATTCACAGGTACATTTTTTCGATGTGTTCTTTAAGTTTAACTCTTCTGTGTTGTGTAAAACATTTTATCAATTTCTTGTCAATCTGGTAAACAAATAATTCAAATGTAATATTGGTGTTTAAAAATGTTCTTTTAAAGGAAAAGAAATAAGGTCTTACATATTTTATTTGAATCCATAGCATCAAATTTATTAACGTTCATGTTTTTTTCGAATACAACCATTGTATTAGGGAGCCACTTAACTGTACAGCATTTTATTTCTATTTCAATTAAAATCGCGTTTGAACATTTAAGATTGCTGATTATTGTTTATTTTGGTGCTATATGGTGTATTAAAAGTATATCTTTTGCGATAGTAGGCGAACAGAATACACATTTAATATAATTTGAATCTTGATTCAGTTAGTGAGTACATCAGGTAGCTCCTCTGAATGTTCAGTATGCCTTGAGGAAAACTCTGACACTTGTCTGTAATTCATGTAATAATTAGCAAAAAAACAAGGAAGTTTTTGGTCATCATGAATTGAATGTAAGTTATTCGGAAGTGACTTCTTGTATTTATCTAAAGTCTCGTTTCATTCAACATGTGAATAAGCTTCTCCCGTTTACGAACTTTTGTATAGACGCCTAGTGACTTCAATAACTTCCTGATGTCGGCATCGCTCATTACAAAAAAAATAAGATAAAGGAAAGCATAAAAAATAGTTCATAGAAAAATAAATCTCAGAACATTTTCATAACAACGTCGCCCAACAAGCCTAATCGGTCTCTACTTCTTTGTTCTCTTGATAGGCACTTGTTTACCATATATGTGTGGTAATGCATTGCATTTAGATACTTGTGTCAAATTTGACCGATTATTGACTAAGTAGTTATGATATATGCACCAATTGACTTCTTTGAGTGGCCTTTTAGAAGTTGGTATGTTGAAGGAATATAACTCACTTTGCAAAATAAAATTGTATAGTTGAAGTCCATATAAATTATATTCGTTTATGAAACAATTGTTGGATAAAAAACTAAGCTTTACATGCTCATTCAAATGAGCAATATCTTTTTTCCATATAAGAATACATATATTCTAGCCAAAAATAAAGTAAGTTAGGTTCATTTGCAATATTTGTCATTATGAATAATGATCTATTTATTCCATTATAAGCTGATATTTCAATAAAAGTCCAATATCCTCAAATGACAATGTCCGTTATGTTTATGTCTAACATGGTAACAACTATAGCTAAACCATCATTTGTCAACAACCACGGTGCATTAGATACGAGCCTTTAATACAGTCTAGGTCCTAATTCTGCTAGTCTTCATTTGAAATGAAAAGCCTAAAGAAAAATATTATGAATGAAGGTATTTTAATATTTCACTCTTACCACGAATGTTAAATGCAAATTGATATACAAAGTTCCCTGTTTCACATAGTGATATTTGCTTAAGGTAACTGGACATTTAAAACGATTGGTCTTCGTATTGTCTGTCGAGATACGCAGTGGTTTTCAATACTTTATCTCATCGTCAGACTATTGTTACTCATTACAAGATATTTTCTCCTGTCCATCTTTGGAACTATGTATTGTTCTTTGATATAATTTCTATTGGTGGCGTTTTTAACAATACAAATGAATTTGATTTAAAATTGTAGCAGTATATCTAACAAGTGCATTTTACTGAGTTAGACACTTGCGTTAAAGACACATGAAACACGAATTAATATTTAAAAAAATCATTACTTTTGCATTAATTTACTTGCTAACCATATCTGGACGACATATTCACATATTTAATTTAAGTGATATAATAGAACAAGAAAACTTACATGTTCAGAGTTGGTTCTGGAAATTTTTTTCAAAAGTGTATCTGCTTCAATCAACTGATGTGTGCGTTTTTGGCAACACTCAAATATTTGTGTTCCGATTACAGAATGCAATCTATTTTAGATACTCAGTTGCATTGCGAATTGCATGTGTATTCCCTTATTTGGTAAGGGATAGACTTTGTATATGATCTTTTCCCTACAAAAATTGTCAATTGTCGCTAGTTATAAGATAAAGTTAAGCTGTAAGGTAACATACAGTTGCATTAGCAGTAACATCTAATGAGTAAATGTCGATGTATATCTCGGGCACATATGTCTGTAGGAAGGCTTAATTCATCCCGCCACATATGGGGACAATCAGGTTTTAAAATCCAAAATCGAAATTCTTATTAATTATTATTTAATTGAAACTCTGTTTAATTCATATATTTTGTTTCAACAAATTGATAGAAACATCAGAGTTGTTTAATGATATATCACAAGTATTCATACATTACCACAGTTTCTGCAGATTTCTAAATGTGAGCTTACACAATGTGCTCAAAGTGAGATAAGCAGCACAAGGTTATATTACAATACAAACATAATTAAAGAATACCCACTGTGGCGAGCTAAGACCACTCAGGCCGGGACTCGTGATTAGCGAGGCGTGACACAGAATTATTCAGTTTTTCTCAATTTTCTAATGATCTGGGAACAATGGGTATTTACCTTAAAATGATTTTGATTTCACCTAATTGAAGAAGAATATTTCATCTTTGGAGCCCAGACCTTGAATTTTAAATCCTAAAAGCAGAAATATATCATTATGCCCGTGACAGACACTCACTTCGACAAGATTTCATCCAAATATACATGTTTATAAGGGCCGATATGAAAATGAAACAGACATTTGAAAAAACGCTCGGGAACAATCAGAAATATTGTTTTCTGAAAACTAAAATAACCATCTTAAAGAGCATAAATTGATCATTACGAATATAACCTTGAATTTATTCTAACCATATTGGTTATTAAGTTACATGAGTATTAAGAACTGCTTCTACAGTAATCTTCTACAAACGCATAGCTCTGGCGAGTGGAATTCTCACGCGTGCGCAAAAGGGGGTGAGTATAATAGCTGGTAATGGGAGTCTTGGAGCAGAGCAGATTTTCATAAAACAAACAAACATTACTCAGTAGAATGTTTATAAACAGAATGGCGCTAGGACTCCATAAGTCTACTTGACAGACATCAGTTTGTATTAGGAATACATAATATTTATTGCATTTTCTTTTAATTGGATTTTAAAACTGTCTCATTGCACAAATAATATTGTTTTTACTATTCGATAAAGAAATGTGACTTCAGCACAGTCTTCAGTGGGTAATGTTTTTAATTCCTTTCCTCAAAGCTCTGTCAGAGGCTAGTTTTGTTAGTTTTGTTAACATAAACATACTTAGCTAAAAGTCTGTATCTCCTGATAAGGCGTGTTGAACTGTCACATATATTTACGGTATCACTCTACGACTGGCTATATAAGCTGAAGCAACTGAGAGCAAAGCATCAACGGCACATATTGCCTTCCACAAGTGATAACATGGAAACAATTACATTGTCAGATACATTTTTAAAAAAACACATTCTCAATTGAGTATTATTTTTAATATATGAATGAACTTATTAAGAAATATATATTTGTACCAATTACACTATTGAACATATTGAATATATAGATTAGAAATATGTTAAACTGCAAATTAATAATATACTAGTTTTACACCACAGACAAATCATGCTATATTGTGTTTAAAAACTTGTGAGAAATGTGTACCCGAACAGAAAAAATGAACCGTATGTGGGATATAAATGATAAAATGGAGAGAAAGCAATCTTATGACAATCCTCGGACTACCACCTTTATTAAAATGTAAAATTCAAATTTTTAAAAATGGTTTTCTAAGTATTCTATCAGAGAATATTGTGTGCCTACAGGAAAAGAAACGTCAACTAACAGACCCAGTGTAATAAATAGGATATCTCCTTGTCTTGTGCTTGTCGTCAGTGTGTCAACTCAGTGAGGTCTGTGCCTTGTCACATGGGCTAAGAAATTTGTTCATCCCGGATGAAGGAGTGCGGGTTTAAGAGTCATAGGTCTAGATGATAAGGAGTTGACTGATAAGGAGTTGACAGACCAATATACTGGAACTTCCCATGGAATAGTGTCTATATCTGGGCTATGTTGCTGTTTTGCATGGCAGCTGGGATTGGTTAATACTCCTATGACAATCGCAAGATTTCAGTAAAAATATTGCAATTTGATCCCTCAGTCTCACAGTCCCTGATTCATATTATTTTACCCACTGCAAGCCCTTACTGTAGTGTGATAGCATCTGGTAAAGCAAGTCTAGATTTCTCCCAGGTTCAGAAAATCATAAACAAGGAAAAGCTTATCATCTGCCCGTATCCCGTGAAACAATCCAAGACTCCAAGACTCCAAGACTCCAAGACTCCACTCCATAGATTACAATATGCCGTCAGCTTATTGTAATCTATGGAGTGGAGTCACTCCACTCCACGACTCCACTCCACGACTCCACTCCATCACTCCACTCCATAGATTACAATATGCCCCTTGTTTTAGGGAAGTTACAAATCAAGACGATTGTTTCGTCATGTGTGTTTAATTTTCCAGATCGTGTTTGTCAACTGATCAACATAGCCAGCTAGGTCACTGGGTCAATCTGTTACGTACTAGTATATATATGTCCTAACACGCACAGTCTTTTTAATACGTTTTATTTATGTTCAGCGCTTCTCAATACGTATACAATTTGTAAATAATCACACACGACGATCGGCAATTTCAATTATCTCTGCATGCGTCAATCTAAATGATAGCATTGAGTATGTACATTATTATTACCTCACCTACTTTGGCTCGCAGCCAAAAACCTACTGACCTAGTGACTGGGAGTCAACGTCACGTGACTGACGCCATCCATTTCTGTGTAAATTATTATTAACAAGCGGTCGTGTTTACGCACCTGTGAACACGCATGCGCAATGAGGAAATTGATAAAACCACGCTAAGAATTTCGCATATAAGTGTATTATTTTCGAACGTATTATATCCATCTTGGAATTGGAAAACAAAACTGTTATAGTACAAATTATATAAAATGTCGATTTTGTGTTTGGTGTTTACTGTAAACATGTGTGTCTCTTCCTGTATTGGTCTTTATTGGTCTCTGTCTCTGTATTTCTGTCTGTGTCTCTGTCTCTTGTCTCAGTGTCTCTGTGTCTCTGTGTCTCCGTTTGTCTGGGTTTCTGTTTCCGGGTGTCTATGTGTCTATATGTATGTCTGTGTGTCTATGTGTGTCTGTGTTTGTGTTTCTCTTGGTCTGTGTCTATGTTTCTAACTATGACTGTGTCTATGTGTGTCTGTGTATTTCTGTGTACATGTCTATTCATGTGTCTCTCTGTGTCTGTGTCTGTGTCTGTGTGTTTTCATGACGATGTTTCTGTGCGTCTTGGTGTCTGCGTGTCGCTGGGTCTCTGTGTCTGTGTCTGTGTCTCTCTGTCTATTTGTCTATATCCATGTGTCTATGTCTGTGTATCTTCGAGTCTGTGTGTCTGTGTGTCTGTGTCACGTGCATCTTTGTGTCTCTATGTATCTCTCGGTCTGTGTGTCTATGTCTCTTTGTCTATGTGTCCACATTTATGTGTCTCTCTGTGTCTCTGCCTGTGTCTGTCTGTCTCTTTCTCTGTGCGTCTGTGTTTCTTCGTGTCTGCGTGTCTCTGTCTATGTGCGTCTGTGTGTGCACATGTCTGTGCATCTGTCTGCGTCTCTGTATATATGTCTCTCACTCTGTCTCAAGCTGTGTCTCTCGAATACTCATTTACAAAAACGTTTTCTTCTTGTTAGTCAAACATATGAACAGGATAACCTTTTAACCCCAAAAATGCTTCCTTTAGTCCTTAACGTCATTGTACAAGTTGTTTTATCTGCTGGGGAAATACAAGGTGTGTATGCATATGACTGCAGGATCGAGATCACGTTTTCACTGAATCAGGCTTCCTGTCGGCACGTGATAAGTCTTTTGATAACCACATGGGGAACTTTTTTTCACTTTCCGTTGTTGCTAAATAACACCACTAGGGATGGTTAAGTTAGAGAAATTATATTTACTTCGGTTGAAGTATGAATAAGAAGTAAATTGCTTTCTCCTACTCGGTGTAGCTCAAGGAGTTATCTACCTTGATAGGTGGCGTTGATAGGGTATATAAAGGGAGACTCGATTTGAATTATCATTCTCGCTATATGCGCAGCTACGGTCACTTATCTTTACTACAATGGACACCAGCGCGAAACTAGACGCCATTTTGGAACAACTGGAATCCAACAAAGTTGAACTGCAAGCCTCCTTGAATACGAAGATTGGAGAGCTTAGAGGGGAATTTGTACAGAATTCACTTGATATAAAGAAGCTTAAAGCCGAAAAGGAATATAATTGGTCTCGGGAAGGTAATAAAATTCAGCATAATTTCAATTTGGAGACCATTGATTGTTTGAATAGAGTCCTGTCCTCCATTGAAAACCAACGTTTTGAAGAGGCAGAGAGTACAGTGACGTCAGAGTTGGACCGAATTTCTCAGAGGAATAAACTAATCAAGATCGCAGATTCGTCTGAGGGCGGTTGGGAGACGGTAAGGCAGTATGTTTCTAATGAGCTTGCTGACGACTCGGACGACGATAGACGCATCGCCCGTGCTGACAACAAAGCTGTCCGCAAGTTACGCCAGAAACGTGGACGGCGTGCCCCCTTCCCGTCTAGGTCAACACGTCAATCGACAACCCTCTCCCGGCCCGTGCAAGTTGCTGCTCCTCACACTTCTACTGTGCAGCCTGTGCCTGTGGTCTCAAACCAGCTTTTTCGTGGCTCAAGAAAGCCAGGATCGTGCTACTCGTGTGGAGAGTTCTCACACTTCCGACGAGATTGTCCCTACGTCATCTCTGGAGCGGCCTCCACGTCTGCACACGGAGTCGGGGCCACCAGTCAGTCGAACCAGTAGACAGGATACAGAGTTGTCAGTTAAGTATTCTTGTGATCATGATTCTGTATATTCTAACACGTTGACTGATAATTTCTTTGAATATGAACAGGGTTCGTCGGAGATTATTGTCAGGGGTCGTCTCAAAGACAGCTTTCAATATTGGAAAGACATTGGAGCCTTTAATTTTGTTCTAGACATTATCTATAATGGTTATAAGATACCCTTTATTACTAAACCACCTGATATGATTTCTAGAAACAATAAATCTGCACTGAATCATTCTACGTTTGTTACAAAGGCCGTTGATGAGCTGGTGAAGAAAAACCTAGTGTGCAAGTGTGATACGCCCCCTCCCGTCGTGAACCCGCTTTCAGTCTCCATACAGTCGTCAGGAAAGAAGCGTCTTATACTGGATCTCTCACGTGTCAACAATTTTGTGCATAAAATCAGTGTCAAATATGAGGATTGGAAAACAGCCCTGTCATATATTGATTTAAATGACTGGTTGATTAAATTTGATATCCATTCAGCCTACCACCATATTGATATATTTCCGCCACATACGGATTTTCTAGGTTTTGCATGGCGTGATGAGTCTGGCAGTCAGTGTTATTACAAGTTTTTAGTGTTACCATTTGGTTTGACCTCCGCTCCTTACGTGTTCACAAAGGTTACACGACAGTTAGTTCGAAAATGGAGATCAGAGGGTAGCAAAGTTGTAACTTTCTTAGATGATGGAATATTATCTGGTTGTTCAGAACATGACGCTGCCAGCAAAGGTTTAAGTGTTAAGAATGACTTGTTGTTGTCGGGTTTTGTACCTAAGGTAGAGAAATCGTTATGGTTACCTACACAGTCTATTGAGTGGCTCGGTTTTATGATGGATACGACGTCTCTTACTATGAGTGTTCCAAAAAGGAAAATTGACAAGCTAAAGATCTCTTGTAGTCATGTTTTAAGTCTGAATACTGAAAGTATTCCTGTCAGATCGGTGGCGTCAGTTGTAGGTCAGATTGTCTCGATGAAGCTAGTAATGGGTCCAATATCACAACTCATGACAAGGTCTTTGAGTGTTGACATTGACAGCGCCATGACATGGGAGAGTAGAATATCTTTATCAAGCAGTAGCCTCTCGCAGCTTACCTTTTGGAGAGACAATGTGGATGATTATGTTTCCAGATCATTGGTTCAAAATGCTTTAACAAAGAAGTTGGTGTATTCGGACGCAAGTGAGAGTGGTTTTGGTGGTTACTGTGTTGGTGTAGGCGGAGCTGTTTCTCATGGTCAATGGGATGATCGTGAAGCTAAGAACAGTTCAACTTGGAGAGAGTTAAAGGCAGTGAATATGGTGCTTCTGAGTATGGTTTCCACTTTAAAACACCAAAGAGTTAAATGGTTCACTGACAATCAGGGTGTTGTAAGCATAATTGAGAAGGGCAGCATGAAGACCTATTTACAACTAATAGCTATGGACATATTCAACATATGTATGAGGAACAGTATAGAACTACATGTGCAATGGCTTCCAAGGAACAATAATCTCCAAGCTGATTATCTGAGTCGTCTTGTTGATTATGATGACTGGGGTGTTTCACAGACAGTGTTTAATACTATTGACAAGAAGTTTGGTCCTCATCATGTTGATCGTTTTGCATCTTATTACAACACAAAACTTGATCAGTTCAATTCCAGGTACAGTCACCCAGGGTGTGCAGATGTGGACTGTTTCACAGTAGATTGGAGAGGAACTACTAGCTGGGTTGTCCCCCCTATTTGCATGATATCCAGAACTATCAAATTTATGTCTGAATGTCGTTTAGTAGGGACATTGGTTGTTCCAGAATGGAATTCAGCCAGTTTTTGGCCTCTCTTGTGCAAGAACTCTGTCTTCATTCCCCAAGTACTATTTAAGCAATATTTACCCACAGCCAGAGAGTTTTATGTCCCCAGTAGAATTAAAGGTGGATTGTTTGGTGAATCTGACTTACATTTCAATATGATTGCTTTAATGCTTGATTTTCGTTAATTCATCATGTCTGTATGTTACAGGAGCGTTTTGTGACGCCTACAGGCGCGAGTTGGAGTGTCTGCCTGAAAATGTTGCTGCTCTCGCGTATGGTTTGCCAGACTTGTTGGTAGAGGCGAAGGCAGATTCTACAAATAGAAAATACCGTTATGGTTATGCAGTTTGGAAAAGGTGGGCACAAAACACCGGCATGTCTGATATAGTTTGCCGATTTCACCATTGCATTGTGCTGTCTATTTGTTGGCTGTAATTCAGCAAAGTGAGTCTATATCACCTGTCTTAACTGCTTTTTATAGCATTCGACATGTTCATTGTAGTATCGGATTGTCGAGTCCAACAGATAGCTCACTTGTCAAAAATGTTTTGGAGGCGGCTAAGAGGAAGCTAGCGAAACCTGTTAAGAAAAAAGAGCCTATAACAATTGATATTTTGGAGCGTGTGTATGATTCCATGATTGGTGACCCCTCAGTTTATAATTTGAGAATTTTAGCCATGTGTTTGTTAGCATATGCCGGATTTTTGAGATCCGAGGAGCTATTACATATCTGTCGTTCAGATATCATATTCTACCAGTCCCATATGTGTCTGTTCATAGAGAAGTCTAAAACCGACATCTATAGAGATGGTGCGTGGTTGGTGATTGGTAGAACCAATACCAAGCTTTGCCCTGTTGCATGCATAGAACATTATTTATCTGTTTCTTTAATTGATCCTCTTTCAGGTGTCTATATTTTTCGAAATGTGACTAAATGTGCTTCAAAGCATAAGCTCAGAGATGACAATAAACCAATGTCATATACAAGACTCAGAGAGGTATTTATAGAAACTTTCAAACCATATGTCGATGACATTAAGAAATATGGACTGCATAGTTTGCGAAGTGGAGGCGCAACTGCAGCTGCAAATAATGGCATTCCAGATCGCATGTTTAAACGTCACGGGCGTTGGAGAAGTGAGAAGGCGAAAGACGGATATATAAAGGATAGCCTTCATAATAGAATTAAGGTTTCATTATCGTTAGGACTCTAACTTTCTGACTTTCTTTGTGTTCTCGCTCCCGTGCTGGCATTGCGTGTCCCAATATAGCTCAATGTGTGTTCTGTTGTGTTTTGTATTTTGAGTGGAACGGGGTTATTTAGGAGAAATTATATTTACTTCGGTTGAAGTATGAATAAGAAGTAAATTGCTTTCTCCTACTCGGTGTAGCTCAAGGAGTTATCTACCTTGATAGGTGGCGTTGATAGGGTATATAAAGGGAGACTCGATTTGAATTATCATTCTCGCTATATGCGCAGCTACGGTCACTTATCTTAAATTGATTACATTTAATCATTTATGTTTTGTGTGTGATTTTCACAAATGTATGCATTTATCATTTTATTAATTCAAACTTTGTGTTCCAGATTTTTGACGGCAGTACCTTACTGCTAAATGGGAGTCTGAGGCTGAAGAGCCGTTATAATACTTCTGCATAGTAAGCAATGTACATAATAGGCTGAAGAGCCTTTAGAATACTTTAACACTTACAATTATTGTACATAATTGGCTGGAAAGCCTTTATAATATTTCATCCCTTTTGATGTACATCTACTTTTACATTGGCAGTTGCTATAAGACTGGAGTCTTTATGTTCAGCATCATTCATTTGTGTTGTGCTGTGAAGCCCTTATAATATCATTTCAAAACAATGTCTTTGTCTGTGACTTGAGCTGAAGAGCCTTTATAATACTGTTCAGTAGAATGTACTGAAACTCTCATTTGCTTTAAACTGTTCATAACATTTGATTGTCATGTCAATCAATCTTCAGAGCTGAAGAGCCGTTATAATACTACATGTAAGTAAATCGTAATTTGTTAAATCCATGTATTTCTCATGCATGTTGAATGACACTATTGTGTGTTTTTGACTGTAAACCCTCCGGTTTATGTTGCTGATGCATTCGTTGAGGGAACACGGTTCCAGAGTTTCTTAAAATAAGTTTATCTCTGGTTTTACGTGTCGGGCTTCAGCACATGTGAATGTATATCTATACATCTATCAATTGATGTGTCTTGATGTTCTTTATTGTGAAATGTGATGTGATGTGATGTGATGATTTCCGTCTGAATACAAGCGGCCGTGCTGGCATTGCGTGTCCCAATATAGCTCAATGTGTGTTCTGTTGTGTTTTGTATTTTGAGTGGAACGGGGTTATTTAGGAGAATTATAGTTCCAATATACAGCCGCGACTAGTAGAAACAACTACATTCAACTTATTATAGCGTACCCTCTGCGTTCCCTAATTTAACTTAACTAAAATTTGGCTAATTTTAAACACAAGAGACAGAAACTATTATCATTAGATTATTCGGTGAAGACATTCTACATAAAGGTTTGTAAAGAAAGAATGTAAGAATAGATTTACATCGAATGTATGGATTTTTTAAAACAGTTCTGGTAAGTTGTGTCATTCAAAAAGTAGTGAACTGATAATTGAAGGGTAATGTACGTGTAGCCAAGGTGATTTCCTAGTAATGTACGTGGAATAAGTAAAACGATTTCATCCCAAACAATTCAAATCATTCTTTCAACAAGTAATCAACATTACTAACGTTTGGCAAGTAATGTACTGTATGTATTATAATGTATACTATCAGTGTTGTCACGAACGGGAAATTGCAGTTCAAGAAGGACATCTTTGTTTTATTCTTGACCTTTGTCCGGATCATGTCAATTATGTCCGGATCCTGGTTGTAAATTGTTAAGGATAAATCCGTGAATGACCTTTTCTTTTCCTGTCCTAATATCTAAACTTAATTGACATGGTAGTCATAATGTAAACTAACTTCAATTAATTATTATTTTTCAATACGATAATTTATATCTCAAAATATTTCAACACAAAATTAAAACGACATTTGGTCAGGGTTTTGAAATTGAATGTGTTTCTCTGTCTGTCTCTATCTTTGTTTCTCTGTATGTCTCTCTGTCTATGTCTCTGTTTCTCTCTCTGTAAACGAATCACATTCGTAAATACTCTTCAACGCGACAGTTTATATTCAGAAATGTTTTAACACAAAATTAAAACTACATTTGTTCAGGGTCTTGAATTTGACCTACCGGAATACATATAAGTGAATAGTTTCATACATGTACATAAGTGACAAATAGTTTTGTACTAAATAATGCAGACATGTCACTTAATCTGTTACAAAACACTGTCATTTGAATGATGTAGTAAGTATAATAATTGTCCATTTGACACAACGTTCAAGCAAAGTGATTTGATTAGATATAATCATAAAGTTTAAGTGTATACATCCTCAGAAGAATTCAATTCGTCTTAACTATAGTTGACTTACTTATGTCTGAGCTTTATTTTTCTGAGCATTAGTTAACTTGGTTTGCCTAATAACTGACCTGTATTTTAGCTTCAGTTGATTAAATTTTTTAAGCAAATGTTGCTGTCAAATTTATCATTTTTTTATGGTCCATATAATACATATTTTTCAACAGTTATGTTTTTCTTTATTATCTGCATGAAACAACATTGGTACCTAAAGTGCGCAGAAAACACGACAAACTCTAAACATGATATACGAAACAAACTTCAAAATAAAGCACGAAAACCTCAATTTAAAACACGATAACAACAGATGAAAGCACAAGGTAAAGCACAGAATCTTTGAAGTAAAACGAAAACCACAAGTTTAAGAATGACAATCTCAGATGAAAGCACGAAACGCCTTTGGTAAAGCACAAAATCCTCAAATAAAGCACAAATCCTCAAATAAAGCACAAAATAATCAAAGTAGAGCATAAAAACATCAAAATCGAAAACGCAAACCTTAAAGGGGCAGTAGCACGTTTTAAGGGGGGATATAAGGTGATGTCAGGAAAATGAAAATTAATGGTTCCAATTGAAAGACAATGTATTAAAACTAAATGAAGCAGTAATAATTTAAAAATATAAGATAAAGTTTAGCCATACGATTCCTTTTTCTTAAACAAAATGAATTAAAGGTGTTCACACAAAATGGCCGCCAATTGACTTTATGTGAATCTTCATACTTTGTCCTCTGACTATGGATGATTGGCTTGTGAAATGAGGTTGTTGACACTATCAAAATAATACATTTAACATTAACCTACAATTGTCAGTGAAAATTTTAAAATATAAAATTTAAAAAAACGTGCTACTGCCCCTTTAAAGCGAAGTACAAAAATAACTAAAGTAAACACAAAACACAAACTCAAATTAAGCATGACAACCTGAAAGGAAAGCACAAAAATGTAGTGAAACAAAAGAAACTATATCTAAAAAAATAATAACTGCTCCAGCATATATAATACATCTGTAGTACATTTTTGCCTGAAGAAAGGGCTCTAGACATCCAATCAGAGAGTAGCTTGCTGTTCACATAATTTCAAATTCATTTTCATAATTTCATAAATATACATGTTTGCAATCTACCTTGAGGGCATGTAAAACCTTTTAGCTTGGCAAAAATTCACGACCTTTTCTGTTAAATATATATGATTTCATGTTATTTCCTTGTACCGCATTCTTAAGTATAATCTCTATGACGCTACAGGCAATTCGCGTTTATTCAAAGTCAACCAATCGCTGAATGGTGAAAGTGTCTGCATTTAGAATGATTACCACGAACATTTCGGTGTTAACAATATTGGTTACCTCTTATTACAAGTTTTTTGTTTCGCTTAAATTTTATCTTGTAAGCTTTCAATTCGTCATTTCCCGATATGAAAATCTTATTTTGATGGAAATGTCACCGTAAAAATCATATATAATATACTAATTTTGTTCTAAAAATTCAATTCAAAATATTTGAAGGTCGATCCTCTTAGGGCTGAAGTAGTGAAGAAATGTTATAGAAACGATGTAAACAGCTAAGTTTATATTGTGTAGACAGACAGACTTGAACTTTATATCATATATATCATATATATCATATATATCATATATATCATATATATCATATATGATATATCATATATATCATATATGATATCATATATATCATATATGATATCATATATATCATATATGATATCATATATATCATATATATCATATCATATATATATATATTATATTTATTATATATATCATATAGATATCACAAAGAACGTTCAAACTCTATAGTGGTATATATTAAAAAGAAGAAGATGAAGTTTATTTGATTTATGATACAGTGTTTATTCAGGAGATAATAACAATGATAAAATGAAATGATGTTCAATCTCAAATAAACACCCTGTTAAAGCTCGGGTGTGATTTTTTTTATATTGATTACAATAATGAAGTCAAAACTTAATGTCATAAAAACCAAGCTATCAATTGAAGGAAGGTTTGACAGGCATTTTAAAACGCTTCTTTTTGGTGAAACGAGAATCGTTTCGCGAATCTGTATGGTCAAAGGGGAGATAATTTGTCAGCTATATAAACAACAGTAGTTTGGGCGCAATTTGCGGTCCAACGTCACCCTTAACCTAACTACCTACCTACAATAGTGGTTTATAAGGTTTTAACTTAAAAATGTCCTGATCATTCCGATATGTCAATAATATATTTCACTCATTACAAATGGTAGTAATGAAAAAAAAAAATAGATAAAAGTTATCATTTTCTTTCCACACAAGAATAAGCTTATAATTTTATCAGAAGATTGAATAATGCACCATTAAATGATAACATTGAGAAAATGTGATAAATTGCTTCTGTTGTTTAAATATAGCATTCTGAAATTCTACTTTAAACATCATTGAAAGCATGAAATGTAATATAGTAGTGTCGAAAATGGTTAGACAAGGGGATTATCAATGTTGGTAAACTGATATAAAACGGAAATGTTGGTTAAATAATTTTATCAAGGAAACAATTAATGTTTTTTTTATAATATTTTATAATTTTGGCAGATAATATTGAGAACGTGGTATACCACGGAAACTAGTAATGTTGGTAAAATGGTAAAACATGGAAATAAATCATTTTGATAGCCTGGTTTACCAGCCTCTAATTCATTTCATGTATGAAAAGAGAATCGCATGGCTGAACTTTACATTACATATTTGAATTATTACTGCTTCATTTAGTTTAAAGGGGAAGTAGCACGTTTTTTTTATAATTTTATATTTAAATATTGCACTCATAATTGTAAGTTAATGCTAAATGTATTATTTTGACAGTGTCAAAAATCTCATTACACAATCATCCATAGTCAGAGGACAAAGTATGAAGATTCACATAAAATTCCTTGGCGGCCATTTTGTGTAAGAAAAAGGAATCGCATGGCTAAAATGTACGTTATAAATTTGAATTATTACTGCTTCATTTTGTTAAAATACATTGTCTTTCAATTGAAACCATTCATTTTCATTTTCCTGACATCACCTTATATTCCCCCTAAAAACGTGCTACTGCCTCTTTAAGACATTGTCTTTCAATTGGAACCATTTATTTTCATTTTCCTGACATCAACTCATATTCCCCCTAAAACGTGCTACTATTTTCCTTTCAATTGATAACATTAAGAACATAAACGAAAGTAGTAAATTGCTTCTGTTGTTTAAATATAGCATTCTGAAAATTGCACTTTAAAATATTAACAGTATCAAATGTAAACTAGTAATGTCTAAAATGGAAAGACAAGGAATTATCAATGTTGGTAAACTAATATAAAAGGGAAAGTATCAATGTTGGTAAAATGGTATATCAAGATGTAAATGTTGGTAAACCTAATATAAAACGGAAACTATCAATGTTGGTAAAATGGTATATCAAGATGTAAATGTTGGTAAACTGATATAAAACGGAAACTATCAATGTTTGTAAAATGGTATATCAAGGTGTCAATGTTGGTAAACTGGTATAAAAGGGAAAGTATCAATGTTGGTAAAATGATTTATCAAGGAAACTATAAATGTTTTATTATCTTTTAACATGGAAGTAAATAATATTGATAAACTTGAGTACCATGGAAACTACTAATGTTGGTGAAATGGTAAAACATGGGAACAAATAATGTTGAAAGCCTGGTATACCATTTAAACTAGTAATGTTGGTGAAATGCTATATCATAGAAATTATTATCGGTAAAAATTATACATGTGAACTAGTATTGTTGATAGAACTGTATGACACGGAATCTTGCAATTGTAGTAACATGACATAACAAGGGAATTTCTGATGATGGTAAAATGGTTTTACGTTGACACTAGTAATGTCGGTAAAAAGGTATAAGATAGTAACTAATAATGTTGGTAAAATGGTATAATGCCATTGAAACAAATAATGTTGATAGACCGGTTTAGCATTGACACTAGTAATGTTGGTGAAATGGTATAAGATAGTAACTAATAATGTTGGTAAAATGGCTAACCATTGAAACTAGATGTCAGGTTGATATAATGGTTTAACCTGTAAATGGTACAGAAGGATTCTAGTAGTCTTGGTAAAAAAAGGTAAAACAATAAATCCTTATGTTAGTTATATGGTATAACATGAAACGAATTATGTTGGTAAATTGGTTTAACGTCCATATGTTGGTTATATGGTTTAACATGGAAATAAATATATTGTTAAAATTGGTAAACATGAATATTATAAATGTTTGTATAAATGATATAAATTGGAAACCATAAATGTTGGTACATTGTAAATGGTATAAAATAAATGTTTGATCATAAAATGGTATAGCTTCTTAGATTTCCTGGAACTATTAACGTTTGTAAAAGGGTATATATATCTTGTCAACCAGTAATGATGATCAAATGGCAATAAATTGGAACTACTTTTGTTCGAAAAATGATTTAACATTGGAACCACTGTAGTTAATAAAGGTATTGAATGGTAACGAATTTTGTTTAATTATGTATAATATGAGAACAATAATTGTTGATAAAATATTTTAAAGTGGAAACTAGTAGAGAAGATATAATTGTCTTACTTGAATATTTAGTTTGCTTATAATATCTTATACATAAGGTTAGTATTGTATCTGATAAATTTTACAACAACATGATGAACTTCATTTTAAAATTATCCAAAGTCCTTCTGCAAATAAGAGAAAATTCCAAAGTTAGTGCTACCTCACTTATTAGCAATAACTTCGTAAAAAAAATAAAAGATATGACCAATAGTGACAAATATAGTTTGTTTTGTTTTATGTGTTTCCCCCTAATATTGCATCCACTCATAAATAATTATGAATGATCAAGTGTCTGATGTTTGCCTTCATTAAATTATTGCACATACGTTAAATTGATCATCTCGTATGGGATAAAGTAATTGTTCCATTTAAACAATTAACCACACTTTAGTAAAGGCCTACTAAGGGGTATATGTAAATTTGAATGATATATACAAATCATTCATTTATTGAATGCAATTTGATAAAATGGTAGAATAATTGTAAATGGTTATAATGTATAACAGCTCATTCATTTAATGACATTTGATAAAATTATCAATTAACATTTTAACCTTAAAAAGAATAAATTGACTCTTCAACCTTATCTCTTTTTCTATTTTTAGTTCATGTATTTCTAAATTGGATATATCAAATCACTGGAAGCAGTTTGTTCAGATTTAACGATAAAAAATGGACAATTTATATCACAAGAACAGACGTCGTCGAAGATACCAATATAAACAACAACAAAACAGAAAGAAAAAAATAAAAGGCTGATCTTATTGGTAACTTATTATTTGGAAAAAGGTAATGCTAACTCGGAATTTCTAAAACGTCTTTTTTTGTCGACATGAACTATAAAGATACTAAGATACTTGTCGATATCATCTAGATTTACAGGTGGAGTAATAGCCATTATTGTGACTTCTTGGCGCGCATTCCCTTTATGACAAGCGTGTTTTGGTTATCTCCCTTTTATCGTTTTTTGTAAAATTTATTTAGCTGCGGTGATATGAGTATTTGTATTTATTGTATGTCCAGGGTGAATTGTATGGTCACATCACAATCTACGTTAGATGACAACTATAATTTTTAATATAAAATCTCCCTTATTATATATTATATATGTGTAAAATCACATTATTTGTAAATTGTCTGATTGACTCAATCGAAGTCGAAGGAGTAGATCTATGCCGCGATACGTAAAAAAAGGAGATTGTTATTAAAGTGAACTTGCTATTCAATTTGTAAATAAACTTACATTTTCAAGAATTAAGATATTGACCAAAAATATACCGATGCATTTGGAAAATTCAAAACGTTTAACATAAAATTTATATATAGGCTTTGAAGGTAAACCTTCATATCACCCTTTCTGCCGATACAGTACTAAGAGCCTAAACGATACCTCATTTCTCAAGAAATCGAAAATTTTGTAAGGCTAAATGTAAATGATGCCAAAATCAATTAGGCACTTTTCAAGAGTTGTTATTGCATAAATTTAATAGTTTTCGTTTACGAAAGAGAAAGAAAGGCTTAATATATAAATTTATTCATTTAAGTAAACATTTATATCGTCATTTACATTGCGTTTACGAAATATTTGTGTCTAAAACGTGATTTGGTCATTGTGCCCTGAGCATACAATTCACCCTGGATATAACATGAAAAGGGCAAGTTGGAAAATAAACTATAATCTATCATATTTAAAATACAAATGCATCCTATCTCAGGGTACGAACATTACGGTAACCATTAAGAACCTTATCATAATTGTTAGTGTCACAATATATATATAATTTTGTACACTCATAACTTGCATTGTAGTTAACATATACATAATGTTCGATATGGTTGAACTCTATAAAGAAATCTTCTATAACAGGCGAATTTGAAATTATGTGCTTATCTTAGGAAATAAACAAACGATACTTATGAAAACTAACCGCGCATCTCATATTTTGTGAATAATTACCTTCTTATTCCAGAGACCCTGTTACATAATTATTGGCTTCTATCCAGGGTAACAAAAGTCCATGGTGAATACAAATAGAAAGATTTCTGTTCTTTTGTCATTGTTTACAATACAATGGCAACACATTCGCGCCATCATTCCAACTTTATGCTTGAGACAAACATAAAAGTGGTACATTCTATTCAAAGTGACGGTGTAACTTGTGATTATACGTCTATAAGACACTAAGATAACATGATTAAAACTCATTAGGTATGGGATTTGAGGAGATATAAATAACATATAAATATCATACATTAAAAATATCATATCTACCAAACAAATGCCTTGCCAATGTAAAAAAAAATTTTTAATGAACTTTTATCAAGTACAAATTATACTATTATCTATAACTTAGCACAATTTGTAAACAATGCACTTGTCAAAAGAAAGACAATCCTTGATGTATAAATCCGCCAAATAATGTATTTATTTTTGTACATGGGCCAATGGCCTTTATACCGAAATAAGCAATTTAAATATGATCGACAGGAGAGTGACTACAATTTCTTGATACAACATTCACTTTTGATAAACTTATCTTGTCTACATTAACTAAATGTTGTTCTATTAGACACTCGTTACATATTCTATGTCTGAGATAATTAAAATTTAGATTTTGTTTTAAACCTTACATTTATAATATGAAGAACTTTGGCAACAGCAAAAGTAGATAAAAACCTCCTCAGCATACATATTTTTTCTCAATCCAAACACAATAAGCTGCATATCAAAGTGTATATTGTGAACATGAGGACACTTGTCATTAATCAAATTAAAAAACAACATTACCAAAAGGTTTGTTCATGCTGATAATCCAGAAAAGATGGTCTCAACTTCAAAGTGAAAAAAATGTACATAGGCTTCTTTCTGCTTATTTAATCTTAAACAGGAACGATTTTCCTGACAAAATAACATTATAATTCTAAACTGAAACCATCTTAATTTGGTGTTCAATGTGGTCTTTATCGGCTGCAAAAATATTTTCCCCACTCCAATTCAGCAAGAATTCATTCTGTCCATTTGTGTTTAGGTTTTAAAAACACGTCACATGTAGGAATACCTCTTTGCACCCTTTCTCACTGACATGAGTTTTATCATCTAGCTGATGAAAAGAAATTGGTTTCATCTTTAACTTTGACTGGAAACGTTGATAGCCACGACAAGAAATGATAATTAAAATTTATATCAAGTTCAAATATATTTTTAATTCTTCAAAATTCCGAAATGTGCCTAAATTGACACAAGACACTGACTGACACCTCTCTCAAGCCATCCTGGTTAGAAAAAACCTCTTTACCATCTCTTAAGGCTTGTTGTGAAATAATGGTTCTGTTATGAAATCCTCAAAACAGTTAGACGTGCATCTCACATTTATAAATTAATTATCATAACTAAAAAAAGATTTTTTGTTGAAAATAGTAAAATGTCATGTTATAAAGTCAAGTACCACGAAATGATAAACTTTGTAGAAATTAATTTAGAAATAAGTTTTCTTAATTATGAGTTCTCGAATATAAATGCTTTAACTTCATTGTTAATTTATGAATAAAGCGAAACGTTACGCTCTAAGATGATATTCTCTTTTGTATCAAATCGGACTGTGGGTAAAACAATAGAAGCTAAAAACTACAAAAGGCTTTGAGTAATCGCATTTGAAAGGTTAATTATATTTTTTAATTCATTGGCTTATGTTTAATAACCATATTACTTGTAAGTTTACAATAACAATAGAATAAAATCATTTTATTTTTAATTCAAGGAAGATCGCCTTATTTCAATACATAATTCGGTAATTTTTCATTGAAATTTGGCATTTCCATATACTTAATTCGCTAGTAGTATAACATTTTCAAGCTCATTTAGACTTTAACCACAAATCCATTGTAACTGAAGCAAATGTACCAAGCTAATCTGTATATGCATTTGTAAAATTTAACGTGATATGCGAAATTTATTTCCACATATGAAGTTTGTTTTTAAAAAGCCATATATGCTTTGTTAGTGTAAATTGTGATAATACAAAGTGTATATCAATTTGCCAAAAAGATTCTTAATTCAAGAGGTTGTAATAAGTATGAATATATTGTTTATTTATCCTTTGTTATTCATATTTAATGTATGCAATTATCGCTTTTAAAGTTTAATTTGATAATTTTTTATTTTAAATATATGATTTAAAACCATTTATATAAGTGAAATTCTTATACATATCTCTATTATATTATTTAAACTTAGGGTACCTAAAGAGTGATTTTGTTATCGAAACAATGGAAACAGACAAAAGCAATAAATAAAATTTGCACGTAAACCTTTATCTTTCGAATCGAGCGCGGATTTACGTGTAAATGATGCCATTAATAAAATCATAAATACCGATTGATAATTTCCCCCCCCCCCCCCCCCAAAGTTGGAACGCATACGTTAGTCTTTACTAGAAAGTGCACTCTATGTATGCACATCGTATAGAATCGTGACGTCACAGTCGTCGTTCCGTTGACAGCCCCTACCCAATACAATTACAGTTATATTCAATGGATCGGGTTTCTTTTATTGTTTTATATCACCTCGTTTCAGATATTGAACACAAATGTAGCATGTAATTTTGTTTAGAAAGCAAACTGTTTGAGAGTAACTTTCCATGAAACGTTCCGTGGCAGATGCTGTTTTCATCCCAAGCTTCCTATTTCTGGATTTGCTTTATGTAGGCCAATTGTCAAATTAAAGACAGACGTATGGCAGTCACTAAACGTAAAAACTGCATAAATACAGGCGAAAACAAGGCAAAACAAGGTTCAAACATATTGTTGATAAATTTTGGTTCATATTTGTTCATTTTAAACCTCAAAAAGTGATTTTGAAGATGCCGCTTTGTGTATGTTCAAACCGAATTGTTTGTTTAGGTTATGCGTGCTTTCCGAATGAGTTTTTCAAATGTTGAATTCTGTCATTTGTAGTGTGAGTTTGAGTGTCATATTATCCCCACTGTACAAGAATACAGTAAGGATTTATTATCTAGTCATATTATTACGTATAAAAGTTAGAAAAGTGAGTAAATAAGCAAAACATCGTTTCACCCCATTCACTGATCGAGAGCTACAACCGCCATTTTACAACCGACCCTGGTTGCGGGTCATACGAGAAATTTTTGAAACCAGCTTAAATAAGTACGTTTAAGTTTTAATTCAAGTTGCAAAATGTCACAAATGAATGTAAGATAATGCAGGTACAAATTTTTATAGACTTCGATAGTGAAATAAATATGTTTTAACCATGAAAACATCACAGATCCGTAAGCATTATAATGAAAATGGCGGACGACTTTTCCATGTTTGTGCTTGTTGTCACAAATTTATTTCGTTATTGTTAATCTTAGAGCTTTGCAAATAACATATGAATTGAAATTTATTTGAGGTGGAATGTTGAATTTTAGTTTTTAATTTAACTAAGTCAAGAAATCGGTCTCAGTTTTTATTAATTAAACATCGAAGCAAGGTATAGTGAATTGACACGCTCCACTATCTTCCACTAAAATCGCAATATCTTTTTATTTCCTGGGGTATAAGTGTTCATACTCAACAGATATCAAGATAAATATATCCTCTTTTGAACCTATCAACTGTCAAGTGAATATAAGTCTGTACATTATGAGTAATATCGTCCCAAGTAAAGGTAGGAAACACATTTCTCAACTAACAAGGCTGTTCTATGCGCTCAGCGGTCTCCGCGCCCAGGGTGTCTTCTCCGACGTCCGCACTGCCAGCATAAATAGAGCCGAGCGCTAGAGTGGCTTCATTCTGCTCTTAGACTCGTTCAGTGCAAGTACAAATCGGCGCTCTCTCTCAAACTCTCATCATGTCTGACGCTGAAGCCGCACCCGCCCCTGCACCCGCAGCACCGGTGAAGAAGACACCCAAGAAGAAGTCTACTGCCTCCAAGGCTAAGAAGACAGCATCTCACCCCAAATACTCTGACATGGTCAATAAGGCAATCTCTGAGCTGAAGGAACGAGGTGGATCCTCCCGTCAGGCCATCCTCAAGTACATCGTCCGTACCTACAAGGTGTCCAGCGACTCCGCTAAGAACCCCCTGAAGACGACCCTCCGCCGCGGAGTCCGCAACGGAACTCTGAAGCAGTGCAAGGGAACAGGAGCATCCGGATCCTTCAAGCTCGGTGACAAGACCGAGAAGACGAAGAAGCCTAAGGCAAAGAAGGCCACCAAGCCCAAGGCAGCCGGTGCCAAGCCTAAGACCAAGAAAGTCAAGAAGCCAAAGGCAGCTGGAGCTAAGAAATCCCCCAAGAAGGCAAAGAAGCCCAAGGCAAAGAAACCCGCCGCTGAGAAGAAAGTGAAGGCAGCCAAGCCAAAGGCAGCAAAAAGGAAGACTCCCAAGAAGGCAAAGAAGGCCGCAAAGCCCGCCGCCAAGAAGTAAACGGTAATGTGTGCAATAGGACTTTTGAGATTTCACCCTAGATATAGTGACAATCCGCATCATGCAATCATCGCTACATCGGGGCATGGGGTGCCCCTCATCGTAGAATACTCGCCATTGTCATAATCATCTTCATCGTCGCCATTCAACGTTGTGTCATCGTCATCTTCAGCGATGTGTCGACATCATCTTCAACGATTCAACGTTGCCTCATCGTCATCATCATCATCATCCGACGACGTCCATCGTCATCGTCACCGTCATCTTCATCCGGCGACGTCATCCAGGCGATGCCGCCGATCGAACGATCATCAGGCCGAGGCCGGTTCATACTCATTGACATTGAAGAAACATTTAGTGCTGTGTGAGAGGGATTCACGGAAGATGTCTTGTGTCCCGTGACGGGGAAATGTGACAAACTTTCTCACTGACGAATCTCACTGACTTTAAAGGCAGCCAAATTACCAGTGCTATCACCAAGGATCTCTCTCCGTTATTATTTATCATGAAGCATATTATTTGTCATCTGTAAATACTCATTGATCATCCATGTATATATGTATCACTCGAAATAAAATGAAACCATTTTTTGTATTTCCGCCTAATGTCTTTATTTGCATGTTTATTAGTTTGTAGTCTGTTGTACCAAATGGGTTCTCTGAATAATTTGTTATTTGTTTAATTTGATTTTCGAAATTTTAGAACCTGTTTGGTACAACATGCATGCGTTATGATGGTGCCCTGACTTTGTATTGGGAAAGTTACATGACTCGAAAACAACATCGATAAAATTATGCCAGCAAGGTACAGACACTTAACACGGGTACAATGTTTACACACTGAACACTTATTCAGTACATGCACAACAGTTTACACATGAGGTTAAACATGGTGTTTTACAGAGATATGTGACTAAATTTCTGTTAGGTTTCCTGCAAAATGTTTGGGTAATCTTATACGTAAATTGAGTGATGGAATTCCAATTGAATTAATTCTAGTAATTAAAAAATAAAATACTAGATAAAAGCAATGCAGAAACATAACTTCAAAATTTCAATTATCCCCGAAATGAGAAACATGTCGTCATTTCTAACAAAATACGAAATATGTAAGTTTATCTTATAAGTCCTTGAGAATTCGCTATTTGAATCCAAGTTGATAGCTCAAATGTTAACTAAACCCCTATGGCACATCCACATCACTATGAAAATACATGTGCACGTGCTTTGCCAAAACAAATTCAATTGTCTGAATTGACGTTCATAAAAAATAATCTATTTTAGAAACAGGATTATGACCACACCAAAAATCATTATTTCTATCAAGATATAGGTTAAGGTCAAACTTTTGATTGATATAAAAATAAATAAATATGAAATATACAAATAGACCCTAGGAGATCTGAGATTACCTTAAGATTTCAAATCACAATATTCTCAAACGTTCATTGAACAGGTGTATTAATAATCTTTGCTATCATGAAAACACATCTTTATTTCCAAATCAAAAGCGTTGAATTTTTTATATTTTTTTAACTCTATTTTTACTATCATTTCAGAGAGAAAGAAAAGAGGATAATGCTAGGAGAAAATAACTGATGAACGAAATAACTAAAAACATATTACTTTTTTTTAAACTTTCGATGGAATACATTTGATTTTGATTTTCGAAATCTTAACTTCTTGTAATCATATTCTTTGTATTTAAACAAGTCCATCAGTCTATCAGTGTAATTTTACAGTAACTTAATATTATTGAAACAAGGTTTTGTTGCATTTGTCACGCAGCGCATATTAAGATGTTATTTCAATAATATTCTGTAATTATTAATCGTCTACTGAACTAAAACAAGTACACAAAGGCCAAAGTCAATGTTTTAACAGCTACACGTGTGTCGTTGCACGAAGAGTTTTAAAATGACAAGAGTTACTTCCCTTTGACTATGTCTTGGATTGCTATGAAAGCGATGTAGTGTATTATTTCAAAGTGTATATAGGATATTGGATTATAGTGCTGTTTTTATTAACCTCCTGTTTTAACTCGTGTAGGAGACAAGACATATGTACTACAATGTAAGAAAGATTTCAATATTTTTCAAAAACCATTCTGATGAGCCTCAGAGACAAAAGAAGACGAAACAAATATCCAAAATATAACTGCAATCACTATTTTAATTTATTTATTTATTTATTTTTATTATTCTTTTTTTTGTGGTACATATGGTTACATGCGATTTTCGTTAACATACATAGTAGTAACAGGATACAGTATACAGTTTTATATGGACAACTTGATAGTTTGATATGGACAACTTGATAGAATTGGTAACATAGGAAAAGGTATGAACTTCCAAACTTGTTTTTTTTCCCTTATAATTAAGTGAAAACAAAGGTATATGCGAAGAGAGTTTTGTAAGTCATTAAACAGCAAGTGGCAGGATGACCAAAATTTCATAAATTTTGAGTAACTGCATGTTGAGAAAGCATTATACTTATCAATATTGTATGTTTTCTTAATGTCATTTTAATTGAGTTTAAATTTGGTGTTATTCCATATTGTTTTGTTTTGAATAGGTTGTACTTTACAGTTGTGATTATCGTGTTCAGTACTTTGTTTCTGTTTTCAGGATATCCTAAGCAAATGTTACGTTTGGACAGATCAATGTCAGCTTGGGTACATGTCTCTATCCATTCCTTAAGTTTTTCCATATATCTTTAACAATTGGACAATCGAAAAAAAGATGGTCACTATTTTGATTAATTAAAAGCCGTATAATTTAGGTCTGTCGCAATACATTCGGGGTAATACAGATTTTTTCAAATAACGTATCTATTTCCTTCATAACAAACTGCAAATGTAAGGGACATTAAGAAATGAATATTTTAGCTACGACAGGCCAAAAGTGAACAAAAGACAACCAGTTGGTTAAAATGGACCTTTATTAGGGAGTAATATAGGAGAACCACTTTTGTTCACATTGCTCTGTATGGACAAATAACATAGATGAAAGTTCATTCATTTGTTGATGAAAAAAACTAAATTTTTTGTAGACAGATTAGAACATAAAAATATGCTTGATCCCATTTACCTTGAATTAGCCTATACAAATGGGCTGTATAAAGCAGTTGCAAAAAAAAAGAAATAAAACAGATTATAAAACATGTAAACAATAAACATGATATTATGTTTGAATGTTATAATTATTTATATCTACTTTGTAATTCAAATTGAAGGATAGTTACATCATTTTCACATTGCATTTCTATTTGTTCACATTATATTCTTAAAACTTTTGCTCCTTTTTAAAAATTTAATGATATATTTTTTCCTTTTTTTCAATCAGATGTACTTTGAAGTATTTTAGACCAATTAAAGTGTATTAGATAAATGTTCAGCTTTAAGGTTTTTCCCTTAAATTAAAAATATTTCGGGTGCTCTTTTTTAAATGTTTATATCAAATATTGAATATACACATTTTAGTGAAAACAACTTTTTAAGGGACTTTATGTGGGTCTACATTTGTAAAACAATACTTGTTAATACATTTCTGCAAATTAAATTTGTCAAAACGCTTTGCATGATCTACTTTGTATTGTAAAAGAAATCCATTTGAATCCAAATGAAATAATATATATATTTGGTTTATAAGGAAAAAACGGAACGCGCCTTTTTAACAAAAGAAGAAATTTACTGTAAAAAAAGGGAAACAGTCTTATCACTCTTGCAGGTCTTTAACCAAACTTGAACTAAAATCATCAGCTACAAAAATCAAACATTAGACACACTGCAAAAGGAATAAAGTTATAGAGAAAGAAATATCTAAAATGTTCAAAATCTGCTCATTCTTACTCGTTCAATATATTTGGTGTTAACAGTCAACTTACATTCACGATTTGTGGTCACAATTATACTTTTGGTGTTCAGAATAAAATAGTTTATGAACACAAACAACGAAATAATTCGCCCAATGCATATCTAAATATCTTAGAACAAGAAGCATATGAACGTCTGTGGTCAAATTAGAAAAAAATATAAATCGAAAATAAATATGAAAGGACAACACTTTAAAGAAACAGAAAAACTTTATGCAAATATCCAACATCCC
The DNA here is from genome assembly GCA_916613615.1 of Steromphala cineraria. Lineage (NCBI taxonomy): Eukaryota > Metazoa > Mollusca > Gastropoda > Trochida > Trochidae > Steromphala > Steromphala cineraria. Next base: position 33,053,245 of record OU744722.1, on the reverse strand, counting down.
CCAAACAAACAAAACAAAACAAATCAAAACAAAACAAACTGAGTAAAGAATTTCAAAATCGGGTGAATCAACAAAAGACACATATATATTTACAACTGCTGAACAAAATATTGGTTAACTGTTTATTATTTCAAATGTACTATAATAACTAATCACGAATATTTTCATAAAATTGGAATTTTAATCTATAAACCGTTTTTTCTAGTTTACAAAAATAACATTAAGACAAAACATTTAATGTCATATGTTTAAGGTTCACATGTATAGAAGGTAAACATATTTTGTATGCTGGAGACAATTCTGGCACTACCTGAAAGAGGTATTGGTCAAATTTAAAAAAAACCCAGATTTTCATATTTCTGCAATAGAAGTTTAATAAAATAAGGTTCTTCATAATGATTAAGAAAAACAACTGCTATTAATTAATGTAATGACATATTTAATGTTATATGCAGAAATTTCCAATGGAGATTTTATAAGTGTTTCACAAATCCGTACCGAATGTCTTCTAGTATGAATATGAATTTCAAATTGCAATTAACTGAGGCACATCAGAAAGTAGACAATTTTCTTGATTTTGTCATATGTATGATCTTCAATTTCAAATATTTCAAATTTTTGCAGGACATTAATAAACATTCAAGTATACATCTTATTTGGGTTTCATTTAACAACAAAATTAAATCGAACTATTTTTCAAAAAAATGTTTTGATAAAACTCAACTGTTTATCGACAAGCATCCTGCTACATCAGCGTATATGTCTCCGCGTTATGCGTTAACCTACAACCTGTATAAACGAGGTGGGGATCATGTTAATGTTATATTTATTTTGACCCCTGTCTCAATTGAACAAAGATAATTAAGGAAAAAATAACCAGAAAACAATATATGCTGTGAAACCACTACAGATAGATGTTATTATAACCTAAGATTATCAAATGCATTACATTTCTTTTAAACATTGATTGATTGGTGTGTACATCCGTTTGTACTTCAGTTTATGTGTACCCAATCCTACACATTCATACTCATCATTGACAATTTAAAAATATATTTCAGTAAATTTTAACAATTATCATGAATTTTGAATTAATATTATTTATTTCATTTTATTAAAATGCGTTAACTAATTACTGGATGGTATTATCTTTTTCTTCTAGAGTTAAAATGTAATTTTGATTTAATTAAAAACAAAAACTATAATATAGATTATTCAATGTATGCATGTATGTTAAAATGCAAGATAATGAAAATTTGTACTGATATTTCTTAATAAGGATGAAGTTCAAGATTTAAACTTATTTAATTTAAATCAATTCAAAATATTGTTATTTTTTAAAGAAATATTTTCAAATGTTGGGCGTTGTTATTTTTAACAACAAAAACAACCTTCTTTTTAAATATATCACTTAAAGGGGCAGTAGCACGTTTTTTGATAACTTTATATTTTAAAATTTTCACTGATAATTGTAAGTTAATGTTAAATGTATTATATTGACAGTGTCAAAAATCTCATTAAACAAGTCAATCATCCATAGTCAGAGGACAAAGTTTGAAGATTCACATGAAATCCATTGGCGGCCATTTTTGTGTGAACACCTTTAATTCATTTTGAGTAAGAAAAAGAAATCGCATGGCTAAACTTTACAATATATATTTGAATTATTACTGCTCCATTTAGTTTAAATACATTGTCTTTCAATTGGAACCATTAATTTTCATTTTCCTGACAACACCTTATATTCCCCCTAAAAACGTGCTACTGCCCCTTTAAAGTGTTTTCTCTTAAATGAATATGACGTCGGGTTATAAACATCACTCTTATATCTCTTAAAAGCTGAAAAGGGGAAATTTTCCCAAAAAATTATTTCTACTTTTTCAATTTTTATTTGAAACAATTGATCTCTTTCTAGAAATATTTCAGAACTTGAAAATATAATCATTATTCAAACATCTTTTTCTATTACTATCATGGTGTAATCATTTAAATATGCTTTTGAGAACATGTTATTGTTTCTCTGGCAAAACGCTTTATAATAGTACTAAGTTCTGGATTGATTTTCCTATGTCAATCTTTCTATCTATCAGTCTATCAATATATCAACCTATCTATCTAGGTCAGCAATAACATGTTCAGTGAGAACACTCATCCAATTAACAATGCTGTACTAAATCGATCCAAAGGTCATTCCGTGCATTAAACGTTCTCCGTGTAGAATGCTCTAGGTGATTGTTAATAGTAGATGAGATTACCAACCTAGGTAATTAAGTATCATGATATACATAACGACATTGATTGTAATATATCTTTATGGTGTACCTTGCGTGAAACATTTCATAGCCTAGTTATTTTAGTACACTACATAATAGTTTGCGTTTTTAATGACAAAAAAACATATAGTTTTGTGGTATGTCTTGCCGTTGTCTAAGCAGTACTTCATAGATAAGCTATCCTGTATGTAATTTATTGAAATTCACAACGATATGATTTTATTAGTTTTCATGACAAGAAGCATATAACTGTGGTATGTCTCGCATATTACATAAGCAGTACTTCATGTTATATGTAATTTCTTGAAATACATTACGAAATAATGTTAGTTTTTCATGACAAGAAGTAGATACCTTTGTGATATTTCTTGCAGTTAATTCAGGAGTACTTTAAACCTTGATTATGTTACGTGTAAACGTGTAATACACTGCTATATACTTTAAGTTATTTGTGACAATATACCTTTGTGTTATGTATTTCAGTTATTTAAGCATCACTTCAAACCTTAGTTATCTAACATGTAATTTATTGTGATCTTGATTACAAAGAGCATATATCTTTGTGGTACGTCTCGCATTTTACATAAGCCGTCCTTCATAGCTTCGTCATCTGACAGGTAATTTATTGTATTACAATACGATATACTTTTAGTTTTTTCATGACAAAAAGGATGTTATGAGTGTTCTGTATGTTTAGTTGTTTCAAATTGTCTATTATTTCTGAAAAACATCTGATGAACTATTCGTAAATTTGTCATTTCATTTCACGTTGAATGTATGCATTATTTTAATTATATTATAACCCTGCTTAAGATTTATTTATATCTTATTAATAATATTATTTATTATATTTTGATAATGATGTAAATGTAATGAATATTGGATGAATAATTTACTTAGAAGATGTTTTTTATAATATACAGGTAATAATATCCAATATCGTCTCAACAATATCAAGCATGGACGATGTGTCATTTCATATATTATATTATAATTTGATAATGGTGTAAATATAATGAATATTTGATGAAATACTTTTCATAATGTTTATTTGGAAGATGTTTTTATTATATACCGATAATAATATTCCATAACGTCTAAACAATTAATACGCATGAACGATGTGTCATTTGAAGTATATTTAGTGTTCTATCACATTCATAACCAGATGCCGCATGGAGGTTTAAGTTACCCGAGAAGCTATGTTCATATTTTTAAATTGATAATTTCATCTGATTTTATCATAAAATCATAATGCATTACGTTATTTAAGTCAAAAAGGTGTTTTTAACAAGTACATTGCATTTTTAGTTAACACAAATACATTTTTAAATGGTGTTGTTCGATAAAAGTAACACATGATAAGATATAGTTAACGACGAGTATCCAAGCCTTGAATGTATGTTATTGGTCATGATATATTTTGTTATGTTTTTTTATATTCATTTAACAATTATATACATTAAAAATATAAAATTATATATAAAATAAGGTCGAATATGTTTCTATAAATGGTCATATGTTATTAACTAAGAATTGGTGTTCTGTATAAAAAAACGATATTATTGGATGAAATATGCTTTCTAAATCAGTCCAGATACTATTAGTTTTACATTTGATACTTTTATTGATGATCGGGTAATGAATATCGATTTTTTAACTTCATTTTTAACTACCCAAGAAGCACATAAACATTTGTTTACATAAGAATTCCTTATGTGCATGCATATATATATATAGCAACTAATATTTACATATTGTGTATACAAAAGCTGGTAACAGCTGGGTAATAAAATGGGGAATTACATTCAACAGATGGTATGATATCTTTGAAGGAATACATCATCAATATGCATATGTAAATAAAATGATAAGAAATAAGTAATAATAAAAATAAAAATAAGTGATAAGAAATAAGTAATAAGAAAAATAAGTGATAAGAAATAAGTAATACGGTCAACAGATGGAAAACCTCCTGAATTTTAATTCTAAAATTGTTCAAACTTATATCCATATTGATATATTTCGTAAAACTGTATTTCTAATTTATTAATTTTTCCAAACATTATTGATTTAATGAGGTGCATTTTTATTAAAATTCTTGCAATGATAAAAAGGAACAGATGGAAACCTTCTGTATCATATTTCTAAATTGTATTTAAAATACAATTTATATCCATATTGATATATTTTGTAAAAATGTACATGTATATTGATAGTTTCCTTTTTCTCAATATCACACATAATATTAAGTACTTTCGTTCTTATCAAAACTCTTTAAAATGTGTTTGCTTGTAATTTCATCAAAATATTGAGGTCGTTTATCACCGTGTTGGAAAACTATTCAGAGTTATTGTTTAAGAGTAGTTTCATTGAATGAATACATGTTATTGTAACTTTAAAAATGTGCTTGTAAATAGTTCTGATTTTAACCTTAATGATTATGTAAACCAATATCTGCTTTAATTAGCAAGCAATTTCAACATAAAAGATGCACGAAGAAGCATTTGAAAATGATCAAATGTAGCACCATTAATGCATTTCAAAATAATACAAATATAGAATATTTTTTTTCAAACTACAGTTGCTTAACACAAGTTTGTTTCATAAGTTTTGGACTTCATATATCATGTTATTTGCGTGTTTGATTCATTCTATCATCATTGTACCACTTTATGATATCTTTTAGTTGATATGGTAAAAATTTTTTATCACATACTTCAAGATGATACTCAAAATATTACAGAACACGTTTGGCAGTAATTTATGCAACAGTGGAGACCAGCGTGCCAAAACCAAAATTTCTTCATTATCTTACCAAAATGCCATATCGAAATTTTGAATAAATCATATTTGAAAAAAATTATAAGGTATGTGAAAATGATAACCAATATTGACAATTTTTGACGAAAATAGTTGAAAGAAGAAAATTTGAGTTTTTAAATTTTGACCACATGCTTTTTTTAGGGTAAGCAAGAGTGTCTGGTGTGTCTCATGTCTATGTTCTTTATGTAGAGGGTAAATATGGTAAAGTATTTTTTAAAGAAATGATGACCAATTCAAAGTTTCTCAAAAATTATTAAACATATGAACACAGTGAATAAAACTTTTCATCAGTTTAGAACATAAGAATGAAGGTGAGTACATATGTTGAGTAATTATATATACAATCACTATTTTATAAATAGTGTAATTAAAAAAATATGTTAAAACTAAACTAAAATAGTTTATGGATCTATTTTAAGAACAACAGGAGAAAGTAATGTTATGCCATTTATTTCAGTTAAGAACAATATTTATTACTTGTCTCGTACCAATTTATTACGTGCCTTTTTAATTCATTTCTTTTACAACCTTATGCATAATTCGGTTGATTCGCGAAACTATAACCAATGAAATCTATGCTACAACAGATTAAATGAATTTGATTTTAAATCCACCATTCTCATTTTAATGTTTGTTTTTATTTTAAAAAATCGAATTATAATTGTGCGTTATAATAACATTTGCTATTTGAACATTTTCTCGAAAGATACGAGAAAATACATTGCAAAGTATTTTGGTTTTCAATCCAAAGCTCGATTTTCTAGAATACACAAAACATCAAGTGTGGAGTGTCACGTGATCAAAAACTGTCCGAGCCTCATTTTCGAATGATCATTCGAGCGCGAAGGGTAACAGACTGTTGGCTTTGAGGTCATGGGGTATTTTTAAAGGTCCAACTGAAAAGATAAAGCGTTTGCTCTCTTTAGAAATTACAGTTTGTTTAGTTTGATGAAAGTGAGAAGCATCGTATTAAATACGCATCTTTTGGAATTTATTTCATTATAAAAAGGATAATTAATTAAAGAAGAAAACAATATTTTTTCAGGTATATTTTAATCCGTTCTTTCTCGGTTTGATTAAAACAAACTTTACAAAATACTGATTGGCCGATAATTTAAATACTGTTAAGTTGTTTTTTCATTGTGTTTGGTTGAATATGATTAAAATTTATATAATTCAACTCTCTGCCCAGTGTGACACAAAAGTTAAAAAGGGTTTGGTTTATAATTTTTCACTACTTTTCAGGTCTTTATTCCAAGGTTTTCTTATTTCATTCTTAACTTAATATGCTTAGTTATAAGACATATGTGCAATTTTGAATAAACAACCTAATGCATGTTTTCAACTTATATGCCCTTCAGAGATTTAAAATTGACATTTTTTAAAAAAGATCGTCACGGTTTCAATTACAAGCTCCTATACAGTCTAGTCTATAAGAAGATTAATATAAACTCGAAAAATAGTTACCATTTTGTATATGCTCATTACCATGAAATGATAATGCATGAAGGTTGAACAACCGCTACTGCATTAGCAAAGGTAATGTAATTACCTCAGTAGGCTCTTGGGACAGTCATTAGTGATTGATTAGATATGCCATCTACCTATTCACATGTCCCGTGAGAAAGAGGAGTAGTAAGATATGAAAATAGATAGAAATGAAAATAGATTTGTTATTATCGCTGCATATATTTTCCTCGCTCGATATAATTTTGATAAAGCTACACAAATTTTACATTTTGAAAAAAAAACCTCTTATGTTGAATAATGAGGCATATATAAAAAAAGAATTTATATATTCCAATCGCTTAAAAAAAGGAATTTTTTATATATTTTTTTCAGACAGCATAAATTGTCTAAGGTTCGGCCGTATCGCCCGATCACCAATGGTGACGTCATACAAATAACATCGATGCTTATTTTGTTGATATGAATGCAAACAGGTTAAACCTTAAATTAATTAATATATAAGATGGATATATGCATAGATATGGATAAAAGGTTGTATATATATTGCTATAATTGTTATTAATTTAGGCATATCAGTTCATGTCATGGTATACATGTTAGCAATCACCTGCCCGCGTCCCGTGAACTAACTTCGATCAACAATTTCAATGCTTCGTTTACCAAACTCTTTAAATTCAATTTCAGAATTTTTCGAACACACTTCTTAAATCAGACCCATTTGTAACAAATTCATCGAAAAGTTTTAAAAATATAATGAAATAACATGAGTATAAAACAAATTTCTTTCGTAAACAATGGCCTGATTTCGATCAACTAAAACCAGCCATGGAAAATTTCTTCTCACATTTTTCTCTTAATGCAATAATGCAACCTCTGAACAATTATCACTGAGTATGCAACTATTCTATATCGAATTTATTTAATTTCTGACAATTTTCAAAGTTAAACTTAAAGCAATAATTATGATTTTGTGGGTTATATTTTACACTCCATCATCCCGATCGTAATTTACAGTCCGAGGCGGGTCGCGAGAATTTTTTCCTGGAAATGCATCTTTAAGACTGATTTGCCAATAGATCAAAATATACAAGCTTTAGTATGGGGATAATATTGTATTTCACGTATATTTGAACACATAAAAGATATGTTATCCTTTGTAAATAGTGATTTTACAAGTGATCTGCGAGTGGGGTTTAGGAAAAATGGCGGCCCGACATTCTCCGCTTGTGTTTGTTACCCCGAAACTTTGAGCTTGTTATGAGACAATTTTGACACAATGAAACGTTACCAAGTCATGGGCAATTAGATGAAAGATGGGAAATTGGATATATAACTTAAAATCTTAGTTTCACTCTTTGAATTTTCTGTAAAACACATTTTAAGTGGTGAGTACATGGTTTCATTCACGCATTCATTCATCGATATTTTCTAATTTCTCTAAATCTAAGCGGTGAATATTGTTAAAAAATTACCAGAATATAAATTTTTTATCCTACTAACGATATACAATCGAACTTTTGGGAGGCAGTGTGTTATAAGGTCATAATCAACGGCCAAAGTGAACCGAGGAAACACACTCGGGCCATACAGCTGTCATAACACTAGGGAAGCCATTGCGAATTGTTGGGTGTCTTCTTCGACGTCCGCACTGAGCTAATAAAAGCAGGCCAGCGAGCGGCGGTCGTTATTGACGCTCTCTAGCTTTCAACTGAACAGTCGCTCGCTCTCTCTACGAAGCAAACACAGCAATGGCAGACTCCGCTCCCGCAAAGTCCCCAGCAAAGAAGAGGGTGGCAAAGCCCAAGAAGCCGGCAAGCCACCCCAAATACTCTGACATGATCAAGAAGGCAGTCGCCGCTCTTGCCGAGCGAGGTGGATCTTCCCGACAGGCCATCCAGAAGTACATTCTCAAGAACTACAAAGTTAACGAGTCGAACTGTGGCACCCACCTGAAGATGGCTCTCCGCGCCGGAGTCAAGAACAAGACTCTGAAGCAGTCCAAGGGAACCGGAGCATCCGGATCCTTCAAGCTCGGTGACAAGACCGAGAAGACCAAGAAGCCTAAGGCCAAGAAGGTAAAGAAGCCCAAGGCAGCCGGCGCCAAGAAGGTGAGGAAGCCAAAGACAACAGCAAAGAAATCCCCCAAGAAGGCAAAGAAGCCCAAGGCAGCCAAGAAGTCCCCCAAGAAGGCAGCTAAACCCAAGGCAGTGAAGAAGGCCCCAGCAAAGAAGGCCGCCAAGCCCAAGAAGACGAAATCTCCCAAGAAGAAGGCAGCAGCCAAGAAGTGAACAGGTTGTGAACCGACAAAAGACTCAGTGTAATTATTCATACGAACTCATCTGTCACTAGTGCTATCATCATAGTGTCATTAACTCTAACGTATTATGACGTGCTATCACCATCGTGTCATTAACATTAACGTATCATGACGTACCATCCTATCATGTGTTCGCGGTCGTCTAGCCTGTATCAGGATAGCGACTCTTCTCTCGTCCAGGCAGCAGGATTGACTTGAAACGAGACGGGGTGTTGACACCTTACGGGTCGTGGATTGACAGTATCAAAAGTGCTCATTTTCATTTTATCATATGTGCAATTGTGTTGATTATTTATTGTTACAATTTGCGCATTTCATTGCTCATATCACGAATTCATGTCTCATTGTATATATATCATAATATCACCATATAAAAATGATTGAAACTATTTTTTATCTCTGTTTTCTTTTCATTATATGTTTGCATTTTCCAGTTATGAATGAACTTCAATGGTGTATCAGATTCTACTTACTCAAATCGCCCGTGCGACAAAACATTGAAATTCATTCATAAGCTTGGAAAGCACAGTGTCGTTGACATTGGTGCGAGATCTTGAACCTGACAAGCCAATGAAGTGCCGTAAAAGGTTATGATGAGGTGAATTTGACACAGTGCTTGCTAGATTTGATAAACTGCTTCAATACGTCCCAAGGGTACTGCATTAGCTTAGTATAAGTATAAAGTTTAACAGACAAAATTGTGAAAATATTACAAGTATTAAATATTGACACGCGATAGAAGTGAAACAAAATGACAGTACATGAAATTCTTGCACTTTCACCACACGATACATGACCATTAATTAAACGTTCAGATATATTGTATTAAGAAGTTAGGATAAATACCGTGACATCCAAAACCTAACAATTAGATTGTAGATTTGTATGTTGACAATGATTATACAATTAACGAATATAATCGTCTTGGTGTGAGGTGGTATTGATTTACATGAATTGATCAATGATTCAGGAGTTAGGAAAGACAATGCCTATGAGCCAATATACAGAATTAGGGGGGGCGGGGAATTGAAGCATTAAATTTGTTGAGCTTACTATTGATATAAAATTTCTTTCCTAGTACCAGAATATTTAATCTTTTAAAAATATTTAAACAATCGAAACAGTTACTCATGAAAAGGGTGTATAGACTATAAAACAGGCGACCTCTCTTCAATATTTGATAAAGATTTTTAAGAAAAGCCTTATGCGTCAGTCTACGTATTTAGTGAAATGATATTAGGACAGAATACGTCTCAAGCTTCATAAACATAGTCTTCTTATTCCTTAGATGAAAAATGATGGAATTAGCTCTACTCCTATTATCTTGAAAAATTGTTGAACAAAATTACATAATCGATTGAAAGTGTCTAAGAGAAACATGACAATATTGTTAAACACAGTTAATAAATGAGTTAGTATGAATTGACATATTGATGATTTATACGTTTATATACAGTTTGTGGTTGAGGCTTGTTCAAATGTTATTCACCTATTGCAATGTAACAATAAGGGAGATAAATATCTGGATAACAAGTTTTGTATTTGTCTTAAAACATACAGCGAATCAACATCACCACAAACAGTGTAAATTTCGCGTTAGATGTTTATGATACGTTCAAATACATCAAAAATATTTAACACGATAAATTGTTAAATGCGACAGTGGCAACACCTTGAAGTTCTATTAAATATGCACGAAGAAACGAAAATCATTGAATCCTAGTTAAAATTCATTCATATTAATATTCCCATAGCGCTCATTCGAGAATCTCATCAACAATGGTTTAAACAAATGTTTTAATAACACCATTTATATTTTATATCATAACAGTAAGTCGTTATAATTATCAAAATACATATACAGCATAGTTTTTCTTAATTCAAGTATTAACAACATTGATACATTAATACGATCATATGAAATATGAACGAATTGAGAAGTTTTCAATAAAAAACATACTGTTTTCATATATCGGAGAAAATACAAGTTTAGCCTAAATGATGATTAATTGAATTAAAAAGATTCTTGTAAAAGTGACAAAACTAAAGAAATTTTAAATAATTCAAATATCCCTATATTTAAATATTTATTCTTTTCCCCATGAGACAAGTGAACGAGTGGATAAGCCGTTTATGTGGACATAATCCGTTCACTGTGACCTCAACTTTCAGGTCACAGGACCTCGTTTTCGACCCAAGCTGTTAGAATTACTTCCGGGTCGGTTAAAAAGCGATTTACAGTGGAAACAGCTTCGTATTACCAGTTTTTATACACATAATATGAAGTGCCTCTAGCGAAGTCCCTTTTGAATATCGATTCACATGTCTTCCGAACATTCACAGGTAAAATCACACTTGATTGTGTATTCTAGGAGCTAAAATAGTTCATGTTTATAGATAATCACGTTTGCTGATGAATGAAGAAGATACATGTACGACAGTACTATAGTTAGACACACGATTTCTTCTTACTTCCTGATTATAGCAATACGAATTTCCAAATTGCTACATTATTTGAAATGTTCAAATAGTGTCGAAATTATGAATTACAACTATATATTACACAAATAAATATCAACTATTATACTTTTGATACAATGATAAACTATTTCTATATCTTTACAAGTAATACCTACGTTTTACATTGTTTATGACTTGTCATGTAAATGTTGAAATTATGAATTACATAGTTTGATATATATTATCCAGTTTACTGTCCTCTATTATACATCAGGGGATAGTTCAGTATAATTGTGTATAATGTTTACAAAATGTAACTAATTGCTACATTATTCATTCTTTGTTCTTCAAGCAATACTTGTTTTACATTATTCCTTATTAGTGTTCCAATGTTCTACAAATGTGTTACATTATCATATTATTAAACAGTGTTGAAATTATGAATATATACACATAGCATACTTGTTATTCCTAAATTATCAACCTTCATAACTCAAGAAATACTTTTTCAAAATAATTACTTTCTAATGCTATACAAATGTAACAAATTTGCTACATTATCTATGTTATATGATAGTGTTGAAGTTATGAATTGTATTATGATTGATGATGCTTGACCGGGATTTTTCATATTTGTTGACAATATGATTGTAAAGAAAAGAAGGAACGTGTTACAATATATACTGGGGTATATGTAATATTTTTTTATTGTCAGAAATATTACAAAAATAGTATAAAAAATTCTCTCTCAAGAGTTAAATTCAGAGTCATATGAACATATCTTATCACATTAGTTCAATAATAAGTTATTGTGTCAAAATGACTATTTTATAAGATCAAACTTGAAAAAAAAATCTATGCTGAAAAGAAATAATGAATAATCACTATCTACTAAAAATTGTAATATTGAAAAGTATCTTATAGATATATCTTACTTGTTTCACATTTTACAAATTTTAAAAATATTGTCAACAATTACAGAATTTTTTATAATATTGTATCAAAAACCCATTTTCAAACTAGTGATTAGACCTGGATTTTACATGTAACAACTTCAAAATATTCATTAAAAATTGCATTTGGATTTTTTTCTTCGTAAGTTTGTTCATTATCTTCATCAGTCTTATTTTCAGATTCAAATTTTGATGTGCTAACATAAAAAGAAATAAAATATTAAAAACGATGTACCGGGTACATCATGTTTTACAGTTGTGAACATGAAATAAAACAGATATTTGTAACTTACAAGTGAACTTATAATGCCACCGCTAATGGCTGAAATATTGCCCATGCGATGTTAGACATTAACTCACTCACTGAACTTAAAATTGTTGTGGAGATAATAAAGTTTTGTCAAATATACATTTCAGTCTGGAGATAATGGAAACTACATGACATGGATTGAGCCCGACCAGGGCCTAAAGAGAGCGCAGTGGTACTGGGGGGACATCACAAGGTCAGTGTCCGTGTGTCCGTGTGTCTGTGACTCTGTGTCAGTTTGTAAGACTAAAGAGGATATGTTCTGCTTTAGATATCACACCAAAAAACAAAAGATAATCTGTTTATCATATAATAATAATGATAGCTTTCTTTATTCCGTGCATATATCCATGACAAAGCATGCTCAAGGCACCATGAGTATTAGAACCCTGCAGGAATAGTATGTTCGGTGCCGCCGATTAAGAAATGCTCCCTGCGATTGTATAGGTCCATACTTCCCCCTTGTTCAGATACCCTTTTGTACAGCTGGGTGAACTTAGTGCAATGTGGATGAAGTGTCTTGCCCAGGGACACAACATAGGAAGAGAGTCAAAAATTGTTGGTGTCTCCATCAATATTTGAACCCGGGTTTCTGGCGTAACTGGTGTTAAGCACTACACCAGTGTGCTCCACTGAACAAGGGCTCAAAAATATGGTAATTTACGTCCAAAATTTTGTTTTCAACGTTATAGCATTGTTATCCTAACTTTGCAAAGTGATGTCAAACCATTGTACACATGACGTTATACCCTCTGTGATACTTTCACTGAAGAAGTGATATCATACACTGTGGTTGATAACATTTTCACATTAATCAAACCTCTTGAAAAGCATGTCTAGGTTTATAGTATGGATTAGCCTATTCTCCGAGGCTCATTTCTTATATTTAATAAAATAATCATTTTTGAGATTTTTTTTCAGTGACTGAATATTAGTCTAGTCTGTGTGTCAAGGTGTCTGTATGATGCTCAATCTGTATGGTTGGATGTGTGTTTGCTCTTTGTGTAAAACCCAGGTCCAGGAGAGTGCAGGGGGGGTTAGTGCAGGAGGGGTTAGTGCAGGGGGGGATAGCGCAGTGGTTAGTTCGTTTGCCTCTGATCAAGAGGTCCGGTGTTCAAACCTCACCAAGGTCTCGGCAACTTCGTCTGCAGTAGAGAGCTGTTCTACATGCAGTAAGATTTTGGTACAATGCTACATGAATTTCAGCAGAGTACCATTCATGGTTTGTTAGATCCATTCGATGCTCACAGAATCAGAAAAGGGATAGTATTTCTCTTCCATTTGGTTGGAATCCCGCCATGGGTTTGGCAACTTTGTCTGCAGTCAAGAACTATTCTATATGCATTAATATAGGTGTGCAATGCTACACTGAACTTCAGCACAGTACCACCCATGGTTCACTAGTTCCAGCTAATGCTCGCAGGTTTCACCGCAATGCATAGCCATGATAGTGTTACAGGCTTTCTCCCTGCAGTAATACTGGCAACCGTGATATGATTGAAATACTTTTGAAAAGGACTGTGTGTCTTGTCTATATGACTCTCAGTCAGTCTTGATCTGTGTCTGGTTGTTCTGATTCTAGACAAGCATACATAGTACATCAAATTTTGATTCGTGTAGTGTATCATAGACTATTTGAAAAAGAATAAACTCTTTACCTCACTAAGTGAATATTTGATAATCGTTTTAAATGATAGATGTCTTTAAAGGGAGAGTAATGAAATTCATAGTGGTTTTTGTTGGAAAAAAATCGGGGAAGTCCTTTTGTTTCCAGGAAATGTCTTTGGTTTAACTATTTTTTCCTTTTGACAGCTCATACAGAACTATGGTCAAAATTTTATATTCAAGAATATGTGAAATATTACTTCACAGACTTAATACATGACCACATGATAATGACAATGTTGTCATAGAGGAGACATTTTAAATTTTTTGCTAGAGGTATGTTTGCTTTTCATTTTTTGGCAAATTAAGCAATGAGTGAAGGCGATGTTTGATTCATGGAAGAATCAACTTTACACTTTGAATTTTAGAAGTGATATGAGTTTGTGACCTCAGGAAAAAATTATATGGTTGAATTATTGGGAAAGTCGAATTAATGGAGAAATTGCGGTAGTTTCTACATGAAAAACAAACTTGCCTGTTTTAGGAGCGATGCAGGAGAGAAACTGTTTGACACTCCCGATGGCACTTTCCTGGTGCGGAACTCCACCACTCCGGGGGAATACACTCTCGTCCTCAGGTGAGTACCAACCTTTGTATCCATTATTCTGTGTTCATTATTCATACCGCCATCATTAACTGTTACCCTTTGAAGTGAATGGTTTTGTGTCATTTGCAGAGTCCAAACAGTTATGTCAAAATAACTTTTTCATTGAATGAAACCTTTTGACCGTCTGCTTCCATATCTTCCCCTACTGTTTGGATATTCTGCAACCTCTTTCTTTTAACCCTCTCACTTACAAATATGTTTTAAAGAAGAACAAGTTATTATGGATAGTCAACTTCTTTATTGCATAGTTTACTATCTATAAGAACTTGTTCTTCTTCATCAACCAGCATCTAAATGCCTCTCAAAGTAAATATGTATTAAGACTAAGGGTTGAAATGTTATGGTTCATATGTATTTCTGACATTTAAGAACATTCAATCTTTCTTCATTGTTACAAGCAAAGAGTGTATGAAAATTGCAATCCAAATTTTTAATGGTAAATTGAAAAAAAAGTCATTAAGTTACCAGCTTACAAAGTTGTTGAAGTTACCCATACCAAGATACCAGGCAGACTGACAGGCCTTGTTACATTCGCTGATGCAAAGAGTATCATTTATGACTCTTCACCAATTATCCATATCATGCCTGTATAATGGGCATTCCTTTCTCTGTGCTCTTATATCTAGAATAAAGCAGTATGATAGCGGTTGCTCTGAAACTGCAAACTGGTGAAACTGGAGTAGGTGAGTGTCATTTGTTCAGGGAAGATTAAAGGCACCACTCTATCGACTTTCATCCGCCATCTTGAAATGTTAGCATTGCGAGAAAACAAATGTGCTGTATTATGGTAAATCATGAACTAAATGAAGAAATAACTACCTGATTGATAGAAGAGGAGCATATTTACAAATAATTCATATTATAAAAGTTATCAGTTACGACAACATTTTGTTGTAGTATTGCATTCCACGATCGTAGCTTCGAAGATTGGCTTCAGTTCACAATGTTTTTCTTTTTTGATCGATACACTTTATTCGTTGTCAATTTGTTAAAATTTTGACAACTGAAATGTTAACCTCACAAACATATTTAAAAATTAAGTGTGATATTTTCATGTAAAAATCTTATTATTTGTTAATAGGAAAGTCCTTCTGAATTTTGTTTCCACAAAAAATACCTCTGCTAGAATGGTCCCTTTAATTACAGTAATTATACACATTGATGAAAGTCTAGGCAACACTTCAGCAAAATGTCATAAACAACCACATGACCATAGTTGAAGAGCTTTCAACCATAAGCAAAGTTCTCTCACCCTTGGTACTTGTACTCCAGGAAGAGTCTTGTCTCTTACTTCCTGAATGAAGACTCATGTTATCATTGCAGGAAGGATGGCACCAACAAGTGTATCAAGATCCTCCGGCAGGGCAACAGGTTTGGGTTTGCTGAGCCATGTGAGTTCAACTCTGTGGTGGAGCTGATAGAGAAATACCAGACCACATCACTCAAGATTCACAACTGCAGTCTGGATATCAAACTCTTGTATCCCTACCGCCGGTCTGATCACTCTGTAAGTAGTGCAAATGTGTAGGAGTATTTGTTGTTGTTATGCAGGATTATAAGGACAGCATTCAATGTGTCCGTAGTGCGTGTACAATGCGTTATGCGTATGTAACACTTTACACTAAAAGTGTAGAAGTTGATTCCATGTACACATCTTGCCTTCAGGATAATGTGCAACGCGTAGTGCGTGTTTGCTGGAACACTTACGAGAATGTCCAAATATGTAATACATGTATACGCAGATAATTTGGGCATCACTCTATACATTATGCAGTAAGCATTACACGTACATGGAATCAACCTCTACTGTATTAGTGCAAAGTGCTGAATACTCATTTTTATTAATTAACTATCAATGATATGGCATTTATACATTTTATACGGCCTGCACTATACGAATCCACAACTGGGCCAATACAGGAAAACTGGGCCAATAGGAGCAAAACAGGGCCAATACGAGCAGACTGGGCCAATACAAGTCTGAGCATGCGCATACACACAAATGGCGAGAGTCCGAAGCTATCGCTTCAAAACTTTCAACATATATGACAATTCATCAATCTCATTGATAATTTTGATTTCCGTAAAAGCTAACTCTCTAATGTTGTGCAAGTAAATTACAAAGAAGTTAATTAATAAAAACGTCATTAATCAAGTTTTTCCGTTTTGGCCCAGTTACAGGTCCTCGGTCTTCTGCATTGGCCCTTGGCTTCGCCTCGGGCCAATACAGCAGACCTCGGACCTGTAACTGGACCAATACGGAAAAACTTGATTAATAACATTATAGTATTGAATGCCAAATTGGATACTCATGCCACTCAGTATACCTTAGTTGTGCATACATGAAATCAGCTATTACGCGTCACGTAACAGGCATTGATCGTATACATATGTACAATGTCATCACAGCTTTATAATATTCATATCAGCAGTTTATTCCTCTTAGCATTGTATAATACATCGTAACATTCAGCGTTGTCAACATTGTCATCATCACCATGGCCTTTGCCCTACCTCTTAACCACTACAGCTGTAATGATGTCCCCTAATCCAAAAGTATCATTGACAAGAATATCCCCTACCGGGTATTTTAAAGGGGCAGTAGCACGTTTTTTGAGGGAATATAAGGTGATGTCAGGAAATCGAAAATTAATGGTTCCAATTGAAAGACAATGCATTTAAACTAAATGCAGCAGTAATAATTCGAATATATAATGTAAAGTTGAGCCATGAGATTCCTTTTTCTTACACAAAATGAATTAAAGGTGTTCACACAAAATGGCCGCCAATGAATTTTAGGTGAATCTTAATACTTTCTCTTCTGACTATGGATAATTGGTTTGTGTTATGAGAATATTAACACTACTAAAGTAATACATTTATCATTAACTTACAATTATCAGTGAAAAATTTAAAATATAAAATTATCAAAAAACTTGCTACTGCCCCTTTAATGCACAGGAATCGATTGTCTAACACCATTTATGAAAGTGTTTGACATCATAGTACTGAGGCTGCCAGTATATGACTCTGTTACCCTTTAAAATAATTGATGTCAAATATTCTATTAACGTCCCATTTTCAGAGCTTAATATTATAAAATGTAATTTGACTGTTTTCCTTGTATCTTTTGCAAAATTTTGCCACCAACCCAAGGAAAATTGGACCATAATTTCATTTAATAGGAGATGATTTACCAAAATGACCGAAACCCCAGCTGACATGAAGGTGAATCAAATGTGGCCATCTCACAACTTCAGGTTTCTAAATATACGCTTGAAAAACCATCATTGCCGCGCATGACTAGATTTTATTTTCCTTTTCTCCGAATAAGATATTTGTTGCTGCCAAAAATTGATACCCATCGAACGCAAATATGGTACTTGAGACATGGTGTTAATCCTACACGCATATTGATTACATAACTGATAACGGGTTCGTTAAAGGCTACTGTGCTTTGGACATTGAAATAATTATGTAATTATTGATAAAAAATATAAATGTGATATCAAAATTTAGACGAAAGATTTTTCTATCGAGTGATGTTTTTCCTTTTTCAATAGCTAATGCCCTTTTTATCCCACCGGTATGTAATACCGTGGGATATAGTCATCGCCCTGTCCGTCTGTATGTCCGTCCGTCCGTCCGTCCGTCCGTCCGTCCGTCCGTAATCATTTCGTTTCCGGAGCAGAACTCAAAAACCAGTCCACATATCTTTCTGAAACTTTACATGTGTATTGCCCACCTACTGAAGTGGTGCCTTTTGATATTTTCACATTTCTGAAAATTTTATTTTTTATTATTTCCATGGAAACGGCTCTTATTTGGACTCTGTTCATGAAAGGTTTCGTTTCCGGAGCAGAACTCCAAAACCGGTCCACATATCTTTCTGAAACTTTACATGTGTAAGTGGTGCCTTTTGATATTTTCAAATTTCTGAAAATTTTATTTTTTATTATTTCCATGGAAACGGCTCTTATTTGGACTCTGTTCATGAAAGGTTTCGTTTCCGGAGCAGAACTCCAAAACCGGTCACATATCTTTCTGAAACTTTACATGTGTATTGCCCATCTACTGAAGTGGTGCCTTTTGATATTTTCAAATTTCTGAAAATTTTATTTTTTATTATTTCCATGGAAACGGCTCTTATTTGGACTCTGTTCATGAAAGGTTTCGTTTCCGGAGCAGAACTCCAAAACCGGTCCACATATCTTTCTTAAACTTAACATGTGTATTGCCCACCTACTGAAGTGGTGCCTTTTGATATTTTCACATTTCTGAAAATTTTATTTTTAGCTCATCAGGTCTGAAAGACCCGATGGGCTTATGGCATGGCATGGCGTCCGGCGTCCGTCCGTCCGTCCGTCCGTCCGTCCATCCGTCCGTCCGTCCGTCCATCCGTAAACTTTTCACATTTTCGACTTCTCCTCCAGAACCAATGACTCTAGAGAGCTCAAATTTGATGTGGAGACTCCTTGGCAATTGGGGATTCTAAATTGTAGATTTCATGACCTCATGACCCCAAATGGGGTCACAGGGGTCAAAACCTTAAAAACCTATTTTCATCTTCTTCTCCAGTTCCAAAAGGTCTAGAGAGCTGAAAAGTTGTGTGTAGACTCCTTAGCCAATGAGGATTCTAAATTGTAGGTTTCATGACCTCATGACCCCAATTGGGGTCATAGGGGTCAAAACCTTAAAAACCTATTTTCATCTTCTTCTCCAGTTCCAAAAGGTCTAGAGAGCTTAAAAGTTGTGTGTAGACTCCTTGGCCAATGGGGATTCTAAATTGTAGATTTCATGACCTCATGACCCCAATTGGGGTCACAGGGGTCAAAACCTTAAAAACCTATTTTCATCTTCTTCTCCAGTTCCAAAAGGTATAGAGAGCTAAAAAGTTGTGTGTAGACTCCTTGGCCAGTGGGGATTCTAAATTGTAGATTTCATGACCTCATGACCCCAATTGGGGTCACAGGGGTCAAAACCTTAAAAACCTATTTTCATCTTCTTCTCCAGTTCCAAAAGGTCTAGAGAGCTAAAAAGTTGTGTGTAGACTCCTTGGCCAGTGGGGATTCTAAATTGTAGGTTTGGTTACCCTTTGACCCCAATTGGGGTCACAGGGGTCAAAACCTTAAAAACCTATTTTACTCCATCTTCTCCAGTTCCAAAAGTTCTAGAGAGCTAAAAAGTTGTGTGTAGACTCCTTGGCCAATGAGGATTCTAAATTTTAGGTTTGGTTACCCCTTTGACCCCAATTGGGGTCACAGGGGTCACAACCTTCAAAACCTATTTTCATCTTCTCCTCCAGTTCCAAATGGTCTAGAGAGCTAAAAAGTTGTGTGTAGACTCCTTGGCCAATGGGGATTCAAACTTGTAAATGGGGTCACAGGGGTCAAAACTTTTTTCCATCAAAAGTCTGATGAGCTACAGAGCCCATGGCTCTATTTTTTATTATTTCCATGGAATCGGCTCTTATTTGGACTCTGTTCATGAAAGGATTTGTTTCATATATATAAAACCGGTCCACATATCTTTCTTAAACTTTACATGTGTATTGCCCACCTACTGAAGTGGTG
This sequence comes from Steromphala cineraria, assembly GCA_916613615.1. Taxonomy (NCBI): domain Eukaryota; kingdom Metazoa; phylum Mollusca; class Gastropoda; order Trochida; family Trochidae; genus Steromphala; species Steromphala cineraria. The sequence goes on along the minus strand of OU744722.1, from coordinate 33,032,794 downwards.
CCTTTTGATATTTTCACATTTCTGAAAATTTTATTTTTTATTATTTCCATCGAAACTGCTCTTTTTGGACTCTGTTCATGAACGGTTTCGTTTTATATACATGTATATAAGCTTATACTATTATGAACCTTGCTTGAAAAATTTACAATTATCTTTCAAAGGTTTACATCTTACGATCATGTGGAACCGGTGGGATATGTCATCTTCTGATGACTCTTGTTACATGCGCACTTTACTCCTGAGAGTATAATTACTCCTAGGAGTATTTTTGCTCCTAGGAGTAAAAGTATATTTACTTTACGTTCCATTGGAATTTAAGGACCCTTAAGTATATCATGATTTGCTTACAGTAAAAATATATTTTTTCATAGAAAACTCAATGTGTGAAATGGAAATCTTGAGGCAGAGAAGCATTTAACACAATTTTACCATAGATTTTGTTTGGTCAATCAACTTCTAGTGTAAAAGGAGTGAACGCAGCTGGTTTTCGGTTTTAAAAGAATGACACCAACATAAAAACACCACATTTCCTTCATTAGGAAACATGCTCTCGACAAGTTAAAAAGAATACTCTTGAATATAAGTTATTATTGATGAAAACACAATAATAGTGTTTAAAAACTATATTAATTCAAGTCATTTACCTCAACCTAATCATTCACCTATGATAATACTATAGAAAATGACAGGATACTCACAGGAGTAAAAGTAAATATACTTTTACTTTACCTCTAGGGGTGGAGTATTTAACTCCTAGGAGTAAATATACTCCTGTAAGTAAATCTTTTTTGGGCTGTTTACATGGCAAGTTTACTCCCTGTAAGTATATTTACTCCTAGGAGTAAATATACTCCTAGGAGTAAACGTGCGCATGTAAAAAGGGCTTAAGTTTCATACCAAACCGCATGCAAGTATGAAAATGGGTCTTTAATGATAAGTAATACCTCATAAACTTGTCAATGCTAATTGTAGCTCATGAACTTTCCTTTTGTCAACAAGATAAACATGAGGGTCAGCCTTTCAGCTATGGTTTAAAAATATGCTATTTAGTTTTACACCATTGGTTTAAAAGTAAATTCTGCATTGGTTTAACAATGAGTGCTGAAATTGTAAACAACAATTTCTGAAATGGTTAAAAAAAAAATCTGAAATGGTTAAAAAAAAGTTCTGAAATGGTTTACAATAAGTCCACTACAATGGTTAAACAATACTTTCTGCAATGGTTTAACAAAATGTTTTGCAATGGTTTAACAATAAGTTCTCCAATGATCTATCAATAAGTACTACAATGGTTTATCAATAACTTCTCCAATGGTTTAATAATAAGTTCTAAAAAATGGTTTAACAATTAGTTGGCAAGGATTACCATTGATTGTAGAGCTTAATTAGTTAAGAGGAATAAAGTTCATCATAAAATTCAACATATAGATCTAAGATGTGTGTTTATCATAATCATGATCAAAATATTCAGGGCAAATAGTTCCACATTGACTAATACAGTGTCACTCTGACCTCGGCGCTTATCAAGTATGTAAACAATATATTTTGATTTGTTTACAACCTTTTTGTGGATATTGGACTCAACAGTATCAAAGGTCAAGCTTCAGCAGACTATGTCTGTACTTCCTAGTTTAGAAATTCTGGACTTCTCTTAAGGCATATCTGTTAGTTTTCAGGCATAGTTCTTCATTTTGGAATTGATCAGAATTATTTTTTGTGAGCTGGTCAATTTGAACTATATTTGGACTAAAATCAGTTCAGAATGGATACATTTTGGAATATTTGATGTACCGATAAGTGTGTAAACAGCAACAACAATGGGTTTGAAAATAGTGTTTGCTTGTGTGTGATGTGTAGCCTGTTTGAAAATGGTTTGTGTAATGTTACTGATGATGAAATGGCAAAATCAACAACAACAATGTCGGTACTGATGATGACATCGATGATGTTTTATGCTGCTGATGATGTTGTAATGTCTGGTCTACTGTTCATGCTGGTGATGGTTATGGTAATTATAATCATCTTTATCTTTATAATCATCATCATCATCATCATGCTTTACTTGTTGCCTTTTTGCTCAACTGGCCTGTAAGGCCCGATGGGCTTATGTCATGGCATGGTGTCAGACTTCTTCTCCAGAAGTATAAGGCCTACAAAGCTGAAACTTTGTGCACAGACTCCTTGACTAGAAGGTATTATAATTCCTTGACTAGAAGGGATTCATAAAATTATAGCTTTTGTGGCCCTATGGCCCCTTATAAGGGCCATAGGGGCCACACCCTTAAAACCTATTTTCATCTTCATCTCCAGAAATAAAGGCCCAGAAAGCTGAAACCGTGTGTACAGACTCCTTGACAAGTGAAGATTATTAATTGTAGCTTTGGTGGCCCTGTGGCCCATAATAAGGGCCACACCCCTAAAACCTATTTTCCTCTTTTTGTCAAGGAGCATCAGGCCTAGAAAGCTGAAACATTGTGGGCAGACTCCTAAGATAAATAAGGTGGATTCTTAATTGTACATTTGGTGATAATGTGGCCCCAAGTAGGGGGAAAACCCATTTGCCACACCCTTAAGCACAATTGATATGAAGCCAGATAAGCTACAGAGCCAATGGCTCTATTTTTGATCATTTATGTTGGGATGTTGAAGGAAAAGTCTGTAAATATGATCACTGAAGTTTCTTGTGATGTTACATCTGTAGTGGTTATTGGTTAGACAAAGGCCATGGTGATGGTGTTGACAATGAAGAATGTCAAGATGTTTTTATAACTGATGTACTATGATAGAGCAAATTAAAAAACATTGATGTTAACAATGCAATTAATGATATTGATCATATTTCTTACAACTTTACTGGTGCAGTGGTTAAAAAGAAAAGGCAATGGTTTTGATGCCATTGTTGATGTTACAATGCTATTAATGATATTGATCCTATTTCTTACAATGTTACTGATGCAGTGGTTAAGGAGAAAAGACAAAAATCTTGATGCCAATGTTGATGTTTACAATATTGTTGATAATATTGAGCAAATTCAAGCAATGTTATTGATGTGGTTATTAGAGATAGGGTGACGGTCGTAGGGCAATGAAATGACCTAGAAAATTTTGATAAGGACAATGTACCGGTACATGAAATATGCCTTGTGGGGATAGTAGCATTGTCATTATGCAAGCAATCTAGTTATAACTAGTTGTAATGTTATCGTCCCCTAAGTCCTTATGTTACATCTAGCTACTAACCCACCTGTCCGTGTCATGCATGCGCGGAAATCAGCCAATGAAAAAAGAACTGGCTGATCCCTTTGAATCGGACAGTCTAGTTAATACAAGCTGTTAGAATCGGTCAATCCAGTTAAAACTAGCTGTAATGTTTATTTCCAATTAGTCATACATTAAATGATTGATATTTATGCTCATAATGTGTAAAATGCAATATAAATCCTAACGACGCCCGATTCAAAGAGATCAGCCATTTTTTTTCCCATTGGTTGATTTCAGCGCATGCGCGACACAAACCAGGTGGGTTAGTAGCTAGATGTAACGTAAGGACTTAGGGGACGATAACATTACAGCTAGTTTTAACTAGATTGTAATGCAAGAAACTGGTTTTCAAGGAGTATCACTGGTGTCTGATCTCTCAGTTTTATCAACAAAACAATACAATGATTTACAAATAGTAAAAATAATTTATTGATTTAAGAGATATATACATAATAAATCTGCAAGATTTATTCAGTAACAAATATAAGAGTATCTACAATATCTGGCCTGTCGAGTCATGGATATAACAAATTCATTCAACTTGGACATTCAATGCGCAATAATATCATGAACAGATGGCGATCAGATGTTATCGAATAAAGAAACTTCATGTTTATAGAATATGCTTAAAACAGTTGTTAAAATCTTTTTGGAGTAAAATTAAAGAAGAAACTTTTTTTTGCAAATTTTGCTAGATTAAAACCACTTATCTTATACATTTAACTTAAAAAGCTAAACAGCCAAAATATCACTAAAAATTCCTTCGAGGATTTCATTCAGGAGAAACAATTTCAATGCCAACGGAAACGGCCTTGAACCTTGAGAAAATTTGGAAGATAGAACAGGGGCAATGATGATGTTATCAATGCTGTTAGGAAGTCTATAGATGGTCCATGGATTAACAGAGGAAAGTGAAAATAAAGAATTATTTTGTCCATAATATGTCCTTCTAGAAGTTCATACACAATTCAGACAATGCTGAAGAAAAGTAGCCAATGACTTCCCAATTATCATTTATTTGTCATTTATTATCTTCATATGGCCAAACATCTCATTACTCAACATAATAATCTATAGTCGTGGAAAAAATGTATCAAGTATGAATAAAAAACCGCTGAACTGATGATGATAATGATGAAATGTTGACACATGATGATGGTGATGGTGATGGTGATGGTGATGGTGATGGTGATGATAATGATGGAATGTTGACACATGATGATGGTGATGGTGATGGTGATGGTGATGGTGATGGTGATGGTGATGGTGATGGTGATGGTGATGATAATGATGGAATGTTGACACATGATGATGGTGATGGTGATGGTGATGATAATGAAGGAATGTTGACACATGATGATGCTGCTGCTGCTGACGATGACAATGACAATGATGTTGATGTTGATGTTGATGATGTTGATGTTGATGTTGATGATGGTGATGGTGATGTTGATGTTGATGTTGATGTTGATGTTGATGATGTTGATGATGTTGATGATGTTGATGATGTTGATGATGATGATGAGGATGATGATGATGATGAGGATGAGGATGATGTTGCAGTGGTTGACGGAGGAGGATGAGGGAGACAATCTGTACACGAAGCTGTCGAGGTTGAAGCAGGTGAACAAAGCGTACCTGGAGAAGCAGCAGTGCTACAACAACTACCACGACAAGTATGAATACCTCAACCAGGTATGTAATCTTCCTCAGTATAAATTAAAATTATCTTATTGCAGTGTAAATAAAACTAGCCTCAATATTATCCGTTTCACTCCTATACTGAGTCTAGAAAGGTCTTGTAGAGGGTCGCGTCAGCCAACCTTTTTTGTGATCTATGATCCTCCAACGTTATACCTGAGAAGGCAGACTATTGTGGCTTGGTAAGCTGAGTTCTGATTGGTCAATTCGATACGTGGGCTGACTCGACCCTCTACTAGGCCTTTTTAGACTCAGCATAGGAGTGAAACGGATAATATTCAAAGTAATCCTGCAAAATAGTTCAAAGACATTGTTAGAATTCAGGATATAAATTAACCCCAAGAACCGAGAATAGTACATGTAGAGTTACCTCCCCTTGTAGATCAATGTTACAAAGTTTCTTCACAGAAATAAATCAATATTTGTCACACAATCAGATTAAGGATATGAAATTATTACAGAGTTGATAATACATTTAGAGTAAAACCACATGTAGGAAATGAATTGATAAATGATGTCAATGAAAATCTTTCAATTAATTGTCCACAAAACCACATTTAGGATATGAAATGATATCAGAAGTTGGTAATACATGAAGAGTTAAGCCACATGGAAGAGATACATTTAAGTTCCTTCAAATAAATCTTTCAATAGTTGCCACAAAACCACATTTAGGATATGAAATGATTTTTGTTAATTCATGTAAAATTAAACTACATGTAGTGTTTATAATGATAAACAAAAAACAAGTTTTGAAAGTAAATGTAGAGTTACCTCCCCTGCAGGAGATCCAACGTTGCCACCTCTCGCTGGAGGCAATGGAGAAGATGCGGGTGATGATGGAAGAACAGACAAGTTTACTGCTGGACAACCAGGAACAGCTCACAGCCACAGAACTCAGTCTGTACGTAGAATTGATGTTCTTGGTTCTTAAAGGGGCAGTAGCACGTTTTTTGATAATTTTATATTTTATATTTTACTGATAATTGTAAGTTAATGCTAAATGTATTATATTAACAGTGTCAACAATCTCATTAGACAAGCCAATCATCCATAGTCAGAGGACAAAGTATGAAGATTCACATAAAATCCATTGGCGGCCATTTTGTGTGAACACCTTTAATTCATTTTGTGTAAGAAAAGGAATCGCATGGCTAAATTATACGTTATATTTTTGAACTATTACTGTTCAATTTAGTTAAAATACATTGTTTTTCAATTGGAACCATTTATTTTCATTTTCCTGACATCACCTTATGTTTCCCCTAAAAACGTGCTACTGCCCCTTTGATATTCAAGTACATCTTCCTAGTAAAGCCTTGAACGCCAGTTTCGGAACTGTCAGTTTTCTGCCTTGCTGCCGACCCTTGAGTTTTGTGTGCTTGCTCTCTAGCTTACTTTGAGAGAAAAAAATAGTCCGATCACAAAGTAACTGGAGGTTGCTAACAATCGCCTGTATGAGCGCTGATATCATCTCAGACAAGGTCGGCAACTGACAGTTCTGAAACTGGCGTTTTAGGCTTTGCGTAGGAAGATGATTCAAGTATTTCATGTAGATAAAAGAGCCACTTGGGGGTTGTTTGAATCACATATACCAAATTTTATCAATATTGTCATTTGATCAAGAAGCATCGACTATTGTAGTGAGTATAATTTAAAGGGGCAGTAGCACGTTTTTTGACAATTTCATAAATTTTCACTGTAAATTGAATGTTAATGTTAAGTGTGTTATTTTGACAGTGTCAAAAATCTCATTAGACAAACCAATCATCAATAGTCAGAGGACAAAGTATAAAGATTCACATAAAATCCATTGGCGGTCATTTTATGTGAACACCTTTAATTCATTTTGTGTAAGAAAAATGAATCGCATGGCTAAACTTTATGTTTTATTTTTGAATTATTACTGCTCCATTTAGTTTTAATACATTGTCTTTCAATTGGAACCATTAATTTTCATTTTCTTGACATCATCTTATATTGCCCCTAAAACGTGCTACTGCCCCTTTAAGAGCAAGTCAGTTGAATAGTAACATTAGGATGGTTTGAAGTCGTGATAATAATCGAAAACAGGACAAATTGACACTTGTCAATCAGTCAATTTTTTTTGAAACATATCTAAAGCATGTTATGACAGTTATGAATTGATAATGTTTTATAGGTTATATGATTACTATTCATGTAATTTGGATGTGTACGTTTGACTTTCATGAAGATATATGACAAATTTTCTTTGAAAACAAGAATTTAAGTCATAATTGTCATTAAGTGTTACAATTCATGAAGTTGCTCTTAAAGTGAATTTCATGAAATTGGCTTTGTATGAATGATGTGGTTGTTTGTTGGTTTGGTTGTGATTGTGTTACTCTGTGTAGATGACTTTGGTTGAATGTTTGTATGGAACTGCATCCTGCTACATCAGCGTATATGTCTCCGCGTTGGGCTACAACCTATCCCCTGACCTTTAATTTCTTGGGCTGGTACGGAAATCTGTCTGTTCAGAATAAAAACAAACTCTCAAAAATTGTTAAAACAGCTTCATAAATTATTGGACTTCCAATTGAAAGTATCGGCGATTTTTATGAGCAGCAAATTTCCAAGAAAACAAATAAAATTTTAAGTGACCAATCACATATTCTTTTTTTGGAATATTCTTGGCTACCTTCAGGACGCAGACTGTGCATGCCGACTGGGAGAACAAACAGGTTTCGCTACTCTTTTATTCCAAACAGTGTTCGTTCCTACAATGAGCAGTTTATTGATTAATGTCATATTTCTGTTTTAGTCAAGTGAATGTGAGTGTGACTAAATCGGATGTGTTCATGTTTATTTAGACAAATCTTATGCATAATAATATTATCATGTACATTTAGTTTGCTTTGTTTGTAACTGGAGATCTGTATATATGATGTAAAACAAATTTCCCTTGGGACAATAAAGATATAATCTATTATCTATTATCTATATCCTGCTGTGGTATTCAGGAAAATCAAGCATAAGTGGCAACAGGATGCTCGAACTAAGATTTTTCATGAATTTGGTACCATTTTGCTTGCATCGTGAATTTGTCATGTCATAACATTTTACAACTACAGTACTTACTATTATAACAGTGACATAATTCATGTAAGGAAATTCTTTAAGTTAACTCATAATTTTGAAGTCCAATGAAAGATGTATTTCAATCAACATATCATTACACATTATTTTTCAAAATGAACAGATTTGAACAGAACTTGAAGTACCAACGTTCAAGAAAGGAGAAACTGATTGCCACGTACGAGCGACACAAACAGCTGACTGACGAGATGACCCTTGAGATCAACCAGGCCATCAACGACATGATCACTCTCAGACCAGAGGTCAAGCGATTGGTCAATCAGCGCGAGGAGATGAGGAGGTGACCAATCTGTCCAATCTGTTCAGGCATTTCTATATTTCATAGATCATCCATTTGAAAGCATTTTCTTTATAAGCAAGTAAAATATTCTCTGAAAACAAGCTTAACAGCAAGTCATTCATTAGTAAGATAAGATTTAATCAAATGGAAGGAAAATCAAGCATAAGTGGCAACAGTATGCTCGAGCTAAGATTTTTCATAAATTTGGTACTATTTTGCTTGCATCGTGAATATATCATGTCATAACTTTTTACAACTACAGTACTTACTATTATAATTGTGACATAATTCATGCAGTCATATAGGTTCAATATGCTTGTATGAATAAGACTTTGCAGTATTTTTGACGACAAGCGCCTTGAGCAATCAGGAGTGGATGGATATGCACGCTATAAAAATATTCATGTAATAAAAGTAAAATGTCACAAATCATTGAAATTGCATATACCTGACTTCTGTTTGAATTTTTTCATATCCTTCATAGGAAAAGTAGGAGGATCTGTACCAAAATGTTACTATTCTGTGAACAAAGAAGTTGAATATCCATAAAATCTTCATGCAAAGGAATTAGATCTCAATCTCTCTCCAGGAATGTCCTGAGTGAAGGCCTGAGTCTGGACTTTGTGGACGGTTTACTGGAGGAAGAGAGGGGCGTGTCTCTCTCCCACTACGCAAGAGAGAGCAACTGGCTGGTGGAGTGTGATCGGGGACAGGCAGAGAATCTACTTGCTGGAAAGAGTCACGGGACGTTCCTCGTCAGACCCAAACCTGGATCTAGTCAACATGCCCTGTCTGTCATGTGAGTGTTTTTTGCAAAATAATTCATGTGAGATTATTGCAACTGTCTGATTAAATTTATCATATTCTGGGAATAAAAGTTTAAAATTGTTGATACTGTTGATTTGGGCCTAAGTTATCCAGGGTTAATACTTTTATTCTGCTACCAGAACTTTGATATATAGAAGATATCTGTCTTTTCTTGACTTACACCATTTTTCTGTCATTGAGCGAGGTAAGAAGTCAATATTTATATATATATACAGTAGAACTCGGATATAACGAACTCCAAGGGACCAAAGAATTTAGTTCGCTATATCCGGTGTTCGCTATACGCATATAATTCTAATGATATTTTATAGGGACGGGACTTGAAAATTTGTTCGCTATATCTGTGTTCTACTGTATATAACATGAGTGGTGTTTTTTCTCTGTGCGAATCTCAATATATGTCTAAAGGCGTCAATTTTGTTGTTAAAGGTCTTTTCTTTTTAAGCCAAAAACATTAATAATGTCAACTAGAAACTAACGTTACTTTCCCTTTAGCAGTGTATGAAATTAAATTGGGGATGAGAAAGGAACGCTGCAAGTGTTAAGTACCGTATGCCTCTGTGCTTAAGTATGCCTAGGTAGTTAAGTATACCTAGGTGGTTAAGTATTCCTTTATGGTTAAGTATGCTTGATGGTTAGAGAGCCTGTGGTTAAGTATGCCTTGGTGAATAAATATGCCTCTGTGGTTAAGTATGCCTTGGTGAATAAATATGCCTCTGTGGTTAAGTATGCCTTGGTGAATAAATATGCCTCTGTGGTTAAGTATGCCTTGTTGGATAATTATGCCTCTGTGGTTAAGTATGCCTTGTTGAATAAATATGCCTCTGTGGTTAAGTATGCCTTGTTGAATAAATATGCCTCTGTGGTTAAGTATGCCTTGTTGAATAAATATGCCTCTGTGGTTAAGTATGCCTTGTTGGATAATTATGCCTCTGTGGTTGAGTGTGCCTTGTTGAATAAATATGCCTCTGTGGTTAAGTATGCCTTGTTGGATAATTATGCCTCTGTGGTTAAGTATGGCTGGGTGGATAAGTGTCAGGGTGTTCAACCTCTCTGAGTGTCTCCCTATGTGTGCAGGTGTCGGGATCAGGTGCAGCACTGTATCATCAAGTACAAGGAGGGGCGAGGCTACGGCTTCACCGAGGATCTCTGCCTCTTCTCCTCCCTCTTCGAGCTCGTCATCAAGTACCGCCGCATCTCCCTCTCGGAGCACAACCGCGACGCCGAGGTCACGCTCGTCTACCCTGTTTACTACTACCAGTCAAACCACCCCCCTCGGTGATCTTACAGTTGGGCTTGTGTACTGTTTCATTGATGAATAAGATTCAGGTCATTACGTTTATGTCATGTTTACTATCGTATCTTTAGTTCAATATTGTCTACATAATCTTTTACTATGAGTCCAACCACCTCCCACCTCCCACCTCCTCACGAAAGTTTGGCTTTTGTGAACTATTTCATTGATGAATAAGATTCAGGTCAACACCCTTATGTGATGTTTGGGATCTTAAGTTCAATATCTTAGGCCAGTTGGGCTTGATGTACTATTATATTAATGAATAAGGTTCAGGGCCTCCTTTCACAAGACCCATTAGTCCTTAAGGTAACCGTTGTACCAGGTTAAACAATGGGAGTTAAGGTAAACCTTGTGAAAGGAGGCCCAGGTCAATGATCTTACCTGATGTTTACTAACGTATCCTTAGTTTTGTATCTTCTACTACGAGTCCAAGCATTCCCTCGGTGATGTACTATTTCTGTAATTAATTAGTTAAGATCAAGATTGTAAATCATTTGTTTTAGAGTCTTAGATGATGTTTATTTACTAAATATCCTTAGTTCAATATTGTCTATCCCCCCAGCGATCTTTCTAGTTTTATTCCTTTGTGCAATGAAATGGGCATAAAATTTCATCGATTAAGGTCCATTCTGTACTGATATTCGAATTTTGAAATCGCTGGTACTGGGTACCATTGCTCGATGTAATGTTTTCTTTAGTGCAATATAAACACAGTGATGGATTGAGTTACAGATGGGTGGTGGGTAAATTCATGGGTATTCAAGCTCCCTTTTAAATATTTCATAGATGATCAGTCAAAGTAAACCTAGCCTCCATAATACTTGCTGCACTCCCGATAGCAAAATACAGTAAGAGGTCGGGTCAACCGACCTTTAGGCGACCAATAACCCTCCAATGTTATATGTGCGAAGGCAGCCTATTCTCGCTTGGTAAGCCAAGCCCTGACTGGTCTATTTGATAAGTCGGCTGACACGAGCAGTTACTGCATCTTGCTAGACTCAATATCGGGAGTGTAGCGAGTATTATTGAGACTAGGTTTACTTTGACTGATCATCTATGAAATATTTACACAGATGAACCAATCGGGTGCCTCTATCCCTGGTTCGAGTTTGAAAGCACAGAAATTTAACTATTCATGTAGTAATATTCCAACTTATTGCTAATTAGTGCATTAGAGTTATATTGATAACCAATATGCTTTATGAGTTATGCTCAGGTATAGTATGACATTATGTAAATGGTAAGTGCAACCCATTTCATAGCTTAAAGAGACACAGAGTATGTTGATAGGATCACATATGTCAAATTTTGAAATAGATGTTATTACATCGGAAACCACTAACTGTTACTGAAAATAACAAGTTAAAGGTCAATCAGTACATAAAAGCAAAAATAGAGCCATTCAAAGTCGGGATTTTGATCGAAAACCGGACAATGTGGCTCGAGTGGCGCTCGCAAATTCGCCAAACGTAATTTTGAGACCTTGTCATAATCTGACAGAAAGATATATTTGATTCGATAGTGTTTATTAGGTATTGTAACTAATAGGTAGATTAATTGGATGCATAACTTCGAATATTAAACGTATTTGAGATGTTTTCTTGCTTTTTCCATAAAATCAAGCATTTTAGAGATATTATGCATAAATGGATATATTTGCAAGTCCAGTGATGAGATATGAACTTCAATCAGCTTATTAGATATTTTGTAGCTTATCGAAACCAAATAACATTTTAAGAAAGATACTCTGTGTCACTTTAAAGAGCCACTCAGTTAGACAATGATCGAATGTGCAGATGGTGATAAGGGTGATGGGGGCTCACATGGTTTGCACTCCTTTTGAAATGTTTTGTATCAGTCTGATTGAAATTGACCGTAATCCGAGGAATAAAATTGCAATTTTTTTTTGTCTCTATCGGGGTTCGAACCAGTCTGGATATCCTCTCCGTTTCGGTCTGAATGAACCCAAATCTGTCGCATGTCTCATTGTCTGAGATAAGCTCATCTAACCAATCACAAGGCGGGCAGCAGAAGCTTTTGATATGATGCTAGGGGCAGATAACTCTAGTGTACCATTCGTTATACACAATCGCCGATAAACGCTGTTGAAAATAAGGATGTGATTGGATAGCTTATACTGGGTTTGTCTGCGCTAAACTGGTTACAGCAACATGCGACAGAGATGGGTGCAATCAGACCGAGATGGAGAGGATACACTGAGTGGTTAGGACCCCGATAGAGACAATATTTTTGCTATTTTATACCTTGATATTAAACTGTGTTTTGTATCATATTGCTTTGTAGAATGGGTTAACCCTTTTCCTTCAATATCTCTCAAAAAATAAATGGAATGGTATGTTTTAAGATATCCAATACAACTTCAAATGTTCTTGCAATTAAAATGCATTTTCTTGCATTAAAAACGAATAAGTTTACCTTGGATTAGGATGACATAACATGACATGTTATAACAATTGTATATTTCATAAATTCTATTTATAAAGGAATGAATTTATGTTATAAAGGAAAAGATATTGCAATGAAATAGCAGTCTTTACTTTAAAAATTCATGGTTACAAATTTGATATTTGTATAGCAATAATAATAAATGAGCTCAATTCAAGTAACATGGCAGAATTCTTTTGTAAATGATTTATGTTCTAAATGTGTTATAAAATCGTAAATTGATTTTCCTTATTTCCTTGTTGCTAATTTCAGAAGCAAAGTTACAAAGAGACAAATCAGCAATTTTCTTTACATTCGATACAACAACCATGTTTTCGTTCATCAAATTTGAAATTGAAATTGAATTTTTAAAATTAAATATTGTATAGACTTGTAAATGGCCAGTTGGCAGCTCAGAATTTCATGTTTTGTTTGACCTACCGGGTACATTAGCTATTTTATTCAAATGCTAAGATGAAATCGTGTCATAAATATATTATAATATTACATTTTCTGCATAATTACTAGTGCAACATGTCATCATCGAAGTTCACCAGTGCTCTAGAATTTTTATTTCTAGTACATAAAAATAGCAATGCATAACTTTGATATTAACTTTGGTTATGTCAATTGGAACATTTCATCATCAAAGTCCACTAGTGCTCTGTAAGTATTTACTTACTACTATTTCTGGTAGATGAAAATAGCAATGCGTAACTTTAATATTTCCTTTGTTTTTTCAATTTTGATATTTCATGAAATTATTCCATTGTCATGTAATACATTCTCTCCCTACAGAGGCAACTCAGTCATACCTGAATTAGCCTCTGTTCTATTACTCCTAGATACTGGGGTTCCGGCAGATTGCCCTAGCGGCAAAAAGTTGTAACTTAAAATATCTCCCTTATTTGCGGCTAATGAAAACACATTTTGGATGTCCATGACTTGGGAAGTGACATTAAAAATATTATGTCTTTATGTTTTTTTTCATTTACAGTGTGAGAGGGAAACAGTTTGAAAATCAGATATGGATAGGGTTTTTCTTTAGATAGAAACTGTTTTATAATTGTGAAAATTATTATTTGTTTTATGATAGATTTTATTTTATTAATCAACCAAATAATAACTAATGAGAAGGTAAAAAGTGATGGTTTGTAATAGGAAGAATTACCTCCCTTGGATGTTAAATTTCAACGAAAGCTTTGACGAACCATGCGGAGATGGCCGAGGTTTTGCGAATGACCACTTTCGACGGCGTCGCTGATTGCACAACTAACTTCGATTGCCTCCAATCAGATATCTACCTTTCTACCCCATGTATTAGCCGTAATAGAACAGAGGCTAATTCAGGTATGACTGAGTTGCCTCTGTGGGGAGAGAATGCATGTAATAGTGCTTTGTACATAGTTTACCATTATTAGGAGAGTTGTGGTTGTGATGTCAACTACACCATTTTTGTACAGTCACAACATTATAGCACCAAGAATTTTGTTTGACATGGAAATATGTAAAATATATATAAAAAGATAAATTTTGTCATTAACATGCCAAAAATACAAATGCAAGTTCCTTATAGAAGTCATTTTGAAAGTACCACTTATTTCTTATTGTCAAAGACATTTTGTTCAAGGAAAGCAGATAACGGCAATAGGTTATACAATTTCTCTGTAGTTTGACAATAATGATTTCATATTATCATCTGTATGAGTAGGCCCTGTAAGTAAAGGAACACAAATAAATATTGCTAAAAGGGACAGTCCAATCGGGGTTTTTTTTCGCGGAAACAACTTTAAGAAGTTCTTCCCTGTTTATACTAATATATGATAAGTACATAATCACTCTTCACACTTCACACTTATTTTCATTTAATGGCGGGGGCGGGATAGCGCGTTTGGCTTTGGATCAGGAGGTCCGTGGTTCGAATCCCGCCAGGGGCTCAGCAACTTTGTCTGCAGTAGAGAACTGTTCTACACGCAGTCAGGTTTGGGTGCAATGCTACACTGAATTTCAGTGCAGTACCACCCATGGTTGCTAGTTCCAGCCGATGCTCGCAGGTTTCACTGCAATGCATTGCCACAATAGTGTTGCAGGCTTTCTCCCTGCAATAATACTAGCAGTCGCGATATAAGTGAAATACTCTTGAAAGCGGCGATAAACCCCCTTTCACCTCACCTCACCTCATTTAATGGCTGCCTTACTGGCCAAGCAGCACCTAACAATAACTCACTAACTCATTTATGTTAATGAGGGTAATATTTTAGTTGTTCTCGATTTAACAATTTGACAAAGAATAGAAGGCATCACTGCGTCCTCATGAATTTCGTTTCGACGAAAAATTCCCTGAAAGGACTGTCCCTTTAAGTACAAGATCTATCTGTCCAGTTAATAAATAAATGATATCATAATATGGGAAAAAGGAATTCTATGGACTCTGTTTTATAGATAAGATTGTTTGATATAGATAATAAACATGATATGTATATATGTGTATCATAACGTTAATTGATGCTATTTTGAATTGTCATTTTATTGCGGTTTCAAATTGTATTTGTATATATTTGGCTTTCTGGTATATTTCTGAATATACAATGTACATTTCTTGTTTGCATATGTTGTGTACATTTTCTTAATTGATAATACATTTGTCAATATCTTTGGAATTTAAATTAACTTTAAATTTGATTAATGTGGTACAGAAACAAATTAAAGTTCTATACAAATTATGCTCCTGGGCAAAGCAATATATTTCTGAAGCATATAAAATTGACTGGCGATTAAAAAAATTGTCTTGCATCAAGATAGTATATTTTCACCACATTTTGGTTTGTAACAATCGATGAGTTTACATTTACATTTATTACCGGTACTTTTCTTAGAATGGAATGACAATGAAGAAAACAGGCTCGATTTAAAGAGACAGTCCTATTAGCTTCCGGTTCATGTATTTTTAACGGTTTATGCATTAACCGGATTGACCAACTTGAATTTTGTTTCCAAAAAAAATGCCTTATTAGGACTGTCCCTTTAAAAAGGAACTGATTTTCATGATAATAAGATAAGTAATAAGATGTAAAATTATATTAAGAACATCTAATAATAGATCATAGGTAAAGGTAAAAATAAAACATTTGTTTTTTAAAAATTTATTAACTCCGTAGAAAGTTTCATTTTATTTTGGTTTAAATCTAAATCTTGGGAATTAAATCGACATACCGGTAGTTATAAATTTTATATGATACATCAATCTTTCTAAGCTTAAAGAATTGCCATGTTTTAAACATGTGAAGTATTTTTCAATTATTTTTTTGATGTTGAAATCTTGTATCTTCTATGATATAATCTATATAAACTTTCTCATAATTTATTTTCAATTAGAATTTATCTATAATTAGATATGATATCTTTTGTGAATGAAAAATATATCTCAAATTATGAAAACTGTCCATACTAATGAATCTTTACTTTCAGAATGTATTTTTCCAAATTTTGAATATATTTAAGAAACTTTTATATAATGTTTGTATGGAAATCTTTACTATACTGTTATCAAAACAATGATAGTTTATATCAATAAAATTGTTGATCAAAAACCAATTTGATACGTGTATAACTGAATATTTCATGTTGAATTTGATTTTTCTCCATAGATCCTTATGCTAAGGAAGTTATTTTGAAACCATCGATAATGCATATATATATATATATATTGTATAAAGTGTTACATGTTATATTCAACTACAAGCTAGAATGTTCCTGTTTCTAAAATATTTATTTTGTTGCTATGGTTACTAGGAGAGGATGATTACTATAACATTCCATTGTTACAATTTGTTGTCAGTTATTATTGAAGCTGAAATTGATAATCATTCAATTATGAAAAATTCAACAAAACCAATTGTCTGTTGTTAAATGTTGATCAAACCCATCCCTTCCAAGGGTAGTATACATAGTCATAAAGTGTTGCTTCTCCCCTGTTTAAATAGGGTATAATAGCTTTGGTGATTGTGGAAGATAACAGTTTAATTAATGAATTAAACTGTAAATGGCCACGGTATATCAAAATTTTGCTCTCATTTATGGGGTTCAAATCGGTGCAAAAAGACAACAATTTAAGTATGGTCATAAATCAAATTTTAATCAGGAAACAATAACTGGGATTGGTTTTGAGTATCTTTCAGGGACTTGAAGTACAAAATGAGTCAGTATCACAAATTCAATGCACTTCAATGACAGCTTGAAGTCTTCTCCTATGCCCCTTACCTGACTTCAAAAACGCTCTTGTGGCAATCACTTCCACTCCTCTTGTAATGCCGCTTCATGTATGTTCTGAGGGGGAGGATCCCTGTGTTGTACCAGTCGGCCCAAAATGTCCTAAACATGTTCAAGCGGATTAAGATCCGGGCTCAATACTGGTCATGGGAGGTGTGTCAGGGCATTGTTCTGGATGATCTGCCACAGCTCTCTTGAAAGGAGGAGTCTAGCCCCATAGTTGTTGAAATGGGGCACAACAACAGGTTTAAGGACTTCTCGGATGTAGTGATCTCTTGTCAAGTTAACTTGTCACAAGATCAAGTTTGCAGTCAAACAAGGAAGACCACAAATCCCCGCTGAAATTGATCACAAACTCAAACTGCAACTTTCGGAAATTATGGAGAGTCTGAGCTAAGTGCACGTGCAGCTTGTCACATTTTGGGTTAATAATATCCCTACAAAATCATGATACATTAAAACCTACTACGTAGCAGTCATAAACTTTAATTGGGATGGAGGAGCAATACTTTTTTTACTATGAAAGCTTGTCGAAAAAGGAAATTGTTGAGTAGGTGTCGGTATGTACTATTAAATCTGTTAAAAACTTGTTAAAGGGTTTTTCTAGTATGTTTTCTCCATATCGCCTGAATTACTGTTTTGAGTGACTTTGTTTCACAATGCTCGATGATGTCAATTCACCGTTGTAATGGTGACACCAGCTGTGAAGTCACATGCTTGCCAACGACACTGAATCTATGTCGAAATGTTGCTTTCATAGAATAATGAAGTTTATCATTCATAAGAATTGTCCTAATTGTTCATCGCATCATCCTCTAGAATGCCAATCAAAGAAGTCAAAATCTAATCGCAAATTTGATGTTTACTTATTTGTATAAGTAACTAAAAAAGAAATAGAGTAGATCCAACCAATGTCTGCTTTGTACAAGTTGAAATTAGAGATAAAAGAGTTATCTCCCTTCATCAATTGATTTGTGTATTTTCTTGCATACAGTAAATGAAAACAAAATTGTATCTGAATAGGGCAGTAACACCTTTTTTAAGTAAATAAACTATCAAGAATGAAAATATATGTTGCAATTGCAAGGCAATGTTTTTAAGAAAAAAATGCAGTTTCATTATCAGTTTAAAAAAATAAAAGGTGTTAAAACAAAAATGACCACCACTGCAGTTGTTTTGGCTTGATTCTTGGTGGGTAATGCACAGTGCTTTTCAAGGTGTCTTTTTTTGAAGAATTGCTACACAATTTTGTTCTTAAGAATTTTGAATTTTACGAAGTAGAATTATTGTAATAAATTATAGATCTTACTTTTCTTACTACAATTTTGATGATAATGAATTTGATTTGCTTTTATTTTCATTTATTTTATCCTCATCTAAAAATACCATGACAAATATGAGATCCAAGATTTAAAATAATTCTAGGAGTAAAATTTGAATGTAAATATTTTGATAAAGAAGCATGAATGTTGCATATGCCTAAAATACTATTATTGTATTATACACCATGTTACTTGCAATGTTTGATCTGGCATAGGAGTGAATAAAGTGAATGGCTGTTCTATTAGCTGTTATATCTGTTGAACTGTGTCTTGTGTTTTATGCTTTCTGGATAAAATAGCAATAATCACCTGTGCTATTTACGTTACAGTTGGTAATTAAGAAGTATGTTATCCCTGCCAAAGAAGTAACATATTTTTCTAGCTCATCTGGCCTGAAAAGTTAAACGTAAACTTTGTGAATTTTCGAATTCTTCTCCAGAACCAAAAGCCGTTGAAAGCTGAAACATTGTGTACAGATTCCTTGATAAATTGTAGCTTCGTTGGCCCTGTGGCCGCTAATGAGGTAAATTTGTGTACAGAATCCTTGACTAGTGAGGATTAATAATTGTAGATTTAGTGACCCTGTTGCCCCTACTAAGGAGGGAACCACATTGGCCACACCCTTAAGCAAAACCAAATGTAAAGCCTGATAAGCTACAGAGCCAATGGCTCTATTTTTTAAAAAGTTTACAAGGGGCATAGACATGACCTCAAATCGTTTTTCGGTGCGCGCTTGCAGGCTTTTTCTTTAAGAATGAAAGCCAGATGAAATTCCACTAAAATCATGGAGTATCTTTAAGCTGCAATGTCAACTAAGGATAGAAGAGTTATCTCCCTTAATCAACTTCAGCCAACATTCCAAAAATCTGTTATTGCAATGAAGCGTTAATAAAATCCAGCAAAATGTTATGTATATCTAGTTGCAGGTTTCTTTCTGTACTGGCTGCGTTCAATATATTAAAGAGAGGGCTCAATGGCGACATTTCATAGTAAACTTAATTTGAGGGCATATTTACTTATAAAGATATTTCGGTTGCTCTTAAGCTTGTTCCGACAATTTGGTGAAGAATTTAACAACAGAGAATAATAATGCTAACCATCAATGCTACGAGTGTGGAACGCCCTGTTTTGAATTACAAGGCATTTTTGATAACGCTAATAAGGATTCTTTTTGTAAATTTGTGTATTACCGGTATATATCAAAACGTATATTTTGTCACATATTTGTAAAAAAAAGGACCTTGTCAAATGTGTCACCTCAGAAATACGTTTATTGACATTTATATCTACTGTAGGGTTCCGTTTCTTTTACTTGATTTCGAATGACTTAGCTCTACTTATAGTAATATTAAGTACAACACTTAGATAAACTAAATGTATACAGTAAATGCATTCTTACTTTTTATGCAGCAAGTCTATATTGACTGAAGTAATCACGAAATGAAAAGGCTCAAGAAATCAAATGATGTAAATGAAGATAGTTGTCAATAATTCTAATTGCATTACCGGTATATATTCTTTTGGGGATCATAAGAGATTTTTTTGTCAAATTGAAAATACTTATTTTCACAAAAATGTCACACACAAGGACATATTTGAAATAAATTAATGAAACGGTTATGCATCAGTGACATGTATATCAAAAGGAAACCACTTTGAATTGCATTTCCAAATCACACGACAGGCCACGATTTGATGTCAAGGATTTCTTTGTGCTGAAAGACATAAGTTATTGATGGTATTTACGTTATTGTGCGTTTGTTAGCTCAATTATGTCATGAATGTCACTAATACGCACCAATGAATACTAGAGTTGTTTCCCCTTGACTAGTAAACCGATATTATGTTCACCCTCGATATGCTCTTTTAAATAACTTCCTATTTATCTGGTACATACATGGTTAATCAGTGAGAGAAAAGGTTGTCACATTTTGTATATTCTTGTAAGTGGGAAACATGTCGAGTGTTATATCTTCACATTTGCCATATAAATAGGTTGTGACCAGATGACCAAAACATAAAGAATTTACCATAATTACATTTTGAAACAGCAGAGAGACTGTTAATATCATACAAGCTATGTCAGTATTTCTTCATTCCAATAAAATCTTGAAGGGCAGTAGCACGTTTTAGGGGGAATATTAAGATTAGACATTAACAAATGTTTCGACGAAAAATAGATTCGAACTGGCTATCTTTTGTCAAAATAAAAAGACATGAAATTAGAGTAAACTTTTTATGATGGGAGTTCTTTTATCATCTTCAGAATCTGTGAAAACGGCGTCGAGAGTGACATTTGCCATGCTGTCAATGTTTGTAAGTTTGTACATTTCAGCGAGTTGCACGTGCAGCACGACTTTGTAAGATCGTTGATAGCCAATGATAATCAAGTACGCCGTTATTTTCTAAAAGGGGAGTCGTAAACACTATATAACATCTATTCATTTGGCATTATTTTACAAACATTGTTTTCTCTTTGATATAGTGTTCAAACAGTAAACATTGTTTGCTCTTTGATATGATGTTCAACCAGTTAATAAAATACTTAGTGACCTTGACCGCGGGTAGTCTGGTTCAAGTTGGATTAGCCTTCGTAATACCATTCTGGACTCATGACAGGATTTATGAAAGCCTTAAAGGTCCTTGCTTAGACTAACCTAAAGTGTCTTTTGAAAAAAAGATTAATGACTGTAATTATTTAAGATATATAAGGAATCCTGAACACTACTTTATTTTAGGATATTTCTGAGACCATTAGCCTTGTAAGTATTGTTTTAATCCTTGGAATCTAGGATCTGGATGAAGGAGTAAATTTGGTTGATCTAGGATCTGCATGAAGGAGTACATTTGATTGATCTAGGATCTGCATGAAGGAGTACATTTGGTTGATCTAGGATCTGCATGAAGGAGTACATTTGGTTGATCTAGGATCTGCATTTGGTTGATCTAGGATCTGCATGAAGGAGTACATTTGGTTGATCTAGGATCTGCATGAAGGAGTGCATTTGGTTGTTCTAGGATCTGCATGAAGGAGTACATTTGGTTGATCTAGGATCTGCATGAAGGGGGACATTTGGTTGATCTAGGATCTGCATGAAGGAGTACATTTGGTTGATCTAGGATCTGCATGAAGGAGTACATTTGGTTGATCTAGGATCTGCATGAATGAGTACATTTGGTTGATCTAGGATCTGCATGAAGGAGTACATTTGGTTGATCTAGGATCTGCATGAAGGAGTACATTTGGTTGATCTAGGATCTGCATGAAGGAGTACATTTGGTTGATCTAGGATCTGCATGAAGGAGTACATTTGGCTGATCTAGGATCTGCATGAAGGAGTACATTTGGTTGATCTAGGATCTGCATGAAGGAGTACATTTGGTTGATCTAGGATCTGCATGAAGGAGTACATTTGGTTGATCTAGGATCTGCATGAAGGAGTACATTTGGTTGATAATATTCCACTTTTTCTTGAGCAGGAATTGGCTCTACTAATGCCAGATTAGGTCAACATCCTTATCAGAGTCCAATGTCCAGCTTCAATCGCGGTTTTGACACAGATTTACACTTGGCAGATCGTTTGATCACGTCCTGAGCGGATGTTGTACTGAGTTCTAAGGGTGGACTTTGTACATTGAACAATATGATTAAAAGTTAAATTAAACATAATTAAATCACACTACGCACTGGCCTTTACCGATAACGTATCGTAATTGGCGACTATTTATAAATCTAAAACCTACATACATGGTTCATTTTAAGTATATCAAACACACATATTTTTTTAATTTCATGAAAATCCAAAATTTATCTTTTCTTTCAATTCTGTAGGAATGTGTATCAGATATTTCTACTTGCTTGTTACAAACAAATCTAAAAAAAAGTTCTATTACAGGAGGTCTTTGAAGAGATCTACGAGAATTTGTTAAAGGGTCTTTTGTGGTTTACGAATTCATACATGACACATGATTTGTCCCATTTTAACCATTGTTAATTATATATTTCAGCGAAGGCAATGCAAGAACTGAATTACTTTCCCTTCATCTTACATTACCATATAGGTTTCAGTAGACAGACAAAATGTTATCTTATCAAGAATATACTTGTCTACACTTTACAAATTCTGTATTGCAAAGAGAGGCGAAATTTTGTTGTAGTTTTCTATCTTACCATGAAGGTGAAACTGCATATTTCCAGAAAGAATATATTCATATATTATCAAATGTAAAATTGTATGTACTTCATCATACCTACTTCTAATTTGGATTATTTTGGTACCTATATAATGACAATACATGTCTAAAATGAAAAGAAAACGCAGCTATATAAAGAGAATCTAAAAATATCTGACCTCAACATGCCTCCTTTCTATTCTATCATGACGTCATGTCTGTGAGATAGACATACTTATCATGATTGATCCAAGGAGTTCACTCACCTGTATAGAATGTCAAGAGGTGCGATTTTCAATTTTTTTATAAACCCCAAAATATGTCTATCAAAGTTTATGAAATTGAGAACCTGTTTTTCATTAAAAGTTGCAAAATCAGGTTATAGATACTGGACAAAAAAAGTTATTGATAATGAAAAATCATGATTAATATTTCATCAGATGGTCAATTATGAAATTTATTCATATTCATATTTCATATTTTTCATTTATCCCTAATCATTTCAGTATATACATGTAACCGTAGAACAAACTTTTGTACTTAACGTTCATTAACATACTGTTAACATACTGTTAACATACTGTTAATCATGCCAAAACTGATTTTCTGATTGCGTTCAAGATGTGTTTTTACAAAACACAAAAGTCCAATGCTCATGATTCGGTATTACTACTTTTGGAAGTGACATGGTATATAACTTTTTTGGACTCATAAACATTAATATGTTTTCAATAAATATAAAGTTTAACTTGTAAAGGAGAAATAATCTCCAAATTATTTGTCCAATATATCAAATCAATGCATTGCAAAATAAGAGCTGAGAGCAAGGCCTTCTTATCGTTCTTATAAATGTCTATTTTATCGAGTTCATTCACCTAGACTAAAAGATTATACAACGCTGAAGTTATTCATTGCACTTTTGTAGAAATACCTAGCACGTTGATTCGTCAAGGTAGGGTTATACTAACGGGGTTCATACCCAGAGGGTGCGAAACTAATTCATTGACTTTTGATACGGTCAGAATGTTCCATGACAAAACAAGGCTTGGTTGTATAGACATTAATTTCAATTACAAATATGGAAAATAAATATCGACAATTAAAGAAGACAAAGGTAAATTAATGGATATTTCAACAAAAATACAAAATCGATGGTTTGTCCATGACTGTATAATGTATGCCACTTTTCCAAACCTTCCAGCGTCTGTATCCATAATTTTATTATCCATGACTTTCCAGGTTTCAATGAACCCTGTTTTGATGAGGTTTCTTAGCCTTTTCAGCGAAATAACGATTTGCCTTAGCTCATGATTGGAAATAAAGTTGTATCGTGAAAGTATCGTATACTTATTAAATGATCTCCTACACTACCATCAAGAAAGCTAGATGTCTTATGAAAGTCCAGGCTACTGTGCGATGCCTTAGAGAGAAGATTTGAAACTCGTTACAACAAAAATATCTTAAATGTACATGAAACTACGATTTAGGCGATCAGCTTTTGACCCAACGTTATTATCATCATATTTTGGATACATCTAATCAGGGAAAAGAGTATATATATAAAGCAAAAACAGTTTTATTTATTCATGTTAACTATAAATGATTTTTGATTCATAATATGAACTCATCTGACAGATAAGGCATTAGCCTACTTAAATGGAATCTACATATTCAATTATCTTCAGCATTTTGTGGCAATCTTTGATGGTCATGAGTGTTACGACAAATCTTGACATTCGGTCACATGGAACTTTATGGTTTATCGTTATGAGAAATATCTCTCTAGTTGATCACGTATACGTTGAGTAAATATTACTCATGACTTGTCGATCAGAAAGAATGCAATTGGTTAATGAGTTATTGTTTAACGCTGCTTGGGCAATATTTCACCCATTAGCGGCGGGGCAATTGGTTAAAGGGGGTCTGCAACCCGAATTTTTAACTTCCAGAGTTTTATTAGCAGCGCCCCGAAAGAGTCGTAAATGCTTGGTAGGGAAGACATCGTTTGGTTACGAACCGCTTACAGCTGACAGCCAGTACCAAGTTTGTGTCATGTGAACCCCCTTATACCCATCTGGATGCTCTCATTAACAATGGTCAACTAGATTAGCGTTTGCGGGATACCGCAAAGGCAGAGCAGCCCCGGAACTTGGGGTTTCGCCTTACCCTGTTCCGCCTTTTACAGGCCTCACCAAATTCAGAATTTTTTCGTGACCTTGACCTTTGACACTCAAGGTCACACAATCAATGAACACATTTCATTGAGTATAACATTATTGTAATGAAATAAAGTGTTAAAAATTAAATTAATCCATTTTCTCCATATATGTTGACCTTGCTGTGACCTTGACCTTCGACAGTTCGTACCCAAATCTTTTTGATATTTTGTACTTCTCAAGAGATAATATATACAAAATCTAAACTTCATAGCACAAAAACTTTTCAAGTTATTGTGTTTACAAGGAATTGCAATAACTCATATCTCATGACCTTGACCTTTGACCTTCAAGGTGACACAATAATTGAAGACTTTTTATTGAGTATAACAATCATGCATTGATTAAAAGTGATCATAGTTAAAATTAAGCATTTTCGCTAAACCATGCTTAAGTCATGACCTTGCTGTGACCTTGACCTTTGACGGATTGTAGCCGAAACCTTTTCAAAATTTTTTACTTTTCCAAGGATGATATATACCAAGTTAGAGCTTCATAGCACAAAAACTTTTCAAGTTACCGTGTTTACAAAGAATTTTGCAGTGATTTTATAACTCGTGACCTTGACCTTTGAACTTGAAAGTGAACATGTCATAATGATTCCCTGGAAGTATTAACATTTAGACATGATCATGAGTTCTGAAAAGCTAAATGGGATAAAGTTATACCCAAATTTAGTGCATTTTGTAAAAACTCATATCTCATGACCTTGACCTTTGACCTTCAGGGTCACACAATCATTGAACACTTTTTATTGAGTATAACAATCATGTATTGATTAAAAGTGTTCATAGTTAAAATAAAGCATCTTCGCTTAAACATGCTTACGTCATGACCTTGCTGTGACCTTGACCTTTGACGGATTGTAGCTAAAACCTTTTCAATTTTTTTTACTTTTCCAAGGATGATATATACCAAGTTAGAGCTTCATAGCACAAAAACTTTTCAAGTTATCGCGTTTACAAGGAATTCTTAGAGTGAATACATATCTCGTGACCTTGACCTTTGACCTTGATAGTGAACGTGTCAAAATCCTTACCCCCGAGGTATGAGTAATAAGGTATGAATAAGAGTTCTGGAAAGCTTAGTGGAAAAATAGAGCCATTGGCTCTGTAGCTCATCAGGCATCATATCAAGTTTGCTTTATACAGGCAAGATGAGCTAAAAATGAAACTGATCTTACCTATTGCAAGAAAACCTATAAAAATATTACAAAACAAATGTATTATTATTCAACACTTTTTAGATCGCCAAAATCAGACACTGAAAGAAGTCCACACTAAAATATCCAAGGAGAAATAAATTTGCCATAGACTGTCATCTAATGGAGAAAAATAGGTTTTTAAGATTGTGACCCCTGTGACCCTATTTGGGGTCATGGGGTCACAAAAACCTACAGTTTAGAATCCCAATTGGCCAAGGAGTCTACATGCAGTCTTTCAGCTCAATAGACCTTTAGGAGCTAAAGATGATGAAAATAGGTTTTTAAGGTTGTGACCCCTGTGACCCTATTTGGGGTCATGGGGTCACGAAATCTACAATTTAGAATCCCCATTGGCCAAAGAGTCTGCACATATAATTTCAGCTCTCTAGACCTTTTAGAACTGGAGAAGAAGATGAAAATAGGTTTTTAAGGTTGTGACCCCTGTGACCCTATTTGGGGTCACAGGTTCACCAAAGTTACAAATTAGAATCCCCATTGTCCAAGGAGTCTGCACATATCACTATCAACTCTCTAGTCCTTTTAGAACTGGAGAAGAAGATGAAATAGGTTTTTAAGGTTGTGACCCCTGTGACCCTATTTGGGGTCATGGAGTCACGAAATCTACAATTTAGAATCCCCATTGTCCAAGGAGTCTGCACATATAATTTTTAACTCTCTACTCCTTCTGGAACTGGAGAAGAAGATGAAAATAGGTTTTTAAAGTTGTGACCCCTGTGACCCTATTTGGGGTCATAGGGTCACCAAAGTTACAAATTAGAATCTCCATTGTCCAAGGAGTCTGCACATATAATTTTTAACTCTCTACTCCTTTTGGAACTGGAGAAGAAGATGAAAATAGGTATTTAAGGTTGTGACCCCTGTGACCCTATTTGGGGTCACAGGGTCACCAAAGTTACAAATTGGAATCCCCATTGGCCAAGGAGTCTGCACATATCATTTTTAACTCTCTAGTCCTTTTGGAACTGGAGAAGAAGATGAAAATAGGTTTTTAAAGTTGTGACCCCTGTGACCCTATTTGGGGTCACAGGGTCACCAAAGTTACAAATTAGAATCTCCATTGTCCAAGGAGTCTGCACATATAATTTTTAACTCTCTACTCCTTTTGGAACTGGAGAAGAAGATGAAAATAGGTATTTAAGGTTGTGACCCCTGTGACCCTATTTGGGGTCACAGGGTCACCAAAGTTACAAATTGGAATCCCCATTGGCCAAGGAGTCTGCACATATCATTTTTAACTCTCTAGTCCTTCTGGAACTGGAGAAGAAGATGAAAATAGGTATTTAAGGTTGTGACCCCTGTGACCCTTTTTGGGGTCACAGGGTCACCAAAGTTACAAATTGGAATCCCCATTGGCCAAGGAGTCTGCACATATCATTTTTAACTCTCTAGTCCTTTTGGAACTGGAGAAGAAGATGAAAATAGGTATTTAAGGTTGTGACCCCTGTGACTCTATTTGGGGTCACAGGGTCACCAAAGTTACAAATTGGAATCCCCATTGTCCAAGGAGTCTGCACATATAATTTTTAACCCTCTACTCCTTTTGGAACTGGAGAAGAAGATGAAAATAGGTATTTAAAGTTGTGACCCCTGTGACCCTATTTGGGGTCACAGGGTCACCAAAGTTACAAATTAGAATCTCCATATGCTAAGGTACTTGTACACAAAATTTCAGCTCTCTAATGTGTATGGTTCATGAGGAGAAGTCGAAAGTGTCAAAAGTTTACGGACGGACGACGGACGGACGACGGACGACGGACGGACGCCGGACGACGGGCCATGCCATAAGCCCATCTGGACTTTCAGTCCTGATGAGCTAAAAAAGTTATAGCTAGTAGTACGAGTGCGGCGGCGGCGGCGGCGATGGAAACTTCACAAAAACTAAGGACGGGGCTGCTAATTAGGTTTTACTAGCTAGGTTGTTGATTCCCTTTAAAACTAAGTTGAGATGCTTTATATTTGCTATAAAAATTAAAACTTCAAAGTATCACCATTGAAGTCCAGGAGAGAATGGTTTGTAAAGACTAACCACAAATAACAACTAGTTAAAAAGAACACTGAATCGGAGATGTCATGTAGGTGAGGTGATGTGGGGTTTATCGCCGCTTTCAAGAGTATTTCACTTATATCGTGGCTGATAGTATTATTGCAGGGAGAAAGCCCGCAACACTATAGTGGCTATGCATTCCGGTGAAACCTGCGAGCCTCGGCTGGAACCATGAGTGGTACTGCACTGAAATTCATTGAAGCATTGCACCCAAACCTGACTGCGTGTAGAACAGTTCTCTACTGCAGACAAAGTTGCCGAGCCCCTGGCAGGATTCAGATGTTATATATGTCAATGAATAACATTTGAAATATAACACCATAATCTTGCTAGCTCGGTGCTAGTCTGTTAGTCTCAAACTTAAAGACTCAGAAATAAAATGCTCAATAAAACTAAAATTTGAAAAAAATTGAAATGAGCTCTCAAGGTTTCTTATAGACTTGATAAGACTTTTTATCTTATTTTAGGGTCTGGCTCACAGACTACTAGCCTAAAATAAGATGAAAGCCAATGCGAATCTTTGACAATACTTGAGATTTTAATTTCTTATAATTCAGTCTCCTTTACAATTTCTTCAAATTTTAAATTGACCATATTTTATTTCAGTCTTATGTTAGACTAACTCTGCGCTAATTACTAAGCGAGTGAATTTCTCATACATATACATGTAATTGAATAAACAAGAAAAGACATGTAGAGTTTAGAGTTTATTGAGAAAGCTGGCATGGCCGATATATGTACAAATATTGTCATATAAAGAGGCGAGTTTTCTGTACAATGAAGATATCAGAAGGCACGATGGCGGGGCAATCCATTAGAAGGAAAAGCAATAAACACCAAAATTCAACGAAACATTACCCAAAGCACACATTCCTATGTTAAATATTCAATTTGGTCTAATAATTAATTTTCTCTTTTATACCAATTTCATTGTTATGTCAATACCATTCAGAGTCTGTTTACAAACTTTAAATCTGATGTCCCTGTTTCGTTAAACGATTAAATATAATATATTTAATAAATAATTTCAGGGGTATTTGCAAACATCATTTTTCTTTGCGTTTTTCAGATTGGGAATTTTTTTATATGTATTGTCCATTTATCTGATATTACAAAAAGGCATAAAAAGAATAAGTATCATATTGAAAGATATTTCCATTTCATTGTTTACAGTACAAGTCAACAAGTAATAAATTAAATCATTTACTAGAAGTGAGTAATTAAATCAGGGACACAGGACTGTGTTGTAGACCCTATGTTGTAAGAGCTATAATCATTATTCGATATAATTTTGACCGCAAATGTTGAAAAACGTTGCATATCCCTTCAACATAATTTGATACCATCTGCATATATATATATATCAACAAATGGAATACAATCATAATTTAAGTATTGTCATCATTTCAAAAAAGGAATTTCATCATAAGCAGAAAATGAAAAACAAAGCATTCAAAAGGACCATGAATAAACGAGAAATAATATCCAATGATGACAAGACGACATATCAAAATAAACTTATACAGTGTGCATACAAAGGGCGATAACTCTGTTCAAGGCACATGAAATGTTAAGTATTTCGAAAATAATGAAGGCAATGATTTGATCACGTGATAAAGGCAATGAATGTTTTCTTCCCTGGACGCATAATAATGGACGCAACATTTTCTTAAAGATACTTATGAAAATATATTTCGACGGAATGTAACCAACGAACAATAACAAGTGTTTGCCTGAACAGTATACAGTTGGCTATGGTATAACTATGGAAGGTTGGTCCCTTGCAAAGGCTTTCTCTCAAAAATGGACAACTGTAGTAAATATATATTCATATATATACCCTTTTGAAAAAAATGGAATATTGATTTAAGGTCTTCATTGTATTTCTCATGATCGGAATTAACATTGGTCCTTTCCATGACACCTATTGTCAATCACATGTGAAATCATTTAT
Organism: Steromphala cineraria; assembly: GCA_916613615.1. Taxonomy (NCBI): domain Eukaryota; kingdom Metazoa; phylum Mollusca; class Gastropoda; order Trochida; family Trochidae; genus Steromphala; species Steromphala cineraria. The sequence continues at coordinate 33,002,659 of OU744722.1, read as the reverse complement.
GAAAAATACACTTGATTTTAACGTTGAAGAGGAAACGTTTATCGCAGGTACCTGAAACACCTGTATAAGGTAGATCAGATATACTTTGAACACATGAAAAATTGTAAAAAAATATTTAGTCTATGATCAATCATATAAAGAAATCATTCATCAAATTTACTTTGAAATCCAAAACAATTAAAACAGTTATCAAATCATTAAAGTAAACGTTCTTCTATTTAAACTTTTAACATCAAAACTTTAAATGAGGAAATAAATTTATCATTACGATAATGGTAAATATTTACACTTATGTAATTCATCTCTTTAGTTTTGCTGCAATTTGATCATGTTCATAGTCATGTTATCAAATACTGTAATGCCTTGGGGTTGTCATATTAAATTTGACAACATGGCAATATATATATCTGTTCACCGTTTTTATAGTTTATGAATATATTCGGTAGACCAACATATCTACATATCCTCTTTCACCTATGTACACATATTAATGTAACAACCAATACTCATGGTTTCAGATACAAATCAAGTAGTCACCACATCCCATTTCCTCTGGGTATACTTTCACTTCCAACTCATTATGAACATAACGTATTTGTCAAACTCAAATCCTTTACTTTAGGAATATATACAAAGGCATTAAATGCCACAGAGATCAAGGCCAAGGTCGTTACGTTGCCTGTAGATGGCGCTTTCGGCTCACGTCGACCTTGACATTGTGCTGAGATCAAAATGCACGAATAATCCGACTAGGCTAACAAGGAGTTCTCTCCCTTTATAGTTTGATGCTCTTATGCAGTTGTATGATCTTGCGAGGATAGCAATACTGCTTAAGCTTGGGTACATATCCCGATTGGCGAAAAGCATTTTCTTGCACTACTGCCAATAATGTTCAGTCCTCAATAGTGTGAGCACGATGCCATCTTGCATAAAGAAAGCTCAAACATCCATATTCTTCTTTTATGGGATATGGTTGTTTATCACATAAGACGAGCTCCTGTGTTTCAGGAAACTTAAAGAAACTTCATCACACACCATGCACGGCCAGTTCTTTTCCTTCAGACATCGTAGATATTTGATGTTTTCATTGTCCACTTCTGGTTCATGGAACCGGAAGTTGCAACTTTTGGTATGAATAATTTCCTTATAGCACCGTAGCCATGGAAACTGAAGACACCGATACACCTCTTGGGGATCACCAAAACTTGAATGCCGGGGAAGGAATAACCTTTGGTTTAAATTTCAGCACCTTCAATGTCAACTAGATTTTTGAGCATTGTTTTGGCAAACAGCATTCTTTCGATTATCTCCCCTCGGCAGCCATCTTGGATGATGTGAACTACACTGAAAGTCTTGGCAAGGCGTTCTGGGTCAATGAATGTCACCAGGTAGTCGTTGTTATGGTAACTCAAAATTATCTTGGTGTGGTCATCGAAGAAATTGACCTGGAATAAAAGAATAAAGCATATTAAAATCCATCGTTTTCTTAAACGTCACTCGATTTCATCAACGTAAACATTCATCACCTACGTCATAATGCAAAATAAGGACAAAACCCATTAGAGGAAACGATAATCGAAAACATTTACATACATATATTCGAACAACTAAAGTAAAAAACTACTAGGATATCATTAACGTTAACGTTACTAGAATGTGACTAGTCAAGAAAGACGGTTTCAAAGAAATTAATCAATTCATTTAAAGCTGTACAGGTGTTATAAAACTTTTCTAAGTAACATACCTGTAGCGTCCCATCACTCAGGTAGAGCACGATCGCCTTGGTGGTCCGGAACCATTTCTTCAGATAGAGACTTCCGGACCAAGATCTCGCCAGACGAAGATTAGCGAGATCTCCGCCCTGAATGAGATGTTCGTCCATGTAACGTGCAAAGTACTGAAGTAACGTCGTTTTGCGCTCCAGCTCGTTGGGGATCATTTCAGTGGAAAACGTGGACAGTTTGCCGGTCATGTCATAATACTGGACAGCTCTGTGAAGAAATAAAACACGCTTTTAAAATATTGATTAAAGACATTTTTCTCAGAAAAATGACAGTTTATCTCAAAATAAAAAGTAAATTATTTCTTGTTGCACTATGCATAAGAATGATTTCAAAACGAGGGTTTAAACTCGTTGGTGGCCTGTTGTTCGTTTATGGAGCGAAGTTGCTTACTTAAAACTGCTGTTCAACTAACTATTTCACAGACCACTTATGGATAAGCTCATTGCTTATTGATTTTGTACAAGGATAGTTCATTGCTAATTGAACAATGATTGTGAACATTCTTGTTAAAATTGTCCAGCGACAAAGAACTCTTGCACTATTAAACTGATGTATGTTTGAATGTACAAACGATCTAAATATCATTAACAAGCAATCTTAAATTTAGAAGAAACTAAATCTTTATTTCATTTCTCAATTTTACTTGCTATATAAATTTTGTCATTTTGAAAGCTAAGGAAAGGTTTTTAAATTAGTATCACTCGATTTTATCCAGGGGAAAGTATGCTTCCGATATCAACGTTTTTAAAAGTCAGTAAACGAATTTATGTAAATATGTATATTTACAACAATCATGAAAAGCCCACGTGTTAGTCTCACACTTTTAAAACAATATACTGAATCAATCGATTTTGATATGCATAATGTGTCTAAATCTCTCTTGCTAAATTATACAGTATTCGGGTACTGCGCACAACTAGTCGCAGCTGTCACTACATTGCTGATGCGAGTGTTTATCGATTGGTTTAGCCTTGTATGGAAGGTATCATTACAAGGGGTTACCGGGTGCGTGCCACACCAGGGCAATAAAAACGAGCTTTTGAAAGATAAAACGCTGATCCCATAAAAACAACTGTGTTCAGGAGTTTTACCAATACAAGCTCCGCCGCAGGGTTAACAAACAAAGTGACACTGTGACGAGCTCTCGTGTTAACGCGACCTCGAGGATACGGGTTGATGACGTCAGAGACATACCACTCGTGCAGTTATAATTTTTACATTAAACACAGCTTTGAACTGGAGATTATTATTTGGGTTGATGAATTGATGTCGTAATGATCATGATTCGATGCGGGTGCAGGGACCTCCAAGCAAGGCTGATTAATTGTCAATCATTAAATAATCAGGCCTATTTTACATAAATCATGCGATGCAGATTAATTATATTTGAACAGTACTTCAAATTAACAAATTACTTCAATTTCCTTTCAGAAAATCACGCAACTTCTTAATTGGACTTTTTGCAAGTTAATAATTTCAATGTTCAGCCTTCGGTGGAAAGTTTGAAACTAGATGTTTTATTTATCATTCTGATCGACCAATCATTTCATCCTCAAACGTCATAAACATATATTTCTCTCCTGTCCCGACATAAGTAGGCGAAGAAAAAATTATCGAAGGAGAAAGCACATACTCTGACACTGAGTATTTCACAAGAAAGAAGTTGTTCAACCAAATTTACACTGAAACATTGTCAACTCACAAAAAAAGAAAGATGGCCTCTTCATTACCTATAAATCTTCTTTTATTTTAACTGAGAAGATGTTATAACCAAAAAACAATTCAAGTATCTTTAACATCAGGGCCGGTATTAATAAAGCTTCTAAGAATTTTCTTAGTTTTATACTTAAGATTTCTTAAGAATTCTTATAAGGCCTAAGAAAATTCTTAAAAGCTTTATGAATACCGACCCAGGAGAATAGAGCATCTTACTAACCTGCCGTCAGGGGCGAGGAGAATACGTGACGTATCGTTGAAGAGGACTCCAATGGCGTCGTTGGAGAGCTGGAAGCCGAATCCATACTTGTTGCTGTAGTCCACCCACTTGGTGACCCACATCACCCCACTGTCTATCAGGGGGGTCGGGTTGTGCTCCACCTCAACTGTGAACATAAGGATATTGTGAACTGGTGAACACTTTTGTTGAAAAAATGATGTCAGTAACATCCTTGCGAGACGATGGAAGACATACGTATCTGTGAATGTCGAGGCAAAATATGACTCATCAATACTCTTCTAAAAAAGGTTTATCCTCTTATAAATAAAAACTAATGAATAAATACTATTGCAGCTCAAACCCTGTTAACAAATAATTTTGAAGTTATGTAAAATACGATCTTAGAACATCATCCTTTTCCATAAAGAAATTAACCATTCTTCGTCTTCTTACATTCAATACATTATATATTTCTAACAGAACGTTAACGTCTGCTGACTCACTCATAACATTGAAATTATGAAAATGCCAGTTCTGAAACATTCTTAGTTTTCATCGTTAATATCTGGTGAATGTCTCTTTTTAAATAATGTATACTCTTTTAATCATCATGTGGTCAGTTGAATCTAATGAAAAAATGTTATTGTGAAGTTAAGGGACCAACCTTTGGGCATGTGATCCAGACACGTGACCAACACGTCGAGGAGAGTCACAGCTGAACGTGGGTTTGGTGATGGTGCTGAAATATTAATATTGTTCTGTAAATATGGAGGTCATTACACCTTCAAAACAATAACAAGCATTTATCTGTGTTTTATCTATTTTCAAAATACGGTAACTATAAAATAATTCTAATCGAAACGTAACCTTGCACCTGCGTTATTCTATAAGTAACTATGTGACAGGAATCGTAAATCAAGTTATCACAATAAGTTTTAATGGCGCATCGAAAAAAAACCAAGGACACCTATGTCATAACAAAAAGAAAAAGAGAAAAAGAAAATTATTTTATTTCAGTGTCTCATAACTCACCCCTGTGTTGAGGCGGCGAATCAGATCGGTCCATTGAGATGACGTCAACAATGACCTCTTTGACGGCCGTCTTCACCGCGGGACTAACGTCAGTCACCATTTGCTGGTCACGTGTTGGTGTCAGGGGTGGACGCTCATACACCAGCTGTAACAAATATTTGAAATTAGAAAATTTAAACTTTGAATATTATGTTAGATAGCCTTTAAATTTCAGGTTCTATTTTAAACACCGCTGATGGCTGAAATACTGCCCAAGCGGAGTTAAACTCAAACTCATCAACTCAATTTTCCATTGAAACATTTACCTTTAATTTCCATTTTTGAAATGTTTAAATGTATCAAAACTTTAAGTTATCTAGTAAATAATTGTGTTCCGTTATAAAATATTTCCTGCTTTTACGTCTGTAATAATACTTTGTCCTTTTTGTAAATGCTTCTATGAATGGTAATGAAACTGTAAGTGCCGACCTTATGCCAGAACGCTCAACCAAAAATGAAATGTCAACACTCGGTTACTTAACAGATTAACTGTTCCAACTTTGTTAAGGCATTAAGATGAAAACAAGGAAAAGTCATCAGATCATTTATTGTTAATACACATTTATTAATATATATGTTTCCTTACAACTTCAGTTTTACTCTTTGAAAATCAGTTTTATATTCTCCACTTAACCAAGGCATTAGCTTACATGGGAGGTATTGCATAAAGCGATAATCCACCAACTCTTGCCATAAGCATGTGATATGGGTCACCCCAGGGCTCTATACTTAGTCCCTTTCTATTTACTTAAAGATCGACACCTGCACGACAAGAATGTTGACTGCAGTCCCTTTCATTGATTACTGGGCGCTCAAAGAGAGATTGTGTCAGAGGGAATGTATCACTTCAGTTCGAAGGTCTGCATGTCTGCTTTTAGCATATCTTAAATCCAAGGGGAAATAACTCTAAACTTGCCTCGCCGTCTCTGTCGGCCATGATGGTTTCTCCTGGTGGTCCTTTCAGTTGAATCTGACTAAGGGCATTGCCCAGTTTTCCCATGGCATCGTTCTTTGTATCTGGGACTGCATAGGAGAGTGGTCTGAAAATAAAGAATAAACAAGGATAAGATAACATCTAATGTATAATTCTCACAATTATGGAACCGTTAACATGTGGAACGTAACACTTATATGTGTGCATAAACATAACAAAAACAGTGTATGCGATACATGTATGGGTGCATGTTTTTCAGTTGATAGAAATATAACGATACCAGGAAAATGCAACACAAACACTTAGATCTATTGAACTTATCAAGTGAGGAAGTAATATTCAACAATCCATATTTAATTCGTTTTTTGATTAGATGACTGAATTACTTTTCACAAAATGCTAACACCCGCTATTCTATGTATTTATCGAATTTATTTGTTCATACTTGAATATCAAATATGAACCTTTCAATGCATTTTCATAAAAGTTCTTTATTTAACGTATTAGCACATTTTTACAAAATTGCCTAAATGTTTATTTTTTTTGCAAAGTAAAACAAACATACTCTTTACAACAACAACTACAACGGTTAATAATTAGCAAACATTGGTCCCAATTTTCCAATAGATTGACAAGGACACAAACGTCTAGAAATCCAAATCGGATGATTGTTATTAATACATTTAATACCATAATTGACGGGCAAATACATAGCTCGTGTTTCTCGTATATAGCCCAAGGTGCAGGATTTAATGCGCACATTATAAAACATCAGGAGAGAAAAGTGGCGAGCCGTAATTGAAAGGACAACAAAGGTATGGACATCTCGGATATTTCGGACAATAGCTGACCCCATGCGGTCAAGCAAGGCCATCGTTCTGGTTGGTCAAACATGACATTATATTTGGACATTGTGGCAAATACATGGAAATTTGACCACATGTCGCCGCCTTCTAATTTATCGTGAGAAAACTTGAGATATCATTCGTTCAATTTCAGAGAGTTACCTCCCAACAAATCCCTGCTTTGTATTCAGATCGTTTATCAGTACATGGCTACTACCAAATTGGTTTGGACGTTGATTAGATCTACACTAGGCTGTGGACATGGTACAAAGGAACACCCTAAGCAGGTTTCAAAGAGATGAGAGTCGATTTGAATTCAATTACAGTTTGTGGGCGGAGAACCCACTGAGCCAAGGTCATTGCAAGTTTGTAGCAAGACGTGGCGAAATAAGATCGTTCGGGCTTAAAGGGGCAGTAGCACATTTTTAGGGGGAATATAAGGTGATGTCATGAAAATGAAAATTAATGGTTCCAAATGAAAGACAATGTATTTAAACTAAATGGAGCAGTAATAATTCAAATATAAAATGTAAACTTTAGCCATGCGATTCCTTTTTCTTACACAAAATGAATTAAAGGTGTTCACACAAAAATGGCCGCCAATGGATTTTGTGTAAATCTTCATACTTTGTCCTCTGACTATGGGTGATTGACTTGTGTAATGCAATTTTTTACACTGTCAAAATAATTCATTTAACATTAACTTACAATTATCAGTGAAAATTTTAAAATATAAAATTATCAAAAAACGTGCTACTGCCCCTTTAATTCTCAACAGGCAATAAGACGTTTGAATAATGACCAGATAGATGTTTATGATAGTATTTGGATACCTTTTTAATAGTGTATCACTTTAATAAATTCAAGATTTTAAAAATGTTTAAAGCCAATAAGCAAATCAATGTCGTCATCGTAATTTTGAAACTAGATACCATTTCTTGCTTACATTATTTATCAAAAACAAGAAAAGGCCATAGAATTTAAAGCGAAAATCAATCTAAAACAAATTTCTTAGTTTTCAAGAATTTTATGACTTCTTTGAGAGGCATTTTAGAAGTTGGAATGACAATAATGCTGAGGGATATATGGATGACAACTTCTTTGTTCATTTTATGCTAACATACATAACAATGAACAAAGAAGTTGTCATCCATATAGTCCTCAGCATTATTTAAATATTGTTATGGTCGTACTTTATGAACTACCAAAATTGCACTGTAAGGGCCAAACGAGTCACAGCCAATATAGGAAACACTTATCTATCTCAATGACCTATGCAAAGTTCAGTATAAACAAATGTGCGTGCACCTGTCAGTGAAATATACAACCTCCATATCAATATTTGATAAGAGTCAACAGAGCAGGTTATATTGGACCCAGAGGGTATAAATCATAAGTGGATATAATAGACTGCCCACTCACATGGTGTCGACTGTTTCCTTTCTTATATTATAAGAGATGGGTTACTTTGAAGAGTTATCTACGTGTGGTACCCTTTGTTTTAGAACTTACAATTATTTCCTTGACAAATTTTGGTTTATATTGACTTATATGTATTTCCTTTCATCATTGACTTTGTTTCAATAAATCATACGACAATAATTTAGCAAGATTCCGGTGTGGGAAATAATGAAGGCTTAGCATGAAATAAAGGTGTTATTGGAGTTTTGTTTTTTATTGATACAATATATCAGTTAAGATGTTGTTTTATAATATAAACATATTGTAGAGCTTAAACAAAGAGGTAATTAGAAAAAAATCATTAAAAAAGAGTAAACCGTCTAAAATTCGAGTTTTTTTACTAAAATCATCAAAAATACATTTTCTGGAAACAATTAATCGTATTCTTTCTATAGCACCGTATGTATCATTTAAATTGAATTTGATTGTGTATTATTTGTTTACAACTGTAAAACCAACCTATTGAATTTGGTGTAAACTGGGAACTTTGGCACTTGATGACAGGCGGTTGGCGACAAGATTCTTGGCATATAACCACATGTGAAGTATTCATCCGCCAGTAAGTCGTCCAGGGTTGGGCGCTGTGAGGGCTCGGGGGATAGACATTTACGGATTAAGTTTTTGGCGGAGTTGGAAAGAGTGTTGGGTAGCGTGTACGAGTTTTCTGTGATTCGGAGATACGTTTCTTTCAATGTGGACGTCTCGAATGGCGGCCTTCCAATCAAAAGAGCATACCTGCAAGAGAGGAATAATAAGATTTAGACGTTAAGCTTTGAAATGATCTATTTTTGAAAAATTATTTGTTTGACAAAACTTGAAATGGATTTATGATAAATTGAAGTTATGAACAAATAATATATTTCTTTATGACCACGTGATAAGATATTGATATTTGAAATAATTATTAATTGATTTTGTGAGGTCATTTTTATGGCAGTGAACCAAATCCTAATCATATGTTGATTTTTACAATATGTATCGACTGTTTTCAAAATATGAAAATAGAGCAATTAACACGGACTACGACACTTTTTACTATTTTGTATGACAATCATTTTGTTAATGTAACGTAAGTTAGTGTCTTGTCCCTTTGGCAATATTCAGCCATTAGAGGCTTTAATGCATCATTGTAACATGACGATAAGGATTACTCGTTTCGACCTACTGTATTAAAGGTAGCATGAAAACTTAACTTTAGGACACATCAAATACTTACATGATGCACCCCACAGCCCATATATCGGCCTCGAAACTGTGACCTTTCTTCTGAAGCACTTCCGGTGCAATGTAGTTTGGTGTTCCGCATACAGTCCTGAAAAACACAGTAAAATTATATTATTTCAATATTACAGACAATTGGTTATATAAATTTGTTTACTCAAATGACAAGATAAACACTGCACAACACGTAACATTTGACGACGTTATTGTTATTGTTTTTGATCAATTACAGTTTTCATCATGATTTTTCTTTACAGCTTTAACACCTCCATCATTGATCTAGAGTAGATGTAAGTTGAAAATCCAATTTGAAAATAAACGCTTATTTATTGATTTTCAACATATAACCTTATAAAATTCAATAAAAATACAGATATTGTATTTCGTACATTTTCTTCTCTCCTGCGAAGTCGATTCTTGTCGCCAGACCAAAGTCTGCGATCTTCAGTTCCATGCTCTCATTGAGAAGCATGTTGCCGAGTTTGAGATCTCGATGGATGATGTTCCGATCATGGATGTACGTGGCGCCCTCTACAATGTGCTTCAGGTAATAGCGCACTTCCGGTTCTGTCAACGTCTTCCGGTGTTTGAGCACGTGCACAAGACTCTGAAAGTAATGAGGGCAATTGATATATATATATTAACAATTTGAACGGCAATGCAATCCGGGCACATCTACGGATTGTAAGAAAATCAAATATTTTCAGTTTTGAGACATGTTGGACATATATGATATAAACATAAAATGTTCGAAAGAAATGCAGGTCATATATATTACTTTAAGAACAAATGCTACACCATTGTCCATTAGAGATGAAAGCAGTTTGAATGCAAAGGTGCAATTACTGATTACGTATTCACTTAGTGTATATTTATTTACCCTGGAGTAAACTTTCTACACTCTACACTTAGTCCGATAATTTATATGTACAAAACCCTTGGAATAAAGATTTGATACTGAAATGTTAACTCCCGGAAAGATAGTCAAATGCCAAAGAAATCATATCAACATTCATTAATTCATAACCCATGATTCTCAATATTGTTCCTTTCGTTGTCGAGGTTCAAAAGACTTAATGCTGTTATACGAACAGGATTCTAACATGCAACCTGCTCCTTTGAAGACACGAGAGAAAATGTCAAGGCTGTTTGCAAAGGTTACGTTGTGGCTGGTTCTTCCTTCATTCTTTCATGTACTTACTGCCGGGTCAGAGGTCATCGATGTTTAAGGTCACACTTCGGTGCACATTTTATTTGACCTTTGTGTGACCTCAAAAGTCGAGAAACCAATCGCAATTTAAGAAACTTAATGCTATCATTGCGAAAGTCATCCATGTATTTTTTGGCGAAACATTACATTTATAATAAGAAGGTGCAAACGACACACATGTATATCTTCCAAAATTAACCATTTTACATGTTTTCTGTCATTTTTGCATAAACTCTGCTTTATTTTCATTTAGTCCTAGGCATCGTAGATCAAATGTATACGTTTTACTCTTACGTTTTGTTGACTTCAATAATGAATTAATCATAAGAGGAGAATAACAGTTTCATAAAGGTATGTTAAAATGTCTTTTACATTATTGATATGCCAAAGTTGTTGAACTTATAAACAAATATAAACATGCCATAAGTAACAGTCCAACGAGACTGTAAACATAGCGAATTGCATGATTTAACATCTTACTCAACTTCTTTATTGAAATACCAACTTGGCATAACACAGAGGCCCACGGCGCGCTGGGTGTTAATGTATCAGAAAGCTGATAAACCAACAAGGGAAAGAATCGACTTGGCATTCGAGGTCAGAAGCCCTCTAAAAACAAATAGGCAAATGCAATCTTTTCCAATTCCGATATATGAAGAATGATTTCAAAATATGTCCAAACATATTTTAATTTTGTCGAAACAGAATGACGTTGTACCCTTGATTCGATTTCAAAATTTCGTTTTAATTTTATTTATTCCACGTCATGTTTTGAACATGTCAAACAGCATCAGCCGCAAAAATATAGAGTTGACGGAACCTTCAACCCTCTCCAATCAATCTTTATTCTAACAGCCTTCGTCATCTCTTTGAGAACACTACACAAACAGATAAGAACGGCCTTAAACAATACAAGGGGAAGATAAACAATATTTGTCCCAGTTCCGCCCTCTAGCGTCGTCGTGTTGTCAACTTGACGGGAGATTTTGGCACGAACTTGAGGAACTATTTGCTCGTATTTACGGAAGAACACAATATTGGCTTTGTTCCGACAGAGGCTGCAAGTTTGTTCACCGATTCTTCAGATTCCTGTACCGGAGAAAATTTGACCTTACAACTCCCTAGCATCGGACTCTGTTGGGGGCTGGTCACCTCAAGGTCAGATCCAATTAAACATCACATGGTATTTCATGTCCGGATATGACCCCAAATATCAAAATATGACCTATGTGTTGGCTTTGAAGAAAATGGCATTTATAATGCAGTTATATTTATTTAAGATTTATCAGCAGTGTAGACTCTTTGACTTTAAGGAGCTCTTTGACTACAACAGGTATTATTTTACCATTTACTGCGCCTTAAATTAAGTTCTTTAAATTTTTTATTATATTTTATTGGGATTGTTTTGTGTTAAATGTTCTTTGAAAAAACCCAAATTTTGTAATTATATTCTGTGAAATGCTATAATAAGGTTCGTAATTTAAAATTCTAAACATAAACGACCCCAATCATCTTTACAAACAGCAATAATGCAGGGCTAGCAACACATGTCCCATACACAAGCACATTGTTACACTTTACAATCAGAACCGTGGGAACTTTGAAATTAAAGATTCGTAAATCGGTTCACTCTCACTCCGTACACTGACATCATAATAGCGTCTTCCATGCATGCGACGCAACACGTCGTGAGGAGTTTCGAGAAGGAAAAAAAGTGTCATAATTCACAGATGAGTCACAATCATAATCGCCGCGTCCCCTGTGAAATAACTATTAAACAGAAGCCCAAATATTTGCTACACGAAATGATTTCCAAATTTTAAGCGACATTCCTTTGCGCTAAGCTTGACATTCCTCCTTATGTTAAATATAGATCTTATTCAATTCAAGCTCATTCATACTTCCCTTGTCTTTGTGCGAGGTCACGTGACTAACATATACAGCTTATATCCACCCTGTCCCACATTCGAAGGGTCGACTTGCCGGCAGCCACATTCTTTACATACAGCCTTGTGCAGTTAGTTTTTTTGCTTACGTTCTCATATTACTTTTGTCACCAGAGGCAGATTTATGTCAAATTATTGCTAATGGTCGACACTCCCTCATACGAAAACATGTGGCTTTCATCATTGTTAAAGTAAAGCAAAGAAACGATATATAATATTGATCACCAAACTGTTTTGTCTTCTTTAAATGATTGATAAAACACCGATTATCAAATATATTTTACACAATGCTTAGAACTGTAGTGCTTAGAGGACAATGTCAACAGTTTATGGATTTGAGATTCGTAGACATAATTTACACAACCTCCTTTACGAATTATGCAGAGGCCTTACACAAGGAAAGCGTATCATATTTCAATCACACATAGCGTATTCGGGTCAGACAAACGACTTTGTTTTGCTGATGTAGCAGTTTTTCTAAGCCATTATTATATGAACGATTTTGAAGTTGATTCAGTTCTTTGTAAGAGCTGGGTTTGCATAAAATTGTGTTGAGTCGAATATCTTCTCGTTTCTTAAATGTTAAAAATAGTAAGCATCAAAGTATGACATTTCGAGGAGTAAAACTTTAAACACATGAACAGATTTCTGTAGGAAGTTATAGACATTTCTACCTCAACAAATGCCAAGTACCAATCAATGATTAGTTTGTTTTGTTCTATTGAACTTGAGTAGTTAATATTCAGTGATCTTAAACCTTTTGTTAAGACTTAATCGTTAAACAGAAGAGATACATATAAATGAAAATTTCCATTTGTATGAATCATATTCCGTCACTGATAGTTGGTATCCTTCAAATTCATTTCTATTCCTGTATTTATCGTTGACATCGGCAATAGGTTAACTATAATCCATTGCATTATTCACATCAAAGAAACACCGATGAACATCGAATTTTCCATTTGAAAACACGGGACGATAGCAAAGGCTCAATGTGATAGACCTTTTCTCGGGATCTTATTATTCAGAAAATATCAGATACCTTGAGTCATATCTGGGAAAATTAATGAAAATCTGCAATACAAGAAAATCCAAACATGTACAATAACTCCCAAGTATTACTCATTGGGACTTTTATAAGTAACACTGACAACCCATGCAGGACTCACGGGAAAATATTTAGAAACTTTCCTTCTATATTGTAATTCACTTTGTGACATCGCGTCTAGCTATCATTACAACACAGGAATCAGTCAAGCCACTCGAACAGTGCGTGGTAAATTATATAGGTATCTAGAGTTTACCATGGGGTAAGAAGCAACAATTCTCCCATGTCAAGAGTTCGGGGGGACAAAGACGAGAAAAGGGGAGGTAAAAGTCTATCTGGGGATGGTTCGGATATACATTTTAACTAGCAATTTAACCATTTTTCACTACCGGGGAAATTATACGTCTTTTTGTAAGGTAAGTGTTCGTTTTTAACATAAGTAGATCACTGAAAGAGGGCTATTGCTTGGCATATATCTTATGTTTCCTTTATGTTATTAATCATAATCTACTTAACATTTGAAGTATGAACTAAATATATGGACAATGGACGTCGGATATTTTCCCCTTTACTTTGTGTTGCCATTACCTATTCATCAATAATTATTTTACATTTTTTAATCAGTAATAGTTATTTTCCAAATGAAAACCCATTAAGAGTGGCTTTCTTAAACCTTCAAATCTTATCACCAGCCCGTTTTCATTCACTCATCATTTACTCAAAATATTATATAACATTTTTTTTATTGTAACCAATTTCGTCTCGTTTTAGAGAATTCGAATGCAGACAAGAGTAAATCCACTGACTTCTATGACTCTGCTGTATTTCCAAATGTCGTCACCGAGATTTTGCAAGAAAAAGTAACTCAAAACGTGTCGTCTGCCCGAAGCACGTGTAGCCCCAAAGAAGCCACCATTTTGAAAAACCTCGACCCTTTCAACTTAGCAGGGTGCGCTAGCCTCTGACGTAATAAGCGTTAGAGAAGGTCATGTTCGTTCAAATCAGTCGAGACTCGCTAGTTCCCCGGTCTTAATACCGCCTTTAGTTGTATTCATTTGGCTTAAAATCCTCTAAACTGCAGAAAAAGTAGGGGTCGTCTGCAGCTGTGCAAACCCGGAGCTCGGAGTCCGGAGTTGCTCGACACTTTACGTGGGCTAACTATTTGTCGAGGCAGAAGTGTATCTCCACGGAGCAAATACACCGTCATCACCGGCCATTACATTGGATAACTGGGATACCAGTTTGCATAAAAAGAATCGGAGGAGATTTCGACTTTCGAATCAGCCGGAGACACAGTGTAGATCTCGCGTTGAACTGATATGACGTCATATCCGGTCCACGCGACCGTATTATTTAATGTTGACCAGAGTAAGCTCTCTGCAAAATCCCCAATTCATGATGTCTCCAAAGCGTTTCAGAATGTAGCCAAGTCTTAATCCGAAACCAGTCGCGAAATCCCTTTAAGATGCATGTAGACAATGTGACGGGTACAATTAAATGGAAATTTGGCAATGAATCCGTATTGTTACATCAACTTTTATCAGGTTGTTTGAGGACTAAATGTCAAATTGTCTTCGTCATTGTCATTTCCAAACATGCAAAGCATACAAAAACTTTCTCGTTCTTCAAACCTTACTGTATACCAAAGCAGAGGATAACCGATAACCGATATGTCTTTAAGTCAGGAGAGTATAATACAACAGCCTTGAACTTTCTATATCTGTGTCATTTGCAATTCATATTTTTCCATACACAAACGTATTTTTTCAGTATACACAAACGTATTTTTTCAGTATCAAATCTTCATTCAGGGATGATGTCACAAGATACATGTATGTTTGACCTTTGACCTACCTTCCTACTGCAGTTCTCCAGAATGATGTAAACGTTCTCATTATCCTCGAAATAGCTGTGGAACTCAACGACATGTTTGTGCTTCAAGTCCTTCTGGAGTTCGACTTCACGGACAATCTGAAATCAAAGAGATTTTGGTTAATCAACTAATCATCTTCTAGAAAACATCACCTCGTCAGAGAGCCCAAGTGTGGGACACACTTAGACGTTTAAATTGACTTAATCTTTTGAATCGTGCTCTTTTACTAAAAGTTGTAATAACTTTTAATATGTGAAAGAGTAATTTACTGTTTAGAGCCGCTTGGGCAGTATTGCATCCGATATGTGAAAGATGATTGAGAAATGGACGGAATATTTGTATTCAATGAAGCTCTTCGAAGGAGTTTAAATCATGAAGCGTTATATGATAATAAAGGGAGAGAAATCTTAAATTGACAGAACATAAACATAAGGAAGTCTTTAACTTGTAACTGTAAGAGATAATCTTATGTACTTCAAACGACCGTTGCACTTGCTGGGCGTTCGGTTTCAATCTAATCGCTATCAATCCAGTATATAATGTCTCCGATTTTCAAACACACTAGGTTTATCTTCTAAATGAAAGAATATGCTTATTTTCAACAAGAGAAACCAGTCCATATGTCCCCAATAATGACAAAAAAACAACCTTTTTTTCCAATTCATGACAAACCCATTTTTCCTCCTAATTCTATATAATTGGTAGTAGGTAGCATTCATTCGTGTACATGAATGGCGTATTCGTACAACACATGTTTTTTTCTAAATGTTATTTGTGACAGTGACAGCGTGGATAAATCATTAAGGACGTTTCCATCCCTATCAAAGATAAATGGCCTAGTTTATCACGAATCAACGTGGCTAATTAATAAGGCAGCGTGCAGGCGTAATTACGCCTAATGACGTGGACAGCATCATTTACATGATTTATTCAGCATCGCAATCATGACATGCTTGATGCAACCGTGGCACGTAATGTACAGGGTTAAGCCTTACTCGTATCAATTGGAGCTTTTATGTAATGGTTTTAGATTAACATTTAGTCTCAGAAGTATTTTTTTCATATTGATAAGATTTTAAACAATTCATGTATTATAACAAAATGGATGCTTTAACTAAAGCTGAGTGATCTAGACTTGCTATACTACAGTAGACTTAGGTGGTCGTCAAGTGAATATCTTTGCTTTAGGGTCACGATGACCGACTATAATTGTTTATGTATGGTTTGAAAAGGATTATGTTCAATAAACTACACGAACTAGTTCATATTGTAAATACAATAAATCTACCAATAAGGAATATATTTGAATATTAAATTATGTTTTAAAAAATGATGCATTAAAAGATGTAACTTAGAAAATACGTTTTTTGTGATTCAAAATGAATTGAAATATTTAGTTATATATAATTTTTTATTAATTTCATATTTTTGTTTTCTTTACTTTAAATTGATGCCAGACGTTAAACAACACATGTTGAAACGCACTTAAGTAACACTCCACGCCTTTGTTTATATTCCACCATAACATCCATAATCAAGTTATGCAAACATAAACCCGACCTTGATTTAAGTCAGGGATTCATACGCACACGCGATTGTGCACAAGACGATATTTGACACACGTTTGCTGCCACAACAACCACCCTCTAAGCGAAAAGACGTTCTCAAATATTGAAGGAACATGTCCATATAGGCTAAAACAGGCACAGCAACTCTTCCGTATGCTTTGTATGGTTATTTGTAAACTGCACACTGCGGCTTTAACATTGGAAACACCCATTGTAACAAACAGACACAGAGAAACGTTCAACAAAACCCGTCGTGCAAATACGTCCAGGGTCACAAGGGAACGATTGAAACAATAAGCCTAAAAGATCACAAGGGACATTGATAATACGATTTCATATTGTTCCCGCGACATTGACGTATTTGAAGATCGGTTATAAGACGAAGGGTTCTGTATTAATGGCAGTTGTTTATGACCGAGGGAAGGGCTAAGGGATTCCCTTGTGTTTGATTTAGTGACGAGGGTTTCACCGAGGCTAAATGCATGCTTTTGTGTTGGTTGTTGGTTTTGTGCAAAAGTACTAAGGGAATTGCACTAGGGTCATTCATACTAACAATTGACTAACCTTCTTGAACCTTCGTATTCGTTAATATCTATTATACGTTATTTGGCCAACGCTTAAGGTCGAAATAACGTTTGATTTCAACGCCACTATTTGTTTAGTAAATAAAGTGGAATTGTCATTTAGACATAAAAAAATCACCATAAAAGAAAGACGTAAAAAGAACAGTTACAGATCTCATGAAGGCAAGTAAAGATCATCGTTATTATTCTTAATGAGACTGGCTTCAAAATGCATTAAATTGTAACAAGGTTAATACTTTATACACAATTAGTTATGGACATATGTAAAATTTAGCATTTATATATAATGATATATTTTATCACTGACATCCTTATATCAATCATAAATAATCCCATACTCCAACCCTAATGTGTACCCTATACAAGCAAAGGATATAGTACTTTGAGGAACAAGGGGTTAAATGAGAATTCAAGGTCCATTAACAACGTCCCAGCTCGTTTACTCTATTGTGAGGTTTACATTAAGATGGAGTTGATGACGCCAAATGGATCACTGCGGTATCTGACAGACTCGACCAGACTCCATCATTCTAACACTTGTCGAGTTTTTATTTTGGGCTTACATGCATCTAGTGTAAACATGACACCGTTTGCTACCAGCTATCCCGGTGTCAACTGCGCATGTCCTGCTTTAGGACCTCTCTCAATCGCATGTCATAAACGGTGCATTACCAGATAATGCCCTCTAAGAAGTTACCCTACATGCAAATATTTGTTTTGGTGGCGGAACTGAAATTGAAGTATTTTTAAGAGATTTAGATATTTTGTTTGTAAAGCGTTTAAAAAAAATGGCTCCATTCAAATTATCTTCGGTATATGATAATAGCAGAAACCACTTTGTTTTGACATTTGCAACATCATGAACATAAATACATTTAAAATGTTATACTTCCAACAAATCTCCCTCGAAATTGACAAATCTTCTGAGCTGTCATGAAGGATTAGATGACTTTTCTAGAATTACATATTTCTGCCATATACATAGAAACGCGGTTAGGGTAGCAATAATAGGTCTCTAAAGCAACTATAACTGCCAATCGACCAGTCGGAGTCACATTATCCAGTGAGACTAAAACATTTGTCTTCCAGCTGACATTAATCCCGGTATGAGTTATCTCCCTTGTCGACAGCGCCCTCTGATTTGTGGGCATACTTGAGCTGGGATATCGGACACTATCTATCCAGCTGACCGGGGTCACTCGAGGTGACCAGCCTTGCGTTAATCCCCCTAAAAACTACCCAGGTCCCCCTTCGCAGTAAGCAAACCCCTCCCCACTTTAGGTACCACAGTCAGATAACAGATTTCTCTTCCTCCACAGTCCCTTAATATCATTTTGATAAAAACACTCATCTCATTTAGAAGTTTTGATAAATCATTCATCTGCTTTTTATCATCTGGCCAAAATACAATCAGATTGAAAGGGGTATCTTGAAATGAAAGGTAAGCGCTAGACGAGTATCACGAGGCAATAGTATTTAAATGAAATATATAATTTCAGTCAGATATACAAATAGAAATTAAAAGACTGGAAAAACGTAAGGTTAAATGATTATTATGTTATTGTATCAGACAGCCACTTATAAATCGACCATTTTTATGATTCAGTATTTCTAATATCCCTATGGTCTAGGAGTCTTGTTATTTCCCCATAAACATCGGTGACCCTTCCCCACCCTACATCTCACCTGCCTATAATACCCCCTCCCCAACACCTTTACCTGTCCTATTAACGCTAGACATGTATCACCTGTAACATGTAAATCTGCCAGAGCAGCTCAACTAGTCTACCTAGCACCACAAACTGCCTTTTAATATCATCAACTGGCATATATAGCATCGCCAGGTTCAACAATGCACATTAAACACATCTCATAGAGGTGAAATGTGTGTTGACGAGGTTTATCGGCCAGTGGCTTGTCATAAAGGAAACAAGAGAAGACCAGGTATGATTAACACCTTGCCACAGGTATACCTATTCTTTGAACATCAAATGACCATAAAATATGCAGCGGCTTAGTAACAGAAGACAGTAAAATCTAGCAGTCACTGCCATTAATTTACGTTCGTGAAAGACTAAACTTCGTATATCTGATACCTAATTTCTTATGTAAAGTCAACAATACGAAATAAACATAGGTTAGGGAAATTGATAGTACGATACGATGGTGCTACCATACGTTGCACTATCATACGAATGCAACAACGGCTTTGAAACAGCCTAAGCAAGTCTATGACAAGAATTGAGAGCTCAATTTTCTGAGAGAAAAAAATCTCCTTTTCATATTAAATTTTTTCAAATTTGACATTTATTTAACAAATTTTCATTTCAGTCTATTGTTAGACAAATATTTGCCTTGTTCGTAAATATGACACTATCCCATTACCCAATTGCATGACATATAATGTCATAAATCGGGACTATCAACTTTGTCAAAACTGATTTACAAACAGTATTTTCTATTGAGAGGTTTTGTTGACATATTTGAAAGACGCACTTAAGTCAGTCAAGGTTATTCAAAACTACATTCACAATACTTCACAATGATTCCTAAAAGTTATTCAATAATATTACATTGTTTTATGTTCTGCTTTCCTTTTCCTCTTATCAATGACTGTTTACATACATTAATTTCTGCAATACTTGATAAGAATTATCAGATAAATCTATATCAGCAAAATCGGCCATGTTGTCAAACTAGGAGCCTGTCTGTCTGGTAAAGTTATAACTGGTTACAGGACAACGCTGCGCGGAGACAAGCATTTCAATGTTATCGTGCTGCAACGATGTCGAATTATCTGATAAAGGGGGATAGCAAACGTTGCAACACATGCAGCAACAAGTTTTGACATATCAAACTTTATAGCTTTGAAGAAGGAAGTTGTTTAAGTGTACAAATGTAAACCTTACATTTCACCTAACAAACTAAAGCATTCTTCATTTATCAAAGACAACTTGAGATACAATTCACTTCAACTTAGGCTCAGCACAAATGATAATCCTTTTGTGTTTCAAAGGAATTGTTGTCACTATGAAAATAACTGTACATTATATTTTCTTGCAAATGGATGTTATGTATACAGAAATGGATGACAAAATAAGTCTTGGACCGTGTTTTGCTTGAAAAAACATATTGTATTCCTTTGGCGTCCGAAATCCTAATGAAAAAATTTTCAATGAGCCTTCTTCCCCAACTAGTTTATTAATGGAGCATGCATGAAGCGAAGTAATTTCGTGGAAAAGAACCAACAATCAACATAACATCTTGACGTTTGAATCATAATCAAAATCATTGATCCAGTAGCATTGTATGTATATAACGCATTCTCTGGCCTCGGTTTGGACACACATACATAATGACCTTGACCTTCAACGTTCCAACTAGGGGGTGGTCTGGTTAGCGTTGACTGTAGGAGATGTGACATTTCTAATGTGACCATTGTTCCACTGGTAATATTACACACATCCACTCATACATTACTCCATTTGACCTTTGCATACCGTAAAGGTCACAGTGCCAGACGCCATCTGGTAATATCAAATTGTCATAGAAACGCGTTCTTGCTGGCCTACATTGCTTGATTTACACGAATTTTTAGTCTCAGAAATGAAAATATATAAAAAATGGAACTAAGTATTAGAAGAAAAAAGGGCCCACTGAGGTTGTTCACTCAGAAAACAGCATGGATCTGAACTTGCTGCAATAATTTGGGCTTGTGTGGGTCTTTACAGACATTTGGTTTCTGATGTTGTTGGATTTACTTAGCTAGTTTCTACACGATAGGTGCAACGATGGAATAGACACATGTTACAACGCAAGTAATGGGCTCGGTACAGGCAGTCAGAACTGAAATGATACCAGGTTAACAGCAAAACTACGTCCCCATGTTATTTTGCACGTGCGAGAGTACACTCTATGCTTATCAATGTTATCTATTCATATTTTTGTATCCTGTGTACCATCAGTTTCAATTATCATTTGGCAATCTATCACTCGTAGAACATACATATGCCAACAATATATTACGTACGCGTGTAACTGAATTACATGTTGTTTTCATGAGTTCAATATAATTTTTTCTAACATAGTTTAGTTCTTAATCCTGTGTATCATCAATTATCTATATTATCTATCTGTATTAGATACATAAGTGAGTTATTCGCTTCTCTAAAGAAACATTAAATTTCCGATATGCACTAGAGTAATTATGTACCGGCTTCGTCATTTGTTCTATGACGTTTAATAGTGTTCATGGTAAGTTAGGCATGAAGTCATGGGCCACAGAGTTCATCAACTGAAAATCACAAAAGGTGTCATCGTGTTGAAACTATCAGCAAGCTACAAGTGATCGGATTGAACGATAAGCTTGTTGAGATATCGGGTAAACCCTGGTCTGAACACAACAACCCACGTGTTGCCGCCATATTGATAGAAATCGATGGTTTTTAGTTCAAGTGTGGGAAACCGGTGACGGCTTATCACACCGCGGATCAATTTCGTTTGATAAGAGTCAAAGGTCATTGAGATTGTGTTTTGACGAGGGTAAAGCTTTGTAACCTTTGACTATCTGATATGTCAACTGCAGCCGTTTTCGAGCTCAGTTTGGTTGCCATCTTACCTCATTGTGCTTATTCTAGTTATGCTGTGTATTAAATAGGAGCCTTTGAGTCTAGGTCCTATTTCTGCAAGTCTAGATTGACTGAATACACATATGAAATGAAAAGCCTAACGAAATACAATGATACGAATGAAGATACAGTATTTGCTTTAAATATTTTAAAGCCTAAATTTTCGTCTATGCTTATTCAGTAACTGGCAATTACTCACAAGGGAGAGTCTCCATTTAACATATTTATGACTCACTTATGTAATTATATCTAAATATATTGTTGCAATGATGCTAGTTTAAAGTTAAATGGTGGTTGTGACGTTGTAACAATGTAACAATTGACATTTATTATAATTGGAAAATGGGTATTTACAACACGTGTGCCTCTCTTCTTATTGGTGACATGTGGAGTGTTGAAATATCCATACTTTTTATCTCGATATCTCACAACAAAAAGTCTGAACGATTATTTATTCATCAAGAAAAGTCAGCATGCACGCCCGATCCTGGGAAAGCTTATTAGGCAAACCAGCACATGCACGAAACGGCTGATAACGAACGCGGCTAATGCACAGCTGACACGAGAGGCAGTATGCATGATACAACAGATGCTAGAGGACAGATGAAGCGAATGGTATTTTGAAACTCTGAAAATTGAAAAACTATGCAAACATTCAATGTTATATTTGGTAAACAGAAAGACATGATCTAGGTGTGTGTCAATAAGATCAGGTTTGTATTTCTCCCATTATAGCCATGTCAAGCAAATTGAGAAATGAAAAATGTTGGCTATTCACAAAGTAAGCCTATCGTATATGTGCACTTGTTCTCTTTTATTTATACGTCTGAATGGTTATGTCTCTCAAGTGCGCTGCGCCCCGAATAGCAACAATGTAACCCCTGTGCTGCGTTACTGTCATGTCATTTTAGATACGTTCTGAAAACACGTAACATATTTTTAAGGCAAATAAAGAAAGTATGACATATCAAAAAGTTAAGCGAGATCATCGACTTTTCATGGATTAAGCTCACTTTTTATATAGAGAATCCTTGCAAGTTGAATTATCCAAGTATTATGATTAATATGTTTTGTTTTCTCGAATTTGAGGCCAGAGATACAATGCATTAGACAGGATACAGAAGTCCAAAACGTTAGTACCCATATAATCTATACGTCTGTATAGCCATTGTCTAACGGACACACCAGATTCAAAATAACAGGCATTATTAACCACATCTCTGAAGGGATATTTTGTAACAAAATTGTGTTATATCAGCTGTCAATTGAACCAGATTGAAAAAGATTTAACCATAGATACGAGTTGATTTTTTTCAAAACACTTTGAAATTACCCTAGCCCGAAATAAAAAGCAAGTGTTCATGGACAAACATTTCAGATATGAGGCTCTTTTATCCTTTCTTATGAAATAATTTCTCAAGAAAATAAATTTTCAAAGTGTTATCTCCAAAATTCAAGTACAAATCAAAAGGTTTTAACCAATGTTCATTTTGTTAAATCAGAGTGTCAGATCGCCCATCACGTCCTGGTCCAGACCAGAGCAGTAAATATAGTTCCTGTTGTGTTTGCAAACAGCTAGACAAACCAACACAGGGTGGTAATGGGTACTCTCGCTGGAGGGAAGAAATCTCCCAATGGCACATCACTGGGTTGACAGTCTGAATGTCAGACTGATGTCACGTACGGACGAGGGACATTAGGTCACGTAATAACAAAAATATACAGTCATCGGTCACGTCAACCAGTCACTATTATAAAACATCAACTCTCCCTGCGTAAACAAACGAAAGGGTTGCCCTTTCTCACTGAAGTCTGAAATAACGACCATGTTTCTTGCAGTGTCACAGAATTAGTAAAATGCCTTTTGGATTATCAATAGTCTTGACAATAGAGGTAGATATTTGGATAGGAACGAATGAATCCCTAACATGTTCTTAAAATAAATCCATTTTATGAGATATATGAGACGACAGTCTATTTTTTACTACATGGTTCCACCCCTAAGAATTTAAATATCAGCTGTTTTCAAGAACCTAACAGTACAAGGGATTCGTAAGATACTTAATTACATTTCTGAGGTTTTATCGTAAACTGTGATCCTAATCTGTGACAACCAGTCCACTTCCCTAACTACAGAGATGAATCCACTGGGTCATGAGGGGAGTTCAGTGTGTTACCCTGTACCTTATAGCATCCCTGTCTGTACACGACCCAGTGGTGTCTATGTACGGGAGGACCTTACATATTTACTCATATCCCTCAAACTTTGTTCAATTTGAATGACTCAACTAACCAACTCTTTGTTGCAGTATCTTCTCATGAAAGGCAGGCCGCTCCTAACTAGACTGACACGGAACCCTAACACTCAATGGATGTGAGAACAAACCGAGTTCACCGCGATCATCTTGTTCAGCATCTTACTATCATTCATGTGACCTTGGCGTTGATGGGGTTAATGTTCATGTAACTACATGGTTGATGTTCCTAGCTCTTGCCATCATAGACAGGCAATAGACTGATAATATTAAAAATACCGAGGGACCTAGAAATGTACCAGCCTTCATCGTTGATAAACTAAGTGCACTATTTACGTACCTATAGAGGGTAATACGCAACAGGTCACCGAAGCTGCATAGGGGATTAGAAACTGTCAAATATTTTTATTACCGAGATTTGATATTTTGGATAGCGACTGATTGAAAATGTCATAAATATGGACCGTCAAATTCGTCATCTTACTGGGAGCATTACTTGCATGCCAATTGAATTCAAGGCGACAGTTCGCTGTTATTAAAGTAAATTTAGGGAAAGGGTATTTGACATAAACCATGTGTAAAATATATTTACAACATTAAAAAGAAATTGTCAACATGAATTTCACAATTTCATATTCATAAATTTACCGTTTTAGGGTCAAGATTTAGAAAGAGGAAATAGCGGGTCACCAACACACTAAACATGGCGGTGCAACAACGATACATGGGCCATGTCATGTGTATACTAAGATATAGAGCGGAGACTAGGTGTCCTGTATTTAAGCATGTTAAGGATAGAACACAGACCAACTGTCGTGTACACTGAAGGGTAGAGAATGAGGGACGCCAGATTGACAGCCCTGGTGTCGTGTATTGGAGAATCGAACATGGCGTCTGACCTCAAACACAGGAGATTACAGACTGTGTCGTGTTTGGTGTTGACTCGGGGATCACGACTGACGGTGTTACTGTTACGTTCGCTGCTCGTTGATCCCTCGTCTGTTGACTTTACTTTTCAAGCAGAGCATGGGGTCTGCGTCATGTCAAGGCGGAAGCTGGGTATTATAGGTAAACAGATATATCTACAGAGTATCCGGTGACGCAAGACCAGCCAAGAGATCAGAGTGCGCCATCTTGTTTGGTCTCAAGGTTCTCCTGAACGCCCCTGGTCAACAGCTCTTATTGTTGCCAGAAGGAAGCTTTTTCTTCAAATAGCCATACACCTGCCCTTCGATCAAACCTGTCCCGTTAAATATCAACAAAACTGCTTATCTGTTTGCCTGCAGGAAAACAAACACTTTACTTTGCGATTATCTCCCTTTAAAACCTTCACATTTGAAAGAGGTGTAAATTAACGTACTGAACGCCCCTTGTGTTATTGTAGAAGTAGCGAGAGTAGACGTGTGTAGAGCACAACGTAGAGGTAAACCAGAGACAGGTAAACACGACATATCGTCCGCTTTAATGACACTGGCCAGTACAGAAGCAAACAAGGTGGCCGAGGTTGAAGCACGACTCGTCTGCCGACTCTGCGGGTAGGTCATCTGAGGGGCAGAGATGTTTGTGTTCGCTGTAACCCCGAACCTGACATCACGTGACTGGACGAACTGTCCGAGATGACTGGATATCCGGAATTACCGGACAATGCTCCCATCTCGAATGATGTCTGGTGGGAGGAACACTTTCATCTCGAACGTCTCGCGGCTTAATACTAACATTTGACAAAGCTAAATAACCAATTAGGTCTTCTTTATTCAAGTAAACAAGCCAATTCCCCGACTGCAATACGATCATGTCAGGGGAGACGTCTGAAGCTGATCCCAGACGGCTTGTTTGAAGAGCAGACGACACCACGGGTGCAGACCGCTAAACATATCTGCAGCAGACACTTCTGTCAGTTTAAGAAATGTACGGCGCATCCATTTCAATCAAACTATCCCTAGGAAAATAGTGTAGTAATTACCTTGAACTTTGACATTGAGAGACCACCATGCGCACAGTGGGAGAAATTCTCCTGAGTATGAGCCAATTTACGTGTATCATCCACAAACATTCAGATGTTGATTCAGATAACAAACCCTTATCAAAATTCAAGAAAACAGCAAACAATGGTACAAGTTGGACTACAAGTGGAAATGAATTAAATTTCCATCGCACATATTGGAACAACTGACGACGTTTCAGTACAATAAAGAGGTGGATTAGAACAAATTAATGCATTCACGAAAATGTCAAACGAAATGCAAAAGATGTTCTTCAGTTCGAATCCGTATCATTAAGTGAAACTTTTATTTTTCAGAACACTGTGACGTTAAGCACAGAATGGGTGATAAGACAACACGACAAAATCTAAGTGTGATAAAGTTTATCTGTCATTCTGGATAACCCAAATCCAGGATAAAGCATGAGGGGTGACAGATACCCCAATATCTCAAGGATCATCACTGTTGATAAGTCCGCGGATTCATTGCGGAGGGAGTAACATTTAGCTTTTCCAACACCTACTGAACATTCATTTGATGAGTATATATTGTAGATACACAAACCACACAAATACAACAGGTGAACAACAAAGGCTTTTACACCAGGAGTGGTCAAAAGAAAGCAGACGACAATGTCAGCCATTTTGAAAGTGATGGAAAGGGGTGTTGAAGAGATTTGGGCTTGCCACTCCCGCTACTTGAAGTGAATGTGGTCTTCATTGATGCTAATCTGTCCATTAAAGAACTTCCTTGAATGTACGTCAGGTGGCGCTGGCTACTTGTCAGGTGCACTATCCTAACCCCGAGTCCCATGTCACGGACATAAGAACCTTATTCAGGGCTTGCGATAGCTTTGAATTACCTATTTACATCACAACACTCTATGAAAGCCTCTATCGAGAGACATCTCAAAGTTATGCTTAATTTGTGAGAATTTTAAGAAATATTTTTGACATAAGTAGCCAATATTGATATCAGATTAAGCTGTAAATTACATAAACAACGCTCTCAATGTTATTACAGATACAATACTGATGAACCAATACCTCGACGTCACGTTGAATATGAATTTTTTGGTATGGTTTCTTATGAAAATCAAAACTTTTTTCTAGTTAAAGGACTCCATTGACAATTGATAGCTTCATTATTCACAGGACCGTAGCATACACTAATATTCCATAGATAATGCTTTAATTTTCAATGTTTCAAAATTAAATATTCTTTACGAACAGGTACGTTAAAAAAAAAGACTCTCGTACTTGGTTGAGTCCCACCCACAGAGCAATAGCAGTATCTCTTGCTTCAATAACGAATCATAATTGACATATCACGGCTGTCACAGTTCAAAGATAAAACGGAGATGTGACCTACATAAGGTGTAATATCAACAATATCACACGGGTTCTAACAGCCTTATTTCCGTTACATTCAAGTCACCTTTCATATCTGTGCCGTGTTGAAGGGCCTATCCCTTGTATCACAACTGCCAATAACACAGGACCAACGCGTTCTCTCTGAGGACCACACTATGGCAGGCTACAGATATTAGGATCTTTGATGGTGATCAAATATGACTTTGAATAAAATTGTCAGAACTCAAATGAAACATGGCCAAAGAAGGTTTCTTTCAGTCGAAATATTTTCATTAAATTATTTCCACGATATGTGTTCTCTGTGATCAGAAAGGTTAGGTCGAATTTTCATGATGTAAGGGTAAATATTAGGTTAATAATTGCACTCTATTGATATTACAGCAGATGATATACCCTCATATGTTTTGTGTACATGTTTCATTTGGTTGTCGTCGCGATCTCAGATATAAGACAAAAATAAGTAATACAAGCAATATGACCATTTTTTAAGTTCGAAAATCTTGATATTTGGCCCAAGTTAAATTCTGATGTGAGCATGAGAATTCCAGCAACGGCAAAGATTTAAGCATTATGTACATCACAAGATAGATGGGCATTAATATAAAGGAGAATTTGGCAAAGCTGAAAATACATTCTGTAAATTTTAAATTTCGATATTAGACATTTATGTTTCAAAGACTATCCTTCAGCTATATGATCAAGGTCCCTCTTTAACCAACACTGTCACTCAAACCTTTAAGATATGATATGATTTCACCAGGTGCAGAGATACTCATTTCCCCTTTATTTGAGGTGTATTCCTATCAACAAATACAAACGATTCACTTGAAGCACTTGTTACCATTCGTGATGTCATGAACAAATCCAAGAGAAGAGTGTCGTAACCATGTCAACATCAAACACTTGATAAGGTACCTTGCCCGAGGCAGGATTCGAACCTCAGAAACATCACAATACAATCATCCTGTACATCAGATAGCGTATGTGGCTACTGTCAGGGGATCACTTCAGGTAATTGAGAATAAACACAGGTGATCTCGTCCTCAGGTGTATCATGTGCTGGATTCTCACCTGTAACGTTGGAGATCAAAGAGACCGCCACACGGTAAAGGTGTGCCAGTTTGATTGTCCAGCGACTCTTGAAATGCAACACCACTATGCCACTATTTGCGTTACTTAATGTTTACACGGCTTTAATCCCTCTAAACAGTTTCGAATCATGGGTTTTTAGTTAGTGTGCCTCCTATTACTGTCTGTATCGCCCATCGTTTTTGTGGAATACACAATAGAAAGACATATATTCGCTTCGATGAATAACATTAGATTCAGAAATAGATTTTTTTTTCAAAAATTGCTTGAGTTCCTAAAACATATATATGTTATCGGCATTGGTAAAACCCGACAATCGAGTTAATGCGGCCTAGAGAATAACGCAGTGTCTAGGCAAAAGCACAATCAGCAAAAACGTAAGACCCAACCAACCAACACTGGACCAAGTACTGATTTTCATAAGAAATATTTTCTTGTAGAGCATTTGACTATAAACCGTCAATCAATCGACTCAACGCTTGTATAACGTGTCTTTTGATTTTCATCTTGAGAGACCATAAAAATGTTTATATTAAATGTTCTATTTCAGGGACCTTTAAGGTTTCTAAGGCACATATGACTAGGTCAAAAGGGGACAGACGCTATTGGGTACCGGAAGTGAGTCATCTACCTGGTAACCCCCACACACTGCTAGGTCAATATACCTGTAATCCCCCTAACCCCGATCTGTCAGCAACCTGGTTCACACGACGTCCCCTGCCTACCAACACCCTTAACCTCCATGTTGCCACCGTACCTCCTAAACCACTTCTCCACCCTAACCGTTCCACCTCCCCTCCGACCTTTCATTCTGTCTAACACCGGAAACACAGGAAACTACTCTAACCTCTCTAGACTCCTTTATGTTGTTTATCAAATACGATTATTACTCAGGAATGTTGATTATTGAAATAAATTACTTGATATATCAAATGAACTTGAAATTCAAATGAGATAAGAGAGATAACCTGGCCATAGCTGTTCAGATGTCTTGAGGAAGGATATTGACAAAGGGTATTTAGTTCAAATCTTTATGTGATAAATTACATCCCTGAATTACATTACTAATAATTTCGGGATATATTCTATAATGATACATTACTAATAATTTCGTGATGTTTGATACCCACAGAGCAAAGAAGGAAATAGTCCTACATCATCCTCGTTCACATGCATCATATTCATGAACTCTTTCCTTAAATAACAGTTTTATAATCAATGTGTGTAGGATGTCATCTAAATGTTACTTTTTCATATAGACCATTCATTACAATACAGAAATACTAGGGGACATGGATACCATTTACTAAAGATTTGAAACCGAAATCCTTTTTGAAGTCATTAAGGCTTATTTCAATGTTACAACCAATTTTAAATAAACTAAGTTAAAAGTATTTGTATCAGTCTACAAGGTATTCAACTGGACGACGTATTATGAAACCACAGTTACAGTATAGGAAAATTTAAACCAATTGTTGACGACAAACAGAAAGAGTTGGGGAAAACAATCATACACTTAGGACCTGGTTCTGTCAGCGATAGGAGTAATCCGTTGGAAAATATCGCCCACTTCGTCACAACGACCCATTGTTGTGAACCTAAGTTGACATTGTTCACACATACAAGTTTAAACAGTGTCCCTTATAGGTACCGCATACCTCCTTACAAATATACCGTGTGTATACGTAAAGTTTATTGGCTGCAATGGGGTTAAATCCCAAAATTGTAGCAACTTTGATAACCCGGACCAACCCCATCCAGTTTAACAAGTGAATTGAGTATTAAACTGTGGCTGTTCCCAAGACACATGGGACCAATGGTGTAATTCATATCTTGGACCTGTTTGAGGTTAAAGGGGCAGTGACACATTTTTAGGTCAATAAATTAATCGCACAAAAATGAAAATAAATGGAACGAACTGCAAAAAAGTTTTTGAAATAAAAGTAGCAGTTCTACAATAAACGATGCCTACCTCCAGTGATTGAAGGTATTCATACGAAAGTTTTTGTATGGTACCTTTTAACTTTATCTACGACTAGAGATCGTGTATGCGAATACAGAGATGTCTTATTCTTTGAAGAAATGAAATTTAAAAAACTTACCTATGCCCCTATAAACTAACTCATAACGACTAAGATATGCCCAATGCAACCTCTGACCCTTATCGCGGTAATACTTGAATTAAGTGTTTTATAATTTCAAACGCCTTGTTGGTAAACTCAAACGACTTGACAAGGTACGTAATAGATTTCGAAGTTTTATTCAGGTAACACCAGGTATGCAAGACCTTTAACCAAATCGATAATAAGGTATGTACAGGTAGATTTTACAAGTGAGTAATGTATTGGTGAATGTAAAGCAATACTGATGAAATACGCTACGAGAAATCCAGGTAATTTTACACGCGACGCCAGGTAAGTATTCACCTATCAATATGACAGGTGGGCGTTATGTTACCTGCAGCCAGGTGATAATAACCATAATCATACCTGCAGATCAGGTGGGTGTCGGGTCTGTTTACTCTCACGGGGTAGATATTTCTTACTCATAGCACAGGTAATTTAGCATTCCATTGTATCATTAGCGTGTTGATCTTAACAACGACAATAACAGGCTGAACACATTGTTTCGATTAATTATTTATATTTAGATGTTATCAAATTTGGATATTTTACATTTTTATCGCTTCAAATGTCAGGGAAACATATTTAATTCATAATTTCATATATGCGGTAGTATTGATATCATACCGGAAATAAAACTTTTGACACTTAAAGGTTTGATTTTTCTGAAAAAGGAATAATTTGATTACCGGTAGCTTAATGACAGGGTGTTCTTTAAATAAATAACCGTATTTAAATATTAGCTTCCTGTCCATAATGAAGGCATCGTATAATTTACAAAATTTTACCATAATATAAAAAAAAGCTTAATATCTCTTAATTTTCTTTGTGGTCTTTGAAAATTCATCTTAATCATTCGTACAGATTATAATATTACGGACCCATAATGACGGGGTTATATTGAAATGAGTTGTTTCATCCTTTCAAGTAAGCCAACGTTAGTTGAATTTAATAAATTCCCCAATTAATCAAATTCACTTTTATATTTAAAAGCGGTCATCCACGTTGTCATCACATAATGAGGCCTTCTTAAGCATTCTAAATTAAGAAACAACTTAACAATCCGTCGCCTTTAATGTCTGTCTTTGCAAACAAACAATCGCATATAAAGTAGCATCTCAATAAGACTTAACTAGCCTGATGTTATCTTATTCACCTTTACAGTGTTTCCCGTAACAATAAACCGACAAACATCAAAGCAGAAGTAAAAGACAAAGGTTGGTAATAACGTCAAATCGTGCGTGAACGTCACGTGCATTAAGACCTGTTCAGGAGCAGTGTTTTGTGAGCGCCCTCAATGAAGCCTCATAGCCCTTATGCGCTTTTAGTCCTGAACAGGCCCAAGGCGACCACAAAACGTTAAGAGCATTCGTCGCCGGAAAAATATTCATAAATAACAGTGAATTAGCTTACCTTTTGCCTCTGGTGTGGTTTTGCTATCCTTGTTTTCGAAATTATTTTCCCTGCATATATTTTATTGGAGTTAAGGTCCAAGAGTTCGTAACAGCGGGCAAATCCACCCTGAAAAATAAACAAACATCGTAAACAACAAAGCTTTTAACAAACAATAATATAGACACATAATGCATTCCGTGTCAAAGCGTTAAGAGACTGGGTCAATCATGCATGAATAAAACACATGAAATAAGCATTCAGAGATCCACCAAAGAGAATTATATTACACCGCTGACTGTCATGGCTTTTTAATTATAGAATTAATTGCATGTTTACACGCACATATGTCTAAGGTTGCTATATTTGGTTTCTATATTTAACGCTTATTGACAGGCAAATTAAGCCTGTTGCATTGGATTTTGGATATGAATGGAATATTAACCCTAGTTATGAAATGTACTTGATTCTTGAACTAGTTATAAGAATATTGTTGCTTAGCAATAAAATCCTCATTCACATATTGCTATACCTGCTGATTGATAACAAATAGAAATTGTTAAAGAGCTCGAATTCCAATGATTTCTCAGGTAAAAACATGCATTCGAATAACGTTTTCAGAAAATCATATTTGTGTACTGAATATGTATATAGAATGCCTGGGAGGCCAAAATATAGCAAAACGAAAATAATTAATACGACACGCTAATGGATAATATACCAATGATTATAATGCATATACGCAACAGGTGTATGTTACAATATTCACAGGTGTTAATATTGGAGTACATTTACAGGTGTTTGATATAGAGGCACTGTAGGCACACATACAGGTGTTCAGATTTGTATAAATATAAGAGGCGTTGTGGCTAATATTGAACAGGTGACCCAGTTATTGATGAACTATCTCGGCAATTTAACCCTTGTGGAATTAGCGTTTATACAGAATACTCGATGGGGGTAATGTGCTTGATAAACATTCAAATGAACGGCGCTGAATACTGAACAATAAGGACAATTCTTATGGATGAACAACTTCTTTATTCTGTGTAAGCAAGTGATACATGTTCAAGGATGGAGGAAATATATATATGGTTAGGGAAGGGTTGTTTATACAATAAATAAGCTTGATGTACAGTGTTGTGATAAGAAAAGGAGCAACGACATTAGAATCTATGTCGAAACGTCGCTTACACAGAATAAAGAAGTTGTTCATCTATAAGAATTGTCCTTATTGTTCATCACACCAACTTCTAGAATGCCAATCAAAGAAGGCGCTGAATACTGTTGTAAATGTGTAAGAAAAGGTGTAGCGGGTTAATGAAATCAGTCCTCATTCTGCCCAACCTACTATTACTATGGCAGTCTTATATTTGGGATACCACTTTCTGCAATAGTACTAATTCGGATACTTTCTCGGATCTTGTCCATTTCGGGCCCACGTACTCCGTAAGAAAACACTACTAGTAGTGGCCATATAAACAACCAAAAACTTGCCTCGGGCGAAGGTCCGAAATCTTTTACAATTGAAGGTATTATCGTTACGAATATGACATTGTTACATTTACTCATCAAAGGTAACGAGTAATATTAGATCTCAATGAGATGTATTCTTAATCACTACAGGTAAGTATATACACTGGGCAGGTGGTCCACATAGGTATATTACAGGTGTTTATTATAAGCATAATAAGGTAAATGCTAATGCGGTAAGAGCAGGTGTCACAAGTATATCTAATCACTCCCTCATTTCCTGTACATCCCATACTTTGTCTACTCAGGTAACAGTTTATATCTACACAGGTAACAGTATGTACATACGTCAGGCCTCCGGGGACGCTGATATCTACATACATACATAATGTTGTGACGGGTTCAACGACTACACTGGGGTATATCACTATACCTATCACTGCCGTATATCACCTGTATAGACATATCTCTCCAATAAACACTCGTCCAGATTCTATCTCTTTCATCTCGCCTTCACCGACCTTTTGACCTGGGTTATATCTACAGTGTGATAATATGGTTTAATTAGATACGATGTACACTTGAGAGACTACACGGCCAACTGAAGCGAAATAACAAGACGGTCAAATAACTTATAATAATCTCATCTTATTTATGTATCCCATATGTATCCCCATCCTTTTTAGTAGACTCTCACCAATATCAATATATGACCGGTAATACGACCACCCATCTTAGATGTGTATCCCCTATGTATCGCAATCCTTTTGAAGAAGACTGCCAATATTTATCATATGTAATCAATATGCATCCCATATGTATCCCAATTGTGTAAGAAGACTGTCATATCAATATATGACTGTTAATACGACAACCATTATAATCATCGTAATTGACACGTATCCCAATCCTTTTAAGAAGACTGTCACATATCACATCACATCACATACTTTATCATATCAATATACGAGTCTTCTAAACATAATGAACATAGGCTTTGATAAGTAATTCTGAAAAATTCTGACTTTAATGTCTATAACAGGTTG
Organism: Steromphala cineraria; assembly: GCA_916613615.1. NCBI lineage: Eukaryota > Metazoa > Mollusca > Gastropoda > Trochida > Trochidae > Steromphala > Steromphala cineraria. Next base: position 32,967,817 of record OU744722.1, on the reverse strand, counting down.
GTCAACACAGAGTAAGCAAAGACGACTGGCTGAACACTTGATATCATGTGTGTCTTATAGCATACGTATGGGTAGATGAAATGGGTGAACGAGATGCTGGTTTGGGTGGGTGGATGTGAATTGGGGTGGAAAAAACGCTGGAATCCAATACGGAGTGTACAATGACAGTAGATAACCTATTATACTTCAATATGGAGTACATTTACAGATTGGTATACGAAGCCCTCAAGGGTCACTTTACTAGATTGAAGAGGGTAGAAGTACCATATCCGAGCTATAGGCGATCTGTACTACTGTTTACTTAAGTCTGAACACTACCAAGCTCCAGGGAACGAGGGTCCGTGTCAATCCAGTAAAGGACATCTCTATTCACAGGAGAGTAAGCTAACTTGACAAGCTAATTTTCGCCCGGTGGTGCATCTGGAAATAACACAATTAACGAAGAGCTGTGAAACCCTACGGTTATGTCTAATGGTCTTCGGGTTTATGTTCGTCAAGATGGACCATATTGCGAAATGGAAAAATCTGAAAACGTGCATGGGTGTTTCATATTTGCTTTTAAGCATTATTCTACATGAATTGCGTATTTTTAAGCAACCTGTTTTTTAAGGTACAAAATGATTCGAGAAATGTGTAAAGGGGTAACATAAACCAGAGAAAATGACAATGTAAACAGAAGTGTGAAGCAACTTGTAAATAGAAATAAGTGCCCGGTAAACACCATAACAAGATGGCGACCATCTGCTGTCTGCCTGGGCGAGGCACTTCCGGTGCGGTAAAGACACTTCCGGTGGGGATGTCCCCAGGCTACAAGACAGTGTGAGATCCATACTCTACATAGTCTTCACACGGTGTAAACACACTTGGCCTTGTTTAGTGATGCGGTCTCCCAAAGTGGTTATAATTCAGAGGAAATGTATCTAAAGTGAGGGTCATAATTCTCAGAGTCATCAGCTTGTCTTAATAACTCTGGCCAACGTTCGTCGTGGTACAGTGTAAAGTGAACATGAATTTGAGATGAGAGGGTCATTTATGGCAAATGGGAACGGTCCTTATCAAAATATCATTTGTAGCTTCAAAGACGACGGGGTTCTTGCCCTCGAGTTGACACAGACCAACATGGCGAACACATCTTTTTCTTCAACTAAAATATCGTTGATAACTATCATCAAAACACTGAATCCAAATATCAATCAAGATAAAAGGCCCTTAACGAAAAGTTAACATAACATCACAAAGAAAGCAGATTTTATCATGCAGCCATTTTACCACTAAATCTTGAAAACTTGTTGGAACAAATTGGTTGAAGTGGAATGACGGCTGGGAATTCGTAGAAGGGAGATTCGGGGGGAATTTGTCGAAGGGGGATCTCGGGGGAAGGGGGGGGATGTAAATGAGAGGGACCAAACCCACTCGCTCCAATAACAGCGTCATATGATATCCGTGAAACCAGTTTTGAGTGAAATTACGACAGTTTTCTCAACACGCGACAGACCAATTCTGTAGGACAACGCTCTGGAACAGCTGTAACTGAGTGTGGAACATGTGTTTTATGTTGGTTCTGTGTCATGGGCAACACTCCTACATATACCAGGCTTGGTTTAGCCCTGCCTTCCTATTTACACTGAAATACGGTCATTTTTTAACATTCAATTATTTTTTAAAACAAAGCATGGGTTAAGATTTATAAAATCCACTTGTTAGAATTCCTACTTTTCAGATCTAAATTTAGGTGTTAATCGATATTTTGTTCTAAATTTATAGCAATGTTTCTAAATTTCACCTTTCCATGCACCAATACTAATAACAGTCACATTGTTCAAACGTCAACATTTATATTTTCTTGAGAGTGGAAGTTTCAACATGCTTATCTACAAAATTGTGAGGTATATCTTATCAACATGGATGATAGCCATGAAGAATGATGATGAATAATTTATCCGCCCAACTATCAGCTGACAGCACACTTCGTAGCTGAGCTGGGTCCGCATTTGCGAAGCCCTCTCAACGTTGAGATAACGTTAAATGATGACATAGGTTGAAGACTACGTGAAGACAAAGTTGCATCTCCCTCCAATGTCCTGCTGGTTTGAGTTTAGTCTAATGCTATATCGATTTAAGAAAATATAAGCAAGTTGTACATTCTATAGGGATAATTGACTATTGTATATCATAATGGTACCATTTTCCCACCACTCAAGCTTGTTTTCTTGAGTTTTGATAGAAATCATTAACCATACTTATAAAATTGGACTACGAAAAGGTAGACGAGTACATTTAAACGGACAAATTGGGAAGGAAACACAACGAAACTAACAGTAGCAAGCACCTGCAACATGAGGTGGAATTATTTCAGTGACAGACGCCGAACGCCCAGGTAGGTCAGTGTGACCCTGTTAATACACATGAGCAGAAAGGAACGCCCTACCTGTATTAGATGAGCTGAGATCAGGGACTATTGATCACATTTGCCAGTGATACGCTAATTTCGTCTTTATACTGGGACAAACTCGTTTTCAAATAGATTGAGCTGGCTTTTTATCCATTGATGTTGACAATTAACTGAAAGTTGGCTAAGGTTTTTTTTCGATTTTAAAATCTTTTGATTTGTTCTTGACTTGACATTTCATTAACGTGAACAAGAACATTATATTATTAATCATGGTAAATATATGGGAGAGGTGAGGTGAGTTGGAGTTTATCGCCGCTTTCAGGAGTATTTCACTTATATCGCGGCTGCTAGTATTATTGCATGGAGAAAGCCCGCAACACTATTGTGGTTATATATTGCGGTGAAACCTGCGAGCATCGGCTGAAACTAGCGAACCATGGGTGGCACTGAGCTGAAATTCAGTGTACTTATTGAAGGTTCCTTAGTAATATGCATGGAACCAATGTCTAACGTTAACATGGGCATAAAGGATAAGAAAACTTTAAAAGGGAAATTCGTTAATGTTCGTGCTAATCGAAAGATCTTATCGTTTTTATCCAAATTTAATACATTGTTCAAGTTTCAACAAGGAACTTAAACAAAATCTAAAACATATTTTTCCTTCCTTAAACGAACGACTAAAACAAAACCGCCGATTGTTCATCTAATCAGTATCGATAATCAATAAAACCAACAAACAACTACCGGTGTATTTCCTCCTTGGCATCAATACAATACAAAATCTTTTTTGCTAGTCATGACTGTCTATTAAAGAGGCAGTAGCACGTTTTAATGAAAATTCATAATTTCACTGATAACTGTACGTTAATGCTAAATGTATTACTTTGATAGTGTCAAATATCTCATTACACAACCCAATCATCCATAGTAATAGAACGAATTATAAAGACTCACATCAAGTCCATTGGCGGCCATTTTTGTGTGAACACCTTTAATTCATTTTGTGTATGAAAAGGGAATCGCATGGCTGAAGTGTACGTTTCATATTTGATTTAATTGGTTCAATCAGTTTGAATATATTGACTTTAATTTGGAACAATTTATTTAACAAAACGTAATATGAATGAAGGTACAGTATATATTTAAAATATTTCGTAGACTTAATGTTAGTCTCCTATTTTTCCTCAGTTCTCAAAAAGCGTAATTGAGAATGTCACTTGTAACCCTATACAGCTTGAATACGTTACGAGTGCTCATGCATCATCATCCAGGGACTTCTTATCCTTATACTGTGTGAATAATTAATATCAAAAGAATTGATGGCATATTTTACATCTTTTATGTATGTTTGCAGTCCCTTTATGAGGCATATCGGTCACGTGACATCAATACTTGAAACAGCTGACGAACACTGAAATTTTTCTGATATGAAAATTATTTATGAAAATGGTTCTTGAAAGAAAATGGATGCATGTGGATGCATATGGGCGTAACTGAATAAATTGAATGAATTAATTTCATGTATATCGGTGAATTTCAATTGTATTTGTTACAGTATGAATATAGACAATAAGAATAGACAAAACATCACTGTGCAAAATTGAAAACACATTAAAATAGTATTTTTCAATTACAATAATGTAAAAACCATTCATAGGCATTCACGACTTAGTACTAGTATATACTACCTATCACCTATCATCAAAACTGTTGAATCTGACTATGTGAAAGTCTGAATTGCACTGCATGGGGTCGGCTGTACGTTGAAAATAAAGATTTTAGACTAATGGCATTAAATATGATATTGAGATTGGTACTTGTGATCATCACTATCAGAAGTCGGACTTTAACGAAACACTGACCCGACTTACTGAAACATTTTTGTGAACGGGCTATGTAAATAAATGTTCCCTAATGGATAATATATGTGATCATTTCACCAGAAACCCTAATACGACCAGTTCAGAAAACTATAGATTGCTCTCTAAGCCAGATCCTCGTAGCAATGTATATACAAGTACCCTATAACCATTTGAAAACCTACTTTCGCTCTTTTCATGTATCAACACCATAAAGGCCTGTATAATGTAAGTATCTGTGCTATACATTTCTTGTTCGTCACATGTTTGGCCTGGAAAGATCTTTGTCCAAGTGTCAAGATTTACATGTTGTAGTACAATGTCGGTCGCTTGACCTAGTAACATGGTTCCATACCTGTCAATACAATTAGTGAACGATTCTTAACAGGTGTACAATTTACCTGAAAGGCAGGTAGGCCATTGACATACATATGTACAAGTGACCTGGTTAGAACCGACGTTTTGTGAATGAATAATGAAGTGTCTTCATGTTAGACATTGTCTCTTCTTGTTTAGTGCTTTGGAGGAAAATATCAACAAAGGTTCATTTCTTCTTGTTAACAGCTACCCTATAGTGCAAACAAGTGGCCAGTTTCAGTCAACAGTGTGACCAAGTTAATGTTTCTTTGCAGTGTTATAGGTGGTGACACGTTAATGTATTTTAAGTAAATGGTACAAAGGATCATGTCATATAGTCATATAAAATACGTAACGACCATTGAATTATGATATGACAATCTGTTGTTCAAAGCAAAAAAATACATATAAGGTTATGCTGTGTAATATATAATATATTTATAAATACATAAATGTCAGGAAAAACACAAATATATAATCTTATTTTAAAAAGCATTGAAATAAAAGTATACAATTTCAAGACCATTGAAATATGATAAATTTCCTCATAGTTTCTATACCCTTTGAAATATGATCAAGGAAAAATAAAATTGCTATACTACAACGAACCACGCCACCCCAAAATACATATCTATCTGGAGTTCAATATCAAAGTGCAGCGAGCCAATATCTACATTTTATCTACTTCACGAGGTAGACACCAAACCTCATATCTCTTCCCACAAGATTACCCACAGTGTTTATTTATGGTGTTCAGGAATTTCGGTTCCCCCCAAAAAGCATAAGAGTCGTCAAGAATGAAATATGTTGACCCCATGCTGTACTCCTAATTAGGTTTAATACGGGCTTAGTGCACAAAAAGCAGAGTGGTGGTACGTGCGAGACTTAAGGCCATCTGGTGCTGTATGTTAGAGTTTACTTTTGTGTGTTTGTTAGGTTGGGCAAGATAAATCTGTCCCTATCAAGGTTTAGTCTAACTCTGTACCGAAGCGCAAAGGTCCACATAAAGTATGCACTGAATAAATAGTGCGAGTCTTTGCTTTGAGGATAGAATGTGGACGATGCACTGTGCAAATACGGGACTCTTTGCGGTGGACAATATAAAGAAAATGACAAATATGTATATCAAGATAAATATTGGTAATCGTGTGATTCTGACGATGTGGTGACAATCATATTTGACCAAAACGGATTTTCTTAAATTTTAAAGGAGGTTGAGTCATCATTTGGTATATTATATATTTTATAGCGTGACTCAAACAAGACTACGTACGTTTTTAAATCTTGAATCATCGCTAATTTGTGAAATCGAAATACATGTAGTTAATAGCGTTATTTGATATTCATGAATCTCAATACATAACCATCTTAATTTAGAAAGTGTTCCAATGTTTACAACATTGTTATTATAAATGAGTCTGTTGTTTAATGACTTGTTTCCCTATGTCTGCAATTTAATATCGAATCATTAAATGCTTTTTACAGTAAGTTCATACTGACCATAGTATTTACTAGTTACCTATAGACAGTAAACAATCGTTTTACCAGACGTGTAGAAACAAGCCCTAAGGGCAGACTGAAATCTTATATAAAATACATCATATCGTTCAGATAATCAGCTGAAACTGACGCTTTGCTGAAGGCCAGACGAAATAAGATCGCTTACAAGTTAATTCAGAGGAGAATGGTCCGAGGTACACTTTCAACGACATGGTCTGCTCGATACTGACACTGAACCCCAAACAGAAAAAGCCCATTGAAATCCACTCATGAAAATAATGGACGTAACAATTCATAGGTTTAAACTTACTTTCGGTTCAGTTCAGTGAATGGAGTAATAGCTGATCTTTTTGATATTGCGTGATAACAGACACTTCAAACATGAGAGCGTGGGTATGTTATGTTTAGAGACAATATCGTTGGATGATATCACTATTTGGTTAAATTTCCCTTTTGAATTCATAAAACCCTTGCCCCGAAAAAGGCAGGATTACTATTAACGCAAGTTTAATGCATTGTCAGCGTTCTATTTGGTGAAGTGCTTTTTCAAAACATTGAGCTGAGCTGATATTTAGTGATGACGATGTGTATATTTTGAAATTACTTATTTCAAACAAGATGTTGCATGTCTTATATCCCATTAGCGAAACGTCTACAAATAAAACGTCGTCAGATCCAGAAATACCCCCGCAACATGAAAATGTATCGACATTATCGCAATATGGCTAAGGGAGATAAGCAGAAGACGACTTCCGGTGTGACTTCCTCCGCCAGATGCGAAGCTTTGGAGATAAGGGCTCTTTTGGAGAGGGAAGAATTGCCCCACAGCACGTAGGAATGATTCGAAGATTTAAAAGTAGCCTTATAATCTCAGCAATGCCCACAAACCCATCATTTACATTGCATCACCGCGACCAATAGATAACACCCGATATAGCAGTCATTGGCCCTCGCCCTTTTATAAACATACCGCACATACGTAAACCTGCACAGAGCATAGTGTGCTGGAAATATCAATTCTCGTTCCATGTTGGAACCTCGGTCAGCAAGGGTGTATGAACAAGGACATGCCGAGCCGATCTCTGTTGTTTCCTCTGTCGTCACATAGTATCGCTTGTCTGTTGTTGGTTTTTTGAGTTGGGCCCGAAAGGAATGCGAGAAAAAAAAGCCATGTCAATGAGAAACAGAAAATATGAAATTCCAAATCCCATACTGGGCTGCAAGAATGTTTCTAACACCGAATCGTTACATTCGTGAAATTTCACCTTGTGAAAAGTGTCATATGGGCGAGGGAGTGAACCCTTAATGTCTGTTTTATTGATGAGGAAGTTACGCAACTGTTCCGGACAATCTTGTTGAAAATAATGACCCGATTCAATTTGAGATTCCAAGCTCCATGGTATTGACGTTTTGATGACCAAAGGATGACAAAAAACACTCAACAAAAGGTCTGCTTTCAGGACATGACAGGGTGACAACCGATGTCCATTTACCACAAGGTTTCAGATGGTAATGACAGACTAAGAATAGCCCATCCACCGACCGTGCTCCAATCTCATTTGAAGGGTGTCTAAAAACGGGTATTTAGGGATGAAAGCTGTTTGGGGGTAGTTTAGGGGACAAGGGATTCCGTGGGGTCAGGATGGTCAAAGGCTGCCCCAGGGAGTAATCATATGCATGGATTGACATCCTATCCTCATCCCCCCCCCCCCCCCATTTCAAGAGCCAGTCCCTATCAATTGTTTAAGGAGTGAGAAAATCACATGTCGGATGTGGCATTTAATCGCTTAGTAACTTCAAAATGGCTATCATTAGCGGCGATAAATTATGTAGGGAGTTTATTATATGGTTTACATTTCCAGAGGGAATTCGAAACTTTGTAAGTAGTTTCATATTATTTCTGCCAGTCGTAAATGTATATTGAAGATGTTAGGGTGCACAGCCAAATACATTATTTAACCAATGTGATTATTTTTGTCTGTCCTTAGGTCTCAAAACTGCTTATTTGCGTTAAACAAATAATGTATTATTTACATAGACATACGGAATTACATCCTGTATTGTCTGGTGTATCATGACACAATTGTCAAGAACAACTAATTTAACACTTGTAACTTTAGAACACCTGTTTAGGCGTAATCTGGTAATAATACGCTACTCAACGAACAGATTTAAGCATCTATCGAAGTACTCCTTGCATACAGAATTATCATTTATATGCTGATACAACCTGGGTACAAATTTAAAAGTTTCCTGCTGGCAATGATTATCATGTCTCTGAAAAGGATGTTTCAAGTTGTCAACTATGGACTTTCAACCTGTAAGTTTTGATTGATGTACGTACCAGATATACTCAAAGATCACCATTACAATCAGTATAAAGGCAGCACATTGGACGGTCAAGTGATTGGGAAAGGCAAGGGCCATCGGCCATTTTGCACATTGGATGAAAAAATGGCCCATTAAAATTTGGAAGTTTACAATTGATATAATTTTCAAGGGCCCACTAAAAATTTATAAAATTGCCAAAAACCTTGAAAATGGCCCATTGTCAAAGATGTCTTTCTCAATCCTAATATTATACAGTATTAAATTTAGAATACTCATAAGTAAAACTCTTGTATACCTAGAAAACCATTGATGGAGTAACTAAAGGTTGATAGGCCAGGTGGTTGTGTAGAATAAACTTCCAGTGATCGCTATTTAGGGTCATTCAAGAAAGAAATATAAACTGAATATAAATGGACACATGGACATAACGCTCCGGGCATGTAAAACGAGAAAGAGGGTGTCGGACAACCAATCATAGCATAATTACCTATAAAACCAGTTGGAGTGACCATTAACCCTTTAATGAAGTGACCGATGGGTCAGTCCACTATTAAAGTTCGCATATTCAAGGGTGAGGTCAGTTTACTGTTATACCATTATGTCATGTACGAATAAAACGAGGGAAATATAAGATATTAGATAAATATTAGTCTATTCTAATAAAAATTCTTAACAGCACACAAAGAATGTGATAATTCAAGCAATTCGTGAGAACTATCTTTGATATATGTGAATAAACTATAGTAGATAATAAAAGGGTAAATTTATAACCTTAAATCGATGAGAAGATGAGAGAGAGAGATAAAGGGAATACAGAGGAGAGAAAGACGCAGAGGAAGATAGAAAGAAAGATAAAGACTAGCATATAGTCTCTGATAAAAGAGATTTGTATTGACTTATTATTTTCAAAAATAAAAATAAAAATGATGAGTTCTGAATTTCAGACTAAACTTGCCAATATTTTCTAGAATTAAGAAGGATCCTTTAATTTTCTTTGCTTTAGAATCTGGACGAGGAAGGAGAGAAGGAGAGAGGATAGACAGATGAGAGAAGGTATATAGAGGAGTCTCCAGTTTCGTACTAAACACCTCGGTGTCGCCATTTTGTTTGTTGTGACGCCATATCGAGCTGCCAATATGCTTTCATGGACACGTTTTCGTTATGTAAACATATCAGTGGGAGTCTACATGTATATGCATCACAGTATGGCTTTGTTTGGGTGGTATCAATGAAGCCCGATTAACAAATTATGCAAGCTGATATATCGCCTTATAGAATCGCTTACCATAAAATTACCATAATAGATGCTCATATACTCAAATAGAATACAATGCCAAAAGCTCATTATACTAACTGACATTTTCGAACGAATGGGAAACTATTTCATAAACTTGCCTAACGATTATAAATTTATCTATTAAGAAGAATCTTAATATTGGAGAAGTATGACATATGAATATTTGGAAATACACAGTCATCTGACAAACCGTTGAAATGAAACTGAAAGGACATAGTTTAAAGGGGCAGTAGCACGTTTTTAGGAGGGAAATAAGGTGATGTCAGGAAATTGAAAATATATTGTTCCAAATAAAAGACAATGATATCCAACTAAAAGAAACAGCTTTAAATCAAATATAAAACGTAAAGTTCAGCCATGCGATTCCTTTTTCTTATACAAAACGAATAAAAGGTGTTCACACAAAAATGGCGGCCAATGGATTTAATGTTAATCTCCAAAACTTGTCCTCTGACTATGGATGATTAGCTTGTGTAATGTAAATTTTGACACTGTCACAGTAATACATTAAGCATTAACTTACAATTATCAGTGAAATATTTAAAATATAAAATTATCAAAAAACGTGCTACTGCCCCTTTAACTGTAGCTGTCAAGTGTAAATATATATCTTTTAAACATACTCGTTTCACATTATACATACATCAATTCTGAATGGGATTGGCAAACAAACTTACAATACATATACGTACACGACTCTTCGGAAATTAGAACGATTGTTAATTTGCTAGACTGTTTCAACAAACATATCAAATCCAGAACGACATTTCATTCAATATATACTCCTAACAAAGTATTAAGCAACATGTTCAATTTCGAACACATGCATGTATCAAATTTCCATGTTTTAAGCATGGCTGTGTTCAAGCGAGGTGATCACATGTTTGATTAAAGGTCATGTATCCGAGATATTTCCTCCTACTTGACTTTCAATGAATTTCTCTTCTTTGTATGATATTTTAATGACATATATCCTTGTTGCCTAATGTTTTGTGGGGAATATATTAAATAAGTGAGTTATTGTTTTACGCCGCTTGTGCAACATTTCAGCCACAAGGGGCGTTATATTTAATGAATTAGTGAGTTATTGTTTTACTCCGCTTGAGTTATATTTCAGCCATTATATCTAATGAACAATAACACAAGTTTAGACTTCGCCTTGAGTATATGACACAATGTTCTATTTCTGTACGAGTTGCCAGGTATTCAACAAGGTCGCCCACCATTAACTAATCAATACCTGCAGCGTTATTGTTTACCTGCGCCAGACGAGTCCCCTTCAACTCTCTACACTGCCTTCTTCAAATACAACATCGGACATTTCTGTGTAATCAGCACATGGAGCATTGACAATGCTCCAATGAGTCAGAACTTTCAAGGGCATTAGAATAAAGTTCCAAAATCTTGCATTACTTTCTGGCTTCTTAGAATTCGAGGGGGAACAGAATTTTGACTTTTTGCCTTGTGTTGTTTACGATAGAGCATTGAAGGGTTCACTCAAAATAATATTGAACTATTTTGTTATTTACATTATTATATCAGTTTCTATCAATGGATATTGCGCTTGATTGAAATATCTAGATTGAGATTTTAATGTAGATGCGAGAAGTATAGACACTTGGAAAATGTATAGAAATATATGAGTTAACTTGATTAAACCGATACATGACATCTTCATATTCCATCTAGTACCGTTGACACAGAAGACACGTGTTCATTATGCAACCAATCAACGGACAGACAGGTGTGACAAGGTGACCTTTAACCTTACTTGAAGATTCGAACCAAGAATACCAGACAAACCACATGACTGACTCTGTAATTTCGTCTGTCAAGATGAGAAGTTATTGATCGAACTGTCAAATTATGAAAACTTGATTCTCAACATTCACACTTTCTGCTTTCAAAGTCAGGATTACATAACCAACCCCATACCCCCCTCGGTTGCAACGCTAAATGACCTGTAGCCAGGGGGATATGCGAGGCTGTTCCTGTTGCACCAAACACAGGCTTGTACATCATAATCGGCGTCCTTTGATGAAAGGTGGGCCCTGGGCCTCATGATGAGCGAACCAATTAAATCACCTTTCTGTGTGGCCATGCATGTGAAACTTATGAACACTCAACGTAATTGCTGCCACTTATAGTTATTACGGGCCCTAAGCCCTGCGTGTATGATGTAAATTTGTTACCTTGTTTAGATAATAAGCTTTCAATGTTGTAATGGTTATGATGGTGGGGTTAGTGAGGGTGATTGCTGCGTTAAAATCAACAAATTATAGGACAAGTTTAAGCATACAAAGCATTAAAACGACATTAAAAATCTGAGCTGAAATATTCAAATTTCTTGCCCTAAATTGCTAATTCTGATGTAAGTAATCGTTACATATATTATATATTTTTTAACACAGTGAATATATGTCTGTTTACTTGTAAAGCTTTGGCTGGAGTAATTAGGTTTTAAATTTTCATTAGTTCGAAATATTAATTTCAGAAACCTAATATAACAAACGTAAATAACACTTTTCATATCAACTGTCTGTGTTGTACTTTTAACGAGTCTGAACGTTGCTTACAAAGTTACATAATTCGCCTTCAGCTTAACTGAATCCGGTCATAGAAACGCATAAACCCTTTATATGATATACAAAAGAACAACTCCAAATAGTTATGTGATTTATACAGATTAGTCTGAAGATTATGTAAGTGTTAAAAGTACACTATTATGTAAGGACAATTTATCCCGAAAAAACCCTTAATTTTGCAAACTGTTCAAAACACTCATCATAAACAAAGTGCAAGCAGGGATTTAAAAAATGAGGAGTCATCTCTTTTGAAATGAAGAGTCATCTCTTTTTAAATAATTCATGGTCAAAACTAAAAATTATATTATATTTAAGAGTAATCTCCCTTTAATGATAGGTCAAGGTCATCAGATCGCGATCAAGTACAGGTGATTTGATATCGTATGAATCTACTAATGAGACGACGTAAGTGGAGTCATAAAGTGGACAGAAAATCATTATGAGGCAAATCCAAACAGTTGACCCGTGGTTGACATTGGAGGATTGTAAGATTAACTGCCAAACGGAAAGGTTGAAAAGATGACAAAGACTCGAGTGGACTGGCAGCTCAGCTTATGCAAGAACTGGGTGGGAGGTTCGGGTATACCAAAGACGTATATAATACGTCTTCGGATATACCCGCAGGAAGGGTAGCGAGGTCTAGGTGAAGGAATATGGCTTATCTTTGGTTTGGGATACAGTCAACTTTTCGTAATAGACTAACGATAAATATGGTTTGACTTAGGGCATCGATTGTTAAGGCGAAACTGTACGTCAGGTCAGAGGTTAATAGTGATGTCAGTTGGCAAGTCTTCGGTACACTGTACTTTCTGGCATACTTAACGAAAGAGCGTATTATTTCCTGGGCAAAATCTTCAAAACAATAATTCAAATGCTTATTTCAAGAACAAAGTCTACAGAGATAGTTAAGGTCCACGTATATTACACATTAACATTAAATAGTCTAAACAATAATTAAAATGCTTATTTCATCAAGCAAGGCCTAAAGAGGTAATTATAGGGTGACCTATATTACCATCAAACACATTAACATTAAATAGTCGAAACATTAATTCAGATGATTATTTCAACAAGCAAGGTCTAAAGAAACAGTAATTTCGCCATTTTAATTACCTTCAGGCGCATTTAAGTTTGAGTCAAGGCTATATGTTAGTCTGAGATATGTGAAGAAATGCAACACAATCTGAATTATTTAAACCAAAGAACAACTTTCCAACCAGGAAGAATCATAGACATCAATCAACAACCATCGACCTTTAGTTCATGCAAATGATATATAATTGGCTTTGTTATAAAATGTCATACGCTACACGCTATTGTATACATATAAGCCAAGGAAAACTTATGAGAGCGATTTCCTAAAAACGTCTTTGTTCATCCCTTGCCTAATAAAGAGGAGTATCATGTCAAGGGCACGACTAAAACTTCCACGTATACATGAAGGACAATGGTACTTAAGAAAGAATGAGATTATTAGTGTGATATGTTTTAAGGTTGCAGCAACATGATGGTGGTTTACCCACGTCGCATGAATGCAATGGCATTGAACAAAAGGGATAATGTTTGAACGGGTTACGGTAACAGGAAGTCTATTTTGTCTTCATTAACAAGCCCAAAGTCGCATTATGTTGTTCAGAGACGGAACATTAGCATGTGGACTACTAGATTGAAAGAGTCGATGATACCAGAGACCGGTTTAAACGATTGTAACGTGTATTTTAAGCAGAGTTGTTCTTGGAAACATTTTGAAATAAACAGTATATCGTGTTAAAAAATGGTAACCCAATTGGAATTATTTTTGTTGCATCAATATCATATCAAGCTGAAATATTAAATACACGAGAAAGGTCGTCATCTAATGAATAAAGTATCCAGAGTAGATGAGATGGAGCAAGAAATATAGTCTGTTATCTACCCTAAAGCAAAACAACATAAAGGAGCCTTCTTAAGTCTAGACAATGTTGGCAAGTCTAGATGCCTCAGCTTGAAATTAAGAATTGTTCGGGGCACGTTTTATATATTTATATAAAATATTGAATATAAAAATTTTAGTGAAAAAACTTTGTTCAGGGACAATATGTTATTCTACAAGAAATTGTAAATATTTTGAGAGTTCTGAATCAAGTGTGGAGGGGAGGCTAGGGGAAGGTCTTGAATTAAGTGGGCACTGCCCTCCTTGTAGAGTTTATGTTTGGTTTTGTTTGGGTCAGTTCAAGCAGACATCTTACTTCCGGTGATAGCATGCAAGGCCACACCAGCGCATAGCAACAGACGCGTACAAGGAAACAATTCGGCGTCTTTATACCTGCCCTGTATGGCGTTCTTATGTCAGCGAATCACACATTAATAAAAGAGCTGTTTCAAAGAGCAGGATAAAGGTACACAATGGAGAAGTGAACGTCTGGTACATGGGACGATTATCAACGATTAGCCCGAGACGAGAAGTCAATGGTTAGTGGTAAGGAGTAATGGGGTAGAATATCTCCCTGTCGTAGCGAGTACTCGAGGGGTTTCCGTTTGGTTAATGGATTTAGATAAATACGAGCCTTTAGTCGTGCTGCTACATGAATAAATATTCTTATGATGACTCAATATAAAATACGCTTTAAAAGACGTTTTAATTTTGTTATCGCAAGCTTGGTAAACTTTATATAATGGTATAAACATTGGCTCATATTTTTTTCAAATGGAAATGTTGATAGAAAGAGGTCTATGTGGTCGTTAACTTAGAGAAACACATTTCCATAGCCTGGGAAGGTAATCCATCTGTATTTTTTCTCAAATGGAAAAATAAGCTCCTAGAAGCGCTTTAAGTCAACTGTCGTCAGCCATGGGGAAAGGAAAATAGTTGGGTTGTCACCAGAACATGGGTTGAATTTCACACGCAGTGATGTGGTAAGTTCGAACAGCTGTGGTTCTCTGTTGCTGCAACTCCTGAAGTAGTTCACATCCATAGAGAGGCAATGTTGGATTCCATAATTATTGCAACAAAGGGAATTTTCAAGGTTTCTGCTCTTGATGGTTGAAATATCATGGCCAAAACGGCGCTAAACAAAGCCTCACTCACTTTTGGTCGAGTTTGAAGATATAAGAATATAATTTTTTTCATTTTGTAATTTGGTATGTTACTGCATGATAGTATACTGTGCCTTTAAAGTTTCGCTTAATTCTAGGTCTTACTCAGCGCGTCCTAAATTTCTACTTTAGAGAAGAACAAACAATAGTATCCTAAAAATCGTTTCATGAATTAAAATGAGTATTCAAAAGACCTAATTTTAGTTATTATTTCGAAATGTGTCCATGATTTTGACGAAGTCAATAAATATGAAGGACTGTCAAGTTCTGAAATCCAACTGAAAATCATGAATCATACAGGATGACTGTTCTGTAGCAAGACTATTTCTAACATATAAGAACGACCTTTGATATCAAAAACTGATATTTAATAAATCTGTCCATAATTTGAAATCTGATGCAAGCAAATCTTGATGATAACGGATATTGACAGTCATATAAACGGATATGAACTTTGGTATCAATAAAACGTAGAAATATAATCTGTCAATGTTGAGAAATTTGACCCCGACTGGTTTCCATGCTGTTCAACATACGAGAAGCAACCTTATCAATATTTCGGCTACAAGCTGCAATCGGCGTCCCATCACATGTCTTATCGCAAGGTTTCATTAGCCCATCTGTTTCCGTCCTGTAATTTAAACGAGTTAGCTGTGCTAAAATCCGGAGAATGAAGTATGACATGGGTTAAATTCCGGATCAGTTTACCAGACCATACCAGATGTATTCCCACCGTGTTTCAAAACTCTAAGATTTCATGCCTATTACACAGTGGCAATGTATGGCGTCAGAATGTTGAACTATTCTAATGGACATTCCATATGTATAATTGAAGATGTTATCGCAAACGAAAGATCTAGCCTGTCAGTCGTCAATAGCTAATGGTATACAGAGCTATCGACAGCTATACTATTTCCCTGTAAAATAGTTCGAATACACAAAACATCGACTTAATTACATTTCAGGAATTTCATTAATAATGTATTTGAACGTGTTCACTTGAAAAGAAAGGTCGAAGTGACACGTGGATGGAAATAATTGTATCAGTTATTTATTTGGAAACTGATTTCTATTTCATCAGATGGGGCTCATTTCTAGCCACACCTGCCTTCTCAATGATCCGGAAAGGCGAATTCACCAGACCGTGAACTTCAGGAAATGGGTGTTTTATAGCGTTTAGGGATTTGATAAATAGTTTTCATCCCTGTCATAATATACTTGAACAATACTTTTATTGCTAGGATGGGAGGCAGGGAAATGTTTTGTAACATTTGTCATCTATCATATTTATAACGCTTATATGTCATCCAAAGACGTGAAAATACACTAATAGTAAATAACATTATTCAAAATCACCGATTAACATAATTCCTCGCTATATGTTACAACTTGTCGAACGAATGGCCAATTAGTGGGTTTCTAATTAGAGAAGTGATTAATTAGCCTCTGGGTGTGAACTTTCCACTCATAAGGCCATTAATCACAAAATTACTACTAAGCATCTTGGCCATTCAGCTGCCCTCATGGGCCTAGGGAGCGGTTTGGAGAATAACATGGGAACACACCACAAGCCCCCTCTGTGTACAGTAGCCCATCCATATCACCCACTATCAAAGCTTCAATTCAATATACGACTTGCACTATTAATTCTCAGCAAATACAAAAGACATTGAGAGGAAATACATAGACTTGATCCCTAAACGTCTTCAGCGTGCATGCGAGGGTTGCAGAGAACAAGCTTGGGGTTTTGTTTAAGGGGCCAGCCACGCCCCTCCCCAACAGACGTGTTTGCTCTGAGGGGAGGGGGTAAACAGCAGTGAGGGATGCAAACAGATAGAGGCCCCGCAGATACCTGGGTCCTGTGTGGGTTAAGGGGGCAGGGTGTAGATTAATGCTGACTGAATGTTTTGATCGAGACAACTCGTAGGGTGGGTGGGATCGAGTGCAGACGGACATGGACTGGTGATGTTGGGATTGATTTGGTGTTTGTTTGATATTCAATTAAATATTTGGAGTTTTACGTTGGATATGGAGACTTAATTTAAGAAATGGGGTTTCTGTATGAGTTTGAATTGGATACTTGTGGTTTCTGTTGGAGACTGAATTAACGGGTTGGGTTCTGTTGGGAATTCAGTTTGAGATGTGGGGTTTCTGTTGGTGTCCATCTGAAGAATTTGGTTTCTGTTTGAGATCACGATGGTATCTCTGTGTGTTTGGTTGCTTATGTCCGTTTGAATTGAAGTAATTGATAGTTCTTAGTATTTAAGGGATTTCACCCTTGATATCGTTATTGGACTAGGATTTTAATTTGGATTTTTTTTTTTACAAAAGAATCAAATATTTGGTTTCTTAAGAGATATGGCTCCCTTATCAAAGACGTCGAGTTCAATACATTTCAGGAAGATGAAGAAAGGGTCGAAAAGGAATAACTATCGAGTAGAATACTAAAGATATGGATTCCAGATAGCTTGTAAATGGGATAAAGACCATAAGGTTAGCATCAGACGTGAAACACGAGTGTTGGTAATGCTTTAATTAACTTGACAGACAATGCTCAGAGATTAGGAAGGTGGATAAAAACCTTAACATCGACTTCATCATGCCTGAATACGTTTGACTAATTAACCTCATTCTTTCAAAGACCCAGCATATCTTGAAGGCAAAGCCCCGATCTGTCAAGAGTGCATAGTACCTCGAGTGATCGAATGTCGATCAAATAGTCAAGTGATCGATAATCACTCATGTGTGAAATTAAAATTATTCCTATCAATGAGAAGACCAGACAAGCAGCGACCTTCGAACTAGATTGTATTCTAACGCTAGTCCACAATGTATGTCAAAGGTAGATATTGTCACTGAGAAACACCTGACAGGTATTGATTGACTGTGTAGACAGCTCAGGTAAGAATGTAGGTAGGAGTGTATACCTACAATACCTGGATAGACTGGTGGGATCATGTGTGACAGAGACGTGTACCCCCAACCTACGCTCTACACATTACCTATGATTTAATACTTATCTATCATGA
Source organism: Steromphala cineraria (assembly GCA_916613615.1). Lineage (NCBI taxonomy): Eukaryota > Metazoa > Mollusca > Gastropoda > Trochida > Trochidae > Steromphala > Steromphala cineraria. Next base: position 32,949,392 of record OU744722.1, on the reverse strand, counting down.
ATTAATAATAATCTTTTTTTGTATAGCCATAAGCGTGGGATTATTGATAGTTCTAAATATGAATGACTATTTTATTTACAAGACAATTTATCAGATCTTCTATAAAGAAAATTTGTAAACATGACATTTAGATAGAAAGTTTAAATTGACACAGGATTAAATATACATGTTCCTAGATTATACAGCTTGAAAATTTCTATAATAAGAGAAAGAACTTTTATTCTTGAATTGAACCGAATAAGCCTTTCGTAAACAAAAAATCGTCATTCAAAGTATTTCGTGCCACATTCATTAAAGAACGTAAAAAACGTCATACGTCAACTACAATCAAGGTAGGTATTTCGTGTGTAGATGCAAGCATTGCCGGAGTACCTGGCGATCTTATCTACATGTCTGCAGGTAGCGGGTGTACCTGTACATGTATAAGTAAACACAGGTAAATGTGAACGCTGGGATAGGTTCTACAGGTAGGTCATCGTGCTCGCTATTGTCGCTGCTCGTGTATATCCTAGACTGACACATCTACCTGAACAGGTGGGCCTTTACCTGTACGACAGCACACCTGAGCGTTTTCACTGCCTACATCTACATTAGGGTGATACATTGCGTTTCCTTTTGGACGAGGAAATAGAGGGTGATATGGGAGTGTTTCAAGATCAAAATGATAAGTTTCATTGTTTTCGTGCTGTACTATCAAAATAATAAATATTAATCATATTCATCTTTGTAATGTATGTTTCTACTTAAATTTCACCTTCAAATATCATACAGTTTCACCTGCCAGTGAAATTAACACCAATCACGGGGGTTAACAACAGTTGTGAGTGAATGTAGGACATTTAAATGTGAAAGGGTGATATTACCTGTTAATGAAATTAACACCTTGTATATGACAATATAAGTATGAAGTGCCAAAGAGACCTCATGTGACCAAGATGACAAATCAATCGATCGTTCAATTTGAACGCGTAACATATCACCTGTGAACGAAACACACACCTCTATGACGATATGGGGGTATACTTCTATACAATAACAGGTAACTACAAGACTCTCTTGCTATAGAATCACAGGTAGATTCAAAGGTAAGCTTACCTTTCCTAATAGCCTCCCCCGCAGATAGGTAGTGTCAGTTGTGGAATCATATATGATACAGCTGGAATCGAAGTGATGGTTGAGATCATGTCCCTCCCCATTTCCCCGACCCCCCTCGGGCCTAGCGTTCCGGGTACGTATCTCCTTCATTGGGGAGGAGGGGTGAACTCGCACTGGTAGCACATCAACAGACATTTATACAGAGGGGACTCCTCAATAGAAACCTGTGTCAGATTCACTCTACTGCATAGCACGTAGATCCACCGCAGTCTGTATACCACTAGGCGCTATACTCTCTGTCGATCGATCGCACTCCTTGTAACGATAGATGGTAATATTCTCCAGTCTGAAACAAACAATGTCGTATGTAAATATATACACACATTATTCCATACTTCTTGTCCGCTTGTGTTTACTTCACTATTCATACAGCATCATATTACTGTAAATATGACCGCTGGCTCTGCAGAAAGGGGCGTGGCAGGTCTATATGAAAATAAACTAAAGTACTATCTGACATTAACTAAACAAATTGGCAACCACTGCTCTAACACAATGGAAAGGTCTGCCAAGTTGAACCAATGTTTTGAAAAAGCGGCGCTGTGAGTGAGTACTGCACTCTCGTTAATAGCACAGTAGCGGGTTATCTGATGACCTGAGCTTTGCTTCGAAATTTATCAAAACGTTATCCGGAAAAAGTTCATAGTTTGCAGCTGTTGGTATCAGTAACCCAGTCTCGGTGTTAAACACACATCCGACTCTAATACTCGACTCAAAGTAAACTCTAAAATATAGCTAAAATAAATACGTTTTTGAAATATAACACCATGTCATAACGCTAGCGGGTCGCAGACTGTAATGTGGTTTACAGACCCAGTTGAGTCTGTTTGCTGATAGGACACATCTGTGTAGACGATAGACCGAGAGGTCTGGGACTAAATAATTTTACAAAACTTTATGAAAGAGACAGTAACATGATCTCATTAAATAACACATGATCCATACACTCTGAATTTTTCTAAAATCTTAAGTTAGAAACTTTTCTTCACAATACAAAAACACAACGCGTCTTGCGAACGGGCCGCGATTGCTTGACACTGCAAGTACCGCGACAGTTTTGAGTTGAATCCTGAATCCCACCTGGCCGGCCTTGCTATGTGACACAACTACTGTCGTGTATGGAGACATATAGACTCACCTTGATGCATATATCCACGGAGAACGGGTGATAGTCCACGATATGTAATCCTCGAGGTAGTTTCGGGCCGACACTCCGAGCCCTGGTGTGAGTTCGTCCTCTGACTATCCCTAAATGTGCACAAGCGTAAGGTGGCTTGTCGTCTCGCTAGAGGTTTGAATGCGACTGTCAGCTGAGCCCCGTTCTATCGGCATTCACTGCGGGACTGCTACGTCACACCTCAACACACTTCTCACGCTCTAAAAATAGATCGCGAGTTGACAACGTGACCCACTAACTTCTCCTTTGTCTCGAATTTGCCTTTAAACATGATTTCGAGAACTTGTGTGCTGATTATTTCACATTTAAAGTGTCTGAGATGTATTTCTGATCACATTTCAAGTTTGGGATTGATTTTCAGCGTTTGTTTTTACTTCAGTTGACAGTCGACCTGTTTGGGTATATATTCCATATATGGAAGTTTCCGTGAGTTTTCCATATATGGAAGCGTACGAAGATTGCCGAAGCTTGTTTCGGGTATGATCGTGTTTCTTCGGTACTAGGCGACGACATAGCTTGTCCTCATTGAAGTGTAACGGTGAGGTCAAGACAAAGAGTCACGGGGTCAACTTACTCAAATTATCCTTCTGTGTTTCTTGACAATCACTTTTATTTACATGACGTTTAACACATGACAACAGGGATTGAAATTTCACTGTTGACTCATATTTCTAATGATTGTTTTTTTCATAGAACAGAAAATGAATTATTTTATTTAGACATTATTAGAAATTTATCTAAACACGATCATATTGTTCATGATATATCGAAATAAAAAGTAATTTAATAAGGTTTAACTTTTTCTAAAACGTTATTTTTTTACTAAGGTACATCATGATTATTTCTAAAAATTATTATTGATGTCTTTAGTGATTTGCTCTTTTTCAAAAATCCAAAACAACTGTTAATTCATTTTCACCAGAAAATATATTTTCGTGAATCGATATCAAATATCACAAATTCAAACACGTATATCACTTATATAATAAAAAAAGAATGCAAAGCCGAGAAATGATGACACTTTTGACATCAAAGACCTTTTTGTTTCTAAAACCTAAAATCAATTCCTGTCAACCAAATATTCTTAATTAACTCACAAAGCAAGTGACATGGTGAAAATTGAGGCACAGAGTAGTGAACGATCAACTAAGATTGGACGTAATTAGGCGCTGAGACAAGGGAACAATGGTGTTTACTTTCCGCCGCTGGTGTAGTGCTGTTTCCGATGTGTCACGTCCCTAACGTCGCTGGTTCAACACGTCTTCCTATAGCCGACCCCTCTCCATCCTAGAACACGGTAAACAACGGTATAGACTTGGCTAGGTCTCTCTAATACTAGTATACTGTTAGGGTGACATTCTAGTAGTTGGTGATATGAGGAAGACAAAGGAAATTTTCTAGAGGAACAACTTCTTTATTTGACACTACCGACGTTTCGGTATGAATCTTTATACCATTTCCGACCCCTCTTCATTCTAGAACACGGTAAACAACGATATAGACTTGGCTAGGTCTCTCTAATACTAGTATACTGTTAGGGTGACATTCTAGTAGTTGGTGGTATGAGGAAGACAAAGGAAATGTTCTAGAGGAACAGCTTCTTTATTTGATAGTCACCGACGTTTCGGTATGAAACTTTATACCATTTCCGACCCCTCTTCATTCTAGAACACGGTAAACAACGGTATAGACTTGGCTAAGTCTCTCTAATATACTATTTGGGTGACATGCTAGCAGTTGGTGGTATGAGGAAGACAAAGAAAATGTTCTAGAGGAACACCTTCTTTATTTGACAGTACCGACGCTTTGGTAGTAATCCTTAAACGGGTTTATGTGCTTGAAAATATGTTCAAAATGAACACTCTATTTAATACCAATAAGCTAGGAAATTTGGTCATGGTAAATTTTCATAATTTTTGTTAAATCATTATGTCCTTTCATAAGGAATAACATAATTAACCTTAGAATGGTACATCAGCTTTTTACTGTATTGTAATGGATTTTGTATCATTGCATATATATTTATGTAACTCTTACACTGCAGTCTGCATCCTAAATGTAATAAAGTTCAGTTCAATTAAAAAAATGGTATAAGGACCTTTACCGAAACATCTCTACTGTCAAATAAAGAAGTTGTTTATCAATAGAATTTCATTGTCTTCCTCTCAAATATATTAATAATCAACACATCCAAGGTATATTTCCATCCATTATTGAAGAATAGACTTGAGTACCATTCGCATAACTGAAGATGAAATTGATATCAATTTTAAAATGCCTTATAATTGATGATATGATTTTGTAGCCCAATATTAACCCCATTCTTTTGAAATCTCAGAATTCTTGGATTGTCGTAGTAATTAAATATATTGAATACGTAAATAAAGATATATTTTAATCCTAAGCAGCAATAAAACATGTTTTTGATCCTTATTCAATGCTTGTGTAGACGAAAGTGTTAATGTTTCTGGTGAACTTTTTTTAGTTTCTCAATTGAGCGATTCAGGGCCCTGTAAACATTAAAAACCGAGGGCTCTTTATTGATACCATTCTATCCCCACAGAGGCAGCTCAGTCATACTTGAGTAAGCTCGGGTATGACTGAGCTGCCTCTGTGGGGAGAGAATGTATTGATACCTACGAAAATGAAATGTATAACCCCACAATAGATCCTTTATATCTTTCCATTAATTCTTCAATCAATCAACAAACCCACAAAAAGGCTCTTTTTAAATACACGAACTTTTTATAAAAAATAATTCTGAAATTTTGCAATAGTTTAACTTGAATGTAAGTCAAATATTAGCCTGACCGACTTCCTTGTATTGATAATGCCAGTTTCCCTAATTGAGATTCACATTTACAGAATTAGTCATAGACGCCCGGAGCCAAATTAATTACAACGACTTAAACGTTTGGCAAGTCTAGATTGTCCAGTCATTGATAGTGTCCCTTGGGCTCCTTTTTATTTCTTTCATCGGAAAAACTTGGCATTGTTCTGAAGCTCGAGTCCTGTCATTAAACGTTTAAACGTTTTGAAGTAACCTTAGACCCGAATCTAGATATTATTAGGAGTTTATATTACACAGATGAGACTCGAACTAATGAGTTTTCATACAAGTAGTGTGACTAAAACTAGACAGGACTTTATCATATCAGCCTGGTAATTTTCTTTGTCCCTTTTCCTAGATAATTTCTGAAATAGGAGTTTTCTTTGTTTGACCTCGTATCTATCAATGAGTATTGTAACAATGTTTTTCTATACAGGCTTATTTCAATGACAAATGTATGTATTTCTTAAGAGGATTTATAAATCCCTTCTCTTCTTATTTTCTGACTACTTTAAGCAAGGAGTTATATACATTTTGACCAAGATAGTATTTAATTTTATTCAGTATATTAATTTATGATTCTTTAATAAACTTTTCAAGTTTATTCATGCAACATTCAATGAATGAGCTGTGTAGAATGAATGGATCTGCACACTGTGATACTGTTAAGGCGTTATGAATCCAGCTTTTATTCAAATGGATACTCTCGGATTTCTACAACACCCTTCAAGCAAGCAAACACTATACAGGTTTGCATTTTTTGAATAACTTATTCACATACTATGTTTCGCAGAATCTATCTGGTTCAAGTAAATAGCTTCAGGATTTGGTTACTCGTTATTTCATTGAGAGTAGGTTGGCTAAACTTCCTTATCAAGAAGGTCGACAAGTACATAATAAAGATACAAATTATTTAAGTAATACCAAGCTTTTATTCTTTCAAGAAAGAAGAGCAAATTAAAATTGCTATGTAAAATTTCTTACTGGCCTTTATCTGCCTAGGATAGGTTGTAATAAAAAATGCTCGTCATTGTATTGTATTTGTATGTGTTTATGGTAACATATTGATATCTTGAACTATGTCACAAACTGATAAACTGATTAACTGATACACCTATCTATATGCTATAGATCATCATTATTAAACTGAAAAAAACCCCACTGAACTAAAGTCATAAAGTCATTTTGAGTTAAATGCAAGAAATTCCAAATTTCCCTGACATCTACTAAATACAACACAAATATTTCGAATCAAAAAGCATAATGGTTTGACGTCTAAAATATTTCACATTCAAACCTTCTTTCAGGAACAAGATATTTTCCTCTCATTACAAAGCTATAACAATTAATCCTACTGAGCGGATGATCTTCAATTGTCCACATTAAGATAACGAGAAGACCAAGGGGGAATTGGAGGGAACTACAAATTGGAGAAGACAGAATGGTCGGCGTGACGACTAGACAGCTGTCCAGTCCGACATTTGGTCTTTCCATTAGACTACTAATCAAGCACATCTCATTTGTTAGCATCATAAGCGGCCAATCTGTCGACTAGTGCTGGTACTATGCTGCGCTGTTTATTGTTACAGAGCGGTTGTACTAGACAGAACCTAGTCAAGGCCGATGACGTATTGGACAATTACTGACTGTTAATTGTCTGATAAAAGAATTCCAGACACTTGAACTCTGCCATCGTGATACTTGGAAAACTTGAAGACTTCCTCAGAATCTCCTCCACATCGCAGGAAAAAGTGAAGAGTCCCTTTTAAATTTTCAAGAAAAACTCCTTATACGAGAATTCACAGGAAATCGAGTCAACAATAGGAAATAATTTTATTATCAAATCTTAAACAATGAAAAATTATCTTGGTGGATATTCTTAAACGTAAAATAATTCAAATTTGACGCATGCACGTTTTAAAAAATCACTGGAATTTGAAGACCTTATTTCTTAATAGGAAACTATGAAAGACTAAACGATTTTATCTGTAGTGTTTGTTAGACCATGGACGAAAGCCCTTTTCATGTACAATTTTTAGTTATTGATATCCATGTTCCAACAACCGCGTTTACACTATGTTAAGATTGAATTAAAGATATGATGTCAAAGAATTCTCTTTCTGTAACTGCTACACATTTTCCCCACTTAAGCTGTGTTTCAAGTGGGCTTAAAAACGACACACTTATAACAGAGACCACTATGGAAGATGATACTTTTTGAAGAGAATGTCTGTCGGAATTGATACATGAAATGTGACGTATGCAATATCTTAATAACCTCGTATTTTAATCGTGAATGGATTGCACATCAATATAAACATCTACAAGGACGCTTTTGCATTGCTATGCAAATGCAAAGAATTTATGATGAATTATGGAATTAAGAAAATTTAATGCACTTTATTTGTCAAGAAAACAGAGTCATTCGGTGAAACAGATAAAACCAATTCTTACAATTTTTACAATAATTTAGCGATGAACCTACTGTATATCAGAAAAGATGACACCGCAATTATTACTAGGTCAAACACAGACAATCAGCCCGGACATTGATTCTGATAGGATTTGATAGCCTGCTAATCGTTGTGTTATCTACAATGATAATGTTTGCCTATTGAACCTGTTGATAAACAGAGCTGTCATTCAGGTCAGTCAAAACATAGAGTTACAGCCAGTAACTTCACTTATGCGTGACAGTTCGCTCGCAACACTTTATCTCCAATGTTTACAGGAGATAGCGCTTGATTGAAGCATAACCAGTTTAGGTTGGAGATTACGTCACGTGACAGCCAACGAGACTTGATTAGTGACACATGTCACGTCACACGTCAAGAGTGTTCAACATGTTACTTACATACAGGGGGTGCACATAGCTTGTCAATAACATAACTTGATGACTTCTTGCAACGTGTTACATCTCTGATTTAAGAACACATTGCCTTCATATTTCCAAGTATGATATAGCTCTGTTTCAATCTTGTTATGTGTAATATGGTCGAGTGGCAAATCATCTTTAACATAAATCTTTCCAATTTTAACATGAGTTCATAATTCCATGCATGATTTTGTCCTGTTTCCATCTTGTAATATGTTATATCGAGTGGCAAATCATCTGTAACATAAATCTTTCTAATATTAACATGAGTTCCTATTCAAATGTATGACATAGCTCTGTTTCAATCTTATTATATGTATTGTGGTCGAGTGGAAAATCGTCTTTAAAATAGTTCATGGGCTATTTTATTATTCTATTTTTTTAATATTTGAAATGAAATAAAAAGGAGCCTTGAACAGTACTTAATTTCAGCTGAGGTACAGAGACTTGCCAACATTTTCTAGACTTAAAAGAATTTTGTTTGATATAGGGCCTGGATAACAGAGTATGGTCACTATTCACCTTGACATTCAAAGGTAAGTTTTACACCATTTTTAAACATACTGTTTTAAATCTGTTTTCGTGCCTTAAAGGGACATTATCACGTTTTTCCAAATATCATATTTACAACAATTTTTCACTGATAATTGTAAGTTAAAGCAAGGAATTACATCATCTGTCATAAAAATCCTTGGTTAAAGCTAAATGTATTATTTTGGATAGTGTCAAAATATTATTACACAAACCAATCATCCATAGTCAGAGAACAAATTACAAAAAATCACATAAAGTCCATTGGCGGCAATTTGTGTGTGAATATCGATAATTAATTTTGTGTAAGAAAAAGGAACTTTACATCATATATTTGTTTATGATTACTGCCTCGTTTAGTTTAAATACCTAGTCATTCAATTGAAACCGTTTATTTTCATTTTTTGACATCACCATATATTCCCCCTAAACGTACTACTGCCCCTTTAATATTATAATCATCTGTAAAGGAGCGTGAACATCAAGTTCCACGACAGTTTACAGACATTGAAGGATCTACTTGATACATCAATGTAAGCACTCTTATGACGTAACAATCCCGACAAGCACGTGAGCAAGCGCTTGTCATGCGATACTAGTATCCAGACGACAAATCTGCACGTGTCATGCAAGATAGTAGTAACCAGACGACTAGTCATGATAGAGCGTGTCAGATGAGACTTCAGCCAGCACAGACTTACAGGATTTGATGAGAAATTAAGCTGGTCAGTCCATTGGATACGTCTACAAGCAAGGTCGATAGGTCAGCCATGACAATAACATGTAAAAGATCGGGTCAAGTAGCAAACTGATCCCGCCACTCGCCGCCATTGTTTAGACCCTGAAGAACCCGAGCACAGAAACACAGCACCGCCATCTGGAGGTATTAGAATGAGGGACTGACCATTATGGCACCGCAGACACGGCTTCTGGTAATTAGCCCCTCATACCCCATCAGACAAAGAACTCGAAGTATCGGGGAGATTCCAGTAACGCTTATGAAGGCTGATCTTGGCAGATGTCCCTCATGATTCTTAAACACTCCCAACCATTTATATTAGTCTGGCATACCTTTGTTCTTATCAAATAAAGCAAGATGTGATTTTAGCCAGATACAATAACGTGCATCTGTATTCATGATTGAATTTGTTTGGTTCAAAGAGTATGTGAATTTAGCATGTTCTTCACTATACTTTTGATAGATAGCGCGATTTTATTTTGAGTCATTTTTTGCTATAATGTTGAAATTTACATTATCATGCATAATAATCGTATCAAGATTTATGTGTACTGGTATTTTTTTTTACAACCGTTGTTTATAATGTAGACAGGGGTCACATATGTAGATTATGAATTCGTTATCAATTGAATGCAAAATAGACAAGCCTCTTCAACAACAACTTCAAAAGAATTTCTCACTCTGGCATACAGCACCTTAACTTCTTTCTGTTTTTAAAATCTGTTTTTCTAATAGAAAAGAAACCTCTTATGAATTAGAACTTTCAATAAAAATCAAAAACACGTTCACTGAGTGTTTTTGTTATGCCTATGATTATGATAGTCATTTCTCGTATATTGTGAGAAACGTCTACATAGCAGAAAGCAATCTTACTCTTACCACATTGATGTTATGGATGTAGAAACATGTCAAATTTGAAATGTTTGACTAAAGCGACATGTGTTCCTATTTGTAGACGATATTTACCCTATTGAATGCTTGGACGTTCAGACTTGGAGAGGCATTATTTTGTCATGTTCAGTTTTTGTGAACATAACTGGATCTATAGACAGCTTTGTTGCTTTGCTTTTCTTGAAATGTTGTGTTTTCGTAATTTTTTATTCTTTTGATGTTTCTCATTTTGTCTCTATGTATATGCTTGATTGTTAAAATTGGAGGAAATAAAAATGTTCACTCTATGTGACTATTAAAGGGACAGTCCTGTCGGGATATGTTTGTGAAAACGAAATTCAAGAGGGCGCAGTGATGCATTCTATTCTTTATCAAAATGTTATATCCACAATAACAAAAATGTTATTCCTACAGTGGGCCAACAAATTAGAATTTTTTTTGGAAATAATCATGTTATAATCATAAATAAACAAGTAAGTACTCTTGAATTTTGTTTCCATAAAAACACCTTTATAGGACTGTCCCTTAAACGACCCGAGGGTAACTCTTTGCTCGTGCGTGTTCACCGTTTTGAAAATGACACCTCTTTATACTTAATAATGAATGAATGTTAAATTTTCAAAAACACTTTAAGTGGCTTAACCAGATCTAGCATATTAACATTATGGAAACGACTCACCAATAGTGAAACAAATGGTCATCTATAATGTATATAAAATGTCATTCCCTCAAAGATAATGTCAATACGGGGAATGATGCTTATTCAGTATAGAGGTAATATTTCATTTATATCGCAATGACATCAACGTGTTGTATATACTTTATCATGTTTATGACTTCACGTTATTGTTTTCAGCATTTTATCGAGACAACAATGATATATGTTGGAACAAATTATGACAGTCTCTGCCAAATTGAAAATCGGATTCTAATTTTCTAAAGACAGCTGTTTATAAAGATGTTAGTATCTACACCGAAACGTCGCTATTCACGCAATAAAGATCACTATCACAAAGAACATGATCCGTAGAAAGGTTGTTTATCTACTTCTTTGTTAAATACTTTAAGAGAGACGGTTTTAAATTTTATTTTTATTTAATGAACAGTATTAGGAAAAATCATTCATGTCATGTTTGACTTAACAAAATTAAAACCAAAATGATTTCAAATTGTCATGATCAAACTCTGCTCACACTGTTCCTTAACATGATGGTCGTTTCCTGTTGATTGTAGTCATGATACATAGACATGTGACCTGTTTGGTTCACGAGGTGTTACATGGAGTACCCGATGACCCTTTGACTAATAAGACTTTAGACTTAGTCTGCTCATAATAATTTAAGTCCGTTACAGTTAATCCTTAATCCAAGGATACAAGACAATATATTGTACGATTAAAGAGCTTTTCGAGAGTGTTCCTTTTCAGAAAGTACGACTAACTTTTAGCATGAATAACATTGATGATGGAATTCGTATAAAAATTGATGTGATATCAAATACAACAAAATAAGCCAATGATGCAAAGAATTGCACATTGGCAAGACAGAAAGACGATTTAGTGAAAGAATAAATCCCTATCGTATGAATAACATTGACGATGGAGTTGTGACGTGAATTCGTATACAATTTTTTATGTGAGATCAAATACAACTGATTATGCGAATGATGCAAAGAATTGTTCATTGGCAAGACAGAAAGACGATTAAGTGAAAGAATGAATCTCCATCGTTCACAAATCAACCGGCAATAAAATAGGACTATCCCTTCAAGCAGTCACATAGAAAAAGTGCTCTAGTGGTAAATATAAAGTGTTTCCTTTTTATGAAATGAAATATGATAATCCGCGGCTGTTGGAACTGATGGAGAATGAATTTATTAAATAATTTAAACCATCGCTTAATGCTAAAATGTAGATTTTCTTGTCCCATGACGTACCTAATAGCATGACGTCATAAGAAGCGTCACGTCATAATCAAAGTGGCAACTGATATTAAAAACTAACCTGAAGAAGCCAACATGGTTAAAAAATCAAATGATTCTTTATCTAAGCATCATGTGTTGAATTGTGAACAAAATAACATTTACCATTATGTCAAAAATACTTAAAAACAAACTTTCTACTTATTTCTTAAGTTATCACATTTTAGTATCTTAATTGCAAGTAAAGGGAAATCGAATTTTTAATCAAAATGTTAATTACAAAATGTGTACAGTGTATAAATGTCTTGCATAATGTTTATTATCTTAAAGCGAACATTAGGCAAATGGATTAATATTTAATGCACGGAAATGGAGCGATGACCTTTATAAAAATACATTAAAACGGTTAAGATAACCGTTACGTACTATATACGTAGATGTACATTTCAAAATAATAACATATATCCAATTGATCAAATAAAGATATCAAATTTGAAATTTTATACATTAATATATCATGTACAAAGTTAATTGCTGATTTGATCATTTGATACACTTGCATAATTCGTTTATGTATGTGAGGATCCCATATTGTATATTCAAAGTGAATGCCCAACTAAAAGAATATAATATTCTTAGAACCAGCCCTTGTACATATTTTATGGTAAGGTAATTGGAAATAAGCTTTAGATGAGCCTAAATATTATAAACGTACTCTCACTCTGAGACAACAAATATAGATCATGTGTACAGAATCTATAGAATGACCCCCCCCCCCCCAAAAAAAAAAAAAGGAAAAACAAAACCCCACAAAAAAACAAAAACCAAAAGCAATATAGTCTAAGGTATTATGTGTCAAGGGTTAGCAAACGTAGATATAAAATTTGAATTTTCGATACCACAATAACAAGGAGATAAATCCATTCTGTTTTGTATTTTGGGGTTGTATGTTGTGTATGTTACCAATAAATTTAATTTCAAACCGAGTCTGCGAACCAATCAGAAAGCAGTATTTACAAACTAGTTTTGGTGTCATGCTAGGATGCTAGTTTTTTACTAAATTTTTCTCTGAAATGAACACCTGGTTAATACATGTTATATTAAATGACGGCTGAGATTTCGTCCTTTTTTAAATCAAGCTCTCATGTCTCTTGCTTTCAACTTATCCTAGGGACCGGTTGACAAGTAGCTTCAATTATCAAGTATCAAACAAAAGCTATAGGAAGCGTATTATTAATTGATTATCATATATAGCATATGACGTTATTTCTAAAACTGCATTATTTAGCTAAAAGCATATTTTAACATCGTTTTTCGTTTTTATTAGATCCTTTTTATTTCCTTTAATTTGTCTACTTATCCTTTAAAAAGTATCTACCTCTGCGCAAATGTTTACAAATACTGTAAACATATGTTGCATTACAGCTAATTGATTATAGAAAAGGGTAGTCTGAAAAGTGTCTATCCACCTCATTTTATTTTCCTAAAAAAGGTGCTACCGCCCCTTTAAAATAAAAAAAGTATCTACCTCTACGCAAATGTTTACACAGACTGTAAACATATGTTGCATTAAAGCTAATTGATAAAAGAAAAGGGTAGTGTGAAAAGTGTCTATCCACCTCCAGCTATGTGTAGAAGAGATGGTCAAGTGTTAATGATGTCCAGCTAGGTGTGAAACTGCCACTGGTCAGCCGAGTGTCCATTATCTCAAGTAATGAGGATGTGTTTTACCTGGAGGGGGGATTTATCCAAATTCGGTTAATGTTCACGATAGATCGAGAAAATATTTGAGTGTTAAGTGTGAGTAAATTTATGAAGAGCATTCTACTTTTGTACATATATTTGTAAAAACATTATATTTTTAAGGCATGCCCTGTGCCCTAATGACTATGAGAGGGGGGAACAGCAACACATTATTTGAATAACACAGGAGCCTTTGTCTAGGTCCTAAGCAAGTCTAGATTGACTGAATATGGATGGTCAACTCCTTGTGTTGGAATGTATATAGTGAGGTAAGGTAGCGTATTGATAATTTCTTGAAAATAATCACGATAAGAAGTTGCTGTCTGCTTCATTAGCTTGTCGTGAATCTTGAGGAAGGAGTTAACATATATTCTGATACTTCGAGATTTTGACAATAAAAACATTTTTATCCAGACAATATTGCTGTTCCTATATGTATGCCACCTATTATTTCCAAAGAATAATTTATCCCAGAGAATCACGAAGAACTTTATAAATCTCTTATTAAGACAACCCTGATTCACTATATAAAACTATTATCTTACTTTCACACTCTCACAACAAATTGTTTTTACACTTTACACTTTCTTTAACTTCAAAAGTCCTTTAGAGAATAAACCAATGAACTAAGGTACATGTGACGGGGAATGGGACAGTATATATGTGCATCAGGTATGGGATAACCCCCGCGTCACTTTAAAAAAAAAAAAGGAACCTTTAAAAAGTCGAGGTCCTCATTCAGTTGACTTGATAAAGAAGTTGTCATCCATAAAATCATCTTCCTTATTGTATTCCAAACTTCTAAAATGCCCCTCTAAGAAGTTGATACTCTTATTTATAAAATTAAAATAAAATGAGGTACAGTTTAAAAAATATTTCATAAACTAAACTTGTGTACAGCATGAGGTTATCAATAAACTTCCATATTCCTACTTTCGCTATTGGTTTCGTGTTCTTGATTTTTTAGCTGTTTAATCAACGTAGCAAATTTATTTAGTTTTGGTAGTTCTTGTAAACAAGATATTCTATATAGGACATGTCTTCACCTTTGAATGTTAATACACAATCTAAATACGTTCTTAAAGTTAAAAATGTTCACATAAATAGGTATATATAAAAAAGAAGAAAATCCGTTTCGATAAAAGAAAGATACAAACACATATTTCGTGAATAATGTGACAGAACATGCTCTAGTTATGGCGAAGGCGAAGTTTTATAGGTCCTGGCGATAAAGAAAGTATTCCTGGAATTTTTTGTAATCTCGTTGGAATATATTTGAGATGGAAAACCCATAGGTATGTTTATTTTTAGAATATGTAACCAAAACGAAGAATATACAAACGAAATAAAGATATTAAATTCTAGAATTTCAATCAAGGTATTTTAAGTCGATGATAAAGTGAAATGGATCTGGGGAACGATACATAAAACATTCTAGCTATTTCTGTAATCACACTAGGTTATTCGTCAACATCATAACATATACACTCGAGTTTATCTACTGTTTATATCCTAAGAACTATGTGTAGATTCTTATGGGTCCTTGAAATTAACTTTAGCTTCAAACAGGCATGGACAATTTGTGCCGGTGTAAAATGAACAACGTATACACATTGCATGGGTTAGAGTAAATACCCACGGCTTATCATATAATACAAGCTCTATATTTTCAAAGTTACAGTTTTATAAAAGTGAAAATAATTTTGTAAGTGCTTATTTTACAACTTACAGAAATAAATAACCTTTCTGTAATTTACATGTTACAACATTTCGATTCCTTTTGTTTAGAACAAACACACACACACACATCTGATACAATAAAACAAGTCCTATACGTATATCATGTCAGCATATTTGATAAACAACGTAATATTTTCCCTTACAATCGAATGTTGCTATTTGTCAAATATATTGACCCATTTATGATTTGTCAATGATAACGACAACGGGAACGTTTAAGTAAGCGTATTTGGTTTAATTCACAGTATGCTATATTCATCGGATACACATATATTGAAGTCAATACTTTGATGTATTTGTTGAAACGTTTTGTAAAGGAGTTTGTGTACAATGTACGGTTTCCCGCGAACTAAGGTATGAAGATGTCAGCGCTATAAATAGCACAGAGGACATTGACAGTTAGGCCCAAGAGGCTTTTCATAACTCTGTTTTTGAGGACACTCAAAAGCTTTTAAGCGTATATGTGTCCCTTAAAGGAGAAGATGATATAGTGGATTAAGAAATATTCAAATTTAGAATTGATGAAAGCATGAGAGATATTTTTAATTTTGAATGTAAAGCACAATTTGTTTTTAAATGTTTAAATATTATTTTAAGCAACTAAACGGAAATAAAACATATTAACACGAAATTAATGTTGTTTTCTGAACATAATGACTCATTTATAATTTTTGTGTACATTTGGACATCGGAATTGCAATTGAAATTCAGATAATTTGACAAACGTGATGATGGTTCCTGGTCAAGTCATCATCAAATATGCATCCTAGTTCAGTCTTATTCTTGGAAATGCTTGAGTTCCTCGTTTATTAAGGATGCTGTATGATTATGACTGACCATTTGGTATCCGTATACATATCAACGTTAACCTTGTGATATCAGTATCAAAATCGTGTTTTGAAGAGAAATGATAAGCTGAAGGTACATCAAATCATCCCCTGTTTATCATTATATAGCATTAGGAGAGACTAATCATTCCAGTGTGATGCCAAGAAGCATAAACGAAATGTATTTCTAGATTGTTGAATGTATGCAATATATGTTCTGTTATGGTATTTTCTTCAAATTGACATATTGTGTAGATGCAAACATATTTAGGCCATGTGCTTCTTTGTATAAATCATATTCCTCATATTCATAGTCATACAACCACTACTATTATTCAATAATAGACAGATGTCAATACTTGTTTCATATACCCGTGGAAAGTAAATTTCTTCCAATACTTCAAATAAGCAAAATACATCACCATATGATGAAATATATTCTTTTATATGTATATCATTAATAAGCAATGAGTGTCCTCTTTATCATCATCCATATTATTATCTATAATGTCTGCATAAGGATACTTTGTTTTGTCGGGTTCAATGTCTATCAGTTTGAGACATCATCTATCACAGATACGATCTATCTTCCTTGTATTGTACAGCCGGATGCCCCCAGTCACAATGATAGACTTCCTGTATGAAACATTCAGTGATAAACATCCGTGCAGCAGTCGACACAACTCAAACTAGTGATACATTTACATAAATGGTGGATATTTCTAAATGCCTACGTTGATAAGAGTGTTGTATAACTTCAAGTATAACTTCTATACACACCATACCAAAAACATGGCCTTCAACTGCAAAAAAAGATATTTGTGTTGTTGTTTATTTGTGTTTGCAAATGTTTTTTATTTCTATTTTTGTAAGAATTGTAATTTGATTAAGAACCAAATGAATTCAAACCCCTTTTGTTTGCAAATATCCATAGAGATACTGACAACTTTTTGAAACATACAAAGTGATAAGCATCCATTAATAAAGGTGGACTTTTTTGTTGTATAAATATGAAGAAGATGACAATGAACATGTAAATAAATTATTTGTCTTAATGAGAATATCATGAATTCGAATGTAGATAAGCATTAGTCGACAAACTAGATTTATAGATACGTATATGGTTTATATTTGAGAAGTATCGTATGATTTTATGATATGACGTGATTCAAATCCTCTGATTGCTTGTAGACAAAAGATACAATGATCATTTTCAAAAAAATTATGATCTAAAATGACCAAGTGATTTAAGCATATCTCCAACGTTGCTCAAGTTGAAAGAAAGAGGTAAAATGTAAATACGGAAATATTTTGTAGGTAAAAAGTAAATTCTGAAGATTTTTTAGTATTTTCCAAAGGTGTATCCCATAAACCATATGGTATTAAAACGAATATTTACTTCCCATAATTTAGTATGAAACAATTTAAGACAGATGATCATGGGGATATTAGACATCAGTTTAGTATACACATTTTTTCATGGCAAAATTATGTTTCAATTTAGTAAATAACATATTTCAAAAATGGAAGAAAAATATTTAATGATAATATCTTGGTCTTGATGTTTCATATTGTGTATCAGTAGACTTTTTTTTATTTTTTTTATTTTTTTTTTTAAGGTTTTTATTTCCCATAAGATGTTTACATTTTATAAACAGACAATTGTTCATTGTCAATGACAATTTACATTATGTATTTGTATACAAAGCAGCAGAAAAACAATATTCACATTTCATTACTAGATATTGCAGGTAATATTCAGTATTCACTACAAGTGTTCTTAAAGATCGTATCAGTAGACTTGCTTGGATGGTACCAAGACTGTGATAAAGGCTAATATTTCCTAGACAGTAATGGAACAATTCTAGTAGAAGCAAACAGGCCCAAGGGCTTTATGCTAGGTTAGAATAATCTAGTTTAGAATAATCTGGTCATGTATTGTGTATAGGTGGGGAGGATAGAGGTGCGGAATTCAAGAAGAGGGGGGGGGGGGGGGGGGTCCATGGGGGTTCGGGAGTGCCCCGAGGGTACTTGACTTACGCAGTGAAGTAATCAGAGTTAACAGTAGAACATTACAGTAGCTGCACCGATAAGCCCTTCTGTTACGTCATTCCATTGATATACACCGTCTGTCAAATCCAGGTAAATTAATTAGGGAGTACCTGAATATTGCAGACTAGTTAACAAGACGCTCAGCTAATGACATATAAACTACTTACCTGTTCATAAGTATTTACCTACCTGCATGTAAGTATTAACTTAAGGGGGTAAAGGATTGTTCAAACAGGCAAATGGATATGTAAGGAACCGAGTTATTATCGTCGTAATGTTAATTGTTACCTTTAATTAAGTAAAGCAGGTACGTTGGTTTTTCAAACCAGACCAATATTTTTTGGGATAGTATAACTTTAAACATGTTATGACAAAGAGGAAAAGTTGTGAAGTTAAGTATTCTCCGCGAACATACAATTCTTTACTAAAGTCGCCTTTACGTTTGAGTCAATAATATATCACTATCATTAAACAGCAACATAACTATAAACGTTCTTTCAATGCCATCCTCACGTGGCAATGAGATAAGTCAGTTTTATAAATTTCAGTGAAATAGTAAATTTACTCGAAGGCAATCGTTCACTCCCCTTCAATTAAAGCAAAGATAAATTGAAAAGAAATATCTTTAATAGATATGTTTAGAAAAAAAAGAAAGGAATATTATTCATAATAACAAGATGCAATAACACGCCATTTTATCAATAACTCTCATAGGATACTGTTTGTTATTAAATACAAGAACATCTGATGTGTTACCAGAATGCATATCAATGCAATCAATGAAAAGAGCTAACTTGTAACAAGGTATATTAGATTTGTACTAGTCTAACACCCAAAATCATAACACCGTGTCTTTCTGAAATATGAAGTAAACTAGAACTGAAAAATTAAAAAAATGTCTGGCTCCTATTATTACTTTTATCAAAATAATCGTTTTATAGATTTATGTTTCAGAGACTGGATACTAGGCTGGATTTGCACCTGTAGTAAACTGTCAGGTGAGAACAACTCTACTTTATCGAAGCAAAAGAATTTCGATGCACCTTTACACCTGTTAATGAAAATTCATTCACACCTATCCCTGACAGGTAAACAACCATCACCTGTTTTGTTTTATACCATTTTGATCATTAGGAGAGGCTATTGTTCAGTTAACAGAAACAGTTTCTATCATTTACAGAACATACTTATTTACTGACACAATACAACGTATACAAAACACACCAAACATCGATAGGGGAATAGACTAGATAATACATCTTAATGGTCGTGAATTTTATTAGTATGATAATCAACCATGTCCCTTCATTGTTTGCATCCTCATCGACATAGTCAGTCATAGTAAGAACCACGTGAACACTATGGACGTAAACCATAAGTCTATTTAAAGGGGCAGTAGCACGTTTTTTGATAATTTTTTATTTTGAATATTTCACTGAAGCCTGTAAGTTAATGCTAAATTTATCATTTGACAGTGTCAAAAATCTCATTAAAAAGGCCAATCATCCATAGTCAGAGGACAAAGTATAAAGATTCACATAAAATCCATTGGCGGCCATTTTGTGTGAACACCTTTAATTCATTTTGTGTAAGAAAAAGGAATCGCATGGTTGAACTTTACGTTATATATTTGAATTATTACTGCTTCATTTAGTTTAAATACATTATCTTTCAATTAGCACCATTACTTTTAATTTTCCCGACATCACCTTATATTCCCCCCAAAAAGGTGCTACTGCCCCTTTACATACGTGTTTACAAGCATTCAATTATAAATTACCTGTCAAATTAATTTCATTTGGCAATATAATCGTTTCAGTGATCACATTCGTAAATGAGAATACGGGTATGTTAATTTTGAGATCATGAAATACTTTTGGGTTTCAGTCAAATATTTGAAAAGATTTAATAAGTGTGTCCATCATCGAAGGAATTTCATATTTTCCATTCTCGCTAACGTTATATTGCAAGTACATACATTTAGTATTATAAAGTTAGAACGTGGCATATTATCATTACCAAAGAACTTATGTTAATGCTTCTCAAGTTCATACATCAATCAATCAAATAAATGCACAAGAATTGAACATAACAAATGACGAACCAAGAAATTATCTAAGTGTATTCAATACTATTGAGTGCTTGAGTGCATCCCAAAATCATCAACTATCTCTGAATACTGCAAAATACATTTTTTATGCATTTGAAAAATGAAAAATACTCTTGTCATATTGAGATTTTATATTTCCGTTTAAAGATTTTACAACATTTTTCTGTCTGCACCAATGAGGTGTCTTTTCTACTTGTGGCCTCACAGTATCGAAATAAAATATTTAAGTGCTTGTAAACATAGTTTCATATCATTACACTTTGATTACATTTTCTTGATTAATCAAAGGGTTTATTCTTATTGAAATAGTGATGTTGGGACATGAAAACATTTATATTTACATTAACAGTTTCTTAAGGTCCAAATAACACAGTATGGAGGCTATAGCCATTTACATAGAAAAACGAATTAATATTAACCGTTTTTGTAAGAGTATGCATACATACATACATAATGTTGTAACGCAATACTGATTAGCATGTCATAAGGAAATAATCAATCAGGAAATTAACGAAAAAACCCTTTTGATGATATTGTGAATGCATAAATTTTGTATTGCTTGTTGAACTTGAAATACATTCCTAGTGCTTTGGTTTCAAAGTGTTAAATGTACTCGTATATACAACTGTTAGAGTTCATCTGAAACCACAAACGCGAAATCTTGATAAAATAAACGAAAAAAGTCTTAATAATTTATTTTTATAAATGTTGTGTTCAATATTCAATAAACAGATAACATACTTATTGTTTTATGAATGTCTTCATAACTAATGCACAAACCCCAAATACAAGAAAATATACCAACTACATACATTTCTTGAAATTCCATTGTTCCTAATACACTAGATCGATTTCCAATTTGAATTAGGGTGCAACAGCTCTATTGTTTAGCGGGAGGCGACTATCAAATTTGGCAACTTCTGAGCAAATTAAACACAAGCTTTTAATTGGAAGTGATAACTGATGAGTTTCAGTGTTATCTACCACGCGAATTAAAGTTATCAACCTTCTATCCACATGATGTGATGTTTGAAAGGGTATATCCAAAATCTTATCTCCGGGGGCGATTTTATGTGCCTGTACTAATTCCATTATACAAACAAACCATATTGTTAGTATTGGGTATAATGCGTTTTGACAATGGCCTACCGCAGTTGGGATATGTTAATGGTCGGTAACAAGTGTCATACGTTTCGATGAAGTTTACCTGTGACAGGTAAGCATGCTGATGTAACGCTCGTTCACCTGCGATATCAGGTGTTATATGGGAATGTTGTGTGTCGGGGGACAATCAACGCCCCAGGTATTACCAAATCACCAGGTGAAAGACAAGTCTCACCTGTGCTTGTGAAATCATGCGCAATGTCTCTTGTATATTTCACGCACAATATGCGCTAATTATGATTTACCTTGTCTTTCTGGTCTCACCTTTAACAAATATAAGTAGTTGCGTCTCTGTTCAGACAATACTTAACATTTGATGTAAGAGACAATGGGGTATTAGAGGGCTAAAGAAGACATAAACTGTTGCAAAGTCATTACAAATTTATCTTCACTTCATTTAACATTTCTAAGAAGTAATAATTGACACTTTGAACACTCACAGACACGTGGCAGAAACATGGGAAGCGTGTTATTGTATGTACAAGCTTTGTTTATTTAAAATCAAAGTTGAGATTGAAATAGCACTTTTTAAAAAAAAGTTTCGGCAGTCCTTAAGATGTTTCATTTATAATATTTGACTGGCTCATATATATATTTGTGGAGACAGAGGGGATAATTTCAGACAGATTGAGAGAGAGATTGGCAAAGGAGTGATTGATGTGAATTGAGAGAATGATGAAAAAAGAAAAGGGAAGGGAATGTAAGTTAGCAGAGAGTTGGCTATATACAATTGGGAAAACTTTTCTAGTATGAAGATACTTTCAAAAGGTTAAAATATCTCTAGTTATCAAATTCTAAAACCTTTTATGTTAATTTAAAACTTTAACTAATTAAGTTTTAAATTTAATAAATTTTGATACTATTAGTCTTATTTCAGACATAGACAATTCCAATCAAATTAAATTTTATTATTTTCATGAATCTGTAAGAATGAATCAAAACATAACTAATATTCATGTCTATTCTTACATTTGTCAATTCAGGTGATAAGTCAGTTACGCAATCGACAGTTTTGTGACATGGAGGAGAGGTCACGCCGACCCCAACTGCGCATGACACGGCTAACCTTAACAGGACCGTGTTGGTCTAATCAAACACACCGCCACCTTCTCCCTGTATGTCAACGTGCACTTGTCGTCTTTCTGTCAACCCGCCCTGCAATCAATAGACTTTCCTTTAAAATACATCACAATCTATATCCATCATCGCCTGTAGTTTATAAGGAGTTTCCATTGACTCTCCTTTAATCATCAATGTTACACTGAATACATGACAATCTATTTCTATCATTCATAACAATCATCAGTAGTTCAAGAGGAGTTTGGCTTTTTTAAAGATTTCAATACCATATACGTGCTATTAAATCCTTGGCTTTTGCAGTTCAATGGTGAACATATAGTGTGATATTATTTCGTAACAAATTGTTTAAATGACATAACATTTAAACAAGGTATGTGTCTATACAATTATCATATCCTAAAATAAAATCACCGCCTATAGTTCATAAGGATTTTCAATAGACGCCCCTAAAATCCTCAATGTCACACCGAATACACTACAATTTATATCCATTATCGCTTGTAGTTTATAAGTTTCCATAGATTTCCTTTAATCCTCAATGTCACACCGAATACATGACAATCTATGTCTATCATTCATAACCATCATCAGTAGTTCACGGGTAGTAGATGCTATAAAAATCCTTGGCTTGTTCAATTTAATTACTTAACAAATTGTTTAGATATCATATAATTTAAACAATGTTAGTGTTTATACATTAATCCGATCCAAATATGAAATCACTGTTCATAAGGATTTTCAATGGACTTCCCTTTAAATCCTCAATATATACCGAATACATCACAATATATATCTATCACCGCGTGTAGTTTATATCTTCCATGTCTGAAGCACAACGTATACATCTCTATCTATATCCATCATCGCCT
Organism: Steromphala cineraria; assembly: GCA_916613615.1. NCBI lineage: Eukaryota > Metazoa > Mollusca > Gastropoda > Trochida > Trochidae > Steromphala > Steromphala cineraria. The sequence continues at coordinate 32,925,689 of OU744722.1, read as the reverse complement.
TTAGTTTATAAGGAGTTTCCATTGATTTTCCTTTAATCCTCAACGTCTGAATCACAACATATACAACACAATCTATATCCATCATCGCCTGTTGTTTATATGGAGTTTCCATTGATTTTCCTTTTAATCCTCAATGTCTAAATAACAACATATACATCACAATCTATATCCTTCATCGCCTTTAGTTCATAATGAGTTTCTTTAGACTTCCCTTTAATCCTCAATGTTACACCGAATACATGGCAATCTATATCTACCATACATAACAATCATCAGTAGTTCAAGAGGACTTGGAGTTTGGCTTTTCAATAGCATATACATGGTGGATTGTGCAGTTCAATGGTGAAAAATTAGTGTGATATCATTATTTCGTAACAAATTGTTTAAATTCAAACAAGGTATGAGTTTATACATCAATCCTATCGAAATATAAAATGCATTACGTCATTCAATACATTCATTTCTCTTCAATGTCTTGGTGACATCGAATACATCACAATCTATATTCATCATCGCCTGCAGTTTCCATCGACTTACCTTCTACCCCTAATATCTTTATCACACCGAATACATCACAATCTATATCCATCATCTATATTCATCTTCAGTAGTTCACGAGGAATTTGGCTTTTTCAAAAAATGTTTCTAACTGACATTTCTTCTTAAGATAAACAACTATTTTTAGTTTTTTGCATTTTCGACCCGAAGAAGAACCCTTTGATATGTGCATATTTCACCGACTTTCAATGCAAGGGAGATAACTGTGTAAAGCCCCGATTCCCTCGTCCATTGAAAATTATTTGATTGAAGCGTTGTCAATGGTGTGAATGTATAGCACTGAACGTTACTGAAAGGTATCATTTGCTAATCAATGATTTATAGTGGCAACAGAAAGGATATGAAGTCGTGAATATGATCGAAAACCGGACAGTAACACGCGCCAGTAATTTTTGAAACTTACCTAAAGCAGTCAGAATGCCGGCAGGTACGAGTTGATAATGTTCGATACTAACTTTAAGTACAAGTCATGATAGAGTATGGTTTCGGTTTCTGCGAATATATGTAATGGTTTTTTTAAATTTTCGATGAAGTATTTATCAAATATTTGCCATTTTGGAATGAATATGTCAGAATATTTAACTTTTTATCACCAAGTATGGCATTATAATTATACTTATAAAAGCTAAACAGTATGAGATGAAAATCACGGAGTGGCTCTTTAATATACTAAAGAATATATAAAACACGATATGTTTTTCCATAGTCTTCATATCATTATTTTCCCCTAGTCTATATATTATGAAACCTACACATGATTAACGAACTTAATCTGAAGAAAATAGTTAATTAAATATAACATTTAGTAAATGACTTTTTATTTCCTCAGTAATGCTTGTTTTTACTTAAGTTAGGAGAAATATAATATGGTTGTATCAAGGAAATAACGATTAACTAATTTTAGGAGAATATTTATTCAAATAAGTATTGATTCAATTTGGTGAATATGTGAAGGATAAAGGCAAACATATCGCGCTTGGTGACTTACAAAGATTTTTTGACTGATCAGGACACCAGCCGACTTATTAAGGCATACAAGCTGTCCCACGTCACTAAAAACATACAAATCTCACAGCCAAATAAGCCACATAACAATCACGATCTTCAGTTTTGAAGGTACATTGAGTAAGAATTATATAAACGCCATGATGAAAGAAATTGTAAAATGATTCCTATCGGTGAATATCAAGATGTAGGAAAAACAGAAAAATCCAGGTGCAAAATATGGGAAACGTCAGGATCTTGTTACTACTTATTGACAAAGTAAGTAAATTGTTGTGTCTCGTTGTCAAGGTTACAAACATAAGTTGTTTGCATCTACTGGTCAACTGCTGTAATATAATATATCAAAACAGTGATCTTGATTAAAACAATTTTACCAAAAAAAATTAAAAAAATTTAGATCTGCATTAAAAATTCTATTCAGAGGGAGAAGATGGAAGTCAATGAAAAAGTGTAGATATCAATTGATTGATGGTGATAAATATAACTTGGAAATCTCTTTGCATGATTTAAAGGGGCAGTGGCACGTTTTTTTATATTCTTTTATTTTAAATTTTGCATTGATAATTGAAAGTTAAAGTAAATGTATTATTTTGACAGTAACAAAAATCTCATTACACAAACCAATCACCCATAGTCACATCAAATCCACTGGCGGCCATTTTGTATGAACATTCATTTTGTGTAAGAAAAAGCAATCGCACGGCTAAACTTTTTGTTTAATATTTGAATTATTACTGCTCCATTTAGTTAAAATACATTGTCTTTCAACTGGAATCATTAATTTTCATCTTTCTGACATCACCATATATTCCCCCTATAACGTGCTACTTCCCCTTTAAAGTGCAAAACAGATGGTACAGGAAAGGGGGTCAATAAACAGGGACAGGATTCATCTCGTAGCGTTACTGTGTAGGGATGTAAGCACTGACCGTTAATAATTTCATAGACATATATTATATTGAAAGTGGATATTGTTACGTATTACCTATGAGGCGTGCTTTGATTGTGCCTTGATTTTTAAAGCTGAAAATGATCCATTGATCTCCATGAAAGTTGGGAGACTATAAAAATCATCCCATAATCAATGTCATTGTCGAAAATGATTGCAAAACGACACATTGCAGAACACATAATTGGCATTTCTCTCTTAACATTTGTAATTGAAATGATGATCCTAACTATCTGTTAAAATATCTTGATATTCATGTATATGTAAAATTGTATATATTAAGAAGCACGCTTTGAGGAACGTTTTGCTAAATAGCAGCTTGACTATTTTCTCACCGATGACATGCAATATCTTTTGAGAAAATCTTGAAAATTTTATAGTTAAGTTTTTGCAAAACTTTTTGTGACCCCGACGTGATTTGAACACGCAACCTTCTGATCTGGAGTCAGACGCGCTACCGTTGCGCCACAGGGCCGTCCTGTAGTAATGGGATCATTTAAAGACTTACATGTCCGTCTCCTTCTATCCATTTGGTCTCCATGAAAGTTGGGAGACCACAAAATTCCTACCATCATCAATGTCATGATCGTAAATGATTGCAAAATGGCACATGAGTATTGTGATCATTTATTCAATCTATTCTATTAAGGCTGATTGATTAATCCTCTTGTTTGCATTGCATTGTCATTTGAAAATTGTGTAATTTGGCATTTCTCTCCCAACATTTGTAATTGAAAGGATGATCCTCATTATCTGTTAAAAGATCTTGATATGTACATGTATATGTAAAATTGTATATATAAGGACGCTTTGAGGAGCAATGCTTGGAACTTTTTGTTAAATAGCAGCTTGACTATTTTCTCACCGATGACAGGCAATATCTAGTAAGAAAATCTTGAAAATTTTATAGTTAAATTTTTCCAAAACTTTTTGTGACCCCGACGTGATTTGAACACGCAACCTTCTGATCTGGAGTCAGACGCGCTACCGTTGCGCCACAGGGCCGTCCTGAAGAAATGGGGTCATTTAAAGACCTACATGCCCGTCTCCTTCTATCCATTTGGTCTCCATGAAAGTTGGGAGACCACAAAATTCCTACCATCATCAATGTCATGATCGTAAATGATTGCAAAATGGCACATGAGTATTGTGATCATTTATTCAATCTATTTTATTAAGGCTGATTGATTAATCCTCTTGTTTGCATTGCATTGTCATTTGAAATTTGTGTAATTTGGCATTTCTCTCCCAACATTTGTAATTGAAAGGATGATCCTAATTATCTGTTAAAATATATTGATATACATGTATATATAAGGACGCTTTGAGGAGCAATGCTTGGAACTTTTTGTTAAATAGCAGCTTGACTATTTTCTCACCGATGACAGGTAATATCTTGTAAGAAAATCTTGAAAATTTTATAGTTAATGTTTTGCAAAACTTTTTGTGACCCCGACGTGATTTGAACACGCAACCTTCTGATCTGGAGTCAGACGCGCTACCGTTGCGCCACAGGGCCGTCCTGATGTAATGGGATTATTTAAAGGCTTACATGTCCGTCTCCTTCTATCCGTTTGGTCTCCATGAAAGTTGGGAGACCACAAAATTCCTACCATCATCAATGTCATGATCGTAAATGATTGCAAAATGGCACATGAGTATTGTGATCATTTATTCAATCTATTCTATTAAGGCTGATTGATTAATCCTCTTGTTTGCATTGCATTGTCATTTGAAAATTGTGTAATTTGGCATTTCTCTCCCAACATTTGGAATTGAAAGGATGATCCTAACTATCTGTTAAAATATCTTGATATACATGTATATGTAAAATTGTATATATAAGGACGCTTTGAGGAGCAATGCTTGGAACTTTTTGTTAAATAGCAGCTTGACTATTTTCTCACCGATGACAGGTAATATCTTGTAAGAAAATCTTGAAAATTTTATAGTTAATGTTTTGCAAAACTTTTTGTGACCCCGACGTGATTTGAACACGCAACCTTCTGATCTGGAGTCAGACGCGCTACCGTTGCGCCACAGGGCCGTCCTGATGTAATGGGATTATTTAAAGACTTACATGTCCGTCTCCTTCTATCCATTTGGTCTCCATGAAAGTTGGGAGACCACAAAATTCCTACCATCATCAATGTCATGATTGCAAAATGGCACATGAGTATTGTGATCATTTATTCAATCTATTCTATTAAGGCTGATTGATTAATCCTCTTGTTTGCATTGCATTGTCATTTGAAAATTGTGTAATTTGGCATTTCTCTCCAAACATTTGTAATTGAAAGGATTCTAATTATCTGTTAAAATATCTTGATATACATGTATATGTAAAATTGTATATATAAGGACGCTTTGAGGAGCAATGCTTGGAACTTTTTGTTAAATAGCAGCTTGACTATTTTCTCACCGATGACAGGCAATATCTTGTAAGAAAATTTTGAAAATTTTATAGTTTATGTTTTGCAAAACTTTTTGTGACCCCGACGTGATTTGAACACGCAACCTTCTTATCTGGAGTCAGACGCGCTACCGTTGCGCCACAGGGCCGTCCTGAAGTAATGGGATCATTTAAAGACTTACATGTCCGTCTCCTTCTATCCGTTTGGTCTCCATGAAAGTTGGGAGACCACAAAATTCCTACCATCATCAATGTCATGATCGTAAATGATTGCAAAATGGCACATGAGTATTGTGATCATTTATTCAATCTATTCTATTAAGGCTGCTTGTTTAATCCTCTTGTTTGCATTGCATTGTCATTTGAAAATTGTGTAATTTGGCATTTCTCTCCCAACATTTGGAATTGAAAGGATTCTAATTATCTGTTAAAATATCTTGATATACATGTATATGTAAAATTGTATATATAAGGACGCTTTGAGGAGCAATGCTTGGAACTTTTTGTTAAATAGCAGCTTGACTATTTTCTCACCGATGACAGGTAATATCTTGTAAGAAAATCTTGAAAATTTTATAGTTAATGTTTTGCAAAAATTTTTGTGACCCCGACGTGATTTGAACACGCAACCTTCTGATCTGGAGTCAGACGCGCTACCGTTGCGCCACAGGGCCGTCCTGATGTAATGGGATTATTTAAAGACTTACATGTCCGTCTCCTTCTATCCATTTGGTCTCCATGAAAGTTGGGAGACCACAAAATTCCTACCATCATCAATGTCATGATTGCAAAATGGCACATGAGTATTGTGATCATTTATTCAATCTATTCTATTAAGGCTGATTGATTAATCCTCTTGTTTGCATTGCATTGTCATTTGAAAATTGTGTAATTTGGCATTTCTCTCCCAACATTTGGAATTGAAAGGATGATCCTAACTATCTGTTAAAATATCTTGATATACATGTATATGTAAAATTGTATATATAAGGACGCTTTGAGGAGCAATGCTTGGAACTTTTTGTTAAATAGCAGCTTGACTATTTTCTCACCGATGACAGGCAATATCTTGTAAGAAAATTTTGAAAATTTTATAGTTTATGTTTTGCAAAACTTTTTGTGACCCCGACGTGATTTGAACACGCAACCTTCTTATCTGGAGTCAGACGCGCTACCGTTGCGCCACAGGGCCGTCCTGAAGTAATGGGATCATTTAAAGACTTACATGTCCGTCTCCTTCTATCCGTTTGGTCTCCATGAAAGTTGGGAGACCACAAAATTCCTACCATCATCAATGTCATGATCGTAAATGATTGCAAAATGGCACATGAGTATTGTGATCATTTATTCAATCTATTCTATTAAGGCTGCTTGTTTAATCCTCTTGTTTGCATTGCATTGTCATTTGAAAATTGTGTAATTTGGCATTTCTCTCCCAACATTTGTAATTGAAAGGATGATCCTAACTATCTGTTAAAATATATTGATATACATGTATATATAAGGACGCTTTGAGGAGCAATGCTTCGAACGTTTTGTTAAATAGCAGCTTGACTATTTTCTCACCGATGACAGGCAATATCTTGTGAGAAAATCTTGAAAATTTTATAGTTAATTTTTTGCAAAACTTTTTGTGACCCCGACGTGATTTGAACACGCAACCTTCTGATCTGGAGTCAGACGCGCTACCGTTGCGCCACAGGGCCGTCCTGAAGTAATGGGATCATTTAAAGACTTACATGTCCGTCTCCTTCTATCCGTTTGGTCTCCATGAAAGTTGGGAGACCACAAAATTCCTACCATCATCAATGTCATGATCGTAAATGATTGCAAAATGGCACATGAGTATTGTGATCATTTATTCAATCTATTCTATTAAGGCTGCTTGTTTAATCCTCTTGTTTGCATTGCATTGTCATTTGAAAATTGTGTAATTTGGCATTTCTCTCCCAACATTTGTAATTGAAAGGATGATCCTAACTATTTGTTAAAATATATTGATATACATGTATATATAAGGACGCTTTGAGGAGCAATGCTTGGAACTTTTTGTTAAATAGCAGCTTGACTATTTTCTCACCGATGATAGGTAATATCTTGTAAGAAAATCTTGAAAATTTTATAGTTAATGTTTTGCAAAACTTTTTGTGACCCCGACGTGATTTGAACACGCAACCTTCTGATCTGGAGTCAGACGCGCTACCGTTGCGCCACAGGGCCGTCCTGAAGTAATGGGATCATTTAAAGACTTACGTCCGTCTCCTTCTATCCATTTGGTCTCCATGAAAGTTGGGAGACCACAAAATTCCTACCATCATCAATGTCATGATCGTAAATGATTGCAAAATGGCACATGAGTATTGTGATCATTTATTCAATCTATTCTATTAAGGCTGATTGATTAATCCTCTTGTTTGCATTGCATTGTCATTTGAAAATTGTGTAATTTGGCATTTCTCTCCAAACATTTGTAATTGAAAGGATTCTAATTATCTGTTAAAATATCTTGATATACATGTATATGTAAAATTGTATATATAAGGACGCTTTGAGGAGCAATGCTTGGAACTTTTTGTTAAATAGCAGCTTGACTATTTTCTCACCGATGACAGGCAATATCTTGTAAGAAAATTTTGAAAATTTTATAGTTTATGTTTTGCAAAACTTTTTGTGACCCCGACGTGATTTGAACACGCAACCTTCTGATCTGGAGTCAGACGCGCTACCGTTGCGCCACAGGGCCGTCCTGAAGTAATGGGATCATTTAAAGACTTACATGTCCGTCTCCTTCTATCCGTTTGGTCTCCATGAAAGTTGGGAGACCACAAAATTCCTACCATCATCAATGTCATGATCGTAAATGATTGCAAAATGGCACATGAGTATTGTGATCATTTATTCAATCTATTCTATTAAGGCTGCTTGATTAATCCTCTTGTTTGCATTGCATTGTCATTTGAAAATTGTGTAATTTGGCATTTCTCTCCCAACATTTGGAATTGAAAGGATGATCCTAACTATCTGTTAAAATATCTTGATATACATGTATATGTAAAATTGTATATATAAGGACGCTTTGAGGAGCAATGCTTCGAACTTTTTGTTAAATAGCAGCTTGACTATTTTCTCACCGATGACAGGTAATATCTTGTAAGAAAATCTTGAAAATTTTATAGTTAATGTTTTGCAAAACTTTTTGTGACCCCGACGTGATTTGAACACGCAAACTTCTGATCTGGAGTCAGACGCGCTACCGTTGCGCCACAGGGCCGTCCTGATGTAATGGGATTATTTAAAGACTTACATGTCCGTCTCCTTCTATCCATTTGGTCTCCATGAAAGTTGGGCGACCACAAAATTCCTACCATCATCAATGTCATGATTGCAAAATGGCACATGAGTATTGTGATCATTTATTCAATCTATTCTATTAAGGCTGATTGATTAATCCTCTTGTTTGCATTGCATTGTCATTTGAAAATTGTGTAATTTGGCATTTCTCTCCAAACATTTGTAATTGAAAGGATTCTAATTATCTGTTAAAATATCTTGATATACATGTATATGTAAAATTGTATATATAAGGACGCTTTGAGGAGCAATGCTTGGAACTTTTTGTTAAATAGCAGCTTGACTATTTTCTCACCGATGACAGGTAATATCTTGTAAGAAAATCTTGAAAATTTTATAGTTAAATTTTTCCAAAACATTTTGTGACCCCGACGTGATTTGAACACGCAACCTTCTGATCTGGAGTCAGACGCGCTACCGTTGCGCCACAGGGCCGTCCTGATGTAATGGGATCATTTAAAGACTTACGTCCGTCTCCTTCTATCCATTTGGTCTCCATGAAAGTTGGGAGACCACAAAATTCCTACCATCATCAATGTCATGATCGTAAATGATTGCAAAATGGCACATGAGTATTGTGATCATTTATTCAATCTATTCTATTAAGGCTGATTGATTAATCCTCTTGTTTGCATTGCATTGTCATTTGAAAATTGTGTAATTTGGCATTTCTCTCCCAACATTTGTAATTGAAAGGATGATCCTAACTATCTGTTAAAATATATTGATATACATGTATATATAAGGACGCTTTGAGGAGCAATGCTTCGAACTTTTTGCTAAATAGCAGCTTGACTATTTTCTCACCGATGACAGGCAATATCTTGTGAGAAAATCTTGAAAATTTTATAGTTAATTTTTTGCAAAACTTTTTGTGACCCCGACGTGATTTGAACACGCAACCTTCTGATCTGGAGTCAGACGCGCTACCGTTGCGCCACAGGGCCGTCCTGAAGTAATGGGATCATTTAAAGACTTACATGTCCGTCTCCTTCTATCCGTTTGGTCTCCATGAAAGTTGGGAGACCACAAAATTCCTACCATCATCAATGTCATGATCGTAAATGATTGCAAAATGGCACATGAGTATTGTGATCATTTATTCAATCTATTCTATTAAGGCTGATTGATTAATCCTCTTGTTTGCATTGCATTGTCATTTGAAAATTGTGTAATTTGGCATTTCTCTCCAAACATTTGTAATTGAAAGGATTCTAATTATCTGTTAAAATATCTTGATATACATGTATATGTAAAATTGTATATATAAGGACGCTTTGAGGAGCAATGCTTGGAACTTTTTGTTAAATAGCAGCTTGACTATTTTCTCACCGATGACAGGCAATATCTTGTAAGAAAATTTTGAAAATTTTATAGTTTATGTTTTGCAAAACTTTTTGTGACCCCGACGTGATTTGAACACGCAACCTTCTGATCTGGAGTCAGACGCGCTACCGTTGCGCCACAGGGCCGTCCTGAAGTAATGGGATCATTTAAAGACTTACATGTCCGTCTCCTTCTATCCGTTTGGTCTCCATGAAAGTTGGGAGACCACAAAATTCCTACCATCATCAATGTCATGATCGTAAATGATTGCAAAATGGCACATGAGTATTGTGATCATTTATTCAATCTATTCTATTAAGGCTGATTGATTAATCCTCTTGTTTGCATTGCATTGTCATTTGAAAATTGTGTAATTTGGCATTTCTCTCCCAACATTTGTAATTGAAAGGATGATCCTAATTATCTGTTAAAAGATCTTGATATGTACATGTATATGTAAAATTGTATATATAAGGACGCTTTGAGGAGCAATGCTTCGAACTATTTGTTAAATAGCAGCTTGACTATTTTCTCACCGATGACAGGTAATATCTTGTAAGAAAATCTTGAAAATTTTATAGTTAATGTTTTGCAAAACTTTTTGTGACCCCGACGTGATTTGAACACGCAACCTTCTGATCTGGAGTCAGACGCGCTACCGTTGCGCCACAGGGCCGTCCTGAAGTAATGGGATCATTTAAAGACTTACATGTCCGTCTCCTTCTATCCATTTGGTCTCCATGAAAGTTGGGAGACCACAAAATTCCTACCATCATCAATGTCATGATCGTAAATGATTGCAAAATGGCACATGAGTATTGTGATCATTTATTCAATCTATTCTATTAAGGCTGCTTGATTAATCCTCTTGTTTGCATTGCATTGTCATTTGAAAATTGTGTTCTCCTACAGATCCTCTCTCATACAACATACAACACAACAATAGTTAAATTGGAACACGGTGTGACAACCATGCGACGCAGTTTATTTCTTGAAGAGAAAATAGTACATTTAGCACGATATACGTGCGAATGATTATAATATAATTCTTCCAAAGTTTAATTCTCATGGGTAACCAACCCAAGCAAAACCTGACATATTGTATTAAATACAAAAATAGAAAGCATATGTACATATGAATGCCCCAATACTTCAGGCAAATACACAATTGTTTCAACAACATCATTCCGACTTTAGGTCCGATTCTAATGGGTGACCAACCTCGTCAGCCTCATAGCGTATACTGATATGTATAAATATATATATATGGTTCAATTCTCATGGGTGACCAACCCCCAAAACAATTTATGACATTGTTACATCTGGTTCAATTCTCACGGGTGACCAACCCAACAAATTCATGAAACATACATCTGGTTCAATTCTCAAGGGTAACCAACCCCAACAAATTCATGATACATATACATCTGGTTCAATTCTCACGGGTAACCAACCCCCGCACATCTCGTATCATATATACACTCCGGTTCAGTTCTCACGGGTGACCAACCCAGGCAATCTATAATCAAAATAGATAGGTTACATTTTAACAGATATCCAAGCCCAGCATAATCGCAGCATACATATACTTACGCGGTTAAATTATCATGGGTTACCAACCCAAGTTGACAAACATGCATGATTAAACTATCATGAGCGCCAAACCAAAGTGTTACCAAAGCACATAAATGCGTAAATGAATAAATAGTGCATACACAATGATATATATCAAATCACCATCTGAAAAAATTCAGTGAACGTAGTGGTAAAATTAAAGTGTTAGTCTCGTTGTCACAACTGAGAATGCTCTATTCAAATCAAGCGCCCTTATATATACACCATGTACAGCGCCACCTATATCCCATAATACACTATGTTGTATTTGCCGACGCTAGGAGAAAGAAATTTCTGTCTTATTCGTACCTCAAACGAAAGAAATTATATTTCTCCTACAGATCCTCTCTCATACAACATACAACACAACAATAGTTAAATTGGAACACGGTGTGACAACCATGCCGAGAGCCAAAGAAAGGGCATTTACAAACCCAGTGAAAGGGAAACTTTTAGTCTATTTTCAATGTCATCTTTTACGTAACCATCTTTTGCATTTTCGCTTCTCCAGCGTCCATGACGCTTAAATAATCTATCTGGAATACCGCAATTTGCTGCTGCAGAAGCTCCACCCGACCTGAGACTATGTAAACCATATTTCTTGATATCTGGTACATGAGGCTTGAACATTTCTATGAATAATTCTCTCAAACGTGAATAAAACAATGGCACATTATTAGCCCTCAAAACGTGCGTCCGTGCTGTCTTAGCCATATTCCTGAATATAAATTCATCACCTGAGCTATCAGGAATGTTGATCTCATCCAGGTAGCGCTCTAACCACATCACTGGACAAAGCTTCGTCCCTGTCCTACCAATAACGACCCTGGACCCATCTCTGTAAATATCCGTCTTAGACTTTTGTATGAACAAGGTCATATAAGCTTTTAAAAACACAGCATCTCCACGCTTAATGCATCGCACTTCAGCCGACCTCAGAAAACCTGCATATGCAATAAGAATCATGCACACTGATCTCATGTCATAAATAGAACATTCCGTATCAAAACTATTAACTATCTTTTCCAAGGTGTCTACAGTCACTGGTTCCTTTTTAATAGTAGTCTTAGACAACTTACGTTTAGCTGCTTCAAGCACATTTGCCACCAGACTATTATCAGTAGGGGACTCTAATCCAACAAGTTTATGCGCATGTCTGAGACTATAGAAAGCGGAACTGACAGGAGAAAACGTACCACTTTGTTGCATCACTGCTACAAGATACACCGCACAGTGCAACGGTGTGAGCGGGAAAGTAGTTGGCATACCGTTAACTTCTGCCCACCTTTTCCAAGCTTTAAAGCCGTATTCATACTTGTTTACCGTTGACTCAGCACGTGCATTTTTCAGTAACTCGGGAATACCATGAGCGATCTCTCTCATTGCTTGCGGCAGACTGACAATGTCGGGACTATATACATGGTTGAACACACCTGCAACACACGGAAACTACACATCAAAATCACATTTCACTGCAAGCATATAAAAATGCAAGTCATTAACACCAAATAAACCCCCAGCATTCCTGCTTGGGACATACGCGTCTTTAGTAGACGGCAAGTAACAAAATTCACAAACAGCTTTAATAAATTGACCCTCTGGACACAACAGAGGCCAAAATGAAGCAGAATACCACTGTGGGACAATAAGTGTACCCTTAGCTTTACAGTACTGCATGTGTTTTAGAACACGCGCAACTAAACACACGGGGGGGACAATCCAGTTATTGCGACCTCCCCAATGTACAGTGAACGCGTCCATTACTTCACTTCCTGGATTCCAATATCTGGAATAAAATCGTGTATGCTTAGCATTGTAGTGTGACGCCAACACGTCGACATCATAAGGGCCCCACTTGTTGTTGAAATAGTCATACACATGTTCTGCTATCCCCCAATCGTCATAGTCAACAACTTTACTCAGATAATCTGCTTGTTCGTTATCTTCTCTGGGTATCCACTGTACATCAAGTTGAATATGGTACTGCATGCATGTATTAAAGATACACATTGCTAGATCTTGTAACGAAGGTTTCATGCTACCCTTACTGACTATAGATACCACATTCTGATTGTCTGAGTACCATGTCACTCTCTGTGAAGCTAAAAAGGGTAAAAAACTAATTAGGGCTGAACTGACTGCTTTCAGTTCTCTCCAAGTAGAACTGCTTCTAGCTTCAGACTCTGAAAACTGACCATGAGCTTTAGCTTGCCCAAACTGAACACAATATGCACCATACCCAGTACTGCTGGCGTCACAGTACACGACTCGGCTTGTAACGGTTTCCTCTATAATTACACGCTCCTTGTAAGATTCTATCTTCTCCAGCCAAAACTTAAGCTGTTCCAAACTGTAGTCGGAAAGCAATATCCTCTCCTGCCATGAAGTGATGTTCAAAGTCTGCAAAGTCAGAGATCTTGTCATCAACTGACATACTGAACCTGTCACCATATGCATAGAGATAATTTGTCCGACAACTGATGCAATCTTCCTTGCTGTCACATTATGAATGTCTGATAACAGGGATGATATTGAGTCCTTTAACTTTACAATCTTCCTTTCAGGCAAAGATATTTTCATAGTCAAAGTATCTATTTGAAAACCTAACCATTCTATGGACTGAACAGGTTTCCATAGTGATTTCTCAACTTTGGGCACGAAACCAGAGTTAATCAAATCTGATTTAATAGAACACCCAACTTCAGAAGTTTTATTCTCTGTTTTGGCCGATAGAATACCATCGTCAAGAAAAGTTACTACTTTAAAACCTCTGTATCTCCAATGTTTCACCAACTGCCTGGTAAGCTTGGTGAAAATGTAAGGAGCACTGGAAAGGCCAAAAGGCAAAACGAGAAATATATAAAACCTCCTTAATACACCCTCTCCCCAGGCAAATCCCAGAAACTGTGTATGCTCCTCATAGATGTCTATATGATGGTATGCCGAATGTATATCGAACTTGACCAACCAGTCCCCTTTACAAATGTACATTAATGCCGTTTTCCAATCTTCATACTTTACTGATTTCTTCCAGAGATGTTTGTTCACAATAGAAAGGTCCAATATTAATCGTTTCTTCCCTGAACTCTGCACTGAAACAGATAGTGGATTGACAACACTCGGTGGAGTATCACATTGAACAATGAGCCCCTTTATCAACAAATCATGAACGGCAGACTCAACAAAGTCACTATGCATTCTGGCTGACCTATTGTTTCTCATATCCATATTATGTGGAGTGGAGTAGAAAGGTATCTTATACCCATGTTCGATGACGTCAAGAATATAATCTATAGATCCTATAGACTTCCAAAAAGCCACGTTATGTCTTAATCTACCTTTCACTATTATTTCGGCTGAACCCTGCTCGTATTCATAGTAATCAGTAGTCAATACATCATCAGTTATACAATTAACATGAGAATACTTAGCTTCACTAGTTCCTTGTGCTTGTGCTCTGGGAGTATCTCGAGTCAGTCCTGCTTGAGGTGTTGAGCAGTGGGCAGTCTCGCCTCCAGTGGGACAAGTCCCCGCACATGTAGCACGGTCCTCTGTGACTTCTGTTCCGAAAGGGCTGGCTTGTCTGAGTGTAAGCACGCTTATCACTAGTATCCACGAGCATAGGCTGAGTGATAGTCGCTGAAGACTGTGATCTTGTCCTCGGGTATGGCTGATTCCGTGTCGTCCGTGCGTGTCTACTCTTGATTTTTCTGACCGCTTTGTTTTCTGCCCGAGAAATCTTCCTGTCATCATCCGAGTCCTCAGCGAGATCACGAGACACGTAATTCTTCACGGTTTCCCAACCGCCTTCTGATGTGTCTGCAATCTTGATGTGTTTATTACGTAGCTTGATACGCTCGATCTCCGCCCCAACTAATTCTTTTGCGTATTCCACTTTCTCGTATTGCAACGCAAACTTGAACTGCTCCAAGTTTTCAAGAGTCTCTGTATTAAAAGTGTATTGGATTTTATTACCCTCTCGTTTCCATGCAAAATCCCTCTCTGCCTTCAACCTGTTCACTTCTTTTGAAGTATTCCGAAATTCCTGACGTAAACCTTCAATCTTGTTATCCAAAGCCTTTTGTATCTCATTTTCATTAGACTCTAAACGTTCCAAAATGGTGTCCAGTTTCTCAGAAATCTGTTTCTCTGCGTCCATGTTAAAGTGTTAGTCTCGTTGTCACAACTGAGAATGCTCTATTCAAATCAAGCGCCCTTATATATACACCATGTACAGCGCCACCTATATCCCATAATACACTATGTTGTATTTGCCGACGCTAGGAGAAAGAAATTTCTGTCTTATTCGTACCTCAAACGAAAGAAATTATATTAATTTGGCATTTCTCTCCCAACATTTGGAATTGAAAGGATGATCCTAACTATCTGTTAAAATATCTTGATATACATGTATATGTAAAATTGTATATATAAGGACGCTTTGAGGAGCAATGCTTCGAACTTTTTGTTAAATAGCAGCTTGACTATTTTCTCACCGATGACAGGTAATATCTTGTAAGAAAATCTTGAAAATTTTATAGTTAATGTTTTGCAAAACTTTTTGTGACCCCGACGTGATTAGAACACGCAACCTTCTGATCTGGAGTCAGACGCGCTACCGTTGCGCCACAGGGCCGTCCTGAAGTAATGCGATCATTTAAAGACTTACATGTCCGTCTCCTTCTATCCATTTGGTCTCCATGAAAGTTGGGAGACCACAAAATTCCTACCATCATCAATGTCATGATCGTAAATGATTGCAAAATGGCACATGAGAATTGTGATCATTTATTCAATCTATTCTATTAAGGCTGATTGATTAATCCTCTTGTTTGCATTGCATTGTCATTTGAAAATTGTGTAATTTGGCATTTCTCTCCCAACATTTGGAATTGAAAGGATGATCCTAACTATCTGTTAAAATATATTGATATACATGTATATATAAGGACGCTTTGAGGAGCAATGCTTCGAACTTTTTGCTAAATAGCAGCTTGACTATTTTCTCACCGATGACAGGCAATATCTTGTGAGAAAATCTTGAAAATTTTATAGTTTATTTTTTGCAAAACTTTTTGTGACCCCGACGTGATTTGAACACGCAACCTTCTGATCTGGAGTCAGACGCGCTACCGTTGCGCCACAGGGCCGTCCTGAAGTAATGGGATCATTTAAAGACTTACATGTCCGTCTCCTTCTATCCGTTTGGTCTCCATGAAAGTTGGGAGACCACAAAATTCCTACCATCATCAATGTCATGATCGTAAATGATTGCAAAATGGCACATGAGTATTGTGATCATTTATTCAATCTATTCTATTAAGGCTGATTGATTAATCCTCTTGTTTGCATTGCATTGTCATTTGAAAATTGTGTAATTTGGCATTTCTCTCCCAACATTTGGAATTGAAAGGATGATCCTAACTATCTGTTAAAATATCTTGATATACATGTATATGTAAAATTGTATATATAAGGACGCTTTGAGGAGCAATGCTTCGAACTTTTTGTTAAATAGCAGCTTGACTATTTTCTCACCGATGACAGGTAATATCTTGTAAGAAAATCTTGAAAATTTTATAGTTAATGTTTTGCAAAACTTATTGACCCCGACGTGATTTGAACACGCAACCTTCTGATCTGGAGTCAGACGCGCTACCGTTGCGCCACAGGGCCGTCCTGAAGTAATGGGATCATTTAAAGACTTACATGTCCGTCTCCTTCTATCCATTTGGTCTCCATGAAAGTTGGGAGACCACAAAATTCCTACCATCATCAATGTCATGATCGTAAATGATTGCAAAATGGCACATGAGTATTGTGATCATTTATTCAATCTATTCTATTAAGGCTGATTGATTAATCCTCTTGTTTGCATTGCATTGTCATTTGAAAATTGTGTAATTTGGCATTTCTCTCCAAACATTTGTAATTGAAAGGATGATCCTAATTATCTGTTAAAATATCTTGATATACATGTATATGTAAAATTGTATATATAAGGACGCTTTGAGGAGCAATGCTTGGAACTTTTTGTTAAATAGCAGCTTGACTATTTTCTCACCGATGACAGGCAATATCTTGTAAGAAAATTTTGAAAATTTTATAGTTTATGTTTTGCAAAACTTTTTGTGACCCCGACGTTATTTGAACACGCAACCTTCTGATCTGGAGTCAGACGCGCTACCGTTGCGCCACAGGGCCGTCCTGAAGTAATGGGATCATTTAAAGACTTACATGTCCGTCTCCTTCTATCCGTTTGGTCTCCATGAAAGTTGGGAGACCACAAAATTCCTACCATCATCAATGTCATCATCGTAAATGATTGCAAAATGGCACATGAGTATTGTGATCATTTATTCAATCTATTCTATTAAGGCTCCTTGTTTAATCCTCTTGTTTGCATTGCATTGTCAATTGAAAATTGTGTAATTTGGCATTTCTCTCCAAACATTTGTAATTGAAAGGATGATCCTAATTATCTGTTAAAATATCTTGAAATACATGTATATGTAAAATTGTATATATAAGGACGCTTTGAGGAGCAATCCTTCGAACGTTTTGTTAAATAGCAGCTTGTTTTTTTTCTCACCGATGACAGGCAATATCTTGGGAGAAAATCTTGAAAATTTTATAGTTAATGTTTTGCAAAACTTTTTGTGACCCCGACGTGATTTGAACACGCAACCTTCTGATCTGGAGTCAGACGCGCTACCGTTGCGCCACAGGGCCGTCCTGAAGTAATGGGATCATTTAAAGACTTACATGTCCGTCTCCTTCTATCCGTTTGGTCTCCATGAAAGTTGGGAGACCACACAATTCCTACCATCATCAATGTCATGATCGTAAATGATTGCAAAATGGCACATGAGAATTGTGATCATTTATTCAATCTATTCTATTAAGGCTGATTGATTAATCCTCTTGTTTGCATTGCATTGTCATTTGAAAATTGTGTAATTTGGCATTTCTCTCCCAACATTTGGAATTGAAAGGATGATCCTAACTATCTGTTAAAATATATTGATATACATGTATATATAAGGACGCTTTGAGGAGCAATGCTTCGAACTTTTTGCTAAATAGCAGCTTGACTATTTTCTCACCGATGACAGGCAATATCTTGTGAGAAAATCTTGAAAATTTTATAGTTCATTTTTTGCAAAACTTTTTGTGACCCCGACGTGATTTGAACACGCAACCTTCTGATCTGGAGTCAGACGCGCTACCGTTGCGCCACAGGGCCGTCCTGAAGTAATGGGATCATTTAAAGACTTACATGTCCGTCTCCTTCTATCCGTTTGGTCTCCATGAAAGTTGGGAGACCACAAAATTCCTACCATCATCAATGTCATCATCGTAAATGATTGCAAAATGGCACATGAGTATTGTGATCATTTATTCAATCTATTCTATTAAGGCTCCTTGTTTAATCCTCTTGTTTGCATTGCATTGTCAATTGAAAATTGTGTAATTTGGCATTTCTCTCCAAACATTTGTAATTGAAAGGATGATCCTAATTATCTGTTAAAATATCTTGAAATACATGTATATGTAAAATTGTATATATAAGGACGCTTTGAGGAGCAATGCTTCGAACGTTTTGTTAAATAGCAGCTTGTTTTTTTTCTCACCGATGACAGGCAATATCTTGGGAGAAAATCTTGAAAATTTTATAGTAAAGGTTTTGCAAAACTTTTTGTGACCCCGACGTGATTTGAACACGCAACCTTCTGATCTGGAGTCAGACGCGCTACCGTTGCGCCACAGGGCCGTCCTGAAGTAATGGGATCATTTAAAGACTTACATGTCCGTCTCCTTCTATCCGTTTGGTCTCCATGAAAGTTGGGAGACCACACAATTCCTACCATCATCAATGTCATGATCGTAAATGATTGCAAAATGGCACATGAGAATTGTGATCATTTATTCAATCTATTCTATTAAGGCTGATTGATTAATCCTCTTGTTTGCATTGCATTGTCATTTGAAAATTGTGTAATTTGGCATTTCTCTCCCAACATTTGGAATTGAAAGGATGATCCTAACTATCTGTTAAAATATATTGATATACATGTATATATAAGGACGCTTTGAGGAGCAATGCTTCGAACTTTTTGCTAAATAGCAGCTTGACTATTTTCTCACCGATGACAGGCAATATCTTGTGAGAAAATCTTGAAAATTTTATAGTTTATTTTTTGCAAAACTTTTTGTGACCCCGACGTGATTTGAACACGCAACCTTCTGATCTGGAGTCAGACGCGCTACCGTTGCGCCACAGGGCCGTCCTGAAGTAATGGGATCATTTAAAGACTTACATGTCCGTCTCCTTCTATCCGTTTGGTCTCCATGAAAGTTGGGAGACCACAAAATTCCTACCATCATCAATGTCATGATCGTAAATGATTGCAAAATGGCACATGAGTATTGTGATCATTTATTCAATCTATTCTATTAAGGCTGATTGATTAATCCTCTTGTTTGCATTGCATTGTCATTTGAAAATTGTGTAATTTGGCATTTCTCTCCCAACATTTGGAATTGAAAGGATGATCCTAACTATCTGTTAAAATATCTTGATATACATGTATATGTAAAATTGTATATATAAGGACGCTTTGAGGAGCAATGCTTCGAACTTTTTGTTAAATAGCAGCTTGACTATTTTCTCACCGATGACAGGTAATATCTTGTAAGAAAACCTTGAAAATTTTATAGTTAATGTTTTGCAAAACTTTTTGTGACCCCGACGTGATTTGAACACGCAACCTTCTGATCTGGAGTCAGACGCGCTACCGTTGCGCCACAGGGCCGTCCTGAAGTAATGGGATCATTTAAAGACTTACATGTCCGTCTCCTTCTATCCATTTGGTCTCCATGAAAGTTGGGAGACCACAAAATTCCTACCATCATCAATGTCATGATCGTAAATGATTGCAAAATGGCACATGAGTATTGTGATCATTTATTCAATCTATTCTATTAAGGCTGATTGATTAATCCTCTTGTTTGCATTGCATTGTCATTTGAAAATTGTGTAATTTGGCATTTCTCTCCAAACATTTGTAATTGAAAGGATGATCCTAATTATCTGTTAAAATATCTTGATATACATGTATATGTAAAATTGTATATATAAGGACGCTTTGAGGAGCAATGCTTGGAACTTTTTGTTAAATAGCAGCTTGACTATTTTCTCACCGATGACAGGCAATATCTTGTAAGAAAATTTTGAAAATTTTATAGTTTATGTTTTGCAAAACTTTTTGTGACCCCGACGTTATTTGAACACGCAACCTTCTGATCTGGAGTCAGACGCGCTACCGTTGCGCCACAGGGCCGTCCTGAAGTAATGGGATCATTTAAAGACTTACATGTCCGTCTCCTTCTATCCGTTTGGTCTCCATGAAAGTTGGGAGACCACAAAATTCCTACCATCATCAATGTCATCATCGTAAATGATTGCAAAATGGCACATGAGTATTGTGATCATTTATTCAATCTATTCTATTAAGGCTCCTTGTTTAATCCTCTTGTTTGCATTGCATTGTCAATTGAAAATTGTGTAATTTGGCATTTCTCTCCAAACATTTGTAATTGAAAGGATGATCCTAATTATCTGTTAAAATATCTTGAAATACATGTATATGTAAAATTGTATATATAAGGACGCTTTGAGGAGCAATGCTTCGAACGTTTTGTTAAATAGCAGCTTGTTTTTTTTCTCACCGATGACAGGCAATATCTTGGGAGAAAATCTTGAAAATTTTATAGTTAATGTTTTGCAAAACTTTTTGTGACCCCGACGTGATTTGAACACGCAACCTTCTGATCTGGAGTCAGACGCGCTACCGTTGCGCCACAGGGCCGTCCTGAAGTAATGGGATCATTTAAAGACTTAAATGTCCGTCTCCTTCTATCCGTTTGGTCTCCATGAAAGTTGGGAGACCACACAATTCCTACCATCATCAATGTCATGATCGTAAATGATTGCAAAATGGCACATGAGTATTGTGATCATTTATTCAATCTATTCTATTAAGGCTGCTTGTTTAATCCTCTTGTTTGCATTGCATTGTCAATTGAAAATTGTGTAATTTGGCATTTCTCTCCAAACATTTGTAATTGAAAGGATGATCCTAACTATCTGTTAAAATATCTTGATATACATGTTTATGTAAAATTGTATATATAAGGACGCTTTGAGGAGCAATGCTTCGAACGTTTTGTTAAATAGCAGCTTGTTTTTTTTCTCACCGATGACAGGCAATATCTTGGGAGAAAATCTTGAAAATTTTATAGTTAATGTTTTGCAAAACTTTTTGTGACCCCGACGTGATTTGAACACGCAACCTTCTGATCTGGAGTCAGACGCGCTACCGTTGCGCCACAGGGCCGTCCTGAAGTAATGGGATCATTTAAAGACTTACATGTCCGTCTCCTTCTATCCGTTTGGTCTCCATGAAAGTTGGGAGACCACACAATTCCTACCATCATCAATGTCATGATCGTAAATGATTGCAAAATGGCACATGAGTATTGTGATCATTTATTCAATCTATTCTATTAAGGCTGCTTGTTTAATCCTCTTGTTTGCATTGCATTGTCAATTGAAAATTGTGTAATTTGGCATTTCTCTCCAAACATTTGTAATTGAAAGGATGATCCTAATTATCTGTTAAAATATCTTGATATACATGTATATGTTAAATTGTATATATAAGGACGCTTTGAGGAGCAATGCTTGGAACTTTTTGTTAAATAGCAGCTTGACTATTTTCTCACCGATGACAGGCAATATCTTGTAAGAAAATTTTGAAAATTTTATAGTTTATGTTTTGCAAAACTTTTTGTGACCCCGACGTTATTTGAACACGCAACCTTCTGATCTGGAGTCAGACGCGCTACCGTTGCGCCACAGGGCCGTCCTGAAGTAATGGGATCATTTAAAGACTTACATGTCCGTCTCCTTCTATCCGTTTGGTCTCCATGAAAGTTGGGAGACCACAAAATTCCTACCATCATCAATGTCATGATCGTAAATGATTGCAAAATGGCACATGAGTATTGTGATCATTTATTCAATCTATTCTATTAAGGCTGCTTGTTTAATCCTCTTGTTTGCATTGCATTGTCAATTGAAAATTGTGTAATTTGGCATTTCTCTCCAAACATTTGTAATTGAAAGGATGATCCTAATTATCTGTTAAAATATCTTGAAATACATGTATATGTAAAATTGTATATATAAGGACGCTTTGAGGAGCAATGCTTCGAACGTTTTGTTAAATAGCAGCTTGTTTTTTTTCTCACCGATGACAGGCAATATCTTGGGAGAAAATCTTGAAAATTTTATAGTTAATGTTTTGCAAAACTTTTTGTGACCCCGACGTGATTTGAACACGCAACCTTCTGATCTGGAGTCAGACGCGCTACCGTTGCGCCACAGGGCCGTCCTGAAGTAATGGGATCATTTAAAGACTTACATGTCCGTCTCCTTCTATCCGTTTGGTCTCCATGAAAGTTGGGAGACCACAAAATTCCTACCATCATCAATGTCATGATCGTAAATGATTGCAAAATGGCACATGAGTATTGTGATCATTTATTCAATCTATTCTATTAAGGCTGCTTGTTTAATCCTCTTGTTTGCATTGCATTGTCATTTGAAAATTGTGTAATTTGGCATTTCTCTCCCAACATTTGTAATTGAAAGGATGAATCCTAATTATCTGTTAAAAGATCTTGATATGTACATGTATATGTAAAATTGTATATATAAGGACGCTTTGAGGAGCAATGCTTCGAACTTTTTGCTAAATAGCAGCTTGACTATTTTCTCACCGATGACAGGCAATATCTTGTAAGAAAATCTTGAAAATTTTATAGTTTATGTTTTGCAAAACTTTTTGTGACCCCGACGTGATTTGAACACGCAACCTTCTGATCTGGAGTCAGACGCGCTACCGTTGCGCCACAGGGCCGTCCTGAAGTAATGGGATCATTTAAAGACTTACATGTCCGTCTCCTTCTATCCATTTGGTCTCCATGAAAGTTGGGAGACCACAAAATTCCTACCATCATCAATGTCATGATCGTAAATGATTGCAAAATGGCACATGAGTATTGTGATCATTTATTCAATCTATTCTATTAAGGCTGATTGATTTATCCTCTTGTTTGCATTGCATTGTCATTTGAAAATTGTGTAATTTGGCATTTCTCTCCAAACATTTGTAATTGAAAGGATGATCCTAATTATCTGTTAAAATATCTTGATATACATGTATATGTAAAATTGTATATAAAAGGACGCTTTGAGGAGCAATGCTTGGAACTTTTTGTTAAATAGCAGCTTGACTATTTTCTCACCGATGACAGGCAATATCTTGAAAGAAAATTTTGAAAATTTTATAGTTTATGTTTTGCAAAACTTTTGGTGACCCCGACGTTATTTGAACACGCAACCTTCTGATCTGGAGTCAGACGCGCTACCGTTGCGCCACAGGGCCGTCCTGAAGTAATGGGATCATTTAAAGACTTACATGTCCGTCTCCTTCTATCCGTTTGGTCTCCATGAAAGTTGGGAGACCACAAAATTCCTACCATCATCAATGTCATCATCGTAAATGATTGCAAAATGGCACATGAGTATTGTGATCATTTATTCAATCTATTCTATTAAGGCTGCTTGTTTAATCCTCTTGTTTGCATTGCATTGTCAATTGAAAATTGTGTAATTTGGCATTTCTCTCCCAACATTTGTAATTGAAAGGATGATCCTAATTATCTGTTAAAATATCTTGATATACATGTATATGTAAAATTGTATATATAAGGACGCTTTGAGGAGCAATGCTTCGAACGTTTTGTTAAATAGCAGCTTGTTTTTTTTCTCACCGATGACAGGCAATATCTTGGGAGAAAATCTTGAAAATTTTATAGTTAATGTTTTGCAAAACTTTTTGTGACCCCGACGTGATTTGAACACGCAACCTTCTGATCTGGAGTCAGACGCGCTACCGTTGCGCCACAGGGCCGTCCTGAAGTAATGGGATCATTTAAAGACTTACATGTCCGTCTCCTTCTGTCCGTTTGGTCTCCATGAAAGTTGGGAGACCACAAAATTCCTACCATCATCAATGTCATGATCGTAAATGATTGCATAATGGCACATGAGTATTGTGATCATTTATTCAATCTATTCTATTAAGGCTGCTTGTTTAATCCTCTTGTTTGCATTGCATTGTCATTTGAAAATTGTGTAATTTGGCATTTCTCTCCCAACATTTGTAATTGAAAGGATGAATCCTAATTATCTGTTAAAAGATCTTGATATGTACATGTATATGTAAAATTGTATATATAAGGACGCTTTGAGGAGCAATGCTTCGAACTTTTTGCTAAATAGCAGCTTGACTATTTTCTCACCGATGACAGGCAATATCTTGTAAGAAAATCTTGAAAATTTTATAGTAAATGTTTTGCAAAACTTTTTGTGACCCCGACGTGATTTGAACACGCAACCTTCTGATCTGGAGTCAGACGCGCTACCGTTGCGCCACAGGGCCGTCCTGAAGTAATGGGATCATTTAAAGACTTACATGTCCGTCTCCTTCTATCCGTTTGGTCTCCATGAAAGTTGGGAGACCACAAAATTCCTACCATCATCAATGTCATCATCGTAAATGATTGCAAAATGGCACATGAGTATTGTGATCATTTATTCAATCTATTCTATTAAGGCTGCTTGTTTAATCCTCTTGTTTGCATTGCATTGTCAATTGAAAATTGTGTAATTTGGCATTTCTCTCCAAACATTTGTAATTGAAAGGATGATCCTAATTATCTGTTAAAATATCTTGATATACATGTATATGTAAAATTGTATATAAAAGGACGCTTTGAGGAGCAATGCTTGGAACTTTTTGTTAAATAGCAGCTTGACTATTTTCTCACCGATGACAGGCAATATCTTGAAAGAAAATTTTGAAAATTTTATAGTTTATGTTTTGCAAAACTTTTGGTGACCCCGACGTTATTTGAACACGCAACCTTCTGATCTGGAGTCAGACGCGCTACCGTTGCGCCACAGGGCCGTCCTGAAGTAATGGGATCATTTAAAGACTTACATGTCCGTCTCCTTCTATCCGTTTGGTCTCCATGAAAGTTGGGAGACCACAAAATTCCTACCATCATCAATGTCATCATCGTAAATGATTGCAAAATGGCACATGAGTATTGTGATCATTTATTCAATCTATTCTATTAAGGCTGCTTGTTTAATCCTCTTGTTTGCATTGCATTGTCAATTGAAAATTGTGTAATTTGGCATTTCTCTCCCAACATTTGTAATTGAAAGGATGATCCTAATTATCTGTTAAAATATCTTGATATACATGTATATGTAAAATTGTATATATAAGGACGCTTTGAGGAGCAATGCTTCGAACGTTTTGTTAAATAGCAGCTTGTTTTTTTTCTCACCGATGACAGGCAATATCTTGGGAGAAAATCTTGAAAATTTTATAGTTAATGTTTTGCAAAACTTTTTGTGACCCCGACGTGATTTGAACACGCAACCTTCTGATCTGGAGTCAGACGCGCTACCGTTGCGCCACAGGGCCGTCCTGAAGTAATGGGATCATTTAAAGACTTACATGTCCGTCTCCTTCTGTCCGTTTGGTCTCCATGAAAGTTGGGAGACCACAAAATTCCTACCATCATCAATGTCATGATCGTAAATGATTGCATAATGGCACATGAGTATTGTGATCATTTATTCAATCTATTCTATTAAGGCTGCTTGTTTAATCCTCTTGTTTGCATTGCATTGTCATTTGAAAATTGTGTAATTTGGCATTTCTCTCCCAACATTTGTAATTGAAAGGATGAATCCTAATTATCTGTTAAAAGATCTTGATATGTACATGTATATGTAAAATTGTATATATAAGGACGCTTTGAGGAGCAATGCTTCGAACTTTTTGCTAAATAGCAGCTTGACTATTTTCTCACCGATGACAGGCAATATCTTGTAAGAAAATCTTGAAAATTTTATAGTAAATGTTTTGCAAAACTTTTTGTGACCCCGACGTGATTTGAACACGCAACCTTCTGATCTGGAGTCAGACGCGCTACCGTTGCGCCACAGGGCCGTCCTGAAGTAATGGGATCATTTAAAGACTTACATGTCCGTCTCCTTCTATCCATTTGGTCTCCATGAAAGTTGGGAGACCACAAAATTCCTACCATCATCAATGTCATGATCGTAAATGATTGCAAAATGGCACATGAGTATTGTGATCATTTATTCAATCTATTCTATTAAGGCTGATTGATTAATCCTCTTGTTTGCATTGCATTGTCATTTGAAAATTGTGTAATTTGGCATTTCTCTCCAAACATTTGTAATTGAAAGGATGATCCTAATTATCTGTTAAAATATCTTGATATACATGTATATGTAAAATTGTATATAAAAGGACGCTTTGAGGAGCAATGCTTGGAACTTTTTGTTAAATAGCAGCTTGACTATTTTCTCACCGATGACAGGCAATATCTTGTAAGAAAATTTTGAAAATTTTATAGTTTATGTTTTGCAAAACTTTTGGTGACCCCGACGTTATTTGAACACGCAACCTTCTGATCTGGAGTCAGACGCGCTACCGTTGCGCCACAGGGCCGTCCTGAAGTAATGGGATCATTTAAAGACTTACATGTCCGTCTCCTTCTATCCGTTTGGTCTCCATGAAAGTTGGGAGACCACAAAATTCCTACCATCATCAATGTCATCATCGTAAATGATTGCAAAATGGCACATGAGTATTGTGATCATTTATTCAATCTATTCTATTAAGGCTGCTTGTTTAATCCTCTTGTTTGCATTGCATTGTCAATTGAAAATTGTGTAATTTGGCATTTCTCTCCCAACATTTGTAATTGAAAGGATGATCCTAATTATCTGTTAAAATATCTTGATATACATGTATATGTAAAATTGTATATATAAGGACGCTTTGAGGAGCAATGCTTCGAACGTTTTGTTAAATAGCAGCTTGTTTTTTTTCTCACCGATGACAGGCAATATCTTGGGAGAAAATCTTGAAAATTTTATAGTTAATGTTTTGCAAAACTTTTTGTGACCCCGACGTGATTTGAACACGCAACCTTCTGATCTGGAGTCAGACGCGCTACCGTTGCGCCACAGGGCCGTCCTGAAGTAATGGGATCATTTAAAGACTTACATGTCCGTCTCCTTCTGTCCGTTTGGTCTCCATGAAAGTTGGGAGACCACAAAATTCCTACCATCATCAATGTCATGATCGTAAATGATTGCATAATGGCACATGAGTATTGTGATCATTTATTCAATCTATTCTATTAAGGCTGCTTGTTTAATCCTCTTGTTTGCATTGCATTGTCATTTGAAAATTGTGTAATTTGGCATTTCTCTCCCAACATTTGTAATTGAAAGGATGAATCCTAATTATCTGTTAAAAGATCTTGATATGTACATGTATATGTAAAATTGTATATATAAGGACGCTTTGAGGAGCAATGCTTCGAACTTTTTGCTAAATAGCAGCTTGACTATTTTCTCACCGATGACAGGCAATATCTTGTAAGAAAATCTTGAAAATTTTATAGTAAATGTTTTGCAAAACTTTTTTGAAACCCCGACGTGATTTGAACACGCAACCTTCTGATCTGGAGTCAGACGCGCTACCGTTGCGCCACAGGGCCGTCCTGAAGTAATGGGATCATTTAAAGACTTACATGTCCGTCTCCTTCTATCCGTTTGGTCTCCATGAAAGTTGGGAGACCACAAAATTCCTACCATCATCAATGTCATCATCGTAAATGATTGCAAAATGGCACATGAGTATTGTGATCATTTATTCAATCTATTCTATTAAGGCTCCTTGTTTAATCCTCTTGTTTGCATTGCATTGTCAATTGAAAATTGTGTAATTTGGCATTTCTCTCCAAACATTTGTAATTGAAAGGATGATCCTAATTATCTGTTAAAATATCTTGATATACATGTATATGTTAAATTGTATATATAAGGACGCTTTGAGGAGCAATGCTTGGAACTTTTTGTTAAATAGCAGCTTGACTATTTTCTCACCGATGACAGGCAATATCTTGTAAGAAAATTTTGAAAATTTTATAGTTTATGTTTTGCAAAACTTTTTGTGACCCCGACGTTATTTGAACACGCAACCTTCTGATCTGGAGTCAGACGCGCTACCGTTGCGCCACAGGGCCGTCCTGAAGTAATGGGATCATTTAAAGACTTACATGTCCGTCTCCTTCTATCCGTTTGGTCTCCATGAAAGTTGGGAGACCACAAAATTCCTACCATCATCAATGTCATCATCGTAAATGATTGCAAAATGGCACATGAGTATTGTGATCATTTATTCAATCTATTCTATTAAGGCTGCTGGTTTAATCCTCTTGTTTGCATTGCATTGTCAATTGAAAATTGTGTAATTTGGCATTTCTCTCCAAACATTTGTAATTGAAAGGATGATCCTACTTATCTGTTAAAATATCTTGAAATACATGTATATGTAAAATTGTATATATAAGGACGCTTTGAGGAGCAATGCTTCGAACGTTTTGTTAAATAGCAGCTTGTTTTTTTTCTCACCGATGACAGGCAATATCTTGGGAGAAAATCTTGAAAATTTTATAGTTAATGTTTTGCAAAACTTTTTGTGACCCCGACGTGATTTGAACACGCAACCTTCTGATCTGGAGTCAGACGCGCTACCGTTGCGCCACAGGGCCGTCCTGAAGTAATGGGATCATTTAAAGACTTACATGTCCGTCTCCTTCTATCCGTTTGGTCTCCATGAAAGTTGGGAGACCACAAAATTCCTACCATCATCAATGTCATGATCGTAAATGATTGCAAAATGGCACATGAGTATTGTGATCATTTATTCAATCTATTCTATTAAGGCTGCTTGTTTAATCCTCTTGTTTGCATTGCATTGTCATTTGAAAATTGTGTAATTTGGCATTTCTCTCCCAACATTTGTAATTGAAAGGATGAATCCTAATTATCTGTTAAAAGATCTTGATATGTACATGTATATGTAAAATTGTATATATAAGGACGCTTTGAGGAGCAATGCTTCGAACTTTTTGCTAAATAGCAGCTTGACTATTTTCTCACCGATGACAGGCAATATCTTGTAAGAAAATCTTGAAAATTTTATAGTAAATGTTTTGCAAAACTTTTTGTGACCCCGACGTTATTTGAACACGCAACCTTCTGATCTGGAGTCAGACGCGCTACCGTTGCGCCACAGGGCCGTCCTGAAGTAATGGGATCATTTAAAGACTTACATGTCCGTCTCCTTCTATCCGTTTGGTCTCCATGAAAGTTGGGAGACCACAAAATTCCTACCATCATCAATGTCATCATCGTAAATGATTGCAAAATGGCACATGAGTATTGTGATCATTTATTCAATCTATTCTATTAAGGCTGCTGGTTTAATCCTCTTGTTTGCATTGCATTGTCAATTGAAAATTGTGTAATTTGGCATTTCTCTCCAAACATTTGTAATTGAAAGGATGATCCTAATTATCTGTTAAAATATCTTGAAATACATGTATATGTAAAATTGTATATATAAGGACGCTTTGAGGAGCAATGCTTCGAACGTTTTGTTAAATAGCAGCTTGTTTTTTTTCTCACCGATGACAGGCAATATCTTGGGAGAAAATCTTGAAAATTTTATAGTTAATGTTTTGCAAAACTTTTTGTGACCCCGACGTGATTTGAACACGCAACCTTCTGATCTGGAGTCAGACGCGCTACCGTTGCGCCACAGGGCCGTCCTGAAGTAATGGGATCATTTAAAGACTTACATGTCCGTCTCCTTCTATCCGTTTGGTCTCCATGAAAGTTGGGAGACCACAAAATTCCTACCATCATCAATGTCATGATCGTAAATGATTGCAAAATGGCACATGAGTATTGTGATCATTTATTCAATCTATTCTATTAAGGCTGCTTGTTTAATCCTCTTGTTTGCATTGCATTGTCATTTGAAAATTGTGTAATTTGGCATTTCTCTCCCAACATTTGTAATTGAAAGGATGAATCCTAATTATCTGTTAAAAGATCTTGATATGTACATGTATATGTAAAATTGTATATATAAGGACGCTTTGAGGAGCAATGCTTCGAACTTTTTGCTAAATAGCAGCTTGACTATTTTCTCACCGATGACAGGCAATATCTTGTAAGAAAATCTTGAAAATTTTATAGTAAATGTTTTGCAAAACTTTTTGTGACCCCGACGTTATTTGAACACGCAACCTTCTGATCTGGAGTCAGACGCGCTACCGTTGCGCCACAGGGCCGTCCTGAAGTAATGGGATCATTTAAAGACTTACATGTCCGTCTCCTTCTATCCGTTTGGTCTCCATGAAAGTTGGGAGACCACAAAATTCCTACCATCATCAATGTCATCATCGTAAATGATTGCAAAATGGCACATGAGTATTGTGATCATTTATTCAATCTATTCTATTAAGGCTGCTTGTTTAATCCTCTTGTTTGCATTGCATTGTCAATTGAAAATTGTGTAATTTGGCATTTCTCTCCAAACATTTGTAATTGAAAGGATGATCCTAATTATCTGTTAAAATATCTTGAAATACATGTATATGTAAAATTGTATATATAAGGACGCTTTGAGGAGCAATGCTTCGAACGTTTTGTTAAATAGCAGCTTGTTTTTTTTCTCACCGATGACAGGCAATATCTTGGGAGAAAATCTTGAAAATTTTATAGTTAATGTTTTGCAAAACTTTTTGTGACCCCGACGTGATTTGAACACGCAACCTTCTGATCTGGAGTCAGACGCGCTACCGTTGCGCCACAGGGCCGTCCTGAAGTAATGGGATCATTTAAAGACTTACATGTCCGTCTCCTTCTATCCGTTTGGTCTCCATGAAAGTTGGGAGACCACAAAATTCCTACCATCATCAATGTCATGATCGTAAATGATTGCAAAATGGCACATGAGTATTGTGATCATTTATTCAATCTATTCTATTAAGGCTGCTTGTTTAATCCTCTTGTTTGCATTGCATTGTCATTTGAAAATTGTGTAATTTGGCATTTCTCTCCCAACATTTGTAATTGAAAGGATGAATCCTAATTATCTGTTAAAAGATCTTGATATGTACATGTATATGTAAAATTGTATATATAAGGACGCTTTGAGGAGCAATGCTTCGAACTTTTTGCTAAATAGCAGCTTGACTATTTTCTCACCGATGACAGGCAATATCTTGTAAGAAAATCTTGAAAATTTTATAGTAAATGTTTTGCAAAACTTTTTGTGACCCCGACGTGATTTGAACACGCAACCTTCTGATCTGGAGTCAGACGCGCTACCGTTGCGCCACAGGGCCGTCCTGAAGTAATGGGATCATTTAAAGACTTACATGTCCGTCTCCTTCTATCCATTTGGTCTCCATGAAAGTTGGGAGACCACAAAATTCCTACCATCATCAATGTCATGATCGTAAATGATTGCAAAATGGCACATGAGTATTGTGATCATTTATTCAATCTATTCTATTAAGGCTGATTGATTAATCCTCTTGTTTGCATTGCATTGTCATTTGAAAATTGTGTAATTTGGCATTTCTCTCCAAACATTTGTAATTGAAAGGATGATCCTAATTATCTGTTAAAATATCTTGATATACATGTATATGTAAAATTGTATATAAAAGGACGCTTTGAGGAGCAATGCTTGGAACTTTTTGTTAAATAGCAGCTTGACTATTTTCTCACCGATGACAGGCAATATCTTGTAAGAAAATTTTGAAAATTTTATAGTTTATGTTTTGCAAAACTTTTGGTGACCCCGACGTTATTTGAACACGCAACCTTCTGATCTGGAGTCAGACGCGCTACCGTTGCGCCACAGGGCCGTCCTGAAGTAATGGGATCATTTAAAGACTTACATGTCCGTCTCCTTCTATCCGTTTGGTCTCCATGAAAGTTGGGAGACCACAAAATTCCTACCATCATCAATGTCATCATCGTAAATGATTGCAAAATGGCACATGAGTATTGTGATCATTTATTCAATCTATTCTATTAAGGCTGCTTGTTTAATCCTCTTGTTTGCATTGCATTGTCAATTGAAAATTGTGTAATTTGGCATTTCTCTCCCAACATTTGTAATTGAAAGGATGATCCTAATTATCTGTTAAAATATCTTGATATACATGTATATGTAAAATTGTATATATAAGGACGCTTTGAGGAGCAATGCTTCGAACGTTTTGTTAAATAGCAGCTTGTTTTTTTTCTCACCGATGACAGGCAATATCTTGGGAGAAAATCTTGAAAATTTTATAGTTAATGTTTTGCAAAACTTTTTGTGACCCCGACGTGATTTGAACACGCAACCTTCTGATCTGGAGTCAGACGCGCTACCGTTGCGCCACAGGGCCGTCCTGAAGTAATGGGATCATTTAAAGACTTACATGTCCGTCTCCTTCTGTCCGTTTGGTCTCCATGAAAGTTGGGAGACCACAAAATTCCTACCATCATCAATGTCATGATCGTAAATGATTGCATAATGGCACATGAGTATTGTGATCATTTATTCAATCTATTCTATTAAGGCTGCTTGTTTAATCCTCTTGTTTGCATTGCATTGTCATTTGAAAATTGTGTAATTTGGCATTTCTCTCCCAACATTTGTAATTGAAAGGATGAATCCTAATTATCTGTTAAAAGATCTTGATATGTACATGTATATGTAAAATTGTATATATAAGGACGCTTTGAGGAGCAATGCTTCGAACTTTTTGCTAAATAGCAGCTTGACTATTTTCTCACCGATGACAGGCAATATCTTGTAAGAAAATCTTGAAAATTTTATAGTAAATGTTTTGCAAAACTTTTTGTGACCCCGACGTGATTTGAACACGCAACCTTCTGATCTGGAGTCAGACGCGCTACCGTTGCGCCACAGGGCCGTCCTGAAGTAATGGGATCATTTAAAGACTTACATGTCCGTCTCCTTCTATCCATTTGGTCTCCATGAAAGTTGGGAGACCACAAAATTCCTACCATCATCAATGTCATGATCGTAAATGATTGCAAAATGGCACATGAGTATTGTGATCATTTATTCAATCTATTCTATTAAGGCTGATTGATTAATCCTCTTGTTTGCATTGCATTGTCATTTGAAAATTGTGTAATTTGGCATTTCTCTCCAAACATTTGTAATTGAAAGGATGATCCTAATTATCTGTTAAAATATCTTGATATACATGTATATGTAAAATTGTATATAAAAGGACGCTTTGAGGAGCAATGCTTGGAACTTTTTGTTAAATAGCAGCTTGACTATTTTCTCACCGATGACAGGCAATATCTTGTAAGAAAATTTTGAAAATTTTATAGTTTATGTTTTGCAAAACTTTTGGTGACCCCGACGTTATTTGAACACGCAACCTTCTGATCTGGAGTCAGACGCGCTACCGTTGCGCCACAGGGCCGTCCTGAAGTAATGGGATCATTTAAAGACTTACATGTCCGTCTCCTTCTATCCGTTTGGTCTCCATGAAAGTTGGGAGACCACAAAATTCCTACCATCATCAATGTCATCATCGTAAATGATTGCAAAATGGCACATGATTATTGTGATCATTTATTCAATCTATTCTATTAAGGCTGCTTGTTTAATCCTCTTGTTTGCATTGCATTGTCAATTGAAAATTGTGTAATTTGGCATTTCTCTCCCAACATTTGTAATTGAAAGGATGATCCTAATTATCTGTTAAAATATCTTGATATACATGTATATGTAAAATTGTATATATAAGGACGCTTTGAGGAGCAATGCTTCGAACGTTTTGTTAAATAGCAGCTTGTTTTTTTTCTCACCGATGACAGGCAATATCTTGGGAGAAAATCTTGAAAATTTTATAGTTAATGTTTTGCAAAACTTTTTGTGACCCCGACGTGATTTGAACACGCAACCTTCTGATCTGGAGTCAGACGCGCTACCGTTGCGCCACAGGGCCGTCCTGAAGTAATGGGATCATTTAAAGACTTACATGTCCGTCTCCTTCTGTCCGTTTGGTCTCCATGAAAGTTGGGAGACCACAAAATTCCTACCATCATCAATGTCATGATCGTAAATGATTGCATAATGGCACATGAGTATTGTGATCATTTATTCAATCTATTCTATTAAGGCTGCTTGTTTAATCCTCTTGTTTGCATTGCATTGTCATTTGAAAATTGTGTAATTTGGCATTTCTCTCCCAACATTTGTAATTGAAAGGATGAATCCTAATTATCTGTTAAAAGATCTTGATATGTACATGTATATGTAAAATTGTATATATAAGGACGCTTTGAGGAGCAATGCTTCGAACTTTTTGCTAAATAGCAGCTTGACTATTTTCTCACCGATGACAGGCAATATCTTGTGAGAAAATCTTGAAAATTTTATAGTTTATTTTTTGCAAAACTTTTTGTGACCCTGACGTGATTTGAACACGCAACCTTCTGATCTGGAGTCAGACGCGCTACCGTTGCGCCACAGGGCCGTCCTGAAGTAATGGGATCATTTAAAGACTTACATGTCCGTCTCCTTCTATCCGTTTGGTCTCCATGAAAGTTGGGAGACCACAAAATTCCTACCATCATCAATGTCATGATCGTAAATGATTGCAAAATGGTACATGAGTATTGTGATCATTTATTCAATCTATTCTATTAAGGCTGATTGATTAATCCTCTTGTTTGCATTGCATTGTCATTTGAAAATTGTGTAATTTGGCATTTCTCTCCCAACATTTGTAATTGAAAGGATGATCCTAATTATCTGTTAAAATATCTTGACATACATGTATATGTAAAATTGTATATATAAGGACGCTTTGAGGAGCAATGCTTCGAACGTTTTGTTAAATCGCAGCTTGACTTTTTTCTCACCGATGACAGGCAATATCTTGTGAGAAAATCTTGAAAATTTTATAGTTAATTTTTTGCAAAAACTTTTTGTGACCCCGACGTGATTTGAACACGCAACCTTCTGATCTGGAGTCAGACGCGCTACCGTTGCGCCACAGGGCCGTCCTGAAGTAATGGGATCATTTAAAGACTTACATGTCCGTCTCCTTCTATCCATTTGGTCTCCATGAAAGTTGGGAGACCACAAAATTCCTACCATCATCAATGTCATGATCGTAAATGATTGCAAAATGGCACATGAGTATTGTGATCATTTATTCAATCTATTCTATTAAGGCTGATTGATTAATCCTCTTGTTTGCATTGCATTGTCATTTGAAAATTGTGTAATTTGGCATTTCTCTCCAAACATTTGTAATTGAAAGGATGATCCTAATTATCTGTTAAAATATCTTGATATACATGTATATGTAAAATTATATATATAAGGACGCTTTGAGGAGCAATGCTTGGAACTTTTTGTTAAATAGCAGCTTGACTATTTTCTCACCGATGACAGGCAATATCTTGTAAGAAAATTTTGAAAATTTTATAGTTTATGTTTTGCAAAACTTTTTGTGACCCCGACGTGATTTGAACACGCAACCTTCTGATCTGGAGTCAGACGCGCTACCGTTGCGCCACAGGGCCGTCCTGAAGTAATGGGATCATTTAAAGACTTACATGTCCGTCTCCTTCTATCCGTTTGGTCTTCATGAAAGTTGGGAGACCACAAATTTCCTACCATCATCAATGTCATGATCGTAAATGATTGCAAAATGGCACATGAGTATTGTGATCATTTATTCAATCTATTCTATTAAGGCTGATTGATTAATCCTCTTGTTTGCATTGCATTGTCATTTGAAAATTGTGTAATTTGGCATTTCTCTCCAAACATTTGTAATTGAAAGGATGATCCTAATTATCTGTTAAAATATCTTGATATACATGTATATGTAAAATTGTATATATAAGGACGCTTTGAGGAGCAATGCTTGGAACTTTTTGTTAAATAGCAGCTTGACTATTTTCTCACCGATGACAGGCAATATCTTGTAAGAAAATTTTGAAAATTTTATAGTTTATGTTTTGCAAAACTTTTTGTGACCCCGACGTGATTTGAACACGCAACCTTCTGATCTGGAGTCAGACGCGCTACCGTTGCGCCACAGGGCCGTCCTGAAGTAATGGGATCATTTTAAGACTTACATGTCCGTCTCCTTCTATCCGTTTGGTCTCCATGAAAGTTGGGAGACCACAAAATTCCTACCATCATCAATGTCATGATCGTAAATGATTGCAAAATGGCACATGAGTATTGTGATCATTTATTCAATCTATTCTATTAAGGCTGCTTGTTTAATTCTCTTGTTTGCATTGCATTGTCATTTGAAAATTGTGTAATTTGGCATTTCTCTCCCAACATT
Source organism: Steromphala cineraria (assembly GCA_916613615.1). Lineage (NCBI taxonomy): Eukaryota > Metazoa > Mollusca > Gastropoda > Trochida > Trochidae > Steromphala > Steromphala cineraria. Next base: position 32,889,009 of record OU744722.1, on the reverse strand, counting down.
TGTAATTGAAAGGATGATCCTAATTATCTGTTAAAATATCTTGATATACATGTATATGTAAAATTGTATATATAAGGACGCTTTGAGGAGCAATGCTTCGAACGTTTTGTTAAATAGCAGCTTGTTTTTTTTCTCACCGATGACAGGCAATATCTTGGGAGAAAATCTTGAAAATTTTATAGTTAATGTTTTGCAAAACTTTTTGTGACCCCGACGTGATTTGAACACGCAACCTTCTGATCTGGAGTCAGACGCGCTACCGTTGCGCCACAGGGCCGTCCTGAAGTAATGGGATCATTTAAAGACTTACATGTCCGTCTCCTTCTATCCATTTGGTCTCCATGAAAGTTGGGAGACCACAAAATTCCTACCATCATCAATGTCATGATCGTAAATGATTGCATAATGGCACATGAGTATTGTGATCATTTATTCAATCTATTCTATTAAGGCTGCTTGTTTAATCCTCTTGTTTGCATTGCATTGTCATTTGAAAATTGTGTAATTTGGCATTTCTCTCCCAACATTTGTAATTGAAAGGATGAATCCTAATTATCTGTTAAAAGATCTTGATATGTACATGTATATGTAAAATTGTATATATAAGGACGCTTTGAGGAGCAATGCTTCGAACTTTTTGCTAAATAGCAGCTTGACTATTTTCTCACCGATGACAGGCAATATCTTGTAAGAAAATCTTGAAAATTTTATAGTAAATGTTTTGCAAAACTTTTTGTGACCCCGACGTGATTTGAACACGCAACCTTCTGATCTGGAGTCAGACGCGCTACCGTTGCGCCACAGGGCCGTCCTGAAGTAATGGGATCATTTAAAGACTTACATGTCCGTCTCCTTCTATCCATTTGGTCTCCATGAAAGTTGGGAGACCACAAAATTCCTACCATCATCAATGTCATGATCGTAAATGATTGCAAAATGGCACATGAGTATTGTGATCATTTATTCAATCTATTCTATTAAGGCTGATTGATTAATCCTCTTGTTTGCATTGCATTGTCATTTGAAAATTGTGTAATTTGGCATTTCTCTCCAAACATTTGTAATTGAAAGGATGATCCTAATTATCTGTTAAAATATCTTGATATACATGTATATGTAAAATTGTATATAAAAGGACGCTTTGAGGAGCAATGCTTGGAACTTTTTGTTAAATAGCATGACTATTTTCTCACCGATGACAGGCAATATCTTGTAAGAAAATTTTGAAAATTTTATAGTTTATGTTTTGCAAAACTTTTGGTGACCCCGACGTTATTTGAACACGCAACCTTCTGATCTGGAGTCAGACGCGCTACCGTTGCGCCACAGGGCCGTCCTGAAGTAATGGGATCATTTAAAGACTTACATGTCCGTCTCCTTCTATCCGTTTGGTCTCCATGAAAGTTGGGAGACCACAAAATTCCTACCATCATCAATGTCATCATCGTAAATGATTGCAAAATGGCACATGAGTATTGTGATCATTTATTCAATCTATTCTATTAAGGCTGCTTGTTTAATCCTCTTGTTTGCATTGCATTGTCAATTGAAAATTGTGTAATTTGGCATTTCTCTCCCAACATTTGTAATTGAAAGGATGATCCTAATTATCTGTTAAAATATCTTGATATACATGTATATGTAAAATTGTATATATAAGGACGCTTTGAGGAGCAATGCTTCGAACGTTTTGTTAAATAGCAGCTTGTTTTTTTTCTCACCGATGACAGGCAATATCTTGGGAGAAAATCTTGAAAATTTTATAGTTAATTTTTTGCAAAACTTTTTGTGACCCCGACGTGATTTGAACACGCAACCTTCTGATCTGGAGTCAGACGCGCTACCGTTGCGCCACAGGGCCGTCCTGAAGTAATGGGATCATTTAAAGACTTACATGTCCGTCTCCTTCTGTCCGTTTGGTCTCCATGAAAGTTGGGAGACCACAAAATTCCTACCATCATCAATGTCATGATCGTAAATGATTGCATAATGGCACATGAGTATTGTGATCATTTATTCAATCTATTCTATTAAGGCTGCTTGTTTAATCCTCTTGTTTGCATTGCATTGTCATTTGAAAAATGTGTAATTTGGCATTTCTCTCCCAACATTTGTAATTGAAAGGATGAATCCTAATTATCTGTTAAAAGATCTTGATATGTACATGTATATGTAAAATTGTATATATAAGGACGCTTTGAGGAGCAATGCTTCGAACTTTTTGCTAAATAGCAGCTTGACTATTTTCTCACCGATGACAGGCAATATCTTGTGAGAAAATCTTGAAAATTTTATAGTTTATTTTTTGCAAAACTTTTTGTGACCCTGACGTGATTTGAACACGCAACCTTCTGATCTGGAGTCAGACGCGCTACCGTTGCGCCACAGGGCCGTCCTGAAGTAATGGGATCATTTAAAGACTTACATGTCCGTCTCCTTCTATCCGTTTGGTCTCCATGAAAGTTGGGAGACCACAAAATTCCTACCATCATCAATGTCATGATCGTAAATGATTGCAAAATGGTACATGAGTATTGTGATCATTTATTCAATCTATTCTATTAAGGCTGATTGATTAATCCTCTTGTTTGCATTGCATTGTCATTTGAAAATTGTGTAATTTGGCATTTCTCTCCCAACATTTGTAATTGAAAGGATGATCCTAATTATCTGTTAAAATATCTTGACATACATGTATATGTAAAATTGTATATATAAGGACGCTTTGAGGAGCAATGCTTCGAACGTTTTGTTAAATCGCAGCTTGACTTTTTTCTCACCGATGACAGGCAATATCTTGTGAGAAAATCTTGAAAATTTTATAGTTAATTTTTTGCAAAAACTTTTTGTGACCCCGACGTGATTTGAACACGCAACCTTCTGATCTGGAGTCAGACGCGCTACCGTTGCGCCACAGGGCCGTCCTGAAGTAATGGGATCATTTAAAGACTTACATGTCCGTCTCCTTCTATCCGTTTGGTCTTCATGAAAGTTGGGAGACCACAAATTTCCTACCATCATCAATGTCATGATCGTAAATGATTGCAAAATGGCACATGAGTATTGTGATCATTTATTCAATCTATTCTATTAAGGCTGATTGATTAATCCTCTTGTTTGCATTGCATTGTCATTTGAAAATTGTGTAATTTGGCATTTCTCTCCAAACATTTGTAATTGAAAGGATGATCCTAATTATCTGTTAAAATATCTTGATATACATGTATATGTAAAATTGTATATATAAGGACGCTTTGAGGAGCAATGCTTGGAACTTTTTGTTAAATAGCAGCTTGACTATTTTCTCACCGATGACAGGCAATATCTTGGGAGAAAATCTTGAAAATTTTATAGTTAATGTTTTGCAAAACTTTTTGTGACCCCGACGTGATTTGAACACGCAACCTTCTGATCTGGAGTCAGACGCGCTACCGTTGCGCCACAGGGCCGTCCTGAAGTAATGGGATCATTTAAAGACTTACATGTCCGTCTCCTTCTATCCATTTGGTCTCCATGAAAGTTGGGAGACCACACATTTCCTGCCATCATCAATGTCATGATCGTAAATGATTGCAAAATGGCACATGAGTATTGTGATCATTTATTCAATCTATTCTATTAAGGCTGCTTGTTTAATCCTCTTGTTTGCATTGCATTGTCATTTGAAAATTGTGTAATTTGGCATTTCTCTCCCAACATTTGTAATTGAAACGATGATCCTAATTATCTGTTAAAATATCTTGATATACATGTATATGTAAAATTGTATATATAAGGACGCTTTGAGGAGCAATGCTTCGAACTTTTTGTTAAATAGCAGCTTGACTTTTTTCTCACCGATGACAGGCAATATCTTGGGAGAAAATCTTGAAAATTTTATAGTTAATGTTTTGCAAAACTTTTTGTGACCCCGACGTGATTTGAACACGCAACCTTCTGATCTGGAGTCAGACGCGCTACCGTTGCGCCACAGGGCCGTCCTGAAGTAATGGGATCATTTAAAGACTTACATGTCCGTCTCCTTCTATCTGTTTGGTCTCCATGAAAGTTGGGAGACCACAAAATTCCTACCATCATCAATGTCATGATCGTAAATGATTGCAAAATGGTACATGAGTATTGTGATCATTTATTCAATCTATTCTATTAAGGCTGATTGATTAATCCTCTTGTTTGCATTGCATTGTCATTTAAAATTTGTTTAATTTGGCATTTCTCTCCCAACATTTGTAATTGAAAGGGTGATCCTAATTATCTGTTAAAATATCTTGATATACATGTATATGTAAAATTGTATATATAAGGACGCTTTGAGGAGCAATGCTTCGAACGTTTTGCTAAATAGCAGCTTGACTATTTTCTCACCGATGACAGGCAATATCTTGTGAGAAAATCTTGAAAATTTTATAGTTTATTTTTTGCAAAACTTTTTGTGACCCTGACGTGATTTGAACACGCAACCTTCTGATCTGGAGTCAGACGCGCTACCGTTGCGCCACAGGGCCGTCCTGAAGTAATGGGATCATTTAAAGACTTACATGTCCGTCTCCTTCTATCCGTTTGGTCTCCATGAAAGTTGGGAGACCACAAAATTCCTACCATCATCAATGTCATGATCGTAAATGATTGCAAAATGGTACATGAGTATTGTGATCATTTATTCAATCTATTCTATTAAGGCTGATTGATTAATCCTCTTGTTTGCATTGCATTGTCATTTGAAAATTGTGTAATTTGGCATTTCTCTCCCAACATTTGTAATTGAAAGGATGATCCTAATTATCTGTTAAAATATCTTGATATACATGTATATGTAAAATTGTATATATAAGGACGCTTTGAGGAGCAATGCTTCGAACGTTTTGTTAAATAGCAGCTTGTTTTTTTTCTCACCGATGACAGGCAATATCTTGTAAGAAAATCTTGAAAATTTTATAGTTAATGTTTTGCAAAACTTTTTGTGACCCCGACGTGATTTGAACACGCAACCTTCTGATCTGGAGTCAGACGCGCTACCGTTGCGCCACAGGGCCGTCCTGAAGTAATGGGATCATTTAAAGACTTACATGTCCGTCTCCTTCTATCCATTTGGTCTCCATGAAAGTTGGGAGACCACAAAATTCCTACCATCATCAATGTCATGATCGTAAATGATTGCAAAATGGCACATGAGTATTGTGATCATTTATTCAATCTATTCTATTAAGGCTGATTGATTAATCCTCTTGTTTGCATTGCATTGTCATTTGAAAATTGTGTAATTTGGCATTTCTCTCCAAACATTTGTAATTGAAAGGATGATCCTAATTATCTGTTAAAATATCTTGATATACATGTATATGTAAAATTGTATATATAAGGACGCTTTGAGGAGCAATGCTTGGAACTTTTTGTTAAATAGCAGCTTGACTATTTTCTCACCGATGACAGGCAATATCTTGGGAGAAAATCTTGAAAATTTTATAGTTAATGTTTTGCAAAACTTTTTGTGACCCCGACGTGATTTGAACACGCAACCTTCTGATCTGGAGTCAGACGCGCTACCGTTGCGCCACAGGGCCGTCCTGAAGTAATGGGATCATTTAAAGACTTACATGTCCGTCTCCTTCTATCCGTTTGGTCTCCATGAAAGTTGGGAGACCACAAAATTCCTACCATCATCAATGTCATGATCGTAAATGATTGCAAAATGGTACATGAGTATTGTGATCATTTATTCAATCTATTCTATTAAAGAGGGACTGAAATGCTATATGGCAACTTTCGGGATTCATGAAATAGTGATAACAATTTCACATGGACTCAACTTTAAATTTCTGAAATCGACCTAGAAACGGCTTAATTACGACTGTATAAAGAACACCGCCTAATTAGGCCGGCGAACAGAATAAAACGCACTGAAGCGTGACTGCCTCGTGACGTGTTAGTAGGCGATGCGATACCCCCTTGTGTGCCCTCGTTATGTAAAGCAACACAAGCTAACAGTACAGCTCGATGTTTAACCGTCGATTAAACACCCTAAACAACATCCAAACATCTCAGACCTTCAATAAATCGGTAGTTTATTTATTCAACTGGCAATTTGTATTGATGAAAACGTAAGACCCTGATTAAAAACGAAGTTGTGCGCATAATGCTACAGCATGTAGGCCTAGATGGTCTCGCTTTGCGCAATGTTGTCATAAGACTGCACGTGAGAACCCGGATGTATATGTAAACAATTGCTCCCGTGTGAACTGTTTTATCTTTGTGCACAGTTGTTGGTTGTTATTGAATATTACTTTAGTAGCACAGCAGAAAGGATGTAATTATACAATACTATTTTATTTTTAAAATTTAAACCATTTTTTTAGAATTGCCTTTGACTTCATTTTGTAACAGGATAAAAAATATATACGTTTTTTCTTAGTTATTTCATTTAGTGATGGACAAGTTACAATTCTCAATGAAAGACATGTATTGGATGATCACTGATGTCTTGTTTAAAACATTATTTTAATAGGGCATTTCACTGAATATCTTAATGTTTTCACTCTTGTACATAGAGGTGATATTTTCCACAACAATAGCCGATACATGGCCAAACAGAATGAAGATTTATTAAATGAACCTTATCCAAAATGATTATCAGATAGAGCAAAAACGGTATTCCTAATTTCAGGTTAATAGGTTATAATTTACCAATCGGAGAAAAAAGGGATGTTAAGGAATACAATTGCTATTTGATGTTACCTAATTAGCTGATGTCATAAAAAAGCCAGGTGTTGATGATTGTGCATTATATAACCTACCTGCTATAGTCATCATTTGATATCATCTACTTAGGAAACAGACAGGAAATACGATAGACAGTAAAGTAATTGTGTAATAAGTGAGTATCTGATCTAAAGAAAGTAAGTAACACCTGCAGACCGATGTCATTGTTTATTCAACCTTTTTACACAACGTTCAAATTTAAATGTGAGCATTGTATATTCGGATTATTACCATAAATCAGCCCAATACTTTGTGCTATGTTTTATACTTTACTAATCTTCCTTTTCTCTGCATGCCAAACTGTTCATTCAGTGATAATGCGAGCTCGAAGCAGAAAATCGGTGTAGTGATAGGAACACGTGAGTTCGATGTAGATTGTCACATTGCTCTGTTTGACCTTACACAGCGGGTCAATTTGGCGTGAAACCATCAATATGATGGGAATTTGTCTACGGAGACTTCATCAGGAGATATTCTAGGACAGTTGACAGCAACACAATAGTTAATCGCTTTGAAAAGGCAGAACTGCGGATTTCGCCTATCATTTTCCATATAAGCAGACGAACGCTTCGCCTACTGCCACGTCACTTCCGGTATCCCCTGCCCGTGGCCTCTCAGCCTTGTTTTGGTTTGTCGCTGGACGGCGACAAGCAGACGCCTTGTTACGCAATGTTTACTTAGCTGTAGCTTCATTGAGAAACTGTGTATCGTTGCTGTTTTGGCCTAATATTTATGTTATATAGTTATTTGACCAATATCTTTTGAAAAATATATTTAAAATAGGTTATGCAGCCCTTCTTTAAGGCGGCTTGATTAATCCTCTTGTTTGCATTGCATTGTCATTTGAAAATTGTGTAATTTGGCATTTCTCTCCCAACATTTGTAATTGAAAGGATGATCCTAACTATCTGTTAAAATATCTTGATATACATGTAAATTAAAAATTGTATATATAAGGACGCTTTGAGGAGCAATGATTGGAACTTTTTGTTAAATAGCAGCTTGACTATTTTCTCACCGATGACAGGTAATATCTTGTAAGAAAATCTTGAAAATTTTATAGTTAATGTTTTGCAAAACTTTTTGTGACCCCGACGTGATTTGAACACGCAACCTTCTGATCTGGAGTCAGACGCGCTACCGTTGCGCCACAGGGCCGTCCTGAAGTAATGGGATCATTTAAAGACTTACATGTCCGTCTCCTTCTATCCATTTGGTCTCCATGAAAGTTGGGAGACCACAAAATTCCTACCATCATCAATGTCATGATCGTAAATGATTGCAAAATGGCACATGAGTATTGTGATCATTTATTCAATCTATTCTATTAAGGCTGATTGATTATATCCTCTTGTTTGCAATGCATTGTCATTTGAAAATTGTGTAATTTGGCATTTCTCTCCAAACATTTGTAATTGAAAGGATGATCCTAATTATCTGTTAAAATATCTTGATATACATGTATATGTAAAATTGTATATATAAGGACGCTTTGAGGAGCAATGCTTGGAACTTTTTGTTAAATAGCAGCTTGACTATTTTCTCACCGATGACAGGCAATATCTTGTAAGAAAATTTTGTAAATTTTATAGTTTATGTTTTGCAAAACTTTTTGTGACCCCGACGTGATTTGAACACGCAACCTTCTGATCTGGAGTCAGACGCGCTACCGTTGCGCCACAGGGCCGTCCTGAAGTAATGGGATCATTTAAAGACTTAAATGTCCGTCTCCTTCTATCCGTTTGGTCTCCATGAAAGTTGGGAGACCACAAAATTCCTACCATCATCAATGTCATGATCGTAAATGATTGCAAAATGGCACATGAGTATTGTGATCATTTATTCAATCTATTCTATTAAGGCTGCTTGTTTAATCCTCTTGTTTGCATTGCATTGTCATTTGAAAATTGTGTAATTTGGCATTTCTCTCCCAACATTTGTAATTGAAAGGATGATCCTAATTATCTGTTAAAATATCTTGATATACATGTATATGTAAAATTGTATATATAAAGACGCTTTGAGGAGCAATGCTTCGAACGTTTTGTTAAATAGCAGCTTGACTATTTTCTCACCGATGACAGGTAATATCTTGTAAGAAAATCTTGAAAATTTTATAGTTAATGTTTTGCAAAACTTTTTGTGACCCCGACGTGATTTGAACACGCAACCTTCTGATCTGGAGTCAGACGCGCTACCGTTGCGCCACAGGGCCGTCCTGAAGTAATGGGATCATTTAAAGACTTACATGTCCGTCTCCTTCTATCCATTTGGTCTCCATGAAAGTTGGGAGACCACAAAATTCCTACCATCATCAATGTCATGATCGTAAATGATTGCAAAATGGCACATGAGTATTGTGATCATTTATTCAATCTATTCTATTAAGGCTGATTGATTATATCCTCTTGTTTGCAATGCATTGTCATTTGAAAATTGTGTAATTTGGCATTTCTCTCCAAACATTTGTAATTGAAAGGATGATCCTAATTATCTGTTAAAATATCTTGATATACATGTATATGTAAAATTGTATATATAAGGACGCTTTGAGGAGCAATGCTTGGAACTTTTTGTTAAATAGCAGCTTGACTATTTTCTCACCGATGACAGGCAATATCTTGTAAGAAAATTTTGTAAATTTTATAGTTTATGTTTTGCAAAACTTTTTGTGACCCCGACGTGATTTGAACACGCAACCTTCTGATCTGGAGTCAGACGCGCTACCGTTGCGCCACAGGGCCGTCCTGAAGTAATGGGATCATTTAAAGACTTAAATGTCCGTCTCCTTCTATCCGTTTGGTCTCCATGAAAGTTGGGAGACCACAAAATTCCTACCATCATCAATGTCATGATCGTAAATGATTGCAAAATGGCACATGAGTATTGTGATCATTTATTCAATCTATTCTATTAAGGCTGCTTGTTTAATCCTCTTGTTTGCATTGCATTGTCATTTGAAAATTGTGTAATTTGGCATTTCTCTCCCAACATTTGTAATTGAAAGGATGATCCTAATTATCTGTTAAAATATCTTGATATACATGTATATGTAAAATTGTATATATAAAGACGCTTTGAGGAGCAATGCTTCGAACGTTTTGTTAAATAGCAGCTTGACTTTTTTCTCACCGATGACAGGCAATATCTTGGGAGAAAATCTTGAAAATTTTATAGTTAATGTTTTGCAAAACTTTTTGTGACCCCGACGTGATTTGAACACGCAACCTTCTGATCTGGAGTCAGACGCGCTACCGTTGCGCCACAGGGCCGTCCTGAAGTAATGGGATCATTTAAAGACTTACATGTCCGTCTCCTTCTATCCGTTTGGTCTCCATGAAAGTTGGGAGACCACAAAATTCCTACCATCATCAATGTCATGATCGTAAATGATTGCAAAATGGCACATGAGTATTGTGATCATTTATTCAATCTATTCTATTAAAGAGGGACTGAAATGCTATATGGCAACTTTCGGGATTCATGAAATAGTGATAACAATTTCACATGGACTCAACTTTAAATTTCTGAAATCGACCTAGAAACGGCTTAATTACGACTGTATAAAGAACACCGCCTAATTAGGCCGGCGAACAGAATAAAACGCACTGAAGCGTGACTGCCTCGTGACGTGTTAGTAGGCGATGCGATACCCCCTTGTGTGCCCTCGTTATGTAAAGCAACACAAGCTAACAGTACAGCTCGATGTTTAACCGTCGATTAAACACCCTAAACAACATCCAAACATCTCAGACCTTCAATAAATCGGTAGTTTATTTATTCAACTGGCAATTTGTATTGATGAAAACGTAAGACCCTGATTAAAAACGAAGTTGTGCGCATAATGCTACAGCATGTAGGCCTAGATGGTCTCGCTTTGCGCAATGTTGTCATAAGACTGCACGTGAGAACCCGGATGTATATGTAAACAATTGCTCCCGTGTGAACTGTTTTATCTTTGTGCACAGTTGTTGGTTGTTATTGAATATTACTTTAGTAGCACAGCAGAAAGGATGTTATTATACAATACTATTTTATTTTTAAAATTTAAACCATTTTTTTAGAATTGCCTTTGACTTCATTTTGTAACAGGATAAAAAATATATACGTTTTTTCTTAGTTATTTCATTAAGTGATGGACAAGTTACAATTCTCAATGAAAGACATGTATTGGATGATCACTGATGTCTTGTTTAAAACATTATTTTAATAGGGCATTTCACTGAATATCTTAATGTTTTCACTCTTGTACATAGAGGTGATATTTTCCACAACAATAGCCGATACATGGCCAAACAGAATGAAGATTTATTAAATGAACCTTATCCAAAATGATTATCAGATAGAGCAAAAACGGTATTCCTAATTTCAGGTTAATAGGTTATAATTTACCAATCGGAGAAAAAAGGGATGTTAAGGAATACAATTGCTATTTGATGTTACCTAATTAGCTGATGTCATAAAAAAGCCAGGTGTTGATGATTGTGCATTATATAACCTACCTGCTATAGTCATCATTTGATATCATCTACTTAGGAAACAGACAGGAAATACGATAGACAGTAAAGTAATTGTGTAAGAAGTGAGTATCTGATCTAAAGAAAGTAAGTAACACCTGCAGACCGATGTCATTGTTTATTCAACCTTTTTACACAACGTTCAAATCTAAATGTGAGCATTGTATATTCGGATTATTACCATAAATCAGCCCAATACTTTGTGCTATGTTTTATACTTTACTAATCTTCCTTTTCTCTGCATGCCAAACTGTTCATTCAGTGATAATGCGAGCTCGAAGCAGAAAATCGGTGTAGTGATAGGAACACGTGAGTTCGATGTAGATTGTCACATTGCTCTGTTTGACCTTACACAGCGGGTCAATTTGGCGTGAAACCATCAATATGATGGGAATTTGTCTACGGAGACTTCATCAGGAGATATTCTAGGACAGTTGACAGCAACACAATAGTTAATCGCTTTGAAAAGGCAGAACTGCGGATTTCGCCTATTTTTTTTCCATATAAGCAGACGAACGCTTCGCCTACTGCCACGTCACTTCCGGTATCCCCTGCCCGTGGCCTCTCAGCCTTGTTTTGGTTTGTCGCTGGATGGCGACAAGCAGACGCCTTGTTACGCAATGTTTACTTAGCTGTAGCTTCATTGAGAAACTGTGTATCGTTGCTGTTTTGGCCTAATATTTATGTTATATAGTTATTTGACCAATATCTTTTGAAAAATATATTTAAAATAGGTTATGCAGCCCTTCTTTAAGGCTGCTTGTTTAATCCTCTTGTTTGCATTGCATTGTCATTTGAAAATTGTGTAATTTGGCATTTCTCTCCCAACATTTGTAATTGAAAGGATGATCCTAATTATCTGTTAAAAGATCTTGATATGTACATTGTATATGTAAAATTGTATATATAAGGAGCACGCTTTGAGGAGCAATGCTTCGAACTTTTTGCTAAATAGCAGCTTGACTATTTTTTCACCGATGACAGGCAATATCTTGTGAGAATATCTTGAAAATTTTATAGTTAATTTTTTGCAAAACTTTTTGTGACCCCGACGTGATTTGAACACGCAACCTTCTGATCTGGAGTCAGACGCGCTACCGTTGCGCCACAGGGCCGTCCTGAAGTAATGGGATCATTTAAAGACTTACATGTCCGTCTCCTTCTATCCATTTGGTCTCCATGAAAGTTGGGAGACCACACAATTCCTACCATCATCAATGTCATGATCGTAAATGATTGCAAAATGGCACATGAGTATTGTGATCATTTATTCAATCTATTCCATTAAGGCTGCTTGATTAATCCTCTTGTTTGCATTGCATTGTCATTTGAAAATTGTGTAATTTGGCATTTCTCTCCCAACATTTGTAATTGAAAGGATGATCCTAACTATCTGTTAAAATATCTTGATATACATGTATATGTAAAATTGTATATATAAGGACGCTTTGAGGAGCAATGCTTGGAACTTTTTGTTAAATAGCAGCTTGACTATTTTCTCACCGATGACAGGTAATATCTTGTAAGAAAATCTTGAAAATTTTATAGTTAATGTTTTGAAAAACTTTTTGTGACCCCGACGTGATTTGAACATGCAACCTTCTGATCTGGAGTCAGACGCGCTACCGTTGCGCCACAGGGCCGTCCTGAAGTAATGGGATCATTTAAAGACTTACATGTCCGTCTCCTTCTATCCATTTGGTCTCCATGAAAGTTGGGAGACCACAAAATTCCTACCATCATCAATGTCATGATCGTAAATGATTGCAAAATGGCACATGAGTATTGTGATCATTTATTCAATCTATTCTATTAAGGCTGATTGATTAATCCTCTTGTTTGCATTGCATTGTCATTTGAAAATTGTGTAATTTGGCGTTTCTCTCCCAACATTTGTAATTGAAAGGATGATCCTAATTATCTGTTAAAATATCTTGATATACATGTATATGTAAAATTGTATATATAAGGACGCTTTGAGGAGCAATGCTTCGAACGTTTTGTTAAATAGCAGCTTGACTTTTTTCTCACCGATGACAGGCAATATCTTGTGAGAAAATCTTGAAAATTTTATAGTTAATTTTTTGCAAAAACCTTTTGTGACCCCGACGTGATTTGAACACGCAACCTTCTGATCTGGAGTCAGACGCGCTACCGTTGCGCCACAGGGCCGTCCTGAAGTAATGGGATCATTTAAAGACTTACATGTCCGTCTCCTTCTATCCATTTGGTCTCCATGAAAGTTGGGAGACCACAAAATTCCTACCATCATCAATGTCATGATCGTAAATGATTGCAAAATGGCACATGAGTATTGTGATCATTTATTCAATCTATTCTATTAAGGCTGCGTGTTTAATCCTCTTGTTTGCATTGCATTGTCATTTGAAAATTGTGTAATTTGGCATTTCTCTTCCAACATTTGTAATTGAAAGGATGATCCTAACTATCTGTTAAAATATCTTGATATACATGTATATGTAAAATTGTATACATAAGGACGCTTTGAGGAGCAATGCTTGGAACTTTTTGTTAAATAGCAGCTTGACTATTTTCTCACCGATGACAGGTAATATCTTGTAAGAAAATCTTGAAAATTTTATAGTTAATGTTTTGCAAAACTTTTTGTGACCCCGACGTGATTTGAACACGCAACCTTCTGATCTGGAGTCAGACGCGCTACCGTTGCGCCACAGGGCCGTCCTGAAGTAATGGGATCATTTAAAGACTTACATGTCCGTCTCCTTCTATCCATTTGGTCTCCATGAAAGTTGGGAGACCACAAAATTCCTACCATCATCAATGTCATGATCGTAAATGATTGCAAAATGGCACATGAGTATTGTGATCATTTATTCAATCTATTCTATTAAGGCTGATTGATTAATCCTCTTGTTTGCATTGCATTGTCATTTGAAAATTGTGTAATTTGGCATTTCTCTCCAAACATTTGTAATTGAAAGGATGATCCTAATTATCTGTTAAAATATCTTGATATACATGTATATGTAAAATTGTATATATAAGGACGCTTTGAGGAGCAATGCTTCGAACGTTTTGTTAAATAGCAGCTTGACTATTTTCTCACCGATGACAGGCAATATCTTGTAAGAAAATCTTGAAAATTTTATAGTTAATTTTTTGCAAAAACCTTTTGTGACCCCGACGTGATTTGAACACGCAACCTTCTGATCTGGAGTCAGACGCGCTACCGTTGCGCCACAGGGCCGTCCTGAAGTAATGGGATCATTTAAAGACTTACATGTCCGTCTCCTTCTATCCATTTGGTCTCCATGAAAGTTGGGAGACCACAAAATTCCTACCATCATCAATGTCATGATCGTAAATGATTGCAAAATGGCACATGAGTATTGTGATCATTTATTCAATCTATTCTATTAAGGCTGATTGATTAATCCTCTTGTTTGCATTGCATTGTCATTTGAAAATTGTGTAATTTGGCATTTCTCTCCAAACATTTGTAATTGAAAGGATGATCCTAATTATCTGTTAAAATATCTTGATATACATGTATATGTAAAATTGTATATATAAGGACGCTTTGAGGAGCAATGCTTGGAACATTTTGTTAAATAGCAGCTTGACTATTTTCTCACCGATGACAGGCAATATCTTGTAAGAAAATTTTGAAAATTTTATAGTTTATGTTTTGCAAAACTTTTTGTGACCCCGACGTGATTTGAACACGCAACCTTCTGATCTGGAGTCAGACGCGCTACCGTTGCGCCACAGGGCGGTCCTGAAGTAATGGGATCATTTAAAGACTTACATGTCCGTCTCCTTCTATCCGTTTGGTCTCCATGAAAGTTGGGAGACCACAAAATTCCTACCATCATCAATGTCATGATCGTAAATGATTGCAAAATGGCACATGAGTATTGTGATCATTTATTCAATCTATTCTATTAAGGCTGCTTGTTTAATCCTCTTGTTTGCATTGCATTGTCATTTGAAAATTGTGTAATTTGGCATTTCTCTCCCAACATTTGTAATTGAAAGGATGATCCTAACTATCTGTTAAAATATCTTGATATACATGTATATGTAAAATTGTATATATAAGGACGCTTTGAGGAGCAATGCTTCGAACTTTTTGCTAAATAGCAGCTTGACTATTTTCTCACCGATGACAGGTAATATCTTGAGAGAAAATCTTGAACATTTTATAGTTAATTTTTTGCAAAACTTTTTGTGACCCCGACGTGATTTGAACACGCAACCTTCTGATCTGGAGTCAGACGCGCTACCGTTGCGCCACAGGGCCGTCCTGAAGTAATGGGATCATTTAAAGACTTACATGTCCGTCTCCTTCTATCCGTTTGGTCTCCATGAAAGTTGGGAGACCACAAAATTCCTACCATCATCAATGTCATGATCGTAAATGATTGCAAAATGGTACATGAGTATTGTGATCATTTATTCAATCTATTCTATTAAGGCTGATTGATTAATCCTCTTGTTTGCATTGCATTGTCATTTGAAAATTGTGTAATTTGGCATTTCTCTCCAAACATTTGTAATTGAAAGGATGATCCTAATTATCTGTTAAAATATCTTGATATACATGTATATGTAAAATTGTATATATAAGGACGCTTTGAGGAGCAATGCTTCGAACGTTTTGTTAAATAGCAGCTTGACTATTTTCTCACCGATGACAGGCAATATCTTGTAAGAAAATCTTGAAAATTTTATAGTTAATTTTTTGCAAAAACCTTTTGTGACCCCGACGTGATTTGAACACGCAACCTTCTGATCTGGAGTCAGACGCGCTACCGTTGCGCCACAGGGCCGTCCTGAAGTAATGGGATCATTTAAAGACTTACATGTCCGTCTCCTTCTATCCATTTGGTCTCCATGAAAGTTGGGAGACCACAAAATTCCTACCATCATCAATGTCATGATCGTAAATGATTGCAAAATGGCACATGAGTATTGTGATCATTTATTCAATCTATTCTATTAAGGCTGATTGATTAATCCTCTTGTTTGCATTGCATTGTCATTTGAAAATTGTGTAATTTGGCATTTCTCTCCAAACATTTGTAATTGAAAGGATGATCCTAATTATCTGTTAAAATATCTTGATATACATGTATATGTAAAATTGTATATATAAGGACGCTTTGAGGAGCAATGCTTGGAACATTTTGTTAAATAGCAGCTTGACTATTTTCTCACCGATGACAGGCAATATCTTGTAAGAAAATTTTGAAAATTTTATAGTTTATGTTTTGCAAAACTTTTTGTGACCCCGACGTGATTTGAACACGCAACCTTCTGATCTGGAGTCAGACGCGCTACCGTTGCGCCACAGGGCGGTCCTGAAGTAATGGGATCATTTAAAGACTTACATGTCCGTCTCCTTCTATCCGTTTGGTCTCCATGAAATTTGGGAGACCACAAAATTCCTACCATCATCAATGTCATGATCGTAAATGATTGCAAAATGGCACATGAGTATTGTGATCATTTATTCAATCTATTCTATTAAGGCTGCTTGTTTAATCCTCTTGTTTGCATTGCATTGTCATTTGAAAATTGTGTAATTTGGCATTTCTCTCCCAACATTTGTAATTGAAAGGATGATCCTAACTATCTGTTAAAATATCTTGATATACATGTATATGTAAAATTGTATATATAAGGACGCTTTGAGGAGCAATGCTTCGAACTTTTTGCTAAATAGCAGCTTGACTATTTTCTCACCGATGACAGGTAATATCTTGAGAGAAAATCTTGAACATTTTATAGTTATTTTTTTGCAAAACTTTTTGTGACCCCGACGTGATTTGAACACGCAACCTTCTGATCTGGAGTCAGACGCGCTACCGTTGCGCCACAGGGCCGTCCTGAAGTAAAGGGATCATTTAAAGACTTACACGCCGTCTCCTTCTATCCATTTGGTCTCCATGAAAGTTGGGAGACCACAAAATTCCTACCATCATCAATGTCATGATCGTAAATGATTGCAAAATGGTACATGAGTATTGTGATCATTTATTCAATCTATTCTATTAAGGCTGATTGATTAATCCTCTTGTTTGCATTGCATTGTCATTTAAAATTTGTGTAATTTGGCATTTCTCTCCCTACATTTGTAATTGAAAGGATGATCCTAACTATCTGTTAAAATATATTGATATACATGTATATGTAAAATTGTATATATAAGGACGCTTTGAGGAGCAATGCTTCGAACGTTTTGTTAAATAGCAGATTGACTTTTTTCTCACCGATGACAGGCAATATCTTGTGAGAAAATCTTGAAAATTTTATAGTTAATTTTTTGCAAAAACTTGTTGTGACCCCGACGTGATTTGAACACGCAACCTTCATATCTGGAGTCAGACGCGCTACCGTTGCGCCACAGGGCCGTCTCCTTCTATCCATTTGATCTCCATGAAAGATTGGAGACCACAAAATTCCTACCATCATCAATGTCATGATCGTAAATGATTGCAAAATGGTACATGAGTATTGTGATCATTTATTCAATCTATTCTATTAAGGCTGATTGATTAATCCTCTTGTTTGCATTGCATTGTGATTTAAGATTTGTGTAATTTGGCATTTCTCTCCCAACATTTGTAATTGAAAGGATGATCCTAACTATCTGTTAAAATATATTGATATACATGTATATATAAGGACGCTTTGAGGAGCAATGCTTCGAACTTTTTGCTAAATAGCAGCTTGACTATTTTCTCACCGATGACAGGCAATATCTTGTGAGAAAATCTTGAACATTTTATAGTTAATTTTTTGCAAAACATTTTGTGACCCCGACGTGATTTGAACACGCAACCTTCTGATCTGGAGTCAGACGCGCTACCGTTGCGCCACAGGGCCGTCCTGAAGTAATGGGATCATTTAAAGACTTACACGCCGTCTCCTTCTATCCATTTGGTCTCCATGAAAGTTGGGAGACCACAAAATTCCTACCATCATCAATGTCATGATCGTAAATGATTGCAAAATGGTACATGAGTATTGTGATCATTTATTCAATCTATTCTATTAAGGCTGATTGATTAATCCTCTTGTTTGCATTGCATTGTCATTTGAAAATTGTGTAATTTGGCATTTCTCTCCCAACATTTGTAATTGAAAGGATGATCCTAATTATCTGTTAAAATATCTTGATATACATGTATATGTAAAATTGTATATATAAGGACGCTTTGAGGAGCAATGCTTCGAACGTTTTGTTAAATAGCAGCTTGACTATTTTCTCACCGATGACAGGCAATATCTTGTAAGAAAATCTTGAAAATTTTATAGTTAATTTTTTGCAAAAACCTTTTGTGACCCCGACGTGATTTGAACACGCAACCTTCTGATCTGGAGTCAGACGCGCTACCGTTGCGCCACAGGGCCGTCCTGAAGTAATGGGATCATTTAAAGACTTACATGTCCGTCTCCTTCTATCCATTTGGTCTCCATGAAAGTTGGGAGACCACAAAATTCCTACCATCATCAATGTCATGATCGTAAATGATTGCAAAATGGCACATGAGTATTGTGATCATTTATTCAATCTATTCTATTAAGGCTGATTGATTAATCCTCTTGTTTGCATTGCATTGTCATTTGAAAATTGTGTAATTTGGCATTTCTCTCCAAACATTTGTAATTGAAAGGATGATCCTAATTATCTGTTAAAATATCTTGATATACATGTATATGTAAAATTGTATATATAAGGACGCTTTGAGGAGCAATGCTTGGAACATTTTGTTAAATAGCAGCTTGACTATTTTCTCACCGATGACAGGCAATATCTTGTAAGAAAATTTTGAAAATTTTATAGTTTATGTTTTGCAAAACTTTTTGTGACCCCGACGTGATTTGAACACGCAACCTTCTGATCTGGAGTCAGACGCGCTACCGTTGCGCCACAGGGCGGTCCTGAAGTAATGGGATCATTTAAAGACTTACATGTCCGTCTCCTTCTATCCGTTTGGTCTCCATGAAAGTTGGGAGACCACAAAATTCCTACCATCATCAATGTCATGATCGTAAATGATTGCAAAATGGCACATGAGTATTGTGATCATTTATTCAATCTATTCTATTAAGGCTGCTTGTTTAATCCTCTTGTTTGCATTGCATTGTCATTTGAAAATTGTGTAATTTGGCATTTCTCTCCCAACATTTGTAATTGAAAGGATGATCCTAACTATCTGTTAAAATATCTTGATATACATGTATATGTAAAATTGTATATATAAGGACGCTTTGAGGAGCAATGCTTCGAACTTTTTGCTAAATAGCAGCTTGACTATTTTCTCACCGATGACAGGTAATATCTTGAGAGAAAATCTTGAACATTTTATAGTTAATTTTTTGCAAAACTTTTTGTGACCCCGACGTGATTTGAACACGCAACCTTCTGATCTGGAGTCAGACGCGCTACCGTTGCGCCACAGGGCCGTCCTGAAGTAAAGGGATCATTTAAAGACTTACACGCCGTCTCCTTCTATCCATTTGGTCTCCATGAAAGTTGGGAGACCACAAAATTCCTACCATCATCAATGTCATGATCGTAAATGATTGCAAAATGGTACATGAGTATTGTGATCATTTATTCAATCTATTCTATTAAGGCTGATTGATTAATCCTCTTGTTTGCATTGCATTGTCATTTAAAATTTGTGTAATTTGGCATTTCTCTCCCTACATTTGTAATTGAAAGGATGATCCTAACTATCTGTTAAAATATATTGATATACATGTATATGTAAAATTGTATATATAAGGACGCTTTGAGGAGCAATGCTTCGAACGTTTTGTTAAATAGCAGATTGACTTTTTTCTCACCGATGACAGGCAATATCTTGTGAGAAAATCTTGAAAATTTTATAGTTAATTTTTTGCAAAAACTTGTTGTGACCCCGACGTGATTTGAACACGCAACCTTCATATCTGGAGTCAGACGCGCTACCGTTGCGCCACAGGGCCGTCTCCTTCTATCCATTTGATCTCCATGAAAGATTGGAGACCACAAAATTCCTACCATCATCAATGTCATGATCGTAAATGATTGCAAAATGGTACATGAGTATTGTGATCATTTATTCAATCTATTCTATTAAGGCTGATTGATTAATCCTCTTGTTTGCATTGCATTGTGATTTAAGATTTGTGTAATTTGGCATTTCTCTCCCAACATTTGTAATTGAAAGGATGATCCTAACCATCTGTTAAAATATATTGATATACATGTATATATAAGGACGCTTTGAGGAGCAATGCTTCGAACTTTTTGCTAAATAGCAGCTTGACTATTTTCTCACCGATGACAGGCAATATCTTGTGAGAAAATCTTGAACATTTTATAGTTAATTTTTTGCAAAACATTTTGTGACCCCGACGTGATTTGAACACGCAACCTTCTGATCTGGAGTCAGACGCGCTACCGTTGCGCCACAGGGCCGTCCTGAAGTAATGGGATCATTTAAAGACTTACACGCCGTCTCCTTCTATCCATTTGGTCTCCATGAAAGTTGGGAGACCACAAAATTCCTACCATCATCAATGTCATGATCGTAAATGATTGCAAAATGGTACATGAGTATTGTGATCATTTATTCAATCTATTCTATTAAGGCTGATTGATTAATCCTCTTGTTTGCATTGCATTGTCATTTGAAAATTGTGTAATTTGGCATTTCTCTCCCAACATTTGTAATTGAAAGGATGATCCTAATTATCTGTTAAAATATCTTGATATACATGTATATGTAAAATTGTATATATAAGGACGCTTTGAGGAGCAATGCTTCGAACGTTTTGTTAAATAGCAGCTTGACTTTTTTCTCACCGATGACAGGCAATATCTTGTGAGAAAATCTTGAAAATTTTATAGTTAATTTTTTGCAAAACTTTTTGTGACCCCGACGTGATTTGAACACGCAACCTTCTGATCTGGAGTCAGACGCGCTACCGTTGCGCCACAGGTCCGTCCTGAAGTAATGGGATCATTTAAAGACTTACACGCCATCTCCTTCTATCCATTTGGTCTCCATGAAAGTTGGGAGACCACAAAATTCCTACCATCATCAATGTCATGATCGTAAATGATTGCAAAATGGTACATGAGTATTGTGATCATTTATTCAATCTATTCTATTAAGGCTGATTGATTAATCCTCTTGTTTGCATTGCATTGTCATTTAAAATTTGTGTAATTTGGCATTTCTCTCCCAACATTTGTAATTGAAAGGATGATCCTAACTATCTGTTAAAATATCTTGATATACATGTATGTATAAGGACGCTTTGAGGAGCAATGCTTCGAACGTTTTGTTAAATAGCAGCTTGACTTTTTTCTCACCGATGACAGGCAATATCTTGTGAGAAAATCTTGAACATTTTATAGTTAATTTTTTGCAAAAACTTTTTGTGACCCCGACGTGATTTGAACACGCAACCTTCTGATCTGGAGTCAGACGCACTACCGTTGCGCCACAGGGCCGTCCTGAAGTAATGGGATCATTTAAAGACTTACACGCCGTCTCCTTCTATCCGTTTGGTCTCCATGAAAGTTGGGAGACCACAAAATTCCTACCATCATCAATGTCATGATCGTAAATGATTGCAAAATGGCACATGAGTATTGTGATCATTTATTCAATCTATTCTATTAAGGCTGATTGATTAATCCTCTTGTTTGCATTGCATTGTCATTTGAAAATTGTGTAATTTGGCATTTCTCTCCCAACATTTGTAATTGAAAGGATGATCCTAATTATCTGTTAAAATATCTTGATATACATGTATATGTAAAATTGTATATATAAGGACGCTTTGAGGAGCAATGCTTCGAACGTTTTGTTAAATAGCAGCTTGACTTTTTTTCTCACCGATGACAGGCAATATCTTGTGAGAAAATCTTGAAAATTTTATAGTTAATTTTTTGCAAAAACTTTTTGTGACCCCGACGTGATTTGAACACGCAACCTTCTGATCTGGAGTCAGACGCGCTACCGTTGCGCCACAGGGCCGTCCTGAAGTAATGGGATCATTTAAAGACTTACACGCCGTCTCCTTCTATCCATTTGGTCTCCATGAAAGTTGGGAGACCACAAAATTCCTACCATCATCAATGTCATGATCGTAAATGATTGCAAAATGGTACATGAGTATTGTGATCATTTATTCAATCTATTCTATTAAGGCTGATTGATTAATCCTCTTGTTTGCATTGCATTGTCATTTAAAAATTGTGTAATTTGGCATTTCTCTCCCAACATTTGTAATTGAAAGGATGATCCTAATTATCTGTTAAAATATCTTGATATACATGTATATGTAAAATTGTATATATAAGGACGCTTTGAGGAGCAATGCTTCGAACGTTTTGTAAAAAAGCAGCTTGACTTTTTTCACACCGATGACAGGCAACATCTTGTGAGAAAATCTTGAAAATTTTATAGTTAATTTTTTGCAAAAACTTTTTGTGACCCCGACGTGATTTGAACACGCAACCTTCTGATCTGGAGTCAGACGCGCTACCGTTGCGCCACAGGGCCGTCCTGAAGTAAAGGGATCATTTAAAGACTTACACGCCGTCTCCTTCTATCCATTTGGTCTCCATAAAAGTTGGGAGACCACAAAATTCCTACCATCATCAATGTCATGATCGTAAATGATTGCAAAATGGTACATGAGTATTGTGATCATTTATTCAATCTATTCTATTAAGGCTGATTGATTAATCCTCTTGTTTGCATTGCATTGTCATTTAAAATTTGTGTAATTTGGCATTTCTCTCCCTACATTTGTAATTGAAAGGATGATCCTAACTATCTGTTAAAATATATTGATATACATGTATATGTAAAATTGTATATATAAGGACGCTTTGAGGAGCAATGCTTCGAACGTTTTGTTAAATAGCAGATTGACTTTTTTCTCACCGATGACAGGCAATATCTTGTGAGAAAATCTTGAAAATTTTATAGTTAATTTTTTGCAAAAACTTGTTGTGACCCCGACGTGATTTGAACACGCAACCTTCATATCTGGAGTCAGACGCGCTACCGTTGCGCCACAGGGCCGTCTCCTTCTATCCATTTGATCTCCATGAAAGATTGGAGACCACAAAATTCCTACCATCATCAATGTCATGATCGTAAATGATTGCAAAATGGTACATGAGTATTGTGATCATTTATTCAATCTATTCTATTAAGGCTGATTGATTAATCCTCTTGTTTGCATTGCATTGTGATTTAAGATTTGTGTAATTTGGCATTTCTCTCCCAACATTTTTAATTGAAAGGATGATCCTAACTATCTGTTAAAATATATTGATATACATGTATATATAAGGACGCTTTGAGGAGCAATGCTTCGAACTTTTTGCTAAATAGCAGCTTGACTATTTTCTCACCGATGACAGGCAATATCTTGTGAGAAAATCTTGAACATTTTATAGTTAATTTTTTGCAAAACTTTTTGTGACCCCGACGTGATTTGAACACGCAACCTTCTGATCTGGAGTCAGACGCGCTACCGTTGCGCCACAGGGCCGTCCTGAAGTAATGGGATCATTTAAAGACTTACACGCCGTCTCCTTCTATCCATTTGGTCTCCATGAAAGTTGGGAGACCACAAAATTCCTACCATCATCAATGTCATGATCGTAAATGATTGCAAAATGGTACATGAGTATTGTGATCATTTATTCAATCTATTCTATTAAGGCTGATTGATTAATCCTCTTGTTTGCATTGCATTGTCATTTGAAAATTGTGTAATTTGGCATTTCTCTCCCAACATTTGTAATTGAAAGGATGATCCTAATTATCTGTTAAAATATCTTGATATACATGTATATGTAAAATTGTATATATAAGGACGCTTTGAGGAGCAATGCTTCGAACGTTTTGTTAAATAGTAGCTTGACTTTTTTCTCACCGATGACAGGCAATATCTTGTGAGAAAATCTTGAAAATTTTATAGTTAATTTTTTGCAAAACTTTTTGTGACCCCGACGTGATTTGAACACGCATTCTTCTGATCTGGACTCAGACGCGCTACCGTTGCGCCACAGGGCCGTCCTGAAGTAATGGGATCATTTAAAGACTTACACGCCATCTCCTTCTATCCATTTGGTCTCCATGAAAGTTGGGAGACCACAAAATTCCTACCATCTTCAATGTCATGATCGTAAATGATTGCAAAATGGTACATGAGTATTGTGATCATTTATTCAATCTATTCTATTAAGGCTGATTGATTAATCCTCTTGTTTGCATTGCATTGTCATTTAAAAATTGTGTAATTTGGCATTTCTCTCCCAACATTTGTAATTGAAAGGATGATCCTAATTATCTGTTAAAATATCTTGATATACATGTATATGTAAAATTGTATATATAAGGACGCTTTGAGGAGCAATGCTTCGAACGTTTTGTAAAAAAGCAGCTTGACTTTTTTCTCACCGATGACAGGCAACATCTTGGGAGAAAATCTTGAAAATTTTATAGTTAATTTTTTGCAAAAACTTTTTGTGACCCCGACGTGATTTGAACACGCAACCTTCTGATCTGGAGTCAGACGCGCTACCGTTGCGCCACAGGGCCGTCCTGAAGTAATGGGATAATTTAAAGACTTACACGCCGTCTCCTTCTATCCATTTGGTCTCCATGAAAGTTGGGAGACCACAAAATTCCTACCATCATCAATGTCATGATCGTAAATGATTGCAAAATGGTACATGAGTATTGTGATCATTTATTCAATCTATTCTATTAAGGCTGATTGATTAATCCTCTTGTTTGCATTGCATTGTCATTTAAAAATTGTGTAATTTGGCATTTCTCTCCCAACATTTGTAATTGAAAGGATGATCCTAACTATCTGTTAAATATCTTGATATACATGTATATATAAGGACGCTTTGAGGAGCAATGCTTCGAACTTTTTGCTAAATAGGAGCTTGACTATTTTCTCACCGATGACAGGCAATATCTTGTGAGAAAATCTTGAAAATTTTATAGTTAATTTTTTGCAAAACTTTGTGTGACCCCGACGTGATTTGAACACGCAACCTTCTGATCTGGAGTCAGACGCGCTACCGTTGCGCCACAGGGCCGTCCTGAAGTAATGGGATCATTTAAAGACTTACATGTCCGTCTCCTTCTATCCGTTTGGTCTCCATGAAAGTTGGGAGACCACAAAATTCCTACCATTACAATGTCATGATCGTAAATGATTGCAAAATGGCACATGAGTATTGTGATCATTTATTCAATCTATTCTATTAAGGCTGATTGATTAATCCTCTTGTTTGCATTGCATTGTCATTAGAAAATTGTGTAATTTGGCATTTCTCTCCCAACATTTGTAATTGAAAGGATGATCATAACTATCTGTTAAAATACCTTGATATACATGTATATGTAAAATTGTATATATAAGGAGCACGCTTTGAGGAGCAATGCTTCGAACTTTTTGTCAAATAGCAGCTTGACTTTTTTCTCACCGATGACAGGCAATATCTTGTGAGAAAATCTTGAAAATTTTATAGTTAATTTTTTGCAAAAAATTTTTGTGACCCCGACGTGATTTGAACACGCAACCTTCTGATCTGGAGTCAGACGCGCTACCGTTGCGCCACAGGGCCGTCCTGAAGTAATGGGATCATTTAAAGACTTACACGCCGTCTCCTTCTATCCATTTGGTCTCCATGAAAGTTGGGAGACCACAAAATTCCTACCATCATCAATGTCATGATCGTAAATGATTGCAAAATGGTACATGAGTATTGTGATCATTTATTCAATCTATTCTATTAAGGCTGATTGATTAATCCTCTTGTTTGCATTGCATTGTCATTTGAAAATTGTGTAATTTGGCATTTCTCTCCCAACATTTGTAATTGAAAGGATGATCCTAACTATCTGTTAAAATATCTTGATATACATGTATATATAAGGACGCTTTGAGGAGCAATGCTTCGAACTTTTTGCTAAATAGGAGCTTGACTATTTTCTCACCGATGACAGGCAATATCTTGTGAGAAAATCTTGAAAATTTTATAGTTAATTTTTTGCAAAACTTTTTGTGACCCCGACGTGATTTGAACACGCAACCTTCTGATCTGGAGTCAGACGCGCTACCGTTGCGCCACAGGGCCGTCCTGAAGTAATGGGATCATTTAAAGACTTACATGTCCGTCTCCTTCTATCCGTTTGGTCTCCATGAAAGTTGGGAGATCACAAAATTCCTACCATTACAATGTCATGATCGTAAATGATTGCAAAATGGCACATGAGTATTGTGATCATTTATTCAATCTATTCTATTAAGGCTGATTGATTAATCCTCTTGTTTGCATTGCATTGTCATTTGAAAATTGTGTAATTTGGCATTTCTCTCCCAACATTTGTAATTGAAAGGATGATCCTAATTATCTGTTAAAATATCTTGATATACATGTATATGTAAAATTGTATATATAAGGACGCTTTGAGGAGCAATGCTTCGAACGTTTTGTCAAATAGCAGCCTGACTTTTTTCTCACCGATGACAGGCAATATCTTGTGAGAAAATCTTGAAAATTTTATAGTTAATTTTTTGCAAAAACTTTTTGTGACCCCGACGTGATTTGAACACGCAACCTTCTGATCTGGAGTCAGACGCGCTACCGTTGCGCCACAGGGCCGTCCTGAAGTAATGGGATCATTTAAAGACTTACACGCCGTCTCCTTCTATCCATTTGGTCTCCATGAAAGTTGGGAGACCACAAAATTCCTACCATCATCAATGTCATGATCGTAAATGATTGCAAAATGGTACATGAGTATTGTGATCATTTATTCAATCTATTCTATTAAGGCTGATTGATTAATCCTCTTGTTTGCATTGCATTGTCATTTGAAAATTGTGTAATTTGGCATTTCTCTCCCAACATTTGTAATTGAAAGGATGATCCTAATTATCTGTTAAAATATCTTGATATACATGTATATGTAAAATTGTATATATAAGGACGCTTTGAGGAGCAATGCTTCGAACGTTTTGCTAAATAGCAGCTTGACTATTTTCTCACCGATGACAGGCAATATCTTGTGAGAAAATCTTGAAAATTTTATAGTTAATTTTTTGCAAAACTTTTTGTGACCCCGACGTGATTTGAACACGCAACCTTCTGATCTGGAGTCAGACGCGCTACCGTTGCTCCACAGGGCCGTCCTGAAGTAATGGGATCATTTAAAGACCTACATGCCCGTCAACTTCTATCCATTTGGTCTCCATGAAAGTTGGGAGACCACAAAAATCCTACCATCATCAATGTCATGACCGTAAATGATTGCAAAATGGCACATGAGTATTGTGATCATTTATTCAATCTATTCTATTAAGGCTGATTGATTAATCCTCTTGTTTGCATTGCATTGTCATTTGAAAATTGTGTTATTTCGCATTTCTCTCCCAACATTTGTAATTGAAAGGATGATCATTAATATCTGTTTAAATACCTTGATATACATATATATAAGGAGCACGCTTTGAGGAGCAATGCTTCGAACTTTTTGCTAAATAGCAGCTTGACTATTTTCTCACCAATGACAGGCAATATCTTGTGAGAAAATTTTATAGTTAATTTTTTGCAAAACTTTTTGTGACCCCGACGTGATTTGAACACGCAACCTTCTGATCTGGAGTCAGACGCGCTACCGTTGCGCCACAGGGCCGTCCTGAAGAAATGGGATCATTTAAAGACCTACATGCCCGTCAACTTCTATCCATTTGGTCTCCATGAAAGTTGGGAGACCACACAAATCCTACCATCATCAATGTCATGACCGTAAATGATTGCAAAATGGCACATGAGTATTGTGATCATTTATTCAATCTATTCTATTAAGGCTGATTGATTAATCCTCTTGTTTGCATTGCATTGTCATTTAAAAATTGCTTAATTTGGCATTTCTCTCCCAACATTTGTAATTGAAAGGATGATCATAACTATCTGTTAAAATACCTTGATATACATGTATATGTAAAATTGTATATATAAGGAGCACGCTTTGAGGAGCAATGCTTCGAACTTTTTGCTAAATAGCAGCTTGACTATTTTCTCACCGATGACAGGCAATATCTTGTGAGAAAATTTTATAGTTATTATTTTGCAAAACACTTTGTGACCCCGACGTGATTTGAACACGCAACCTTCTGATCTGGAGTCAGACGCGCTACCGTTGCGCCACAGGGCCGTCCTGAAGAAATGGGATCATTTAAAGACTTACATGCCTGTCAACTTCTATCCATTTGGTCTCCATGAAAGTTGGGAGACCACAAAAATCCTACCATCATCAATGTCATGACCGTAAATGATTGCAAAATGGCACATGAGTATTGTGATCATTTATTCAATCTATTCTATTAAGGCTGATTGATTAA
This sequence comes from Steromphala cineraria, assembly GCA_916613615.1. Taxonomy (NCBI): domain Eukaryota; kingdom Metazoa; phylum Mollusca; class Gastropoda; order Trochida; family Trochidae; genus Steromphala; species Steromphala cineraria. Next base: position 32,860,294 of record OU744722.1, on the reverse strand, counting down.
TCCTCTTGTTTGCATTGCATTGTCATTTGAAAATTGTGTTATTACAAATCTCTCCCAACATTTGTAATTGAAAGGATGATCATAACTATCTGTTAAAATACCTTGATATACATGTATATGCAAAATTGTATATATAAGGAGCACGCTTTGAGGAGCAATGCTTCGAACTTTTTGCTAAATAGCAGCTTGACTATTTTCTCACCGATGACAGGCAATATCTTGTGAGAAAATTTTATAGTTATTTTTTTGCAAAACATTTTGTGACCCCGACGTGATTTGAACACGCAACCTTCTGATCTGGAGTCAGACGCGCTACCGTTGCGCCACAGGGCCTTCCTGAAGAAATGGGATCATTTAAAGACCTACATGCCCGTCAACTTCTATCCATTTGGTCTCCATGAAAGTTGGGAGACCACAAAAATCCTACCATCATCAATGTCATGACCGTAAATGATTGCAAAATGGCACATGAGTATTGTGATCATTTATTCAATCTATTCTATTAAGGCTGATTGATTAATCCTCTTGTTTGCATTGCATTGTCATTTAAAAATTGCTTAATTTGGCATTTCTCTCCCAACATTTGTAATTGAAAGGATGATCATAACTATCTGTTAAAATACCTTGATATACATGTATATGTAAAATTGTATATATAAGGAGCACGCTTTGAGGAGCAATGCTTCGAACTTTTTGCTAAATAGCAGCTTGACTATTTTCTCACCGATGACAGGCAATTTCTTGTGAGAAAATTTTATAGTTATTATTTTGCAAAACATTTTGTGACCCCGACGTGATTTGAACACGCAACCTTCTGATCTGGAGTCAGACGCGCTACCGTTGCGCCACAGGGCCGTCCTGAAGAAATGGGATCATTTAAAGACCTACATGCCCGTCAACTTCTATCCATTTGGTCTCCATGAAAGTTGGGAGACCACAAAAATCCTACCATCATCAATGTCATGACCGTAAATGATTGCAAAATGGCACATGAGTATTGTGATCATTTATTCAATCTATTCTATTAAGGCTGATTGATTAATCCTCTTGTTTGCATTGCATTGTCATTTGAAAATTGTGTTATTACGCATTTCTCTCCCAACATTTATAATTGAAAGGATGATCATAACTATCTGTTAAAATACCTTGATATACATGTATATGCAAAATTGTATATATAAGGAGCACGCTTTGAGGAGCAATGCTTCGAACTTTTTGCTAAATAGCAGCTTGACTATTTTCTCACCGATGACAGGCAATATCTTGTGAGAAAATCTTGAAAATTTTATAGTTAATTTTTTGCAAAACTTTTTGTGACCCCGACGTGATTTGAACACGCAACCTTCTGATCTGGAGTCAGACGCGCTACCGTTGCGCCACAGGGCCGTCCTGAAGTAACGGGATCATTTAAAGACCTACATGCCCGTCAACTTCTATCCATTTGGTCTCCATGAAAGTTGGGAGACCACAAAAATCCTACCATCATCAATGTCATGACCGTAAATGATTGCAAAATGGCACATGAGTATTGTGATCATTTAATCAATCTATTCTATTAAGGCTGATTGATTAATCCTCTTGTTTGCATTGCATTGTCATTTAAAAATTGTGTAATTTGGCATTTCTCTCCCAACATTTGTAATTGAAAGGATGATCATTAATATCTGTTAAAATACCTTGATATACATATATATGTAAAATTGTATATATAAGGAGCACGCTTTGAGGAGCAATGCTTCGAACTTTTTGCTAAATAGCAGCTTGACTATTTTCTCACCGATGACAGGCAATATCTTGTGAGAAAATTTTATAGTTATTTTTTTGCAAAACATTTTGTGACCCCGACGTGATTTGAACACGCAACCTTCTGATCTGGAGTCAGACGCGCTACCGTTGCGCCACAGGGCCTTCCTGAAGAAATGGGATCATTTAAAGACCTACATGCCCGTCAACTTCTATCCATTTGGTCTCCATGAAAGTTGGGAGACCACAAAAATCCTACCATCATCAATGTCATGACCGTAAATGATTGCAAAATGGCACATGAGTATTGTGATCATTTATTCAATCTATTCTATTAAGGCTGATTGATTAATCCTCTTGTTTGCATTGCATTGTCATTTGAAAATTGTGTTATTTCGCATTTCTCTCCCAACATTTGTAATTGAAAGGATGATCATTAATATCTGTTAAAATACCTTGATATACATATATATGTAAAATTGTATATATAAGGAGCACGCTTTGAGGAGCAATGCTTCGAACTTTTTGCTAAATAGCAGCTTGACTATTTTCTCACCAATGACAGGCAATATCTTGAGAGAAAATTTTATAGGTATTATTTTGCAAAACTTTTTGTGACCCCGACGTGATTTGAACACGCAACCTTCTGATCTGGAGTCAGACGCGCTACCGTTGCGCCACAGGGCCGTCCTGAAGAAATGGGATCATTTAAAGACCTACATGCCCGTCAACTTCTATCCATTTGGTCTCCATGAAAGTTGGGAGACCACAAAAATCCTACCATCATCAATGTCATGACCGTAAATGATTGCAAAATGGCACATGAGTATTGTGATCATTTATTCAATCTATTCTATTAAGGCTGATTGATTAATCCTCTTGTTTGCATGGCATTGTCATTTGAAAATTGTGTAATTTGGCATTTCTCTCCCACAGTTGTAATTGAAAGGATGATCATAACTATCTGTTAAAATATCTTGATATACATGTATATGTAAAATTGTATATATAAGGAGCACGCTTTGAGGAGCAATGCTTCGAACTTTTTGCTAAATAGCAGCTTGACTATTTTCTCACCGATGACAGGCAATATCTTGTGAGAAAATTTTATAGTTATTATTTTGCAAAACATTTTGTGACCCCGACGTGATTTGAACACGCAGCCTTCTGATCTGGAGTCAGACGCGCTACCGTTGCGCCACAGGGCCGTCCTGAAGAAATAGGATCATTTAAAGACCTACATGCCTGTCAACTTCTATCCATTTTGTCTCCATGAAAGTTGGGAGACCACAAAAATCCTATTATCATCAATGTATTGATCGTAAATGATTGCAAAATGGCACATGAGTATTGTGATCATTTATTCAATCTATTCTATTAAGGCTGATTGATTAATCCTCTTGTTTGCATTGCATTGTCATTTAAAAATTGCTTAATTTGGCATTTCTCTCCCAACATTTGTAATTGAAAGGATGATCATAACTATCTGTTAAAATACCTTGATATACATGTATATGTAAAATTGTATATATAAGGAGCACGCTTTGAGGAGCAATGCTTCGAACTTTTTGCTAAATAGCAGCTTGACTATTTTCTCACCGATGACAGGCAATATCTTGTGAGAAAATCTTGAAAATTTTATAGTTAATTTTTTGCTAAACTTTTTGTGACCCCGACGTGATTTGAACACGCAACCTTCTGATCTGGAGTCAGACGCGCTACCGTTGCGCCACAGGGCCGTCCTGAAGAAATGGGATCATTTTAAGACCTACATGCCTGTCAACTTCTAACCATTTGGTCTCCATGAAAGTTGGGAGACCACAAAAATCCTACCATCATCAATGTCATGATCGTAAATGATTGCAAAATGGTACATGAGTATTGTGATCATTTATTCAATCTAATCTATTAAGGCTGATTGATTAATCCTCTTGTTTGCATTGCATTGTCATTTGAAAATTTTGTAATTTCGCATTTCTCTCCCAACATTTGTAATTGAAAGGATGATCATAACTATCTGTTAAAATACCTTGATATACATGTATATGTAAAATTGTATATATAAGGAGCACGCTTTGAGGAGCAATGCTTCGAACTTTTTGCTAAATAGCAGCTTGACTATTTTCTCACCGATGACAGGCAATATCTTGTGAGAAAATTTTATAGTTATTTTTTTGCAAAACATTTTGTGACCCCGACGTGATTTGAACACGCAACCTTCTGATCTGGAGTCAGACGCGCTACCGTTGCGCCACAGGGCCGTCCTGAAGAAATGGGATCATTTAAAGACCTACATGCCCGTCAACTTCTATCCATTTGGTCTCCATGAAAGTTGGGAGACCACAAAAATCCTACCATCATCAATGTCATGACCGTAAATGATTGCAAAATGGCACATGAGTATTGTGATTATTTATTCAATCTATTCTATTAAGGCTGATTGATTAATCCTCTTGTTTGCATTGCATTGTCATTTGAAAATTGTGTAATTTCGCATTTCTCTCCCAACATTTGTAATTGAAAGGAAGATCATAACTATCTGTTAAAATACCTTGATATACATGTATATGTAAAATTGTATATATAAGGAGCACGCTTTGAGGAGCAATGCCTCGAACTTTTTGCTAAATAGCAGCTTGACTATTTTCTCACCGATGACAGGCAATATCTTGTGAGAAAATCTTGAAAATTTTATAGTTATTTTTTTGCAAAACTTTTTGTGACCCCAACGTGATTTGAACACGCAACCTTCTGATCTGGAGTCAGACGCGCTACCGTTGCGCCACAGGGCCGTCCTGAAGAAATGGGATCATTTAAAGACCTACATGCCCGTCAACTTCTATCCATTTGGTCTCCATGAAAGTTGGGAGACCACAAAAATCCTACCATCATCAATGTATTGATCGTAAATGATTGCAAAATGGCACATGAGTATTGTGATCATTTATTCAATCTATTCTATTAAGGCTGATTGATTAATCCTCTTGTTTGCATTGCATTGTCATTTGAAAATTGTGTAATTTCGCATTTCTCTCCCAACATTTGTAATTGAAAGGATGATCATAACTATCTGTTAAAATACCTTGATATACATGTATATGTAAAATTGTATATATAAGGAGCACGCTTTGAGGAGCAATGCTTCGAACTTTTTGCTAAATAGCAGCTTGACTATTTTCTCACCGATGACAGGCAATATCTTGTGAGAAAATTTTATAGTTATTTTTTTGCAAAACATTTTGTGACCCCGACGTGATTTGAACACGCAACCTTCTGATCTGGAGTCAGACGCGCTACCGTTGCGCCACAGGGCCGTCCTGAAGAAATGGGATCATTTAAAGACCTACATGCCCGTCAACTTCTATCCATTTGGTCTCCATGAAAGTTGGGAGACCACAAAAATCCTACCATCATCAATGTCATGACCGTAAATGATTGCAAAATGGCACATGAGTATTGTGATTATTTATTCAATCTATTCTATTAAGGCTGATTGATTAATCCTCTTGTTTGCATTGCATTGTCATTTGAAAATTGTGTAATTTCGCATTTCTCTCCCAACATTTGTAATTGAAAGGAAGATCATAACTATCTGTTAAAATACCTTGATATACATGTATATGTAAAATTGTATATATAAGGAGCACGCTTTGAGGAGCAATGCCTCGAACTTTTTGCTAAATAGCAGCTTGACTATTTTCTCACCGATGACAGGCAATATCTTGTGAGAAAATCTTGAAAATTTTATAGTTAATTTTTTGCAAAACTTTTTGTGACCCCGACGTGATTTGAACACGCAACCTTCTGATCTGGAGTCAGACGCGCTACCGTTGCGCCACAGGGCCGTCCTGAAGAAATGGGATCATTTAAAGACCTACATGCCCGTCAACTTCTATCCATTTGGTCTCCATGAAAGTTGGGAGACCACAAAAATCCTACCATCATCAATGTCATGATCGTAAATGATTGCAAAATGGCACATGAGTATTGTGATCATTTATTCAATCTATTCTATTAAGGCTGATTGATTAATCCTCTTGTTTGCATGGCATTGTCATTTGAAAATTGTGTAATTTCGCATTTCTCTCCCAACATTTGTAATTGAAAGGATGATCATAACTATCTGTTAAAATACCTTGATTTACATGTATATGTAAAATTGTATATATAAGGAGCACGCTTTGAGGAGCAATGCTTCGAACTTTTTGCTAAATAGCAGCTTGACTATTTTCTCACCGATGACAGGCAATATCTTGTGAGAAAATCTTGAAAATTTTATAGTTAATTTTTTGCAAAACATTTTGTGACCCCGACGTGATTTGAACACGCAACCTTCTGATCTGGAGTCAGACGCGCTACCGTTGCGCCACAGGGCCGTCCTGAAGAAATGGGATCATTTAAAGACCTACATGCCCGTCAACTTCTATCCATTTGGTCTCCATGAAAGTTGGGAGACCACAAAAATCCTACCATCATCAATGTATTGATCGTAAATGATTGCAAAATGGCACATGAGTATTGTGATCATTTATTCAATCTATTCTATTAAGGCTGATTGATTAATCCTCTTGTTTGCATTGCATTGTCATTTGAAAATTGTGTAATTTCGCATTTCTCTCCCAACATTTGTAATTGAAAGGATGATCATAACTATCTGTTAAAATACCTTGATATACATGTATATGTAAAATTGTATATATAAGGAGCACGCTTTGAGGAGCAATGCTTCGAACTTTTTGCTAAATAGCAGCTTGACTATTTTCTCACCGATGACAGGCAATATCTTGTGAGAAAATTTTATAGTTATTTTTTTGCAAAACATTTTGTGACCCCGACGTGATTTGAACACGCAACCTTCTGATCTGGAGTCAGACGCGCTACCGTTGCGCCACAGGGCCGTCCTGAAGAAATGGGATCATTTAAAGACCTACATGCCCGTCAACTTCTATCCATTTGGTCTCCATGAAAGTTGGGAGACCACAAAAATCCTACCATCATCAATGTCATGACCGTAAATGATTGCAAAATGGCACATGAGTATTGTGATTATTTATTCAATCTATTCTATTAAGGCTGATTGATTAATCCTCTTGTTTGCATTGCATTGTCATTTGAAAATTGTGTAATTTCGCATTTCTCTCCCAACATTTGTAATTGAAAGGAAGATCATAACTATCTGTTAAAATACCTTGATATACATGTGTAACAGGCGTGGTTTTACCAACTGCAGAGAAACTACATGTCCGTGTGATATGACTTTGCGTTGTGTGATTTTTTACCTATGTGTGTGTTTCTCTCAGATTTGAATGCATAAACTGACACCTTCATTCATTAACTGGTAAATCATAAACACGCTGTTTCCCGGTTACAGGATGCAGCCTCATGATAAATGACATAAAAGAAATTACCGACACCAATTTTATTACAACTAGAAACTCAACAGAAAGCAAAATATACAACATGTACAATACAACAACTTGAACGAGACAAATATACCGTGGAGCAGACAATACAAAAAACATACAAAACAACCTAACCTATATAGTTCTGACCATCTAACAATCCCTTCTAACTAAACCTAGCCTAAATCCCAATAACTTAGACGACGCTGTTTCATCCCGAAACAAGTGTTGTTCCATCACAGAACAAGTGCTACCCCCTAACACAGAACATGGTAGATGTTAGCCGATCGCCGGCCAAGCAAGGCAATGAACTCACAGTGAAGGCCACCTTTTATACCCTGCCTTGGGCCTATCCCACTAGTTGAAGAACACCCCTGCTACCTGAATGGATTAGTCCTATAGCCTAACAGAGTGAGAGTGACTGCATGTCATGCAATAAGTTGATGTATATTTCAGTCACTGCCCTATCACTACATCCCGTACCAATATTATGAATAATAACTTACATTTTGATATCTCTTTATAACGCCCCCGTTACACTCCTCCCCCCTAAATGTAAAGTAATAACAATACTTTAAAAACAACATCACATACAAACTGTCCTGAAAAAGAAATGTCCACAAACATATAAACACAACTCCACAGGGCCTTGATTGCATCTCTTGGTGGCATATCGCTTAACCAATACCACATCTGTCCAAGGGAATCCAAACTTCATTGGCCCATGTCCTCACTGTCATTTCACATTCAGAAACAACCAATTCCGGACGATCAACACATGAAGTCACAGTCTTCAAAGTATCTTCCGCTTGTTCATGGAATAGCACTTCCTCACGATTCTGAATATCCTCATCATTCTTCGCGTCTTTATGATTGGATATCACCACAGCATTAACCTTCATGTCCTCCTGTTGGTCCTCGGTTTTCACTTGGTCCTCAACTGTTTCCATGGCGATGTCCGTCGTCCGAGCAGATACTTCGTTGTCACCATGTCCTAGATCCTCACAGCCTTCCTGTGTCTTCTTATGTAGCGTTACGTCACCATGCCTTGTCCTTAATATATGCCTGCTTATCAATACATCGCACCTAAAGCTCTCAAAGAAATCCATCCCTAATATGCCAGATAAACCATCAAGATCTGCTATGACAAAACTGTATCCGAAACACCAACCATTGACCCTAAAGTCAATCATAGCCCGACCCTGTACCTCTAACTGTCGACCATCAACAGTAACAAGGTTAACATCCATCCCAGAGACCTGCTCTAAGTTTAACCCTGATCTGACAAATTCATCTTTAGACAAAATTGAGATTGGTGACCCCGTATCAATTAGCATATCACTCTGATGACCCTTGACCTTAACGCTAGCAAACAGACAACCAGTATATCCCCCTACACCAGGAATACAATATGTGACTTTTGTACCACTGGAAGATGCTCCCTCCAAGCAAGTACTGGAGTCAACCAAAGTTTTTGAACTACCTAACTGCGGCCCTACAGGATTCTCTACCTGACAACTCTGGACTAAAGGTTCGGCCTTAACCTCAGCCCGCTCTAGTTTTCCGAGTCATAAGCTCGAGACCTTGTTAGTGATATCTCTTGTAACTTCTTGACCGTTGGACAGTCTCTGACCATATGACCTTGACCTTTGCAGAAATAGCACTGAACTTTCCTCGTACACAGACCTTCAGTCCTATGCAATGACTGCTTCAGCTGATCCAACTTATCATCTATCAGTTGAGAAATAGAATCTAACGTTAGTGATCTATCAGTACCTCTAAGCTCATTTTGCTCAGTAACATCAGGACAGTTATTGCCACATAGACTACCCTCAGTTGAACTTTGATACCCTATACTTTCCCCTGTACCAAACCTATTTGAAAGTATATTCCTCAGGGTGAGGTAGCGACTGAACTGACCATAAGAAAGACCACTAAGTATCGTCTGAGCCGTACCACGCAAGTTAATGCAAAGATTCTGAGCCATCTCATTGTCATTCCAACCATTCCAAGCTGATACTTGTTCAAAATATATCCTGTAATCTTGCCAGTTTGCCACTCTATCATCAAAAGTTTCAGGTTGAATATCATGACGAATGGACCTAAAATGACCTTGACCTGACATAAGGTCATGTCGACTCGCACCAGCTCGCAAAACACTGTCTGTCCTAGCACTGGGAGGGTTGACATGAGAATGACCTACATTCTCCCATCCTGCATCGATACAACTTGACCAAGGTGTATGTGACATGGCAAATGGAGATGACATTTCATATAATTGAGGAAAACATGACTGAGTAAACCACTTGGACTCAACATCCATCATGAAAGTTTATAAAATTTAATTCAAAAACCAAAATTCATGTCAAAATAAACAACATTGCAACAGCTATAAAATTTCAAATCATAACTGTTAAATTCCAAGTCTGTATCAGGTCACAATAAAAAATGACAAATACAGAATTGATCAAATGTACAAAATTAACTATATCTGGACCAACCAAAAATATAACAAACATGAAAAACAATCAACCACCAAATCTAAATCAAGACCAAACAATCATTATAATGAAAAACTACAACGACACCAAAATGTAACATGGGTGGCAAGCAATTAACAACAAAATCTACGTCAAGGTTTTACTTAATCAAGCAGAACTATCATCACCATGAATAACTACATCCGGGTCACGGCACCAAAATGTAACAGGCGTGGTTTTACCAACTGCAGAGAAACTACATGTCCGTGTGATATGACTTTGCGTTGTGTGATTTTTTACCTATGTGTGTGTTTCTCTCAGATTTGAATGCATAAACTGACACCTTCATTCATTAACTGGTAAATCATAAACACGCTGTTTCCCGGTTACAGGATGCAGCCTCATGATAAATGACATAAAAGAAATTACCGACACCAATTTTATTACAACTAGAAACTCAACAGAAAGCAAAATATACAACATGTACAATACAACAACTTGAACGAGACAAATATACCGTGGAGCAGACAATACAAAAAACATACAAAACAACCTAACCTATATAGTTCTGACCATCTAACAATCCCTTCTAACTAAACCTAGCCTAAATCCCAATAACTTAGACGACGCTGTTTCATCCCGAAACAAGTGTTGTTCCATCACAGAACAAGTGCTACCCCCTAACACAGAACATGGTAGATGTTAGCCGATCGCCGGCCAAGCAAGGCAATGAACTCACAGTGAAGGCCACCTTTTATACCCTGCCTTGGGCCTATCCCACTAGTTGAAGAACACCCCTGCTACCTGAATGGATTAGTCCTATAGCCTAACAGAGTGAGAGTGACTGCATGTCATGCAATAAGTTGATGTATATTTCAGTCACTGCCCTATCACTACATCCCGTACCAATATTATGAATAATAACTTACATTTTGATATCTCTTTATAACGCCCCCGTTACACATGTATATGTAAAATTGTATATATAAGGAGCACGCTTTGAGGAGCAATGCCTCGAACTTTTTGCTAAATAGCAGCTTGACTATTTTCTCACCGATGACAGGCAATATCTTGTGAGAAAATCTTGAAAATTTTATAGTTAATTTTTTGCAAAACTTTTTGTGACCCCGACGTGATTTGAACACGCAACCTTCTGATCTGGAGTCAGACGCGCTACCGTTGCGCCACAGGGCCGTCCTGAAGAAATGGGATCATTTAAAGACCTACATGCCCGTCAACTTCTATCCATTTGGTCTCCATGAAAGTTGGGAGACCACAAAAATCCTACCATCATCAATGTCATGGTCGTAAATGATTGCAAAATGGCACATGAGTATTGTGATCATTTATTCAATCTATTCTATTAAGGCTGATTGATTAATCCTCTTGTTTGCATGGCATTGTCATTTGAAAATTGTGTAATTTCGCATTTCTCTCCCAACATTTGTAATTGAAAGGATGATCATAACTATCTGTTAAAATACCTTGATTTACATGTATATGTAAAATTGTATATATAAGGAGCACGCTTTGAGGAGCAATGCTTCGAACTTTTTGCTAAATAGCAGCTTGACTATTTTCTCACCGATGACAGGCAATATCTTGTGAGAAAATCTTGAAAATTTTATAGTTAATTTTTTGCAAAACATTTTGTGACCCCGACGTGATTTGAACACGCAACCTTCTGATCTGGAGTCAGACGCGCTACCGTTGCGCCACAGGTCCGTCCTGAAGTAACGGGATCATTTAAAGACCTACATGCCCGTCAACTTCTATCCGTTTGGTCTCCATGAAAGTTGGGAGACCACAAAAATCCTACCATCATCAATGTATTGATCGTAAATGATTGCAAAATGGCACATGAGTATTGTGATCATTTATTCAATCTATTCTATTAAGGCTGATTGATTAATCCTCTTGTTTGCATTGCATTGTCATTTGAAAATTGTGTAATTTCGCATTTCTCTCCCAACATTTGTAATTGAAAGGATGATCATAACTATCTGTTAAAATACCTTGATATACATGTATATGTAAAATTGTATATATAAGGAGCACGCTTTGAGGAGCAATGCTTCGAACTTTTTGCTAAATAGCAGCTTGACTATTTTCTCACCGATGACAGGCAATATCTTGTGAGAAAATTTTATAGTTATTTTTTTGCAAAACATTTTGTGACCCCGACGTGATTTGAACACGCAACCTTCTGATCTGGAGTCAGACGCGCTACCGTTGCGCCACAGGGCCGTCCTGAAGAAATGGGATCATTTAAAGACCTACATGCCCGTCAACTTCTATCCATTTGGTCTCCATGAAAGTTGGGAGACCACAAAAATCCTACCATCATCAATGTCATGACCGTAAATGATTGCAAAATGGCACATGAGTATTGTGATCATTTATTCAATCTATTCTATTAAGGCTGATTGATTAATCCTCTTGTTTGCATTGCATTGTCATTTGAAAATTGTGTAATTTCGCATTTCTCTCCCAACATTTGTAATTGAAAGGATGATCATAACTATCTGTTAAAATACCTTGATATACATGTATATGTAAAATTGTATATATAAGGAGCACGCTTTGAGGAGCAATGCTTCGAACTTTTTGCTAAATAGCAGCTTGACTATTTTCTCACCGATGACAGGCAATATCTTGTGAGAAAATCTTGAAAATTTTATAGTTAATTTTTTGCAAAACTTTTTGTGACCCCGACGTGATTTGAACACGCAACCTTCTGATCTGGAGTCAGACGCGCTACCGTTGCGCCACAGGGCCGTCCTGAAGTAACTGGATCATTTAAAGACCTACATGCCCGTCAACTTCTATCCATTTGGTCTCCATGAAAGTTGGGAGACCACAAAAATTCTACCATCATCAATATATTGATCGTAAATGATTGCAAAATGGCACATGAGTATTGTGATCATTTATTAAATCTATTCTATTAAGGCTGATTGATTAATCCTCTTGTTTGCATTGTCATTTAAAAATTGTGTAATTTCGCATTTCTCTCCCAACATTTGTAATTGAAAGGATGATCATAACTATCTGTTAAAATACCTTGATATACATGTATATGTAAAATTGTATATATAAGGAGCACGCTTTGAGGAGCAATGCTTCGAACTTTTTGCTAAATAGCAGCTTGACTATTTTCTCACCGATGACAGGCAATATCTTGTGAGAAAATCTTGAAAATTTTATAGTTAATTTTTTGCAAAACTTTTTGTGACCCCGACGTGATTTGAACACGCATCCTTCTGATCTGGAGTCAGACGCGCTACCGTTGCGCCACAGGGCCGTCCTGAAGAAATGGGATCATTTAAAGACCTACATGCCCGTCAACTTCTATCCATTTGGTCTCCATGAAAGTTGGGAGACCACAAAAATCCTACCATCATCAATGTCATGATCGTAAATGATTGCAAAATGGCACATGAGTATTGTGATCATTTATTCAATCTATTCTATTAAGGCTGATTGATTAATCCTCTTGTTTGCATGGCATTGTCATTTGAAAATTGTGTAATTTGGCATTTCTCTCCCAACATCTGTAATAGAAAGGATGATCATAACTATCTGTTAAAATACCTTGATATACATGTATATGTAAAATTGTATATATAAGGAGCACGCTTTGAGGAGCAATGCTTCGAACTTTTTGCTAAATAGCAGCTTGACTATTTTCTCACCGATGACAGGCAATATCTTGTGAGAAAATTTTATAGTTATTTTTTTGCAAAACATTTTGTGACCCCGACGTGATTTGAACACGCAACCTTCTGATCTGGAGTCAGACGCGCTACCGTTGCGCCACAGGGCCGTCCTGAAGAAATGGGATCATTTAAAGACCTACATGCCCGTCAACTTCTATCCATTTGGTCTCCATGAAAGTTGGGAGACCACAAAAATTCTACCATCATCAATATATTGATCGTAAATGATTGCAAAATGGCACATGAGTATTGTGATTATTTATTCAATCTATTCTATTAAGGCTGATTGATTAATCCTCTTGTTTGCATTGCATTGTCATTTAAAAATTGTGTAATTTGGCATTTCTCTCCCAACATTTGTAATTGAAAGGATGATCATAACTATCTGTTAAAATACCTTGATATACATGTATATGTAAAATTGTATATATAAGGAGCACGCTTTGAGGAGCAATGCTTCGAACTTTTTGCTAAATAGCAGCTTGACTATTTTCTCACCGATGACAGGCAATATCTTGTGAGAAAATTTTATAGTTATTTTTTTGCAAAACATTTTGTGACCCCGACGTGATTTGAACACGCAACCTTCTGATCTGGAGTCAGACGCGCTACCGTTGCGCCACAGGGCCGTCCTGAAGAAATGGGATCATTTAAAGACCTACATGCCCGTCAACTTCTATCCATTTGGTCTCCATGAAAGTTGGGAGACCACAAAAATCCTACCATCATCAATGTCATGACCGTAAATGATTGCAAAATGGCACATGAGTATTGTGATTATTTATTCAATCTATTCTATTAAGGCTGATTGATTAATCCTCTTGTTTGCATTGCATTGTCATTTGAAAATTGTGTAATTTCGCATTTCTCTCCCAACATTTGTAATTGAAAGGAAGATCATAACTATCTGTTAAAATACCTTGATATACATGTATATGTAAAATTGTATATATAAGGAGCACGCTTTGAGGAGCAATGCTTCGAACTTTTTGCTAAATAGCAGCTTGACTATTTTCTCACCGATGACAGGCAATATCTTGTGAGAAAATCTTGAAAATTTTATAGTTAATTTTTTGCAAAACTTTTTGTGACCCCGACGTGATTTGAACACGCAACCTTCTGATCTGGAGTCAGACGCGCTACCGTTGCGCCACAGGGCCGTCCTGAAGAAATGGGATCATTTAAAGACCTACATGCCTGTCAACTTCTATCCATTTGGTCTCCATGAAAGTTGGGAGACCACAAAAATCCTACCATCATCAATGTCATGATCGTAAATGATTGCAAAATGGTACATGAGTATTGTGATCATTTATTCAATCTAATCTATTAAGGCTGATTGATTAATCCTCTTGTTTGCATTGCATTGTCATTTGAAAATTGTGTAATTTCGCATTTCTCTCCCAACATTTGTAATTGAAAGGATGATCATTAATATCTGTTAAAATACCTTGATATACATGTATATGTAAAATTGTATATATAAGGAGCACGCTTTGAGGAGCAATGCTTCGAACTTTTTGCTAAATAGCAGCTTGACTATTTTCTCACCGATGACAGGCAATATCTTGTGAGAAAATTTTATAGTTATTTTTTTGCAAAACATTTTGTGACCCCGACGTGATTTGAACACGCAACCTTCTGATCTGGAGTCAGACGCGCTACCGTTGCGCCACAGGGCCGTCCTGAAGAAATGGGATCATTTAAAGACCTACATGCCCGTCAACTTCTATCCATTTGGTCTCCATGAAAGTTGGGAGACCACAAAAATCCTACCATCATCAATGTCATGACCGTAAATGATTGCAAAATGGCACATGAGTATTGTGATCATTTATTCAATCTATTCTGTTAAGGCTGATTGATTTATCCTCTTGTTTGCATTGCATTGTCATTTAAAAATTGCGTAATTTGGCATTTCTCTCCCAACATTTGTAATTGAAAGGATGATCATAACTATCTGTTAAAATACCTTGATATACATGTATATGTAAAATTGTATATATAAGGAGCACGCTTTGAGGAGCAATGCTTCGAACTTTTTGCTAAATAGCAGCTTGACTATTTTCTCACCGATGACAGGCAATATCTTGTGAGAAAATTTTATAGTTATTATTTTGCAAAACATTTTGTGACCCCGACGTGATTTGAACACGCAACCTTCTGATCTGGAGTCAGACGCGCTACCGTTGCGCCACAGGGCCGTCCTGAAGAAATGGGATCATTTAAAGACCTACATGCCCGTCAACTTCTATTCATTTGGTCTCCATGAAAGTTGGGAGACCACAAAAATCCTACCATCATCAATGTCATGGCCGTAAATGATTGCAAAATGGCACATGAGTATTGTGATCATTTATTCAATCTATTCTATTAAGGCTGATTGATTTATCCTCTTGTTTGCATTGCATTGTCATTTGAAAATTGTGTAATTTCGCATTTCTCTCCCAACATTTGTAATTGAAAGGAAGATCATAACTATCTGTTAAAATACCTTGATATACATGTATATGTAAAATTGTATATATAAGGAGAACGCTTTGAGGAGCAATGCTTCGAACTTTTTGCTAAATAGCAGCTTGACTATTTTCTCACCGATGACAGGCAATATCTTGTGAGAAAATTTTATAGTTATTATTTTGCAAAACTTTTTGTGACCCCGACGTGATTTGAACACGCAACCTTCTGATCTGGAGTCAGACGCGCTACCGTTGCGCCACAGGGCCGTCCTGAAGAAATGGGATCATTTAAAGACCTACATGCCCGTCAACTTCTATCCATTTGGTCTCCATGAAAGTTGGGAGACCACAAAAATCCTACCATCATCAATGTCATGACCGTAAATGATTGCAAAATGGCACATGAGTATTGTGATCATTTATTCAATCTATTCTGTTAAGGCTGATTGATTTATCCTCTTGTTTGCATTGCATTGTCATTTAAAAATTGCGTAATTTGGCATTTCTCTCCCAACATTTGTAATTGAAAGGATGATCATAACTATCTGTTAAAATACCTTGATATACATGTATATGTAAAATTGTATATATAAGGAGCATGCTTTGAGGAGCAATGCTTCGAACTTTTTGCTAAATAGCAGCTTGACTATTTTCTCACCGATGACAGGCAATATCTTGTGAGAAAATTTTATAGTTATTATTTTGCAAAACATTTTGTGACCCCGACGTGATTTGAACACGCAACCTTCTGATCTGGAGTCAGACGCGCTACCGTTGCGCCACAGGGCCGTCCTGAAGAAATGGGATCATTTAAAGACCTACATGCCCGTCAACTTCTATTCATTTGGTCTCCATGAAAGTTGGGAGACCACAAAAATCCTACCATCATCAATGTCATGGCCGTAAATGATTGCAAAATGGCACATGAGTATTGTGATCATTTATTCAATCTATTCTATTAAGGCTGATTGATTTATCCTCTTGTTTGCATTGCATTGTCATTTGAAAATTGTGTTATTACGCATTTCTCTCCCAACATTTGTAATTGAAAGGATGATCATAACTATCTGTTAAAATACCTTGATATACATGTATATGCAAAATTGTATATATAAGGAGCACGCTTTGAGGAGCAATGCTTCGAACTTTTTGCTAAATAGCAGCTTGACTATTTTCTCACCGATGACAGGCAATATCTTGTGAGAAAATTTTATAGTTATTATTTTGCAAAACTTTTTGTGACCCCGACGTGATTTGAACACGCAACCTTCTGATCTGGAGTCAGACGCGCTACCGTTGCGCCACAGGGCCGTCCTGAAGAAATGGGATCATTTAAAGACCTACATGCCCGTCAACTTCTATCCATTTGGTCTCCATGAAAGTTGGGAGACCACAAAAATCATACCATCATCAATGTCATGACCGTAAATGATTGCAAAATGGCACATGAGTATTGTGATCATTTATTCAATCTATTCTATTAAGGCTGATTGATTAATCCTCTTGTTTGCATTGCATTGTCATTTGAAAATTGTGTTATTTCGCATTTCTCTCCCAACATTTGTAATTGAAAGGATGATCATAACTATCTGTTAAAATACCTTGATATACATGTATATGTAAAATTGTATATATAAGGAGCACGCTTTGAGGAGCAATGCTTCGAACTTTTTGCTAAATAGCAGCTTGACTATTTTCTCACCGATGACAGGCAATATCTTGTGAGAAAATTTTATAGTTATTTTTTTGCAAAACTTTTTGTGACCCCGACGTGATTTGAACACGCAACCTTCTGATCTGGAGTCAGACGCGCTACCGTTGCGCCACAGGGCCGTCCTGAAGAAATGGGATCATTTAAAGACCTACATGCCCGTCAACTTCTATCCATTTGGTCTCCATGAAAGTTGGGAGACCACAAAAATCCTACCATCATCAATGTCATGACCGTAAATGATTGCAAAATGGCACATGAGTATTGTGATCATTTATTCAATCTATTTTATTAAGGCTGATTGATTAATCCTCTTGTTTGCATTGCATTGTCATTTAAAAATTGCGTAATTTGGCATTTCTCTCCCAACATTTGTAATTGAAAGGATGATCATAACTATCTGTTAAAAATACCTTGATATACATGTATGTGAAATTGTATATATAAGGAGCACGCTTTGAGGAGCAATGCTTCGAACTTTTTGCTAAATAGCAGCTTGACTATTTTCTCACCGATGACAGGCAATATCTTGTGAGAAAATCTTGAAAATTTTATAGTTAATTTTTTGCTAAACTTTTTGTGACCCCGACGTGATTTGAACACGCAACCTTCTGATCTGGAGTCAGACGCGCTACCGTTGCGCCACAGGGCCGTCCTGAAGAAATGGGATCATTTTAAGACCTACATGCCTGTCAACTTCTATCCATTTGGTCTCCATGAAAGTTGGGAGACCACAAAAATCCTACCATCATCAATGTATTGATCGTAAATGATTGCAAAATGGCACATGAGTATTGTGATCATTTATTCAATCTATTCTATTAAGGCTGATTGATTAATCCTCTTGTTTGCATTGCATTGTCATTTGAAAATTGTGTAATTTCGCATTTCTCTCCCAACATTTGTAATTGAAAGGATGATCATAACTATCTGTTAAAATACCTTGATATACATGTATATGTAAAATTGTATATATAAGGAGCACGCTTTGAGGAACAATGCTTCCAACTTTTTGCTAAATAGCAGCTTGACTATTTTCTCACCGATGACAGGCAATATCTTGTGAGAAAATTTTATAGTTATTTTTTTGCAAAACATTTTGTGACCCCGACGTGATTTGAACACGCAACCTTCTGATCTGGAGTCAGACGCGCTACCGTTGCGCCACAGGGCCGTCCTGAAGAAATGGGATCATTTAAAGACCTACATGCCCGTCAACTTCTATCCATTTGGTCTCCATGAAAGTTGGGAGACCACAAAAATCCTACCATCATCAATGTCATGACCGTAAATGATTGCAAAATGGCACATGAGTATTGTGATCATTTATTCAATCTATTCTATTAAGGCTGATTGATTAATCCTCTTGTTTGCATTGCATTGTCATTTGAAAATTGTGTAATTTCGCATTTCTCTCCCAACATCTGTAATAGAAAGGATGATCCTAACTATCTGTTAAAATACCTTGATATACATGTATATGTAAAATTGTATATATAAGGAGCACGCTTTGAGGAGCAATGCTTCGAACTTTTTGCTAAATAGCAGCTTGACTATTTTCTCACCGATGACAGGCAATATCTTGTGAGAAAATCTTGAAAATTTTATAGTTAATTTTTTGCAAAACTTTGTGTGACCCCGACGTGATTTGAACACGCAACCTTCTGATCTGGAGTCAGACGCGCTACCGTTGCGCCACAGGGCCGTCCTGAAGAAATGGGATCATTTAAAGACCTACATGCCCGTCAACTTCTATCCATTTGGTCTCCATGAAAGTTGGGAGACCACAAAAATCCTACCATCATCAATGTCATGATCGTAAATGATTGCAAAATGGCACATGAGTATTGTGATCATTTATTCAATCTATTCTATTAAGGCTGATTGATTAATCCTCTTGTTTGCATGGCATTGTCATTTGAAAATTATGTAATTTCGCATTTCTCTCCCAACATTTGTAATTGAAAGGATGATCATAACTATCTGTTAAAATACCTTGATATACATGTATATGTAAAATTGTATATATAAGGAGCACGCTTTGAGGAGCAATGCTTCGAACTTTTTGCTAAATAGCAGCTTGACTATTTTCTCACCGATGACAGGCAATATCTTGTGAGAAAATCTTGAAAATTTTATAGTTAATTTTTTGCAAAACTTTTTGTGACCCCGACGTGATTTGAACACGCAACCTTCTGATCTGGAGTCAGACGCGCTACCGTTGCGCCACAGGGCCGTCCTGAAGAAACGGGATCATTTAAAGACCTACATGCCTGTCAACTTCTATCCATTTGGTCTCCATGAAAGTTGGGAGACCACAAAAATCCTACCATCATCAATGTCATGATCGTAAATGATTGCAAAATGGTACATGAGTATTGTGATCATTTATTCAATCTAATCTATTAAGGCTGATTGATTAATCCTCTTGTTTGCATTGCATTGTCATTTGAAAATTGTGTAATTTCGCATTTCTCTCCCAACATTTGTAATTGAAAGGATGATCATTAATATCTGTTAAAATACCTTGATATACATGTATATGTAAAATTGTATATATAAGGAGCACGCTTTGAGGAGCAATGCTTCGAACTTTTTGCTAAATAGCAGCTTGACTATTTTCTCACCGATGACAGGCAATATCTTGTGAGAAAATTTTATAGTTATTTTTTTGCTAAACTTTTTGTGACCCCGACGTGATTTGAACACGCAACCTTCTGATCTGGAGTCAGACGCGCTACCGTTGCGCCACAGGGCCGTCCTGAAGAAATGGGATCATTTTAAGACCTACATGCCTGTCAACTTCTATCCATTTGGTCTCCATGAAAGTTGGGAGACCACAAAAATCCTACCATCATCAATGTATTGATCGTAAATGATTGCAAAATGGCACATGAGTATTGTGATCATTTATTCAATCTATTCTATTAAGGCTGATTGATTAATCCTCTTGTTTGCATTGCATTGTCATTTGAAAATTGTGTAATTTCGCATTTCTCTCCCAACATTTGTAATTGAAAGGATGATCATAACTATCTGTTAAAATACCTTGATATACATGTATATGTAAAATTGTATATATAAGGAGCACGCTTTGAGGAACAATGCTTCGAACTTTTTGCTAAATAGCAGCTTGACTATTTTCTCACCGATGACAGGCAATATCTTGTGAGAAAATCTTGAAAATTTTATAGTTAATTTTTTGCAAAACTTTTTGTGACCCCGACGTGATTTGAACACGCAACCT
The DNA here is from genome assembly GCA_916613615.1 of Steromphala cineraria. Classification (NCBI taxonomy): domain Eukaryota; kingdom Metazoa; phylum Mollusca; class Gastropoda; order Trochida; family Trochidae; genus Steromphala; species Steromphala cineraria. Next base: position 32,839,533 of record OU744722.1, on the reverse strand, counting down.
TCTGATCTGGAGTCAGACGCGCTACCGTTGCGCCACAGGGCCGTCCTGAAGAAACGGGATCATTTAAAGACCTACATGCCTGTCAACTTCTATCCATTTGGTCTCCATGAAAGTTGGGAGACCACAAAAATCCTACCATCATCAATGTCATGATCGTAAATGATTGCAAAATGGTACATGAGTATTGTGATCATTTATTCAATCTAATCTATTAAGGCTGATTGATTAATCCTCTTGTTTGCATTGCATTGTCATTTGAAAATTGTGTAATTTCGCATTTCTCTCCCAACATTTGTAATTGAAAGGATGATCATTAATATCTGTTAAAATACCTTGATATACATGTATATGTAAAATTGTATATATAAGGAGCACGCTTTGAGGAGCAATGCTTCGAACTTTTTGCTAAATAGCAGCTTGACTATTTTCTCACCGATGATAGGCAATATCTTGTGAGAAAATTTTATAGTTATTTTTTTGCAAAACATTTTGTGACCCCGACGTGATTTGAACACGCAACCTTCTGATCTGGAGTCAGACGCGCTACCGTTGCGCCACAGGGCCGTCCTGAAGAAATGGGATCATTTAAAGACCTACATGCCCGTCAACTTCTATCCATTTGGTCTGCATGAAAGTTGGGAGACCACAAAAATCCTACCATCATCAATGTCATGACCGTAAATGATTGCAAAATGGCACATGAGTATTGTGATTATTTATTCAATCTATTCTATTAAGGCTGATTGATTAATCCTCTTGTTTGCATTGCATTGTCATTTGAAAATTGTGTAATTTCGCATTTCTCTCCCAACATTTGTAATTGAAAGGAAGATCATAACTATCTGTTAAAATACCTTGATATACATGTATATGTAAAATTGTATATATAAGGAGAACGCTTTGAGGAGCAATGCTTCGAACTTTTTGCTAAATAGCAGCTTGACTATTTTCTCACCGATGACAGGCAATATCTTGTGAGAAAATCTTGAAAATTTTATAGTTAATTTTTTGCAAAACTTTTTGTGACCCCGACGTGATTTGAACACGCAACCTTCTGATCTGGAGTCAGACGCGCTACCGTTGCGCCACAGGGCCGTCCTGAAGAAATGGGATCATTTAAAGACCTACATGCCCGTCAACTTCTATCCATTTGGTCTCCATGAAAGTTGGGAGACCACAAAAATCCTACCATCATCAATGTCATGACCGTAAATGATTGCAAAATGTCACATGAGTATTGTGATTATTTATTCAATCTATTCTATTAAGGCTGATTGATTAATCCTCTTGTTTGCATTGCATTGTCATTTGAAAATTGTGTAATTTCGCATTTCTCTCCCAACATTTGTAATTGAAAGGATGATCATTAATATCTGTTAAAATACCTTGATATACATGTATATGTAAAATTGTATATATAAGGAGCACGCTTTGAGGAGCAATGCTTCGAACTTTTTGCTAAATAGCAGCTTGACTATTTTCTCACCGATGACAGGCAATATCTTGTGAGAAAATTTTATAGTTATTTTTTTGCAAAACATTTTGTGACCCCGACGTGATTTGAACACGCAACCTTCTGATCTGGAGTCAGACGCGCTACCGTTGCGCCACAGGGCCGTCCTGAAGAAATGGGATCATTTAAAGACCTACATGCCCGTCAACTTCTATCCATTTGGTCTCCATGAAAGTTGGGAGACCACAAAAATCCTACCATCATCAATGTCATGATCGTAAATGATTGCAAAATGGCACATGAGTATTGTGATCATTTATTCAATCTAATCTATTAAGGCTGATTGATTAATCCTCTTGTTTGCATTGCATTGTCATTTGAAAATTGTGTAATTTCGCATTTCTCTCCCAACATTTGTAATTGAAAGGATGATCATTAATATCTGTTAAAATACCTTGATATACATGTATATGTAAAATTGTATATATAAGGAGCACGCTTTGAGGAGCAATGCTTCGAACTTTTTGCCAAATAGCAGCTTGACTATTTTCTCACCGATGACAGGCAATATCTTGTGAGAAAATTTTATAGTTATTTTTTTGCAAAACATTTTGTGACCCCGACGTGATTTGAACACGCAACCTTCTGATCTGGAGTCAGACGCGCTACCGTTGCGCCACAGGGCCGTCCTGAAGAAATGGGATCATTTAAAGACCTACATGCCCGTCAACTTCTATCCATTTGGTCTCCATGAAAGTTGGGAGACCACAAAAATCCTACCATCATCAATGTCATGACCGTAAATGATTGCAAAATGGCACATGAGTATTGTGATTATTTATTCAATCTATTCTATTAAGGCTGATTGATTAATCCTCTTGTTTGCATTGCATTGTCATTTGAAAATTGTGTAATTTCGCATTTCTCTCCCAACATTTGTAATTGAAAGGAAGATCATAACTATCTGTTAAAATACCTTGATATACATGTATATGTAAAATTGTATATATAAGGAGCACGCTTTGAGGAGCAATGCTTCGAACTTTTTGCTAAATAGCAGCTTGACTATTTTCTCACCGATGACAGGCAATATCTTGTGAGAAAATCTTGAAAATTTTATAGTTAATTTTTTGCAAAACTTTTTGTGACCCCGACGTGATTTGAACACGCAACCTTCTGATCTGGAGTCAGACGCGCTACCGTTGCGCCACAGGGCCGTCCTGAAGAAATGGGATCATTTAAAGACCTACATGCCCGTCAACTTCTATCCATTTGGTCTCCATGAAAGTTGGGAGACCACAAAAATCCTACCATCATCAATGTCATGACCGTAAATGATTGCAAAATGGCACATGAGTATTGTGATTATTTATTCAATCTATTCTATTAAGGCTGATTGATTAATCCTCTTGTTTGCATTGCATTGTCATTTGAAAATTGTGTAATTTCGCATTTCTCTCCCAACATTTGTAATTGAAAGGATGATCATTAATATCTGTTAAAATACCTTGATATACATGTATATGTAAAATTGTATATATAAGGAGCACGCTTTGAGGAGCAATGCTTCGAACTTTTTGCTAAATAGCAGCTTGACTATTTTCTCACCGATGACAGGCAATATCTTGTGAGAAAATTTTATAGTTATTTTTTTGCAAAACATTTTGTGACCCCGACGTGATTTGAACACGCAACCTTCTGATCTGGAGTCAGACGCGCTACCGTTGCGCCACAGGGCCGTCCTGAAGAAATGGGATCATTTAAAGACCTACATGCCCGTCAACTTCTATCCATTTGGTCTCCATGAAAGTTGGGAGACCACAAAAATCCTACCATCATCAATGTCATGACCGTAAATGATTGCAAAATGGCACATGAGTATTGTGATTATTTATTCAATCTATTCTATTAAGGCTGATTGATTAATCCTCTTGTTTGCATTGCATTGTCATTTGAAAATTGTGTAATTTCGCATTTCTCTCCCAACATTTGTAATTGAAAGGAAGATCATAACTATCTGTTAAAATACCTTGATATACATGTATATGTAAAATTGTATATATAAGGAGCACGCTTTGAGGAGCAATGCTTCGAACTTTTTGCTAAATAGCAGCTTGACTATTTTCTCACCGATGACAGGCAATATCTTGTGAGAAAATCTTGAAAATTTTATAGTTAATTTTTTGCAAAACTTTTTGTGACCCCGACGTGATTTGAACACGCAACCTTCTGATCTGGAGTCAGACGCGCTACCGTTGCGCCACAGGGCCGTCCTGAAGAAATGGGATCATTTAAAGACCTACATGCCCGTCAACTTCTATCCATTTGGTCTCCATGAAAGTTGGGAGACCACAAAAATCCTACCATCATCAATGTCATGACCGTAAATGATTGCAAAATGGCACATGAGTATTGTGATTATTTATTCAATCTATTCTATTAAGGCTGATTGATTAATCCTCTTGTTTGCATTGCATTGTCATTTGAAAATTGTGTAATTTCGCATTTCTCTCCCAACATTTGTAATTGAAAGGATGATCATTAATATCTGTTAAAATACCTTGATATACATGTATATGTAAAATTGTATATATAAGGAGCACGCTTTGAGGAGCAATGCTTCGAACTTTTTGCTAAATAGCAGCTTGACTATTTTCTCACCGATGACAGGCAATATCTTGTGAGAAAATTTTATAGTTATTTTTTTGCAAAACATTTTGTGACCCCGACGTGATTTGAACACGCAACCTTCTGATCTGGAGTCAGACGCGCTACCGTTGCGCCACAGGGCCGTCCTGAAGAAATGGGATCATTTAAAGACCTACATGCCCGTCAACTTCTATCCATTTGGTCTCCATGAAAGTTGGGAGACCACAAAAATCCTACCATCATCAATGTCATGACCGTAAATGATTGCAAAATGGCACATGAGTATTGTGATTATTTATTCAATCTATTCTATTAAGGCTGATTGATTAATCCTCTTGTTTGCATTGCATTGTCATTTGAAAATTGTGTAATTTGGCATTTCTCTCCCAACATTTGTAATTGAAAGGAAGATCATAACTATCTGTTAAAATACCTTGATATACATGTATATGTAAAATTGTATATATAAGGAGCACGCTTTGAGGAGCAATGCTTCGAACTTTTTGCTAAATAGCAGCTTGACTATTTTCTCACCGATGACAGGCAATATCTTGTGAGAAAATCTTGAAAATTTTATAGTTAATTTTTTGCAAAACTTTTTGTGACCCCGACGTGATTTGAACACGCAACCTTCTGATCTGGAGTCAGACGCGCTACCGTTGCGCCACAGGGCCGTCCTGAAGAAATGGGATCATTTAAAGACCTACATGCCCGTCAACTTCTATCCATTTGGTCTCCATGAAAGTTGGGAGACCACAAAAATCCTACCATCATCAATGTCATGACCGTAAATGATTGCAAAATGGCACATGAGTATTGTGATTATTTATTCAATCTATTCTATTAAGGCTGATTGATTAATCCTCTTGTTTGCATTGCATTGTCATTTGAAAATTGTGTAATTTCGCATTTCTCTCCCAACATTTGTAATTGAAAGGATGATCATAACTATCTGTTAAAATACCTTGATATACATGTATATGTAAAATTGTATATATAAGGAGCACGCTTTGAGGAGCAATGCTTCGAACTTTTTGCTAAATAGCAGCTTGACTATTTTCTCACCGATGACAGGCAATATCTTGTGAGAAAATCTTGAAAATTTTATAGTTATTTTTTTGCAAAACATTTTGTGACCCCGACGTGATTTGAACACGCAACCTTCTGATCTGGAGTCAGACGCGCTACCGTTGCGCCACAGGGCCGTCCTGAAGAAATGGGATCATTTAAAGACCTACATGCCCGTCAACTTCTATCCATTTGGTCTCCATGAAAGTTGGGAGACCACAAAAATCCTACCATCATCAATGTCATGACCGTAAATGATTGCAAAATGGCACATGAGTATTGTGATTATTTATTCAATCTATTCTATTAAGGCTGATTGATTAATCCTCTTGTTTGCATTGCATTGTCATTTGAAAATTGTGTAATTTCGCATTTCTCTCCCAACATTTGTAATTGAAAGGAAGATCATAACTATCTGTTAAAATACCTTGATATACATGTATATGTAAAATTGTATATATAAGGAGCACGCTTTGAGGAGCAATGCTTCGAACTTTTTGCTAAATAGCAGCTTGACTATTTTCTCACCGATGACAGGCAATATCTTGTGAGAAAATCTTGAAAATTTTATAGTTAATTTTTTGCAAAACTTTTTGTGACCCCGACGTGATTTGAACACGCAACCTTCTGATCTGGAGTCAGACGCGCTACCGTTGCGCCACAGGGCCGTCCTGAAGAAATGGGATCATTTAAAGACCTACATGCCCGTCAACTTCTATCCATTTGGTCTCCATGAAAGTTGGGAGACCACAAAAATCCTACCATCATCAATGTCATGACCGTAAATGATTGCAAAATGGCACATGAGTATTGTGATTATTTATTCAATCTATTCTATTAAGGCTGATTGATTAATCCTCTTGTTTGCATTGCATTGTCATTTGAAAATTGTGTAATTTCGCATTTCTCTCCCAACATTTGTAATTGAAAGGATGATCATTAATATCTGTTAAAATACCTTGATATACATGTATATGTAAAATTGTATATAAAAGGACGCTTTGAGGAGCAATGCTTGGAACTTTTTGTTAAATAGCAGCTTGACTATTTTCTCACCGATGACAGGCAATATCTTGTGAGAAAATCTTGAAAATTTTATAGTTAATTTTTTGCAAAACTTTTTGTGACCCCGACGTGATTTGAACACGCAACCTTCTGATCTGGAGTCAGACGCGCTACCGTTGCGCCACAGGGCCGTCCTGAAGAAATGGGATCATTTAAAGACCTACATGCCCGTCAACTTCTATCCATTTGGTCTCCATGAAAGTTGGGAGACCACAAAAATCCTACCATCATCAATGTCATGACCGTAAATGATTGCAAAATGGCACATGAGTATTGTGATTATTTATTCAATCTATTCTATTAAGGCTGATTGATTAATCCTCTTGTTTGCATTGCATTGTCATTTGAAAATTGTGTAATTTGGCATTTCTCTCCCAACATTTGTAATTGAAAGGAAGATCATAACTATCTGTTAAAATACCTTGATATACATGTATATGTAAAATTGTATATATAAGGAGCACGCTTTGAGGAGCAATGCTTCGAACTTTTTGCTAAATAGCAGCTTGACTATTTTCTCACCGATGACAGGCAATATCTTGTGAGAAAATCTTGAAAATTTTATAGTTAATTTTTTGCAAAACTTTTTGTGACCCCGACGTGATTTGAACACGCAACCTTCTGATCTGGAGTCAGACGCGCTACCGTTGCGCCACAGGGCCGTCCTGAAGAAATGGGATCATTTAAAGACCTACATGCCCGTCAACTTCTATCCATTTGGTCTCCATGAAAGTTGGGAGACCACAAAAATCCTACCATCATCAATGTCATGACCGTAAATGATTGCAAAATGGCACATGAGTATTGTGATTATTTATTCAATCTATTCTATTAAGGCTGATTGATTAATCCTCTTGTTTGCATTGCATTGTCATTTGAAAATTGTGTAATTTCGCATTTCTCTCCCAACATTTGTAATTGAAAGGATGATCATAACTATCTGTTAAAATACCTTGATATACATGTATATGTAAAATTGTATATATAAGGAGCACGCTTTGAGGAGCAATGCTTCGAACTTTTTGCTAAATAGCAGCTTGACTATTTTCTCACCGATGACAGGCAATATCTTGTGAGAAAATCTTGAAAATTTTATAGTTATTTTTTTGCAAAACATTTTGTGACCCCGACGTGATTTGAACACGCAACCTTCTGATCTGGAGTCAGACGCGCTACCGTTGCGCCACAGGGCCGTCCTGAAGAAATGGGATCATTTAAAGACCTACATGCCCGTCAACTTCTATCCATTTGGTCTCCATGAAAGTTGGGAGACCACAAAAATCCTACCATCATCAATGTCATGACCGTAAATGATTGCAAAATGGCACATGAGTATTGTGATTATTTATTCAATCTATTCTATTAAGGCTGATTGATTAATCCTCTTGTTTGCATTGCATTGTCATTTGAAAATTGTGTAATTTCGCATTTCTCTCCCAACATTTGTAATTGAAAGGAAGATCATAACTATCTGTTAAAATACCTTGATATACATGTATATGTAAAATTGTATATATAAGGAGCACGCTTTGAGGAGCAATGCTTCGAACTTTTTGCTAAATAGCAGCTTGACTATTTTCTCACCGATGACAGGCAATATCTTGTGAGAAAATCTTGAAAATTTTATAGTTAATTTTTTGCAAAACTTTTTGTGACCCCGACGTGATTTGAACACGCAACCTTCTGATCTGGAGTCAGACGCGCTACCGTTGCGCCACAGGGCCGTCCTGAAGAAATGGGATCATTTAAAGACCTACATGCCCGTCAACTTCTATCCATTTGGTCTCCATGAAAGTTGGGAGACCACAAAAATCCTACCATCATCAATGTCATGACCGTAAATGATTGCAAAATGGCACATGAGTATTGTGATTATTTATTCAATCTATTCTATTAAGGCTGATTGATTAATCCTCTTGTTTGCATTGCATTGTCATTTGAAAATTGTGTAATTTCGCATTTCTCTCCCAACATTTGTAATTGAAAGGATGATCATTAATATCTGTTAAAATACCTTGATATACATGTATATGTAAAATTGTATATATAAGGAGCACGCTTTGAGGAGCAATGCTTCGAACTTTTTGCTAAATAGCAGCTTGACTATTTTCTCACCGATGACAGGCAATATCTTGTGAGAAAATTTTATAGTTATTTTTTTGCAAAACATTTTGTGACCCCGACGTGATTTGAACACACAACCTTCTGATCTGGAGTCAGACGCGCTACCGTTGCGCCACAGGGCCGTCCTGAAGAAATGGGATCATTTAAAGACCTACATGCCCGTCAACTTCTATCCATTTGGTCTCCATGAAAGTTGGGAGACCACAAAAATCCTACCATCATCAATGTCATGACCGTAAATGATTGCAAAATGGCACATGAGTATTGTGATTATTTATTCAATCTATTCTATTAAGGCTGATTGATTAATCCTCTTGTTTGCATTGCATTGTCATTTGAAAATTGTGTAATTTCGCATTTCTCTCCCAACATTTGTAATTGAAAGGAAGATCATAACTATCTGTTAAAATACCTTGATATACATGTATATGTAAAATTGTATATATAAGGAGCACGCTTTGAGGAGCAATGCTTCGAACTTTTTGCTAAATAGCAGCTTGACTATTTTCTCACCGATGACAGGCAATATCTTGTGAGAAAATCTTGAAAATTTTATAGTTAATTTTTTGCAAAACTTTTTGTGACCCCGACGTGATTTGAACACGCAACCTTCTGATCTGGAGTCAGACGCGCTACCGTTGCGCCACAGGGCCGTCCTGAAGAAATGGGATCATTTAAAGACCTACATGCCCGTCAACTTCTATCCATTTGGTCTCCATGAAAGTTGGGAGACCACAAAAATCCTACCATCATCAATGTCATGACCGTAAATGATTGCAAAATGGCACATGAGTATTGTGATTATTTATTCAATCTATTCTATTAAGGCTGATTGATTAATCCTCTTGTTTGCATTGCATTGTCATTTGAAAATTGTGTAATTTCGCATTTCTCTCCCAACATTTGTAATTGAAAGGATGATCATTAATATCTGTTAAAATACCTTGATATACATGTATATGTAAAATTGTATATATAAGGAGCACGCTTTGAGGAGCAATGCTTCGAACTTTTTGCTAAATAGCAGCTTGACTATTTTCTCACCGATGACAGGCAATATCTTGTGAGAAAATTTTATAGTTATTTTTTTGCAAAACATTTTGTGACCCCGACGTGATTTGAACACGCAACCTTCTGATCTGGAGTCAGACGCGCTACCGTTGCGCCACAGGGCCGTCCTGAAGAAATGGGATCATTTAAAGACCTACATGCCCGTCAACTTCTATCCATTTGGTCTCCATGAAAGTTGGGAGACCACAAAAATCCTACCATCATCAATGTCATGACCGTAAATGATTGCAAAATGGCACATGAGTATTGTGATTATTTATTCAATCTATTCTATTAAGGCTGATTGATTAATCCTCTTGTTTGCATTGCATTGTCATTTGAAAATTGTGTAATTTGGCATTTCTCTCCCAACATTTGTAATTGAAAGGAAGATCATAACTATCTGTTAAAATACCTTGATATACATGTATATGTAAAATTGTATATATAAGGAGCACGCTTTGAGGAGCAATGCTTCGAACTTTTTGCTAAATAGCAGCTTGACTATTTTCTCACCGATGACAGGCAATATCTTGTGAGAAAATCTTGAAAATTTTATAGTTAATTTTTTGCAAAACTTTTTGTGACCCCGACGTGATTTGAACACGCAACCTTCTGATCTGGAGTCAGACGCGCTACCGTTGCGCCACAGGGCCGTCCTGAAGAAATGGGATCATTTAAAGACCTACATGCCCGTCAACTTCTATCCATTTGGTCTCCATGAAAGTTGGGAGACCACAAAAATCCTACCATCATCAATGTCATGACCGTAAATGATTGCAAAATGGCACATGAGTATTGTGATTATTTATTCAATCTATTCTATTAAGGCTGATTGATTAATCCTCTTGTTTGCATTGCATTGTCATTTGAAAATTGTGTAATTTCGCATTTCTCTCCCAACATTTGTAATTGAAAGGATGATCATAACTATCTGTTAAAATACCTTGATATACATGTATATGTAAAATTGTATATATAAGGAGCACGCTTTGAGGAGCAATGCTTCGAACTTTTTGCTAAATAGCAGCTTGACTATTTTCTCACCGATGACAGGCAATATCTTGTGAGAAAATCTTGAAAATTTTATAGTTAATTTTTTGCAAAACTTTTTGTGACCCCGACGTGATTTGAACACGCAACCTTCTGATCTGGAGTCAGACGCGCTACCGTTGCGCCACAGGGCCGTCCTGAAGAAATGGGATCATTTAAAGACCTACATGCCCGTCAACTTCTATCCATTTGGTCTCCATGAAAGTTGGGAGACCACAAAAATCCTACCATCATCAATGTCATGACCGTAAATGATTGCAAAATGGCACATGAGTATTGTGATCATTTATTCAATCTATTCTATTAAGGCTGATTGATTAATCCTCTTGTTTGCATGGCATTGTCATTTGAAAATTGTGTAATTTGGCATTTCTCTCCCAACATCTGTAATAGAAAGGATGATCCTAACTATCTGTTAAAATACCTTGATATACATGTATATGTAAAATTTTATATATAAGGAGCACGCTTTGAGGAGCAATGCTTCGAACTTTTTGCTAAATAGCAGCTTGACTATTTTCTCACCGATGACAGGCAATATCTTGTGAGAAAATTTTATAGTTATTTTTTTGCAAAACATTTTGTGACCCCGACGTGATTTGAACACGCAACCTTCTGATCTGGAGTCAGACGCGCTACCGTTGCACCACAGGGCCGTCCTGAAGAAATGGGATCATTTAAAGACCTACATGCCCGTCATCTTCTATCCATTTGGTCTCCATGAAAGTTGGGAGACCACAAAAATCCTACCATCATCAATGTCATGACCGTAAATGATTGCAAAATGGCACATGAGTATTGTGATTATTTATTCAATCTATTCTATTAAGGCTGATTGATTAATCCTCTTGTTTGCATTGCATTGTCATTTGAAAATTGTGTAATTTCGCATTTCTCTCCCAACATTTGTAATTGAAAGGAAGATCATAACTATCTGTTAAAATACCTTGATATACATGTATATGTAAAATTGTATATATAAGGAGCACGCTTTGAGGAGCAATGCTTCGAACTTTTTGCTAAATAGCAGCTTGACTATTTTCTCACCGATGACAGGCAATATCTTGTGAGAAAATCTTGAAAATTTTATAGTTAATTTTTTGCAAAATTTTTTGTGACCCCGACGTGATTTGAACACGCAACCTTCTGATCTGGAGTCAGACGCGCTACCGTTGCGCCACAGGGCCGTCCTGAAGAAATGGGATCATTTAAAGACCTACATGCCTGTCAACTTCTATCCAGTTGGTCTCCATGAAAGTTGGGAGACCACAAAAATCCTACCATCATCAATGTCATGATCGTAAATGATTGCAAAATGGTACATGAGTATTGTGATCATTTATTCAATCTAATCTATTAAGGCTGATTGATTAATCCTCTTGTTTGCATGGCATTGTCATTTGAAAATTGTGTAATTTCGCATTTCTCTCCCAACATTTGTAATTGAAAGGATGATCATAACTATCTGTTAAAATACCTTGATATACATGTATATGTAAAATTGTATATATAAGGAGCACGCTTTGAGGAGCAATGCTTCGAACTTTTTGCTAAATAGCAGCTTGACTATTTTCTCACCGATGACAGGCAATATCTTGTGAGAAAATCTTGAAAATTTTATAGTTAATTTTTTGCAAAACTTTTTGTGACCCCGACGTGATTTGAACACGCAACCTTCTGATCTGGAGTCAGACGTGCTACCGTTGCGCCACAGGGCCGTCCTGAAGTAATGGGATCATTTAAAGACCAACATGCCCGTCAACTTCTTTCCATTTGGTCTCCATGAAAGTTGGGAGACCACAAAAATCCTACCATCATCAATGTCATGATCGTAAATGATTGCAAAATGGCACATGAGTATTGTGATCATTTATTCAATCTATTCTATTAAGGCTGATTGATTAATCCTCTTGTTTGCATGGCATTGTCATTTGAAAATTGTGTAATTTGGCATTTCTCTCCCAACATCTGTAATAGAAAGGATGATCCTAACTATCTGCTAAAATACCTTGATATACAAGTATATGTAAAATTTTATATATAAGGAGCACGCTTTGAGGAGCAATGCTTCGAACTTTTTGCTAAATAGCAGCTTGACTATTTTCTCACCGATGACAGGCAATATCTTGTGAGAAAATTTTATAGTTAATTTTTTGCAAAACTTTTTGTGACCCCGACGTGATTTGAACACGCAACCTTCTGATCTGGAGTCAGACGTGCTACCGTTGCGCCACAGGGCCGTCCTGAAGTAATGGGATCATTTAAAGACCAACATGCCCGTCAACTTCTTTCCATTTGGTCTCCATGAAAGTTGGGAGACCACAAAAATCCTACCATCATCAATGTCATGATCGTAAATGATTGCAAAATGGCACATGAGTATTGTGATCATTTATTCAATCTATTCTATTAAGGCTGATTGATTAATCCTCTTGTTTGCATTGCATTGTCATTTGAAAATTGTGTAATTTCGCATTTCTCTCCCAACATTTGTAATTGAAAGGAAGATCATAACTATCTGTTAAAATACCTTGATATACATGTATATGTAAAATTGTATATATAAGGAGCACGCTTTGAGGAGCAATGCTTCGAACTTTTTGCTAAATAGCAGCTTGACTATTTTCTCACCGATGACAGGCAATATCTTGTGAGAAAATCTTGAAAATTTTATAGTTAATTTTTTGCAAAACTTTTTGTGACCCCGACGTGATTTGAACACGCAACCTTCTGATCTGGAGTCAGACGCGCTACCGTTGCGCCACAGGGCCGTCCTGAAGAAATGGGATCATTTAAAGACCTACATGCCCGTCAACTTCTATCCATTTGGTCTCCATGAAAGTTGGGAGACCACAAAAATCCTACCATCATCAATGTCATGATCGTAAATGATTGCAAAATGGTACATGAGTATTGTGATCATTTATTCAATCTAATCTATTAAGGCTGATTGATTAATCCTCTTGTTTGCATTGCATTGTCATTTGAAAATTGTGTAATTTCGCATTTCTCTCCCAACATTTGTAATTGAAAGGATGATCATAACTATCTGTTAAAATACCTTGATATACATGTATATGTAAAATTGTATATATAAGGAGCACGCTTTGAGGAGCAATGCTTCGAACTTTTTGCTAAATAGCAGCTTGACTATTTTCTCACCGATGACAGGCAATATCTTGTGAGCAAATCTTGAAAATTTTATAGTTAATTTTTTGCAAAACTTTTTGTGACCCCGACGTGATTTGAACACGCAACCTTCTGATCTGGAGTCAGACGCGCTACCGTTGCGCCACAGGGCCGTCCTGAAGAAATGGGATCATTTAAAGACCTACATGCCCGTCAACTTCTATCCATTTGGTCTCCATGAAAGTTGGGAGACCACAAAAATCCTACCATCATCAATGTATTGATCGTAAATGATTGCAAAATGGCACATGAGTATTGTGATCATTTATTCAATCTATTCTATTAAGGCTGATTGATTAATCCTCTTGTTTGCATGGCATTGTCATTTGAAAATTGTGTAATTTCGCATTTCTCTCCCAACATTTGTAATTGAAAGGATGATCATAACTATCTGTTAAAATACCTTGATATACATGTATATGTAAAATTGTATATATAAGGAGCACGCTTTGAGGAGCAATGCTTCGAACTTTTTGCTAAATAGCAGCTTGACTATTTTCTCACCGATGACAGGCAATATCTTGTGAGAAAATCTTGAAAATTTTATAGTTAATTTTTTGCAAAACTTTTTGTGACCCCGACGTGATTTGAACACGCAACCTTCTGATCTGGAGTCAGACGCGCTACCGTTGCGCCACAGGGCCATCCTGAAGTAACGGGATCATTTAAAGACCTACATGCCCGTCATCTTCTATCCATTTGGTCTCCATGAAAGTTGGGAGACCACAAAAATCCTACCATCATCAATGTATTGATCGTAAATGATTGCAAAATGGCACCTGAGTATTGTGATCATTTATTCAATCTATTCTATTAAGGCTGATTGATTAATCCTCTTGTTTGCATTGCATTGTCATTTGAAAATTGTGTAATTTCGCATTTCTCTCCCAACATTTGTAATTGAAAGGATGATCATAACTATCTGTTAAAATACCTTGATATACATGTATATGTAAAATTGTATATATACACAGTAAAAAAAGTTAAGCACCCCCAAAATGAAAGTTGTATAACTTTAGGTTTCTATGATCATATTATTTAATTCGATAGACAGGCCAAATATGGTATTTTAGCTATGAACTGGTGTGGTTTCTGTTATGGAACAGTTCTCACGAACGGAGCTAATGGCATGCAGATCATGCAACCCATGATTTTTGCAAAATGCAGTTTCATCCTTCGAGTTACCGTGGCTATATAAACTTCTCTTTCTGCTTCAATGTCATTCCATACACAAAAGTTATGAACGATGCAACGAAGGAGATTGTCCGAGGCTACGAGATGGCAAATTATCGGGCAGCATTTAGCAGGTTTATCTTACAAGGAAATTGGGAGAAGAAATGGTTACCACTATTCGGTTATAAGTCGTTTAGTGCGGAAACATGCCCAAACTAACCATGTTAACGATCCACCACGTTCCGGCAGGCCCCGAACTACCACATTGCAAGAAGACAGAAACCTACTGCGTCATCAACGACGTCAACCGTTCGCATCAAGTACCGTCTTGAAACAGGCCTGGCTACCCTATAGACGTCTCAGCAATCAGACGGTTAGGAACCGCCTCAAAGCAGCAGGATTAAGGTCTCGACGTGTCATCAGACGTCCAAACCTAACAAATCGACATAAACGGGATCGTAGGATTTGGTGTGGTGACAGGCAGCGGTGGAACCTGAGGTCATGGAGACGTATCCATTGGTCAGACGAGAGTCGTTTCCTCCTCCATAGCGTTGACGGGCGAATTAGAGTATGGAGAGTCAAGAACAGTCGCTACACACCAAGGAACATTCTTCCAAGAGTACCATATGGTGGAGGATCCGTTATGGTGTGGGGTTGCTTTTCGTTTGATTGCAAGTTGGATTTGGTAACACTACAAGGCACACTAACGGGCGCCCGCTACATTGCTGAGGTGTTGGATCCAGTTGTGATTGACCATTTTGATGACCACAGACTTGCAACTCGACCCCTGTTCATGGACGATAATGCTCGGCCTCACCGTTCACGAGCTGTGACACAACATCTGGAGAATAATGGTGTTTCTCGAATCCCCTGGCCAGCAATGTCTCCAGATTTGAATCCCATCGAGCATGTTTGGGACATGATTGGTCGACGTCTACAGAGAAGGAACCCTCCTCCACTAAATCTGAGACAATTGGAGGCAGCACTTCACGATGAGTGGCAGCAAATCCCCATGGAACAATTAAAGAACCTCGTAAGGGGTATGCCTAGAAGACTGACTGCCGTACTTCAGGCACGTGGTGGCAACACACGCTTTTGACACTAAACTGTTCCTAAGACACTGACAATGATTATTCAGTATGATTTCTTTATCTTGTTCAGCCTCCAAACTTGAAATGACAATACATTTACGGGTTTGTGTTTTTCACAAATTTCCACTCATTTTTCGTTTCCTGTTTTTGGTCATTTGCAATCCTTGAAGATAAACATTTTTCTTGTCAACGAATAAAAAAATGCTTAAACTATTTTTCTGAACTCTGTTTTGCATCTGTGGAATCTTTAGTTTTTCTACAATGGGTCTTTTAAACTGTCCCCTCTCAAAAAATGAAGGGGGTGCTTAACTTTTTTGACTGTGTGCATAAGGAGCACGCTTTGAGGAGCAATGCTTCGAACTTTTTGCTAAATAGCAGCTTGACTATTTTCTCACCGATGACAGGCAATATCTTGTGAGAAAATTTTATAGTTATTTTTTTGCAAAACATTTTGTGACCCCGACGTGATTTGAACACGCAACCTTCTGATCTGGAGTCAGACGCGCTACCGTTGCGCCACAGGGCCGTCCTGAAGAAATGGGATCATTTAAAGACCTACATGCCCGTCAACTTCTATCCATTTGGTCTCCATGAAAGTTGGGAGACCACAAAAATCCTACCATCATCAATGTCATGATCGTAAATGATTGCAAAATGGTACATGAGTATTGTGATCATTTATTCAATCTAATCTATTAAGGCTGATTGATTAATCCTCTTGTTTGCATTGCATTGTCATTTGAAAATTGTGTAATTTCGCATTTCTCTCCCAACATTTGTAATTGAAAGGATGATCATAACTATCTGTTAAAATACCTTGATATACATGTATATGTAAAATTGTATATATAAGGAGCACGCTTTGAGGAGCAATGCTTCGAACTTTTTGCTAAATAGCAGCTTGACTATTTTCTCACCGATGACAGGCAATATCTTGTGAGAAAATCTTGAAAATTTTATAGTTAATTTTTTGCAAAACTTTTTGTGACCCCGACGTGATTTGAACACGCAACCTTCTGATCTGGAGTCAGACGCGCTACCGTTGCGCCACAGGGCCGTCCTGAAGTAACGGGATCATTTAAAGACCTACATGCCCGTCATCTTCTATCCATTTGGTCTCCATGAAAGTTGGGAGACCACAAAAATCCTACCATCATCAATGTATTGATCGTAAATGATTGCAAAATGGCACCTGAGTATTGTGATCATTTATTCAATCTATTCTATTAAGGCTGATTGATTAATCCTCTTGTTTGCATTGCATTGTCATTTGAAAATTGTGTAATTTCGCATTTCTCTCCCAACATTTGTAATTGAAAGGATGATCATAACTATCTGTTAAAATACCTTGATATACATGTATATGTAAAATTGTATATATAAGGAGCACGCTTTGAGGAGCAATGCTTCGAACTTTTTGCTAAATAGCAGCTTGACTATTTTCTCACCGATGACAGGCAATATCTTGTGAGAAAATTTTATAGTTATTTTTTTGCAAAACATTTTGTGACCCCGACGTGATTTGAACACGCAACCTTCTGATCTGGAGTCAGACGCGCTACCGTTGCGCCACAGGGCCGTCCTGAAGAAATGGGATCATTTAAAGACCTACATGTCCGTCAACTTCTATCCATTTGGTCTCCATGAAAGTTGGGAGAACACAAAAATCCTACCATCATCAATGTCATGACCGTAAATGATTGCAAAATGGCACATGAGTATTGTGATTATTTATTCAATCTATTCTATTAAGGCTGATTGATTAATCCTCTTGTTTGCATTGCATTGTCATTTGAAAATTGTGTAATTTCGCATTTCTCTCCCAACATTTGTAATTGAAAGGAAGATCATAACTATCTGTTAAAATACCTTGATATACATGTATATGTAAAATTGTATATATAAGGAGCACGCTTTGAGGAGCAATGCTTCGAACTTTTTGCTAAATAGCAGCTTGACTATTTTCTCACTGATGACAGGCAATATCTTGTGAGAAAATCTTGAAAATTTTATAGTTAATTTTTTGCAAAACTTTTTGTGACCCCGACGTGATTTGAACACGCAACCTTCTGATCTGGAGTCAGACGCGCTACCGTTGCGCCACAGGGCCGTCCTGAAGAAATGGGATCATTTAAAGACCTACATGCCCGTCAACTTCTATCCATTTGGTCTCCATGAAAGTTGGGAGACCACAAAAATCCTACCATCATCAATGTCATGATCGTAAATGATTGCAAAATGGCACATGAGTATTGTGATCATTTATTCAATCTATTCTATTAAGGCTGATTGATTAATCCTCTTGTTTGCATGGCATTGTCATTTGAAAATTGTGTAATTTGGCATTTCTCTCCCAACATCTGTAATAGAAAGGATGATCCTAACTATCTGTTAAAATACCTTGATATACATGTATATGTAAAATTTTATATATAAGGAGCACGCTTTGAGGAGCAATGCTTCGAAATTTTTGCTAAATAGCAGCTTGACTATTTTCTCACCGATGACAGGCAATATCTTGTGAGAAAATCTTGAAAATTTTATAGTTAATTTTTTGCAAAACTTTTTGTGACCCCGACGTGATTTGAACACGCAAACTTCTGATCTGGAGTCAGACGCGCTACCGTTGCGCCGCAGGGCCGTCCTGAAGTAATGGGATCATTTAAAGACCAACATGCCCGTCAACTTCTATCCATTTGGTCTCCATGAAAGTTGGGAGACCACAAAAATCCTACCATCATCAATGTCATGATCGTAAATGATTGCAAAATGGCACATGAGTATTGTGATCATTTATTCAATCTATTCTATTAAGGCTGATTGATTAATCCTCTTGTTTGCATGGCAATGTCATTTGAAAATTGTGTAATTTCGCATTTCTCTCCCAACATTTGTAATTGAAAGGATGATCATAACTATCTGTTAAAATACCTTGATATACATGTATATGTAAAATTGTATATATAAGGAGCACGCTTTGAGGAGCAATGCTTCAAACTTTTTGCTAAATAGCAGCTTGACTATTTTCTCACCGATGACAGGCAATATCTTGTGAGAAAATTTTATAGTTATTTTTTTGCAAAACATTTTGTGACCCCGACGTGATTTGAACACGCAACCTTCTGATCTGGAGTCAGACGCGCTACCGTTGCGCCACAGGGCCGTCCTGAAGAAATGGGATCATTTTAAGACCTACATGCCCGTCAACTTCTATCCATTTGGTCTCCATGAAAGAAGGGAGACCACAAAAATCCTACCATCATCAATGTCATGACCGTAAATGATTGCAAAATGGCACATGAGTATTGTGATTATTTATTCAATCTATTCTATTAAGGCTGATTGATTAATCCTCTTGTTTGCATTGCATTGTCATTTGAAAATTGTGTAATTTCGCATTTCTCTCCCAACATTTGTAATTGAAAGGATGATCATAACTATCTGTTAAAATACCTTGATATACATGTATATGTAAAATTGTATATATAAGGAGCACGCTTTGAGGAGCAATGCTTCGAACTTTTTGCTAAATAGCAGCTTGACTATTTTCTCACCGATGACAGGCAATATCTTGTGAGAAAATTTTATAGTTATTTTTTTTGCAAAACATTTTGTGACCCCGACGTGATTTGAACACACAACCTTCTGATCTGGAGTCAGACGCGCTACCGTTGCGCCACAGGGCCGTCCTGAAGAAATGAGATCATTTAAAGACCTACATGCCCGTCAACTTCTATCCATTTGGTCTCCATGAAAGTTGGGAGACCACAAAAATCCTACCATCATCAATGTCATGACCGTAAATGATTGCAAAATGGCACATGAGTATTGTGATTATTTATTCAATCTATTCTATTAAGGCTGATTGATTAATCCTCTTGTTTGCATTGCATTGTCATTTGAAAATTGTGTAATTTCGCATTTCTCTCCCAACATTTGTAATTGAAAGGATGATCCTAACTATCTGTTAAAATACCTTGATATACATGTATATGTAAAATTTTATATATAAGGAGCACGCTTTGAGGAGCAATGCTTCGAAATTATTGCTAAATAGCAGCTTGACTATTTTCTCACCGATGACAGGCAATATCTTGTGAGAAAATCTTGAAAATTGTATAGTTAATTTTTTGCAAAACTTTTGTGACCCCGACGTGATTTGAACACGCAACCTTCTGATCTGGAGTCAGACGCGCTACCGTTGCGCCACAGGGCCGTCCTGAAGTAATGGGATCATTTAAAGACCAACATGCCCGTCAACTTCTATCCATTTGGTCTCCATGAAAGTTGGGAGACCACAAAAATCCTACCATCATCAATGTCATGATCGTAAATGATTGCAAAATGGCACATGAGTATTGTGATCATTTATTCAATCTATTCTATTAAGGCTGATTGATTAATCCTCTTGTTTGCATTGCATTGTCATTTGAAAATTGTGTAATTTCGCATTTCTCTCCCAACATTTGTAATTGAAAGGATGATCATAACTATCTGTTAAAATACCTTGATATACATGTATATGTAAAATTGTATATATAAGGAGCACGCTTTGAGGAGCAATGCTTCGAACTTTTTGCTAAATAGCAGCTTGACTATTTTCTCACCGATGACAGGCAATATCTTGTGAGAAAATTTTATAGTTATTTTTTTGCAAAACATTTTGTGACCCCGACGTGATTTGAACACGCAACCTTCTGATCTGGAGTCAGACGCGCTACCGTTGCGCCACAGGGCCGTCCTGAAGAAATGGGATCATTTTAAGACCTACATGCCCGTCAACTTCTATCCATTTGGTCTCCATGAAAGAAGGGAGACCACAAAAATCCTACCATCATCAATGTCATGACCGTAAATGATTGCAAAATGGCACATGAGTATTGTGATTATTTATTCAATCTATTCTATTAAGGCTGATTGATTAATCCTCTTGTTTGCATTGCATTGTCATTTGAAAATTGTGTAATTTCGCATTTCTCTCCCAACATTTGTAATTGAAAGGATGATCATAACTATCTGTTAAAATACCTTGATATACATGTATATGTAAAATTGTATATATAAGGAGCACGCTTTGAGGAGCAATGCTTCGAACTTTTTGCTAAATAGCAGCTTGACTATTTTCTCACCGATGACAGGCAATATCTTGGGAGAAAATCTTGAAAATTTTATAGTTAATGTTTTGCAAAACTTTTTGTGACCCCGACGTGATTTGAACACGCAACCTTCTGATCTGGAGTCAGACGCGCTACCGTTGCGCCACAGGGCCGTCCTGAAGTAATGGGATCATTTAAAGACTTACATGTCCGTCTCCTTCTATCCGTTTGGTCTCCATGAAAGTTGGGAGACCACAAAATTCCTACCATCATCAATGTCATGATCGTAAATGATTGCAAAATGGCACATGAGTATTGTGATCATTTATTCAATCTATTCTATTAAGGCTGATTGATTAATCCTCTTGTTTGCATTGCATTGTCATTTGAAAATTGTGTAATTTCGCATTTCTCTCCCAACATTTGTAATTGAAAGGATGATCATAACTATCTGTTAAAATACCTTGATATACATGTATATGTAAAATTGTATATATAAGGAGCACGCTTTGAGGAGCAATGCTTCAAACTTTTTGCTAAATAGCAGCTTGCCTATTTTCTCACCGATGACAGGCAATATCTTGTGAGAAAATTTTATAGTTATTTTTTTGCAAAACATTTTGTGACCCCGACGTGATTTGAACACGCAACCTTCTGATCTGGAGTCAGACGCGCTACCGTTGCGCCACAGGGCCGTCCTGAAGAAATGGGATCATTTTAAGACCTACATGCCCGTCAACTTCTATCCATTTGGTCTCCATGAAAGTTGGGAGACCACAAAAATCCTACCATCATCAATGTCATGATCGTAAATGATTGCAAAATGGCACATGAGTATTGTGATCATTTATTCAATCTATTCTATTAAGGCTGATTGATTAATCCTCTTGTTTGCATGGCAATGTCATTTGAAAATTGTGTAATTTGGCATTTCTCTCCCAACATCTGTAATAGAAAGGATGATCCTAACTATCTGTTAAAATACCTTGATATACATGTATATGTAAAATTGTATATATAAGGAGCACGCTTTGAGGAGCAATGCTTCGAACTTTTTGCTAAATAGCAGCTTGACTATTTTCTCACCGATGACAGGCAATATCTTGTGAGAAAATTTTATAGTTATTGTTTTTGCAAAACATTTTGTGACCCCGACGTGATTTGAACACGCAACCTTCTGATCTGGAGTCAGACGCGCTACCGTTGCGCCACAGGGCCGTCCTGAAGAAATGAGATCATTTAAAGACCTACATGCCCGTCAACTTCTATCCATTTGGTCTCCATGAAAGTTGGGAGACCACAAAAATCCTACCATCATCAATGTCATGACCGTAAATGATTGCAAAATGGCACATGAGTATTGTGATTATTTATTCAATCTATTCTATTAAGGCTGATTGATTAATCCTCTTGTTTGCATTGCATTGTCATTTGAAAATTGTGTAATTTCGCATTTCTCTCCCAACATTTGTAATTGAAAGGATGATCCTAACTATCTGTTAAAATACCTTGATATACATGTATATGTAAAATTTTATATATAAGGAGCACGCTTTGAGGAGCAATGCTTCGAAATTATTGCTAAATAGCAGCTTGACTATTTTCTCACCGATGACAGGCAATATCTTGTGAGAAAATCTTGAAAATTGTATAGTTAATTTTTTGCAAAACTTTTGTGACCCCGACGTGATTTGAACACGCAACCTTCTGATCTGGAGTCAGACGCGCTACCGTTGCGCCACAGGGCCGTCCTGAAGTAATGGGATCATTTAAAGACCAACATGCCCGTCAACTTCTATCCATTTGGTCTCCATGAAAGTTGGGAGACCACAAAAATCCTACCATCATCAATGTCATGATCGTAAATGATTGCAAAATGGCACATGAGTATTGTGATCATTTATTCAATCTATTCTATTAAGGCTGATTGATTAATCCTCTTGTTTGCATTGCATTGTCATTTGAAAATTGTGTAATTTGGCATTTCTCTCCCAACATTTGTAATTGAAAGGATGATCATAACTATCTGTTAAAATACCTTGATATACATGTATATGTAAAATTGTATATATAAGGAGCACGCTTTGAGGAGCAATGCTTCGAACTTTTTGCTAAATAGCAGCTTGACTATTTTCTCACCGATGACAGGCAATATCTTGTGAGAAAATTTTATAGTTATTTTTTTGCAAAACATTTTGTGACCCCGACGTGATTTGAACACGCAACCTTCTGATCTGGAGTCAGACGCGCTACCGTTGCGCCACAGGGCCGTCCTGAAGAAATGGGATCATTTTAAGACCTACATGCCCGTCAACTTCTATCCATTTGGTCTCCATGAAAGAAGGGAGACCACAAAAATCCTACCATCATCAATGTCATGACCGTAAATGATTGCAAAATGGCACATGAGTATTGTGATTATTTATTCAATCTATTCTATTAAGGCTGATTGATTAATCCTCTTGTTTGCATTGCATTGTCATTTGAAAATTGTGTAATTTCGCATTTCTCTCCCAACATTTGTAATTGAAAGGATGATCATAACTATCTGTTAAAATACCTTGATATACATGTATATGTAAAATTGTATATATAAGGAGCACGCTTTGAGGAGCAATGCTTCGAACTTTTTGCTAAATAGCAGCTTGACTATTTTCTCACCGATGACAGGCAATATCTTGGGAGAAAATCTTGAAAATTTTATAGTTAATGTTTTGCAAAACTTTTTGTGACCCCGACGTGATTTGAACACGCAACCTTCTGATCTGGAGTCAGACGCGCTACCGTTGCGCCACAGGGCCGTCCTGAAGTAATGGGATCATTTAAAGACTTACATGTCCGTCTCCTTCTATCCGTTTGGTCTCCATGAAAGTTGGGAGACCACAAAATTCCTACCATCATCAATGTCATGATCGTAAATGATTGCAAAATGGCACATGAGTATTGTGATCATTTATTCAATCTATTCTATTAAGGCTGCTTGTTTAATCCTCTTGTTTGCATTGCATTGTCATTTGAAAATTGTGTAATTTGGCATTTCTCTCCAAACATTTGTAATTGAAAGGATGATCCTAATTATCTGTTAAAAGATCTTGATATGTACATGTATATGTAACATTGTATATATAAGGACGCTTTGAGGAGCAATGCTTCGAACTTTTTGCTAAATAGCAGCTTGACTATTTTCTCACCGATGACAGGCAATATCTTGTAAGAAAATCTTGAAAATTTTATAGTAAATGTTTTGCAAAACTTTTTGTGACCCCGACGTGATTTGAACACGCAACCTTCTGATCTGGAGTCAGACGCGCTACCGTTGCGCCACAGGGCCGTCCTGAAGTAATGGAATCATTTAAAGACTTACATGTCCGTCTCCTTCTATCCATTTGGTCTCCATGAAAGTTGGGAGACCACAAAAATCCTACCATCATCAATGTCATGATCGTAAATGATTGCAAAATGGTACATGAGTATTGTGATCATTTATTCAATCTAATCTATTAAGGCTGATTGATTAATCCTCTTGTTTGCATTGCATTGTCATTTGAAAATTGTGTAATTTGGCATTTCTCTCCCAACATCTGTAATAGAAAGGATGATCCTAACTATCTGTTGAAATACCTTGATATACATGTATATGAAAAATTGTATATATAAGGAGCACGCTTTGAGGAGCAATGCTTCGAACTTTTTGCTAAATAGCAGCTTGACTATTTTCTCACCGATGACAGGCAATATCTTGTGAGAAAATTTTATAGTTATTTTTTTGCAAAACATTTTGTGACCCCGACGTGATTTGAACACGCAACCTTCTGATCTGGAGTCAGACGCGCTACCGTTGCGCCACAGGGCCGTCCTGAAGAAATGGGATCATTTAAAGACCTACATGCCCGTCAACTTCTATCCATTTGGTCTCCATGAAAGTTGGGAGACCACAAAAATCCTACCATCATCAATGTCATGATCGTAAATGATTGCAAAATGGCACATGAGTATTATGATCATTTATTCAATCTATTCTATTAAGGCTGATTGATTAATCCTCTTGTTTGCATGGCAATGTCATTTGAAAATTGTGTAATTTGGCATTTCTCTCCCAACATTTGTAATTGAAAGGATGATCATAACTATCTGTTAAAATACCTTGATATACATGTATATGTAAAATTGTATATATAAGGAGCACGCTTTGAGGAGCAATGCTTCGAACTTTTTGCTAAATAGCAGCTTGACTATTTTCTCACCGATGACAGGCAATATCTTGTGAGAAAATTTTATAGTTATTTTTTTGCAAAACATTTTGTGACCCCGACGTGATTTGAACACGCAACCTTCTGATCTGGAGTCAGACGCGCTACCGTTGCGCCACAGGGCCGTCCTGAAGAAATGGGATCATTTTAAGACCTACATGCCCGTCAACTTCTATCCATTTGGTCTCCATGAAAGAAGGGAGACCACAAAAATCCTACCATCATCAATGTCATGACCGTAAATGATTGCAAAATGGCACATGAGTATTGTGATTATTTATTCAATCTATTCTATTAAGGCTGATTGATTAATCCTCTTGTTTGCATTGCATTGTCATTTGAAAATTGTGAAATTTGGCATTTCTCTCCCAACATTTGTAATTGAAAGGATGATCATAACTATCTGTTAAAATACCTTGATATACATGTATATGTAAAATTGTATATATAAGGAGCACGCTTTGAGGAGCAATGCTTCGAACTTTTTGCTAAATAGCAGCTTGACTATTTTCTCACCGATGACAGGCAATATCTTGTGAGAAAATTTTATAGTTATTTTTTTGCAAAACATTTTGTGACCCCGACGTGATTTGAACACGCAACCTTCTGATCTGGAGTCAGACGCGCTACCGTTGCGCCACAGGGCCGTCCTGAAGAAATGAGATCATTTAAAGACCTACATGCCCGTCAACTTCTATCCATTTGGTCTCCATGAAAGTTGGGAGACCACAAAAATCCTACCATCATCAATGTCATGACCGTAAATGATTGCAAAATGGCACATGAGTATTGTGATTATTTATTCAATCTATTCTATTAAGGCTGATTGATTAATCCTCTTGTTTGCATTGCATTGTCATTTGAAAATTGTGTAATTTCGCATTTCTCTCCCAACATTTGTAATTGAAAGGATGATCCTAACTATCTGTTAAAATACCTTGATATACATGTATATGTAAAATTTTATATATAAGGAGCACGCTTTGAGGAGCAATGCTTCGAAATTTTTGCTAAATAGCAGCTTGACTATTTTCTCACCGATGACAGGCAATATCTTGTGAGAAAATCTTGAAAATTTTATAGTTAATTTTTTGCAAAACTTTTTGTGACCCCGACGTGATTTGAACACGCAACCTTCTGATCTGGAGTCAGACGCGCTACCGTTGCGCCACAGGGCCGTTCTGAAGTAATGGGATCATTTAAAGACCAACATGCCCGTCAACTTCTATCCATTTGGTCTCCATGAAAGTTGGGAGACCACAAAATTCCTACCATCATCAATGTCATGATCGTAAATGATTGCAAAATGGCACATGAGTATTGTGATCATTTATTCAATCTATTCTATTAAGGCTGCTTGTTTAATCCTCTTGTTTGCATTGCATTGTCATTTGAAAATTGTGTAATTTGGCATTTCTCTCCAAACATTTGTAATTGAAAGGATGATCCTAATTATCTGTTAAAAGATCTTGATATGTACATGTATATGTAAAATTGTATATATAAGGACGCTTTGAGGAGCAATGCTTCGAACTTTTTGCTAAATAGCAGCTTGACTATTTTCTCACCGATGACAGGCATTATCTTGTAAGAAAATCTTGAAAATTTTATAGTAAATGTTTTGCAAAACTTTTTGTGACCCCGACGTGATTTGAACACGCAACCTTCTGATCTGGAGTCAGACGCGCTACCGTTGCGCCACAGGGCCGTCCTGAAGTAATGGAATCATTTAAAGACTTACATGTCCGTCTCCTTCTATCCATTTGGTCTCCATGAAAGTTGGGAGACCACAAAAATCCTACCATCATCAATGTCATGATCGTAAATGATTGCAAAATGGCACATGAGTATTGTGATTATTTATTCAATCTATTCTATTAAGGCTGATTGATTAATCCTCTTGTTTGCATTGCATTGTCATTTGAAAATTGTGTAATTTCGCATTTCTCTCCCAACATTTGTAATTGAAAGGATGATCATAACTATCTGTTAAAATACCTTGATATACATGTATATGTAAAATTGTATATATAAGGAGCACGCTTTGAGGAGCAATGCTTCGAACTTTTTGCTAAATAGCAGCTTGACTATTTTCTCACCGATGACAGGCAATATCTTGTGAGAAAATTTTATAGTTATTTTTTTGCAAAACATTTTGTGACCCCGACGTGATTTGAACACGCAACCTTCTGATCTGGAGCCAGACGCGCTACCGTTGCGCCACAGGGCCGTCCTGAAGTAATGGGATCATTTAAAGACCTACATGCCCGTCAACTTCTATCCATTTGGTCTCCATGAAAGTTGGGAGACCACAAAAATCCTACCATCATCAATGTCATGATCGTAAATGATTGCAAAATGGCACATGAGTATTGTGATCATTTATTCAATCTATTCTATTAAGGCTGATTGATTAATCCTCTTGTTTGCATGGCAATGTCATTTGAAAATTGTGTAATTTGGCATTTCTCTCCCAACATTTGTAATTGAAAGGATGATCATAACTATCTGTTAAAATACCTTGATATACATGTATATGTAAAATTGTATATATAAGGAGCACGCTTTGAGGAGCAATGCTTCGAACTTTTTGCTAAATAGCAGCTTGACTATTTTCTCACCGATGACAGGCAATATCTTGTGAGAAAATTTTATAGTTATTTTTTTGCAAAACATTTTGTGACCCCGACGTGATTTGAACACGCAACCTTCTGATCTGGAGTCAGACGCGCTACCGTTGCGCCACAGGGCCGTCCTGAAGAAATGAGATCATTTAAAGACCTACATGCCCGTCAACTTCTATCCATTTGGTCTCCATGAAAGTTGGGAGACCACAAAAATCCTACCATCATCAATGTCATGACCGTAAATGATTGCAAAATGGCACATGAGTATTGTGATTATTTATTCAATCTATTCTATTAAGGCTGATTGATTAATCCTCTTGTTTGCATTGCATTGTCATTTGAAAATTGTGTAATTTCGCATTTCTCTCCCAACATTTGTAATTGAAAGGATGATCCTAACTATCTGTTAAAATACCTTGATATACATGTATATGTAAAATTTTATATATAAGGAGCACGCTTTGAGGAGCAATGCTTCGAAATTTTTGCTAAATAGCAGCTTGACTATTTTCTCACCGATGACAGGCAATATCTTGTGAGAAAATCTTGAAAATTTTATAGTTAATTTTTTGCAAAACTTTTTGTGACCCCGACGTGATTTGAACACGCAACCTTCTGATCTGGAGTCAGACGCGCTACCGTTGCGCCACAGGGCCGTTCTGAAGTAATGGGATCATTTAAAGACCAACATGCCCGTCAACTTCTATCCATTTGGTCTCCATGAAAGTTGGGAGACCACAAAATTCCTACCATCATCAATGTCATGATCGTAAATGATTGCAAAATGGCACATGAGTATTGTGATCATTTATTCAATCTATTCTATTAAGGCTGCTTGTTTAATCCTCTTGTTTGCATTGCATTGTCATTTGAAAATTGTGTAATTTGGCATTTCTCTCCAAACATTTGTAATTGAAAGGATGATCCTAATTATCTGTTAAAAGATCTTGATATGTACATGTATATGTAAAATTGTATATATAAGGACGCTTTGAGGAGCAATGCTTCGAACTTTTTGCTAAATAGCAGCTTGACTATTTTCTCACCGATGACAGGCATTATCTTGTAAGAAAATCTTGAAAATTTTATAGTAAATGTTTTGCAAAACTTTTTGTGACCCCGACGTGATTTGAACACGCAACCTTCTGATCTGGAGTCAGACGCGCTACCGTTGCGCCACAGGGCCGTCCTGAAGTAATGGAATCATTTAAAGACTTACATGTCCGTCTCCTTCTATCCATTTGGTCTCCATGAAAGTTGGGAGACCACAAAAATCCTACCATCATCAATGTCATGATCGTAAATGATTGCAAAATGGCACATGAGTATTGTGATCATTTATTCAATCTATTCTATTAAGGCTGATTGATTAATCCTCTTGTTTGCATTGCATTGTCATTTGAAAATTGTGTAATTTCGCATTTCTCTCCCAACATTTGTAATTGAAAGGATGATCATAACTATCTGTTAAAATACCTTGATATACATGTATATGTAAAATTGTATATATAAGGAGCACGCTTTGAGGAGCAATGCTTCGAACTTTTTGCTAAATAGCAGCTTGACTATTTTCTCACCGATGACAGGCAATATCTTGTGAGAAAATTTTATAGTTATTTTTTTGCAAAACATTTTGTGACCCCGACGTGATTTGAACACGCAACCTTCTGATCTGGAGCCAGACGCGCTACCGTTGCGCCACAGGGCCGTCCTGAAGTAATGGGATCATTTAAAGACCTACATGCCCGTCAACTTCTATCCATTTGGTCTCCATGAAAGTTGGGAGACCACAAAAATCCTACCATCATCAATGTCATGACCGTAAATGATTGCAAAATGGCACATGAGTATTGCGATTATTTATTCAATCTATTCTATTAAGGCTGATTGATTAATCCTCTTGTTTGCATTGCATTGTCATTTGAAAATTGTGTAATTTGGCATTTCTCTCCCAACATTTGTAATTGAAAGGATGATCATAACTATCTGTTAAAATACCTTGATATACATGTATATGTAAAATTGTATATATAAGGAGCACGCTTTGAGGAGCAATGCTTCGAACTTTTTGCTAAATAGCAGCTTGACTATTTTCTCACCGATGACAGGCAATATCTTGTGAGAAAATTTTATAGTTATTTTTTTGCAAAACATTTTGTGACCCCGACGTGATTTGAACACGCAACCTTCTGATCTGGAGTCAGACGCGCTACCGTTGCGCCACAGGGCCGTCCTGAAGAAATGAGATCATTTAAAGACCTACATGCCCGTCAACTTCTATCCATTTGGTCTCCATGAAAGTTGGGAGACCACAAAAATCCTACCATCATCAATGTCATGACCGTAAATGATTGCAAAATGGCACATGAGTATTGTGATTATTTATTCAATCTATTCTATTAAGGCTGATTGATTAATCCTCTTGTTTGCATTGCATTGTCATTTGAAAATTGTGTAATTTCGCATTTCTCTCCCAACATTTGTAATTGAAAGGATGATCATAACTATCTGTTAAAATACCTTGATATACATGTATATGTAAAATTGTATATATAAGGAGCACGCCTTGAGGAGCAATGCTTCGAACTTTTTGCTAAATAGCAGCTTGACTATTTTCTCACCGATGACAGGCAATATCTTGTGAGAAAATTTTATAGTTATTTTTTTGCAAAACATTTTGTGACCCCGACGTGATTTGAACACGCAACCTTCTGATCTGGAGTCAGACGCGCTACCGTTGCGCCACAGGGCCGTCCTGAAGAAATGGGATCATTTTAAGACCTACATGCCCGTCAACTTCTATCCATTTGGTCTCCATGAAAGAAGGGAGACCACAAAAATCCTACCATCATCAATGTCATGACCGTAAATGATTGCAAAATGGCACATGAGTATTGTGATTATTTATTCAATCTATTCTATTAAGGCTGATTGATTAATCCTCTTGTTTGCATTGCATTGTCATTTGAAAATTGTGTAATTTGGCATTTCTCTCCCAACATTTGTAATTGAAAGGATGATCATAACTATCTGTTAAAATACCTTGATATACATGTATATGTAAAATTGTATATATAAGGAGCACGCTTTGAGGAGCAATGCTTCGAACTTTTTGCTAAATAGCAGCTTGACTATTTTCTCACCGATGACAGGCAATATCTTGGGAGAAAATCTTGAAAATTTTATAGTTAATGTTTTGCAAAACTTTTTGTGACCCCGACGTGATTTGAACACGCAACCTTCTGATCTGGAGTCAGACGCGCTACCGTTGCGCCACAGGGCCGTCCTGAAGAAATGGGATCATTTTAAGACTTACATGCCCGTCAACTTCTATCCATTTGGTCTCCATGAAAGAAGGGAGACCACAAAAATCCTACCATCATCAATGTCATGACCGTAAATGATTGCAAAATGGCACATGAGTATTGTGATTATTTATTCAATCTATTCTATTAAGGCTGATTGATTAATCCTCTTGTTTGCATTGCATTGTCATTTGAAAATTGTGTAATTTGGCATTTCTCTCCCAACATTTGTAATTGAAAGGATGATCATAACTATCTGTTAAAATACCTTGATATACATGTATATGTAAAATTGTATATATAAGGAGCACGCTTTGAGGAGCAATGCTTCGAACTTTTTGCTAAATAGCAGCTTGACTATTTTCTCACCGATGACAGGCAATATCTTGTGAGAAAATTTTATAGTTATTTTTTTGCAAAACATTTTGTGACCCCGACGTGATTTGAACACGCAACCTTCTGATCTGGAGTCAGACGCGCTACCGTTGCGCCACAGGGCCGTCCTGAAGAAATGAGATCATTTAAAGACCTACATGCCCGTCAACTTCTATCCATTTGGTCTCCATGAAAGTTGGGAGACCACAAAAATCCTACCATCATCAATGTCATGACCGTAAATGATTGCAAAATGGCACATGAGTATTGTGATTATTTATTCAATCTATTCTATTAAGGCTGATTGATTAATCCTCTTGTTTGCATTGCATTGTCATTTGAAAATTGTGTAATTTCGCATTTCTCTCCCAACATTTGTAATTGAAAGGATGATCCTAACTATCTGTTAAAATACCTTGATATACATGTATATGTAAAATTTTATATATAAGGAGCACGCTTTGAGGAGCAATGCTTCGAAATTTTTGCTAAATAGCAGCTTGACTATTTTCTCACCGATGACAGGCAATATCTTGTGAGAAAATCTTGAAAATTTTATAGTTAATTTTTTGCAAAACTTTTTGTGACCCCGACGTGATTTGAACACGCAACCTTCTGATCTGGAGTCAGACGCGCTACCGTTGCGCCACAGGGCCGTTCTGAAGTAATGGGATCATTTAAAGACCAACATGCCCGTCAACTTCTATCCATTTGGTCTCCATGAAAGTTGGGAGACCACAAAATTCCTACCATCATCAATGTCATGATCGTAAATGATTGCAAAATGGCACATGAGTATTGTGATCATTTATTCAATCTATTCTATTAAGGCTGCTTGTTTAATCCTCTTGTTTGCATTGCATTGTCATTTGAAAATTGTGTAATTTGGCATTTCTCTCCAAACATTTGTAATTGAAAGGATGATCCTAATTATCTGTTAAAAGATCTTGATATGTACATGTATATGTAAAATTGTATATATAAGGACGCTTTGAGGAGCAATGCTTCGAACTTTTTGCTAAATAGCAGCTTGACTATTTTCTCACCGATGACAGGCATTATCTTGTAAGAAAATCTTGAAAATTTTATAGTAAATGTTTTGCAAAACTTTTTGTGACCCCGACGTGATTTGAACACGCAACCTTCTGATCTGGAGTCAGACGCGCTACCGTTGCGCCACAGGGCCGTCCTGAAGTAATGGAATCATTTAAAGACTTACATGTCCGTCTCCTTCTATCCATTTGGTCTCCATGAAAGTTGGGAGACCACAAAAATCCTACCATCATCAATGTCATGATCGTAAATGATTGCAAAATGGCACATGAGTATTGTGATCATTTATTCAATCTATTCTATTAAGGCTGATTGATTAATCCTCTTGTTTGCATTGCATTGTCATTTGAAAATTGTGTAATTTCGCATTTCTCTCCCAACATTTGTAATTGAAAGGATGATCATAACTATCTGTTAAAATACCTTGATATACATGTATATGTAAAATTGTATATATAAGGAGCACGCTTTGAGGAGCAATGCTTCGAACTTTTTGCTAAATAGCAGCTTGACTATTTTCTCACCGATGACAGGCAATATCTTGTGAGAAAATTTTATAGTTATTTTTTTGCAAAACATTTTGTGACCCCGACGTGATTTGAACACGCAACCTTCTGATCTGGAGCCAGACGCGCTACCGTTGCGCCACAGGGCCGTCCTGAAGTAATGGGATCATTTAAAGACCTACATGCCCGTCAACTTCTATCCATTTGGTCTCCATGAAAGTTGGGAGACCACAAAAATCCTACCATCATCAATGTCATGACCGTAAATGATTGCAAAATGGCACATGAGTATTGCGATTATTTATTCAATCTATTCTATTAAGGCTGATTGATTAATCCTCTTGTTTGCATTGCATTGTCATTTGAAAATTGTGTAATTTGGCATTTCTCTCCCAACATTTGTAATTGAAAGGATGATCATAACTATCTGTTAAAATACCTTGATATACATGTATATGTAAAATTGTATATATAAGGAGCACGCTTTGAGGAGCAATGCTTCGAACTTTTTGCTAAATAGCAGCTTGACTATTTTCTCACCGATGACAGGCAATATCTTGTGAGAAAATTTTATAGTTATTTTTTTGCAAAACATTTTGTGACCCCGACGTGATTTGAACACGCAACCTTCTGATCTGGAGTCAGACGCGCTACCGTTGCGCCACAGGGCCGTCCTGAAGAAATGAGATCATTTAAAGACCTACATGCCCGTCAACTTCTATCCATTTGGTCTCCATGAAAGTTGGGAGACCACAAAAATCCTACCATCATCAATGTCATGACCGTAAATGATTGCAAAATGGCACATGAGTATTGTGATTATTTATTCAATCTATTCTATTAAGGCTGATTGATTAATCCTCTTGTTTGCATTGCATTGTCATTTGAAAATTGTGTAATTTCGCATTTCTCTCCCAACATTTGTAATTGAAAGGATGATCATAACTATCTGTTAAAATACCTTGATATACATGTATATGTAAAATTGTATATATAAGGAGCACGCCTTGAGGAGCAATGCTTCGAACTTTTTGCTAAATAGCAGCTTGACTATTTTCTCACCGATGACAGGCAATATCTTGTGAGAAAATTTTATAGTTATTTTTTTGCAAAACATTTTGTGACCCCGACGTGATTTGAACACGCAACCTTCTGATCTGGAGTCAGACGCGCTACCGTTGCGCCACAGGGCCGTCCTGAAGAAATGGGATCATTTTAAGACCTACATGCCCGTCAACTTCTATCCATTTGGTCTCCATGAAAGAAGGGAGACCACAAAAATCCTACCATCATCAATGTCATGACCGTAAATGATTGCAAAATGGCACATGAGTATTGTGATTATTTATTCAATCTATTCTATTAAGGCTGATTGATTAATCCTCTTGTTTGCATTGCATTGTCATTTGAAAATTGTGTAATTTGGCATTTCTCTCCCAACATTTGTAATTGAAAGGATGATCATAACTATCTGTTAAAATACCTTGATATACATGTATATGTAAAATTGTATATATAAGGAGCACGCTTTGAGGAGCAATGCTTCGAACTTTTTGCTAAATAGCAGCTTGACTATTTTCTCACCGATGACAGGCAATATCTTGGGAGAAAATCTTGAAAATTTTATAGTTAATGTTTTGCAAAACTTTTTGTGACCCCGACGTGATTTGAACACGCAACCTTCTGATCTGGAGTCAGACGCGCTACCGTTGCGCCACAGGGCCGTCCTGAAGAAATGGGATCATTTTAAGACTTACATGCCCGTCAACTTCTATCCATTTGGTCTCCATGAAAGAAGGGAGACCACAAAAATCCTACCATCATCAATGTCATGACCGTAAATGATTGCAAAATGGCACATGAGTATTGTGATTATTTATTCAATCTATTCTATTAAGGCTGATTGATTAATCCTCTTGTTTGCATTGCATTGTCATTTGAAAATTGTGTAATTTCGCATTTCTCTCCCAACATTTGTAATTGAAAGGATGATCATAACTATCTGTTAAAATACCTTGATATACATGTATATGTAAAATTGTATATATAAGGAGCACGCTTTGAGGAGCAATGCTTCGAACTTTTTGCTAAATAGCAGCTTGACTATTTTCTCACCGATGACAGGCAATATCTTGTGAGAAAATCTTGAAAATTTTATAGTTAATTTTTTGCAAAACATTTTGTGACCCCGACGTGATTTGAACACGCAACCTTCTGATCTGGAGTCAGACGCACTACCGTTGCGCCACAGGGCCGTCCTGAAGAAATGGGATCATTTAAAGACCTACATGCCCGTCAACTTCTATCCATTTGGTCTCCATGAAAGTTGGGAGACCACAAAAATCCTACCATCATCAATGTCATTATCGTAAATGAGTGCAAAATGGCACATGAGTATTGTGATCATTTATTCAATCTATTCTATTAAGGCTGATTGATTAATCCTCTTGTTTGCATTGTCATTTGAAAATTGTGTAATTTGACATTTCTCTCCAAACATTTGTAATTGAAAGGATGATCCTAACTATCTGTTAAAATATCTTGATATACATGTATATGTAAAATTGTATATATAAGGAGCACGCTTTGAGGAGCAATGCTTCGAACTTTTTGCTAAATAGCAGCTTGACTATTTTCTCACCGATGACAGGCAATATCTTGTGAGAAAATCTTGAAAATTTTATAGTTAATTTTTTGCAAAACTTTTTGTGACCCCGACGTGATTTGAACACGCAACCTTCTGATGTCAGACGCGCTTTTTTTTCTTCTTTGATAATGTATTATTCACAGAAGTATTTACAGATTAAAATGTATTGACATTATGTACAGTTTTAAAAGTTGTGTCCTTGGACATAAATAATAACATAGTATCATACACAGTTTACATAGATATTTGCTAAACCAAAGGGTGCTTAAGAGGTATTTCCTCGTTATCATTAAAGTTCTATTATAATATCTAAAGGGAAAACATATTTATTAAAGAAAAATGTAGATTGATTAGTTTTACGATAGTGAAACCAAAGCAATTTGAAATAGTGCTTTACATAGTTTTTGAAGAAATAAACCAAGTTTAACTTTTTATTTTCTATTGAGGAAATAGCTCTTCTTTTAAAAACACATACTCTGTAAATAGACAAGAGTATATTAATACAATCATGAAATGCACCTGCCTCAGCAGAGTCAAAACCAAACATAAGCCATGAAACCAAATTGTTAAGTGCATAACCTCTGTCACGAAAAATATTCGTGAAAAGATCTCGAAAAATGTTAATAGTTTCGTACAAGTCATCACAAAATACAAACATGTAAAACAATAATTATTCTTCAATGTCGTCCTTACATACTGGACACAAGTTTGTGTCAGACCTGCCATACTTGAACATTTTTTATTTGTGTAAACAATGTCATGACAAATTTTGAAATCAAGGTCTCGTTGCTCTGCAAATTTATCTTTATGAAATACCAATTTCCAAATTTTTGACCAATCAATGTCAAGAGCATACTGATCCCAAAAGGCAATTGAGGTTGATGAATGAAATGTGAAATGCTTTACCCGCCCAACTACCCCTCTTTTAAACCGCATATGTACACACTGTAATTTGAACGCTGTTGAAGATGAATGCCATTTTTTAATTACCTGTCCATTTTATTCCGATTTGAGGTATGAACTCTTTTTGAAAATATCCCAATTTGATCCAACCTTTCTTTCCATGGCACCGTTTGATAAACTTACTTATATCATGATCAACAACCTATTCTCCCAATCCCTTGCCGCTACTTTATATAAAATGTACAAACGTAGTCTCTTAAGATAATATTTTACCATTCTATATTATAACTTTTTATGTATATACTATGGTTTATATAAACATATATGTGTGAGTGTGTGTGCATCTCTCAACTGTCTCATTTATGTGTATTTATAATGTTTCATTTGAATTGTGTCTCATAAGCCTAGGTAGGCTGGACTTTGCTTTTTTACTCTTCTGTGATATTTTATGATATATTTATAATGTATACTTGCAAAGTGTGACACTTTAATAAACTAATTTTCTTCTTCTTCTTCTTCTGTGAATAACAATATTTTACATTTGAAATATAAGATGAAATATTACCGTTATCCGAGATAATATAAACATCCTTTAAAGCTTTAGTAATGGTAGGATAAGAGCAAATATGTCTAAACCATTCGGTTGGTAAAGATCTTAAAATGATAGAAAATGCACACTTTATGTTTGAAACCGGGACATTAAGATCATAATTATCAACAATCTCTATTAAAGCTGAAGCTTTTAGAAAACCAGGCACAACTTCATAACAAATATCAGCCAGAGTACAAATTCCACAATCAATGAAAAAATTTAAATACAATACTTTCCCTTCAAACGTGCGGAATGTGAAATAGAGGTTGATGCATGATTAGTTCGGGACTTGTCACGAGTTCTCGTTGAGAGCACGTGATTTCGTCCCACGCACGGAGAATTTCAGCATAAAAAGGGTTTACCTTCTTTAGATTTCCCTCGTTATAAATGATACAAAAAATATTATCTTTCAACCCCATATTGAGGTATTTTTGGAGAAATAACATAGCCGAGTGTTTCCACAGTGCTGTGTAATTAGAATCAAAAAGTTTCATTTACCAACTTTAAACGAAATGAAAAATTTTTGAATTTTAAGTAATTTAGAGATAAACCTCAATTAATGAACCATTCAGGAACAGGTAAAACATATGTATATACACTTTAGCACAATTTGAATAGGATAACGGTATTAACAACTATTGATTTGCCTTGAAATGTTAGCTGTTTGCGACCACAAACCAAGCAAAGACTTAATTTTTTTGCAAAACTATTTGTGACCCCGACGTGATTTGAACACGCAACCTTCTGATCTGGAGTCAGACGCGCTACCGTTGCGCCACAGGGCCGTAGTGATCTCTGAGAAATAATTGATTGAACATTGTCAATGAACTGATATCGCTATTAATGTCGGACTGACCCAAGACGAAGTTGCTGCCTGACGTAAGGGAAGAAACTCTTCCTAGTTTATAAATACTCATATCAATAGGCCCATTTATACAGTTACGCTGATATCATATTATTATTATATATGATGTTATTAAGTTCATCGTAGGATTCAAGTGCGATATACCTCAAAAGGTCGACTGTATCTGAAAAGTGAGAACAATTCAAAATTGTAAAATTTTCAACTCGAAATTAATTTCCAGAATTCAACAAAGTTAATGAATTTTGGTACAGGGAATACAATATTGTTTTCCTTGTATATTGTTATTCATGCCGGTTGAGTATCTTACGGGATTCGGAAAAAAAGTCGGGGATCAGCACTGACTTTCCGGAATGTTTTTCCACTCAGCCGCCGAGAACTTGAAAATAACTAAAGGCAAATGCCAAAAGTATTCGCATGATGTTTTTTTCCCCTAAACCTCCATGTTAAGTTGGTGTTGCATAAATAATTATCCTGAGGCGAACTCTGTTTGGATCTTTATTGAAGTTTGCAGGCTCATCTCAGCTCAGTGAAGTACGTTATTGGTCTGTTATCAAGACAAAAGCAAAACAAAATATTAACGGAGCTTATAGGCCTATAAAGTTTCGATGCCTCAGCTGAAATTAAGTATTGTTCAATGCTTCTTTTTTATATTCAATCTTTGATAAAAAAAAATTATAACTGAATTCTTTTCTTCAGAGACTGAATATGTGTTTGTCTATACGTATTTTTCTGTTTGTATCATGCTGAACAGTATTTAACTTTCGTCATCAAATTAACCTACATAAGTAGGCTACATGAATGTGCGTATGGGTGGCCATACAAAATGACGTCATTACTATTTTAATTTATCTGTTTGGAAAATATTATTATAAATCGACATTTTTCTTTTGAAATATATGACCTTAAAGGGGCAGTAGCACGTTTTTTGATAATTTTATATTTTAAAAATTGCACTTATAATGGTAAGTAAATGCCTAATGTATTATATTGACAGTGTCAACAATCACATTACACAAGCCAATCAACCATAATCAGAGGACAAAGTATGAGGATTTACATAAAATCCATTGGCGGCCATTTTTGTGTGAACACCTTTAATTAATTTTTGTAAGAAAAAGGAATCGCATGGCTGAACCTTACGTTATATATTTGAATTATTACTGCTCCATTTAGTTTAAATACATTGTCTTTCATTTGGAACCATTTATTTTCATTTTTCCTGACATCACCTTATATTCCCCCTAAAAACGTGATACTGCCCCTTTAAAGGGGCAGTAGCACGTTTTTTGAAAATTTAATATTCTTAAAAATTCAATGATAATTGTAAGTTAATGCTAAATGTATTAATTTGACAGTGTCAAAAACCACATAACACAAGCCAATCATCCATAGTCAGAGGACAAAGTATGGAGATTCACATAAAATCCATTGGCGGCCATTTTTTGTGAACACCTTTAATTCATTTTGTGCAAGAAAAAGGAATCGCATGGCTAAACTTTACATTAAATATTAGAATAAGTACTGCTTCATTTAGTGTAAATACATTGTCTTTCAATTGGAACAAATAATTTTCATTTTCCTGACAATACCTTATATTCCCCATAAAAACGTGCTACTGCCCCTTTAATAACCTTAA
The DNA here is from genome assembly GCA_916613615.1 of Steromphala cineraria. NCBI lineage: Eukaryota > Metazoa > Mollusca > Gastropoda > Trochida > Trochidae > Steromphala > Steromphala cineraria. Next base: position 32,799,763 of record OU744722.1, on the reverse strand, counting down.
TTTTCAGTTACTTAAATGCATAAATGGTAATTAAGCTGAAGTGAGAATTTATATCATTGTCGTCGTCATCATCATCATCGTCGTAGTCATCGTCATCGTCATCGTCATTATCGTCGTTGTCATATGTACCTTATATAACAATTACTTATTTAAGAACAATCGCTCAAGTATGTAACATAAACATCGACGAAAACTATTATTGACATATATAAAAGAAATTCAACTTTGTTATTTTCCTATTAATTCAGTGGATTTTCTTTCTCCAAAGGCATAATCATGATGATAGGTTTGTTTGTTACATCCTGTCTCAGGGTACGAACGTTACGCTAACTCCACTATATAACGTTCGTACCCTGAGACAGGATGAGTTTGTTATTGTTATTGCTCCCCGAACTTTAGTAACTGTTTTTAAAAAGTCATGATGAAATATTATGTTTTCTTATGTTTATCTGGACCCCGTGTCGATTTCAATCAGAGAGTTGTGTATCCGCTGAATTTGATCTCCCAGATATGATTTTTTTTTCGGAAACAGAGATTTGTGAGATTCTGAATAAACAAACCCAAATATGAATCCTCCTCATAAAGGTTTTTAAACAGGAATTTGTAAAGGGTGTGAGAATCTGAACTTACACATAAAAAATGAACCTTTCTGTTAAAGGTAATATTTTGAACTTCATTACTCGGGACAAGGTCAATTTCAATCAGATTAACTGAAGCATTAACTATACGCTAAATTTGAGCACCATATTTGACTTTGGAAACAGGGATTTGTACAGGGTGTGAGATTCCGAACCTCAACATCAAAACATGAACCCTTCTGATTACCCATTTACCTGTATATTTACCTGGAGCGTCTTCACAGGTGGTGGTTAATCTGTCAAATATTGACCAAGGGACTTCTACAAACGTTTCCCTATATAGCTATTCACAAAACTAAACTATTCCGACATTCACCTCCCTTTTCGTCCATGATTCTCGTAGTAATGACATGTTTGAATATCAAAGTCTATATATGTCAACACTCATTCCTTCATTCACACTATATAATCATTACTCAGAAGTATATCAAACATCACTATGCGCTGATTTGCTTAAACGTAAAGAAATCATGCGGTTATGAAATTTGAATAAATATCAGACGTTAAATGAAAATAACCCTAATAAAGTCATATTTCGTCTTTGTTCAATTTAAAGAGACCTACTTTTATATATTTTCAAGAAATACAGATACTCTGTTTATTTATACCAACATTTAACATTGTACATTGCTTTGAAGTTATATTTTCAATTAAGTTAATAGTGAAGAAAAAGAAGAAGAAAGAAGAAGAAAAGTATTTTATTTCGGTGTCACGTGCTTACAAGTATACATTTCACATATGGCAGGATAAAACAATATATCACATGTAAAAAATCCTTATAGATTAAAATATAACACCCGGCCTACAAGGCCTATGAGACACCATAATACTTTCAATATCAACATTATATATTAAAATATAGATACTAAAATAAAACATGAAATATTAAGGATGGAGTAAAACTGTAGTGTATCTGTTTGGGTACACATTAAATTGTCATCAAATTGTAGCAACATGGAAACAATTTCGAATTTCCGAATCGAAATGATAATTATTTGTGACAAAACAAGCTTAAAACTACGTTATTTAATGCTCTTCTGAACTTCTACAAAAATATAACAATACAAAGATTGTTAGTCATGCTTCAAAAACAGTGTCAAATATAGGCTGCCATTTTAATGCAAATCTCAAATTTTAAAGATTTCAGAAAATGAATTGAATATATATGATAGACAAAACTTCTAAACGATTAGTTGCAAGACAGTGTATAAAAATAGAACCATTTATATTACTGTAAAGTTCCCATTCAGCTGATCTAGATTGACTGAAAATGACATGCAAAACCTAGATTCTGACGATTGAAACATTCATTCATCCATTCGCAAGTATACAAGATATCAAAGCATTTGGAAACATGTTTCATGTCAATCAGAATATTGGTGAAAATTTTCTGAACATATTGGATACTACGTTTCGTAGTCTATTAAACAATTTGGCACCGAAATGAACTCGGGTAAAGAAATGAGAAAAGGTTATAGCTCTTGCAAAGATACTTTGCTATAAACTGGCTGCTATCGTATCAAACGATAATACGAAGATAATTTTATGCGGAAACGATATCCCATGAAAGCAAGTCAATTTCCGATTATCCGAGACTTCTTTGTGACATTTAATGATATACCTTCTATTAAAATCAATAAATATTCTGTTCCTCAAAAGTATCCGCTTTCTTTGCAATTGTATCATTCATCAAACCAAAAGATCGACTGAATGTTAGTTAAGAAGACAAACCCCTATAAACTTTATCACCATTTTCAAAGAGGGGAAACCTCGATAGCCCGGGGGTCGGTCAATTGCTGTCACTCCGATGGGATCCCCTCGGCCATACGATCAACCCGCACTGTGTTAGCTTTGTGTACATGCTACGTTAGCCGAACACGCTACACCACCTGCGCGTGTCTCGCCAGCCGGTAGACTATCATACATACGGCGATGTATCCTGTGGATGACGGAACACAATCCTTTTTCTTAACATCAGTTTCACACACTGCTTTGGGAACCAAACTCGTACCCCGGAACCATAACCACTTGGCCAAGTCATACCCTGGCGTTCGGCTCTCAATATGGCGTGTTCGACTCCTTTGTTCATCGATAATGGTAAGGTTTTTAGTGATTGACGTTATGATTTGCATTAGTAACATATGTTTGTATCTTGTGTACGATTTTCTCATGTTTTGTGTTTTGTTAAGTTATTATCGCTTATGCATGACATTTCCTGAATACATTCTTTTGTCTTGTTCACGGATTTGAGATGTGGCTACAGAAGAAATGCCGTTTCCATGGTAACGGATCTAACAGCTTTTCAAATGACAATTTGACTCTGTAATAAACGTGTCAGTAGCAAGGAAAATATGGTGGTTGTATGTCTCCTTGAAATGTTTAAACATTATGAAGCTAAGATTGAGGAATTAGAATTGTAATTTAAAGCACAATTAAAAAGCGTCATTTTATTTAAAGCAAATATAACAAAACACCAATGCATTATTCATTCGTGCTAACGGTTAGATGTATCGAATGTCAAAAACTTCATCTAATATGCTGACTTTCCCTCTTTACACGGTTGAGTGGTTACGTGTTCATTCAAGCATAACTGATGAGCTGATTTCATCATCAAAGTTTGCACCTGAAGGGACCATATAGACATGAATGACACCTATATATCTGAACGATAGGTATTATGCTCTAAGCAAACACTATTTGGTTAAATCTCCCATTCAGAAACAAGATTTCCATAAGAAGATTATGTCTGAGGGTTCAGACTCTATTAAATTCAGTAGAAGAGAAATGAATAACAAATAAAAGTAAACATGAAGGTGAATAATAAAAGTGAATGGTAAAACTGCCAAATATATGAATTTTGTTTGATGCTATTCAATTGATATTTCGTTTTAGGATGAAGTAAAAAGGTAACTTTCTTAAATAATAATTTTGGAAACCTAATGTTCAGACGTTAAAATGCTAAATACCCCTTTAACAGTTTTTTAAATGTCACTCCTAACAAAAATGTCAGTAATGTGAATGATAAAAGTGTAAAATACAAACATTTTTTGTTTGGTGCTATTTTATTGATATTTCGGAAAAAAGCAAATTTGAAAAATTTCTTGAGGCACAGATTTGAAGACTTCATGTTTAGACGTTATTATGCTAAAGACCTCTACAACACAAACGTAAATTTTTTCAGAATGTCACTTTCGAGAAAAATGTCAAGACACACTTAATGACTCATCAAGCTTTAAGCCGACACCCTTCAGCAGTTTTAAACACTTTGACTATCGCCTAAGAGGTATCATGTTGCTACAAACTGCTTGTCATAAAAAGTGCACCGAGGTATTTGTTTGTGCAAAAATCTCATGGTGAGAATCTCATTAAAAATGTGCAAATGAAGGATGAAATGAGGCTACGTTAGTGCATCGGGGTTATTTTGTGTGCAACAAAAAAATGAAAGAACATCGTAGCATTCAAGGTTGCTGTTGTTGTTCTTGTCAGATCATTGGCTTAGAAAATATAATTGAATTGCAGTTAAGGAAGCAACAGTATTTAGGATTTATTAATCCCAATTTTAGACAAAATGGTCTGTCCATATCGTTGCCATATATCTTTCACATAGAAACCCATCGCACTATATAAATATAATGTACTAAGCTTATGATATATCAGATACAATTTACATATGTAATTTTATATGTAATATATATATATGTAATATAGTATAATGTATATTATATTAGTATATAATTTACTATTTGTATCAAACTATGGAACCAATTAAAAAATTGTTTTTAGACAAACGCCTACGAGGAATCAATGGTAGATATGAACAAATGCTATCAAAAGACTAAGCAAGCGTATCAAATTAGCAATATAAACCTCACTGATGAAACTTATAAAATATTCATAACAAACTTATTCAAAGAGCTAACGACAACAAATAAGTAAATAGCATTGACTCATAAATAAATGCATGAGCAGTGAAGAAGAAAGGGAAGATGAGTTTATGAAAGTGAATACAGATGAATGAAGAATAGCAAAAGCTGCTTTTCTACATATCCTCCTTAAAGGGGCAGTAGCACGTTTTTTGATACTTCTATATTTTTAAAAATTTCACTGATAATTGTAAGTTATTGCTAAGTGTATTATATTGACAGTGTCAACAATCTCATTACACAAGCCAATCTTCAATAGTCAGATAAAGTATGAAAATTCACATAAAATCCATTGGCGGCCATTTTTTTGTGAACACCTATAATTCATTTTGTGTAATAAAAGTGAATCGCATGGCTAAACTTTATGTTATATATTTGAATTTTTACTTCTCAATTTAGTTTTAATACATTGTCATTCAATTGGAACCATGTATTTTTATTTTCCTGACATCACCTTATGTTTCCCCTTAAAACGTGCTACCGCCCCTTTAATATCCTGCTTCGTCCTTTGATAAATACATCTACTGGGCAAAACGACAACTCTGCTGTTTAAAATAGTTTATCGTTATTTTGATTATTTAAATTCTTGTGATTATAAATTATAACTAAAAAACCTTCGTTGGACAAATATAACTGATTATCATAACTAATATACCGATCATTTCCTCCAAACTACACGTGTGTAAGTAAATCTGACAGTCATTACTCGCAATTGTTTCCAATACCATTACAAAACAATATCGATATTTATAGATAATAAATATTGAGCTGCTGTTAGATGTTGTGAATAGGATGGAACGTTATAGAAAAGTCATTGTCGTGATCACTTTCTCATCCAACATAGCTAACGTAAGTCATAAAATCCTAAGAGCCCAGCCCATATCAAATTAGTCATGACTTTAGATAACGCGAGATCTTATTGATATGTAAGAAAATGCAAATCTCTGATTTGTAACCTTTACTAAAATAATATGCATTATAATGTCACATCAATAAGCCATGAAATCAGAGAACGCGAGATCTTATGAATAACTATTATTACGTAAATCTCTCATAAGTTATCTCTTATAAAAGAGTATGCATTTCTTTTTCTTAATAATAAGCCGCGAAATTATAAAATGCTAGATCTTATGAAAAGTGTCCGCCCTTCATATGTAACCTTTACTGAAAATGGATCAGTATTGCTTCATATAAAATTCATCAAATTAGAAAATGTGTTATCTTTTTAAAATGTCATGTACACATATCCTACATTAGGCAACCTTTACTAAATAAGCAATTATCACTTTTCATATCAAATAATTCTTGCAATTTGAGGATATGAGATAATTTGTAAAAAGTAATATGCAAGATTCTCATAAGTAACCTTTACTAGAAGAGTATGCATAACTGTTTCTTAAACATAATTTCTTATTAATGAGTTATGAAATTACAGAATGTGAGATCTTATGACAATGTATACGTCAATGTATTACGTCAAACTCTCATATGTAACAGTAGCACGTTTTTAGGGGTAATATAAGTTGGTGTCAGGAAAATTAAAATTAATGGTTCCAATTGATAAACAATGTATTTAAACAGTAATATTTCAAATATATAATGTAAAGTGTAGCCACGCGATCCAATTTTCTTACACAAAATGGCCGCCAATGGATTGTATGTGAATCTTCATACGTTGTCCTCTGACTATGGATGATTGGCTTGTGTAATGAGATTTTTGATACTGTCAAAATAATACATTAAGCATTAAAATACAATTATAAGTGACAAGTTTAAAATATAAAATTTAAAAAAAACGTGCTCCTGCCCCTTTAACTAAAAGAGTATGCATTACTATTTCATATAAATAAGTGATTATATTAGATAATGCCAGAACTTATGCTTGTTTATTTTGCAAATCCTTCGTGTTATATTTACTTAATGAGTTTGAATAACCATTTCGTATCAAATATGTCATGAAATTCATCATACAAGCAATTAACGAGGGCCTTTAAAAATCAACATGATGTTATGATACGACATTTCAAGCTCAACGATTATCGTGTATATTAGTGATGCTAACCTGCTCTAGGTACGATAGCATCTGTGTAAGCAAAGCTGTTGAAGCATACTTGTGTTATCTGTTCACCTTCATTCGTTCCATTACCAGTCGAAGTGTTATAGGACAGCTTCCTGGCAAAGTGTGATGTAGACTCTCTCACAGTCTCTTGGCGGAATAAATAATGCAATGATGAAATGAAAAAAGATTATTACTTGAGAAAGTGTGTCATATGACATTTACGAAGCGATTGAAAATGTTGTATTACTTTGCGAGGGCGAGTTATATTACGTCACAGACTTAAATAAAAAGTCGCGCTACAGCAATCGTTGCTAGGCAAAAGTGATATGTGCATATGTGCTCATATTGAAAATATGTCACTACTTATTTTACCACCCTATGGGTAATAAACATGACATATCATATTGAATGTTTCTTCAAACGAGCAACTTATATTACTATTATGTTCCAGGTTACGATAGCTTCATTTTACCCAAAGTAGTTCAAGCAATAGTGACCTCATGATATTTCTGATTTGGACTATTTGGTGAACATGCAGTACGCTGAAACACTGGCACCTCATGGTGACGATATAAAAGAAGGCTGAAATTAGCAAGTGATTTAAACTGTCACCAGCTATATATTGCTGGGTAGGAATTGATACCGGAATTACAGCTTCGTATCAGTTAGGATAGTGTTTTGGAGGAAATTGTATTTTATTTTAAAAATGAAAAATAAATATTAGCTTTTACAAATGTGTCTTCTGCAAAGAATCATTTCCTGTTATCCCTAGTAGCGAAAACTGCTGGCTGCCATTTTTTTCAACCATTAAATTTAGATAAGGGTATGGCATGGGATTCACGCAGTATGTCAGGTTGAACTGTAAACGTATATGTGCTTAAATGACTACTTGTTGTGTGCAATGGATTGTCTAACAATTTATAACATTTGTTTTATGTTCCATGAGATACCTTATTTAAATTTAAAGTCATTTCTAGCTAGATAATATTTGTCAAAAAGTAGGGCTACAGGGTTCAGTGATCACTTTACTTAAGTGTGAGATTTCGGTTACGCACTGATGGTAAGCTAGTATCAGAGAGTGACCGATTTCCACTTGATATTTGTTCATCTACGTTACTTACCAAGCTGTGATACCGGATTCACAGGTCCTTGTGTGTAGACTGTGTGCAGTCTTCCGATGAAGATCAAATCAATTTGCATGGGCGAACGATAGACCAAGAATTAATTTATTAAATATGTTTTTTTAAGTTATGGAATGCCTGTTTGCAGACTTTCGACGAAGATCATATTAATTTGCATGGGCGACACTAGACCTTTAAATATTTGTTCTAAAATAATGGAATGCTTTTTTGTATTTATTTCGTGGTCATACATTATTTTACTTTTTTTACTTACATTGTCTTTACTTGTTTAATGGAGATATAGACTGAATAAAGGCTCCAAATCTAATACACAACAATGAAAGAACTGTGTGATCACCTGCATCGCACATTTTAACGGTGTCATGTTACATGTAAATTTTCAGTAACTGTAAATGCGTAGGGTTATAGATCTAACTACGCATGTGGCATTGTCGTCTTAAGAATAAAGTAGCAGAGGTCCGTTCAGGACAGGTAGCAAAGGAAGCGCTCAATGAGCGCTACCTTTGCTACCCTCCAAAACGAGGCTGCTCAATGAGCGCTAAATAAGCGAGGCGAGCAACCCGAAATCATGCTAGTGTAAAGGACAAATTACAACGTGTGAAAGGAGATATGTATTGTAGACGCGCGATTTGGAGCCGCGGCTGTTACTTGATTGCGCTTTAATGTTCCTAGCTGTTTAGTATAAGAACTGAAATAAAAACGTAACAATGTAATTGTATCTAGATATCTATAATGATTTATTGTTACAGGTTTAAGTTTGAAATTAAGTTATATATGGGTATGCCTGAATAATTACTTACTTTACTTGCTTACTTGCTTACTAACTTATTACTTAGATGTTAATTTATATGAAAGTATAATTAAAATGATAAATATAACTTTATTATCTTATTGAGCCTATTCTTCTTATTTGGGTAATATTTTCATTAAAAATATAAAAAGCGAATTAAACTAATCATCCTTGAATATTAAAAAAAGATTGTTTGATAATCTAAATTTTTAGCGCTTTGATAAACAGTTTTTTATCGATAGATTTAAAAGGTAATTTTTTTTTCGTAAAAGCGACTGAATAATTTTGTCAACCAACACATTAGGTTTGTTTAAGGATGTTAATGGTATTTTGGCTTTTCCCTGTCTAATGTACATGTGATGCCATTCATCGATAACAGGATCGAAGTGCTATTCAAGAGCCTAACTAGTCCTTGCATGATAACATGCAGTGTAACTATAACTGGTGCAGAGGCTATTTTGTTAACCAAGCCCCAAAAAAACTTCGACGTAGTTGAAAACAGTATTTTGAGGTTTTAGTTCAAACATTATTAAAAAAATGCAAAAGGAAGTTATGGGAAACTATTATGCATGCAAGAGTCATTAACGCATGAGTAAACAAAAGCTTTATTAAATATATGTAGGAAAAACTTTTGTGGATTGGTAGTATATTCACATGAGTGCCATTGCTTTTGCAAATAGCTAGGTGTGCAAGATAATTTTAATGAAATTCACTTTTTACATTGTTTTGGCAATTTCATTGTTACAACATAACGTCATTTTGTAAATTCCTTATAATAACATTGTATTTTGAGTGTGACCTTTGTCATCTAAACCAGCTGTGTAAAAAGGATTTTTATCTTTACACAAAGACGAAACATTAATTTATAACATATTATAGACATAAAATTGAAGATGTGGGAGCGAATTTGTGTCATGTTCGAAAATAATATTTGAATATCTCTGGCATGATAAAATCTAGGAGTTAACATTCCCTTCATATGATGTTGGGTTAAACATCACGCTCCCCTACGTTGAATTTCGGGGCTAATGCTTTGTTCGCATGCACAACATGTATGCAATATCAGTGTATAAAATAGATTGAAAACCTAGCCTGTCATGAAAAGTAATTGGTCGATTCCTTAGGGAAAAATAAAGAAAACGAATTAAAAGTTATCAGTCCTGACCAAAAAGTAACCAGTCCTGGCAAAAATTAACCATTTTTAGGACTGGCGGACGAGCTATATTTTAAACACTGGCAATATTACTCATGTGTAAATTTATACATGTTTGAATAGTAAATTTGTTATGCGTTCGCTAGAGTTGTAGGCAGTGGTGTGTAAAGATACGGGAAAACATAAAATAATGAATATTAGAAGGATATAAAAAAAACTGTCGCATATATACCAATTCTCCTCCCCTATAGATTATTTACGAGTGTTTAAAGGGGATTTGGTACTTTTATCATATATGATTTATATGTGATTATATGGATTATTCTACCCCCACCTTACAGCGTAAGCGGGGGTATATAGCGTTCATTCTGTCCGTCCGTCTGTCCGTCACAAAAGTTTGTCCGGAGCATATCTCCTAAACTATACAACCATGATCCCTAGATGTGCCTTTTGAGGGTTAGACCAACACATTATTTTTATTTTTTTGCGGTTTCCATGGAAACATGACTAAACCAGTGACTCTATGACCAAGCCCTCTGTCCGAAGCATATCTCCTCTACTATTCATGCTAGCTTCACCAAACTTCATACACTTATCAACCATGATCCCTAGATGTGCCCTTTGAAGGTTAGACCAATAAATTATTTTTATTTTTGCGGTTTCCATGGAAACATGACTAAAACAGTGATTCTATGACCAACTCCTTTGTCTAGAACATATCTCCTAAACTATACATGTTAGCTTCACCAAACTACAACTTTAACCAATATTAATCAGTTTTACTATTTGAAATTCTTTGAACAAAGTTGAAAGCGGGGGTATGTGAGCTCTGCTCGCTTCTTCACTTGTTATTTCAATTTCCTATATGTCAAAACTTAATTTTCGTAAGGTAAGTGATAATTCTTTTAATTTTGCTATTCAAGTATTTAATTCTATCAGTCACAACAGATGATCTGTTGGCACATCGTCGCTGCTAGCTGAGAAATATATTATACTAAATTTACTTTGGGACCGGTATTAGGTCTCCATGATTGAAATAGAAAATATGGAAAATGTACAGAAATTTCAAAAAACACAAAACGCAGAACGGTTACAGCAACAATGTCCATGGTTGACTGCACCATGCAGGTATTAGACATCTGAAACCTCATACTATAATAGCTGCCCTAAATGAAATTAAACTCTCTATTTATTAACAATGGGTTGCATAATGTTTTGTTAAAACAAAAGTTATACATTCTATATCTCTATAGTTCTGAGCCTAAGTCACACTTGCGTCTATAAACGTAGTGATCCGAACGTAGCAAAGCGTTGTTAACTGTACTTAAATTTAGTTGATCTATTTAGCAGTTTTCCGTATTCAAAAGGTAGGTAACGATTTGAGAAGAACGTAGTTTGATTTGTGGCTTTTTTGGAGAACGTTTCAAGTAACGTGGTTAAAGTCGGGCGTAGGGAATTGTAAATGTGAACGTACAGCACTATAGTTAAACCTATTTATGAAAGTACTTAAACGTATTAAACCTTGTCCTCGAATAACTAGGGTTAACTACACTTGTTAGGTATGAAGTCCGTTCTACTACGGTTAGTTACATTCTAGTATTCTACGTAATACTACACTGAACTACATCGTTTCAAAAGAACGTTGAAGTACAGCAAACTAGATGTTAGTACGTCCGCCAACGTTAATTAAACTAAAAAACTACGTTTTACAAGGTTTCATTTAAACACATTGGCGTTAAAGTAAGTCATTCAACATATAACTACACTTAAAGAGGCAGTAGCACGTTTTTTGATAATTTATATTTTAAATATTTCACTGATAATTGTAAGTCAATGCTAAATGTATTAATTTGACACTGTCAAAAATTTCATTACACAAGCCAATCAACTAAAGTCAGAGAACAAAGTATGGAGATTCACGTAAAATCCATGGGCGGCCATTTTGTGTGTACACCTTTAATTCATTTTGTTTAAGAAAAAGGAATATCATTTCTAAACTTATCATTATATATTTGAATTATAACTGCTCCATTTAGTTTAAATACATTGTCTTTTCATTGGAACCATTAATTTTCAGTTTTCTGACATCACCTTATAATCCCCCTAAAAACGTGCTACTGCCCCCTTAAAGAACTAATACCCTGAAATGCGATAAACCACACCTAACTAGGTAGCTGGACGTAATAAGGATCATAGGGACAACTCATGATCAATTGTTTGAAATACCAACATTTGTCAATGAAAGAATTTTCATTCAAATGGAAATGAAATTCATTTGCAACAAATTTAGCATTTATATATATTTATAAATATATAATTGCCATATTTATCAAAGTCTATGGTGTATTTGAAAACAGAAAAATCGACCAGTGGACCTTTTTCTAATAGTGTACTCTAGACTTGGTGTTATTAGATTTCTTAAAGGTTTTATATTGTTTCATACAGAAAACATTTGTCAATTTCAGGAAAATAAATTGCTTATGATCAGTGTTTGAATTTAAAAAAATTGCCAGTTGGTCATCAGGGCCTGCAGTTCATAAAATCTGCAGGCCCTTAGTAAAACTGCAGGCTCCAGTTCTAGAAACACACAAACAAGAAACAATAAAGAAAACACAATTTTACAATGTTTAGTTCTTGAGTACACTAGCTGGACTGGACTTTTACCATGGCCTTCTGAAGAGACTACTAACTTAGTACTAATTAGAAAGTTAATTAGAGGGAATATGCTAAGTCAAACAGTTTTTTTCAACTACCCAAATGTTTTTTTTTACTTCTATGGATAAGTTTCAAAAATTACATTTTCATTAAATATTTGACTTTTTCAGCCGCTTCAATTATACGTGACGACATAAAAGGTATATGTTGTTAGACTCCCAACAATGCACTCATATATACTCATTTCAAATAAGTGGCGCTTAACTTATTGTTCTATTTATATATCAACATCCATATGAATGACTTAAAACTATTGATATAGCATTTGTTATGCTCTAAATAATCATATAATTCAAAACCTTGAATTACGTGTGAAGGTGCTTAGAGTTACTTTGTCATTTTCATATGAAGCTAGGCAATGTGTAAACACAATAACAAAATGTTTAGGTAACTTATGGACATAAGTACTTCCTGTATCGAGGTTCTATGTCATTTCCCTCGCCAGGAAACGCATTTAAGTATTTCCTGTTGTAACTTCCGTGTTTACATATTAGTAAGCTCGCCTTAGCGACCGTGTAGTACGACTCCTAAGTTCAGCAGGATCGAGCCGTAAGGCGAGACATACCACTAAAATGAAGCCGGCCACCCAGTGGATTTATGTTTTTCTAGTTACACCCCTGTACTATCCAACAAAAACAACGAATACAAACTTTTTATGAACAAGTAAAAAAGTGAGCGTGGCTCACTAATACCCCCGACCGTGCATCCCTGACTAACTGAATTATTTTTTACTTTCAATGTAGTCATCTCTTGCACAGCATTTGACCCCCAAAGAGGAATTGAGAAAAATGACTAATAAAAAATGGAACTTTGTACAAAAACAACACACTTAAAATCCGTATAAATTTTAGTTTTGATTTGGCACTGCACCGCTTCTAGTAGGGAAGAAGACACATGCAAAATGTGAAAAGAATCAGATGAAAAGTTTTTCCCGTAATATGTTGGACAAATCTGATATTTGAAAATTACTATATGTTCAAAATATGGAAATTTGTAAAAAATTAAAATATCAATGAAATTTGTTGCAATTTCGCACCGCACCCCTCCTAGTAGGGAAGAAGACATGTGCAAAATTTGAAACCAATCGGATGAAAAGTTGTCCCGTAATAGGTCGGACAAATCTGATATTGGAAAATGACTAAGTTCAAAACTTGTAAATTTGTAAAATAAATCAAATACGAAAGAAATTTGTTGTAACTCCGCACTGCACCCCTCTTAGTAGGGTAGAAAACATGTGCAAAATTTGAAGTTAATCGGATTAATAGTTTTCCCGTAGTAGGTCGGACAAAAAATGTCCTCGGACGGACAGACACACACACACACACACGGAATCGTTGGTATTACTAGATACCCCGGACCGTTGGCCGGGGGTATAATAAAGTTTTATACTTTATATTATGTTATTGTTATTTATTCACTCATGTCTCTGACATCCAAACGGTCATCTAGCAACTTAGCTCTATCTGATTCCCATTTTGCAAAAACACATACATGTGGACATTTGAAGACTTTAGACTTACTTTCATACTTATATTCAGCACAAAGCGACCACCACTCATAAGTAGAAAACCTTGCAGATATGGTGTTCCATTCTCACTCTTTTCACGTTCGAATACTCCATACTTAACATTGTCTTGAGCAATGAATTGCTTCACCTTCTCTTCTTCCTCTGCAGTGTAGTTATTCAACGTGAAACGCCATCTTCTGAATTGACGCTTAGGCTTCTGTACACGGTTTTGCGCCATATCCAATGTGTGACTTGTGTAGTCAGAAGCTGGCCCGCTATAGTAACTATGTTCTATTTAACAAGGTAATCATTTGTTATTATTAACAGCAAAATAAAGGCTATGAAGGTTAGAATTAAATGGTTTATTTGTTCATAAGCTTCGGAAATATTAAAGCGATAGAAATGAAAAATAAAGCTGCATTTTTCCCCAATACATATATTCTCTTTTACTTAATCAGGTCTACAATAGAATAATCAACTAAAATGGGAAAGTACACAGCTCAGGAAAACATATATCATCGTACAATATAGGTGTTAATCTCAAGGTGTTAATCTCAAATTAACAACCACGTATTACTGCAATGCTTTATATTGGTCTGATGTAAACGTTAACTAATGAAGAATGTCTTGACATGATAAATCCAATGCCACTTGTTATGTAAGACCAAAATTACTTCTTTTGTTTTTAACAAAATGTGTTTTGATGGGGCATACGTGAAACATTGAGACGTCACCAAGGACACTCATGGCTTTGTAATTGGCGTCATTGTTTTAATTGTATTAAAACAGACAGTACAATAGCACCAATAGTGTTTGATGGCATACGCCGCTCGACACGGCCGGCAAAACATGTGTTTTCCATCAAATAAGAGCCAATCCTTAAATTCTTGTTCCCACTTGCTCTGAAACGGTCTTGTCCTGCATGAATTGTCATATTCCGTTTGTTTGTTTTTTATTTCTTCATGTGTTTGTTTAGTTTTTATGGCCGGTGGATCAACACCTTGCAAGAACCGCCACATTTCGAAACGAAAGCAAAGCTCATAACATCACTAGACTTTCTGCCGTTATATATACGAAGCCGATGGCACAGAGGGGAGATTGATTTTCAAAGCTCACAACATAACTAGGCTTGTCTGTTGTCATGTACCCTGATGTACGATGACTAATAGCGAAGCCTATAAACACAGTGAAGATTCCCTTTATTCAACTGGTGTTTACATTAACATGCGCGGCGAACAAAAGTGAAACTAAGTCAAATTTACTTTTGATTTGCGATTATTAGCAAAGTTTTGTTTTAAATGGAAAACAAATGAAAATTGAAAATGTAAATATACAGTCAGTAAAGAGATAATTTACAGAAGGCCATAAGGGCCTGTAGATATTTGAAACTGCCGGCCCGACGTGATTACAGTCGGCCCCGGGCCGGCGATTAATTCGAACGCTGCTTATGATAGTCACAACCAAATGAAACTTTTGTGAAACTGTTCGTTATTACATTAAAAACAGAACCCTATAATTGAACACGGGTTTCCGTCGGTTTATCTATTTTTTGTAACATATATAGGTATGTTTATTATGCCTATCTAAACGAATAAAGTTTATGAATAATCAAATATCAACAATATTCACAATATACGTTTCACATCATTCATCTTAACTAGCAGCATTTGGGCAATCAAAGCTAACATTCAAATAAAATATACGAAACCTAATGTGAAACTGTTTAACAACATGATACCATTGCTGGTAACACAAACTAAAAAAGTATAGCAAGTATACAAAGTAATGCAATTTTGATAAATTAAATACCCTATAATAAGGATAGTTGGAAAAATGGTCTTTATTCTCCCTCCTAAAATCTTACATTGAAGGCAATGCATCATTTGCTTTATAGGTCTTGGACAGACTAAGACCATGAAATTCTATAATACAACAAAAAAGTGATGTGATAATAGTATGTATCATTATTCAAATTTTGATCGCTCAAGTAAAAGGTGTCATTCAACCTCCATTTGTCATCATTGCTTAAACTAATACCTTCTTTAAATGTTCAGTCAAACAGTGTACATAACTATCAATAAAATCGATCTTTTGTTGAAAACAAATGACAAAATCTGCGATCAAACAAATCATATGCACACGGTGACGAATGCAATTTTTAAAACTACGGTCAATGAATATACGCTCTTCTCCAGAGGTAGATAATTAAACCTTTAACTGATTAACTAATAACAAAATAATGATAGAGGACTAAGAATGCAGCCTTGTCTAACGCAACCTATCAACATATTCTGAACCGTTCAAATTATAAAACGTAGCTCTAGGCACTGTCACAGTGATAACAGATCAAACCAAAGAAGACACAAAGAAACACATAAAGAATTAAATAAATCCCATTTTTGAATATATACTATAGAAATATATACTAGTATATTGCATGGATTAGATATACATTCAGTATTTTATGTCAACCCATTGAGTTCAAACGGCAGCTGAAAAACGTCCCCTTTTGGTTCAATTCCATTATGGTAAATCATTATTCAGTAGAGAAAAACTCACCCAGACTCTTCTTACATTAAATGGATTTACACAAGTCTATAAAAGATACAAAATTCTGAGACTATTGTTTACTTTGATAATACAACATCGTTTATCTATGGCAAATATTGAAACACAGCACCATAGGCTTTCAAGGCGGGTGATTTGAAAGCAGTGGGACTTAGTTATGTTAATGACATAATATGATTGTGGTTGAAAACTTGATGATGCAAAATAACTGTGATGTCATGTCATTGATGTGGGCAGGGCATTATTCAAAGGGTTAAAATGTTATCACTTCTGAAATAGAGAGGAAACTTAATGTACTTTTTGAAATACCAGGATTATTTCATTGAGTGTCATGGGTAAAAGTTGATATTTCACGAGTGGCTTAACCCATGTCACGAGATGAAATAAACCTTTTATTTGGAAAACTACGTTATGTATTCTATCTATTATATCATTTTTATTGGCACATGTATTTGAAATGACTTTAAAGCTGCATAGTTGTCCAAATTTGTTCAAATTGCTGAAAGTAGTTCCGGCATCTAAGCAGTGACGATATATTATATCGTCACTGGTCACAGTGAAAATATAATATATCGTAACTGTTTCCTGATAGACAGTTTATTTCACTGATAAATAGAGAATATCTGTCTCTTCTTGACTAATACCATGTTTATCTAATCGATTAAGGTAGAAAGTTTTTATTTTAACGAGATGAGATAAACATGGTATTTGTCAAGAACTGACAGATATTATATTTATTGTATGATTAAATCCTTATAATTAAGTCAAAAATGGTCAATTTCTTGTTGAGCGGCTGCTTAGAAGAGCCCGTCACCGCGGTAACAGTGTGACGTCATATGAGAATTCATGTTGAACTTGACGTCACGCGAATGGTGATAAAGTTTATCACCACTCAGTAGAGTGACGATAAAGGTTATCGCCACTGTAGCCAGATAATGATAATGATAATGAATTTCTATAGCGCCTGTTTCCAGAAGTATTCCTGCTCAACGGCGCTGAAGAGTTTTAGAGTTTATGAGAGAGTTTGTTTGAGTTGAACAAGTGAGTTTTGAGGGCGTTTTTGAAAGAGTCTTTGGAGTTGATTTCTCCAATAGTGGCTGGGAGGCTATTCCAGAGTTGTGGGGCTGCGGCTGAAAAGGCTCTGTCGCCCATTGCTGTCTTAGTGGGTGACTGGGAGACAAGAACAGAGTTGCTGGAGCGAAGAGATGTATTGGGTGCATGGATATTCACATGGTCCTGTAGGTATTTGGGAAAGTCATTGTCATAAATGCACTTGTGTGTCAGAAGGAGGTTGACAGGGAGCCAGAGATAGAGGGTTTATTTCACTGATAGAACAGAGTATCTCACCCTCAATCATAAAATAAATCCAGTATTTTATCGCTGATCATATGATAAAATGCTGCAATCCTGGAAACCCTTATCTGTTTAGGTGAGTTGTAGAAGTTTGAAAGAAAACATGAAACAATTTTTTTACGTTACCTCAAGGGGTAAAAAAATGAAAAGAAAAAACCTTACACATGTCAATTTATAGATCTATCAGTTTTAGCGAAAATAACCGTAGTTTGATGTATTCTACTTCAAATAACGCACTGAAGCGTACTAGTACTACTTAACGTTCTTAATTGTAGCTCAAAGTAGTCAAACCTAGAAGAACGTAGCCCGTACGTGATACAACATCCGTAGTTCGTCGTTCTGTTACTTAGTATAACGTTCTAATGTGCAGTTTATCGTAAATACAAGTGGTAAGCCATATTGGATTGAAACGTTGTTTTACGTAGTTGCAAAAAGTGCACACAATTTTAATCACGTTGGAGTTTGTGTGACTACGTTCAATCAACTAGGTTCAACTACATTTGTTAGCGTATGTGTGAATCCCCCTTTAGGTATTATTTTTTATTATTACCTACGAGGGCAGTCATACAGAGGTTCATATTTTTCATTTATCATCCAAAACTGTGTTCCACAGGAGATATCGCTTGTGGAAGATCAGGCGATATCTCCTAGGACAGTAGATTTTCAACAATGCCCTGTAATCAGAAAATACATGACATCACAAACGTTTTGCATCATCAGTAAAGACGTCACAATGCTATGCCGTCATAAACACAACGACATCACAATGCTATGACGTCATTAACATGATGACGCCATAATGCATGCGCAATGACATCACTTCTATAGGAGTTTTAGGGCTATGCAGTGTCTAAAGATGTACATTTGTCATGCTATTGTGATGAAAAATGATTTTGGATGATAAATAGAATCTCACCCTCGTGTCTTCTGATATCAAATATATCAACACTCGTTGAAAAAAAGTAAAATATCCTCGGCAAGCCTCGGATATTTGTTACTTTTATCAACTTGTGTTGATATATTGATATCAGAGTGAGTGAGATTCTCTATTTATCATCCAAAAGTGGCTACCACAGTAGATATCGCTTTTCTGAGATCAAGCGATATCTACAAGCGATATCTACATTGTAGATATCGCTACAATCAAATCGTCATAATCCTATTACATCATCAGTTAAATGACATCACAAGGCTTTGGCATCACTAAGAACACTAAGACAATACTATGAGGTCACAAAGTTCATGACGTAACAATGCTATGACGTCATAATGCTGATGACGTCACAATGCAATTACCTCACTGCTCAAGAAGTCTAATGGCAGTTTCGTGTTCAAATATGTTCATTCTTTTGCTAATAACTGTTGAAAAATGATTTGGATGATAAATAAAATCTCACCCTCGTGTCTTCTGATATCAAATATATCAACACTCGTTGATTTAAGTAAAAATATCCTCGGCAAGCCTCGGATATTTGTAACTTTAATCAACTCGTGTTGATATATTCGATATCAGAAGACACTTGGGTGAGATTCTCTATATGTTGCCCTAGGGCAAAATAACACTTTTTCATTATGACGTCACGTTATTAACAATGCTTTGACGTCACGGTTCACCAATGACGTCACAATCTATACGGGCCGGCGGCGGCTATTCCGCCTATGCTTAGAAGTAGGTTTTGCGTATTTTCTTTAATTTGGAGGCTTCGGTAATAAACAGAATATTATATTCGTGCCGATGACATACTATGTTTACGACATAGGTGCCTAAATATCAGTATATCCCTCGCTATCGCTCGGGAAATACTAATATTTAACCACTCGTGTCGTAAACATCGTATATCATGGACACTCTTTGTTTTGAGATTCGCGCATTGATATATGCAAATGAATAGAGCAATGACGTTGAATTAACAAAATATAATTCCTCCTTATAAATGCCTTTTATTTTAGCTACTTTGTCAGGACTCAGAACTTTTGAAATTTAAAAAATCTATGAAATACGGTGATTTTAAAAAGTAAAAACATTTTTATTGGTCTTTGGTGGGACCGACCTGACGTTCTTTCGTGAATCCGACGTCATCGAGAGGACGAGTCAATCTCACCAAGGGGCAAGAGTTGCTTCCTTTCGGCTACGTTACAATGGCAGCTTGCGCTGAAAAGCGAACATTGACTGCCGGAGAGCTAAACTAGATGATAGTTTGTGGTTTTCCCAATCCAAACTTAACAACATTAAAGGAAAGAACATCGAAAATGGATAACTGAAGTGTTTGAACATGAGACTTGGAACTGCCTTTGGTACCTGTAAGTAAAATTGTTCGGTCGGTTTCATTCAACCCGTGTTTTGGCACTACTAAGTCATGCAAATGGCTAAATATCAATACAGTGTTGTTGATATTTCTTAGATCAATGTCTATACAATATATCATTCATATTGTAATGTCTCTCTCCGTTACTAAAGGCGTTAAAGATGTTAACGCTTGTGACGTCATCGGAATTTTTTTAAGAAGTTCCGATCTTGACCTTTGAAATTTGCATCGGTATCCGTATATGACAAGTAGCCACGCCCAACGGATATCGAAAATATCCGTTGGCTTTATTATGCCGAGAACACTCGTGCCTAAATATCAGTATGTCCCTCGCTGTCGCTCGGGAAATACTAATATTTAGCCAATCGTGTCGTAAACATAGTGTGTCTTGGACACTTATATAATATCCTCTATATATTATCTATTATACTACCGTGTATTACATTGAACTACGTTGCTTTAATTTACATTAAAGAATCTTAGGTACAGTAAACTAGACTTTAGAACGTCAGCTTATGTTATTTAATCTTTTAAACTACATGTTGTAAGGTTTCATTTTAACACATTGACGTTAATTTAAGTCATTCAACATATAACTATACTCAAGTAAGTAATAATAAGCTTTAAATTCAATAAACCACACCTAACTACATGTAGGATTTAAAGTGAAAATATAATTCATTTTCCCGTTGGCAAAGAATTAACATTCCAAATTTTGGTCTTTTTGATGATACACTTAATCTACCAATGTACCTATTTTCAAAAGTGTTATTCTACGCTTTGCGACTTTAGAGTTTCAAAAGGATTTAATATATTTTCATACAGAAAACATTGTTAAATATGTTTCAGTTTCAGATAATGATTAAATGATTGTGATAGTCACACGAAAGCGAACCTTTTTTACAAAAAGATATTCCTATTTATCAACACCTTGTGCTTTCTAAAACAAAATAAACAGTATTTCGCACAGAACAATATAAAGACAATGTAATATAACATAACTGACAGGCAAAAGAAACCTAACACCTCATTTAGTTTCGATTTAACAACGATTTGAAATACATATATATGACGCATTTGATTATGGAATCATCAACATTAATCATATCTACAATATTTCATATGAATTGATCGTTGATTGTTTCATTTTTTGTTAAGATATCATTGTTTAAAGAAGACCGGGGTAAAAAATGAAATTTACACCAACATGACCCCTACCATGTTAAAAAGAGTGTAAATGAGTGGAAAACAAGGTTTGTTTTGTAATTAATTGGTAAAATATAGCTAATATATCGATGGACATTTGTTGTTTATTAAAATTAATTTTCCAAAAACAAAAAATTAAAAATTTCAATTTTCCCCCCAAAACATCAAACACGTGTAGAAGTATTCTTTGATTGATAACTAAAGGCCTGCACTGTTCTGTTTTAGCGTACGACGTCTAAAACTTAAAATATTTGTAATTGAAGATTATGTATATGATGAAAGCAACTAAAGTGTTAGGTTTCTTTTGCCTGTCAGTTTAGTATTGTTTATGATAAGTACCTAATCCTTGAACCAAAAAATAAGAATAATGAAGTATCATCAAAAGTAAAATTTATTCAATATTCCCCCAAAATAGGACCAATAAAAGTTATGAATAATATAGTATCGACACAAATTTAATTACGAACATTCACCAAAAACAGCAGCATGTAAGCAGTCAAAGCTTGCATCCAACTCAAACTTACAAAACCTTATGTGAAACTGTATTACAAAATTCCATTGCCGGTAACACAATATTTCAAGTATATTAAAGAGGGACTGAAGTGCTATATGGCAACTTTCGGGATTCATGAAATAGCGATAACAATTTCACATGGACTCAACTTTAAATTTCTGAAATCGACCTAGAAACGGCTTAATTACGACTGTATAAAGAACACCGCCTAATTAGGCCGGCGAACAGAATAAAACGCACTGAAGCGTGACTGCCTCGTGACGTGTTAGTAGGCGATGTGAAACCCCCTTGTGTGCCCTCGTTATGTAAAACAACACACGCTAACAGTACAGCTCGATGTTTAACCGTCGATTAAACACCCTAAACAACATCCAAACATCTCAAACCTTCAATAAATCGGTAGTTTATTTATTCAACTGGCAATTTGTATTGATGAAAACGTAAGACCCTGATTAAACACGAAGTTGTGCGCATAATGCTACAGCATGTAGGCCTAGATGGTCTCGCTTTGCGCAATGTTGTCATAAGACTGCCCGTGAGAACCCGGATGTATATGTAAACAATTGCTCCCGTGTGAACTGTTTTATCTTCGTGCACAGTTGTTGGTTGTTATTGAATATTACTTTAGTAGCACAGCAGAAAGGATGTAATTATACAATACTATTTTATTTTTACATTTAAACCAATTTTTTAGAATTGCCTTTGACTTCATTTTGTAACAGGAAAAAAAATATATACGTTTTTCTTAGTTATTTCATTTAGTGATGGACAAGTTACAATTCTCAATGAAAGACATGTATTGGATGATCACTGATGTCTTGTTTAAAACATTATTTTAATAGGGCATTTCACTGAAAATCTTAATGTTTTCACTCTTGTACCTAGAGGTGATATTTTCCACAACAATAGCCGATACATGGCCAAACAGAATGAAGATTTATTAAATGAACCTTATCCAAAATAATTATCAGATAGAGCAAAAACGATATTCCTAATTTCAGGTTAATAGGTTATAATTTACCAATCGGAGAAAAAAGGGATGTTAAGGAATACAATTGCTATTTGATGTTACCTAATTAGCTGATGTCATAAAATAGCCAGGTGTTGATGATTGTGCATTATATAACCTACCTGCTATAGTCATCATTTGATATCATCTAATTAGGAAACAGACAGGAAATACGATAGACAGTAAAGTAATTGTGTAATAAGTGAGTATCTGATCTAAAGAAAGTAAGTAACACCTGCAGACCAATGTCATTGTTTATTCAACCTTTTTACACAACGTTCAAATCTAAATGTGAGCATTGTATATTCGGATTATTACCATAAATCAGCCCAATACTTTGTGCTTTGTTTTATATTTTACTAATCTCCCTTTTCTCTGCATGCCAAACTGTTCATTCAGTGAAAATGCGAGCTCGAAGCAGAAAATCGGTGTAGAAGTCGGAACACGTGAGTTCGATGTAGATTGTCACATTGCTCTGTTTGACCTAACACAGCGGGTCAATTTGGCGTGAAACCATCAATATGATGGGAATTTGTCTAAGGAGACTTCATCAGGAGATATTCTAGGACAGTTGACGGCAACACAATGATATAGCATACTGTTAATCGCTTTGAAAAGGCAGAACTGCGGATTTCGCCTATCATTTTCCTTATAAGCAGACGAACGCTTCGCCTACTGCCACGTCACTTCCGGTATCCCCTGCCCGTGGCCTCTCAGCCTTGTTTTGGTTTGTCGCTGGACGGCGACAAGCAGACGCCTTGTTACGCAATGTTTACTTAGCTGTAGCTTCATTGAGAAACTGTGTATCGTTGCTGTTTTGGCCTAATATTTATGTTATATAGTTATTTGACCAATATCTTTTGAAAAATATATTTAAAAAAGGTTATGCAGCCCTTCTTTAAGTATACAAATAATGTTTTGAATAATGAACTAGTTATCTTATAATCAAGAATTTATAAAAAAAAGTTGGAGAAATGTCCTTAAATCATCTTCCAAAAACCATAGCTGAAATGAAAGCATTTTTCGCTCTATTTACCAGGACAAACTAACACTATAAAACTATATAAGAAAACAAAAAACAAACAATTTAATTACGTAGCATTTGCAATATAAGCAACAATAGTCGACTAAAGGGTTCATGCAACCTTCACTTGCCACCTTTGCTTTCCTTAAATGTACACACAGTCAAACCCCATCTTTTCACAAAAATTTATAAGCATTGATATGTTTTCTAAAGACTAATCGCGAAATCTGCGGAAAACATGTATATTAATTAATCACAGCACAAACCAAAGAAAATCACTATTTACTGGATTAAAATTCTTATCAACACAATATATATATCACCTTTTTATAAATAAATAATTTGCGTTGGTTATAAACATCTAAAACTAAACGGAAACGAGAAATAAAAATAGAGCTATTTGTTCTATAGCTTATCAGGCTTCATTTTCAATTTTGCTGTGGGGTATGGCAAATGTGGTGACAAATCTTAGAATTAAGTATATATGCGATGTAAATTCAGATACCTGTAATCAGTACAGAAAGGGAAACAGCTCAAGTATTCAATTGATAATGTATGGTATAGGATCAAAAGGTTCACCAAGCCCTAGGATCACCAATTTGTAAATTATAATCCTCGATAACACAAGATTCAAGCTTTCTAGGCCTTTTGCTTGCAAATGAAATCGGGTTTTAAGGGCGTGGCATTAGTGGCCCCGATAATCCTCATTAATGTATTTCGTAAATAATTGTTTATCATATAAAAACATATAACTTTAATAACGTCGATGTTTCAAGCATAATATTTAATTTTCCAAACGATGTAATTCTGCTTTTGCATGTATGTGGAAAGTATACTATTAGGATATACACTTACTCTAGGCCTATCTATGAATAGATAAATAAAAGTACTGAGGGTACAGAAGCTCACCTTAAAATGAATGATGTGGTAATATGGTTTAATTGTGTAACCATCTTTTATATGATAATTGATTATGGCTGCCATCATGATTTTTTTATCTTTTAAAATGCTATTCTTCTGTTGGAAACCACTAGAGTTTGAACAAACATTAATACAAGAATGATATAATCATGATTTGTTAACAAGCAGTAGGTTTTTGTATAACATTTTTGTATATCTATGGCTAAATTGGTGACCATCTTGGACTTTTTAATCTTCAAAATGCTACTTTTATGTGGGCATCTGTATTAATTTCATTATGATATCTTGATTGGTTTAGGAGTATTCATTTAGTCACACTCTCAACTTCCAAAGAACTAAAAAGATGATGCACATAAACATTTGGAATATATCCCTCTGACACAAATCACAAATTCAGCTAGTGATAGGTCCAATTGCCAAAGTAAACTGTCCAGGTCAATGTCTCATGTAATTTTAACAAGATTTCTGAATATCTTAAATCTTGACCTCTGATAGCTTATGTAACTTATCCTCTTATGTAAGTTACTGTTATTCCATATAGTGAGTGTCCTGCCCTCATTTCAATATGTAAAACAGATAGTCTTTAGAGGAGAGTTGCCGGAGAGGGGCTGGAAGGATAGATTGGGGAAAGGGGGGGGGAGGGTATAGAAGGAATGTGGGATAGGTTTGCAATGGAAGGACAGGAGAAAAAGGGGAGGAGGGAAAGGGGGGATAGAAGGGGTGAGGGTAGAAGAGAGGTTTGCAATGGAAATAATCTGGAGGTCAACTCAGTAATATGTTTATTGAAGTATCTTAACAAACAGAGAGAATTGGTGAGAAAGACTTTGTAAAAAAAGAATTGTTCAGACAGCTGTTCAATTAGTTTTGAAGATGAATATTAAATGATATCTTTTATTAGCATGACAAACAAAATAAAAGATAATTTGTTATTCATTAACCAAAATTTTCAATTTGGAATAAATTAATTGCATGGCAACAATGGACTAAAAAACCAAACAGTTAGTGTTGGGAGTGAACAAATTTAATCATTTTAAATGCTTTTGAAAAGGATTTGTTTGAATTGAATGATCATTATAATTATCTAGATAATCATTGTTCAGACCGTAATCAGATATAGATGATTATAAAATGTATACTGTATTTATCTCTCACTGGCTATGTTATTTGCCATATATATGAAGTGTCAGGAATTATGTAAAACGGAAAAGATTTATTAAAACAGTCATGCTTCAGGCTGTTTGCAGATAAAGATGATTCATACAGGTTTTTTTAACTGTATTTATAGTGTTGATAAATATTACAACAAGTGTATCAATACAAATATAATGACATTGATTTGATTGATCAGGAAATGTATTCTTTTCAATTAATTTCATGAAATCTAATTGAAAATTCAATATAATTGACATATTGACCATCTTGGATTCTTGATAATAAAATAAATGCATCTTTGTCAGGAATCACTATATAAAAAAATACTCACTTTTCAGAATGATATCTTAATTGATTTAGTAGGAGTAGTACTTGGCCTGAAATCTAATTGAAAAATAATGACTTCTATGATGACATGTTGTTCCCAGAACCCCTTCAGCATGATACAATTATCATTTATTTTTACAGGTATTTATAAAACACATGGTATTGGAACTGGAACCTGATACAAAATACCTCTATCATTAACTTATCATGTAGATTACTGAACATAAAAGCAGATTCTTGACTTGTTTAAATTGTTATTTGTAAAAAGTATAACTATTAATAGAATACAAGTATACTTTTCATAAAGACAATTTATATACTTTCCATAAAGTCCATTATGTTCTATTAATCAATTAGGTCAGGATTACTATGCAATATACAAGCAGGCAGGGCTGCTAGCCCCAGATCCTTAAGGAGAGTGTAGCAATTTGTGTATTTGGCTTTGTGTACATATATTTGGAGAAGCATCCTAGTGTGCTGAGCATGTAAACCTGAACTCTGGCTAAGCCCTTATGTGTGGTATTAATAGACTTGACGGGAGAGAACATGAATTGTTGTGAAAAATATATATAATTTCACAAAATATAGTTAGCTTATGTCCTAAATTGATTTTGTGTCAAGAAGAACTGCTGTTAGATATAGAAAAGGTACAAATATGAGTAAAACACGGGAACTGGAACCTGATGCAAAATAACTCTTTCCACATCAACTTATCATGAAGATTGCTAAACACAAAACAAGTGACAAGTTTTGTGTAAGTTGTTATTCTTAGAAAGAACATATCGCTGTCATGAGAATACAAGTCTAATTTCCATAACTCTTATTGCATACACATGGCCATATAGCATAATGCTCAACCATATCAATTGGGTCAGGTTGATTATGCAACAGACTAGCAGCTGACACTATGATGCTAGCAGCCTGTATTGGGATGTGTATTAGACAGCATAGTGGACTCAACAGAAATATCTGAACTCTGGTTGACCCCTTATGTGTGGTATTTAAAGGAATATAAGGGAGATACCATTGTTCAAAATCTAACATGATGTTTAATGTCATTGGGTTTTTGCAGCTAGTTGCCATAAATATTTTAAACAAATTAATTAATTATGTTTGTCTTTCATCTTAATGTTTTAGAAACACTTAAAATATAGAACAAATTGCATGACAATCTTAAATATTCTATATTCAAGATAAAATTATGATTAGTAAGTTCAAATAAGAGAATTTATATAGTGCGAGTGATCACTTGATGAAAACTTAAAATTTAGTAATAATGATGTGTCATCTGCAGCTGAAAAGTCAATATGCATGCTATCGCGGCCATCTTGGATTCTCAAAACTGAAACGTCTACCTTTGTGGGAGGAATCACTATAGATATAACATACTACAATATGAAAATGATATCTAGATTGGTTTAGGAGAAGTAGTCATTTTCATGAAATCTCATTGAAAATTAAATATGGCTGCTATCGCGGCCATCTTGGATTCTCAAAACTGAAACGTCTACCGTTCCGAGGGGAATCAGCATGGGTATAACATACTACAATTTCAGAATGATATCTAGATTGGTTTAGAAAGAGTAGTCTTTTCATGAAATCTAATTGAAAATTCAATATGGCTGCCATAGCGGCCATCTTGGATTCTCAAAACTGAAACGCCTACCTTTCTGTGAGGAATCACCATGGGTATAACATACTACAATTTCAGAATGATATCTGCATTCGTTTAGGAGGAGTAGCCTTTTTCGTGAAATCTAATTAAAAATTCAATATGGCTGCCATAGCGGCCATCTTGGATTCTCAAAACTGAAACGCTTACCTTTCTGTGAGAAATCACCATGGGTATAACATAATAAAATTTCAGAATGATATCTGGATTCGTTTAGGAGGAGTTGTCTTTTTCCTGAAATCTATATGAAAATTCAATATGGCTGCCATGGCGGCCATCTTGGATTCTTAAAACTGAAACGTCTACCTTTCTGTGGGGAATCACCATGGGTATAACATACTACAATTTCAGAATGATATCTGGATTCGTTTAGGAGGAGTAGTCTTTTTCCTGAAAGTTTACGGACGGACGGACGGACGGACAGACGGACGGACAGACGGACGGACGGACGGACGGACAGACAGACGGACGACGGACGAAGCGCCATGACATAAGCTCACATTTACTTTGTAAAGGTGAGCTAAAAATGGTTAAAAATATGTGGCTTAACAAGAGAAAGAATCCTTTAAAAAGTCATGTTGTAAGCAGTATTATATTTCTTGCTTTCTTTTTAATTGGATTTGAATATTTTTGATCATATCTCTAACTGAGATAGGTTTTCTGCATAATATACGTAAAGAACCCTGTTAAGATTTAAATGCTTCTGTCTGCCATTAACATTGTCAATACCGAATTAGTTACATGTAAATTGCTTGAAACCTGGCCAAAAATAATCACTTTATTTGACCTTATGTTGTCTTATTGAAGTTTTTTAATTAATGGTGATAAAATCAATAAGGCCATATATGTGACGGTTCATGTTAATGTTCTCAACATTCAATATCAATAAGTTAAAGATATATATATTTTATACCTCATTAAATGAAATATTAAAATTATATTTTTATGAGCTTTTGAATGAAAGAAAATAGACGTTTACGCGTCCAACTCAAAGTGGCTCGGCTTTACCGAGTATGCCCATGGAAAAAGTGTGCGTGCCGTGCGTGTCGTGCGTGTCGTGCGTGTAATACAATTGTATTACCGTAATCTCTTTCACGTGTTGTAAATTGTACCGCACCGAGGAAAGTGAGCGAAAACATTATGTCTGCCCGTGTCTCACAAAGTGAGGACAACAGCCAGCCGATTTCAAATATAACCTAACACAAACTTCTTAAAAATAATGTGATACTTTTAGCTGGTGCATCCTTATTCACCTAATAATATATGCTTCTTAAAAAAAATCGATGACAAAGAACTATTGTCATCAAGAATTTAATCGTGCACATGTTTAATCCCGACAGCGAAGGGATAACTCTTCCTGGAATTGAAAAATTATCTCCCTTAACATTCCGCTCACTATTGTGCCGTTCAGGATAAAGTTGCTCAATATTGAGCGCTCAAGTAGCGCTCAATGAGCGCTCAATTTTGAGCAACCAACCTGAACAGACCTCTGATGTTTTAGAATATTTGTATCGTTATTCTTTTCTTAAATATTTCAGTTATGACTCATGCAACTTATTTCAGTTATGACAAATGCATCTTTTGATTATTTTCCATGATACTGGATATTTTAAAGAGTTTTCTTACAACCTCCGTTTTTGTCGTCTATTGATGAAAATTATTTTTAAGGACTTGAACCAAGTCTGTTATCGTCGATGTATGCTTTGTTGTACCAGATGTACCATTGGTATATTAACGATTCGCATAGAGCAGATTATCCTAAAGGCTGCGATGGTAAGTAGGCCTAACGCTGTCACAATGTTGAAGAATTAAATGTCACGTATATTTCTAAATTAATTGTGATTCATATGTAATAATATTTTTATGATAATACGTTGTCCATTTAAACTTCAAATATAGAGTAATTACTATTTTAACAGAATAGTCTTTCAAGCAAATTATCATAAATTAAAGACCATTTGATATCGGGAAACGCACCATATAACGATAATGGTTGATAATTTAACCTGGTTTTTGTGCATTTTTATATTTTATATTAAGTAGAAAGTTAATTCTCTAATATGAGTATTTTTTTCAGTAAGTGTTAACTTCCCTTATCAATATCATTGATTATTAACGTTTTTCCGAATCAACTATAACAAATAACTTCCATTTCAAATCATGTTCAACGTAAACCCGTAGTATAACTCCTTCTTGGTGCTTGAATCTGTGTAACTTGGTGGCAGTATTGCTTATCAGACACCATCAGTAATCGATAGGTTATCTAGATATTATCGTTGTGTATAAGGTATATCGAATTTAGGAAACATGTTATTTGAAACTTCAAACACGGATCAAAGTGAAATCGTATATAGAAATTATGTTCTTGATACTTCAAACACGGATTATAGGTGAAATAGAAAACATATACGATATAGGTAACACAAGCAATGTTTTGTAACCAAGGAGAAGTATGTATGTTTGTATATCCCAGTTGTGGTAGTTTATTTTCATCGTGACAATAGTAAGCATGTTTTCGACAGGAACCAAAATACATAAGGTAAAAAAGCAATTTGTGTGTACTAACTGAGTGACAGGCAGGCAACACATTAAAGTAAGTGACCAAATAGCATCATTCTTCCGCAAAATGTCAAGTATTGCATATTGAATATATGAAACCGCTACACACGAGTGGAAATATCTACAAACCAAGAATCGCACACAATGTTATACATCATGCGGAAAACATGCAGGAACGATTAGCTGTTTCTGTAATGGTCATGACATACTTTTACATAGATCGCCATTCTTTTAGTTTAATTTCATGTATTTCATCTGTTTTTCAAAACATTTCAATCCCTGATTATGACTTAAGTTGATCAAATCAAACAACATCATCAACCCTAACATATATACTTTCAGGCAGCATGTGCTGAACGGATCACACTTTTGTTACAAATGGATGTCTTTGATTATGTTAGTACAACATTTTACACGATGCTTTATATGTTACCAATATATAAACAAAGCATTTATGACATGCTGATCATGTTCATTATTCTTCGGGGAAATAATGAGGTGATAAAAGCTGCTCAACACAACGTTATTTTTCTAGTTGTGAAAAACGCTCCTACTAAAAAACATTCGAAAAAGTGTAATTGAAGTGAGAACGATTGTAACAGTTCTCATTCTACAATTTATAAGTATGTCATGGTCAAATACTTTTCGTGACATTCATATTTTTCCAAATAATGGTAGACCAACAATGGCAAACGTTGTGTTATGGGGTAAGAAACGATACAACGCACAGAGCCAATAGTCTTCTATTTCCTTGACAGCATTGTGCTATATGAGCAATGGAGTAAGTAATTATAGAGGCGGCGAGCCTTGACGCCAGCGAGGCTAGGTCGAACACATACTTTCGTCACTCATAATTATTACTCAACAGTAAATTCACCCTAGTCCTTAGACTAACACTATTTTTTTTCAATATTAAAAGTATTTTTAAACAGTTCATGTATTACAACAAAAGGAGCCCAGAACATGCTTTAACTTTTGAGCAGAGCAATCTAGACTTGCTATACTTTTCTTGATTGGGTTGGTCGTGAATAGTATATATTTGCTCTGGATGACAGACTACCTAGTCATAAACATAACCTTTTGAAAAGCAAGTCTAGATTTTAATCAAAAAGTTTATCATCTAATGGATATAATTCTTAAAATGAGTTTTCGGAGACTTCGTGTTAGTCTAGCGAACCCACAACAGATACTGTCTATACACGCTGTCAGTGTGTAATAGATCGCATACACCAGTTTCTTGAGGTCGGCTTCGAGTTGGATAATGCTGAATTTGTTTGATATCGTGTGAATTAGGGATATGGATACTGTAGATGACCACCTGCCTGGTCAAGAAGTCTGTTTATAGAGGTAAGATCATAAAAAGATAGGTGAGGCTTTACAACCTTCTAGGAAAGACCTCGTTATATTGAGGCTAGTCGCATTTCCTCCGCAGCCGCTAGAGGTCTGAGGAATACTAGTTTCAGTGTTGTATCATACCGTAGACCATTCTCTCTTCCCAGAGCGATTTACCTTAGACTAACATTAAGTCTCAGAAGAATTTTTTCAATATTGACAATATTTTTAAACAATTCATGTATTATGACCAAAGGGAGCCAAGAAGAGATGCTTTAACTAAAGCTGAGTGATCTAGACTTGCTATACTGCAGTAGATTTGGAAGGTCGTCAAGTGGATATTTTTGCTTTATGGTCTGGATGACAGACTAGATTTACTCTGCATCCTCTGTCGGGAGAAAATGGACATCAAACTTAGATTATGGTATGAGGTGTTGTATCATAGCATTGCAAATGTGATCTCAAATCCAACGTATTTTGTTACTTGAGGATCTGTGGGGAAAGAATGAACAAAAGGTTAAGATTGAAGATACCTTTAACGTTGTGAAAGGGATACACACGAATGAGTCGCGTGTTTTAATAAGATAATGTCATCCTAGAGAAAGGGTGCATTGTAGAAAGTGAGATCTATGATGATTTAAGGTTGAAGAAGGTATGTCCACCTGCGTTGTTGAATGAAAGATTTCTTCCAAAGAGAAGTTATAGTGGAAATAATAGTGTCTGTGTTTCGTTTTTTTTCAAGGACGTAAATAGATTTATTTACGTCCTTGGTTTTTTTATACAATCCCTGCTTTTAGTAATAAATTGCTGCAACCACATTTATTTCCTGTCAATGTTTCACTATATAAATGTTAACTGCAACACTGTCGTTAAGAGAATATTCGAATAACATGAAAGAATGTAACACGTTTTAAAACTGTTTAATTACAAGAATGGCGTCACTAGAGTTGCTCTGATCGGGCAGACATGTCATTTTTCATGTTATTGGTCGCTTGATTTTCATCGTCTTAACTGAGGCGCCACCTCCGTAGTCTGTCATCCTGACCCTAAAGCAAAATATTCAATTGACGACAAACATAGTCTAGAAAATTATAGCAAGTCTAGATGCCTTAGCTCAGAAATCAAGGCATTGCTTGGGCTCCTTGTTGTTTTACTATTTGTAATTTTAGTAAAATGTTGTTGATAATGGAAAAACTTATTTCTGAAACTAAATGTTAGTCTATAGCTTTGCTTGGGCTCCTTGTTGTTTTACTATTTGTAATTTTAGTAAAATGTTGTTGATAATGGAAAAACTTATTTCTGAGACTAAATGTTAGTCTACCACCTCCGCTATATGGCATTTAACAAACTGTCTGCATAAGCAGAAGCATATGCCTGCAACCACATGTCACTTGATATGTCAAACCTGATATTCCTTCAGGCACATTGTCAAAGATATCAAGATGTCAGAGATAATAAAGGAAAAATTACATACAATACATGTGCAAGTGAATTTCAGCAGTAGGATGAAATATTAAATATGGTAACAGGGACGTGTATTTTCGAAACAAATTAAACAAACAGCTGAAAAGAGGTGTGCTTAAATAATTGATAATAGAGGTTTTATATGTCATTTTAAAGAGAGAAAAAACAACAAAACGGCATATTTCTTATACTGATGTTTTAACATATATAAACTCCATTTATCTCAGTAACTCGTTATTTAAAAAAACGTTTCTAATAAGAGCTAAACAATTAAGATGTTTAGCAAATGTATCGATAATGCAACTCCCTATTGATTTTAAGACTTGTTACAATAGCTATAATACCGATAACACTTTTTGTATTATTACACGTGTCTCGTCAACACAGTTATGGTGTGAGATTGTTTATCCATTCAACATCCATTTGTGTTTACGGTACCATTGTAGGGGAATGTTGTGGCATAAAAATTGTTAAGTAAAACGATATTTCTTCAAAACATGAAATTACTATACACTGCAACATTTGCTCTGATGTTGAAACATAGAACAAAATATTACTGACACAATATGCACATAAATTCCACAGTTGTATTGTAATAACTCAGTCAGTTAGCACGAATTCATCCAGCGATTCTCTTGGAAGAGTGACCAAGAGACAATGTAGCAGCAGGTGTTTTATAAGAACTCACGTTTCATTAGACATGGTATTACTGACACAATATGTAAGGACAATATTTATGGGTAAATATCCATAAATATTGTCCGTATTTGACTTTCAACTTCTAAAATGCCATTCAAAGAAGTGCCACAATATGCACATAAATCCAATCTTTGTACTGTAATAACTCAATAAGTTTTAAAATATGCATCCAGTGATTCTCTTGGAAGAGTGACCAAGAGACAATATATTTTAACAGCAGATGTTTTATAAGAACATACGTTTCATATGTGACAGGATGAGATCGATTCCTACTGGCTTTTGCAAACGGGATATATCTTTAGCCGAATCGCTGGAGTGTCTGCCTCTCAGCCCGGAGGTCCCGGGTTCGAATCCTGCTGGTTGTGATACCACAATCTCTTCTGTTACACTTGGTGCCAAACATGGGACCCGGGGCAACTCCCTTGAGATCACTACACCCTGAGTATGTCGAACCGAGGTGCTTGATAACTCCAAATGGCTTGACTCGAGGACCTACTTGCACTTGAGGCATGGGTATTGCTCAAATACTATGTTATATATGGCATATGAGCCCTGCCCATGCATCAAGTGCTTGTGCTTTGAGGAGGGGTCTCACCCTGTCACAATATGCACAGAAATCAATCATTGTACTGTAGTCACTCATCAAGTGCTCCTCTTGAAAGAGTGATCAAGAAACATTACTTTAGGACTTACTAAGGAGCGGATGTTGAATATTCATTGAAAACATAATTATGACGTGTCTAAATCAGACCTCAGCATGCAAGCGATCTTAAAAGAGGTAGATCGCATTTCGAACACTTGTGATTACAACTTATATAGTGTCTGACATTCAATTTGATCAAAATGGATTTATCTATCTGAAAGTATAATTAACTGGTTTGAAACATAGGTTTCATTTTAGACATATCTAAAATAAAAAAGACTTCATTCTTAGGAGGAAAACCAGTTCACATTAAAGCAATATCTCACATCTTCAGTTCAAGCATTCTGTTTCAATGGAATCTCTCGAATGGAATTCTGTTTTAATCGAATTATCTCTACAGTGATCTTTTAAATATACATTTTTCTTTGAAACATAAGCATATTTGACTATACATATAGAATCTTCAGGAAGTGATTAAAGTGTAACTTGATCTCTGCCACGCCCTTGGTATCATAAAAAAGAATACATTTACATTGTGAAGTTACTTCTGTACAACCATTAAGATCCCAAATAAACATTGTGCGTTTAAATGTTATAGCCTATTGAATCGTCATACAAATACTTTGAATTCAGATCGTGTCAACTATTGCTTTAAATAGGTTACCAATATGTTATGCATGCTTCACATAGTGAAAAGAGTAAATGTGCATACATACGTAATGTAAGAAACTATTTCATGGGCGTATCCCTAATTGCGGTCGGTTGAATAAATAAAAATCGCACAGTTTGACTGTGTCGATTTCCTGGTTGAAAGGCGATGAAGTTATCAAATACTAATATAATTTCAATAACTGTCCATAAAAGATTTACGCAAGAGGTTTGGGCACTGGCTTCCAGTGTAACGGAACAAACATATGAGAATGACATATACATGTAGAGGTGAAATATAAACGGTAGGCAAGTTTCATGGTTTGTTTTATCGTATGTGACTTTACAACATTATCGGTTTTTATGCATCAATCGATACCTCTGTCGTAAGCTTAAGCATCTTAAACTTACAATCAGATTGCTATATGTAAAAATTAAAACGAAATGTGTTCTACCTATTCCTCTAAAGTTTTTCTTTTACTCAGTTCCGGGGGTTTACCTAAATGAATATATTAAAACAATTTTAAGTAACGATTTGAAAGATGCTAAACATTCAGTCTAAGTAAACCTAGATTCAACAATACCCCTTTCACTCCGATATTGAGTCTAGCAAATTGTAGTAGCAGGTCGCGTCAGCCTATGGCCCTCCAACGTTTTATGTGCGAATACAGACTATTGCGGCTGGAAAGACGATCCCCGATAGGTCAATTCGATAGATTGACTGACGCGACCCATTATTGAACCTTGCTAGACTCAATATCGGATTGAATCGGGTATTATTGAAGCTAGGTTTACTTAGACAGGCTGAAATTACCCTTTTAATGCCCCTGTTCCATGTTTATCTTGTTTTAATGGTGTAAGATTTATTAATAGTTCTATTAATATTCATTAGTATATCTAACAATTCATTAGTATTTCTATATTTACAGAGAGGGATATTTTCCATGGAAAAGAAGAAAGCTGTGTGTCTAGCATCCCTGGTTCTACAAACAACATGCTTAGTCCTTACCATTCGCTACTCTCGCATTGCGCATGTCAGTGGACCCCGGTATCTGACGTCAACAGCAGTCATCCTATCAGAGGTCATCAAGCTGCTCATTTGCATATTTATGACCTTCCTTATGGGTGATAGGTAAGTTGTAATAGCGGTTCAGTATGAATAATTAGATACACCACGATTGAAAGAAGCAAATCGTTATATTACTCTGTTGAAAATATGGTTCAATTACTTTAAAGGGTCATGTAGCCTATGTTTGCGACGAATGTCACCTCACTTATATAGATCCTAACGTTGTCTTCTTTTTTTTTGTCGCCCTGAATCCTGATGGCATATAAATGCAAGATGAAGTACGATTCTTTTTAGAACAGACCTAAATCTATTCTCTCGATGAGCTTTGGTTAAATCCTTTTCTCCTAAACTTCGTATTACTTTGAAAATAAAGTTAAATTATTATAGTGTATTTAATCAAATCTCATGTTACTGTAAACTTTTAAGGGAACGTAATATGCGCACACTGTCTCATATGCAACGTTCTGATTGATTTAACACTGAAGTGGTGAGGACAACGCACCTGCTATGGATAATTGTATTCTTGCCTAATCTCTCTTGTCTGACTGGTATTTTCTAATTCTCTGAAAAGATATCTATTTTGACAGCTTCATCAATTTGATTTGATACATGACAATTAGATGAACCGACCTTGTAAGAAGGATTGTTCGTTAAGATGAATCCAGCTCCTTCGCCACAGTATAAGTTGAACCTCTTCTAAAACCGTGCTATTGATTTTACCGTGGAGCATAACACTCTTATTTCAATGACTTTACATAGACAAAAAAACTTTATTTAGGCATCATTTTTTATTTCTGAACTTAGTCAATGAGGATTTGTCCAAAGATCGTCCGAGTGATCCCCCCTATCTACCTCCATAACTTTGAAATGCCATCTATGTGTATATATTTATACATATTTGTATATATTACTGTAACATATGTGTATACGATACAATGTCTACACCTTATATTGTATTGGAAATCGTTACATATTTGTACCTTTGAATGTCATCTTGATGTATGTCTTTATGTATATAATAATGAACTTAATGCTCATGTACCACTGTTGGTGGATATTGAGAAATAAAAACCTTGAAACCTAACTACATTTTACCCATTCTCCCCAGGTCTCTGTTGACCTCGAGTCTAGGGGAGCAGATGCGCGAGACTGTCCGTCTGTCCGTTCCGTCCGGTTTGTACACGCTCCAGAACAACCTTCAGTTTGTAGCTGTATCCAATCTGGATGCTGCTACATTTCAGGTGAGTTCTGTCATGTGTCATTGTGTGTCGGATTATTCTACAGTGTGTCGAGACTATTTTGCAAATCGTCCTTTGGGAGTGTGGTTGATGTCACTAAGAATAACTGAAGGTTTTTATATAAGTGGAATTGAATAGTAGACTGTTTCTTGCGTAGAATTAGATATGTTTTTTTTTACACTTGGAAGAGTAATCAAACTTAAACTATCGTCTCTTAAGTATATGCGAATTGGATTCACACATATTACCGATTATCACCCGTAAAAATAAATCATATAATGATAAGCGTTTCTTTCTTTTCATGTACATTTTTACCATTTTTCTTGATCACCTTCATCACCAAACTTGGTATACTGTCTCTCCATATAATGTAGATGTGCCTTTTTTAAATTTAATTTTTTTATTTCCATGGCAACAATTTGGACTTAGTCTTTTTCAAGGGTTTCAGCATCAAATCATTTAGAATTTTGAATATTTAGTTAGCTACAATTGTGGAGTTGATAGGTTATTTATTCAAGTTGAATTATACAGAGAACATTAATGGTGCTTTATGATATATAGTATTGTTTAGAGGTTTGAAGCATTTGAGGAAGGGGGAGACATCTGTTTTTACGGATAAAAACACTTTCTACTGAGTTTGATAATTTTATATTTTAAATATTTCACTGACAATTGTAAGTTAATGTTAAATGTATTAATTTGACAGTGTAAAAATCACATTACACAAGCCAATCATCCATAGTCAGAGCACAAAGTATGGAGATTCATATAAAATCCATTGGCGGCCATTTTGTGTGAACACCTTTAATTCATTTTGTGTAAGAAAAAGGGATCGCATGGCTAAACTTTATGTTTCTTGATTGAATTAGAACTGTTTCATTTAGTTTAAATACATTGTCTTTCAATTGGAACCATTCATTTTCATTTTCCTGACATCACCTTATATTCCCCATAAAAACGTGCTACTTATATATATATATATAGAATAAATTCCTATAAAGTACTACTAGGTATCCTAAGACAAATACATATCCTAGGTGATCTCAACATGAACTCGTTTTTCAAATTATTTGATGTAAAGATAAGCAAATCCTTTTGTATGGGGCAGAAACTTTGGGATTGAATGCATTTGTTAACTTAGAAATGGTACACCTATATGCATGTAAACAATTCTTGGGTGTTAAACAGAACACTCCAAGCGTCATGATATATGGAGAATGTGGCAGGTTTCCCTTATATATTCATTCTTTAAATTTTTATATTTGATGTTCAACTCTTTGCCCCATTGCCTCTGCAGGTGACGTACCAACTGAAGATTCTAACGACCGCCATGTTCTCGGTGATGTTTCTCAAGAGAAACCTGGGTCATTTTCAATGGGCAGCATTGATACTGCTGACACTGGGTGTGGCCTTAGTCCAGGTTGGTATTCGGGGGTCCATACAGGAGTTTCTTTCGTTTGGATGATCGTGTGAATTATATTACATTGTTTGTATACTTTTATCACGAATGAGAAATACGACCCTCATCGTAAATAGGTCTTTATTTGGAACCATATTTTGGAATGCCAAAGGTATGAAGGGTATCCACCAAAAGAATGTTTTTCAAATATTGAAAATGGACCTTCTATTCTACATGACTATAGCGATAAAGCGTCTGAATGTCTTCAAATTTCAATTATCTTCTAACATTAAATAAAGGAACTTGAGTTCATAAAATGGTAAAACAATTATGCTTGTCAAAATTACTCTCATCAACGTTCGGTTGATTGAATATCAGAAACATTCATCATGGAATTCACGATGTATCATCGAAAAATATGTTTCAACGTCTGTAAACACTACCAGACAATTATATCTTAAACACATTCTTTCTTTAGATTCCTGCCACACGGAGTTGCCATGGAGACGAATGTTATGTTGCCAATGACAACAGTCGAGCCTCCTCGTTGGCCGGATTATCTGCTGTCATAGTGATGTGTCTGAGCAGTGGATTTGCAGGAGTCTATTTTGAGAAGGTGTTGAAATCTACACAACAGTCCGTGTGGGTCAGGAATGTTCAGATGGGTAATAAACCGTCCATAAACCTTGCTTTGTCATAAAATTTATTCTTATTAGAATAATAATAAACTTGAGCTGTATTACTTAAATTAGGTTGATTGCACAAGAGTCCATCAATGTTATAGTTCTGTTTTCAAGGAAAAACTAAAGATCTACTGGCCCAGATTAGTTATTATCATTTCCCCAACGCTTTTGCTTCTTATTTTCAAACTCATTGTCTAAATGATTAAGACAATTCTCACAGATCAGACAGAACAGATGATATGTTATCACAAATGTGAACTACGAGGATGATATCGTTTATGTTAAAACAATAAACGCAGGCAGGAGAAATGTAGAGTGTCAGGTTACTAATATGAGTAAAAATGTTTAAGATTAAAATAGTGCATGTTAAGATTAAGATCACATCTATGTCCAGAGGAAGTATATAAAATCTATAGACAAAATTTACTACCCACCAATCAACTGATTTTATTTATGTATTACAGCTCTGTCTGGTATTGTCTTTGGAATCCTGTGTTCTGTTTTCACTGACTGGGAGGACATTCTTGAGGGCGGTTTCTTCCAAGGATATAACGTCATCATCTGGACAATTGTCCTGCAACAGGTAATAGGACCAATATCTGTCCTCAATGGTTTCTGAATTAATTAGTCAAAGAGGTATAATTACAGAAACAATATCTTGTCACAGGGGTTCCTGATTTGGTAAGTGGTGGACCAAGGACCAACATCAAATATACATGTATTTCCTTTATCTGAATTTTAATGTAACTTTCTTTTCTTTAAATCAATAAAAATGCATAGTGCATAATTGTACTTATCCTACCTCATGTAAGAATCTCGATCTCTGATTGGTTCACGTGACCCTTAACAAATTCCCATATACACCTTCACCGAGGGAGAATAAATCCCTTATACCCCGCGAGTAAAGCGTGCTTCCACGTCAATCATTCAAAGTCACGTGATAAGGTCATAGGTCAACCAGTATGCCGTGACTCGGTCCTTTGTTGTTGTTTTGAAATAAAGGTTTTGTTCACTTCTGATTGTGTTTTTAACAATAGTTTTAGACATTCGGTAAGATAAATTCGTTATCACATTGCATAGCGGGTTACATCGGTATTTATTATTCCCTTGAAAGGTTTTATGCAACTCGCGTTCCGCTCGTTGCATAAAACCTTTCGCGGGAATAATAAATACCGATGTAACCCGCTATGCAATGTGATAACTTATATTGTATGTCCTACAATTCCCTGGTTGCCTTTAGGAATTGTCTGGTATCACTGCAAGTTTTGTTAGTTTGTTAGTAACAAATTGTTACAAATAACTGTTAATTGCATGTAGATACTTATCAGTCCTCACATCCAGGCACTGCCAATATTGATAAGAGTCATCAATTTGGCTGAGTACTGAAAGGTGATAAGAGGCAAATCCTGAGAAAGCAGTCATGAGATCGTGGAAGCTTCACTGATAGAACCAGTGGCCTTATAAAAAAAACCTGACTATGCCATTTGTTATATATGAAACTAGGCTATACCCTTCTCTAACTGATATTTATTAAACAAAACTATACCATTTTCTATCTTATATTTATGAAACAAGACTACACCATTCTTTGACTTATATTTATGAAACAAGACTATATCATTCTCTGACTTATATTTATAAAACAAGACTATACCATTCTCTGACATGTATCTATAAAACAAGACTATACCATTCTCTGACTTATGTTTATGAAACAAGACTATACCATTCTCTGACATATATATATGAAACTGGACTAAACCATTCTCTGACTTATGTTTATGAAACAAGACTATACCATTTTCTGACTTATATTTATGAAACAAGACTATACAATTCTCTGACATATATTAATGAAACTGGGCTATACCATGTTCTGACTTATATTTATGAAACACTACAATATCATTCTCTGACATATATTTATGAAATTTGACTATACCATGTTCTGACTTACCGGGTATATTTATGAAACAAGACTATACCATTCTCTGACATATATTTATGAAACTGGACTATACCATGTTCTGACATTTATTTTTGAAACTGGACTATATTATTCTCTGACATATATCTATGAAACTGGACTTTACCATGTTCTGACTTATATGTATTAAACAGGAAAAAAACATTCTCTGACTTATATTCATGAAACTAGACTATACCATGTTTTGACTTGTATGTATGAAACTGGACAATACTTGTCCTTTGACTTATATATATATATGACAACTGGATGGTACTTTTCTCTGACTTATATCCATGAAACTAGATTACACCATTCTCTGCCTTCTATGTTTGAAACTAGCTTTAGCTTATATATATGAAATTTGACTATACAATTCTCTGACTTATAATTTCTAACTTTGACTATTACTTACCATTCTCTGACTCATACGTTTGAAAAAAGACTATAACATTCGCTATTCTGCAGGCAGCTCTAGGTCTCGTTGTGTCCCTGGTTGTGAAGTACGCTGACAACATCCTCAAAGGATTTGCCAACGCTGTCTCCATCCTGCTTTCTACTCTCATCTCCTACATCATAATGGCTGACCTCAACATCTCATTGTGAGTATAGAATAAATAATTTCTGTGTTCCTTTAGCAAAATGATTTTCTTTCTGTCTATACTGTTATGATAAAGTGATAGTAAATCTGTCATGCATCGCTATTGATTTTGGTTGCAAGTGAAGTTTTTTTTTTAAATTCTAGAAATATTTAAGTGTTATTTTGTATTAAAATAAGAATAATATATTTGTTTATGATATGGTTGTGCCAATAGCACAGGTACCTCTAAGTGAAGAGAGTTTTTGGTAACACTGTTATCAAGAAATGAATCTCAATTAATTGTCTCTAGATATGAATTGCTATGTCTCTAAATAAATTATTATTTGAAATGTCTGTAATAATATTTCATTTTTATAGCACCTAGTATCCATCTCTAGAGTTGCTCATTTGCGCATTTGAGTAAGTTAATCTGAAGAAAGGGGATCAGAAGCTTTTTTGAACAGAAGAGTCTAATAGATATCATGTTAAAATTCTTTTTTTTTAATATTGCATTTTGTTTTCAATTATTGAAAGATATCAGAGTCTAAATTCAAATTTTAATATTGTAAAATGTCTGAACCCTATTGCTATTTATAAATGGAAACTCTACAACATCAGAGTCAAATTTTAACCATAATTGATTGTCAAAAATATAATTTTTATATTAACCATTGATTCTTTTCTAGCATGTTCATCGTGGGAGCTGTAACTGTGATAGCCGCTACCTTCCTCTACAGCTGTGATCCTAACAGGTTGTTGGTCAAGCGGTCAGCATCGGAAACAGTTTGACACCATAGTTAAAGATTTGCCACCTTCTTCTACAGCTGTGATCCTAACAGGTTGTTGGTCAAGCGGTCAGCATCGGAAACAGTTTGACACCATAGTTAAAGATTTGCCACCTTCTTCTACAGCTGTGATCCTAACAGGTTGCTGGTCAAGCGGTCAGCATCGGAAACAGTTTGACACCATAGTTAAAGATTTGCCACCTTCTTCTACAGCTGTGATCCTAACAGGTTGTTGGTCAAGCGGTCAGCATCGGAGACTGTTTGACATCATAGTTGAAGATTTGCCATCAACTCAAAAGTGTTCCTAATAGCTTGTTAAAGCCAGAAATTGTTGGTCAAGCGGTCAACTGGAAAGTGATCCTTATCAGTTGCTGGTCAAGCCCTTCAGCATTTGAGACAGTTTGACATCATAGTTGAAGATTTGCCATCAACTCGAAAGTTATCCGTATCAGTTGTTGGTCAAGCGGTCAGCATCGGAAACGGTTTGATGTCATAGTTGAAGATTTGTCATCAATTCAAAAGTGATCCTAACAGGTTGCTGGTCAAGCAGTCAGTATCAGAAACAGTTTGACATCATAGTTGAAGATTTGCAATCAAATGGAAAGTGATCCTTACAGGTTGCTGGTCAAGCAGTCAGCATCGGAGACAGTTTGACATCATAGTTGAAGATTTGCCATCATTTTGAAAGTGATACTTATAGGCGGTTGGTCAAGCGGTCAGCATCAGCGACAGTCTGACATCATAGTTGAAGATTTGCCACCAACTGGTAAGTGATCCTAACAGGTTGCTGGTCAAGCCGTCAGCATTTGAGACAGTTTGACATCATAGTTGAAGATTTGCCATCAACTCAAAAGCTTTAAACCATAATTTTGTCTGCTGTCAATCAAAGATATGCCTGAAAACAAGGATCCACAGGATTTTATTTAAAGAGTTTATAATCAAGTAGAAAGTTTTCAAGCATAATTTGAAAACTGAGATCCAAGATCTGCCAGAAGAAAGTAGGGCCTACTCCATAGGATATCATTTGATAGTATTGCTCTCAAGAATCTATATCATGCTATCAATGGTGGTCGATATCGAGTTGTCACAAAGTTTGAGATCTTGAAGATGAAAAATATCGATATAGATCTAAGGAGATACTTTACTGTAGCAGTACGCTGTTCATGGTCTGAGAATTCAAGGTTGAAATAGAGGCCAACAATTGAGCATACTACATGACCAAGAGTTGTTAGCAGTTTATTTCAAGTCCATTAAAAGATCTGAGTAAACAAAGATTTGAAATATCCCAAACTTGACGAACTAACCAATATTGTAACGTCTGGCCATTATTGGAACATTTAAGAAAGAAAGAA
Source organism: Steromphala cineraria (assembly GCA_916613615.1). Taxonomy (NCBI): domain Eukaryota; kingdom Metazoa; phylum Mollusca; class Gastropoda; order Trochida; family Trochidae; genus Steromphala; species Steromphala cineraria. The sequence goes on along the minus strand of OU744722.1, from coordinate 32,755,367 downwards.
CTGGTCATTATTGGTACATCTATGAAAAAAGATCTGATCATTATTTGAATATTTTAAAAAACAAAAAACTGGCCATTACTGGAACATTGATGAAACAAAGATCTGATCATTATTGGAACGTCTAAGAAATGGTGATAATTGGAACATCTATAAACCAAGATTGGACCATTTCTAAATGCCTTGCAAATAACAAAAGCCCATTACCTTTAATTGGTAAAAAAAGTATAGCAGTCTTCATTTTTCAAAATATTAAATTTATGGGAATCCCTCATTGTCAGTTGCAAAAACAGGTAGTAGATTTCTAGTCAATCATCAGTTCCCTTCACAAAGCAATTTTTCCATAATGTTCACCTCAACTCCACCAAATATAATATAATGCTAAATTCAATTTATATACTGGTAGTCATTTAGTGTCTTGTGATAGGGGCCCTTTAAATGTCTTCACTGTCTTAACAAAGTCTAACCAATCACTTTCTTTATAACTAGAGCTTCCATTGGTCCAAAATATTTGACTCAAGTTGAGGTGTCAGACCCGATTAGCCAAATTTTTTTCTTTACTACCAAAGAGATCTTGTAAAGATATCCAAAACAAATATGACAACTTTTGCATTGTCACATACAGTAACTGACATCAAGGCTTTGATATGGTCATTTTGAACATCTAACTTTACACTTTACAAACAGGAAGCCTTTTTTTTTAAAGGGGCAGTAGCACGTTTTTTAATAATTTTATATTTCAAAATTTTCACTGATAATTGTAAGTTAATGCTAAATGTATCATTTTGACAGTGTCAAAAATCTCATTACACAAGCCAATCATCCATAGTCAGAGGACAAAGTATGAAGATTCACATAAAATCCATTGGCGGCCATTTTTTGTGAACACCTTTAATTCATTTTTTGTAAGAAAAAGGAATCGCATGGCTAAACTTAACGTTATATATATAAATTATTACTGCTCCATTTAGTTTAAATACATTATCTTTCAATTGAAACCATTAATTTTCATTTTCCTGACATCACCTTATATACCCCCTAAAAACGTGCTACTGCCCCTTTAAAGACACAGGATTTTTTTATGATTAACATTTAACTGGTAAATGTTTCAAATATAAAACATCATATGTATAACATCAAATGGTTAAACAAGTGTCTTGCCAGACTTTCAATGTATAGGAAATATTGAAATTCCGACCCAAATATATTCTTGTAACTATTTACCAAAATATGTATATTTTTTATGGTGCTACAACCAAAGCCTCCAAATATTTTCATATAAAAAAAAGTATTTTTGTACATATCTTAGAAAACATTTCTAAAGCCAATAACCCAATTTTTATCCTTTTAACATTTCTTAATTTGGTTGCTAATTTTTATCCTGTCATATCTTAGGAAAAAAAAATTCTCGAAGTTATTAACTATTTTTAATACTGGCATATCTAAGTTTTATTAAACATTTCCGAGGCAACCTTTTTTTATTTCTAATTTATGTCTTTATGAACTCTTGTCTAACAAACAAATCCAAAAGACAAAGGAACAAATGTTTAAATTTAATGACATGTCAGTCCCATAAGCTTTTCTGGATGAATATATAATTTGATTAAAATGAGCTGTAGATATATTCTTGTAAATTGGAATATGAAGTAGATCTTGCAGATGTAATAGCTTAAATGGTCATGCCATTATCATTTTGAACTATATTATAATTTCAAAATCATTTACTAAATTTTTCATTCTGACTAATCTTATCATTACAAAATCATTTACCAATATTTTGTTTCATTTGGCATTTTGATCTGTGTTATATGCACATATGCTCCTCACAAAAAATTAAGCAACATGTGGAATTTGTAACACAAGCAATTTGTTCATTTTGCATGTTATAAGGATGATTGTGTTCATCCAATGTGATCAGTTATCTGAATTATGGTTATTATCCTTAAGATTTCTCTGCCTACATCTTCCTACGCAAAGCCTAAAATGCCAGTTTCCAAACTGTCAATTTTATGCCTTGCTGCATACCCTTGAGTTTTCATTGCTTGCTCTCTAGCTTACTATGAGAAAAGCAATATAGTTCAATCAGAAATTAACTGGATGTTGCTAACAATCGCCTGTAGGGTGGTGATATCAGCACAGAAAACTCAAAGGTCATCAGCAAGGCATAAATCTGACAGTTTGGATACTGGCGTTTTCGGCTTAGGGTAGGAAGATGGGCTACCTAGAATGATAAACATTTTCCTGAAAAATATTTGTGTTGCTTAATTTTTTGTGATGAGTATATTTATGATACCAGTTTTATTTCTAGTCATACATTAAAGGACCATGTTAGAAACTAGAGATTCATCACTCAGTTATTGTTTTTGAAGGGAATAGGTCAACATGTATATGTTTATGAAATGTTATGTATGTATGTATATATATAAGGTGTAAGGAGTATGCACGACTTTGTTGTTTTTATATGGTGATTGGTGATATGTACATACAAAATTTATGCCATTGTCTTTCAACATTGAAATATATGTACAAATCAATATTTTTGTAAAAATAATGAGCCTGAGAAATGTATGATCTTAAGGGGTCATTCGACCATGTTATATTACTTCAAGCAAGATTCAAGTTTGATTGAGGATTGATGGTAACATTGACAAGAAGTGAAACAATATTTTGTGCCTCAGATTTGTGATCACCAGTATGTAGCTGAATGAATTGTTCTAATTTGAAATATAAATTGTTTTAGATTGTTTCAAAAATTTTGGCTCAAGAGCTTCACTTTCTGATATATTCATCCATTTTTAAAATTGTCGTTTCAAAAAATTGACAAGAAGTGAAACAATATTTTGTGCCTCAGATTTGTGATTACCGGTATGTAGCTGAATTAATTGTTCTAATTTGAAATATAAATTGTTTTAGATTGTTTCAAAATATTTTGGCTTAAGAGCTTCTTTTTCTGATATATTCATCCATTTATGAAATTGTAATTTCAATTACCATTATAGATTAATGATTGTGGATTTATCAGAATTTTAAAATATTTTGAATTGAAACTTAAAGAGACACAGAGTATGTTGATAGGATCACATATGTCAAATTTTGAAATCGATGTTATTACATCTGGAACCACTAACTGTTCCTGAAAATAACAAGTTTAAGGTCAACCAGTACATTAGAGCGAAAATACGGCCATTCAAAGTCGGGATATTGATCGAAAACCGGACAATGTGGCTCGAATGGCGCGCGCTAATTCGCCAAATGTAATTTTGAAACCTTTTCATAAGCTCACAGGAAGATATCTTCGATTCGATAGTGTTTATTAGGTATTGTAACTACCGGTAATAGGTAGATTAATTGGATGCATAATTTCGAATATTAAACGTATTTGAGATGTTTTCTTGATTTTTCCATAAAATCAAGCATTTTAGAGATATTATGCATAAATGGATATATTTGCATGTCCAGTGATGAGATATGAACTTCAATCAGCATATTAGATATTGTGTAGCTATTAAAACCAAATAAAATTTTAAGAAAGATACTCTGTGTCACTTTAAGGTGTAAGAATCTGATCTGAGAATTCTGATCTTATTACATGACATCTTCATTTTATTGAACACTAGCGGATCCAGGGGGGAGGTCCAGGGGGTCCTGACCCCCCCCTTTTCAACACCCGCCCCCTTTCAAATCCCCCCCCCCCCCCCCCCACTGAGTGGAGAAAAATTATTTTGGGACCCCCCCTTTCAAAAATCCTGGATCCGCCCTTGTTGAACATTGACATATTTTAGAACTTTAATTATGATTTTAGCTCAATTTATTTTTAGATTTACAAGTTCTATTTTCATTATATTCAATAAATATTTTTCAGGCATAGTTAAAGCTTGGTAAGAGAGGAAAACATCAGTACAATTACTACTTTTGATCGGTTATAAGATTTTTTGCTTTCTCAAAATTTACAAAATTGTCATGGTTGTTTAGCATACCAATTTAGTGCTTTGTTTTTTTGATAGATTGACAACTTCCATTGCCAATTGAGTTGGAGATTTATGCCGCAGTATTTCAGCCATTAGCAATTCATTTCCAAACCATATCATCAAGAAAGTAATGAATGTTTGGTGAAAGGATACTTAGGTAGTTATACTTAGTTATTAAACCTGCATTCCATTATTTGTTGAATCCACCAAAAGGTGGATATTGTCTGTATGATAACAATGTGATATTAAAACACTAAAAAAATGTTCTGTTGTTACTTTTTTATAAGGGTAAAAGGGAGGTCAACCACTACAACTACACAATCTTATACAATTTGTTGCTGATATTTATAGAGGCACAAATCATGTAAAACAATTGTAAAATGTAGTTTTGTAATTGGTGAGGAGAAGTTAGGCAGTTCAAGATGTAATGTCACTCAAGAGTATTTCAGTAATATTACGGCTGCTTATATTATTGCAGGGAGAAAGTCCGCAAAAATATTGTTGCTATGCATTTCAGTGAAACCTGCGAGCACTGGCTGGGATCATGGGTGATATGATGACGCTCTGAAATTCAAGAGAGCATTGCACCAAAACTTTAATACGTGTAGAACAGATCTCTCCTGTGAGCAAAGTTTCCGAGCCCCTGGGTTGATTCGAATCCCGGACCTCTTGTTCCATGGGCAAATGCACTAACCACTTCGCTTTTCCTCTGTATTTGGAATATTGTAGTTAGAAATACAGCTGACATCATCTGCCTGAACTTTGAACGCATTACATATAACCTTAATCCTTAACTATATGTCCAATTACAAAGATTTTAATGCACAAAAGTGACTGATGTCTTATATATATGGTATCAGTGCTAGCAGTAACACATTAGTCAAATTCATATTTCAAATTCATATTTTTAGAGTAAGATCCATAATTTATTTGGAAGCATGAAGCACACTGCCAAATATAAAACATAAAAACTTTTATCCACAAGGTGCAAATGTGAGTGTATGTGAGTTGTCCATCTGTTGGTCAAAGCCCCAAAAGCAAGGGCTTGCAAGAGCATATGAAAATCTGTTGTATTTGCAAATATTGCACAGAAAACATTGAAAGACAAGGATTTAACTTTAAAATTTATTCGTAATTGCATAAATATTGTAAAAACATTATTTGACATGTATGTACAATAATAGTTATTAGCTACGAAAGTCTAGATGACAAACAGTGCATACCCAAACAAACATACACTCGTGCTCATATGAAGATTTTCAGTTATTCTAATTACTGAACATGATGGATGATGAAAATCCTTCCACATGGAAGACAGACACTTTCTTTTATGCTTTGGATACCAAAACTCTTCAAATGCATAGTTTAGGATATTAGATATTCAAAACAGAAATCAATTTCTAAATTTACTTTTCGTGGCCACATTCACCCTCATAAGGTGGTAAGAATTAACTCTGAAACATCATGATTTTCACAATAAAGAAGTTGATATTAACAAACGTTGTTTTTCTAATGTATTCCACTTCTAAATGCCTTTCAAAGACTTTACTATCTCATTAAATTTCCGTTCTTCAAAATATTTTCTTCTAACATCATTAGGAGAAGTACTCATATTAACTTGAAGCTTTCAGATAATTGATTTTGGCAAACTCGGTTACACTTCTGTTACAAATAATATTGTTAAGTAACAAATTAACATACAAAGAGTTTCTGAAAACTAGATTTCGCAAAATATGAATTGTACATGGTTCTAGATACATCTCTCTCTAATATTTTTAGATTTCATAGCTAAACTAAACCTAACTTTCCATAAGTGATGTCCATAAAAATGTAAATAATAATACATTTTGAATGCTGACACTATTGATGTAAAAGGATTGATTATTCAACATAAATACTTTATTTTATAAAACTTTCATATTCATATTCTTCCAAACGACCATCAATGTATTTATGTAGGGCAATTTTACAAATTTCTCCATTAAAGGTACTATAACATGTTTTTTTGTGTTATGTTTGTTAAAAATGTTCCAATAGATAAATCCTTATCCAACCTTACTCAACCCTAAAATCTCTTATCAAGCAAAAACCACATGAGGCCATTTTAGTGTGAATACCTTTAAATCATTTGAGTCGGGGAAATGGATTTGTGTAGCATAACCAAACTTGGTACATTGATTTATGAAACCATTGTATTGATTAAAAAGATTGTTTCTGCAGTTATAACAATTTTTAACTTTTTTGGGCGATTTTTTTATTTTCTTAAGAAATTGTGTTATAATGCCTTTAATGATAATGATATAAAAAGAGCAACAAATCAACAATGGATCTGATGGCAGTGATTTATGTTTTCTCTCGTTCTGTGATGCAAAGAACATCTAAGTCAACAATCTGATTAATATATGAATGTATTCAATTTTTTCATTATATATACAAATATAATCATATAAATAATCTTATTACAAGCATGAATATGATATGATAAAATAAGATGAACTTGAAGAAAGCTGTGCAATTTTTGAGTTTTGATTTTCAACAAAACATGTGTATAGTTCTCTTACAATTTGATCAATTTGATTTTCAAATTTAAAACAAGAGTTCTTTTTTGCATGATCTCAAATAAATAACTAAATTATCTTTTCAAGAAAGCCGCATAATTCCCAAATTGATACATATCTATATAAGCTACTAGAAATAAAATAAAACAGGAGTATTGCTATCTTACTTTCTATTCATTTATGAAAATTACATAATTAAATTAAACATAGCTAATTGAAACTATTTCTAAATTTCTACTTTATGTTCGCTTTGTGTTAGGATTTCATTGCAAAGATTTGTCCGGTGAGATTGAATCAAGTTTGTTCAAGAACATTCGCACACAAACCAATTCACTCAATGCAATGGATGAAACAGATGGAATTCAAACAATGGTCTCCTTCACACAAACAAAATATACAAACAATGATCAGTACATTAGCAGAGTCCACCTATTAATGTATGTATAATCCTAATGCTCGTAATTTCAGATATTCAGTTTCATTGACCTTATGGCGATTTCATTTACCCTCAACACCCTTTACAAATAGTTCGGGCAGACAAAGTTTCATTCTGCTACATCAGCATAAATCTATCCGCGATATGCTCAATACACTGATATCCATCGGGTAAAAACTCTGATTCGCTATATAATCAAATGATGCCCTTTCAGCAAAATTGGCAACACAGTACACATCGTACACAGAGTGTGATTCAAAGTAACCAATGAGAGTGCTATAAGGAAATATATCTTATGTCCCACTGCACGCTCCTGCTGAGCTCGAATGATTTTTTAAAGAGGCATCGCTAGATAAAAGTAACAGTGTATGGAGTAATTAGTTTGCCTGAGAACAGACAGACGATAAATAGCATTGTGTAGCCAACCGTCAGCCTGATGGATATATACGCTGACGTAGCAGGATGACAAAGGTTGGCCAGACCTTTCATTGTAAGACGTTTTGGTCATTATGATTTTAACAATGATTTGATCTTTTAATCATGACTTTTTATGCAACTTTGATACTTAACAAAATCTACAAGAGGCGATTTAACTTCAATACATCTAACATAAATTTCACATTTAACCAAACAACCCAAAATCAAATGCTTAATTTTTCTATGAAAATCAAATAAGTATCTTTAAGTTTATAAAAGTGGACTCTGCTGAATTAAAGTCACATGACCACATTCAAGTCACATGACCACAATCAAGTCACATGACCACATTCAAGTAACAGGGCTGATCACATGACCACATAATCTCATGCCTTATCTATATGATACATACAACTCATTCATGTAAAACAATGACATAAAATAAGCCTTCATGTTAAAATTATATAAAAGAATCTACAGGCATACAAAATCTAGGTCTTTCATAACAATGAAGTTAATCATTTCTTGGTTCCTAATAGTCTTATTTCTTTTAAAAGATATATGAACATTTTCTGTATTTACACTCAAATGACAGAGAGAAAGAAACAAATATGTCAAGAATTAGAAAAGGTAGCTTGTTTATTATGTTGAGCTGACATTTCTTAGAGGCTGTATTTGAGAATGTCTCATCTGTGCATATTTTATTGTGACTACAAACTGTCGGAAATTGAACTTCAACAATAATGCACTTAAGGTAGACACTTGTACAGCAAGAAATCTAATGGAAATACAGATCCTTCAAACATTGTTTTAAAATAATCAGTATAGAGATTGAACTCTCACACGATTCAGCTGAATTAGGTAATTATCTCATTGACTATTGTATCAGTCTGATTAAAAACTGCCTAGTTCTAAGGAATAAAAGTTACAAAATTTAAACTATATCAGGGATGGAACTGAGTCCCAGGTTTCCTCCCAACCAGGTCTGACTGCAGTCCCATAGATTGCATGTTCTGACAAGTTGCCAAACAAAAGCCTTTGGAATTGATAACTAGGAGTTGGTAACACCAGTTAACCATGCTTTCAAATTGATCTCTGCTAAGCATGATGATGTGATATGATCTTCTAACAACTGGGTCTTGTCTGCAGTATTCTGGTAAACGATCCTACAGGGCTGCATTCAGACCTAGTTGAGATGAATTCTTACCTCTTGAAATTTAATATTTGAATGTTTTATTCCTCAAACTAGGTCAATTTCAGATTTAAACTGTATAATCAAACATAACAACAATTTCATATCAAAGGGGGGGAAATTTGGAGGTTGACTTATTTTCAGTGCTAGATTTATAACATGAAACTTTTTAAGATTATCAAAGCGCTTCCAGTCAAGTCGCATCTACCTGAGGGAGCTAGCCGAGGCCAGATTTTGTGTAATGGTCATTTCTGGAAATTACAAAAACATGATGGGAGCATTGTGAATTGCTTCTGTACTAAAGAGTGAATATAACAAGATTTAATACTCTTATTCTGATTAAGGAATTGTTCCTGGAATCTGTATTTAAATCAGATAAACAGCAAAATCACAGAATGTCTTGTACAAAAGTAGGTCCTGTAGTGGTAATAATTCCTTTGCAGTCAACCAGAACATTTTTCAATACTGCTAAGACCTGAAAATTAAAAAGATACTCTAAATTTAATTAGTAAAGGAGAGGAGACAATGAAAAGATATAAGAAATACTCAATACTTGGACACATAGTACAACTTTAATATTGATTGATTGTCATACTTCCCAAAATGAATAAAAATGCTTCAGGAATAATATTTTTCATAAAAACATAATATTACAATGCCCTTTTACTTACCAATGTCAATTTTCTAACATGAACAAAATACAAATTTAAGGTCAGCCTGACTTGTTTGTATCCTGGCATCCCTTTTACTTTCAATTTGCAGATTTCAAGAGATTTTTAAAAAATTGTTATAAAGGTTAACACAACTATCATTTTCCAACTGGCAATTATAAAACTTGTTTCTTACATTGAACTTTAGCATTAGTTATTTGTTCTCCGTTTGTTCAATATTGTCATACTGATTGAAAGAAATGGAATAACATTTTCTTAGTGGATATTTTTTACAGTGAATGTAAGATAATCAAACATGTGGTATACGTGTTGTGTTTACCTGTTGGCCTACTTAATCAATTCTCACCTGGAGAGCACCTTGTCAAAACTGTTCTCTATCACCTGTAAGACCCTGTCAACCTCCTCTCTTGTCAACATGCAGTTCACAGACACCCTAATGCTGTTAAAAAAAGAAGATATATTTCAATCAATCTAAATAAATCAGTTAATCTAAGTCAACAGTTCCGTTAATGTTAATACTGTCAATATAACATTGACCAGTATGAGAGGTTGTCCTGATGACTTTTCGTGTGGAAATTGATGTGCAAATATGCATAATCATTGCCCAGCCTGAAGTAAATTATGATAGCTTATATCCTGTTTTCATTAATTGTTTCCACTGGAGCACTATCAAAAAACAAATCTTGATTTTGTTAATAGTAAAGATATATATAATCGTTATCGTTATAATTATAATTATCATCAAGTGTGCACTTCATAGGCTGACAATTCATTGAATAGTGATACATCTTTAGCATATTTCAAACTTGATAGTCAAATCCAATGCCTGATACTTCTGATAGCGGATGAGGTCACTGAACAAATACCATGAATTTTGATACAATGCAGCAATGCTTTATATTTGGTAGTTACTGGGACAGTCATAGTTGTACCTTTGGGTTATATCAGCTTCATGTATTTTATATCTTTTTCCAACTTTTGATGTAAATCTATTACAAAGTGTTCCTCAGTCTACTTTTGAATTTGAATTCTATCAAACATTTGATTGATGTACTGAAACCGTAAAACAGCTCAAAGAAGCATAGAATCATCCATGTGAAGAAGACCATCTTCCAATCAGTTTGTTCAAAATAGCAAAGCGAATTGGTATGTCAAAATTATACTTTTAGGAGGTTATTGTAAAGCAAGAGTAAAATCATAGACTGAAGCGATATTGTTCATAACTGCCATACACATACCTGGGAGTTGGTAGGAGATGTTCTTCCTTCTCTAAGTACCGAGCTACAGTCAATGCTACACTTTCTTCCATTGCCTGAAAATCAAGTGGAAAGATTTCCTAAAGCAATTCCACAAAAGATTGCAAATATCTATAATGGAAGCACCATATAGACAAGAGTTTGGAAAAATCAAAAACATTTTGGAATGACTAGAAAAAAATATTAAACACATGTCCATGTAGATTTTTCAACTAGATCAATCTTGATTGGGCTAGAACTTTAGAAATGAACAAGTAAATTTTGACTCTTGAAAAGCTCTAAACACAAGTACTTGCAACATTATTTGATTGAGTATATGTTAACCAAGCTATGACACATCACATGAATTACAGACTACAACCTTAGTTAGGATACTTTTCAACCATAAAGTTATCTTCAAAATGATTGTCAAATTAGTTGTAAGCGGTAACAAATATATGAAACATACTTTAATAAGACTAAAATCAATCTAACTATTACTATCAATACAAATTCCTTACAAGCGCATTACCCGTAAAATCTTACATAACCATCATACTTAAATCCTGACCTTTTCTACAATCATCTGCAGAGTCTTCATGTCCAGTTCGCGGTCAGCGGCGGGTTCGGACAGTCGTACATGCTTGATAGGAGCAATCTTGTCTCCAACCACACACACCCCGTCTATCCTGTTGGGAGAACAGAACATATTTTACAGATAGATAACGTTAGAAATAAAGGATGAAGAAAATGGCCTTAGGAAGTTAATATTCATTACAATAGTAAGGTTCCTGAATAGCAAGCTTCTTATTGTGCTCTTAATGTTATTGTATATTTTGATCAGCTCAAGAAAGGTAAAACATAATCATGTTTGTTAACAAAAAAAGAGAAGAAAAAGCAGAAGCTTGAGCTTTCAAAATGTCCTAATGGGATCAAAACAAATCTTAAGTTAAATAAAAGACATTGACCAAATACATAAAAGATATTTGATATTTCTTATTGACAAATATTTGATTGAGTGAAGTAGAAATTGATATATTTACGAGTAACCCAGAATGTTATTTCACTGACTAGAATAGCATGTTATCTCATAATCATTGAAATTACAGTGGGTTTTTTTCAATTGAAATTGAAACTATATAAAATATATGAACCCTTCCCATAATTCATCATGTTTCACTTTTGTGATATAAAAGTGGTAGTTGACATTGAAATGTTATTCTACTCATGAACTTGTCTGATACTGACCTTGAAAGACCTTCATGTATCAGTTTGCAGTTTTCCTCTAACTGGGTCAACAACACTGAAACAAAATGGTATAATTCAAAATTGGGAATATGTTTGTAAGAGCACAAATCACTATGAACAGTAGACAGTTGTTGCAGATGTAATACGAATGACAGCTTAGCCTTCGTTAAATGTACACTTATTACTTTACATTGCTGATGAGAACTGACAGTGGATGAATGCTTTGATTCTCAATAGAAAATTAATGGCACTAGAATGATGACTTATCCATTTGAGTTAGCCTATAATATGCCATAAAAACTTTTCTTGGTCACATCTTTTCAAAAACTTCATTCTGCTCAATGCTTGAATTGAAATAGGTGTACAAATTCCAAAACTAAAAATAAGTTTTTCAATTATAATGATATTGGATTAATGTGTATGGGATTTCTGTCTTCTAATCAACATATAATTGTCCATCTGAACTCATCAAAAATATTACAATGTGATGATAAATCTAATAATGCTACATTTGTTCAATATCTAAATGGCAAGTATTGCAAATACCGGTACATGTCAATCGATCCCACTATATAAGTATTAGCATGACAAGACTGTTTAAATCTAACTTAACTTATCTTGCTCAATATCTAAATGGCAAGTTTTTCAAATAAATGTCAAACAATCACGCTTAAAAGTTTAAGCATGATAGTATGTGATAGATAGTAAGAGGACCAGTTTATACATACCTGGCTTTTCTTCAATGATCTCAAGTGCTTGTGTAGCTGCAGAAGCCAACATGGGAGGAAGAGAGGCAGAGAAACAGTAACCCAGACCAGACAGTCGCTGAAACATACATGTAAGTTATAAGTTAGGACCATCTAATTACATAAAAAGAGGATATGATATTAATGTTATGATTCGTTAGAAGATATGTGCATGAATAGATATATTCAGACAAAAAGGTTCTACACATTTTATAGCATTGTCTGGAATGTTTTTCTGCTCTTTGTCATGAAATTGACTGAAACAACACAAAGTATACTTTTGGATAACATGTCATAGAGGAAAGATGGTCACACAATATCTTAAATGAATTCTAGTCATCATAAACGATTTATTTTGTATAAAGGCATCATTTGATAGCCAAATTGAGAAACATGATTCAAAATTCATCTTAGTTCTATGTCATTTCATATATACACCTTGAATTCTAGTGATAAACAATATATCAGGAATGATGATAATTAGTCTGACGAAATACATATCATGTTACAATGTCTGTATGCATGTACTTACAAATTGCTATGTAAACCTAATAATCAACATGCTTGTAAAAACTTTTTTTCCCATTAAATACCCTGAAAAAAATGTTTTAGTGACATAACCATATCAAATCAAATTGCTCTTTAACGTGATACCTATTGCATCATGACATGTCTGTATCATCACACCTCTAAATAGTACTTATTTGATGTTTTATCAGCAAATGAGAAATAATGTCTTGCTAAACTCAATACCAAACCCACTTATGAAAACATTAACATTATTGTGTTTATGTTGAGAGTAAATGTGGGCTTAAAGTATTTATCACAGTTTTTTAAAAGTGTTTAAACTGTATGTGAAGCAGTAGGTTCCTACCTGATGATCAATGATGTATTTCCTTCCAATGCAGAAACCCCCAATAGAGGCTACAGAGTTCTCCAAAGATGCAGCAATCAAATCTATGTCATCAATCTGGGACAAAACAAGGACGTAAATAAATTTTTACCGAAGAAAAGAGTTCAAGTATCATCAAAACATACTTAAAAATTACTTCTTTTATACCATGGGTTAAATGACACACTAATCACCTTTTAAAATGAAAGATAAAATATTCCAATTACAAATTTCGATTAACAAAATATTCTGCTTCTTTAAGATCTTCATAGATGTCCATAGCGTACCCATTTCACTCACCGGTAGTACAAATATGAAACAAGCTTAAATCAGCTCTAAGCATAGTTTGCCATTTACTTCTAACATTTGTGAGCTTCCATTTAACAAATATTTAAACATCTCTTACATTTACACCAAAGTATTCTGTCACTCCTCTTCCAGTTTTCCCAAGAACACCAAATGAAAGACTCTCCTCCAGAAAGATTCGCACCTTGTATTTCCACTTCAGCTCAATCTGTTATAAATTAAAACGGTTATCAGTCAATCGAAGTCAATTGTGGACGGTTAATCCCATCAAACTCATCAGTCTCTATCACTTGATGCTTAAAGCCTTACTGCAATGCACCAAAATTCATGGTTTAAGTGCAGCATCCTTTTCAGTGACTCGCAGCAACATCCACAAGATTACAGTTAAGACTCTCAAGTTCAGCTGCAGTCAAAGAGCTGGCACAGAGAGATAATGGAATGCAGCCAATGACTGATTCAAGCACAATTTATGTCTTGGGGTAGCTGCCTTTAGTCAAACTAGACAGATCTTGACGATGTTCAGCCAGGATTATTTGACTAAAAATCATTTATTGTCTTATTTCCTAGTAGTGACAAGACAAAGAAACTGATAATTGTTAACTAGCTGCATGCGATGAACTTCACAGCAGAGCCCTAACAGCAGTTGAATGAAATCAGTTCCATATAAAGTTTGCTGGTTTTGTGGCAACATGACATTACTGATACTCACCATTTTGGGCATTGGACAGATATCACCGTAATTCATTGACAGTCCTTCAGCTACCATGAACCGTCTTGTTGCCTTTGCCTTTTTCGGATTCTGAAACATGCATTACAGTTGTAGGTGGTCTATGGTCAAAGGGGAGATAATTCTAGTTAAATTTAAATGTTGTCAAGTAACCTTCTTACTGGTTATTTACCTCTGACTCTGTAAATAAAATGTTTAACAAATACCACAAGAAGGGGTGACTATTGACTATTGATCCTCAAGGTACTATTGGCAATGCAACTATCACGATAAGTCGATAGTTTGATCTATCATTACACCCCTAACTATAACAACAAGCAGTGTTTGAAATTAGCACTAGCCCGGTAGCCCATGGCTAGTGCAAAAGATGCTGGGCTAGTAAAGTGCAATGACTGGTAGTCCGAAGGACTAGTTGAATTAAAAGAAAATATGATTATATCGGTGTATTTGGCTAGTCAAAATGTCTTTGGGCTAAGGCTGCCAGATATGAACTAGTCCGAATGGCTAGTACCCCAATAGGACTAATTTCGACCCCTGCAACAAGCATTCAATTTCATACTTCAAATGTATGCTTAACAAGTATAATGAGTGCTGATGAAGTCAACTACAACTCCATTTCTTTACAATGACCTACGGTTACTTATTTGATTTGTAAAAGGTATAGAAGATTAGCAAAGATTACACTTCCATCTGCCTGTTACTCTTATATCTAAAAGTTACAAAGAACTTCTTTGAGAGGCATTTTAGAAGTTGGAATGACAATAATGCTGAGGAATATATGAATGACATCTTCTTTGTTTATTGTATGCGACGTTTCGACACAGATTCTTGTGTCGTTCTCTGCTTGAAACGTCACATACAATGAACAAAGAAGTTGTCATCCATATAGTCCTCAGCATTAAAGTTACAAAGATAGTATCAATACCTTTTTATCATTCTCCTGTTGTTCAACAAGCAATCGTTCCAGATCCTCCATATCATTGTGTTTATAGTACTTGATAATGCTACGTGAAGCAACCAGTCCCTTCTGTATAGAGAAACTAACTCCCTCGTCACTGAAATAAAACAAACATTCTGGGTTTAAATATGTACTTGAGGATGCTACCTGAAGTCACCAGGCACCTTCTTAAAACAGAAATTTACCCCCCTCATCACTGAATTAATGAAATGTTATTGTTGTGAAACAATAAATTGAAGCAATTAACATCATAACATGATCAAACTGGACAGCAACATCCTACATATTTCAAACACTTCACTACTCAAAACGAAAAATAATATTTCACTATTTTTTTCTTTTGTAACTGATAACTGTTTTGATTTAATTTTCAATTAAGGTAGGTTACCTAATACCTACAAACTACTACATAATCAATTATGTTAAATATCACTTATATCTAACACAAGGTTTTTCTCAATTTCCAAAGGAAAGCCAACCATAATGAATGTCAGTCCCAATTTCTGGCTAACATCAAATTTGCTGTAATAAGTCAAAATACATTGTCCAGGTGACAACACTCTCATTAGCAAGTAAAACTATCTGGTTCAGGTGCAGTACACAAAAGAGTTGGCACAAGAAAGTGACAAATGTGGCATGATTTGAATAGATCATGATTTTGCAAATCATCATCATGAAGGTAATTAAGATATGTAAAAGCTCACCAGAAAATGATATCTCCTCTTTTGGAATAGGCAGGAATAGCGCTTGCTATCGTTGAAAACCCATAAGAATACAGGATTGCCTCTTCACAGTTCATAAACTTTGCTATCTTCTCCTCTAGCTCAAGATGCACATCTGAAATATTCACAAGACAAAAGTGAACAAGGCTCAAATAACCCCACCATCAGAAATGAATGTATCAATAAGGAAATGAAGATGCTAGCTAAACATTTGAAGTGTGGAAAGGTGTGAACAAATGTTAGACATTTTATTACAATAACATACTGATAGATGGTAAAGAGTTAAAGAAAGAGTTTACATTCCTGTTGAGGGTTACAAAATATATTGCAAAATAAAACAAAACTGTATCTAGAAATAGAAGTGATTTAACATTAGATCAATGAATAAAAGGTTTACTATTTCAAAGAAAAGTAATATAGTGATAACAGAGTATTGCAGCTACAGTATCTCCTTCACATCAAAGTACTACTTTTCTCACAGAGAAAAAGATTTATATTGCAAATTTTAAGAAGAGGAGTTGAGTCCAAGAACACATACCCATTGTGCCGTAAAAGCCACGCGGTCCACAGGAACCCACTCCATATATCCTTAGAGTTTTGATAGCTTTCTCCTGCAAAAGAATATTTGGCAGGATAATTTATCACATATTGATAAAAACTGCATTTGGTATTAGACCGATGTTAATCCCTTATCAATCTTAATTATTTTTACCTGTTTTTCACTTACCTCAATACTTTTATTGTTCACCATTCCTAGGAAATTCAAGGTGGCCATGTTGATACAGCTCTTACCATTAATTGTGACAAACTTGTCCGGACGACTGAAAATACAGAAAATTTGTATAACAAATTTGATACATCAAAACATTGAGAGAATAAAAAATGATAATATTTTCTATCAGTCTCATGTTACTTCAACATCTCCAGTGATAAATTTATTTATTTTAAAATCCTATTATATTTGCCAGTCAGAATAAACATAATTGACATTTATGGCTAACATTATCCTCAATTGTCTACTTCAAAATATGTAATCTGTCGAACAAACTAAAATTAATAAATTTACAAAACATAATGAGGAAGTTTGCACCATAAGCATAATATTGTAGACAAATTTCAGAAGGGGGTGCTGCTGTTCCTTACGCTTTCCCAACACAAATCAGCTGAGGGGGTTATTTTTTAATGTTCTGAGCATATTGGACCATTTTCAATGAGTTGAGGTGATTTGGGGTTTATTGCTGCTTTCAAGAGTATTTCACTTATATCCCGGCTGCTAGTATTATTGCAGGGAGAAAGCCCTCAACACAATTGTGGCTATGCATTGCGGTGAAACCTGCGAGCTTCGGCTGGAACTAGCGAACCATGGGTGGTACTGCACTGAAATTCAGTGTAGCATTGCACCCAAACCTGACTGCGTGTAGAACAGTTCTCTACTGCAGAGAAAGTTGTCGAGCCCCTGGCAGGATTAATTTTCAATGATAAAGGTATGCCATCTTTCATATTTTTAAGAGACACCAGGCCAAAAGGGTGGGCAAATTTCCCCAGGTCCCCCTCTAGGAACAAGACAAGTAAAGAATAGATGTTTACCCAGATATCCTGTTTTTCTCCATGGTCTGTAGGATAGGGTGATCATCAGGAACATCTGGGACTAGAGGTTCAGGTTTCCAGTCTGCAACCAACTCATTCTTCTCCTGGTCACAAAAAAATTAACTATTACGATACAGATTTTTCATGATGTGTATCGTATCTTGATATCTCATAGCGATACGATACAATACACATCACGATATGCTTTTTCAAGTTTTTTGAAAACATAAAACCTTAACTTAGCCATTTTTACGCAAAATCAGCTGTTTTAAAGTTAACGATACGTATCATGATACTATCATCACAACTCTAGAAAAGAGTAATGAATGTTTCTTGGCTGAGAGGGAAACAAAAGTAATTGGCTGATGACTTTGGGTACATCAACAATACAACAATACAACATTTCTTTGCTTGATGTACATGAGATCCTTGTCAAACACTTGTAACTTATCTGAGTGTACAATCAAATCAATCATATTTCAAACATCTGTACCTTTTCTGTGAGTACAGTCCTCTCCGGAGCATAACTCTTGGACATCAGCAACTTGAAGATCCATACTATCAATAGAGCCTCAAACACCAAGTGATAGGCAGGGGCCTAGAATGAAACAGTCTCTATAATTACCATCAGTGTATGATAGGAGGTGCATATATTTCTTATTAACATTTATACAAACATCACAAATAAGTGATAAATCTACAAACAAAACCTGTTATCGTAAGAGACTCACTACTATAGTGTGCTATGAGTTCAAACATGTGAGTGAGTCCCTCAATACGTACCACAAACAATAACTTTGCATCCAATAAACCACAGCTTACATTTCTATTGGTCCTTCCCAAGTATTTGAGTATTTGATGCAGGACTCAGGGCAAATTCATTATTGAGAGATGGCACAGAAAGCAAACTGTAGAGTCCTGTGTCATTATATTTATCTTTTCATTTGCCTTTAAAATTCAGTGATTCAGTTTCAAATATAAATTCAAATAAAGAGAGTCCTTTTAAGCTGTTTATGACACTGAATGAAGATTTGGAACAGTTGATTTTAATATTGTTTCAGAAAATTGCTTATTTCCATGGTTACCAGTTACATAATACATAAAATGTGCAATCAGATCATATATGCAACAATTGCAATAAGCAAACATTGGTCTATGAAAATACATATTATAATAACCCATTAATAAAAAGAAAATTTGATCATATTTGGTAGATTTACATCCGAAAATTATCAAACTCCCACCTTTGAGCCGATTAGATTTTAAACATTCAATCTTGGCCGTTTAATAGAAAATTAACATATTTATATTTGATACTTTGTTCAATACTTTCAAAGCGTTTAAATACAAAAGATCATTTGTATTATTAGGATTTCAAAGCACTTTCTTCAGGTTTAGACTCAACAACTGATTTTTAGTATTTTGAGTTTGATATGAAAATGTGTCGTATGATTACAAATATTTTGAACCAGATTTAAAAAGGCTATATTCTAGTTTAGAAAAATGATATAAGCTATTTAGATTATTAGTATTTACCTGTAAAAAGCCCTGAATAAGATCGTACATGTCCCACGTCGCTGGAAGGAACGCCATTTTGGAGTTTGTTGTTATGCAACGAGAGTAACTAAAGGGCGATAACTCTGTTCATTGCAAGGGCCCCACCTACTTTCCTCACGCATTACTGAATAATCGCTAAGAATACATTTCAGTTGAGACTGTTTATTTAGAGGCGAAACCGTATAAACATGCCTTTGCAGACAACATACATAAAATTTGCTTACTTCGTTTCGCGAAAAGGAAACTGAACAATCAAAAATTCATTTGGTGATATATATGGCCATGTGATTTTTATTTTTGTGAAATCATGAATCTTGTAACTATTAATTTTTTGCTTTTTAATGAATAACATAAAAAAATCATGAGTGAATTATATTTCCAATTTTGAAATTCTTTTGTTATTTTAATTAGTCAGCATTATATAAACATATCAACATGGAATAGTGATATATGAATTTTAACATTTACATGGAATCTAAAAATGCAATAGTGTATGTATGAACATTTAAGGAGTTACTTGCTGGTCTTTATGGTCTTCTGAAGTGTGTTTTCCTTATTTGTTGTTTTTAAAAAATAATTCCTGTATTTAATTTCTCAAAAGTGTCTTACTGGGCTACCTCTTGTATAGAGACTTCCAAATACCAGCAATCTAAGCTTAAAACTTTGACTGTTTCATATTCCTTCTTTTTGCGTTTTTGAGCATGGTCTGCATGGAAAACAATGCAATATAAATATGTTATGATGAAGATGAAAGTTCAATGGTTGGTTAATATTTGGATACAAACCACTATCTCCCTAGTAGCAACCCCTCTTTCTCTCTAGCCACTGATATATCCTTACAAAAGGTCAGCTGTAGGCCTAACAGTAAGAAGCATAAATAACAAGTGGCAACTGGTTTATTGGAATTGGATAATCATGTATCCCTTTGTAATTTTATCTTGTTATGGTGTTAAATTCCATTTATAGTGTTAAACAATTATTGAGTGAGTCAGTAAGTTATTGTTTTACACCACTTGGGCAATATTTTAGCCGTAAACGGCGTTAAACAATTATTGAAAAAACCTTATATCATACAATACATTGCCAAAATATTTCCCCTCTTTTACAACTGCTAACACTGAAATCATTTTTCAGGTTTCTATGGTCTTTAAGAAAGAGGTTAAAACGATGAACAATTATGACACTCTCCAATACAATTCTAGTCAGTGATTGTCAGTGTAATTGAGCATTTGATTAAATTAAGTGGTTTTCACCAAGTAAAGTTCAAGATATGATGTTGTTATGTCTAAAAATAATTTTATGTTAAATTAAAACAAGCAAGTCTTTTGACTACAGCTAGAAGTCGTATGTTAAGACAATATGTTGTATGAAAACAGTATCGCATTCTGCATGTGCAATGTCTGACATATTGAATAAAAGGCTTGGCAGTTGTGTAGCAGTCGTCTCCCAGTCAACACTTTGTGTATTTTATTTCATGCGTTCATGGAAGCTTGAACAGGAGATATCCTTTCGCAACTTAGTTTCTTTAGCATATTGCTTTAACACTTTCAAGTATTATCATTGTGGTTTGATAGCATTAAGACAACGACCTATGGAAGTCAAGGAATTTGATGAAAATGTTGAGTATTTTCCTTTTGAAATGTAATAGAGAATGATCTTGAATATTAAATAGGATATCATCCCCATGTCTCTAAATAAAAAAATATCAAACCAAGCTTGTTGCTAAAAGAACAAATATCTTTATGCAACTCATAATAAATCTTGTATCAATAGACATTGGATGAGATTGCTTCTTTGAGGTGCATTTTAGAAGTTGAAATGATGATTATGAAGAAACATTTATGGATGACTTCTTTATTCATTATATGCAACGTTTTGACTGACTCAAAAATCTGTGTCAAACCGTCGCATATCATGAATAAAGAAGTTGTAATCCATAAATGTTTCTTCAGATTCTCCTGAGAATTAGCTCAGTAAGCACATGGAATGCCTGGTTGTGTCACACCTCAAGAAATGAGGTTTTGCTTCCTTGCATGGTGCTTAGCATTATAAGGTAAGAAAATTGCAATAATGTTCATTGCTCGGATCACAAAAGGAAATTTCACAATATACTAGGGACTGATGATGTTCCGTTTATATTTTATGATATTCTTATTACCATTTACACCCCTTGGGCGGTTATATCCCTTCTTTTTTCAATTGGTTTTAACTCATAACTACCTTCATATAGGTGTTTACCCCTTACACCCTTTGGGAAGTTATTGCCTTTATTTTAGTTGAATGTTATGTGCCGTGAGCTCCATCCGCGTAGGTTGGTTATCTCATAACCTCCTTGGTCGGTTATAAGATTGTAAACAATTGCAAACAATTGGACTTGTAAAATTTGGATTTTTATTCAAACAAGAAAGTTAAGATTTATGAACAACGAAAGTGGGATTCGAACCAGGGACCTCTATGTTGTCAAGCAGCGCTCGTACCTGTTTAGCTACCGTGGATCCATGCCAGTTGATGTAATTTTTTGTGTGTCATTTGGTTTTTTATTTTCCCCTATAAATATATATCAAGATTGAAATAAAATAGATTTCAATGTAAGGAATCAAGTTTTTAGTTCTAAAACCCTTAGCAGGGGGTGTTGTAAGTAGTCTAAAATAGTATTCTTATGAAGACATATCAAACCCGCAAAATGGATCACTAAAACTTTTTCAATTATTTGTATGTAAACCAATTTAGTTGAAACACTGTAATAAAATAGTTTTTATTGTAAGAAATCAAGCGTTTTTTCAAGGGTAATTTAAGTATTTTTTCTTATCAAGAAATGATAAACCCTCGAATGATATCAGTAAAATGTATTAAAATTATTGTTTATAAACAAATTAAGTTGAAACTATTGCAGGAATCTTCCGCGGGAGTGTAAGTCAAATAATGACCCGTTTGCCTCGGGTTATGGAAATAACCTCTGCTCGGGCTACGCCCTCGCGAGGTTATTTTCCATAACCCCTCGGTACCGGGTCATTATTTACTACATAATAGACAGAATATTTCACAATTACCATGCATCTCACTCGTAACGTTTGGTCAAAAAATATTTTTTTCATTTGTGGCTACCAAACTCCTGATGACCTCAAAAGGTCTATGAGAGCAAAGGGGAATACCCTCCAGATCAAAAGAACAACAAGACAGTGGTAAGCTTTTGAGATGGTTTACTACCTACATCTTTGTGGAATATATACACAGAATGAGAGCTAAGAATTTCCACATATCAACAAAGAGGAAAAATACACCCACTGTACATCAAGATAATAGCAACAGACATGAAACTCTTGAATAAAATCTTCCTCATGTACACAAATATGATTTAACAGGGAACAATTTATACAGCTGAAGTGTCAACATGATAGATAATGTGAGAGTAACATGCTTGGATGGGAGAGAATGAGGGTATGTGTTATAGGTATGTATCACATGATTGGGTTGTGTTTGTTTTATCACAGGGACCTCCAAGGACAGGAAGGGAAAACTGGTGACCAAGGCTGGTTTGACAACAACTGTTTAACAATGTGCTAACATCAGATTTGGCACAAGAATACCGTACCATAACTCATGGTCAAGTCGAGACTAAACAACATTCAATAACTTCCTGTAAGCACTTTGACATCCAATGCAGGTTAATCTTCTCTCATTTACTAGAAATAAACATTTTATTATTTTCATATTTTTAGAATTATTATCAAAATGTTAATTTTTATAAGAAAATAGAGCCATTGGCTCTGTAGCTCATCAGGCTTCATTATCAATTATGCTTTATATATATTAGGGGTCACAGGACCACCAAAGCAACAATTCATAATCCTCATCAGTCAAGGAGTCTGTACACAAAGTTTCAGCTTTCTAGGCCTCATGGTTCTAGAGAAGAAGATGAATAAAGGTTTTTAGGGCGTGGCCCCTGTGGCCCTTATTAGGGGTCACAGGGCCACTAAAGCTACAATTTATAATCCTCACTAGTCAATGAGATTGTACACAAAGTTTCAGCTTTCTAGGCCTCATGGTTCTGGGGACGAAGATCAAAATAAGTTTTTAGGGAGTGGCCCCTGTGGCCCTTATAAGGGGTCACAGGGCCACCAAAGCTACAATTTATAATCCTTACTAGTCATGGAGTCTGTACACAAAGTTTCAGCTTTCTAGGCCTCATGGTTCTGGAGAAAAAGATGAAAATAGGTTTTTAGGGCATGGCCCCTGTGGCCCTTATTAGGGGTCACAGGGCCACCAAAGCTACAATTTTTAATCCTCACTAGTCAAGGAGTCTGTACACAAAGTTTTAGGTTTCTAGGCCTCATAGTTCTTGAGAAGAAGATGAAAATAGGTTTTTAGGGCGTGGCCCCTGTGGCCCTTATTAGGGGTCACAGGGCCACCAAAGCTACAATTTTTAATCCTCACTAGTCAAGGAGTCTGTACACAAAGTTTTAGATTTCTAGGCCTTATGGTTCTGGAGAAGAAGTCGAAATTCCACAAAGTTTACGGACGGATGGACGGACGGATGGATGGATGGACGGACGGATGGACGGACGGACGCCGGACACCATGCCATGCCATAAGCCCATCGGGCCTTACAGGCCAGATGAGCTAAAATTAATATGTTTGGAAAAATGCTGGCCAAATATATCATGATTAAATTTGAGGAATACATTACATTGGATCAACAATTACCACCAATATTTTCAACAAGTCTAATCTCTAAGTTCTTTAGTATCGTAAGGTACAAATTGAATATTCACAAACCAGCACTTTCCAGCAAAACAATAAACTACCTAACCAAAATAAATTTGGCGAAGCTTATAATTCAATGATAGCAACAATACACATGTACAAGAATGTATGATATAGACTCTGTGAACAAACATCATCACCGATTTTCACGTCTTCAAATACAGCCAATCAACGAGGCTTTAACATATGTACAAAACATGAAAACAGATTCTCAACCACCTGTTTATGTACACATAAATAGAGACAGAAAACATGAACAGTTCCGTCTGAATAACATTGGACTAATTAGCTTTAGGATGTCTGATATATTTCATCAAGGAGCATCTTTACAAACTACATAATTTGACTTCATATTCACACTATGGATTTTAAATTTGAAGCAAAATAGAAAGATAAAAAAAGCTTTTTCTATAATGTAGCATCAAAAATGAATATAACATTCCTTTGTAAATTGTATATTCATAAAGATGTATGAAATTGTTTTTTTGACAAGTACTTTTATTCAACTTTATTTAATTTCAAAATAGAGCCATTGGTTCTGTAGCTCATTAGCTTTAATCATTAAATTGATCTGCCGTTGAATAAATTATTCAATAATATGAAATAAAACACTGCTGGTCAAGGAATTTGCCTCTAGAGCCTGATTTTAAAAAGAAGTAATAAAATACTTTGTAGGGAAATCCTTATGATTTACACATGATTCAAAGGGGCAGTAACACGTTTTTAGGGGGATATTGAGGTGATGGCAGGAAAATGAAAATAAATAGTTCCAATTGAAAAACAATGTATTTAAACTAATGAAATAGTTATAAATGAAATAAAATGTCAAGTTCAGCCATGCGATTCCTTTTTCTTACACAATTAATGAATTAAAGGTGTTCACACAAAAATGATATGTGAATCTTTATAATTTGTTCTCTGACTATGGATGATTGGTTTGTGTAATGAGATTTTTGACACTTTTAAAATAATACATTTAACACTAACGCACAATTATCAGTGACAAATTGAAAATATAAAATTTCAAAAACATGCTACTGCCTCGTTAATGCCACTCACCAAAAAAATAATGTCTGCTTTAGGGGAGCACAAGTTTGAGGGACCTTGACATTAGTTGACAAAGTGAAAAGTAAACAATAGATGATCAGCCAATACCAACATCTTAACTAGCCTTCAATGCTAGATAAGCTAAAGAAACATGACAACATATCTGATTAGACCAAAATTCCTTAGTTAAAATGTTACTTGCAATATTGATACAGATTGTCTTCAGTGTCAATCAAAATAACATTCAATAAGTTCATCTTAACTTTCAAAGTTTTAAAAATATGTTTATCTCAACATTTAATTGTAGGACATATTTCATCTTAAGTTATTTAGAACATACGCTAGATCTTCATTATTCTAATAAATATTGTACACATTCATCCTACCAAAGTTCCAAAACTTATACATAAATATTTATCTTAATCTTTTACAATTTAGCACATTAATCTGATGTCTAGTCATAATGTTTATAGGTTATATATCATATCAATTTCTTTTGAACTATGAAATATGAACAAAAAAATATTTTCATATGACAGCTTTTACATAATTTTTTTCTGGATTTTGATCATGTAATAAATGCTTCACTTATGAATAATACAAACATGCTTATACTTCATACACCTTATCATAAATGAACTTCAACGTTACTTGTCAACATACACATATGGAACTTGTGGTGTATAATAACAATGATGTTTGGCTGTTAAAATTGAATGCATTGAACTTTACCACTTCTCGATTTTTGTTCAAAGATTTTTCAATTAAATAAAAACTGGACTTGATTTTTGTTAATTTGTCTTATAAACACCTTTTAATAAACCTTTCATCAAGACAGCGTATTTATTGGCTGTGAAAAAACACCTGGGTTGGGGGCCATAAAACATGCGCAGATGTGATGTAATAGACAGACTACCGGTATACAGAGTAACGCATCATTATTTCAACTGAAAAGCCGCCTAAATAATTGTTTAATTACCATTGATGTGGATATCTTATTTACATCAAATGCTAAGTAGTGTTATATCGTCATATGATTTATTTGAGTGGAAACTACTTTCTGAAAATCGTTAATTATTTGGTTTTTTTTACTAGGTATTGTTACAATAGATAACGAGGCTGATTCTCTTTATGACATCACAAAAAGGGGGCGTGACCAGTCATGCATTCACTGGTTTGTGGCCAGATAGGTCACAGCGGCCCATCAAAAGTGGCTTTCAAATACAGCTTTCATTACCAAACTGAACATATTTGAGTAGCTACCTTTGACGTATTATACAATATTGTAATCAGACTTTATATATTCCAAAGAAAATAGTAAAATAAGTTTGTGGTTATGTGAACTTTAAAGTCATTGGATCAACAGAAGTACATTTAAAATATTATTTTTAATCTAAGAATTAATTTGAAAGTTTGAAAACTTAATTACCGACAGGTGAACTTTCTCAGCCATGAACCATGGCATAGTTGTAAAATTTGTGAAAACAATAAGAAACGGAACTGAGAAGCATTTCCCGGACTACATTTCCAAGAGTGTCTTTCAAAATAATTTCAACAGAAAATTCTGTGCATTTCGGATACAACCATACCCATGTCATTAAATTTGAGTGAAATAATAAAAAAACATTTTTACACTAGCAAATTCAAAACGGGTGCAAGACAACAAATACAATGAATAAACTAGATTAGCGTTTGCGGGATAACGCAAAAGCAGAGCAGCCCCGGAACTTTGGGTTTCGCCTTACCCTGTTCCGCCTTTTACAGGCCTCACCAAATTGGGAATTTTCTCGTGACCTTGACCTTTGACACTCAAGGTCACACAATCAATGAACACATTTCATTGAGTATAACATTATTGTAATGAAATAAAGTGTTAAAAATTAAATTAATCCATTTTCTCCATATATGTTTACCTTGCTGTGACCTTGACCTTCGACAGTTAGTACCCTAAACTTTTTGTAAATGTTGTACTTCTCAAGAGATAATATATACAAAATCTAAACTTCATAGCACAAAAACTTTTCAAGTTATTGTGTTTAAAAGGAATTGCAATAACTCATATCTCATGACCTTGACCTTTGACCTTCAAGGTCACACAATAATTGAACACTTTTTATTGAGTATAACAATCATGTATTGATTAAAAGTGTTCATAGTTAAAATAAAGCATTTTCGCTAAAACATGCTTACGTCATGACCTTGCTGTGACCTTGACCTTTGACGGATTGTAGCCAAAACCTTTTCAAAATTTTTTACTTTTCCAAGGATGATATATACCAAGTTAGAGCTTCATAGCCCAAATTTTTTTCAAGTTATCGCGTTTACAAGGAATTCTTAGAGTGAATACATAGCTCGTGACCTTGACCTTTGACCTTGAAAGTGAACATGTCAAAATCGTTCCCCCGAGGTATGAGTAGTAAGGTATGAATAAGAGTTCTGGAAAGCTTAGTGGAAAAAAGTTATAGCTAGTAGTACGAGTGCGGCGGCGGCGGCGGCGGCGGCGGCGGCGGCGGCGGCGGCGATGGAAACTTCACAAAAACTGATAGCAGCCCCGTCCTTAGACGGGGCTGCTAAATATGTTGCCTTTGAGAGATACCATTTTAGATTTGATCAATTAAGTTTCACTCAAAATATTTTTGAAATACGTATTATAATATATATAGATGAAATTCTGTCATCTTTAAGGCTTAACAGCACTAACATATCAACATAACTACTTTCAAAACAGGACATAGTGGGGAAAAAGGAATAAACAATACACATTGACCAAATATAAGAATACATTCCATGTCATTACATTTCAGATCATTAGCATTCGTTAAAGCTGAAAAAGCTAAATCTATGCAATAATGCGCACATAAATCTGAAGAGATTTCATTTGGTGTCTCTTAAATAAGTTTTATCAATCTTCTGGTAAATGACTAAATCAAATTTATTAGAAAATGTTTAAAAAATGTCCATGAAAGACTTAAGTAGTCTAAAATATACTCTATTACAATTTTCTTGTTGTGATTGTTCTTGGTCACTTAAGACTCAGAACTAAAATAAATTCCATCACAATATTTTGGAACAACACGGGGCTGTCATTCCATTGAGATTGATTGTTTGCCAAAGCCAGGAAGGAAAACTAATATCTTACATTAAAATATTTTCAAAGAGGTTGTATAAAGTTGCACATCAAACTTCAACTGTTCTCTGCAAAACCCTGTTAAGAGGTGGTAGGAAATTTCAGATATGCATTAACTGTAATAGCAGGGGTCGAAATTAGTACTATTGGGCTACTAGCCATTCGGACTAGTGCATTCCTGCCAACACTAGCCCAAAGACATTCTGACTAGCCAAATACAGTGTCATAATCGTATTTTCTTTAAATTCAACTAGTCCTTCGGACTACCAGTCATTTTACTTTACTAGCCCAGCATCCTTTGCACTAGCCATGGGCTACCGGGCTAGTGCTAATTTCGAACTCTGGTAATAGGATGTCATATTAAAATTAAAAGATTGTGTTCTGGAAACTCAAAACAATCATGGATTCCAAATAATTGTTAATATTTACTTTTTGACAAAAACGACATGCCTTTTGATCTATAGGCTGAAAACACACAAATTTATTGAATCCATGACAGTTTTGTTAAATATTAATAATTCTTTAATATACAACCAGCATTACAGGGTATTTTCAAGTTATAACCTTTTCTCATTTTTGACTGAAATGACATATCAGTTAAAGTAGCTACAGTGGTAATTCTCTGCACCAGTACATTTGCTAAATTTATCGTAAAGAACAAAAACGCTACTAAAGCTATGCCAAAAACAATATGTTATAACAAATTTTACATTTGCAGTTAGGTCAAATGCATGTGCTCAAATTCAAAGAAACACTAGATATGAAATATATACATAGCATTTTTTGAATCAGAAAAGGTGAATTTTTTAAAACGGGTTTTGATTGACAAAAATATGAGTGAATCAGCTCCTAATGATTTAGTTGAAACAAATGTTGATAAAAATATCGAATAACATTGGTGATATTTATGATCGTAACTTGCTAATATTTGGAGGCAGTTTCCCTCCAATATAAATCTATATCTCTACACAAATTGGCCACTCAGAATGATCCAAGATCTTTTCTATCAAACATTAGTCCTATTGGCTTGTATGATCTTATCCAGAAATTTCTCAAGTTCTCGATGTGAACGGAAACAATTGTTTTCAATGCTCAGGGTTAGTTCTGGCAACAAAAGCTGGACCAATAGGAATACTTTCTCCCGAAATTCATCTAAACACAATGCAGGAGACCGACACAACACAACTTGAGGATCAAAGACCTGTATGATAGAGTGGCCTCCCTTTAAAGTCAAATGCTCCAGTTCCCCACTCAAATCTTCAGAGTCTTTCTTATCATCATCAGTATCTGCTTTCTGCAGCAAATTGATGACCTGGTCGATCATTTGGTTGAAGTCCCTCCCTTCTGGGGAGATCTCAGAAAGCACAAGTTGTAACCGGGGGAACAGGAGACAAAATAGTGTGTGAACTTTGGTCTGAAGGCTTGATAGATGTAAACTCTGCCGCAAAAACCTTCTTTCATTTGATGCCAATGCTCCGATTGATTTCTTACTGTGAGAAGCTTGATTGCACTCAGTGAGGGAACGGGAGTGTCTCTTCCGTTTTGAGGAACTTTTCGGGCCAATACAACATGGACAAATTTCAGCACTTTTGTTCCGTGCAGACTTTGAACGTTTGCTCCGGGTAGGACCAGCTTCACATTTGTGGACATCCAAGGAATGACTATGAAACACCTCATCTTCAACATGCTCCGGTTCTGGTTTCGTGACACATGGTTCTGAAGCCTCAGCTACTTCATACTTTGGTGGAGAATTTTTAACGTTTGATTTTAGCTCACATTTTTTCAGCTTTAACACCAGCGGCGGACTACCACTGCTATTTGTTTTGCTGGTGCTGTCACTGGGAATAACCGTAAAACGATGACCGTCACAAGAAAACTGAGGACTCTTAGTTTTAGGATGACCAGATGAGACAAGATTGTCATGTTCATGCCGAGGACTCTCCTCACAACAGCTCTCACTCTGAGATCCCGCCCCAGAGTCACTCGCCCCAATCTCGCAACCATTTCTAGACACGTAACTTGCGGTATCGCCATCGCCAACCTCAGACAGAGTCCTCTCCATACAAAGGGGATCACATTTCTTTTCCAGCATGTCACCTCGAGCATCACCTGACGAGTAAGTCTGAGATTCAAGTGGATGGCAATCATTACTCCTCTTGAATCTGTGTCGCTCGGTTTCAGAATGAGACGGATAACAGTGTTTCCTCTTACTCCTACTCTCCTCCTTTGATGAATAACTATAGCTTTCACACCCAGAGGGGTACACATCACGCAAATCAGATCTCTTGTCAGATGTAGATGATGAACACACAAGAGATGATTCAGTGTTTAGTTCAGAGTTTTGTACATTAGCTGGCATGCCCTCTAGGACACCATGACTAGGAATAAGTTCAGGAGGGTGGTCTGGGTAGGATGTTCCTGTGGTCCAACCATTAGCACTGGTGAAATCATCCTGGATGTTCGGAGGCGAGTCGTTCCCACTAAGACAGCCATCACTCTCTCCATTCAAGACATCCTTCAGATTGCCCAGGGCTGGATCACAACCAGGGGAAACAACTCCGCTATCGTCTGTCAGACTTCCAGGACTCAAACTCTTCTTGCACAAAACCCTTCGCCGCTTTGAGTATTTCTTCAATACTGCTCTGTATGCATGGTACCGTAGAGCAGTATGCGAATTTCTTCGAATTTTGACTAGATCTGGTCTTGTGTTGCTCGGTGGCTGGGCAGGAGATGGATATGACATTGAGGATTCTTCTGGAGACGGCGCAAAACTGCTCTGTGTCAAGTTGTCATTGCTGTGGTTCGGTGGTTCGATGAGTAGCACATCATCTTCGCTGACATCATCATCGTCATCGCCATCCTTTGATTTGTTCAGCCAAGCTTCAAAAGCCTCCTCAAAGGCCCCTGGACTTGATCGGTTTGGGTTGAAACTCATAGCGACTTGTTTCAGATCAGCTCTTCATTTACATAGTGGTTTCTGTCACTTCTAAAGGTTTGTGTCAGTGACATTGTGACCTGGGTTACATCATGGCATCACTGATAATTCTTCTGCTTAGTATCACATGATGTCGACAGTTCTGAAAAAGAGAAAATGGGTGAGTTTTAATCTGAAAGGTTAACTTTTAGTATAAATTATTGATCTTAATGCAATTTTCAACTAAATAGATAGGGAAACAAATTTTAACACTGTAAATATTGCTCTGTTTACAACAATTAGTATTTTTATTTAACATAAAACTATATTTTCAAGGCAACATTAATTTCTAAATACTCTAGAATAAGATTGCCTAACACAAAATTCTGAATATCTGCCTTAAATATGCTAATAAGGTATTATCTTCCTGGTGAATATTTATATTAAATATTTGATTTGTGCAAGAAATTTGGAAAGATACAGACAAGCAAAATGACTCAACAACCTAATAAGGATTTAGTTTTTGAATTTTTCAAACTAACTAAATCTAGTATATTTATATATTATATATATATTTTAAAAAATTGTGTGCAACTGAGCATATTGCATTGCTTGGGCAGTATTTCAGCCATGAGTGGTAAGGGGATAATTTAAATAAGTTCACAATATATCGAGGATTTCTTGACTAATACCATGTTTATGTCATCTAGTGAGGTAGAAAGTTCATATTTTCATGAGTGACACAGCCACAAGTTAAAATATTTAACTTTTCTGCCTCATGAGATGATATAAACGTGGTATTTGTCAAGAATTGACAGATATTCTATTTATTATATGATAAAATCCTTCTAATTACGCCAAAAAGGCCAATTTCATGTTGAGCAACTGCTTGAAAGAGCCCTTCACTGCAGTAACAATGTGACATCATATGAGAATTCATGATTTCAGACCATTGTTACATGTCATCAAACTCTTGAACTTGTCGTCACTCAGGTGGTGATAGAGTGGTGATATCACCACTCAGTAGAGTGACAATAAAAGTTATTGCCACTGTAGCCAGATAGAGGGTTTATTTCACGAATAGAACAGAGAATCTCACCCTCAATCATATAATAATTGATCATATGGAGTGCTTTCAGACTTCGTGAAAAGGAAACCACAGAACTACTTTATATACAAGAAGAGGCAATATTTTGATACTTTTTAGCTTTGTCTTTTATCAAACTGCAATTTCATTATGGGAACACACATGAGATCTGTTCGAAATAATATACATCCTCTTTTGATTCAATTATTCATCATTGACAAATGTTTGATCAGTGAAATGTAAAAGTCAAATTATGTTTAAGAACTAGTGAGATTAAGTAGACTTGCATACTATTTACTTCAGAGCAGCTGATACAATACTTCAGAATTGACAATTTTATGTTTTCTTCTTCATTTTGATGATTTTATTGAGCATGAGATTGACGGATGGTATGCTATCAGGTTATCTATACTAATTGTTATTTTCACATAATGTACAAAGTCAAATCATAAACGACAATATAAAATAAAGAAATTAACACATATCCAATTATATATAAGTGGATGAACATGTTTTATCAACAGGTGGTTCAAAATAACATAAAATATAAATGTAAATGAAATTAAGAACCAATTTTGAGCTGATATGAAATCACTAGTCTGGAAAAGTCTTTATCATGCCATATTCTTATGTTAAAGTTGGAAAGAGTGTCTTAGCTGAAGGCATACCTCTACACTTAACCTCTATCATGTCTATGTAAAGAAATGTCATTTACGTCACCATTAGTATTGTCAAGAGGATATGCATTTTTGATAATTCTTATGCCATATTTACTTTTGACATGATTAATGAGTTGTAAATGTAACGATAATTTATATTTTAAGTTAAAAGGAAGCCTCATTTTCCATGATCTGGTTTCTTCCTGTCATCTAGGATGAATGTTGTTTACTGTTCTCAACTAAATTTTGAACCAACGCCCCTGTAAACATACACTGATCTAGAAATAGTACAAAATATAAAAATTATTCGTAAGAAAACATTTGCATAATAATTAAAACGGTAATGTGCCAAGTCATAGACTAACTGGCGTTAGAAGCACCTGCCAAATGAATGTCAAGTGAAAATGTAAACATATCCTCTGAAAATTGAGGCCTTTGAAATCAAGTATGAGAACGGCGACAGCTGTTCCTGGTTTGATTTTAGGTAAATCTACTTACGTTTCGTCAAACCGTATCGCAAAATATGTATGTTTTACGACAAAAATGCTGAAATTGTGAAATTTTGTCCTATGGCAGCCGCTTTGCAATCGTTTAGAAGGCGCGAACTGCCACCTAGCGGCGACTTATTCTTCCGGCTTGAACCTGATTTGTGACGTAACTTCCGTTGAAAACAAAGTTTGGTAACTCTCGTTGCTCTCTGACCAACAAATATCTCAGTTGAATCTTTTTATGATCAATCAAGTAACTTAAAGACTTCCAAGATGATGTACGATCTGAAAGATGAAAAACAAGCAGCGGAGTATTTGAAGAATGTCAGCATCGAGTATCGATATAGCTGTTACAAGGAAAAGAGCGCTGAAGGTGTCTTTCATATTTATGTAACTTTCCTAACAAATTTTAAATATATGATTTAGATATTTGTAACAATGATTTGTTAAAATTTCCCAAAGGCATTTAATTTTGATAACATTAATAACCCTCTGGTCTTTCTAAATATCCATTAAATACACTAGGTTGAAAATATGGCCTTATTTTTTAAAATGCCTGATAAGTTCATAATTTCTGGAGAAAAAAAAATTTTGTATGAAATTTATTCATTTGAAAGTATTCTTACTTAGTTAAATTCAAATTTGATTATATAATAATATAACTTTAAAGTGTAAAATAAACTGAGACTTAAAGTGGATTTTTATTGCTTCACTAGGTAAGCGAATAGATCTCACTGGGTGTAGGTGTTTTCGTAGACACGGGGGTTCGTAGACAGAAATATCGGTGGGTTCGTAGACAGATTGACGGTGGGTTCATAGACACTCCAAAAATGGGCAATAAAATGAATCTGATTTACAATTACAACTTTTAGACATGACTCAATGATCAAATTTCATATTATCTAATTAAGCTATGTTAAAAAGGGTCCAAAATGATTATACTTTGGTGCATTGTGATGGATTTGGAAAATCGTTTTGTTTAAAGTATGCCTATACCTGTTGTTTATCATAATGTTTATTTTTCTCTTGTATATTCTATTACAATTTGAATTATTAATATGTAAGGATCGATTTGTTTTTTATATCGTAGAAACTCGC
The DNA here is from genome assembly GCA_916613615.1 of Steromphala cineraria. Classification (NCBI taxonomy): domain Eukaryota; kingdom Metazoa; phylum Mollusca; class Gastropoda; order Trochida; family Trochidae; genus Steromphala; species Steromphala cineraria. The sequence continues at coordinate 32,720,966 of OU744722.1, read as the reverse complement.
TTCACAAAACCTCGAATGGTAAAGGAAAGAACAAAATTAAGTAACAATTAAATGCAAATAACAATCAACTATGCTACTGATTAGACAACAATCACCCATGACATTAATTAGACAACAATGACCAATTACTATGAGGAACCTAACAATACCTTGTATTAATGGATTAATTACGACCAATTACTTTAAGACTGATTGATGACTTACGGCCGGACATCAAGGTAAAAATAGGATATGGACTTGATTTATCTTGGTTTAATATTTGTACTTTACTTGTGTATTTTTACTATATGTATTGTTTTAAAGAATCGTGGTTTAAAAATAATATTTTACAAGCTATTGCTTGTATATAAAGACATTTTCTCCAGTACCATGCACTGTTTTTATTTAAAAAATCATACTCACCAGTTAACTTTATTTTCTATATAATATGCATGTAAAAATGTAATGTGAAATGTTAATTAAGTTGTTGACAAAATATATTGTATTTAAACAATAGTTTTTATCTGTCTATGAACCCACCATTTTTTCTGTCTACGAAAACACCCCGTATACGAACCCGTTTTGTCTACGAAAACACTGGTTCCCATCTCACCAGGGTCGATTAATCAATTGATTTGTGACTTCATTCAAAACCAGCCAATCCACGAGGCTGCCCTGTAAACGAGCAACTAAAGCTTACAGGGCGAACTTGCTGATTAGCTGGATTTTGAACGTCATAGTTCAGTATGACGGCTCGATTAATGGAGCCTGGTAAGATCTATACGCTAACTTATTAGGGATGTCACGATACAGGTACCTCACAATACGATACGTATCACGATACTAAGGTCACGATACGATACATATCACGATGCAATAAACGTGGCATTATTACGCTGAGATACAAATTCACAGATCTAAATTTAACATTTAACATGAGAATTATCGAAGTCACCAACATTAAACTCAAAAGCAAGTCAACTTCTTTATGAAAAAGTAATTTAATCCTCTGTTTTCCAACTTAAACATTATCAGAAAGCCTCTCTCTTGATTTCTTGATTCGATATTCACAAAAAAGTTGAACGATATTCATCAAAACTTGTATCACGATACACTGTAACTGTATCGTGTATTATATCATGAATTGTACCATGACGATGCATCGATGTATCGTGACATACCTATAACTTATTGAAGCAATATAGATTTTAATTTATTGAGATTGACCACAAATTAAAGATAAACTTCAAGTATAAATTATCCCCAAATGTTAAAGTAATTAATGATTGGGCTTTAGTAATGCCTTTACACAGGCATTTCATAGTTCGAAAGGGATCTTTTTTATAAATGTCTAATTTTTGAGTGAATGCATGCTTTTCTTTATCATTGTAAAATATTAATCAACCAAACGTCACACTATGTAACATATTTTCAAAATGAACTGCAAAATAATCATGCGTAAATGCATTTACCAATAAAAAGAATTTCACTGCTGTCATTTTATTTTAAGGAATTATTTCTTCAGATATAATATAACATCATTTTAAATTCTTTTCAGGTTGCCATAGACTTGCAGATTTTCTGGAAAGTGTGAAAAAAGAGTTTGACAAGTCAGCCAAAGTATATCAAACAAATTGTGATGACAACAGATACGGGCACAGTTGTTTCAAGTTTGCAAACTACAACATCCTCGGGAAAGGTACAGTAATGTATTTTTAGCTCATCAGGATTGAAAGTCCAGATGGGCTTATGGCATGGCCCGTCGTCCGTCCGTCCGTAAACTTTTGACACTTTCGACTTCTCCTCATGAACCATACACATAAGAGAGCTGAAATTTTGTGTACAAGTACCTTAGCATATGGAGATTCTAATTTGTAACTTTGGTGACCCTGTGACCCCAAATAGGGTCACAGGGGTCACAACTTTAAAAACCTATTTTCATCTTCTTCTCCAGTTCCAGAAGGACTAGAGAGTTAAAAATGATATGTGCAGACTCCTTGGCCAATGGGGATTCTAATTTGTAACTTTGGTGACCCTGTGATCCCAAATAGGGTCACAGGGGTCACAACCTTCAATACCTATTTTCATCTTCTTCTCCAGTTCCAAAAGGAGTAGAGAGTTAAAAATGATATGTGCAGTCTCCTTGGACAATGGAGATTCTAATTTGTAACTTTGGTGACCCTGTGACCCCAAATAGGGTCACAACCTTAAAAACCTATTTTCATCTTCTTCTCCAGTTCTAAAAGGACTAGAGAGTTAAAAACGATATGTGCAGACTCCTTGGCCAATGGGGATTCTAAATTGTAGATTTCGTGACCCCATGACCCCAAATAGGGTCACAGGGGTCACAACCTTAAAAACCTATTTTCATCTTCTTCTCCAGTTCTAAAAGGACTAGAGAGTTGAAAGTGATATGTGCAGACTCCTTGGACAATGGAGATTCTTATTTGTAACTTTGGTGACCCTGTGACCCCAAATATGGTCACAGGGGTCACAACTTTAAAAACCTATTTTCATCTTCATCTCCAGTTCCAGAAGGACTAGGGAGTTAAAAACGATATGTGCAGACTCCTTGGCCAATGGGGATTCTAATTTGTAACTTTGGTGACCCTGTGATCCCAAATAGGGTCACAGGGGTCACAACCTTAAATACCTATTTTCATCTTTTTCTCAAGTTCCAAAAGGAGTAGAGAGTTAAAAATGATATGTGCAGACTCCTTGGACAATGGAGATTCTAATTTGTAACTTTGGTGACCCTGTGACCCCAAATAGGGTCACAGGGGTCACAACCTTAAAAACCTATTTTCATCTTCTTCTCCAGTTCTAAAAGGACTAGAGAGTTAAAAACGATATGTGCAGACTCCTTGGCCAATGGGGATTCTAAATTGTAGATTTCGTGACCCCATGACCCCAAATAGGGTCACGGGTCACAACCTTAAAAACCTATTTTCATCTTCTTCTCCAGTTCTAAAAGGACTAGAGAGTTGAAAGTGATATGTGCAGACTCCTTGGACAATGGGGATTCTAATTTGTAACTTTGGTGACCCTGTGACCCCAAATAGGGTCACAGGGGTCACAACCTTAAAAAACTATTTTCATCTTCATCTCAAGTTCCATAAGGTCTAAAGAGCTGAAATTATATGTGCAGACTCCTTGGCCAATGGGGATTCTAAATTGTAGATTTCGTGACCCCATGACCCCAAATAGGGTCACAGGGGTCACAACCTTAAAAACTTATTTTCATCATCATCTTTAGCTCCTAAAGGTCTATTGAGCTGAAAGACTGACTGCATGTAGACTCCTTGGCCAATTGGGATTCTAAACTGTAGGTTTTGTGACCTCATGACCCCAAATAGGGTCACAGGGGTCACAATCCTAAAAACCTATTTTTCTCCATTAGATGACAGTCTATGGCAAATTTATTTCTCCTTGGATATTTTAGTGTGGACTTCTTTCACTGTCTGATATTGGCGATCTAGAAAGTGTTGAATAATAATACATTTGTTTTGTAATTTTTTTATAGGTTTTCTTGCAATAGGTAACATCAGTTTCATTTTTAGCTCATCTTGCCTGTATAAAGCAAACTTGATATGATGCCTGATGAGCTACAGAGCCAATGGCTCTATTTTTTAGTTGTAAACATGGATAAATCTTGTCAACACATTTCCTATACAAGTATTGAAGCACATTTTAATTCAGCAGATAGCCATACTTTGTGATTAGTCAATTGATTAAAATGTGCAATGTCCATGAAATACTTTAGGACACAAGTGCTAAAATACTGGTATCTAAGCTGATTTAAGGGATATACTGATATTGAATCTGACCAGCTGAGTGTTTTACAATTACTATGTTACTAAAATATAGTATTCTGTTAATTATCACACTAAATTATCCATCCTGTTTTAGGGTACTAACGTTACGCTAACTCCACTAATCTGTACCCTGGGCTCAGTAGCTAGATTCGCTCGCACGGCCCGACTTGGGATATAGCTAATCAAATCATTTTCTCGCCACCTTCTCGATAAAATTTCAACGAGAAAATGATTTGATTGGCTACATCCGAAGTCAGGCCGCGTGAGCGAATCTAGCTTCTGCTGTTGCCCTATGGATATGGAGGTTTACAGGAGATTCAAGCATTCATGATCATCAGCTTTTGTCAAAAATACAAAATTAAAAATAATCAGAGGCAGCTTAGTCATACCCGAGTTAGCCTCTGTTCTATTACGGCTAATACACGGGATAGAAAGGTAGAAATCTGATTGGAGGCAATCGAAGTTAGTTGTACAATCAGCGACGCCGTTTCAAAAGTTGACATTCGCAAAAGCTCGGCTATTCCCGTGTGGTTTCGGCAAAGCTATCGTTGAAATTTAACATCCAGGGGAGATAACTGTTCCGTCTACATAAATCGCTAGGGCAATCAGAACCCCAGGATCTTGGCGTAATAGAACAGAGGCTTACTCGGGTATGACTAAGCTGCCTCTGTGGGGAGAGAATGCTTCAGAGCATACTTGGATAACCAACTGTCATAGAATGTTCATAGCATTTTTTAAGACATTACTTTCCAATTAAAATAAATAAAATTAGCCATAGGGCATGGTATGAGAAACTTCCATATGATTGCCCCCTTAGGTAAAAACGGTGAAAAGTATACAGTAGCTTTGGAGATCTATTGACTCACTACCCCTGCAACGTATAGCTCAACCCAGTTAAAGACCCTGGTTAATTCAAGCATTGTGGCGTATGTCATAAATCACGGTTTGATTGCAGCATGTTTTTAAATTTGTCTATCTAATAATGTCTGGCACTTTCTCGTGATAAACAGAAACGAGGCTAGAAAAATCAAGGAATTGAGATTGGTTGAACTATACCTTGTTAGCTGGTTGACAATACTAAATACAAGAGGTTTAATTGCAATTGAGATCTATCCAGTAAGGATGCAGCTTGCTGATGATCAGGCAGAAGGAGTGACAAACAAAATCAGACCTTAGATCATCCTGTAAAACAGGCGACTTTATTTCTCTTGTTTAGCTTCGAAATAGTCCCCTGTAATTTGAGGCCTAAAATCATGACAACACGGCTACCAATCACAGTAAAATCTATAGCTTATCTATCAATCAACTCTGTTCCTCTATTGTCAAGTGCTGCCTCCTTACCAACAAACCTACTCTTATAACTCATTAATCAACCTTTTCTAGCTCTTTGTTAAAGAAATTTTTATACCTGTAACCATGAATAAGTCGACATCCTGTTATAGTAAATCATGGCATTGGTTTGCATAATGTTTTAGTCCTGAGTTTGATTTTGATCATTGTACTTTTGTGTTATGCAAATGATTTAAAATGCACATATGTTTGTCCTTGAATATACAAAACTAAACTATATATATCCAATTGCAATAATTACCGAAATTGAAGCATTTTACGAGTATTTGTAATGAACTATATCGATGAAAAATATGAATACTTATTCCTGATTCCCCATGTGAATCATTATTGGAAACACTCAATTTGAAACGCTCATCAATAATTCTCGACACAAACACAGAACCATATTACTTGTGCCTTGCATCTGTATGAGACGTGTTCCTTGATTGGTGTTCTATTAATCAAAAGGGAATTTCCATTTTGCTGAATCAACGATTTTAAGGCCTAAAACTACAGGGGCGAAGCGAAGTGAGAGAAATAAAGTCTCTTGGCAGTGTATAAAATAGGGTGGAAACTTAGCCTATCCTAAAAATTAATGGGTCAATTCCTAAGGGGAAAATAAAGAAAAACATTGAAAAGTTAACAGTCCCGACCAAAAAGTAGCCAGTCAAGGATTGCCGGACGGGCTATATTTTAAACACTGCTCTTGGTTTACAGGATGAGCTTGGATAAGCAAATCATTATCTCTGCCACAAAGTTGAAAGAATTCTGGTTTGAGCTCTGTGTGTAAGTGCGGCTGTCAAAGTTAGGGGGACAACCTTTCTCAAATACCGTTCAGGATAGGAACACCCAATTTTGGATGACCCTTCTGCTCAATACCCTTTACAGGGTTCATTATTAAGAAGCGCAGTTAGTTTTTCAGGAGTAAATGCTCTTGTTCTTATATTAATCCATATTGCCGGTGATTACTATTTCTTGATAAATGAATGGTCATCACCCGCTTATTATACCTTGTGAAGAAAGCGCAAATTATACTTTAGAAAGAAGGTTGAAATGCTTAATGACATTGATAAACCCTTGGTTTCAGGACGAGAGAGGGATGACGAGGAGGCTATGAAATACTACATGAAGGGTTGCGAGTACGGCTACGTCCCTGCGTGTTTCAGTGTCGGTCTCATGCGCAGTAGCTCAACCTTCAAACAACAGGATATGGGCAAAGCTCTCAAGTTCTTCCAGAAGGCTTGTGATGATGGACACGTACCCAGTTGTTATCAAATCAGTGGCTTGTTTATAAGTGGAAGTGAACAAGTTCCCAAAGACATGGAAAAAGCGTTTGACTATTCGAAAAAGGCCTGTGATATGGGACATATGTATGCTTGTGCGAATCTAAGTCAAATGTACAAGAAGGGAGAAGGTGTCGCTAAAAATCTTAATCTTGCAGAGAAATTTAAGAAGAAGGCCAAAGAGATTCACCAGTCTCAAACCCAACAACAAAAGACAATAAAATTTAGTGAATAGCGAGAATGAATAAACATGACTGATTCTTTTAGTATTAAGCCAGAGAGTGATAGAAATGGATTGAAGATATATATGATTTTTGAGTTTGTGATTTAATCTGAAGTATGAATGGTAGATATAAGCATATGTTGAATATTGAATGTGTACATTGGATGGATGATGAAATAAATTCTTGAGTGATAGTTCTCTTATCTGTTACTTTGTGATGAAAAAAGACTATCAGTTTATGTCCGGCGTCCGGCGGTCCATACATAATGAGCTACAGAGTCAATGGCTCTGCTTGTTTTGCGGTTTAAATGTCTCTTTGTGATTTTTGAAAGGCGTTATCAACAATGGAAAGTGTTTGTGACATTTGGTCCAACATGCAAGTCCCAAAGAAGAAAATAAAAGGTTTCTCTATAACATAAATAAACTTGAATACTGAAGTCTTGTGAAAACACACCTTGACAAGCAGTTCATGATTTAATGAAAGGTGACAATTCAATGCATATTCAAACCTACATTCAGGCCTATAAGTCCTGATTGGTTTATGGCATGGTATAGTGTCCGGCATCCATCTGTCCAGGGATTGAGAAAGACATCTTTGACAATGGGCCATTTTCAGGGTTTTTGGTAATTTTCTGATTTTCAAATGGGCCATTTCCCATTAGATCTATAGTAGGCTTCAAAATTTTAATGGGACATTTTTTCATCTAATGTGCAAAATGGCCCATGGCTCCTGTCTCACCCAATCACTGTCTGTCTGTACACTATTTGCATTTTAGAATTCCTCTCCAGAACGAAAAGCTGAATAGAAAGCTGAATTTTGTGAACAGGCTCCTTGACTAGTGAGGATTATAATTTTAAGCTTTGATGACCTTGTGGCCCCTAATGTATTCATAGCTTTGGTGACCTTGTGGCCCCTAATAAGGACCACAATTGCCAAAACCTTAAAACTTATTTTCATCTTCTCCAGTAGCAAAAAGCCTAGAAAGCTAAAATCTTGGATACAGACTCCTTTACTAGTGAGGATTATAATTCATAGCTTTGGCGACCTTGTGGCCCCTAATAAGGACCACAATTGCCAAAACCTTAAAACTTATTTTTGTCTTCTTCTCCAGAAGAATAAGGTTCAGAAAGTTGAAACCTTTTTACAGACTCCTTGAGGTAGTGAGGATTATAATTCATAGAACAAGGACCACATTGGCCACATCTTAAAGGAAAATTAAATATGAAGCCTTATGAGCTACAGAGCTAATGGCTCTATTTTTATCCCCCGCAACAACGAAGTTGTTACAACGTAAATCTGTCCTGTCCGGCTCACAACTTTTAAACTAATCATCACATATTGATCAAATGTGATATGGAGATACATTATCATCTGAAGGTGTGTCATGAAGAACAATTTTGAAAATATTTTTATTAAATTTTGCCTTTTTTGGCAAAAAATGAGGACTATGTTAGAAAACTGTTACAAGTCCTGTCCGGCTCACAACTCCTAAACTATAATCATCACATATTGATCAAATTTGATCTTGGAGATCCAAATACATAATTTTTTTGTTTGATTTTAATTTTGTCATGTTACTCAAATTATGCCCAACAGTGAACATAAAGTTGGTATCATTTAGTTTTTTTTATTAGAATAGTTTCCTTCATATCCTTGAACAATTTTTAGCTCATCTGGCCTGTAAGGCCCGATGGGCTTATGGCATGGCATGGTGTCCGGCGTCCGTCCGTCCGTCCGTCCGTCCATCCGTCCGTAAACATTGTGGAATTTCAACTTCTTCTCCAGAACCATAAAGCCTAGAAACCTAAAACTTTGTGTACATACTCCTTGGCTAGTGAGGATTATAAATTGTAGCTTTGGTGGCCATGTGACCCCTTATATGGGCCACAGGGGCCACGCCCTAAAAACCTATTTTCATCTTCTTCTCCAGAACCATGAGGCCTAGAAAGCTGAAACTTTGTCTACAGACTCCTTGACTAATGAGGATTATAAATTGTAGCTTTGGTGGCCATGTGACCCCTTATAAGGGCCACTGGGGCCACACCCTAAAAACCTATTTTCGTCTTCTTCTCCAGAACCATGAGGCCTAGAAAGCTGAAACTTTGTCTACAGACTCCTTGACTAGTGAGGATTATAAATTGTAGCTTTGGTGGCCCTGTGACCCCTTATAAGGGCCACAGGGGCCACACCCTAAAAACCTATTTTCGTCTTCTTCTCCAGAACCATGAGGCCTAGAAAGCTGAAACTTTGTGTACAGATTCCTTGACTAGTGAGGATTAAAAATTGTAGCTTTGGTGGCCCTGTGACCCCTAATAAGGGCCACAGGGGCCACGCCCTAAAAACCTATTTTCATCTTCTTCTCCAGAAGCATAAGGCCTAGAAAGCTGAAACTTTGTGTACAGACTCCTTGACTAGTGAGGATTATAAATTGTAGCTTTGGTGGCCTTGTGACCCCTAATAAGGGCCACGCCCTAAAAACCTATTTTCATCTTCTTCTCCAGAACCATAAGGCCTAGAAAGCTGAAACTTTGTGTACAGACTCCTTGATTATTGAGGATTATGAATTGTAGGTTTGGTGACCCTGTTGCTCCAATGAAGTATAAGGCCAGCCTTGGAAACTGTAACTTGTCGCCTATTATACTTAATTTTATCATTGGTGACCCTTTGGCCTCTACAAAGGGGGAATCACATTTGCCACACTCAACAGCATATATTGTAATTGACGATGAAGCCTGATGAGCTACAGAGCCAATGGCTCTATTTTATTATTTTGTGCGACAAAATTTAATCAGCAATATGATAATGATGTTGTGCAATTTGCGGGGGATATAGCTCGACCATCTCAGCTGCTTGTTACTCTTTAACCTAAATTGAATCATGAAAGGACTTTAGCTACAGATTAATAGGCTTTAAGTTATGATGAGCACTCTCAGTTCAGATTGGCTTATGGCATCAACATTGGTCATTTGCAGTTAAACATTTACCACTTTGTCTCAAGGATGCTATGTATAAAGCTGAAACTTCGGGGATAATTTGTATGTAGAGAACAAAGATTTAAGATATTTTATGACTTCCTCTCAGATTTCAGTTGAAATTTAGTAAAATATAAGTTATAACATATTTTTTAAATAATTGAATTTTTGTTTGGGAGGACATCAATTCAGTCACTTTATAAAATGCTTCCTGAAATCAAAGAGGTCTTGTCACATACCTTCATCTCAATTTCATGTCTGTAGTTCATTTAATCAAAATGATACAAGTCTTTAAATTTAAAGGAAGTTATATGATATTATTCTCCACTGTGTACTCAGCAAGCTGACTTTATGTGACCTTCTAAATTGGTGGTCAAGCCAAGAGCCCACTTAAGTAGTTTGTGGATTATTTTAGTAATGCTATTTAGAGCTTCTGTATTTTTCGAAAAGTTCTTCCTTGAGTACAAATATTTGTGGTCTGAAGCAAAGTATTTTACTCCCCTTAAAACCTACCGTATTTGTTATGTCTTGCTCAGATTTTGACAAGTTAAATATAATGAAATTTTGACATATAAGGTTTATCATTATATGCATCTTCCCACACCACATCTTCAACATGAAAATGAAGATACTCTCCTCATATTTTCAATTTAAAACTGTATCAGGATACTCTCCTCATTTCACATCTTCAACATGAAAATATGTCAAGATTCCTCATTTAACATCTCCAACATGAAAATATGTCAAGATTCCTCATTTCATTTCTTCAACATGAAAATGTATCAAGATTCTCTCCTCATTTCATATCTTCAACATGAAAATGTCTCTAGACACTCATTTCACATCTTCAACATGAAACTGTATCAAGGTACTTTTCTCATTTCATATCTTCAACATTAAAATGTGTCAAGATTCCTCATTTAACATCTCCAACATGAAAATATGTCAAGATTCCTCATTTCATTTCTTCAACAGGAAAATGTATCAAGATTCTCTCCTCATTTCACACCTTCATGAAAATGGGTCAAGAACTCAAGATACTCTCCTCATTTCATATCTTCAACATTAAAATGTCTCTAGACACTCATTTCACGGCTTCAACGTGAAACTGTATCAAGATACTCTGCTCATTTCATATCTTCAACATAAAAATGCATCAAGACACTCATTTCACATCTTCTTGTTTTGGCTGTCACATTTTGATGATTTATAAGTTGTTACTTTTATGAATGTCCCAGAGGATTCGATTAATTTATTTGATGAATCATATTCTGGTTCACTGAAGCTCAAGTGATGCACACATAAAATATCTCAATATAGTCCAATAAGGACAAAAAGATAAAACAAAACGTACTTAGCCTTTACAGTAAAAAACAAACTTGATTTCATCGGAAATGGTAAGGTTTTGTTTGGGGTTTTTTTTTTTTGTTGTTGCGATTATTAGAAAGCACCTTATTTTCATTCTTATAATTGGGAAGACCTAAACATTACACACGTGCAAAACATGCACTCGTTATAAATAGCATAGTAGTAATTTGAACGATACACAAATAATTTTATCTTTTTAACTTATTTTGTAAAACGAAATGCAGAGCTCTGGGAATGTTGTAATAAAGCAAATGAATTAAACAATCAAGATATGAATTTTTTTCATTTATTAACTGATCATTCTTTTCTTGTCTCTCCTATGAGGCAAAATATTATGATACTGTATTTCTTGCATAATATTGCAAAAGTATTTTTCCTTTGCAGTAACATATGCATTTAGTAAGTGTACATAAAAAGTCATTCACAACGAGTTCATATTTATACACTAAAATAACCTTTTATCGAACATGACAAAAGAATCCCAGTCTTCGTTTTTCGACAACGATTGAGAAGGCCTTGAGAAAAATCCTTTGAGTTTAATTTGGATTTAACATTTCCGCTCGTTTTTGAAAAGTCAGTTTTATGAGTAGAGGCCTGATGAGTTTATTATTGAAATTGAAAGGTTTGCATTTTGTGATTTTGAAGGTTCTACTTTTGTGACTTTTACTCAAGTTTAATTCAATTGAAAAAAATGATAATAACCACACTACAGAAAAGCTATTTATTAAAGTTTAATTCAATTGAATAAATGATAATTACCACAGTGACACTACAGCTATAAAGTGACTTTCATTTTCGATTATATGGTAACTTGAATTTTGACACCAAAATACAAAGATTTTTTCTTTCGACACCGCTAGACGATTGTGTAATACATAGAGGATATCTGTCTTTTCTTGACAGAATTGACAGATATTCTATTTATTATATGATGATATCCTTCTAATTACGTCTAAAAAGGCCAATTTCATGTTGAGCGGCCGCTTGGAAGAGCCCGTCTCCGCGGTAACAGTATGACGTCATAGGAGAATTCATGACGTCAGACCATTGTTACATGACGTCAAACTCTTGAACTTGACGTCACTAGAGTGGTGATAAACTTTATCACCACTCAGTAGAGGGGATATATTTTGTTTTGAGTGTGATATCACTTATCTCTCATCGAGTGACGGGGTAGAACCAGTATTTTCACGAGTGGCGCAGCCACGAGTCAAAATATAGGCTCTACCCGTCACGAGATGAGAGATAAGTGATATCACACTCAAAAAAAAGATATTCTGTTTATTATATGTCTCTGTGGTCGAAAATGTGGTAATTTACGTTCAAAAGGTCTTGACTCGAGATTTTTCTGGGGACGTCATACCATTGTTGATCGTAACTTAGCGACGGCGATGACGTCGCGTTGATTGTAGAAGTGACGTCAAACCATTGTTCACATGACGTCATCCTCTTTGTGATATTTTCACTGACTTGAAAAAGTGATATCACACTCAGTGGCAAGAACACTTTTCTAGAACTTAGAAAACTCAGTCTCTCACCGATTGTCATATAATAAAAAGGATATCGCCACTGTAGCCAGATAGAGGGTTTATTTCACTGATAGAACAGAGTATCCCACCTTCAATCATATAAAAAAAAAAAAAAATTCTTATAAGAACATTTTGCTGTTGAGGATGAGGATATGTTTAATTAAGCTCTTTGCTATGTCAGATACTGAGGTATAGAACGAAGATGAATTTAAATGAATGTATTTGAATATATGTCGCATGCAATCGTAAATCATGCAGAAATGTTTATTTTCAAAGTAACATCATATCAGCAACAAGTTTCATCTGAACGTTATTTGAATCATGTGTTAAATCAAATATTCAACCATACATAAACGTCTTAGTGTTGCCACAATACTGAGTCCTAGCAATATAAATCAGCTAACACATTTGCACGCGTATTCTGAACGCAAAACATTTACATCACGAGGTGTTCATGTTTCACGTGCGCGATATATATATATGTCTATAACACAATGGCTAGATAGTATTCCTGCTGTGTCAGGGGAGCTTGCTAAAACCATGTCTTCTGTAGCTTTATATGTCCTAGCTACATGCAAAAGCGTGATTCAGCTACAGCCACGTGCAGCACGCTGAAATGTACATCCCAAACATGTATTATCAACTACACATACTCGACACACAATTTACTGTGTTTAAGTTTATATGCATAACACAGTAAACATACTTTTTTTAATAAATAAAATGTTTTGCAAACACGTTACATCAAGGCAAACAGAAGGACTTAGAACTTGAAATAAGGCAAGTCTTAAACTACTAAAGTAATATTTTTCGTTATATCAAAGTCTTGATGATGATGAAAATTATTTTTACCAAGACAATTCTGTCCTTAGATTTAAAACATTTAGACGCATAACAATACTAGGGTAGAACACTTGTCGCACTATATTCAAGGCGTATGGAATTCAGTGGGGTTTTTTTATCTGGAAACTCGTGTATCAGTCAAAGCGATTGTCGACCATTTTCATTCATATTTGTGAAAATATCGTAAAATGAAGCCAAAATCATTCATACAAACCCAATGCCCGCATGCATGTCATGTCACATAAACTGAGTTACAAAAAGAAGTACATAACTCAGTTATTTTCTATATGTAATGTGCATGTGATTATTACATGATTAACAAAGACAATATTTGAAGCATTTTCATAGTTATCTTTGTTTAATGTAGTCCGGGGGAAATTATTTACATCAACATGAACCTCACCATGTTTGAAATGTTGTATAATAAAAGGCTCATTTATTGATTTTAACTTGGAATACATCTTAGACATCTATAAACCTTTTCGTTTGTTAAGATAATTTGATAATTTGTTTAGAAAGATATTTGAAAGAATAAAATAATTTTAAAATAAAAAAAAACATCCAAAACCACTTTGACGTGTTCTCTGACAACTCTCTTATGTTCGATTGTAAATATATCTTTGAAAGTTATGACGGTATCTATTAAGAATTTTTCAATACATTCACACAAGGCGTGCATGTGACGACCATGCAAACTTACAATCTCCTGTTTTAAACAGTTATTACCGAGTCACCATAAAATTGAAATTGAGACTGAAACCTAAAAGTAAAATATTGTTTAAACGTTAATATGTAAAATAATTTGTTATTAGCGTTATTGAAAGTCCCAAGTCCAAATAAGTCTCTACAACAGTGGGAATGTGACTGAAAAAAAGAATCAAAGCAATGATAAAAAGTTGTCTTTAAAAAAACAATTACGCCTCTTTGTTGTCATATTAGCGATATAAATGCGTTAATTACTGTAAATCACTATAAAAGTAGAAATTTAACAGAAAACTAAAGAATAGACAATGTTTAAAGATTAAAGTCGTTTTCTGTGAAATGTAATCAGCTGTCTTCATAAAAGCGATATGAATTGTCTTAACACTGTCAAAATATTTTAACTTCTTGAAAAGCAAGTCTAGATCTACAGTCAAAAAGACATTTGTAAGTGGCTCCTTATTAAATTTAATAAATAAATCCTTCACGAACAATATTTTTCAGGGTCGGACTTAGTCTGTCAGCCAGACCCCAAAATGAAATAAAAGCCTAAGCAAGTCTATATTTAGACTAAAGAACTCAATTTTAGAAAATTGAAATCTCAGTCTCCTTTTTATTATTTGTATTATTTTCTTTCAAATTTTATTTTTTTTGGAAAAAAGTTAATTTCAGAGTCGAATTGTTAGACTAGGTATGACTAATTTAGTCTAATCTTCGTCTTTCTCAATTTCTTCAGCCTTTGTTGAACAGATTAAAAACACCTGGGGCTATATCACGTTACATAATCAAAGTGACCCCACAGAGAGAAAACATCCCAAAACAAAGAGCACTGAAACATAAAAGTTACATAATATCCGGTGTTCTAATTGTAATCTATACCTGTTTTGATAGTTGTTGCCAAAACATAATGTAGGTCTGTTTCAGTATCAAAAGTTTTTTAATTTTATGTACATCTACACATTCATGCATTTCATGAATAAAATAAATCGAATCACGTTTCTTAAATCTAACCAAGGACGTAAATAGAATCTATTTACGTCCTTGATCTGACCAGCATCTTCTTGTTTCTTAAAGATGCAGTAGCGCGGTTTTTTTGTTTAGATCATATATTATAAAATTTTTACTGATAATTCAACGTTAATACTAACTGAATTTTTTTTATAATGTCAAAAATTCATAACACAAACCGATCATCTATAGCCAGAGAACAAATTATAAAGATTCACATAAAGTCAATTGGCAGCCATTTTTATGTGAACACGTTCATTTTGTGTAAGAAAAAGGAACTGCATGGTTGAACTTTCGATTATGTATTTGATTTATTACTGCTTCGTTTAGTTTGAATACATTGTCTTTCAATCGGAACCATTTATTTACATTTTCCTGACATCACATTATTTCCCCCCTAAACATTATGGGATTCCTCTTTATATCATTTTGTTTACCAGAGAAAAATTGTATCAAATCAGAGACTATATATACAGTTATATAATGTCTCTGTTATCATTTAATAGTGAGACACGTGTCGCTGGACCCGCTTATGTATAAACAAAATTCTTATTCATTAATATTTCTTCAAAAGGGTAATTATTTAGTCTGGTCAGTAAAAATAAAATTCAGTATCTTACAAATACAATCTATAGAAATAAAAAAAACCTTAACATTCTTTTGTGATTTTCTGTTATCGAAGGCAGTCATGTGACCTGCAACGGGCACCTGTTCATAGATGGCGCTTTTTCTGTTGCCGCGCTTTGATTGGTTGGGTTATTGCGGTTTCGATCCACTTCCGGTGAGTATATAAAAGTTCACGCGCCATTTTCATTCATTCCCACTTTGAGATTTGACAGGTGCAGTAAATATTTTCTAGCTCTCATAATGTCTGGACGTGGCAAAGGCGGTAAAACCAAGGCAAAGGCAAAGAGCCGATCCTCAAGGGCTGGACTGCAGTTTCCAGTCGGAAGAATCCACAGGCTTCTCAGAAAAGGAAATTATGCTGAGCGAGTTGGCGCCGGTGCACCCGTTTATCTCGCCGCTGTGCTCGAATACTTGGCCGCCGAAGTTTTGGAGTTGGCGGGAAATGCTGCTAGAGACAACAAGAAATCTAGGATCATCCCAAGACATCTGCAGCTTGCCATCAGAAACGACGAGGAATTGAACAAGCTGCTGTCCGGTGTTACAATCGCCCAGGGAGGTGTGTTGCCCAATATCCAAGCTGTGCTTCTGCCCAAGAAATCTGCTGCCGCTGCCGCCGCCAAGGGGAAGAAATCATCCCAATCACAGGAATACTAAAGACAATTAATCGGATCATCTGAATCAAGCGTCGTCTGTGCTTTGCATTGTGTGTCACGAACGCTACATGTTTGGAAAAATGTGTCGAAAATCATCCGACCGAGTTGTGACTGTTTGAGCATCCCGCCAAAATTCGAAAATTCAAGGACAGTATATTTCCAGTGACTAGATCTAGTTATCTGTGAACTGTATTCATAATAACTAAGCTGTTGTAATATCAATCGTTTTACTGTTTTAGCGGACAAATTTTATTTTTGCACGAGGAATTTTGCAACAATGCTAATGTGAATTTTTATCTTGTAGATCTTATCCATCTTTCATCTGATCTTCTTGTACTATCCACTTCATATTATATATCATGTTCATTGACATATTTCATACATTTTCATGATAAAAATAATCATCACACACAGTTGTTCTGTTTTGATTTTGCCTTGAGCATGTGGTCTTTTGTATTGTTCAGTTTTCACATTGATGCATACTACCCGGTATCTACTTATTAAGTTAACTGAAGTAGATATTTTGTGAAGTTTTGTTTTGTGAAGTTGTCAAAGCAAATGCATCTCTAACCCTTGCTTAGGTCTTGCTGCATTGCACTAGCATATTTCCTCCAATTAAAACCCTTGGTGGTCAATTTGTTCAGCTTCTTACATCAAGGTTATTATAATCCATAGACCCATGGTGTGAGATGCTCGAACAGCTGTACTCAGGGTAGTAATGGAGGGAAAATGGTTGTGGGTATGTGTAGACAGAAACTAATTTAGAAAAATGAGAATCTGATGCATAATATTAGTGGATTCAAGGTATTTCAATTTCCTTAAACCAGCAGTTAATTCATATACAAAACGATGCACAGCAGTGTATGAAGTAAATTTTCAAGATCACTAGCAAACCGGGTTAGAAGATTTTCAAAGTTCCTAGCCCAAAAGAAAAATGACTAGCCCAATTAAGTAAGACAAATGTTTTCTGACATTCATTGTTTTAAAATCTAACACATCTGCTCACTAGGTTTTGGCATGTGATTAGTTTGATCGGAAACTGACACAAAATACTTACTGAATCGATTTCAAATTGTTTTTGATATACCAATCCACACCAGCCAACCGGGCCATCAAAGTACCAATTTAATTGCTAAACATCTCAATACACAATTTCTGTGTCACATATATTTTGCACAGGGTTAGAAATTAGCACTCGCCTGGTATCCAATGGACTAGTGAGGGATGCTTGGCTAGTAAAGTGCAATGACCGGTAGTCCGAAGGACTAGTTGAATTTAATGAATAAACAATTATATTGGTGTATTTGGCTAGTCAGAATATTTTTGGGTTAGTGCTCTCAGGAATACACTAGTACGGTAGTATCCCAATAGCATTGTATAAAATAGATTGGAAACCTAGCCTGTGCTGCAAATTAATTGATCCATTCCTTAGGGGAAAACTTTTGAAAAGTTACCAGTCCTGACCAAAAAGTAGCCAGTCAAGGACGGACGGGCTATATTTTAAACACTGTCAATAGGGCTAATTTCAACCCCTGTTTTGCAATATGGAAATGGACAATGCCCATTCTTATACCTTACAGTCTTGAGTGTATATAAAGTATTGCAAGTCTTCACGACAGAATTAAATGACCGGTTTAGTGATTACACATACCACATATCCACCACGAAGGTATTACAACACCAACCTTTTACAATTTCTTTAAAACCGTGGCTAGTGCTCAAATTAATACTTCTATGAAGAAATTTTGCGATCATTAACACTGTTGGGGGTTGAAAAGATCATACCACATTGTTTGCTTGATTCACGACATTTATGAACGAACATACACTCCTACCCAAATATAGAATAACCATCTCGGGTCATATTGGGCAATAGCTTACAAATGACTACAGCAAATCAAAAGTATGACATACTTGGTCCTTAATATATTTGTATTTCAATGGTCATATTTAATAAGTTAAATGGGCTGATGGAGATATTCTCATGTTTAAAGTAAATGTTGCAATACCTTTCCAGGTGTATAGCTTTACAGCAGGCAATTCAGGCAAGCTTGATGTGTAAATTCGCCAAGACAAAGAAACAAAATTTACTGAAGCAAGATATGTTTTAATCATTAGCACAGACATGTATCAAGTATTTACATACAAATTGTTGACAGCTTGCTAGAATGAAATACACATTCATTCATGCAAATATTTAACTTGAAGTGGAGAGGAAGTGACCATATCGTGGCCAGCACCAGAAGTGTCCTGATAATGAATCTGACATGAGTACATAGCACTACATCTAATAGACATTGTCAATTACATCAAGAAATTTTTTTTACATTTGTCTATATCTAATATTTAATGTAATATTAACAAAATACTGAAATTTTGTTTTAATCAGCTTAAAATCATGTTCCATTCATAATTGCAATCTGTTGTGCATCTTAAGACATGGTTACCAATACAAAGTCTCAGACATTCATAAATGAAGAAGTGGCGTTGTCAATTATTTCATTAATACATGATTACCGGTAAGTGAAAGATGTTTGCCACAAAATGTTGAAATAGGTGACAAAACTTATTTCTAAACTTGATTATAAACCTTCAAATTTCAATTTGTATCTGGAATGAATACTGTTAAACAAAAACAATCAAAAGTCATTTTTTTCAAAAAAATCCATAACTCTGCCTTTGCATGGATACATTCTGACACTTTTTTCCTTTTATCAAAACTCTTTTAAGCAGGGATTTGTTTTTCTGTCTTCATTTGTGGCTTTGAGGTATATCAAATAGACATAATTATGTTTCGAAACAAAGATATCCAGTAGATTGGATTCTAACAATTCAGCATCCTGTCTCAGGGTATAACTGTTACGCTAACTCCACTAATCTGTACCCTGGGCTCAGAAGCAGAATTCGCTTGCACGGTGATATAGCCAATCAAATCATTTTCACGCCACCTTCTCGATAAATTTCAAAATGATTTGACTGGCCGATCCCAAGTCTGGCCACGCGATCGAATCTAGCTTCTAAACCCAGGGTACAGATTAGTGGAGTTAGCGTATCGTTCGTACCCTGAGACAGGATGACAATTCAGGAAATGAAATTGTAACCTCTGATCAAAATATAAACAAATCTCCCAAAATAATAAGAAAACTTTTGTGCAGAACAATTGTGAAATACATTTTTAACAAACTTGATAAAATAACAAAAATGATAAAACCAGGTGATGTCATGGTTCTACAGTTCAGCCCAGCAGACTGACGTGGCATCAGCCTACAAACAACTTTTGATAAAGGTTTTCAACAACAAACAAGCACAAATGAAATCAACCTCAGGCCCTTTGAAATTAATTTCAAAATATTAAGTCACAAATAATACCTCATAATAATACCAAGAATTTACCCTTTAGATTAGTTCCGTAACTTGTGAAATTAAAACACCGGGTAAGTAATTTTTAATCTGCAAACAAGAGGTTGCATCGTTTGTAAAGCCCACCTAGGATCATTAAAAATCATTAAGTAATAGCAGGAGTTTTGAAGCATATCACTGTGTCTTGAAACTAGTGACTGATGTAATAATTTTATATGTTGAAGTTAACAACTTGAACACTACTTCAGCAAGGAGTTAGGTTATTGTTATCATGAAATTTTTATTGAGCAAACACATTCATTAATTCAATGCCCAATGAAAAAAAACATTTTGTAAAATCATAATTGTAAGAGCACTTTACCTTTATCAGACAAATACTGAATGACAGTTGTCCACAATTGTAGATTTATATCAAAGCTAAACTGAAGAACACATTAATGATATTAAAATCAGATCACATTTTGCACCTTTACATCTTTACTTATTTATTATTATTATTTTTTTTAAAAATACTGAATTGACTGGGATACTCACTTGTTCCATCGGGGGTTTCCTCTCCACAAAGTTTGACAACACCCTGTACAGGTGCATGTTATGTAGCCAGTAAAGTGCAGATTAAACGGTAGTCTTATTAAAGATCCATATTCAAAGTGTAGTGAAGTTGAATCATTTAAAAGTATTTTTACTGTATTCATTGTATTTTTTGCTAAATTTTGCGCCAAACCTAGGGGACATCGAACCAAAATTCATCAAATACAAGACAATTTCCAAAATAACCGAAACAGCATGAAGGCGAATCAAGTGTGACCATCTCACAATTTCTGTTTCCTACACATATCCTTAAAAGCCGTCTTTGTCATACACGACTAGAATTTCTTTTCTTTTTTCTCCGAATCAGGTACTTGTTGCCTCTCAAGTTGACATCAATCAGACGCAATTGCGCTTACTGAGATGCGGTATAAATTCTACACACATAATGATGATGTCACTAAAAGCGGGTTCGTTAAAAGCTTTGGCTCTTTTGCAGAAGGTACTGTACTTTGGATGTTTCATCAAGTATCTAATTTTTTTGTTGTTGATTAAAACATGTAGATATATTAAACTTTCGACGAAAGATTTTTCTGCCGAGTGATATTTTTTTTTCTCAATAGATATATTTCATCACAAACCCCATGCAAGTATGACGATTGGGCTTTGAGCAAACCAATCATTTCAAAAAGATAATGACTGCAATCATGAAGTTAAAAGGTTCACCGGTATTACTTTCCCCTGGTTACTGATGCTAAAGACTCTTGTAAGTAGCAAGCTAAGAACATTAGAACATGTGACTACACAAGATGTTCTCAGACTGTTGTGGAGGTGAAACACTTGGTTGAATCAAGACACAATGAATACATGAATTGTCAACAAATATATGGCCTAACAAAAGTTACAAAACTGCACTGTTCAACAGAATCCAAAAGAGACATAACATAAAACAAAACATAAAGAAAATTTAACATGTCTGATATCAACAAAAATGTCATATTTTACATATTTATTTCAAATTTGATTTGAAATGTATCAACTTAAGCTTTTCTCACTTAAAGTATACAAAGTAAAGATCATTACAATGTGGTATCAAAATGTGATTTGATTTCAGACCAGTTGTGAACATCCTGAAGTACCAGTGAAAACACAATTTCCATGGATTTGTAAAATGGATACTGAGAGACTAAATACTTTCTTCAATTTTATCTCCTGATTCTCGTTAACTTTTCAAAATCTCTGTAAAAACTTGCTTCACTTCTTCCCACACCTGAAAGTAAATAAAATTTTATAAAATGAAAGGCTGGTCTTGAAAGGTACTGAGAGAAAAACATGTTTAAAACTGCAGAGACTTACTCAAACATTCTTTATCATTTTCGAGGATACTATCAAATTCTTAAATGTTAGGATGTTTTAATATTCAGACCTTTAACTTCCTGTAGATTCAATAATGATAAATTTGTTTGATTATTTTGTCAAATAACAATAATAACCTTAATAGGTTTCACAGCTATGGTGTATTCTTATGTCAACAATTTATACCGGTAAGTGATAATTGCTCTCCTGAACGTCAGTGGCAATAAATAATTAACAAGGATTTCTTTGAAATAATCATCCATTTAACAATTTTGTAATAGCATGACGTTTCAACAAGACAATGATTTTATTGAATGATCAACTTCTTTAGTGTAGACCATAATTGATCATTCATAATCTTTTGCCTTCTTGATATTCCATACTTCTAAACAACTAACATGACTGTCTGATATTTGAGATATGATTGCAACATGTTTTTGAAGTCATAGTTACAAATTTAAATTTCTACTTACATCCTCTGGGGTTTTATCTGCTTGTATTTCTGACACAAGGTCTTGATTACGATAATATTCAACCACTGGTAATGTAGACTGTTTGTATGTCAGTATTCTGAAAAGTATAACATTTTATGACATAATCAACAATAATGTTAATGTTGACAAAATCTCTCATATTTTGCCGATTAAAGTTTGATTGATGTTATTTTATTCAACCCAAAGTCAGCAAAGTAAATGTTTGTAAAGGTTTGACAAGAAACCTTCTACTTAGAGCATAAAACAAATCGTTGAAAGAATGTCTTGTTTCTCAATAAAATTGAATATAGATTAATTTAATTGAGCTAAAAAAAAGCTTAAGAGCCAGATTTATTTTAATAATGCAGAGGAATATAAGGATGACAATTTCTATATTCATGGTACATGTATGTGTACGCTTATGTCACCTCTGCTTGAAAACGACACAAGAATGTTGCATACTATGAATAAAGAATTTGTCATCCATATATTCCTCTGCATTAAGCTGGCACTCCATGTGTTCGTATTTGTGCATGATGCATGCTTCGTGACGCGTAATGTCCGATTCCATATATCCGTAATAGTGTGGCGTGAGTAATCAATTTGACATTAAATGTCCTAATGAGTATTTTACACTTTGCATTAAAATAGTAGAAGTTGATTTCATGTACGTGTGATGCGTAATGCGTCAAGTTGTGCCCTTATTTGGTCTGCGTAAGTGCGTATAGTGTATTTGGGCACTCTCGTGAGAGATGTGCACAATACACTACGTGTAGATGGAATGAACTACTACTATTTTAGTGTTAAGAGTTGATTACGCATTGCGCACTATGCACTATGGACACATGGAATGCCGGCCATTTTGTCATTCCAACTTCTAAAATGCCTCTCATAGAAGTTATCAGATTTTATTTGTTTGTACCTTTTTTTCAAACTTTCTTCATTATCGTCAGAACGGCCACTGGTTATCCCTCTGTTCAAACAGCGCTTTATACATACCTGCAACAAGAGAAAATTACATTAGCAAAAGATATACCCAATGTTTTAGGTTGACCACTCACCCACAACTTCTGTATATTGTATTATTTTGTTTTGGTCATTGGCTTGTGAATAGAGAATTAAAACCATTTTTGGTTTTGACTTCATTTAATTTGAAGATCGACCTATACTGGAACTGGCGTATGTCTATCTAAATCTATGAGCCTTTCTAGACATTTTCACAGGTTCTGCAGTATGCAGTCATTTTATGAAAAGTTTTAAAAGCATACCATGCTTATTGTCAATTTCTAAAAAGAAACTGTTTTTTTCCCACCATACACCATTTCAGTTGAATTTGTGTTTGAAAAGTCCTTAAAGCTTTTTTAAACTCAAATAAACCCATATTTTTTTTTCAAAAACATGGCGAGGAGGGTCAAGTGGTTTCAGAGTTACGCTCCGGAAACTAACCTTTTAAAGTCCAAACTGTTGCCATGGAAACCCAAAACTATATAATTGAAAAGACGTTGAAACCCTCAAAAGGCACATACATATGATATAAGTCAAGTAGTTTCAGAGTTTTGCTCCAAAATCCAAAGCTAGAGGGCGACATACAGTATTTCCTCGAAAAGACGCCCCCGACATCTATTTTTTCAGACCCTCTTTATCCCAAGCGCCTATTCGAGACCCGGCGTCTATTCCAGGCCGGCGTCAATTTATTTTTTAGTAAGAAATAGATTTGTTTAGATGGTGAGGAGGGAGAATACTTTATCATCTTCAAACTACGGGAGCATTAATTAATCAAATTATCACCCGTCATCTAATCGATGCCTGGCGTCTATTCGAGACCTGGCGTGTATTTACTTAAAACAGCCATATCCCCGGCCTCTATTCAAGATGCGGCGTCTTTTCGAGGAAATACCTCAATTGGAAAACTCCTATGCTCCTGGTTCTAAGCCACACATCTTATGTTTTAAAGTAAGTAGCAAGGGAGATATGATAAGGTTGGCCACTTACATCATCATCACAGTTGAAAAATAAAACCCGACGAATTGTTGTCACATTTGACATATCCTTGGTCCATCCATCCAGGTTGTCCTTGTTCCGAGGGAATCCATCGATCAAAAAGTTCTGTTTTCCACTTTGTTCCATTGCCTGGATATTGAAAGTCGTTTGTAAAATCAAATTTAATATTCAAATCACTAAACACTAATGGGTAACATTTTTTATATAGACAATGGCATTTAATCCTTTTTTTCAACCCTTATAACATTGTAGGAAGATTGATAGCATTTACCTTGTTACAATGGTCAAAGATAGACTAACATTTAGTCTCAGAAGTATTTTTTCAATATTGACAATATTTTTAAACAAATCTTGTATTATAACAAAATGGAGCCCAGAAGATTCTTTAACTTCAGAAGCTGAGCGATCTAGACTTGCTATACTTTTCTAGACTGGGTTGGTCATCAATTAAATAGTTTTGCTTTACGGTCTGGATGACAAACTAGGTCAAAGACAGTAATAGGGGAAAAGTAGAAACTCAAAAATGACACAGAACTCACAATATAAGGTGTTGGAATACCTTTTTCGATATTTTAGATGCCTTAGGATTTATTCCATTTATTCCATTTTAAAAAATCTTTATAGGTCTTTTCCAGTATATAACATTCATTTGTTATCATAAGTTACAGTAATTGTCTGAGTTTTGCTTGGTTGTTGCAATTTGGCAGGGTACATAATTCAATGAAAAGTTATGAGCTCAAAAATGTTTGTGCTATCGTCACTCTGGAATATTACATTATATTTATATTATAACTATCATTTTTAGATTTTTGTTGCCATTCAGATATCTGAAATATATGCTCGGCACCCTACCTTTATATATTCTGATATAATTCTGTATCAAGTTCAAAACTCCCAAGATAACATTCAAAGAACTTTAACAACATCCTGCTACATCAGCGTATAAGTCTCCGCTAATGCTACAACCTATCCCCTGATATCCTGCTATAGTCTTCTGTCGTATCGCTATATATAGTAAGCCAATCAAATGATGCCCTTTCAGCGATAGCGGCAAACTAGTTTCTTGGCTTTGTTCCGCATGCTCACCTCGTGATTCAAATTAACCAATAGGAGTGCTATTAGATAATAAATCTGATTCTCATTGCAGTCTCCCGCTAAGCTCCAAATCGCGAGCTCTTAGATTTCCACGTGCGACATCACTAGACAACAGTGTATGGAGTTCGTAATAGTTTGACTGAAAACAGACGGGCTATAAATAGCGCTGAGCAACCAGCCGTCAGCGATACGACAGAAGACTATAGGATGATATCAGGGGATAGGTTGTAGCATTAGCGGAGACATATACGCTGATGTAGCAGGATGCTTTAACAAATTTTAATGCAAAACTAAGGGATATGATCCTTAGAGATTGAACACTGAACCACCCATTTAGTTACGAAATGTCTGTTACTATGTTAAAATATACTTATACCCCACTACAGGTCTTGTTGCTACTGTTTCCTTTGTTTTAATTGGAGGTGTATTTACTGATACACCTCTCCTTTCAATGTTCGAACTGTAGTTGGATTGACTGATACACCTCTACTTTTCTTATACACTTTGTACATCTACACTTCAACTTTGGTCAAGACATGTTTACACAGTGAAGGTTTGAAAGCTCTTTTTCGTCATATTTCGGAGCGGGGTATAAGTCAGATACTAGTATATCCAAACTTCCCGAGGTGCATCACTCACTACACCTCCTGTTTGAAATGTGTTTCCTGACCAAAGATTCAAACAGGAGGTGTATTCAGCAATACACCTCCGGAAGTGTGGGTATATCTATGACTTAAACTTATCAAATTACCCTTTTTAGAAGTGAGCATGTTATTTCAACTGGGACGATTGTTCCATTTCTGATATGTGTCTCAATTGTATTCCCGTATTTTGAATCCTTGTTTTGACGTTCTTCACGCAGCAAATCACCAGCAGAAAGATGTACAAAGTCATATTCCTGTACAAACATAATAAAGGATAAAATTTATGATTTTCTTGTTTACTAAAGGTTTGAAACCGAAACAAAGTCATAAGAATGACCTAAAACATTACACATCACTAATCTATTTCTCTCAGAAACATGTGCGCAAATAATGTTATCTTTATCTCCATAATACTTTACAAATAGCAACTCAAAAACTCACAATATACTGACATAGTTAGAAATAGATAACAGGTTAAACTTTTAGATATAAAATGTATATTGAAAGACTACAGGGTTACAATTATATAGTGATAACCAATAGTATCATCTTATCATTATTCATTAAAAAAAAATGTTATACATACCAAGTAATCAATATTTCTATGAATGATTTTACAATGCAATCTATCATTTATCATGTTAATACTATTCATATTAAGTATGTAATACAAGTTATGATTATATTCATAATGATGTTGATTAAGTCAAGTTAATACCTCTGGTACTTGTCTTTGGACCAAATAATTTCTAATAATTTAACATTTTTTAAACTTTTTCAAATTTTCATCTGTTATTTACAAATATCTTTAATACCCTTTAGATTCTATTTGTTCAGTCATAAACCTATTCTTATTATATTACTCATATTTTACTTATTATAACTTTAATAAGTATATTACCTTGCTTATTCTGACACACTGAGTACCTTTGCCTGCCCCAGGACCTCCCAACACGAAGACAACTCCATATTTTGCATCAGACATCCTTCTGTATTGCTGAGAGAGATGACTAATTTGAAGTTGAATCAAAGAGTTATTTCTGATTATCGAACCGTGACTGCCACCGAGAAGCCTGCTCCCCAAGTGGCAAATACGAAAGGTAAATGAAGGAGACGTAGTTACGTTTATATCTTGTCACAGGTCACAAAGTTCGGACCGGCTGCTGATAACAGAAAACGTGTCCAGTATGAAATGATAAAACATGAGATGAATGAACGAACGATAGTTTGGTCTTGTGGGTCGCCGTTTGATCATAAGATTATCCAGATAGAGAATAATTCGCCTTTTGTCTTTGATGTATACACACCTGTATTAATAGTTCATACAGATGTCACACAGTAAATCTCACTGCAATCAAAATATACACGTAAACATTGGTTGCTCTCTAAAAACTTTCTACATGTGGCAAGTGAAGCCGAACGCATTCGTGGTTAATCCTAAAAGATGGATCGGATTTGTTACGATTCGGGTGTTTTAGTTGCACCGACTCAGTTGAGGATGAATGTCACGTTTTACTACACTGCCCTTTATACACCTCTTATCGTTCAAATCTTTTTAGTCAATGTAATCTTGTGTGCAATAGTTTTTATACTTTTACCGATGTAGAGAAATTGATTTTTATTATGTCAAATTACAATAGTGTTCATTTTTACTGCCAAAACGTGCAAATCTATTCTTAAACATCGTAACCATTTACTTTTTAACAAATGATTGTCTGTACATATCTTATTTATACATTATACTTCTTACTGTATCTCAAAACTTCTATGTGTGCTCATTTAATTTGATAATTTACTGTACTATTTTGTAATTTAGTCTCTCATAACCCTAAACGGGTGGCTCATTTGTAATTTGCTATTTATTTTTATATGTATTTGATGATTTTGTATTTTACACGTGAGGTGAGACTTTAATAAATAATCTGTCTGTCTGTCTGTCCGGTATCTGTAGTGGAGGTGACTTGGTGTCAAGCCCCGTTTGAGCATTATTTTAACCATAAGCGATGTCTGATATCTGTAAAGAAACAAGATGTTTTAAGGATGGTGTTGGGAAAGACTTACATCAGTATTCTTTCCATGTATTTGGAGTTTTGAAGCCCATTTATACAAGTATTACATATCGATTTAAACATATTGATTCATACATGAAATAGGACAAGCAAATAAGCCAAAGGCTTATCCAAATGCATGTCTTCATCAGAAAACAAGCATAATTTGCGAATGATATCATCATATGCATACGCACATAGGTTACAATATCAAATGATAATTAAAGTTTAGAATGAAATTTATTTTGAAACACATTTATATGTTAAAGCATAAGTACATATTATAGTCATTTTGAAGCTTCGTTTTTAAAGAAACACCAACAAAGCAAAGCCAAGGCTTATCCAAATGCGTGTCCTCATCAGAATATAAGCATAATTTGCGAATGATAACATCATATACATACGCACATAGGTTACAATATCAAATGATAAGTAAAGTTTAGAATAAAATTTATTTTGAAACACATTTATATGTTAAGCATAAGTACACATATAATAGTCATTTTGAAGCTTCGTTTTTAAAGAATCGGCTCCGCATCCCTGATTATTATGATATAATTATATTGCTCTTTCAAAGTGTGACTCCTTCTTTCTTAGCATCAGTTTAAGATGAATGATAACAGAGAAAAATAGTCGCAAGCGACGATAAAATGATTCAGCCGAACATCTTACATGTTTATTACACAGATAGAAATGTTAACAATCATTCCTGAAAGTTTCATGAAAATCCCGGGAAGCAATAAGCTACAACAGCATTTGGAAGGATCAAGTTACATTTTCTTGTGGGAACTAACCCCATGTTGGGAAAATACTTCATTTTCTAGAAAATATGTGCAACAAGCTTCAGCAACATTTTCCTTTTTTTTAAATAGAAAATTTGGTATAGGTCCAAATGGATACTCTATCATATGACCTATTAAGTCCGCCTGTTAAAAAGCAAAAAGGCTTACAATAAGTCTCTGGGTAATAATGTGGAAAAAATTATTATTAGAAATGTACCAATATAAGAATAAGATTGAAGTTCTATTTAAATATACATGCTTTCATGTTTTATATTAATAATTCTGTGTTAGAATTGTGTTAACAACTTATAGTGGATGAACCTACAGATTGAGAAAAGCCCCTTATCACAAGGCATTTTAGGCATCATGTTAATGTCAACCATCATTACTGTTTACATGCGACTTTCTGAGGCTAGGAATATTTATAACCCCTGCCTGTCACCTCCCTTTCTGCTCCCCTCCCGCTGCCCCCTCTCCTCTCTCTATGGGCTCTGCTTAGTCTGTCAGCCAGACCCTAAAATAAAATGCAAACCTAAGCAAGTCTATAATAAGACTTGAGTGCTCAATGAAAATGAAGAAATCTCAGTCTCCTTTTCATCCTTTTTTTTCAAAATTTCAGATTTATTGAAAAAAATCAATTCAGAGACTAATTGTTAGACTAGGCTCTGCTCTCTTTATGGGCTTATATCACCAGTTGAATTGTGGTTAATCATGCGCAGTCTAAACTCTAATAATTATAGTCTGTCATCCAACCCGAGAGAAAATATAGTCAATTGACGACCAACCCAGTCTAGAAAAGTAGAGCAATTCTAGATTATGCAGCTGCAGTTAGAGGTTAATTCCAAGTGAATTCTCTACCATATGCCCTATCAAGAAGACTTACAATTAAGTCTATGGGTAATAATTTGGAATAAAACGATTATTAGGAATGTATCATATATAAGAAATGAGTCTGAAGTTCTATTCAAATATAGACATACTTTCAATGTTTTATATCAATAATTCTGTGTTAGAATTTATGTTTACAATATATAGTCTATGAGTCCACAGATTGAGAAAAAGTAGTAATAAAATGGACCTTCTATAATGAACAAGTAAATTAGTAAGGTTTATGGCCAACACTATACCAAAACTTGCAGTTCAGCCGCAGGTGTGACAGATCAAGTAACAGTACACCGTGGCTGCTGCTAGTGCTGGCACCTCGCCTGTCACCTCCAACTAAAACTATAGACAGTTGTTGTTAGCAGAGTTAGAATAACAAAAAATCAATGATCTAAATAATAATCTAAACCGAAACGATCAATTCCTACAGGTTTGACATGATTGACTGTTTTTTCATTAAATTTTATTGCGATTATTTTGATATATTTTTTATGCCTCTAAGTGGATTTAATTTTTCATCGTTAACCCGATTTTAGGGAAATAAATCCTAGCGACCACATGAATTTTAATTTGCACATTAAATAAAACCTTTGTATTTTTCAGTGCTTCTGCTACATTGTGTGTGAATTTCAGCTTTCTAGTACCTGTATTTATCGAGTGATGATTCCTCAAATGTGTGCATGGGTCAGCCGTTTTGAAAAAAATGCGTAAATTCTAGATGGCGCCGAAACTATGCGACCTACGACTTAGTCGTGATTTCCTTTCTTGCACTATTTCTTATTGCGCATCGTTTCAGGTCTCTAAGTGCATTTTGAAAAAAAAGTCCATGTTGAATATCCCAACTTTGGGTCTTTCTAGACCATTAGCGATTGGGCCCGATTTGGCCCAAAATTAATTTGCAAAAACGGTTCCACTAAATCGGTGGAAAAAGAATAAAACACGCCAATAACAATAAGGATTCAGTCCGAAAATGGCATTGCTTATCCCTTTAAAGAATGATATAGATACAGAAGTCAAAATAATCGTAAATAACTGTCTAAAAGTCCTTCTTTAAGACATTTTACACATTCATTTGTCTGTAGCAATACTTAAATCCAATCTCTTTCAAATAAGATCGAAACTTATCACTCGTCAACAGGAACCCGATATCGTAAATAAAATGTAGGTAAAACATAGATAAGTAAGACCCACTCCTCTATATAATTGAGTATAGAGGGGTGGGTCTTGCTTATCTACGTTTTACCTACATTTTATTTACGATATCGGGTTCCTGTGCACTCGTCCCTCACTTCTTGAAACGCAGCGAGGGACGAGTGATATACGTTTCGATCTGATTTGATTGAGATTGACAACGCTTCGATCTGATTTGAATGAGATTGAAATGCAGCGATGGACGAGTGATAGGTTTTGATCTGATTTGAATGAGATTGTACTTGCAACAAAGTGACACACATGTCCACCATGATCCTTTAAGCATCTATTCATAAAATCATAGAGCATTGTTTCAACTGGGAGTAAAAGAGGTCAGGAAGTCATTTCGTCCAAGGCATATTTCTAAAACTAGGCCTATACAAATTCTATATGAATAATCCAAAGTTGGTAAAATAGATATGTCTGTTTTCATTTAAAGGTTAAAAATAAAAAAATTGCATAAGGTAGAATCGAATATCGTAGTTTCGTAGATTCATTTAGGGTAGGTTAATAAAAAATCATTTTAATTTTGGGTGGGGGCACTAAAGAATACATCGTGATGGGGAGAGTCACATTTTAAAGGTGCAGTAGCACGTTTTTTTATAATTTAAATTTCAAAATGTTCACTGATTATTGTACGTTAATGCTTGAAGTATTATTTTGATAGTGTCAAAAATCTTATAACACAAGTCATTTATCCATAGTCAGAGGACAAAGTATGAAGATTCACATAAAATCCATAGGTGGCATTTTTGTGTGAACACCTTTAATTCATTTTGTGTAGGAAAAAGAAATCGCATGGCTACACTTTACATTATATATTTGAATTATTACTGCTCCATTTAGTTTAAATAAATTGTCTTTCAATTCGAGCCATTAATTTCTATTTTCCTGACATTACCTTATATTCCCCCAAAAAACGTGCTACTGCCCCTTTAAAGATGGACTGAAATGCTATATGGCAACTTTCAGGATTCGTGAAATAGTGATTACAATTTGACATTGACTCAACTTTAAATTACTGAAATCGACCTAGAAACGGCTTAATTACGACTGTATACATAACACTGCCTAATTAGGCCGGCGAACAGAATAAAACGCACTGAAGCGTGACTGCCTCGTGACGTGTTAGTAGGCGATGTGATACCCCGTTGTGTGCCCTCGTTATGTAAAACAACACAAGCTAACAGTACAGCTCGATGTTTAACCGTCGATTAAACACCCTAAACAACATCCAAACATCTCAAACCTTCAATAAATCAGTAGTTTATTTATTCAACTGGCAATTTGTATTGATGAAAACGTAAGACCCTGATTAAAAACGAAGTTGTGCGCATAATGCTACAGCATGTAGGCCTAGATGGTCTCGCTTTGCGCAATGTTGTCATAAGACTGCACGTGAGAACCCGGATGTATTTTCGTCATAAACAATTGCTCACGTGTGAACCGTTTTATCTTCGTGCACAGTTGTTTGTTGTTATTGAATATAACTTTAGTAGCACAACAGAAAGGATGTTATTATACAATACTATTTTTTATACATTTAAACCAATTGCCTTTGCCTTCATTTTGTAACAGGATAAAAAAATATACGTTTTTCTTAGTTATTTCATTTAGTGATGGATAAGTTACAATTCTCAATGAAAGGCATGTATTGGATGACGACTGATGTCTTGTTTAAAACATTATTTTAATAGGGCATTTCACTGACAATCTTAATGTGTTCACTCTTGTTCATAGAAGAGATATTATTCACAACAATACCCGATACATGGCCCAACAAAATGAAGATTTATTAAATGAACCTTATTCAAAATAATTATCAGATAGAGCAAAAAAGTATTTCTAATTTCAACAGGTTATAATTTACCAATCGGAGAAAAAAGGGACGTTAAGGAATACAATTGCTATGTGATGTTACCTAATAAGCTGATGTCATAAAATAGCCAGGTGTTCATGATTGTGCATTATATAACCTACCTGCTATAGTCATCATTTGATAGCTTTTAATTAGGAAACAGACAGGAAATACGATAGACAATAAAGTAATTGTGTAATAGGTGAGTATCTGATCTAAAGAAAGTAAATAACACCTGCAGACCAATGTCATTGTTTATTCAACCTTTTTACACAACGTTCAAATCTAAATGTGAGCATTGTAAATTCGGATTATTACCATAAATCAGCCAAAACCTTTGTGCTATGTTTTATATTTTACTAATCTCTTTTTTCTCTGCATGCCAAACTGTTCATTCAGTGAAAATGCGAGCTCGAAACAGAAAATCGGTGTAGTGATCGGAACACGTGAGTTCGATGTAGATTGTCACATTGCTCTGTTTGACCTTACACAGCGGGTCAATTTGGCGTGAAACGATCAATGTGATGGGAACTTGTCTACGGAAACTTCATCAGGAGATATTCTAGGACAGTTGACAGCAACACAATGATATGACATACTGTTAATCGCTTGGAAAACGCAGAACTACGGATTTCGCCTACCATTTTCCATATAAGCAGACGAACGCTTCGCCTACTGCCACGTCAC
The DNA here is from genome assembly GCA_916613615.1 of Steromphala cineraria. Lineage (NCBI taxonomy): Eukaryota > Metazoa > Mollusca > Gastropoda > Trochida > Trochidae > Steromphala > Steromphala cineraria. The sequence continues at coordinate 32,687,729 of OU744722.1, read as the reverse complement.
TTCCGGTATCCCCTGCCCGTGACCTCTCAGCCTTGTTTTGGTTTGTCGCTGGATGGCGACGAGCAGACGCCTTGTTACGCAATGTTTACTTAGCTGTAGCTTCACTGAGAAACTGTGTATCGTTGCTGTTTTGGCCTAATATTTATGTTATATAGTTATTTGACCAATATCTTATGAAAAATATATTTAAAAAAGGTTATACAGCGGCTCTTTAATGTACAAACCCAAATAAAAAGGCATCAGACACGGTCAAAAATACAAAATGGACAATATTTCTAATTTGCGTTCGATTTAAAATATGTTCATGATTTGTATAAGTCATTTAATGAAAGAGGTCGGATATATTATACCAAAAATTGCAAAATGACCTGCAAACTTCAAAATATAAACATATCGTTTATATTTTGGCCAAAACATTCAGACTAAATTAGAAACACGGAATCAGTTTTATGTAGAGATTGATGTATTTTATGACCATTTTATATTTAATTATATTCAATCATATATACATTTTATTGCATAGTCTCTCTTAAACCCATATGAGCGCCTCTCATTTATGTTTATTCTAATTGTACATACTTTTTAAGTTTTTTAAAGAGGTGACACTTTATATATTATAACCCTATCTAAATATAAACTTTCCTTGATTTCTTCACAATCTCTTTTTGTTTTTAAAAACCGTAAGTATGCCTTAGATTTGTTCTTTTAATTAATTACCCACTTGCTTTTGAGAATTAACGTGGGCTATTGTCGGTGAATGGCGTAACAATGCAATGCAATTTACCGTCATTTGCCTTTGTAATTAGTGTTATTTGTCCACAATGGGATTAGCATGAAAACCCAATGGCCATTTCGAGAAAGTTTTGGTAAGACGTTTACCGGCACGCTGTTCTCGCTTTTAACTGTCCAAATTGTACTTACAAACACTATATTTGTATATCGGCTTTTGGTTTTATGACAACTCATGAGTATGAATACAATGAAAAAGTGATTTAAGACTCAAAGATGTTCTTAGATGAGGATCAGTTCTTTCCGTTTTGGAGTTCAAACTTTCGATCTATCATCAAAACGAGGCAAGTGTCTGACATGCGCAGTTCAGAAATGGTTTGACTGCTAAGCGCCAATGTTTACAGGTGAGAACTTGGATGTTTTGTATGTTAACATAAACTTTATTTTACTTTTGCACATTTTCTGATGCTTTTGTCTACATAGCGTTAAAATGAGACTGTTTTTACATTTTCCACTATGGGTGCATGATCAAAATTAAGCAACAACGTAAGTTGTCAATGAAACTTCAAAAGCTTAGCGTACCAACGTCTGATTAGTTCTTGTGAAAGAAAAACTAATGCCTGTAATGGAATCATCGACATTTGTGACCATATCGTTGTTAGTCCATAAGGGATGGTTGTTTAGAGTTAGTGTTTCCTCGATAGATTGTTGCTGTTGTGTTGCCTGTGTCAAGATCAAGTAATCACATGTTGCCATAATCCATGCATAGGCATTCGCGGGGCGCTGTCAAAACATGTAGCGGCGTGTTTTGAATGAAGTGTATTGACATCGCATTTGAGGATCGGTACCCAAGGAAATGCACTAGTTTCGAGTTCCTAAAAGAATGTTATGAAAATATTGTAGGAGTTGTGATTTGTTGACTTTTCAGCGATGTTTATTATTCAAACTGTTTTCCATTTTAAAAGATAACACCATACTTTGTTATTAGTATTTTTTAAGTGATAAACTGATAATGACATTGGATATTCTGACAAAATGAAAATGGGAAAGGGTAAGTTTTTCTCCAGTTGGATTTTGTGTTTATATCACTTTGGAGTTTGTTACCATGTAGATTTATTGTCAATATAGTTATTTATCATAAAATCATGCTAAACATTTTAGTAAATATTTAGAGGATATTTGTCTTTTCTTGGCAAATACCATGTTTATCTCATTGAGTGATGAAGAAAGTTTATATTGTCAGTTTGTCACGAGTTTATATCTTCTCTTATGGATATGTTTAACATTTATGTTAAACATCATGCATAATCCATTGACTATACAAATTTTTTGCTCTTACATATTTTGTGTTTGGTCACGTTTAAAAAAGTTGTTTGGCAATGCTTTAACTATAATAGTTCAGGGCAAAAAACTATACTTTATTGCAAAACACATGATGGCATGGGCTACTTTATTTCTTAAACAATAGTTTTAAAATTCTGCATTATGCCATTGATAATGTTACCATGTTAAAGTTTTGATTAGTTCAATCCTGTGTTTGACATAAAACTCTAATAACTACTGTACTATAATATTATCATAATTTATTTAGAAATTTTTGAGAAAATAAAACTTGTTCTCGAAATATTCATTTGGAATAAAAACAAAACAATGATGAATAATTTGTATTTAGGATATATTTGCTTAATTCTGAAGTTTTTTGGAATAACTTTGGAGGGAAAATAACTGGACAACTAAAGAAATAAATGGATACTATATAAATATACCGGTACTTAGTTGTGATGATATATAGATATATCATGAATTGTGATACCTTATCTGAAGATATATGCATTGTTATACGTCATCTGTATCATGATACGTATCACTGGCCTTGTTTTTAAGAGGTATTGTTTTTTTCCATAAAATTTCCTGAAAATAGTGTATTGTGACATTCATCATATCAAATCGTATCTTTCTTTGATATTGGGATACGTATCGTATTATGACATGTCTGTATCGTCACAACACTAATTACAAAAATGCAAAGCAAAAGATAAATCTACATTTTTAGCTCATCAGGACTGAAAGTCCAGATGGGCTTATGGCATGGCCCGTCGTCCGGTGTCCGTCCGTCCGTCGTCCGTCGTCCGTCCGTAAACTTTTGACACTTTCGACTTCTCCTCATGAACCATACACATTAGAGAGCTGAAATTTTGTGTACAGGTACCTTAGCATATGGAGATTCTAATTTGTAACTTTGGTGACCCTGTGACCTCAAATAGGGTCACAGGGGTCACAACTTTAAAAACCTATTTTCATCTTCTTCTCCAGTTCCAGAAGGACTAGAGAGTTAAAAATGATATGTGCAGACTCCTTGGCCAATGGGGATTCTAATTTGTAACTTTGGTGACTCTGTGACCCCAAATAGGGTCACAGGGGTCACAACCTTAAAAACCTATTTTCATCTTCTTCTCCAGTTCCAAAAGGAGTAGAGAGTTAAAAATGATATGTGCAGACTCCTTGGACAATGGGGATTATAATTTGTAACTTTGGTGACCCTGTGACCCCAAATAGGGTCACAGGGGTCACAACCTTAAAAACCTATTTTCATCTTCTTCTCCAGTTCCAAAAGGAGTAGAGAGTTAAAAATGATATGTGCAGACTCCTTGGACAATGGGGATTATAATTTGTAACTTTGGTGACCCTGTGACCCCAAATAGGGTCACAGGGGTCACAACCTTAAAAACCTATTTTCATCTTCTTCTCCAGTTCTAAAAGGACTGGAGAGTTGAAAGTAATATGTGCAGACTCCTTGGCCAATGGGGATTCTAAATTGTAGATTTCGTGACCCCATGACCCCAAATAGGGTCACAGGGGTCACAACCTTAAAAACCAATTCTCATCTTCTTCTCCAGTTCCAACAGGAGTAGATAGTTAAAAATGATATGTGCAGACTCCTTGGCCAATGGGGATTCTAATTTGTAACTTTGGTGACTCTGTGACCCCAAATAGGGTCACAGGGGTCACAACCTTAAAAACCTATTTTCATCTTCTTCTCCAGTTCCAAAAGGAGTAGAGAGTTAAAAATTATATGTGCAGACTCCTTGGACAATGGGGATTATAATTTGTAACTTTGGTGACCCTGTGACCCCAAATAGGGTCACAGGGGTCACAACCTTAAAAACCTATTTTCCTCTTCTTCTCCAGTTCTAAAAGGACTAGAGAGTTAAAAATCATATGTGCAGACTCCTTGGCCAATGGGGATTCTAAATTGTAGATTTCGTGACCCCATGACCCCAAATAGGGTCACAGGGGTCACAACCTTAAAAACCATTCTCATCTTCTTCTCCAGTTCCAAAAGGAATAGATAGTTAATATTGATATGTGCAGACTCCTTGGACAATGGGGATTCTAATTTGTAACTTTGTTGACCCTGTGACCCCAAATAGGGTCACAGGGGTCACAACCTTAAAAAACTATTTTCATCTTCTTCTCAAGTTCCAAAAGGTCTAGAGAGCTGAAATTATATGTGCAGACTCCTTGGCCAATGGGGATTCTAAATTGTAGATTTCGTGACCCCATGACCCCAAATAGGGTCACAGGGGTCACAACCTTAAAAATTTATTTTCATCATCATCTTTAGCTCCTAAAGGTCTATTGAGCTGAAAGACTGCATGTAGACTCCTTGGCCAATTGGGATTTTAAACTGTAGATTTCGTGACCCCATGACCCCAAATAGGGTCACAGGGGTCACAATCTTAAAAACCTTTTTTTATCCATTAGATGACAGTCTTTATTTCTCCTTGGATATTTTATAGTGTGGACTTCTTTCACTGTCTAATAAATAATTTGGGTAAGGAAATTTATTCCGAAATCGTTACATTTGTTTTGTAATTATTTATAGGTTTTCTTGCGAAAGGTAACATCAGTTTCATTTTTAGCTCATCTGGCCTGTATAAAGCAAACTTGATATGATGCCTGATGAGCTACAGAGCCAATGGCTCTATTTTTTTAAGCTACTTGTTGATAACAATAGTATGCAGTGTTGTTCCTTGTGGAAAATTTCAAATTTGGCCACCCTTTTGGCTTGGTTTTCCCAAAAATTTTGAGTAGTGGGATACTTCTACCATTGCAAAGGGTTCCATATGCTTATAATTGGTCAAAATGCTGTTCACCCAGGAACAACACTGCTTCCGAACAGGAGGTCCATGGTTCGAATCCCGCCAGGGGCTCAGCAACTATGTCTGCAGTAGAGAACTGTTCTACACGCAGTCAGGTTAATTAGGTGCAATGCTACACTGAATTTCAGCGTAGTACCACCCAAAGTTTGCTAGTTCCAGCCGATGCTCGCAGGTTTCACTGCAATGCATAGCCACAGTTGTGTTGCGGGCTTTCTCCCTGCAATAATACTAGCAGCCGCGATATAAGTGAAATACTCTTGAAAGCGGCGATAAACACCACATCAACTCACCTCACTTAAGAGTACTAGCAAATTCCCATTTGGACAAGCCAAATAATCTTCATCATCAAATTTTCTTTAACTTGATCTACCAATCATTGCTTTTTACTAGCCCAGCATCTTTTTTGCTAGTCTTCTAGTGTCAAGTGCTTATTTCAAACCCTGTGTGTCATGTATTCAGTTGATTTGTCTTGTTATAATTGCCAAATCCAAGAATTTAGTTCATTTACCTGAAAATCATGCACTCGTTTAGTTTATCAGGAAGCTATTATAAGTAACAATCATGAAAATGTCTTTTGATATCGTAATTACTGTATCATGACTGAAGTACATTCAATCGATCAGCTAATGATAAGTGCATGTTCTCATGATTAAGTGTTTGTCTTCAATAATAGAGCAGAATCACGAAATGCTAAGAAGTACTTCTCAGGTAGTCTCAAATTAATAACAATGAAGAAGTTGTAGTGTGCCAAATTAACCCATATTGGTTTATGTACATAAAGCGGAGTTAAGGGTAAATGGGTCTGATTAATGTGCAAGGTTTTCATCCCAAAGCTCCCAACTTTTTGCCGCAATGGCATATTAAATAAGTTTACTGTTTCAAATGTACACCTGAATGACCTTCATCCTGTTATATGAGGCTAAGGCATGTTGAAAGGATATTTCAATCAAAATTTGACTTATATATTTATTTTCTGCTTGATATTACAGGGTTTTACGGGATGCAACTTTCCTGAGTATTTGACGCAGAAAATGTCAGGAGGACCCCCAAAAACTAATCATGTGGGTCCTTTGTGACTCAGTATTATTCTGATACGAATATCTCATCTTTCAATGAAAACACATTTCAGTATGATTTTCATGTCAAGATGGTATTAAAACATCAACCAATAACCATCCCATAAAAGGCAATCTTTATCAACCTTTCCATTAAGTATGAAACTTCTATAATGTTATTAGGGACTCCTGAAATAGGAAAAGGACTCCTAAATATATATGCTCTGAGTCCCCAGGACTCTCGGTTTTGATTGACTATGTAAAAGCCTGTATTATTGAATTCATATTTCTGAAATTTTTTCCAAGTCACATGAAAAAACCCCTGATATAACACTATTTTGGCTTCATAATTGAAGTTCATCATGCAAAGGTTAATGATATGACATTTAATGGATTGGTAATCATGATACTATGTTAGTACTGTAATTATTCCCTGACATGTGTTAAGTGCATAATAGGGATAAAGCATTCTGCAACACCCCAATAATCTATTACTTATGATATTTTTCCGCAACGTTAGGTAATAATGCTAATGAGACAATGAGGCCCTCATGGTCCATGAGAAATTGTTGAAATTATTTTTTTAAAAATCTAGGTATTCATACTTTGAATGTATCAAGAAATTGTGAACTGTTGAGTGTTTCGGCTTTCTGAGCATATGGGACCCTTTGCAATAAAGAAATCAACATGATTTGAGTTATATAAAAGTATTGCTTATTTATTGTAGTCATTCATGTACCTTTGCAATAAACAAATGTTTTGGATATACTTGAGAAGTTACTTAGCCTTATGGGTTTGGAACTTAGCAAACTTTTGAGGAAAAAAATATTGTTTGCTGAAACTTTATGAAAATAATTAAGATATGTAAGCTAAATATTAATATTAATCAAATATCATGTTATATGTCCATACTCTATAAGCTCCAGACAAGTTTTGTTAAAATTCTATCACCCCCAGCAGAGCTCTTGATCATCATTTCTGTTCAAATTAATACTGATGGCAGTTTCCTAATGGTATATTAACAACATTAAAATAGGATGTAACCCCATGCTGAGATTAAATAGGAGCGTTGAAGACGAGAGTGGCCAAATCATTGTTAATGGTCCTCACTACGTAAAATTGGTTTTGCAGGTTTACAAATTGTGAACTTTAAATGAATTTCTGTGTATCTGATACGGATGATTCATCTTTTAAAAGTTTGGTAAGATAAAAAAAAAGTCTTTAAAGATTTAATGCCAATAAGACCAGAATTAAGAATAAAAAATAGAGATGTCATTAAATAAAACGTCTTTCATGATACATTTCATCTGTTTTAGTTACATTAAATAGATAATTCAAGTGATGTTTGAATGTTAAAGTTTCTAAATAAGATTAAAATTAAAAGAAAAAATTAAGATGTAGCTAAATAAAACTTCTTTCATGATACATTTCATCTGTTTTAGTTACATTAAAAAGATAATTTGAGTGATGTTTGATTGTTAATAGAAATAAACAAACCTTATTTCAATCACTTCCAATATTTTTCACGATTTTCCCCACCAACATTTTCATCAATATTTTAATACAGTAGCTATTACAAAATCTATCATTGACCCGAAAATGCTTTACATAGTGCCTCATGATAGCAATCAAGCATGCCAGAGACACCCATTTGATTTCTCGACAAGCTTGGTAAGGCATTTACAGCGATTGTGGAATGTAAGCCTGTAATCTTATTTAGTACAATCAAGGACCCATTGAACCTACACTGATTTTTCTCTCCATTCAATGGAGATTAATTCTGAACACTGTTGTTACTGTATAAGCTTGCTGGGGTGTAGGTTAAATTAACCCTACCTTTTTATGCTGCATTGGATATTTGTAAGGATTGTGTTTTAGCACGCCGATTTGACTTGTTATTGATATTTTGTCAATATTGCTGTAGAAATCAAATGCATGCCATATGATGTGTTATGGTAAGTCATTATCCAAATAATTTACGGTATTTTATGTGGTTTTTTTCTGACTTATTAATGGTTTTGAATGTGTAAGATAACGTATATAAATTTTATGCTTTAGCCTTTACAGCAATTAAATGAGTTAACTTAGTTGAATTTAGAGATGAGTTGTTAGTGGGATATATTGGGAGTACATACAAATGTTGTTCCTAGAGGGAGTCCTGGGGAATTCGCCCACCCTTCTTGGTTGGTGTCCCTTATTTGGAGAAGTAGGATACTTGTACCATTGCAAGGGGTTCAATCTGCTCAGAAAATAACATGCCCACCTAGGAACAACACTGTATACAAGCATTTTAAATAAATATATATGTCCCAAATCTTTACTAAAATAATCATTTTTATTGTTGTCAGTATTTCCTGATTTCCTAAATTATTCAAGAACATTAAATCTTGTAAGAAATCTTATTGTCCAAAGTGTGTTATATATATAAGGTGACAATCCAACGATTGAAGTACATACAGTGTTGAATCATTCTGTTTACAAAACACTCGGTACTGCTCCCTACAAGATAACATCTTGACTTACGGCTTTAGGGTTGTCTGGACAATATTTTACTACCATTTGATTTTGAAGACTCATTGTGAATATAGGTATGCTATAAATGTCATTATGTGCCCAATCTTGTCTCAGCAATAGATAAAATTTGGATCCCAAACCAGTTCAGGTCACCATCATGGTAATGGACAAGTAGCCTGTAATTTTCTGTGTTTTAAAAATATTATAGCTGCTGTTCATGGTTGCATTTAAAGCCTTTGAAAAAAAAAGAATTTTGATCCAATTGAATCATCATTATTCCTGTTTGCTGGTGTATAGTTCTAAGATTTATAGTTGGATAATTTCTGGAAGTAATTTAATTAATTATGTCAGTTTTAACAAGTCTTGAAAAACTTGTATGAATATAAATGAAGTTTCTTTTATGATGTTAAAAAACTATCATAAACTAACATAAAACTGTCACATATCATAGGAACCACACCCAAAAATATGCCTAAGTGGCGATCCTTGATAACCTTTGTGTAAAATGATTTGTTAACTTATGGTACCAGCCCTAAAGATAAAGCCTTGGTAATCTCAGCTGGTTTGAAAAGAAAAATGGGTAACAACTTTGTGTTTTGTCACCTTAACGAAGAATCTTTTTGCTTGCATTCAGCAGTGTCAGTGACAAACATTATGTTTTGTGATTCTATGTTGTGACTGTATGGCAATTATATTTATGTTGTCAGAATTCATTCTGTCAATACATATATATATCTTAACAGTCGTATACCCCCATTTCACTGAGCTACGACTTTGAAAAGTGTTCAAGACTCTTCCCGACTATTCCCGACTTTTCCACTACGACTTTGTTGGCATGAGTCGGGAGCAAATATAGGTCAAATTATGAAATTTGAAATTTCTACGAGTTACTAACGACACTCTCAAGAGTTACCTACGACATACACGACTGACATACGACACAGTGAGGAGGAACTCCTGACAGACCTAGGAGGCACCCCCGACAATAAACTGAGGAACTTACGACTCATCCAAACTCAGATACGACTCAATACGACTGAGACCGTCTCGTTAACGACGCACTGCCGAGTCTTTCACGACACCAAGTCACCACCACGACTCTTACAAAGACTCATTTCCGACTACCTTACGACTCACTGTCGACCCACTCACGACCTGAACGACTTATTTACGACTCGTTCACGACAATGAAGACTCCTCACGACACAGAAACGTCTCACGTACGAGTCACAGACTATCCACGTACGATAAAATCGGCAATTTTAGACCGGAATCGGGCATATAAAAGGCCAACAACCGCCGACTATGTTGCTATGAGTAGTCAGGAACGGGTCGTCACTGGGCGTCTTTGAGTATTGGTTAGTCGTACATGTGTTTGCACTAGTTGGGAGTGAGTCGGCATGTAAATTAGGGAAAGAACTATTCCAGACTCACAACCGACAACCACGTTTCAATCCAACTATGTACGACTTATTCACGATTCAATATGATTCCATACGACTTAATAGGACTCAGATACGAGCAACACGACTCTTTGACGACTCAATACGACGTCAATGGAATTTCTGGAATTTCCGGTTGAAAAGTACGAACCACGCCGGACTTAAAAAGTCGGGAGTGGGTTTTTGAACATGTTCAAAAACCCACTCCCGACAAAATTTGACATCCCGACTCTTCCAGACTCATACAGACCCATACAGACTCAACTACGCTCAGAGGCGACTAAAGAGGACTCAGAGACGCTTAATTACGAGTCAATGACGACATTTGGCCTATTTTCAGTCGGCAACGGCTCGTAGCTCAGTGAAATGGGGGTATAACAGTACTAAAGTCATGGAAAAATTTGCAGCAAACAATGTCAGTATGAAGACTTGTCTTCAAGTATTTTGTATGAAGTGTGACAAATGGCAATGGTGTTGTGAGTTTAATTGTGTAATGAATGGTAGGCCCATGGTTACTGATCACCTGTGAAAAACATTTTACAAACCAGGTATTTTAAACTTAGATATATCACACTTTAAGTGCTGGATATATGAGGGCTTAGGAAGTAGGAGATGGAGGTGTTGTAGATCAGTAAGATAGAACAGGGTGTGAGATTAAATGGTAAAAGGTAGGCAATATTGCAAGGGGAAATGGCATGTTCTTCTTAATTTCTTTTCCCTATATGCCACATGTGTTATCTTCAAAGGCTCAATTATCTCCCTACTCACCCCAAGTAATATATGGCAAGTATTTTTAGTTGTAGATGAAATTATCAAGTATAAAGCCAAAACCACTGGTTGTCATTTTTATGAAATCACCTTTTATCCATTAATGCAGGGAAATGGATTTGCAAAACTTAACTGAACATGGTTACTGGTACATTTGTTCAAGAGATCTGCATTCTTTCATAAAATTCTTTCATAAAAAGACTTTCTGAAATATATATCTTAATTCTCATGAGATCATTTCATTTACCTAGTTCACTACTGTCCCTTTAGTATGTGAGTCAGGTTAAAAAAAAGGAACGGTTAAAAGAAAAATAAGGTGTTTTGTGTTACACCTATGGGAAAGTAAAGGGTTTCAGGTTTTAAATACTTAGGTGCATTAAATGTTTAATCATAGTGTCAATATTTAGGAATTGGCGAACATTGATATCTAACTTATTAACCTATTGGATCAGGTCAGTTGGAAAAAGTGGTGGAAAGGTTTTGTAAAGATCAGTCGAGATTGTCAGCATTTTAGAATGAGAGAACATTGATAACATACATTTAAATGCAATGTTTGACAGGGACTTCTGGAAAGTTGCTTTTTATTCAAAGAATCAAAGAAATATCATGTTTTGGTTATGAGTAAACTTAGGTATAACACCTTTAATATCTGGTCAGATAGGCATCTAGAAAGGATGTGGTTACAATTAGTTAGAGGGTACATTAATTTCAACATGAAACATCTTGTCAGGTGATGGCTGGACATATTTGTTAAACAATTCAAGAAGCATATCATGTACACTAGCAGGAAATGGTCTGACAATTCACAAACTGTTGAGTTAACAATTCAAGAAATGTAGCATGGACACCTGCAAGATATGATCCGACCATTCGCAAACTGTTGAGTAAATGATTCAAGAAATGTAGCATGGACACCTGCAAGATATGGTCAGGCCATTCGCAAACTGTTGAGTAAAGGATTCAACAAGCGTCAGCAGAAGGGAGGGCCCTGTCATCTCAAGATCCTCATATTTGCTCTGTGATCTATTGCAGTTGACCTGGTCAATGGCTGTTCCCATCCGCCTGAAGAGCATGCCCGAACACATCAGGGCGCAGTACGGCTTCCCCTACCCACAAGTTGAACCTACCTCACAGAGACAGCAGAATATTGACACCAGCCAGGAGTAAGTAAAGCACCTTTTGTAGTCTACCGGCCATTAACTGCCCACTTAGCCTTCAATGAGTTGCCTAAAGATAACCCACTTCTCAATGCCTCCATAGCTCAGGTTTTGTTGCCTTGTGAAAGGTGCGAGCTCTGCATGAAAGCAATATGTTGGTTTTGTGATAGTATTTGTAGCTTTTATTGACATGATGACAATATGCGTTATTGGTTTGTTTACTTGTTAAATAGGCCAACATGATATGCTTGAATAAATTGGATGATCATAAATATTAATATGACTGTAAAATGATTGATCTATGAACTTTTTCACAGCAAATGAATTTGGCAGTTGCATGCCTATGCATAAATTGTGTTGGAATTGAAAGAATACATTTTTTGGAAATGATGTTATTTTTAGAATATGCATGGTTTTTTTTTGCTGTTTGAGGGTAAACCAAATGCATCATAATTAGTGTTTTTTTTAATTGTACATTCAACTTTGTCAAATTTTCATGCATAAATGATTCTTATATTGTTTCATTTAAAAAGAAATTATTTTAACTCAATCTATTGTTGATATGATATACATCAATTAGATACCGATATTATTTTGGTTCTTTAAGATTTTAAATGTATACCGGTAGGTAGCTGAAATGAACCTCTCTTGTCATCGCAACACATCTCAATCAAATGCCTTTTTCTTGCTGTCAAAATGAGCATGTTTGCATCATCAAACCAAATTAAAGTTTTGAGAGCAGTATCTGCATTATTTCCTGTGTTGATGTTACAGAGGATATGAAGATCTACAGATGCTCCAGTTTCCCAAGACGAAGGTGATTCTGTGGGACCACACAGTGACCGGACCACCAGTCCTCCTGCACTTTGCCCAATACAGGTAACTCAAGCAAATCTCAATAAACTCAGCTAGAACTTATGTGGGGGGGGGGGGGGAGGGAGGGATAAATCAATCATCATCACATGGAATTAGTAGTTTCAGGAGTTAAACCTCTTTACAAATGATCTATTCACGAATTATTTTGATTGGTTAATTTTGTGAATGAATTACCTTTAGCCTGTTGATGTATTTGCTAATTAATCCAACTTAATAATAATTTTGGGAGATTTTTCTAAATCTTTTTGTCAGATTTAAGCACCTTCATGTATCGAGATACACAACCATGAAAAGAATATGATAATTATATTGATGACCTTGTATTGGGATACAACACTGAATGACCGTATCATTATATCTCAATTATGCACCCATAGTCATGTTTGTAATTTGTTTGCAACAGAACTTGCATTAGTGAATGAACAATATTCTTTATTTTCCAGGAAACCTAGAATATGTCTTTCCGAGAAGGTATTGCGTATAGCTCATCGACAATGTGTCAGCTGTGGTCGTCCTATGGAGTGCGTACTCATTGGAAGTTTAAACGTAGATGATGGTGAGATATAATTCCTTGCATCCCTATCTAATGCTCAGATATAGAGGATATCTTTTGTTTTCAGTGTGATAACACTTATCTCTCATTGAATGATGGGATAAAGCTGGAATTTTCTCGAGTGGCAACAAAAGCTATCTGTTTATGAAATCCTATATGATCGAAAATTATTTGATTTACATCAAAATGTTCTTGACATGATAGTTTTCTTGCAAAAACATACCATTGTAGTATCGTAACTTTGCAACGGCGCTGATGTTGCGTTGATTGTAGAAGTGACGTCAAACTATTGTAAATTTATGTCATCTCTATTCTCTGTTATATTTCACTAAATTGAAAAAAAGTGATATCACACTCAGTGCCGAGAACACTTTTCTCGAGCTGAGAAAACTCGCAGCGCTGTGCATATAACAAAAACTATTTCTTTGGGCGTTTCTTTCACCTATGGGAATGCTAAAGCTTTCTCCCTTATAACAGGTGCTTAAATGTTTTACACTGCAAAATTTTATGACAAATATATACTATTTGGTATAAGACTGATGTCAGAGTATTGTAATTATCTCCAGATACAAAGGTCATAAGGTTTTACATGAATAGTATATTCTTCAAAAGTTAAAGTTAAGTTTAACTCGAGTATTCAATATGGGTTGTAATGCTCCAAGTAACTGTAACAATATGATTGAATTGCAGATGGTGAAGGACTGGTATTCAGTATTGACCGGTTGGATAACAGACCGAGCAGTGCCTCAACGCTGCGGAACCTTGCTCCTGGGGATGTCATGATTCCAGTCAAGGTAGGCTCGTAACATTTCTCTATAAATTTCCAAACTTTCTCTTGGAGTCGAAGGTAGTTTGATTTTATTCTCAGTGAATATTCTGATTTTAGTAAGGGTCAGTGATGCTGAACTTCCCCTTCAAGGTATATTGTGATGTCTTTATCACTGGCTAATAAAACCTTGCTGCTTAGTGCAAAAATAATAGGTTTTAATGCATCCCTCTTTTTGGCAAGAAGATCATTATATCTTCTAAAAAAAATTCATTGGACCATCATGCATTAGATAGTATCTTTAAAACAAGCATAGCACAGTTTGAAAAATGCTGCCAGGATTACATTTTCCTATCGGGGGTATGGTTATCAAGGGAAATTGATTAAAGCCATGAATATGATTTCAGGGTTAGGGGTACAAGTTACAAATATTTCTACAAAAAGTAAACATCCATTGTCAACAATGTAGATGATTGCCAAATCTTAAAGATAATCTGTATCCAACTTGAACAACCACATTTTTATTTCAGATGAATCTGAATGAGAGTTCAGCAGGTGGAAGCTCCGTTGAAGATTACGCAACTGCAGTAAAGGTAATAACTAAAATATCAGACATGAACAATTACATAAAAACATATGAAAATAACTTCCAATGAATGAATTTAGGTGTTAGTTATTTTTTCTATACAGTAATATCTCTAATGCTTTTATCTTATGCTCAAGTCTTGGTTTATGTCCATGGTTTTCAATCACTGATATAATATTGTATGGTATTTAGCTGACAGATACTCTTCTCTTATCATTAAGGGTGCAACGATACACCGATACACCGGTGCATCGCGATTATATGCCTGACGATAAGATACATGATACGTTTTGCCTCTGAATCGATACGACCTACAGTGGAATTAAATATCTTACTTTTAATTTTTTACCCTGTCAGTGTCAACAGTGTTTATTATAGACAAATAAAGTAAATGTTTACAGTTTCACTATCCTGTGTAATACGTATCGATAAACGTATCGTATCGTACCCCAAATATCTAGATACGTATCGTATCGCGACCCTCCTGTGTGGTTGCACCCCTACTTATCATACGCAGCTAGTGCGGTTGATTGTTCTTATATATATCCTTTACTATTCTCCAGTTATTACGACAGCGGTGTGAAGGCAAGGACTCAGTAGATATCACCAACTTCCTGCTGACAAAAGGAACCTGCAACTTCTACAGCCGTGGGGAGCAGTCCATAGCTCATCTAGACTTTGATGTGGTCACTCTCAGTACTGTCTTCAAAGCTTCTCCGATATCTCCAGTGCCAATAGTTCCGACAGCCCTCTCCAAGAATTTGGCCGGGCCCAAAAGTATCAGCCACATACAGGGTACACCAAAGAGTGGGTAAGTGTGAGAAAATTGTGTATATCTCCCAAAAATACAGTTCTGTTGAAATATGTTTGAATTGGAGATGGAAGGATTACTCTTGATATTGACATTGTGACAAGAGTTCGGGGAGAAAGGCCATTTAGGCAGTTCATGAAAGATTGTAAAAGCTATGGGGAAGGTTGACACTATGTTTGTGAATTGCAGAAATACAAACTGATAGAATTTTCCTACCAATCCTAAATCTACATGATGATAATGATTATCTTACTGTGGCAAAGAAAGTCAATACAAATCTTCATTTGTAGTTGGTTGTATGAAAATGATTACTTTATATCATTTGACTGAATGGATTATGATCAACATCATCTTTTCGCAAAACGTAATAATAAAGACCAAATGTATAGGATTTTTATGTGGATAAAGTACAGAGAACTGAACAGAGAAATAATTCACTAACAGGGTTCATCATTTGTTTCTGGTAAAAATTGATGTATGTTGAAATAAAACTTGTTTTTTTAGGGCCTTTTATCTGAACAAATAATGATAATGGAGTAATAATATTGTTATACAAGATGCTTATCTAATAGTTTGCTTTACAAATTGTTTTACCTATATTTCAGGTATTTGACGATGGATCACACAAGGAAGTTACTGCTAGTGTTGGAGTCAGACCCCAAGGTTCTCAATCTTCCTGTGGTTGGAATGTGAGTTCCTCTTTTTAATATTTCAGATGAAATAACATCAATACCTACACCTGTATAAAATCAGTTTTAAAGTTAGCAGCCAAAAATATTTCTTGAAAGTTTTTGATATTCAAATTTCACAAAATCATCAATTATTTTGTGAATGGCACTTCTATAGATATGGTCACTTAGAAAAATCTCAATTTGATGTTTTTTCCAGCTGGGTGTCGGGAGTATCCATGGTTCATCATCCGTTTGTCTGGGCAAGCTGTATACGCTACATGCACAACAAGTTGTTACAAGACAGGTTTGTAATGATAGATTAACCCTTATGAATAATTAAATTGAGATTATTATTGTGTTTTCTTATCATAAATATCATATATGATGAATAAAAATTGTGTTATTTTTTAAGTTATTGACAAAGTTTTATACTGGTGAAAGTCACTATAAACCAAAAGAACGATGTTCCTTGCAATAAAAATAGAGTCAGATGATAAAAGTAATCATATCATTGAAGAAATGTACTCCAGAAACACTTCCATCCAGGTGTTTACAATATGTATGATGTCTTTCACTTTGATAATATGGTGTAAAACTCTTGAAAGACTTTAATCGTCAAATCTCTCAAAAGGAGTGTATGATATGTATGATGCGTGTATGTTATCAGGGTGTGTACTCCTCCGGAAGCCTTCCTGGTGGTGTTGTACAGCACACTTCACTCCAGGCCAGAGTTCTACGAGTGTAACACCACTACGGGACGCAGCAACATCAACTTAGATCTCTTTGAAGGATATGAAGCTACAAACCTCAACACAGTGAGTCCTTTATTTTCTAAGGGGAGAAAACAATATTTATAGTACAGAGATTATCTATCACTATTAAGGCTTATTTTAAGTGATATTGAAGTGATATCTAGACAGCTTTATAAATTATCTTTGATGTTTCAAGGAATATTTGAGAAATTTCATTTTCATGTTACTTAGTTAGTTCTACATTATAGGGATCATATTGGTTACTTCTTTTAATAATATATTTTTTTGGAACTGCAAAAAATAGACTATTTTGTAAAATAACCTTAATGTATATGTCTTAATGTATATGTACAAGCTTAGCTAAAGCAAAAAGATAAATGTGTTAAGGTATACTGCCAGTGTCTTATATTGATTTAAATCCTATTCTCCCGTTGACGTCACTAATGCTGGTTTTGAATTCATCAATTCAACAAGTTGATGTCAAATCTCTGACCCTAGATTCAATAAGTAACAGTTCAATTGTCGATTTCAGAGTGTGGTGAGTTTACAGAATGGTTTGTTGGACTGTGAGTTGGCCAGTGTTCCTCCCGGCAAGAAGAGAGAGATGTTTGATGCCGCTCTCTCGCATTCCAAACAGGAAGTGTATGTAGAACTATGCATTTCATTATCTGTCTGTCTCTTTAAACTCCACTACTAATGGATGAAACATTGCGAAGCTGAATAATGATAATCGCTCACAAATTTGACTGTCATTTAAAAATTTACCTAAATGTTCTCATTTGCAACTAACTGTTACTTTCACTATCAAATTCTAAGTGATTTGAAATATTCTGAGATAGAATATTCATATTAAGGTCCTCAAATAATTTTGGAATTATCAAATTCATATTTGCAGATTATTTAAAATTCGTAAATACATGAAAACCAATCTATTCTGTATAACAATTTCTTTATTCTAAACATATGCAACATTCTAAAAAAATATGCCAACTCTGTCATCAAATTGATTGTTTTATAGTTACTGCAGGAATTTCAGCAGTCATGATGGATTATTAAAGTTTGATAAGTAATGTTGAAAATATTTGTTTAACAGACCTGCTACAGGAGGTAGAGCCAAAATGCCAGAGAACGGCACTGTGTCGGAGGATATGGTACCCAGATGTACACCGGCACCTCACCAGGCTAGGGTAAGTTGTCACAGCTGTATGATTTTCAGCTTTTGGCATGAATCTACTCTTTTCAATATTTTTAACTAACCATTAACTATAGATCGAAATCCAGCTATTTCCATACTTTCTGTTCGTCCCAGTATAAAAAACCCTGTAAATCAAAGTTGTCAACATAGTGCAATCTTTTATCTTATTCTATGAAACTACCTTTCGAATCCGTGATTTTGGATTGACAATAAGTGGTAACTCTGAACTGTTGAATATTAAGGTCTAATAAAAAAATGGAAAACCAGCCATTTTTGTCATTTATCAATAAATATGAACTACAATATGATTTACTTTTCCAGCTGTCTGCAGCTCAGCCAATGGTACCAGAAGTCTCACTCTACTTTGCTGACACATCTCCAAATCTTCCTGAAAAAGCTCCAAATCCACGAGTAATTTCTCAAGGACAAATGCCACAAAACAATCAGCCAAGGAATCCGCTTCCAAAACAGGCATTGGCACGTCATATGACTTTCAGTCCGCCTGTTACACCTCATTACAACAATGAGGAGAGTTACGGCAGTACACCAAGTACTGGCAACACTTCATATCCAGAACTATTACACCAGGGACAGAAGCGTGTGCCAGTGATTGAAGATGAAAGTCAACCTTTACCCAACAAGGTGTACTCTCCTCGGGGATATGAAACTGTGAATGGGGACCATAGGGTCCAAGGTTGGGCGGCGCAGGCTCAAGGACCTTTCGGTCAGAAGGGACAGCAACATGGGCATTTTATTCCAAGTTTTAGTGATAAACATGAACACTGCCATCCAAATGGGTGCAACTGCCATGCTTGTGGACAGCAGGGTATAGGTAACAACTGGGCAAACCAACAAGTTCATAATGGACAATTTCAACAACATAGACTCTTAAATGTTAAGCCCAACTACCATTCAAATAATCAAACCTGCCATGGACATGAAACAAGTGTACAATCACAGAACCAGGGTTTTCCTTCCACTCATAGTGCTCTTCCTCCTAATAATGTACAGCAATGTCAGCCCCAATACAATCAGCATGTACAGAAAGCTAATGCTCTTCCAGTGTATAGCAGCCAACCAGCGCTGGACCCTAAACTGAACATTGCGGCACCATTGCGTCACATTCCCCGCCCAGCCACCAACCACCAGACAGGCCCCACCAACACTGCACCACCTACCTCGGCCAGCATACCCACTCAACACCAACTCAATAGTGCTTTTACTCCCAACCCCCACCTTCTGTCAGGTCAGGGTGTTCCACATCACCCAGCTCCCCAGCAACTTGCTGGCTGCCATCAGGAGAACCTGCCTGGCTTCTTACCTCAGCACCAGACTTCCTACACCTCTAGTCAGATTCACACGGAGAGCACATGTAGTGGCAAATCAAGTGATGACAGTGGCCTGAGTGTAACACCTGACCGACTAAATCCGTCCCCTAAAACAGGCAGCCCTAATACTCCAGACAAGACTACTTCCAGTCTGCCTGCCGCCACGTCACTAGACACCATCAACTGGGAACAAGTGCCCCCGGAGATATTCCAACTCATCATGGCTCAGAATGCTCAGCTACAGCAGCTACAAGCTCAGATGCAACAGCTCTTGCTGCAACAGTCACTCAATCAGGCAACTCCTACACCTCAGACTACCAGGGCAGCAGAGTCTGGGATAGGCATCTCACCCAGTACACGAGAAATGTGTGAAACAGCAGTAAACACTACCTTAGTCTACCCAAGTCCCGAGAAAGCAACTCCAACAAGGAATGTTAACTCAGTATCCCTTCAAACAAGTCCTGTGAAGACAGCCTCGGTTCAGTCTTCTCCTAGACATGATTACACTGCCGACACTCGTACCAACACAGAACCTGATTCTGTGCCCAGCAGTTCAACTCAAACACCGGTAGAGATCCGACACAAGGGGGCGCTCCCACTCAACAGCACTCAGCGAGACGAACACGACTCACATGACATGACCCACGGAGACTTCAACGCTGTGGTGGACAACATCGCTCTTCATAATCAGACTGTTGACAGTGTACAGTCAGAACTCATCCTAGACATGCCAAGCTACCAGTCCTCACCGACAAGGTAAAGATTTTATATTTGCCTATGTGTTTCTAGTGAATCTTGAGTAAGGAAAGTTAAAAAGATATTCTCATCAAATTTGTGTAAGACTGTACGAAACATTTCATGTAAATAAACATTTGAGATATTTCTCAAATATGATTGAATATTTAGTGAATTAAACCAAAATTACAAATAAATCAAGACTTATGTGTTAAGTGTTCAACAACAAGCAACATTCTTACATGTTTTAATACTTGCAGTCGTTCCCAGAAAGATTCCGGTTCTCTGGACGGCAGCTATCAGACCAGTCCCATCAGCGCGAGCATGTGTGGAAACAGCAAGGTAACTGAACATTTTATTTCAATATCATTATTCATATTGTTGAGTATAAATCATCTGTATTCGAGTTGAAGGTATTTCAAATAAGATTGTGATGGTATTAAAACATACAAAACCATGCGATATTGTCATGAAGGGAATCATTCCATTATAAGTATTTTAAGTTTGCCAAGACATTTGTATTCTAATCACAGATATATCAATCATACTGTGGTGGTATTGAAATATACAAATCCATGTGAAAGTTGCCATTGAAATCTCCAAGGAATCATTTCATTATCTCAATGCATATGTCTTTTTAGTTTCCATGTTTGTATTCTAATCACAGATCTATCAATCATATTGTAGTGGTATTGAAATAAACAAATCAAGGTGAAAATTTCCATTGAAATCTCCAAGGAATCATTTGATTATTATCTGAATGCATGTCTTATGAGATTTGCTATATTAATTATGTTAAACCTTATCCTTCAGACATCAACATCTCAGGAGGAGGAGGAAGAGGCCGGGGAGAGTGGACCAGTTGATGAAGCCTACTATGAACACTTACTTGTGAGTCAAGTTTGTCTTGGAATAAATAACCTTTCTTTTAGACATGATGAACACTCTAGCTTTGGTTTGATATCTTGTACATCGCAGGCTTTTGTTCAGCACCTCAGGTGTAATAATTACCGGGTATTTGTAATCACTGTACTGGGCATTCGGAAAAGTGGGTTTTTTAAACCAGAAACCCTAAGCATTCCAGCGAGCACCGAAAATTGAAATGATCGTGTAACTAGTCCTTCAGACCACTAGTTAGTAGATTCAACTAGCCATGCAATATTTCTACAAGCCATGGGCTATCATACTTATGCTAATTTCGAACCCTGTACATTTTCAATAAGTATGTACGCAAGAATGAAATAATTACGATAATAACAGAACACTTGAAAACTAAGTAAGAATGTCAGACTGCAGACAAAACTCTACTTTTAAGCCCATTTAGCCTTAAAAACTTACAAATCAATGGATGTTTTTGACCGTGTTACAGGGGAACATCCGTCACCTGTTGAACAGCCACAGCAGTATTGGGTCTAGGGACCAGAGCGAGACAGTCACCGAGGATCTGCAGATGAAGCTGCCACCTGGATCTCCAGGGGGAGACAACTCTCTACCTTCCAGCAGCACTTCCTCACACCAGGACCACACCCACCTCTCCAACCTCATGTGAGTCCATCTTGAGATTAGTTCAAAGATCTTTACCTAGCGCCAACTCACTCATTCAAAGACTTTTCTAGATGTTACTCATGTAGAGTTGAAATCTTTGGGCAAAATTTACTTTTAATTGCAATTTTTCACAAGCAGCAATAGCTTAAGTTTGAAAGGCAAGAGAACAAGATGTGACATGAATGATATAAGTTTGCTTTTCCTGAATGACTCTCTGAGGCACTACTTTTGTAAAAATTTGTCATCTTATATTGTCATTATCTTGACTATAAAGTAAAGTTAACTCATTCATTTGTGTTTATTCAATTGTTGGTGTGTTTCAAGTTTGAATAAGAAATCAATTGTTGCATAAGTTTGCAGGTTGGATATGTAGGTGACACTAACGTAACTATTTCTTTTCCAGGATGCGGAATGGTGCCGACACAACCTTCATTCCTCGCATCAACTACCTGTCAATGATGATGGAATCAGACACCGATACCTCAATGGAAATAAATGCCATGGCTTTGAAGTACCTTACAGATGACCAACTCACTACACTGGGAAAATTACGCAAAAATTCTCTCAATCTACCAAAAACTGCATCAAAAACAGCACTACTAAGAAAGGTTCTCATGAACGACACGACAGTCTCCCCCGATGTATCTCAGTATGGAATATCCTCCAATAACATCACCATGGGAACCCAGAAGTACCTTGAGAAGTACGGACTGTTGAATTCAACGGGTGGAACAGATGAGACCGTCACAGATGAAACTCTTCAGTTAAAGGTTGACTACAGTATTGCAGATACGCCTGTCCGATCAAGGGGAGATAAATATCGGGACATCTCAAGCCTGTGCCATACTAGAACCCACAAGTCTGCTGAGGCAAGTCCTTTGGATAGATCTGAAAGATTTAGCAATCATTCAAGCCACTCCAGCACAAGCAGTGGAGCTCGTAGCCCAATCAAGAAAGATTTTGTTGCTTTTCCAAACTCCCAGGGTTGGAATGGAAGAACATGTTCCACGTCCCCTATAAAGCAAACCTCTCCCCCACAAACTGTGAACCACGGAAGTGAACAGGAGAATTCACCGATGTTTCAACGGCGGCATTACGAAGAGTACAATCAGGCACGTTTCCCTAGTGCAAAAACATCATGTGACTTCCAGGTCTTCAACACCTCCGAAGCACCTGACAATATCCTAGATATAGACAAACTTAGACAGATGCCAAAGCTTTTATAGTGATGGTTCATATTAGGCTCATTTATTAAATTATTCTGATTTACGTGTACTGCATACTCACTTTTCCTGATATTTATTTTTCAAAGAATTTTTTTTTAGAGCATCAATTGTGGCTATGATATAGCCATGGCATTAAATACTTAAATCGTTATTTTATAGCAAAGCCTTATTGATTTAAAACAGGGTGAATGAAATACATCGAATTATGATTCTCATCATCATACTCCTTTAAAATACTTTCAAACAAGGCCAAATCTAAATGATTCCTACAATTAATTTATTTATCATTGATTGAGGAAATTTTTTCTGAGTTCACAGAAATTGTTTTGAAAGTCAACAATTTATGGTGTTCCTGACAGTGTCTTCCTACTGTTGTGTTAGATCTCTTATTGTGTAAGATTGCGGGTTTGTGTTATGAGAATTTCATGTTATCGTAAGCTGCCTTGAAACACCACCATTTCTAGTGCCTTTCTCATGAAAAAATCGTTTTAAGATTCTTTTATATAGTGATTATCAAATAATATTTGTCATAAGAACAAACTTTTAGAAACAATAACATATATTATCGTTATGTCTTTATCTGAAACAATTACATATAATCAATTATAGTACATTTTAGAATTTAAATAGTTTGGAATGTAGATCAGTTTAGTCCCAATTTGACAATGGATGAAGAATAATTTTCCTTCACTTGATCTGTGATATGCCAGTTGAGATATTAGATTGCTTCTCCAGTACTTAATCTCTTCCAATTTTCTCAAGGTGCAAGGCTGTTTCCGTTTGCATTGAAATTGTTTCTCCTAAATGAAATCCTCGAAGAAATTTTTAGTAATATTTTGGCTGTTTAGCTTTTTAAGTTAAATGTATAAGACAATTGGTTTTAATCTAGCAAAATTTGCAAAAAAAGTTTTTTCTTAAATTTTACTCCAAAAAGATTTTAACAACTGTTTTAAGAATATTCTATAAACATGAAGTTTGTTTCGATAACATCTGATGTCCATCTGTTCATGATATTATTGCGCATTGAATGTCCTAGTTGAATGAATTTGTTATATCCATGACTCGACAGGCCAGATATTGTAGATACTCTTATATTTGTTACTGAATAAATCTTGCAGATTTATTATGTATATATCTCTTAAATTAATAAATTATTTTTACTATTTGTAAATCATTGTATTGTTTTTTGATAAAACTGAGTGATCAGACACCAGTGATACTCCTTGAAAACCAGTTTCATGCATTGTGATGCTTTCTATACCCACAAGGCATATTTCATGCAAGTCTACATTACTGGCTTACTTAAACCTTGCTGCAGTTTGTCACTATTCATTTTCACTCCTAGCAGCCAACTATGTCATTTTTCCCTATCACCATCCCCCAAACCAACAAATGTAAAACTTTTATTTGGATAGTAATGGAAATACCCGTCCAGTCGTAAAAGATTGACTTTAAAGTCAAAAACCCGAATTATTTTGGCAAGGTGCAGTATGCTAAGGAGCTTGCACAGAAAGTGACAAACTGCAACATTGCTTAGATAGCCAAAGTTACGAGACTGCTGCAAGTTATGCCGTTATGAGTTCTTTTTCTACGCCGCTTGGGTAATATTTCAGCCGTTAGTAGCACGTTATGAAAGAAATCTCGATGGGTTCCTTACATCTAAGAAATGATCAGTTATCAGTCAACTTGGCTTGATTTATGCATTTAATGAGAGAACTTGACACTTTGACAAGACGTTATACTACTCAAAAGAATCGAAGGAACACTTGTAAATTGCCCTAAAACTTTATCTTCAAACTCTTCTTTGAAAATTTGATAATCAGTAGCCCCATGTCAGGAATGCACATTGGTATCAACAAAACTTCAAATAGTTTCCTTTCTAGCTGAAAATGTTTGAATTGTTGCAAAAGGATTCTACTTCAATGTTCCTGAAATTCAATTGAGCAGTATTTGTCATTTTTATTGACAGAAAAAAAACTCTGAATTAAATCTTTGACGTCCGTTAGAAATTTACACTATGATTCTCTACCCACAGAGGTAATTCTAGTATTTTCAACTGAACTAATTTGATGAATAACAATTTTATGAAAGGAAATTCGTGGTTATCTTATGTCACCAACCATCCATCACCAAAGTTACGCTTACTCCTCTAATCTGTACCCTGGGCTCAGAAGCTAGATTCGCTCGCGCAGCCCAACTTGGGATATAGCCAATCAAATAATTTTCTCTGGCGAGAAAATGATTTGATTTGCTGTATCCCAAATCTGGCCAATCTAGCTTCCGAGGGCAGGGTACAGATTAGTGGAGTCTGCATAACGTTCCTACCCGGAGACAGGATGGTCACCAACCACTTCATATGATTAAATGTAGGATTGCAGATAAAAAAATTATTTCACTTGGTGAAATTCTTTTTAAAGAATATTGGCATTACACAGTGTATCACCTGGCTTATTCAACCCTTTCCTGGTTTGATGACAGTGCCTTCTCCAGCATTACTTTTGTTACCTCTAGTTATCTCCCTTGCTACAGCCACATAACCAATGCTCTTTTATGCATCTGTTAACCTCAATCAAGTATGTCAAATCTTTTCAAATTATTTCCTCAGTTGTTTTCGGTGTTGAAATACTTGCACTAATTGATAAAACATCAAATTAAATTAAAAATATCGATCTGCACTAAGTAGACAGATTTTGACAAACAGTGCACCTTTTTTTCCAGTTCACTGTTTTGAAAAGGGTTTTTTGATTAGACTATGGCAACCCATATGAAGCTGTTTGCAGTGATTCTGGTTTTAACACTTTGCAAGATTCACAGCTACTGATAATGGTGGAAGACAGTTTTTGCCAGTGTGGCTAGCCTGTACAAGCCTCTAAACATCAGGTAGTGCTGACAAACTATTTGTGCTACTGTCCTGAATATAAAGTAAAATTTTCCAGTAAAAGTTCATGAAGATATTGTCAACAAAGCAAACTTTTACCCCTAATTGTACTCCCCACTTCATTTGAGGCAAGAGAGCATAGTCACTCAGTTTCACAAGGCAAATCTTTATGAAAAAACTTTCACAGCTTTACTCTAACCCTTACTAGAATATGACTGAAGGTGAGAGCAAGTCTGCCTAATGATGGGACAGTTGGTGAATATCGGTTGTCCACAAGATTTTTGCAAAATACAGCCAAGTTTTCTTTCACAGGCTTGAATAGCACTGTTTGAAATACATAATCGGGGATCGAATGCAAGCAAATATCGGAAAATTTCTGCAAATGACATGGGGAAGATTGATGAAGATGAATTATTTGCCTGCGCTGCATATTTGCCTTACAAAACTGAGTCTTTAATTTCAATGACTTCAAAAAGGAAACATCTTGATTATTGAGTTTACCGAAAGAACAAACTCAAAGAGGCATGTTATCTCTGACCATATTCCATACAGAAAATCAAATCCTATTCTATAGATGGTCAAATACTTGATCATTCCGTACATGCAAAACAACAAGAATCTCAAGATCAGTAATAATACCTTTATTGTTCCTGCTTTCACAAGAACAGAACAAAATGTCATCACTCCACAAAATAATCAACATTTATAGAATTTTATAGAAATTTAATGCAAATTATACACAGGCTGATAGATGAATTTGAAACAGTGAGGACAGGATTTAAGTCATATAAACAATCTCAAAAAAAAAAGTACATTCCCTATTTCCCAAGTTGCACAGACAATCCGGCGACCTAGGACGTTCCCGGTAACAAACACCTTGCACATTCAGAACAGACTGCCGCATAAACCTGACAAGATAACTCGACTAGTCACAGTGCTACCTTTTAAGTATTCATCCATAAATACGGTCGATAGTCGCTCGTGTTTTAACTGCGACTGCTGACCGACTCAAACGTTATTAGAAACATTGCTTGAGCCAAGCACTGAAGATTATGCAAAATACTTAGCATCTTTAGCAGGTATGGCACATACCGTACCCAAGATCATTGAAAATATATTATCAATCTACTCATCTACAACAAAATAAATAAAAATATCAACACTTAACCGTACAGAGTTATTTTTCTACTGAAATGTCCCAACAATGTTGAAACGGGAACAATCTTCAAGATAATCTTAATTTTTTAGTTATTATGTCTTTTACTACAAACAAGTGATGCAACTTCATTTTACTTAAATTATATCACTAAAAGGTTTGACACATTTTTAAAATCAATAGTCTTTTAAGCATTAGTTATTTTGAGTGAAATTGTGTATTTCCACAAAACATAAGTTTGGTACCCACTATTCTACCTTGGCCAACTTAAATGCAGCACGAACAAAACCATACAACAACTTATCTAAATTGCATAGTTACTTAAAGTGTTTCATGGAATAATTGCATAAGAAGTGAATAAAGAAGACAAGTTACACAGAAACAAAACATAAGAATAAACACTTAATTTTTCAAGAATTGTCAATGTAAAAGTATTTCAAAATTGTAATAACCCAATTAAGGAAAAGACAACTGATGAAATAAGTCTATTAAGGACACGGTAAAGTTCTATCGAACCAAAATAGAATATATCTCTTATCAATCTTATTCATCTAAACAAGAGGGAAAATTTTGATCAAAGAAAGATACATTTGTTGCATTTTTCAATATATTTTGATTGGTGTTAAGATTTGATAAAATACAACTTGCTTGATAAAAAGCTGTCTTCGATTCATATCGAGGAAACTTGTTTTGTTCTTTAGTTCTATCAATTTGAAATCATAACAAAAAAGTGATATTAAGTCTTTGGCTTGGCAGCATGAGAAAAATTGTATAAAAAAATCCTTTTTTTTATATGGAATCACTTCTGATATTGACAAGAGCATATATTCAAATATTCCCTCCCAAACCATACAAATCATGCATTATGATTAGAAATATGTTAAGAATTTCCTTAGACAACCTTTTGTGTAAGATATGAAAGTTTTCTTTTTTAAACACTTCCCCCAGTATGAGCCCAAAATACTTCCAACCATTTCAATAAGGATGAAATAAACAAACTTACACCGGTATTTTATGAAGGTGGAACAGATAGATAAATAGACTTATTATTTGTCACATTTCAGCACTTATAATATCAAATGATTTACAGCAATTGAACAAGAATTGGCTGAAAATATTACCCACAAATTATTGTTTGCTGAAACTGGCAGAGTTTGAGTTAACAGTATCACAAAGTGCACCTTGTTTACAGTGACATCTGTTTATGATTAAAGAAAACAAAAACAACAACTTAAACAAATATCTACAAACACAAAGAGTGGATGTTTAACATAATTGCAGCCAATATTCCATTTATTGTCCGAAAGACGACCATACACGGAATGCACCAGGTGAAACTTGCACTTACTACAAAAACATAAATATGAAAATTGCATGATTTGGTGGTATTTTTTCATTTCAATCAAAACTTAAATAGAGCATGGCATCCTTTCATATTAAGTGATACCACGACATGATAGCTTAAAAAGGCAGCACTGTTTCACAATCAGTCATCAATATTGACATAGGGCAAGATGTGTAGTAGGTCGCCGTCACACGAGGCTCGGGACAAAGTCTGTGACCAATCATGCCACTGTCCGTTCACATCAAAACATCCATTCACATTCTCCCAATTTTCAGTGTGCAAACGTTCAACTTCCTCCTCAGTGCCTTCTGGGAGCTCACCAACGGTATAGTCGTGAGCTTCCCAATCTACACTCTCCACATCCAATGGAGGCAGAAGTCGCAAAATCTCCTCCATTGTTAATTGCTTGGCAGTTACCGCACCCTCAATACCGTTTTCAGTTTTAACCTCGCTGGTCGAGAATTTTGCAGCTTTTGGTCTTACTTGATTTACACTAGCAGAGTCTCCCAAACTATCGTTTTGAAGATCTCCGTATGAACCTGTTGAGTCCATTGTGGACTCCCACTTATTGTCGTCTTTGAAAGGACTCAGTCTATCTGATGCTGAGTGAGTTACTGAAGACTCCAGGAATTTTTCCATCATCTCATTCTTGGTTTGACTCAGCAGCTCCGTGGATGAGGAATTGTCTAACAAAGATAAGTTGTCACTACTCATGCCACGTTTCTTACGGGGTTTGACCCCCGGTGGCAGAATGGAGGCTTGGGTGTCCAGCTCCTTCTCTATCTGATTGCTCTTGAGTTGACACATGATCTGCGTCCCGATGTTTGAACTACCCTCTCTCTTCTGTAGGTCTGCAATGAGCTCTTCGGTGGTTTTTACTTTGGAGGTTTTTGAGTTTTGTCTTTTTGTCATACCATAATTTGAAACATCAGGTCTCTCTGTTGGGGAGACCGGTGAGAGTTCTCTTGTCGCTTTGGAATAAGTTATTGATGCAGCACTATTTGATCTACTTGGGTCCCCTTTATCCTTTTTACGATGTTTATGAGAGCCGACAACTCCATTTAGGGTACCTTGTCGCTCTTTTGAAAGACATGAATTGTCAGGTTTTGGTTGTTTCATAGGCACACTGTCAGGGCTACGTGTTCGTGTCCTCTTTCTATTTGCTATGTTCGTTTTTGAAATGTCACTTTGATCCTTTCTTGAGCCTTTATCACTAGAATTTGAAACCACTGTGGAATGATTTGATTTAGATGCAAATGTTTGTGAACTATTCCTTTTCCAATCAGACTTGGGACCAGATTCAGATTCGAACTTGGACTTACTCTTAGTTCTTGAATTGGAATTGTTCTTCTCATGCTCAGAATGCCAACTGGAGTTTGAGTCTTCATTAACACAAGGAGTTCCAGGGCGGGACCCGGAACCATACGCACGACCACTCGGCGTGCTTGGACGGCCTCCACTAGATTTGTCTGGTTTTGGTGAATGAGATTTTGGACTGCTTGTGTTCCTTTGGTTAAGGCGAGGAGAGCCGTCCGTGGAGGCAAGTTTATGAGCGGGGCTACTGGTATGAGTGTTGTTGCTGAGTAATGGTGATGCTCTAGCTCCTACAGGATGAGATGAGAGGGTGGGGGTTGTCGACCTTCCACTGCTGAGCGGCGATGGTTTCCCCCCCTGGCCTGTGCGAGGTGACTGAGTGAGGGAGGGGGTGGATGGCTTCACAGTGGTGGGCGAGTGTCTGAGTCCTGGACTGAGGCCAGAAGACTGGAGGGTGGGAGTCCCCGGTTTGCTTCCCTGTAAGGAGGGAGTTCTCGGCTGACCTCCCTGTAAGGTGGGAGTCCCCAGTTTTCCTCCCTGTAAGGGAGTTCTCGACTGACCACCCTGTAAGGAGGGAGTTCTCGGCTGACCTCCCTGTAAGGTGGGAGTCCTAGGTTTGCCTCCCTGGAGAGCAGGGGAGCCACATTTGACTCGGTCCTGCTGTGGAGTGACAGGCCGACTGCCAGCAATTGCTGGAGACATGCATCTCCGACCGGGGACAGGAGAGTTTTTACCACTCTGAGATAAAGCAGGAGAAGAGATTCCACCATGAGCTGCCCCATTGCCTCCTCTTTGCAGTGCAGCAACACCGGGGTGCTGCGGCGGGGTCACTACCCGTTCTCCATTGAGCGCCCGTCTCCCGCTATCAGGAGCATCCGAGCTGACAAGGCGCTGCCAGTTCCGCACAAGTTTCTTTGCTCTCCTTGCCAATTGATCATTATTGGTCTTCTTTCGGAGCTCATTCATATGCTTCCCGATTCTAGTTTGCTGAAAAAAAGAAATGTTTAAAACGATTAGATTGAAAACAAGTTTGTTATTTGCTAATACCTTTCCATTTGTCTTAAACGTCTACCATTACATATTACCAAGTCAATTAAGGAAAACCATGAATTGAAATAAAATCTTTATAACATCCTGGATTCGACGCAACCCCAACAACTCACAAAAGAAAACAAGTGCCCCTTTTGAGTTATTTTCCCAAAATGAAGAAACAAGATAGTTTTTGTGAAAAATTTAATTTTAGAGATTTAATCAATAGCTGCTTAATATGCAAATTAAATATGAAAGGAGACAGATCAACTACATAAGGAAGAAAAGCGTAATGAAAGTGAGGAGAGTAAGCATTACCTCCAGAGCATCCCGAGTGATGGGATACTTCTCCAAGATGGAGATGACCTCTAGCACGGCCTCTGCGTCAACCACCTGCAGCATAAACATTTCAGTTATTAAGCATCACAGTACCCCTCAAACTAGGCTAGTAAATATGCTACCTAAACACAGCTTTTGCTTTCTAATACGTACAAGCAACCATTTGCTACCAGATGTTTCATTTACATTTCTTATGTACCTATATTAGCTGTAATTTTTACATTTGTGTACAAGTAACCATTTCACCTGAGAAACCAGTTTATATACAAATTTGCTTGAGAAATATTTCTTACTTGTAAGGTAAATGGACTAGCAAAATTAACATGCAAATTTGAATTTCCCTGTCGATTTTTATTTTGGTTACTCATGAAGCTTTTACAAGAGACCAAACATTCCTGCTACAAAGTAAAGGATATTACTCATCCTTTAAGTAATAGATAGCTGCTTAACTTTCCTTCAAATATTGGTCAGAACACAACAGAGGACCTAGAAATTGTCTCCCTTCTAACATGCAATTTAATGGTATCATTGATTTAATCTTCAGGGTAGAACCACCTAACCAACTTTGATAAACATTATGCTTAAGAGCCCCTTCATTCTCATGAAAAGTTTTACTTCACAAACCTCACTCATGAAAGGAATACACATCATTTTCAATGTAAATGTTAAGTAGGTGAATATCTTTAGAATCAGTTCTATTTTAAATTACAACAGGAGTTTTTTTTTGATGACAAGGTTCTATTCTTAGACAAGTAAACATTTACTACAACGTAGAACATAGAAACCTATTTTCATTCATTTGATCAAGTTACACATTTTTAGCTCAATCGGTGATTATTTGCTTTACTTTGATAAAAAATATTGATGAATACTGTTCCAAAATCAATTATATATCTGTGAATACTACATTGAAACAGGACATTTAGGTTCTTCAAATAGAATTATGGGTTTTCAAATCTTTTTGGAAGATGGTATTTTTGCAATTTCCTGGCAATTTACTTATGGATAATTTATTTGATTCATTGATATGGTAGCAGAGTGATGTATCTCTATCAATTACCAGTACACCATTCTCAAATATTTTCCATTTCTTATTTTCATAAAATGATCATTTTCAATGAGACTGGAACATTTTGATGAACTGATTGTGACTATCCATAATGTCTAAACCTTTTGGGAATTAAAAAAAAAAAACACTGATGCCTTCACTTTATAATTTATTGAACTAATTTCATATACAGAAATATTGTTTTCCATATTGCTCATTGGGCAAACTTCTCCATATAAACAAGTGGCAACAGCTGCAGTGTCCAAACATACAACTAGGAAAACAGTTCAATTCCATTCTAACTGTTAGATTTGAAGTCTTAATTGCTAATGATTGGTAGACTTTTGTGTTGTTATATTTACTTTTGTGTTGTTATATTTTCAAACTATCTATTTTGAAACGATTACATTCTTTTTAACTTAAAACCCAAGTCTGATTAAAATTGGCCTAGTTTTGAGGAATAAATTATTCAAAATATTACTGGTAACTCGAGGAGAATACAAAATCCCCTACACTAGGTCTGACTACACATTCCTACCATTTTGCCATTTAGTGCACCAAAACCCAGTCTTTAGCGGACCAATCACATCGTCTCGCTTAAAAGACTGCTAGTAGTGATCATGTTCAATGCTTGGTTAACAGTACTGTAGTTATTTTCCCCTAGCTGATACCGAAGACTTACCAGCGTTTTGCGATTGGTTAGCTGAGTAAATGTTAGGACATCAGGGGTCGAAATTAGTCCTAAATGGGTACTAGCCATTCGGACTAGTGCATTCCTGTGAGCACTAGCCCAAACATATTCTGACTAGCCAAATCCACAGATATAAATCATATTTTCTTTAAATCAACTAGTCCTTCGTACTACCCATTGGCTACCGGGCTAGTCCTAATTTTGAACCCTGGACATGCTGGAAATAGCAATCCAATACGATGGGTGGTAATGCTCTGAAGTTCAGTGTAGCATTGCACCCAAACCGTACTGCATCTAGAACAGTTCTCTACTGCAGACAAGGTTGCTGAACCCCTGGTGTGATTCTAACCCCAGACCTCTAGATCTGAAGCTGAACGTGCTTACCACTGCGCTATCCCGTCCCATACCATCTTATAACCTTTGGAATTATTTACTTGTGCTTCAAGATGAAGAACATGCATTTGGCATGATTTGCATGATCAACGTTTGTGCGACCATGAAAAAGCATCATCTCGCATGCAACTTTGTCAATGTTTGCAAATGCTACTTTAGTTTCCATATGGTAAGCACTTATATTATGACATTTTGTATCAGCAATTCGATCATATAGCAGTTTCATTTTTTTGGGTGCAATTCAAGATTAATCAGTTATCTAGTCCGGTGTTGTTCCTAGGTGATCAGCTATGGGGATCATTTTGGTAATATTTTAGCAGATAGGCCCCCGATAAATGTATCCTACATCAGATCTACTAATTTTAAGGGACACCAAACTTAACGGGTGGGCAAAGTCCCCAGGACCCCCTCTAGGAGCAACACTGTAGTCATAGATGATGCAAGTTCCTATTAAAAACAGCAGAAGTTCAAGCAGTTTTTTTATCTCAAACATGCAAGAACTCCGCCCCTTGCCCCACACATCATTCCTTGATCTGAACAAAATGATGCAGAAGCCAACCTCCTGCACATTGGATAAGAAATTGGCCCTTTAAATTTTGATTTTTACTACTGAAATTGATACAAGGGCAATGGTTCATCTGAAATTCAGTATATGTCTAAACGCATGAAAATGGCTCGTCAAAGATGTCTTTCCCAATATCTGCTCCTGGCATACTTTTATCATGAGGATATCAAATTCAGTTAAGAATTTATTACTCGTCAACTGCAGCTTCCATAATTGTTTTTATACAGGTGCCGAGGATACAACATACACTTATGTCATCTTGGCAGGGAGAAAATCTAAGACACGATAGAAGATATTATTGCCATCAAACCCATATGGAGGAGACTGGTGGGGATATTGATTTAAAGCATTTAATGCAAAATAGGGCAGAAGAACATGAACGGCTTATAATGACTGATAATGTTTCTATTGCAGCTTAAATGTCAGGGCCAATGCAATCGATTCTGACCAAAAAAGCGCATGTGATAAAGATCTTTTACCCGCAATGCTTTGAAATTCATTACATATTTCATGGCTCTGCCAATAAGGACCGACACTTACTTGATGAATCAGGGCAGGAAACCCTAAAAGTTCATGGGATAGATTGTTGAACATAAACAAAATGTATTCATGCAAGCATCGCTTTTAGATGGAATTTTTTTAAGATGGAAACAAGCCTGTCTTATGAGATTAAAGATATACTATGTGTCTACACATTGCAGGTCAGTTTAGGTTGTTTTGAATCACAAGCCCTGATTGCTAGAAAGAAATAGAATTTATCTTGAGCACTTATTTACCATTACCAGATACATGTCCTTACACCAGGAACCAGTATAATAGTTGGATTTTAAGTTTAGATTTGAATATTTACAGGTAAAGGATTAAATTCTTTAATTGGGTGGATTTGATATTGCAGTTCATACAAGTATACAAAAGGAGTTCAAAGAAGATAATTTGCAATTTCTGTAAATAAGAACATTATTTTGAGAAGGATGTGTGAAGATAAGCGTTGACGTGTTATGTTCATAGGGCCCTAGTTATCTTTTTTTACATCCCATGGACAGTACTTGATATTCTAGCTCTTTGACATGAAGATTTGTAAAGACAATATTTGAAAAATATGTTTGTATTATTTTAAAATTGTGTTCATCTCTAAAAAATGTTAAGACTATGCAACTATTTGATCATTTGATTTACAAATTTATATTGATCTGATGCAGATCATATAATATTTGATGAATTTGCATAAAGGGAATGTGAAAATGTGAAATTATGAGATAAGGAAACCATGATACCACATCAAACAAAACAGGCCACTATTCCAACTATTTTTTTAATTCAAATTGACCAGATTGACAAAATTAATTTCAGCATTTTGAAAATATATATTATGGAAATGTTTTCAATAAATATTTTAAAACAAACATTAATATCGTTGCACATAAAAACGTTCACACGTGTGCCAACATGATTATTTCACTTCCGCTGGTTTTTAAATAATTTCCTTGAGAGTCAATAAATGCTAATGATAAATGTTCATCAATCTTTCGTTATAAACGAATAAATGTAGAAGAAAGTTAAACTTTACTGAAATAACGTCCCCGATCCGGCTAAAAATTGTTAGATTGTGTCCTCAAAATGCGAACTCAGCACGGTATTTCAACGGCTAAACGTCTTCAAATTTTCATAAAAATGACTAAAAGTAAATTATTTATCATTTTAATATCACATCTGG
Organism: Steromphala cineraria; assembly: GCA_916613615.1. Lineage (NCBI taxonomy): Eukaryota > Metazoa > Mollusca > Gastropoda > Trochida > Trochidae > Steromphala > Steromphala cineraria. The sequence goes on along the minus strand of OU744722.1, from coordinate 32,652,385 downwards.
TTAAAATACATCCATATGCATTGTAATACTAGACATATCTACACAGGTCGACGTTGTTTACTGATCATCCATTTGCCTCGGACCAGACATCGTTGAACGAAGTCGGTCACTCACAGGTACGAAATGGTGATCCATTTTCACCTTCGAAAAGGATGAAAATCTTACATTATTGTCATCATCAAGTGCCTTCAGTAGTTTCTCTTTTATCTGAAGAGGAGTGAACTGCATGAGGCCGGCCAGAATCTCCTATGTGAAGGGAGTTGCGCCAGCAGAGCTTCGTAGACTGTGCCACCAGAATGGCGGACGTCCATACATTGTACGGGATCGGAACACGCACTGACATCTGGGTAGAAACTCTCGACTGCCAATGACGTCAAGTAGAGAAACTGCGAGCGCATTCTCGCGGACGAACTGTCTCGCGCGAGACTATGCAAATGAGATTTTGACATGAAACAGCGTTTGCGATTGGTCTATTTCAAGAGATGTATTGTTTCGTTGGCATTGATTGGTTTAGATTTCTCAGGTCAAAAGTTCAACATCGGGGTCATACATTTGAGGGAGGTAACTCCATACCGTCACATAGGAGTCACTCAAGGTTGATAAACAGACAACGGTTAATATTTTTCTTGAATGTCAAATATTAATAATTTAATGTTGTTGAGATCTATGACAACCTCACTCAGTTTGTGATAATCTATACATGATTGTCTTTTCCTGTAAATATTATTTGTTAGAAATCAAATCAAGACATTTGACCTCATCAGTTCAATAAAGCAGACCATTTATTGATCTATCAATGCAGTTGTGTGAATGCCTGTTTTAAAAACAGTGCAGTGGTTATATAATTGAACTTTGCAGTACTGCATCACTTAAGCCACATGATGTCATTGAGATTCTCATAAGCTCGCATTGAAATTTTTAAAGTAATAAGTATATGGTTTAGTAATTCATTAAACAATGGCTTTAATAAAAAATTGCATTTATTTTAAGGATATGAATACAATAAATAAGGTTGTTTTGAATAAATAATTGATTCAGACAATTTAAGTGGATTCACATAAATTACACAATAAAATCTTATCTTCATTTAATTTATATTTTCAGTATCATGATTTGAGTTGACGCCTATTTACATCATGAATCGACTACTCTGTTTTGGAATACAAGCCATTAAAAATGCTTCCAAACCCTCCCCAACACTGGTCTCTCAACTATCAGGCTTCACGACTTTAGCAAGAAAAGAATGCCAAAAATCAACAAAATCATTAGATAACATTCTTACAAGAAATGAATTGTCAAAAGTTTGTAGAATTTCAAGCCTGTGTAGTGAAAGATCAAACAAATACGGAAGAAATCCTATTCTTGCAACCCAAAGACGCCATATAACAGAGGATAGAGAAACCACTGCTTTAACTGTTTGGGGCAGCATAAAGGAATTGAAGTCATCTCCAGTGCCTGCTTTAGCTTATGGCTTCTCCGGACTGATTCCATTTATAGCAGTTCCGGCCTACATGACAATGTCACAGCTCTATTTCCCTCAGATGGCTTTTGCCCAGCTAGCTTACGGAGCAGCCATTTTGTCTTTCCTAGGTGGCGTTCGATGGGGTTTTGTGCTTCCAGAGGGGAGTGTCCACAAACCGAATTGGTTCAATTTAGGTTACAGCGTCATGCCGTCTCTCGTAGCTTGGGTTGGTTTGCTGCTTCCATACCCCATGTCATCACTGTGTGTTATGACTGGATTAATGGGCGCCGCCTACTTTGACACTGCTTTACCTGGTTATCCCCCTTGGTTCAAGGGCCTTCGTTTTGTTCTCAGCATCGTTGCAGTGCTTTCGCTATGGACAACCTTCATGTGCCAATTTTTGCTGAAGTCGGCAGAAAGTCTTGAAGAAAAAGAGAAGAGTTAAGATATTGTCATCCAGAATTGTTATTTATAGATACCTCATGTTTGTATATTTTGTTAAAGGTTTTAGTTAATGAAATAAAATTTTGATCAAATTTGACTTGTTTTTTTTGTCATTGAGTAGTGGGCGTATAAGGCCTTGGTTTCCATCCACGTCAGATTCAAACCCCCACATAAAGCCTTTTTTCCAGATGTTGAATGACAAAAGAATAAATGGAAATTTATTCGCAGGTCCTACAAAACAAATTTAAACACAAACTTTAAAAATACAGAATAACTCTTTTCTTCTTGAAGACATTCAAACAGTCTGATTAAAATCATCCATGCTCCGAGGAATAAAATTATAGAAATATTGTCTATGTTGAGGTTCACCTTGGTTCCAGCTGGATTATGTTTGGATCCAGAAACAAAGACAATAATTTTACAATTTTATTCCTCGAAGCATGGGTGATTTTGATTAGACTGGCCTTTAAAGTCGCAGTGATAAAGTTATCCAAAGTTTACATTTATTTATTTTCCCTATTCTGTTGAATTTTGTTCATGTTAAAAATTCCAAAATTCCATAATTAAAAAAATCTACATCATTGTATAATTTTTGCTTTAAGCTGGGTTTGTGATTTTCAATGAGATTTTATATTCAAGGCATATTTATTGAATCTCACAAGTTGCTGAATTTAATAAATCGTTTTCTGATTTCTGAGAATTTCTGTTGATGTGATTAAGAAAAAAGTAATGGACAGCTATTTCTATATATTATGTTTTATTATATATTAACAAGCTTGTCACAATTAAATCCATGTTATTAAGTGCATTCAGAAAAAGAAATACAGTTTGATATTGTCCTTTGTTTTCTACTCTCAATTTATCATTAAAATTCACCCATCAACTAAGTCTGTTTTCCAGGAAATCACAGTAAAGGAATATGAACGATTTGGGCTATCCATTGAAAGATCTTAAAAAACATTAAAACTTCTACAGCAGCCTAACCCTAATATTATAACTTGTTCAGGGATTGGGAAAGACATCTTTGACAATGCGCCATTTTCAGGGTTTTCTTCAATTTCTGAATTTCAAATTGGCCATTGCCTCATTATAGCAATAGTAAGCTTCAAAATTGTAATGGGCCATTTTTTCATCCAATGATCTTTGCCCCTGCCTTTCCCAATCACTGTTGTTAAACATTAACAATTGTTCAAATGAAAACAGATTACCAAAGTTAATGAGGCACCATTGATACAATAACATGAATTACTGAGCATTGTCACGCTTGGATGAACCTTTAATTAAAGTAATTAGTTTCATGTTATGCAATAAAATACCCTGCTGTGTATTACCACAACAACCTGATCTGTTTGTCTCTGGCTAATTTTATACAGTCTGTCTGATTGCATATTCATAAATGTTTCATTCATTTCAATAATCCCCAAGACCATTTTCACTGGTCAAAGTGATTAAGGGTAGCCTATTGATTTAATTACTGATAAGTGCCACAAAGCTAAGAAGAAGAAGAAAAATAGTTTATTAATGTGTCACACATTTTCTTTACATTATTTGTTTACATGTTTTGCTAAATAAAGGCATAGTAACTTAAATCACTATTTAACTAATATTAATTTACCCATATGCTCATTCGAAGATTAATGTTTTACTTTTTTTTTCGACCAGAACCTAAGTTTTTGAAATTCAGTGTTAGGGCTAAGATAGTTGTAAGTCAATGTTGATGTATGTTACTTATAGTCAAAGCACTAAGAGAGTTTTTTAAATCTAGGTCCTGATTACTATGGTTATTGTAAGTAACACATTGTTAGCTAATTTCTTTCTTAAGTGGCACGGGAAAGAATAATTGTACCACCCCACTGCCCAACCCACACACACATATTAAATGTTACAAAATTTTATTTCAACAAAATATATAAAAGTTTCAACTGACAATCACTATATCAGTTTTTATCAAATCAATGAATTTCTTTATAAAAAAAGTTAAATAATTATTTATTTACATGTAAAGAAATATTTTAAAATGTTGTCATCTAAATTTACACATTTATACAAAACAGAATGGGTTTGATATGTTTGTGTATTGATCTTAAAATATATGTTAAAGTATTGTTATTTGTGATAAAGTTATTGAAAATATTATGCAATGCAAACAAACTTGCCATTTTGCAATAATAATACCATTATTGTAATAGATATTAATAGTATTTATACTGACAGGTTGGAGGTTAACCTCAATTAACATACAATGCACGGGTTACTATAAGAAATCATCATATATATTATATCAGCGATATATTTTTTTATCATAATTATTTTTATAACTAAATGAGACATGAACATTTTCATTAATAAATTTTTTCTTAGATTTTATTTTTAACTTAAATTCATCTTCACTGACTTGGTATATTATACTATACTATTTTTGTCCTTTTTTGTAAAGGTTCTTTTGTTGTATTACTTTTATTTGTTACAAGAATATTTCCTTTTTTGCCCACAAGTTTTTCTTAAAATTCTCACATTATCCCCCAAAATATATGTACAACAAAGCATGGAAGTAAAACAAATTGATTTGTCAAATCTCATCAAAGGTCAAAGGGAGACAACTCATGTCACTTCGATCGGAAATCTTCGGAAATTACCGACATTTACTACACGATCAATTCCGAATGCGAAGAGTTATTCCCCTTTGATAAACAAAGTTGGAACGTTTGACTGTTACAAATTTTTTTTGAATATGGATAAATTCTTAGTTAAAACGAAGAAGAAGGACACAAAAGCTTCACCCAAACAGAGGAGAGAAAAACAATTCAAACAAGCTACAATTGAGTCGCTGCAGGTTACTAAGATTATTTAAATCACAATGAAGAAGCCAGAATGGGCCTCCCCTTCTTGTTCATAAATTTGCAGTAAATAGGCAGAGTTGCCTAGCCATCGTTTTTTACTAAATTTTTATTTATATGTTATATTTGAGACATTAATTTCTTGTGAAAATTTGACATAATTTATATATAACAAATTCTTATATAATTGCCTTTTTATGATAAAATGACAAATTACAATCTTGGATTAACATAGACGATCATGCTCGCCTCGGTACTAGCTCCCCTACGCTCCGCAGTTTACCGGAGATAGTCACGGCGAGCATACATCGTCTAGGATTAACACAAATGTTTTCAACTTTATGGATACAAGTAAACCAACTCAATAAGCGTTCAAAGAATTCTCCAATAAGAACTTTGATCCATAGCTGTTTCATTAAAGTCGGACTAGTACATCTATGAGGAATAAAAGTTTCAAAATATTAACTCTATTGAGAACAGAACTTGTTATTTCGATACCTAGCTAGGTATCCTGCAGCCCTGTAGATCCCAAATTCCGGCCAAGCTTATCAATCAAAAGCCTTGGGTATCAGTATCTAGAGACTAGAAACTCCTGTGAACATGATCACTGCTAGCGATCTCATCATGGAAATGTCTGCATTCAGCAACCGTTGGGTTTCGGCTGTACTACCCAGTAAACTGGTAGAAAACCTATGTGGGTATGGTCAGACCTAGACAATCATGCCTGCCTCGGTACTAGTGAGAACGGAGGTTTACCAGAGATAGTCACGGCGAGCATACATCGTCTATTGTAGAAGATTTTGTAACTCATTAGAGTTAATATTATGAATAGTTGTTTTATTCCTAGGAACTCGGCCGATTTTAATCAGACTGGATCCATTGAAGGTTCAACCTTATAGCTTTATTCATGAAATAGAAGTGATAAAAGGGCATATTGTAAAAATTCCAAGCTCCAAAACATGACATTTTTTCATTCAAGGTCATGGTTTTATGATATATTATGGGCTCTCAAATAAATATGAATCCTGAAATTGTAACAACATAACTATCCTGTGACTAAACAATAGTTCAAATGGATCTCAGTTTCAATGTTGTTATTTTCTTTTATGTAGGGTGTAGTTGTGATTGAAGAAGTTTTAAGACTGAAGAACAAACTAAAGCTGGAAGGTCAGTCAAAAGATGTCCTCATTTCAAGTCTGAGAGAACTCGGCCAGAAAATACCTCCCAGACATGTGATGCTCTCAACCAAAATAGGTGAGAATGAATCTTGTTAAAACAATCTGTGATATTTTACGTCCCTATGTACATAATTATATCTACGGAATAACAGCCTAATCACGCAAGCACAAAATTCAACCAATCATTGAGACCTAGCACTTTGAATGTTCTTGTGAATTTTGATTACTAAATCCAATTGTTACGGATGTTTCTTGGTTATAATGTTGGAAAATATTAATGGAAACATATCTATGCAAATATTGTTGAGTTATTGTTGAAATTGATATTGTTGTAAATAGTCAACTGAACAATATCATCAACAACATGAAAAAAACATAAATAATTTCAGATTTAGTTCCTTCATCAAGATTCAAACATCAAACATTTAAAACAGCGTTGACAATTTCAAAATCCAAACTGGATAATTTCAGTTCTACTTCATAAAACAAGATCTCTTTCACAATTTCAGGTAAAGTGGTAAACCGGTTCCGGAAGCACGAAGACAACCAGGTTGCAAGTGAGGCGAGGAGAGTTTACATTAAATGGAGGAAACATTTCAAGGATCATTTAGATCGACCAAAGATTGAAGTTAGAAGTGATGCAAAGACTGAAAAAATGAGATCATCGGGAAAGTCTTTTCTAGCTGACGCCCTTTCACTTGAGGTGTGTTTATGAATAGTCTTTGATGTGAAAGAGTCGATTCTCTGATTAGAATTATTTACGGTACCTTATTGTAAGAATATAATTCTTGTCAATGCATGATGTTGATTAAAAGTGAAGGTCATTGTTTGTGCTTGCCTCTCCGGGTGTTGGTTGAAATCCTTCAAAGGATTTCTTCTGAATTTTTTTTGGTACTATTTGGGGACAGTTTGAGCCCAAATATAACAACATCATAAAAATTTCATTAGAATTTAGAGGGATAGTTGAAATAGTTTTGGTTGGGACATAATTTGATAAATGTTCTTTTCTTTTATTTCTTTTTGCTTGATTTAATGATAATGAATGTTTCCATATATTAATAATTAATATTTTAAAACATAAATTATTTTTAAAAATGTAAAAGATAATCGTTAGTGTTGTCTGCAGTAGAGAACAGTTTGACACCCAGTCAGATTTGGATGCAATGATTTTCACATCGCAATAAAACTAACAGCCATGATTTAGTAAATGAGTGAGTGAGTTATTGTTTTACGCCGCTTGCGCAATATTTCAGCCATTAGTGGCGTGTAGTTAAATACTCTTAAAAGCAGCGTTAAACCCCAAATCACCTCACCTCACCTTGTTAAGTAAAAGTGGCACTTATCTGTTACCTAAATATTAGCAATTGATGTATATTTTTCAGCATTCACACAAACTACCCGAAGCTATAGAGAGAGAAGTGTTTCATGTGAACAAGAGACTGATAAACGCTCACTACAGGAAGACCATGAGGACACTAGTGTTTACCCTGAGACATCAGGAACAAGTCCGCAATGATGTGCTATCTAGGACTTTGACTGTGGAAGACTTTGTGAAAGCAAACAAGAAATAGTATTATTAGAGAAAATAAGCTAAATGTGAAATTGATGAAAGAGAATTTATGAATGTGTAGTTTTGATCTTGTATGTGTCGAACATGAAGTCAAATAAGAAATTTAATATGTTCAACTGATTCAACTCTCTATATTTATTTGAAGATGTGTTAGTGTCAATGTGTATGTATAATATTTTTCAAGTAATTTGTGAATGAATTTGAGGTATGATATCAGTATCAATCATATGACCCTTTTACAAAAACAAAACACTTAGGTAGCCTTTAGTCACTAAGGTCAGTGCAATATTAAATAAGGTTTACCTTAGTGTTAAGTCTTTTTTGTGCAATGCTCCACAGGCTTGAAAATATTTCCCTCGATATTCAGTTGTCATTCCTGAAAATTCCATAGCAACTTTCCCACAGTGTTTAAAATATAGCCCGTCCGCCAGTCCTTGACTGGCTACTTTTTTTGTTAGGACTGGTAACTTTTCAAAAGATTTCTTTATTTTACCCTAGGGAATTGACCAATTAATTTTCAGGACAGGCCAGGTTTTCAATCTATTTTATACACTGGGAATTTCCCAATGTGCCATAATTTGCGCTCTTCTCAATCCCTAGATGATCAAGCCATGCTGCATTTCATCATATTTTCTAACTGGCTCTTCAGCAAACTTAAGTTGAACTTGATCGGCCAATCTTAAAATGCTGATGAGAGAGCATTTTGTGCCATGCAGAAAGGCTTACATCAGCCATCGATTTGGACTGGCTCAAATATGACTTGCTTGGGAAATCGACTCCACACAGAATTGTTTGGCAGTCATTAATTCAACAGGTAATATGTAAAAACTATGAACCTGATGTTATGATAATACAACTTGGTGATGAGGGCACTTCACATATCAAGACAAGGTTTAGAATAAGCAAGGTTTTATTCAGGTTGTGAGTGACCTTGAATTTTATTGAGAAAACTGGTATTGATTCATGAATTGGAATATATTGATCTTAGTCATGTATTTATATGTTTTGTTGAATGTGTTTTTATATGAGAAAATAAATATTTTAACTTCAGTTGATGTTCATTTTTTTTTCAAGTAGAAAAATGTTGGAAATAAATCAGTAAAGATGGAAAAATATATCGTCAACTTAATGTAAGTATATTGTAGGGTGATGCAGAAAACAAGAACTAAGATATGGTAAGATTATATTTTAATGATTTGCATTCACGTTCAAGAATTGTGAATCTAATGTGTCTCTCCATAAATGTAAAGGTTTGAATAGGAAATAAAACAACAACTTATTTGTATGCCTTTGTGAAAGTTTTATTACTTGTAATATGAAAATTCAATGTTCAAAATATAGAATAAATGTTAAAATTTGAATTTGGCATTATGAAACATGCAGTGTAAACTAGTAAAGCGTACAGTGAATAACCAACATACAAATACTGAGTGTAATACCGTACATCACATAAAGCTAGAATAAATCACATCAGGATAAATAACAATCAACCTACTAGGCAAAGTGAAGCCTGAAGCAAGGCTAGATTGCTTCATGACTTGCTCCACTTAAAGGGACAGTCCTATCGGAGTATTGTTTGTGGAAACAAAATTCAAGAGGAGGCAGTGATGCATTACTATTGTCAAATTATTAAATCCCCCCATCCCCGATTTGTACCGCTTTGAGCATGAATCTTGTGGATTGAATCTAGCGCATTACAAATAGACCGTATTATTATCAATCTAGAACAACTAAAATTTTACCCTCACTAACATATATGAAAGTAAGTGTGAAATAATCATGTAATAACCATATATAAGAATAAACAGGGTGGTACTCTTGAATTTTGTTTCCGCAAAAATACCTGGACAGGATTGTTACAAGTTTACCCCCATATCAAACCTCCCCGAAAATCCTTTTCTAAATCCAAAAATCACCTGTCCTAAATAAGAAACTGATGAAACAATTCATTTTTACAGCATTTTTCAATTAATCTTTACATTCCAAAATGTAATGTAATCAGATATATTTATATAATAAAATCTGAGTCACTTACAATAAATCTATCAATCAATGATTGTATTATCTTGACAAAAGATTTTTCAAAGGAAAGTGGTTAAAAGATGGCAAGATGTGAAATGTTTGCTTGCTTCCTTGAGGTGCACTTTGCCTAGAAAGATGATCTGAATATAATAAGTAGAAATAGAACAAGTTGACACAACAAATTCCTTTATATAAAAACACAAACTCTCCTGTGGTTTTGTTATCACCAAATTTACCATTTATACTCAAGTGGCATATTATGTGAACAATTTGATTAAAGTATATGAAAAGTTGCAAGATGAAAAGAAAATCATGTGATAAAGTAACATGATAAAGTATAAATAATTCTTACTAGAAGAATTCTTTTGACAATAAAAGGTACTCTTGAAATATTAAATATTAAATTAAAAACCATATAGTACCTTGAGTTCTCTAAAATTACAAAATATGCGAAAACAACCATTCTTTATAGAAAATGAATGAGACGGCATGTTTAAAAACATGAAATACATGGATGCTGTGGTTGTGTATGGCACAGGAATTTTTACATCACAAGAAAGAAAGACAATACATGAATAATTCAAATTGATTGCAGGAATAGTTAGATGTAATAATACAAAGAATGAAATATTAGTTTTCGAAAGAACAGTTCTTACTAACTGCATGATTTAGATCTAAATATATTGTGATAGAATTATGAATAAAATCTTTACAAATGCTTTTGGAAATAACTAAAAGATTTTCAAAAAGCAATAGATTACATTGAGAAATATATGTACAAATTACAAGACAATTTTCAAAATGACAAATACATCAAATATCCACAACAAACTTATGTACATTATTTAGCTTCATAGAAAACAAAGAACAGTGCTTGTTGATTAAATGCAAATCTGTAACAAAAAAGGCTTCTAATTGAAATTGAAACAATAAATCTGGTTAAGTACTACAATTCTTGATACAAAATGTCATTTTGATTTTTTTCTCTCAAGAAATGAGCAACAGCTTAATTTGATCCTCAGGGTTCCCTCAATACCCTGATATAATTGGCCCAAAAGCCTTGCATATGTTGATTTAGTAGGATAGAGAAATGTCAACTGATTGATGTGCTCATATTCTTGGATTCTTGTTAAAGTTATCATGATTGATAATTTATATGACAAATGTTGAATATAAATTCAATCCAGAAATATTAATTACAGTGACTTTATTTTTCAGGATCAAAGCAGTCTGATTAAAATCGGCCAAGTTCCGAGGAAGAACATTTTCAAAATATTAACTCTACGGAGATAGGAAATACTATACACTAGGTCTGACTGTACCACCGTATGTCGCATGTCTTTTACCAGTTTAGTACATACGAAACCCAGTCGTTTGCGGACCATTCACATCCTAGGAATTATAGGACCGCTAACTGTGATCATGTTCAAAGCAGGGTCAACAGGAGTTACTTGCCCCAAGCGGATACCGAAGGTTTTTGTCGGCGGCTTATGATTGGTTAGCTAAGTAAACGTAAGGACATGCAACATACTGGACTGTGGTCGGACTGAGTAAAGAGGACATATTGATATATCAAGTGCAATTCTCAATTCACGATAGAGATAATAATTTAAAACTTTTCTTCCTCTGAACTAGGCTGATTTTTATCAGATTGGGGTCAAACAACGATAACAATAAAGATTGCATATACAATTGAAGACAATTGAAAAAATAACACAGAATTAAAGACGCAAACTCCATTACTGTATGTGACCAATCATAAGCTTTTCTCTGGCTTCAAAAGCCGAACACCATAACAATGTCGTAGGCAACAAACCACTGATTTACAATCAGTTTCCATAATCAGTACAACACACAAGCGGTGACTTTCTCACTGTCACAGTAAAAATGAATCATTTCCAAATATTTTATCAACAACAACCATAAAATTTGTAGCCCTTCAGCCTCTGTATGGTTTGAGGTTAAGAGAGGGTCCCGTCCGATATATTTCTGGTATTAAAATTTGAGGGGACATTCCTGTCTTTATGTTTATGTCATTTATCTGCTGGCATTTGTAAAATCTACATGATTCAGTTTTATTAAACACCTTAAATTTTGATTACCGTCACTCTTACATAAAAAAATCTTGCTCGAAAATGTATGTTCTTGCTTCTTCAGGGAGAAAGAGTTAAAAATTAGTGTTTATATGAAATTGAAAGAAAATGTCAAGGTGACCTTGTTCAATGGAAACCGATGAGATTATAGGAGAAATTTAAATACATTCTCTCTGAATATATTTCACTATATTGTGCTCAATAATTACAGTGAATCAATAATACCGGAAATACATCAAAAGGAAGTAATCTAAAGGAATCTGCCCGTAATATGCCTGATAAGCTTAAACTAAAACTATACTTTTTATTTTGTCAGACTTATCTTGATCAAAACTATATATACTTATAGGATATATTCTTTTTTTTAATATGTATGATACTATAATTTGCATAAAAGGTCCTAAATTTAAGTATAGATATTCTGTCAAAAGTGTAAGAAATTTTGAGCAAACTTTGTTTGATATGTGCTCATAATCTAATATCTTTGTTTTGAGATTGAAACATTGAAAACTGAGACCTTGGGAAAGTTTTAATAAAACTTAGTTTGAGTGTGAGTACTGCATCCAATATCTTTAATAACAATAAATTGACTTATGAGAAAAAATGATGAGAGAAAAAAAAAGAAAATGCTTTTCATATAATTCCTCAAATCTCCATCTTTCACCTCACAAGGGCAGTGGTCGAATAAAAGCCCTCCTATTATCCAGTTACTGGTTTATTTCTGATGGCTTGTTGGAGAAGAGGTCAGTAAGCCAGTCTCGCTTGTGTGATTTAGGAGATGATACACTTTGCAGGATTCAAATTTTCAGGAGGGCTGATTGATAAACCCTACTTCACAGAATGGCTTACAAGCTTTTACAGCTTAACAGCATCATAACCAATGGCAAACCTTGAAAAAAAGTTGGTCAAACGGCTTGTAATTCTTAATTTCTGATCTCGGCTGACAATTTATTATATTGTTTTATTTGACATTCAAATTGACAAAATTATGAATTCTTTTTTAGATTAAATAACACATTAATGGGCAGTTGATGAATGGCCGGAGCTATTAGTAAAAGTCATTGCCTCTGCCTTGCAATGCTAATACTCATGTCCCATAGCAAATAGTTCATCACATACATCTATCTCTTAGCTACCATTTGGCTGCAACTGTCTGATTCTTGTGTGAATTTCCACCTCAATATTGAATTTCAAACCATACTCTCCCTAGCTGATGGCTTTAGCCCAGCCTTATCATGTCATTTCACAAAGGTAATGTAAAATTGAATCTGACATGATCTGAAGTTACAGCTGCAGATGCATGCAATGTGACGATTAAATGCATCAGTCAACCTGTGTTCACTATCTGAACATTGGTCCTAGTTATTCCATTGTATACAATGGATTGGAAATCTAGCCTGTCCAGAAAATTAATTGGTAAAAAAGAAATAAATCTTTGAAAAGTTACCAGTCCTGACCTGAAAGTAACCAGTCCTGGCAAAAAAGTAGCCAGTTTAAGGACTGGCGGACGAGCTATAGATTAAGCACTGCTTATTCTAACATTTTGTTCATTACGTAATGAGGGTTAGAATATGATCAGAAAATATCTTATACCCAAATGTCAGGTCCATGCCGAAAATAACATAAAAAAACTTGTTTACTTGCTAGTTCTTGTTTAATATTTTCCCAAAGCCTTTAACTACATCAGACTTTTGATCGGCGTGAAAGCTTCAAGATTTGCCTTGCAAAACGGAGACAATCACTTTTACTGAGGTACACACCACAACCTCTTTGATTATGTATTAGTTCTGACAGACTACACTAGGTGTCTCCACTGAGCACCAGGCAATAGCACCCAGATCCAAAATGGCTGATCCTGTTTCCATGACAACCTGTAAGGCACTAAGCAACCAGTGTCATATGCTCTTCTCCTTGTTGACAACAATAAACAATGTGCTCCATCAAAAATCAAACTTCACATTCCACATATACTGCAGTGTTAATAATATATGATATAATACAAGACAGCCCAAAAACTGGTAACTTTTTGCATCTTGATTAATTGTTTTGCGAGTGACAAAGTCCCTGTCTTGCATTGATATGTTTGTGAGCATATCAATAGGATTAAGTACATTACATTTTAAGCACATTTTTGTGGGCTAAAAGTTTATGTTATGCTCAAATACGAATCCTACAAATCAATAATAGTTTACGATATTTTAAAGTTGTATTGTGTTAAAATTGTTTATAAAAAATGGTTCACAAAATATCTTTTTTATGAAGATTCACATGAAGGGGAGCTATTGAAAAAGGTTAATCTGGAATTTTCTTTTCTAAAGCAGTCATAAAAACGATTTATTATTTGCTCTCATATTGCTCAATGTTTATATTGAAACACAATCATCAAAAAGCTGGTCTATATCATTGTCTGTAAATATCATATTTATCCCCTCATAGGGTTATGGTATTTCATTGTAGCAAATCTAGAAAATTCCAAGTTGTCTTCTCCTTTGGTCTGAAAAAAATGAAAAGAAAATGGTCACATATTTTACCATAAGGAAAACTAAAAAGTGTTGTTACCCGTAAAAACAGATGTCTCTCCCTGCCATGGAAATAACAAAATAATAATTTTTTTACAAATCTATAACCTCCAAAAGGCACATCTACATGATATGGAGAGACAGAATACCAAGTTTGGTGATGATCAGTCACATAGTTTTAGAGATATGCCCCGGAAGCAAAATGGGAACGCCAACGCCGACGCCGACGGGAACTCAGTTAAAACCTTCGGGGGAGACATAATAACTTTAGTAGTCAATAACCTTAAAGTAAACTTTTGATTTCCTATCAACAACAACATAATTTCTTAATGACATTCATTCGCAAATTAATCTGCCACATGTATTTGGTTTTATAAAAGACAAATTTTATGGATGACATTTATTTGGTTTTGGCTCTGAAGAAAAGTAGGTTACGTTTCTTTTGCCGTTATGTGTAGAATAACATATCATGATGAAATTCTAAATTGGAAATAACTGTAAATATTTAAACTAAAAATCCTTTGATTGGCATTTCTATATGACTTTCAGCTTTGTGAACAATCTTGTTTTGTTTTACATTTCAAGAAGAATGAAGAATTTGAAATGAAGATACACTACTTACATTAAGTTGATTGTCCAATAGATTCAGATCTGTAATTTTCTGATGAGAATATTGGTATAACACGTGGATGTAATCTGTAAACAAAACATGAGCCATTTGTTTAGTACACTGGAATAAATATTAAAGAATTTAAGACAAGTTATCGACCATCCTTAATTCCTAAACAATTATTATGATTTTTCATGACATTTACTTATCAAAAAAATTAGCGTAATGAATCACATAAAGTGGCCCTGAAGTAGTTTCAACAATTATATGGTTATTTGATCTAAAGCCTTATTTTATCTTCATTTCTTCCATTTAAAGCCTTATTTTCCATTTGAAAGCTGAAACTTTGTGTACAAGCTCGATAGCTTGTTGGGGTCAAATCATAGCAATGGTGATTCTGTGACCACTTTCAAGGGTCTCCGAGTCTAGCTCTAAAAAAAATGTCATCTTCTTCTTTAGGAAAGCTTAATGAACAGACTTAATAGCTGGTGGGGATTTAATATATTACTCCAAATGAACATACCAGAAATGACAAAAGTGTAGTCTCTGCTATCATGAGTTTGTCTTTTATAATCTTAAATAAATCCTGTTTCAGGGTACGAACGTTACGCTAACTCCACTAATCTATACCCTGGGCTTAGAAGCTAGATTCGCTCGCGCGGCCGGACTTGGGATGTAGCCAATCTAATAATTTTCTCGCCACCTTCTCGATAAAATGTCAACGCGAAAATGATTTGATTGGCTAGTATCCCAAGTCGGGCCGCGAGAGCGAATCTAGCTTCTGAGCTCAGGGTACAGATTAGGTGAGTTAGCGTAATGTTCGTTCCCAGACAGGATGTCTTAAATAGGGCCCCCAAGTGTTCCAAGTACTGGTACTCAAACCAGAGTCCGGTTCAGTTTGACTCGAGGACTCGAAAAGGGGAGGTCATTGAAACTTCTACAGATTATCTGAGACTTTTGGTCAATGACTTGTGAAGTTAGATGATCAACATTGTCATTTCAAGAAAATGTCAAAATATACTGTAAATTACTATGTAAAAGACAACATATACATGCATATAATCTAGGCTAACCAAAAATATTACATATCTTGATAAGAATTTGTGTACTCGAGTCAGACCATTCAAATACTCAATTCCAATTATTTGGATCCTTAGAGTCCCCTAATCATAAACATCAAACAAGTCCCAATTTAGCTTCTTGTAAAAATTATTATAATTCAGGTCAAAACTGTACTGTCATAAACAAAATATATATGATGTTTTTGGCTACTCAATTTGTTAAATTATGATACAATATTTCATAAGTATATATTGTTTAAAAGTGATTAATGTGAAAACCAACCTGACATCAATATCCAGATTATCAATCTTGTAAACCTCCCCATCAATATCCAGATAATGTAGATGTTCAGTCTTCGCGTTTGAAGATTCACCCTCCTTAACCTTGACCTTGATTTTGAGTCCTATGGCCTTGTGAATAATGTTAACATGGGCTGCTTCCATCTGGGGATTAAAGAGGAAACAGAATGTTACAAGATCAAAAACAATGATTAGAAATTATGAGTATATTTTTTGGGATATCCTGCAAAATCAACGAATATGTCCAGTTGAGCTCCAGCATATGTTATACCCTGATATCCTTCACACCAAAACCCTTTTATCGCTGACTGCTGGTTACTCAACACTATTTCTTAGTCTCTATTTTTTTCAGCCAAATAATTTCAAAATCCACACATGCCGCTAATGGTTGAAATATTTTATTGCCCAATCAGTGTAAAACAATAACTCATTTACTCACTCAAAATCAACACACTGTGATCTGGCTATGACTCTAGCAGTATATGAAATAAGGCACATCAGCCAGCCAGGTACTTACCGTAGTTACTTTTGGTCTTTACTATTAATATTTTTAGGTTTTTCTTCAATTTCACTGTTAAAATCTACAAAATACCACTTTAGGGCTGACCACATTTGTTTCATACACAGCCTCCAGTAGAAATTTATAGAACACTGCTTATAAGCTTACCAGCAGTAACAATGTGACATAACATGACATTATAAGTTATACTTTTCAGAGGCGGGGTACATGGGGAGATATCAGCCTCGAGCTTGGTGTTATGCGAAGAGCTGAAGGCTCCCCATGTACCTCGCCTCTGAATAGTATAACGAATTTATCTTACTGAGTTTTTAAACAAAACGCATGTGATACGAACATAAAGAAAAACGTTAACAGCGTAAACCCTTTGACTACAGTTTTTTCAAAGCTACATATTGGTTGATCAAAAGTAACCAGCTTGATCATGTGTTCGAGGTAACATACATTGTATATTTCAAGACGCTCAATCTGCACGCTTTTCTCATGCTTTTTATATGCAGGGGTATAAATAATTTATCACCCTGCTCAAGAGAGTGATATCAGTATTTATCCAGGGTCACGTGGACCAATCAGAGATCGAGATTCTTACATGAGGTAGGATAAGTACTCCTATAGCGTTCCCATCTGCCAGTCTCATTAAAATCTGCTTAGTTCCGAGGAATAAAATATTCAAAATATTAACTGGACAGAGATGTGGAATCCTCTACACTAGGTCTGACCGCATTCATGTACCTTTTTGTGTTTAATACCAGTAAAGCGCAGCCGAATCCCAGTCGTTAGCAGACCAATCACATCATGTTCAAAGCATTGTTAACAGGAGTTACTTGCCCCTAGCTTGATACTGAAGGCTTTTGCTGGCGGCTTGTGATTGGTTAGCCGAGTAACGCCAGAACATGGGACTTACTGGGCTGCCGTCTGACTCAGTAGAGAGGATACCTATCGAAGTAACATGTTTGATTCTAATAGAGTTAATATTTTTACACTTTTATTCCTCGGAACTAGGCAGATTTTAATCTGACTGCTTTATCTTAATCAGACTTTTTCAAAGATTTTAATCAGCTTTATCTGCTGTCCTTGTAGGCTTCTCACATTAACACTGTATTGAAACAGAAATGATTAAATACTCTGCATCTTACTACTATCATACTTACAGCAGCTTTACTGCGTGTGAGCAGAGAGAACATGAACTTGAGATGGGCAAAGGTTCCACATTGGTTGCTCAAACAGAAAAACGTGTAATCGGACAACGGATTAAGATCCAGCTTATCTCCGTTTGGTTCCAAGTTAGCCACAAAAGCCATAATATCCATGTATTCCTTGCTTTCAACTTTCTTCCAAGCTGAAACATGAACAGAATGATGGATTTCAGAAGGTTAATGATGGATAACAAGTGTTTGCCACTAACATGGCAATGTCCCCTGCCGCTGATATTGAATTTGTTTATGAGTTATCAAAATTTATAGTAACAAGAATGAAAGAGTTGAAATGTCCACTGTGAGACTTTGGTAAAGAGTTGACATCGTCCAAGTATATTTCCCTAAGTATTTAGTCAATCTGCTTTGGTGGCCTTGAAAGTAAGGTCATGATCACCAAAATTAACTTCTGTCTCTGTATAATGCCCACAATATAGGCTGAAACAAATCTATTATATATAAAAGACTTTCAGTGCAACAATTTATGAAACATTACATAAACAAAAATTTCAAAACTGGTCAAGGTACCGTAGTGACCTTAAAAAATGGGGTTAAAGTCATTTTAATTAATTAGTTACTCTATTTTTCACGTATGTAGGATGACACCAAATTCGATGACATTCCATGCATGAGTTCACTAGACATCCTCTAAAAAAACAAAATGTTCTAGCGACCTTGAAAGGTCATCATCATCAAAAGGGTTCTGTGTATTCCTCTCAATGTCTGGTAACATTGAGTGCAACAGCTAAAGTGAAAATGCATAAACAATTTTTTAAAAGATAAAAAGAGATATATTTCCAATCACGTTGTTACAAGGTTCCATTTTCTCACTGTCCAAATCACATAATGATCACAAAGAAAATATTTTCTAGGCATAATGCGTATCCTTTATCTTGCAGTTTGACCTTGAACCAAATATATACATGAAATTAGTACGGTACTCACATTTCCCATCAGGCACTGCAGCGGTAGCTCCCTCAGACATTTCCCTGGAACAGATATAGTGAGTTATTGTTTTACGCCACTTGGGCAATATTTTAGCTATTAGCGGCGTTCTTGGAAATTACTAGTCATATCAAATGATTAAATGTGTTACATCTTTTGATAACAAAATGGCGGCCGGTGACTGGTGACATACCTAGGGCTTCCACGGGTACCCGAGTACTGGAGTACCATAGTCGGGTCCAGCTGGACTCGAGTTCATTTTCTTAGAAACCTAGTTTCCTGAATGCCAGTTTTATGCCTTGCTGCAGACCCATGAGCTTTCTGTGCTGATATAAGCGACCCTACAGGCGATTGTTAGTAACCTCCATAGTACCGGTAAGCTAGAGAGCAAGCACAAAAAAGTCAAAGGTTGTAAGCAAGGCATAAAACTGACAGTTTGGAAACTGGCATTTTAGGCTTTGCGTAGGAAGATGTAGACATACCTGCTTGACTCTGTTGAAGTATCTCCAACCTCTAGGTACTCGATGTCTGCTGTGTAGAGATTCTTCTTGCCTAGAGTCTTCGTCAGCATCACGTCTGAAATAGTCATCATCAGGTAAAACAAAAGTTTAATAAATTATTTGATTTACAGAAGTTATGATTTTGACTAAATTGGGAAAAACAGTGTTACTCAGAATCAGCCTTAAAAGTTGCAAGGATTTACCCTCAACCTAGAAAATCCATTTTATCCATTTTTTAACCAATTGTGCACACCTGAAATGTTTCAGCAAAATGTTCATCAGCTAATAACACTTTACAACATGACGTTAAGATTGAATTGAACATATCTTGATGCGTTTTTTGCTAATAATTTTTAAAACTTACATGGGTAGCGCAATCTTTTCATCCACCGTTTCTCCTCGGTTGCTTTAATCAAGTCACTACAGAAGCCGTAACCAAACAGGAGACCACTGTATGTCACAAGCTTCCCAGCAGAGTGGATACTAAACACATTGTATCTCTTTATTTCACCTGCAAATAGACAGGTAAGACAAAAGTGAGCATGGCTCAAATACCCCTGCTAAAATTTGACAACTGAAGTTTAGAAGCAAAGCTTTGAAAATTTGAAGATATAAAACAGAGTCTGAACATTTGACTATTTTTGGTCCAAATTTAAAAATATGGCCACCAAGAATATAAATTTAAGTCACATTAGCCTTCAGCCTCATGCTTTAACTATAATAGTTCAGGGCAAAACTATACTTTATTGCAAAACACATGATGGTTAGGGCTACTTTATTTCTCAAATATTTCTATTTAATTTATTATATTAGATTTTAACATGAGGCATCGCTAAATAATAATTTCCAGAGTTCAAATTCGTTTGGCTGAAATCCAATTGGCCATAAATAACCAGCCGTCAGCAATACATGAATTTTTGCTCGATGGATATCAGGGATGGGTTGGAGCATAATGATGAAGCAGGATGTATTTTCACCAATAAAATGCTTTTTTTGACAATGAAATAATAATAATTTCTTGCATTTATCTAAAATGATATTTTTGCAGTTGGTAACATCCAATTTCTGTTTTTGACTTAAACACACTGTCATTAAGAATTGGATTGCATGTATTACTGATTTATTGAGACGATTCCTCACCCCTAATGATGTGTAGGGCGGCTGTTTCTACATCTATCGTACCACAGGCCCAGCCTGATACACCATTGCCTGTACCTGCAACAATTCAAACATATATACTATTTCCCAGAAAACTTAACGGTCAGCAGCAAGGCATAAAACTGACAGTTCAGAAATTGGTGTTTTAGGCTTTGCGCAGGAAGATGTCTTTGAGGTTGATCTGATTTACATAAAATGTACCTTTAAAGGGGCAGTAGCACGTTTTTAAGGGGAATATAAGGTGATGTCAGGAAAATTAATGGTTCCAATTGAAAGACAATGTATTTAAACTAAATGGAGCAGTAATAATCCAAATATATATAACTTCAAGTTTAGCCATGCAATTCCTTTTTCTTACACAAAATGAGGTGTTCACACAAAATGGCCGCCAATGGATTTTATGTAAATCTTCGTACTTTGTCCTCTGACTATGGATGACTGGTCTGTGTAATGAAATTTTTGACACTGTCAAAATAATACATTTAACATTAACTTACAATTATCAGTGAAAATTTTAGAATATAAAATCATGAAAAAACGTGCTATTGCCCCTTTAAAAAAGGTTTAAAAGATGGAAGATTAAAACCCCTTGAAATCCTCTTCTGGATCTGACACTGCATGAGTTCCACGCTGTAGAATCTTACCTGTAGGTATAATGCCAATCTTGATGCTATCTAGGGGAATAAGCTTGTTCTCCGGGTCATCCATGTTGATTCCAGTCTGAGTTTGAACCCGCTGTAGTAGAGTGTTGATGGCCTCCTGGTACATGCCGTCCCCGCCCACCGTCACCAGGCTGCATGTCACGATCAATAATAATAATAATGAGCAAATTCATATCAAGCTATTTCAAGACACTCAAAGCGCTACCTACATCATTACCCTGAAGGAATTTTACTATCAAGCGCTTTGTGCTACCTTGAAGGTCACTACATCCTGTTTTCAGGTACCACTTTGAACAGCTGGGTTAACTGAGTGCAATGTGGATGGTGTGCCTTGCCCAGGGACACAACTCATTTTTAGACCCAGATCACACATTTTGGGTGTCTCTACCTGGATTCGATCCCAAGCCTTTGGCATGAGAGGCTAGCAAGCTAACCACTACACCACTGTGCTCATTCAATTGTTTTTATCAGGCATTCGACCAATCCACAAAATCAACATGAGAAATTACTACAGAGTTGCACTTAGTCAATCAAATGTTTTTTTTTAAACAATGAAGACAACTTTATCATTATTTGAGATTCATTTGTTCATTCTAATAGTTGTAAAACACCAATATCCAACAAAGGTTCAACGTCACTGCTAATTTGGAGAAGACTAATACAAGTGTTAGATTACAATTTTGAAGATAACTGATCATATTAACTTACTTAATGTATAAAGGTATGTAAATTTGTAAAATATTTGACAGGTTAATAACCATACACTGAACATTTTAAAGAAAATGAACTTCATCCTCCACATAATTAGATTTACATATTATGCAATAGCAATGATTCATGTAACAAAATAATTGTGTGTTAGTAAAGTACTTGACCTGAAATCACATAGCTCCATTATTGAAAAGATGGATAAAACTTAGCTTTGCTATTAACTCCTCTTGGGTCAATGTACCCTTTTCCATTGGGTAATGAAACATTTTTGTCAAGTTGATAGCATAATAAATATGCATCAACATGACATATGTGTCTCAACCAGTGATAGTACTTGATTTTAAATGAAATGGCTCCCTGATTAAAAACCTAATTTGTATATCAACTCCTGTAAGGTCAATTAACCCTTTCCTGGTGGGTCTTGAAATATTTTTTAAAAGCTAATAAGTGCATCAAATGAATGAAAAATACCTACCCATCGACTTTTGAAAAATCAAAATCTTTGATAATCTCCTCAGCATGCTTTGCTCTCTCTGTGTCTGCAAGAAAAGACATCAATATATCTTGGTAAGTCCCTTTTGCAACAATTTGAATACGCTTAACTCCTTCAAATCACCTGATATCTTTCAAGGCAAATGTCTCGTATAGGTGGCCTGTGTATTTTCGGAGCTAATGGAATGTCGTTCAAGGAGTATAAAGCAATCGTCTGGACTCCCTGCATTCTGAGGACCGTCGCTACTGCAGGATCAACCATTTTATTGGCTGGTAATATAATTAAGAAATAGAGTAGTTAACGTATTAGGCCGAAGGCCGAGTGTTTTGACGTTACATTAGTTCAGGGAAAAATACACTTTATTGCAACACGCATGATGGTGAGGGCTACCCTATTCCTTTTTAGTATGTTGATTTTCACTCATTAAGTTATTTTCACTCTATAGACATATTTTGTAAATCACATTCGGCCGTGAATTGAAACTCCTCATTCAGGGCCCTGGCTAGCGACATCATAGCCGATTGTTATTGACGTCATGGGCCATTGTTCATGACATCACTCAAAAACTATACTTAATTGCGAAATAAAGGGTGGGCGGCGCCTATGAACCATACAGGATCAATACTAGAATCATCTTCCGAACGCATCGGGCGAGATATGCATTTACAAGATATTCATATTCACCCTTGCGACAACTCGACGGGAAAGTTGTGACAGGAAGTAGCCTGATTATTGAGCTATGGTGTAGGCCAATCAAAAGCGAGGATATGTTTCAATTGACCACACAAAACTGTAATAAAACGATGCGATTTCTAAATAGAAACTGAGAGATACAGCCTTATTCTATGCAGTATTTTGGTGACCTATATCCATGCATCGTTTTTATGACTGTTGTCACAACGTAACTAAGGGAGTAATTAGAAATTAAATTTCACTTCGAGTTCGAGATGGACGGACGCAAGGGACGTAACTCTGTTTGTCCTACAGGGGGCGCGGATAGAGTCACAACTTTCCCGTCGAGTTGTCGCAAGGGTGAATATGAATTTCTTGTAAATGCATATCTCGCCCGATGCGTGCGGAAGATGTACTAGAATGAGCAATAGTATGCTTATTCCTTGATAGATATCAGGGTGAGGCTGTAGTGATAGCAGAAACAAACATGCTTCTGAAGCAGTTTGTGAACTTACAGATGACATCTGTGTTGATTCCAGCTGTCTTGAAGAGAGGGGAGACCTTCTTTTGGAAGACTTGCCGTCCGTCTCCCTTGCCGCCAATTGGGTTCACAATCACTAGCAGACTCTTGGGGGATCCTGATGGGTAAATATGTAACATTCATTTAGAAAGAGCCTCATTGATTTCTGTCCATAATATATATACTGGGTGTTTCTTGAGTGTTGACTATATACAATTCAGTTTGAAACTTGTCCAAAATTTGAAAATGTCAGTCAATACATCTAGTCTTTAAGAACCAGTGATAATGACTTTAATGAGTGATGGCTAGTGGGGCAAGTAGTTGGAAACAGACAGTAAGGTATATGCAACATTTGTTAGTTACTCCTTTCATTATTAAGGAAAATACCTCATGCACATTTAGAGTCCTTTTTCTAAGACAATTTCTTGACAATTCCACCCACATTAGAAAGATCAAGTAAACAAAGAAACTCAAAAAAGGAGACACAAAGTAAGCTTAATGTTTCACTAAGTTAAATTGAAATATAAAATTACAATAAAGTTACTGCTTCTTGTAACAGTTCATACCCATTCTGTCAATTTTACTTGTGTACAGTTTTATGTCATTATGGAGAACTTGCTTGAAAACAGAATTTCCTTATCCAATCAAACGCTAACCTACCTGGTCTATATTTGGCATGTATCTGTGTGAGCCAATCAGCAACGTTCCCATCTTTCATTTCGAACTTCTTCTCTGTTGTCCTCCATTTTTTGTCCTTTTTGCGTGAGATATAATGGACGGTAAACTGTTTCTTTTCGCTACCAGGAGTAGCCTCCCCTGGGTCAGTGACACCATAAATGTCAACCCATGGGATATCTGTACCTGTATGGGAATATTTTGTATTACTTAATTGCAAAAACAATACACAAATATTTTGAATGTTTCAGAATTTAAGATAGAAAATAACTGACCAAGAGAGCATTAGAGAAATACAGTAGAACTCGGATATAACAACCTCCAAGGGACCAACGAATTTAGTTTGCTATATATGGTGTTCGCTACTCACGTTAGGCCGCCATGCATAGGGCTTTTGACGGGACTTAAAAATGTGTGCACTATATCCAATTGTTTGCTATATCTGGGTTCACTGTATTCGTGTTCTACAGTATAAAATTCTAATTTATCAGCATGAAATATGTTTGACAATTCTACCCACCAGCTGGCGCTGTTTTTGACGAGGGTATATGCCAGTGAAGTCCAACGTCAGATAGGTGGAGCTGGTGTTCCTTCCCTCCGCTCGTAAACAACCCCTTCAGCAGTACACAATGTTCTGCAGACATCTCATCTAACTAGTCGTGGGTGCATGAAAACTCTCAGGTCTGAAAGTACCATTATTTAAGGAAACATTAGTAGATCCAAAGGGGGTTGGTAGGTGCATGTGCATACCTTAACCAAGAGAGTTCAAAATATAGTAAATTTTGAGTGTTACTTTATAAAATTTTCATTATTCATCTTTTTATTAGATATGTCCCGAAATATGTTTCACAATTATAAAGATTGATAAGATATGATACCATGCAGGTCACAATACACTTTTTTCAGGGTATTTTCATAAAAATTATTTTAAAAATATCAACTTTGACAAACATCTTGATTTTTTTGTTAAATGAGCAATATTCAAATTAAGGATACCAGGTAAGTATCATGATACAGACATAGTGTCATATAATAATAACAAGAAGACATAGTCATCAACATCCCCCGCCAGATTTGTTCTTATTTTAAATTAAGTCAGAACCTTCTCCTAAATACTGGAGTGTACTCAAAAATATCATGACACCACGCGGTTCTGATTTTCGAACTCCATCAAGGTATTGATACCCTGAAGGCACACATCAAATTTGATGATCCTATCTGTAACAGTTTCTGAGAAAAATTGGCTCCTTTGAAGACACCTCGAACAGAGTCCCAAAAAACGTAACAAGGGCAATAACTCCGGAAAAAATATTTGCGCGGTTCTGATTTTCAAACTCCATCAAGGTATTGATACCCTGAAGGCACAGACAAAATTTGATGATCCTGTCTTAAACGGTTACTGAGAAAACTTTGCTCCTTTGAAGACACCTCGAACAGAGTCCCAAAAACGTAACAAGGGCAATAACTCCGGAAAAAATATTTGCGCGGTTCTGATTTTCGAACCTCATCAAGGTATTGATACCCTGAGGGCACACACAAAATTTGATAATACTACCTTTAACGGTTTCTGAGAAAAATTGGCTCCTTTGAAGACACCTCGAACAGAGTCCCAAAAAACGTAACAAGGGCAATAACTCCGGAAAAAATATTTGCGCGGTTCTGATTTTCGAACTCCATCAAGGTATTGATACCCTGAAGGCACACACAAAATTTGATAATCCTACCTTTAACGGTTTCTGAGAAAAAATGGCTCCTTTAACTCGGACGGACGGACGCAAGGACACACGGACGCACGGACGGAGCTCAAACCTATATCCCCCTTCCACTTTGTGGCGGGGGATAATAATAATGTGCATACTTATATTGCGCCTTTTCCACGTCCTAAGACATGCTCAAAGCGCTACATTATTACCCCGAAGGAGTGTACTTTCACAGCTGCTACTAAGCGCTGATCAGGACCATGTAGGTCAGTACATCCAATTTTCAGGTACCCATTTTAACAGCTGGGTGGACTGAGTGCAATGTGGATGAAGTGCCTTGCCCAGGGACACAACACAGGATAAGACCCAAGTCACAAATTTTTGGTGTCTCCACCGGGATTTGAACCCGGGTCTCCGGCGTGAGAGGCCAGCATGCTAACCACTACACCACTGTGCTCCACAGACATTGTATCATGATACCTGTATCGTCAGGTTCAATATCACAATTCTCAATGTATCAAAACGTCATCAAACTCTTCTTTTCATCCTCTTGTAAATGAAATGCGACTATGAACCGTTGTGATAGGCACATCTGTTGTGAAGAAGTACTCACCATTTCAAACATCAAAGCATGATACTCATAAATGTATGACTGTTCAAATACACTAGGGGTCCCAAAAAAGTTTTTCCACTGTTATTTTTGGTCATAATCTTTGGAATTCAAATAAAACAATTATGGAATATATAAATTTGATAAATTAAGGATGTTATCAATATGAAAAGCCTTAATAGAATTAATTTGTTAAACAAGCAAAAGCGCCATTTTCACTATACTATCCTGTCTAGTTAAAGAGATTTTTCAACATCGTTTTTTGAAAGGTGTGTTTTTCAAAAGCGTAAACAAATTCAGCTTTGAAATTAAAACCTTAGTTCAATCAGCTCCTGGAGACTGACATGAACTAACCCTGTTCCAGCCATAACTTTAATGCGTAGCTTAACCTATCAAGCATTTTATAATGTATCGTTTCATTTGCACCTGATGTATTTGACTCATCCACCCTTGACAACTGTTGTCATAGTCTACAAAAGTTAAATCGACTTCACCTACAAATTCAAGCCTTGCTGCACACTGTAATGCAACTACACAGTGTTGCATTCTTGGGCAAGGCACTTCATCCACATTGCACTCAGTCCATCAAACTGTATAACTGGTACCTGACTACAGGATATACAGACCTATATGGTATATTAGTAGCTACTTTGAAAGTACAATTCCTACAGGGCAATAACGTTCAGCCAATTAGCAATGCTTGCGCTGGTTATTAGGCTTAAGGGGCAGTAGCACGTTTTTTGGGGGGAATATCAGGTGATATCAGGAAAATGAAAAGTAATGGTGCTCATTGAGAGACAATGTATTTAAACTAAATGAAGCAGTAATAATTCAAATACATAACGTAAAGTTCAGCATTGCGATTCCTTTTTCTTACACAAAATGAATGAATGGTGTTCACAAAAAATGGCCGCCAATGGATTTTATGTGAATCTTCATACTTTGTTCTCTGACTATAGATGATTGGCTTTTGTAATGAGATTTTTGACACTGTCAAAATGATAAATTTAGCATTATATTACAATCTTCAGTGAAATATTCAAAATATAAAATTATCAAAATATCAATAATACAATTCTTATTTTAATGGGTCCTTTTTTCATCCAAAGTGCAAAAGGGCCCATTGGCCCCTGCCTGTTACAATCCATGATAGTCTACTTATGTGTAACCTTTGGAACCAATTAACACATTCTGATTTGTCTGTAAGGTTTCTGATATTTATTTGATATTTTAAAGTTTCTTAATATTTCTTCTATGTAAGTGTTTAGGGTTAAAACATTAACTGTAAATCATTTTCACTTAACACTTTTTCACAAATTTGATTAAAAACATGATAAATATATATTTGGACCTATGATATACCTTCCACCACTGCTAACACATTTCATCATAAATTTCAGCATAAAAGAGTTGATTCCTTAACCATTTATTTTCAGAACATTTCAATGTTACAGCAAATTAAACCTATTAGATAATAAGATATGAGATATATATTGATCAAATTAATTATTTCTAAAATTATTAACTAATTACCTTTCGATAATGAATAAATCCTGACTACTTGTTTGTCCCTCTTCATTTCCAATCAGTAGTTTGGAATGTGTAAATTTATTCCATAGGAAACTTACAACTTGACCCAGAAAGACTGATCGATTTATTCATTGATGAGTCATCGTGGGTTATATATAGCATGCATCTAGAAAGTCCTCGTGCCCTAGGAAAGTGACCCGAAAACATGCGATTGAAAAAACTCAACGCGTAAATCAACCATTCATAGTATTTACATCCATGTATGCCTAAATGAAGACTGGTTAAATACCAGGCGGGGTCAGTAACTGGGTCAAACATAGTTGTGTTGAACCGAGAGATAGAACCGCGTTATAACGAAGATCGACGGAACAGAGGATGAATTCTATAGAAATCGTTCCAAATGTAAAACAAACTTACTAAGTCGTATTTGTTTCTTCTAATGACACAAAGAAACTTTGTGATGATATTTGAAACAGATAATAGAAACAACGATTAAATGGTAATCACTTTAGTCACGATACATTCATTTCCAATGCCATGTGGTTGTATTTCCGTGTTTATATATACACGCTGTCACGTTTTGGAACGAGTTATCAGGTGAATAATCCTATGACCACAACATTTCACAAGAACTTACTCACTGTTAGATAATGTTTCCAGTTCTTGGGTATACCTCCGTCAAAACCTCAGTTGTGTTTTTTGGCTGCTTGCATTTTGTCAAAACAGACGATGGCGGTTGATAGCCCAGTGAGCGTTATAATGAAGCACACTCGATCTTCGGCCGTGATTTACAGAGGAAAGTGAACGCAGGTTTAACTTACTGTTTTTATCAGTATTTTGACTTTATTCATTGATTTTGGTTATGACATAAGCGACTTGAGGATAGCACTATGACTAATCGGCTGGACAAACCCACGCATTAGTCTGGGAGAGATGTGATAACAGTCATAACATGAACACTCACTAAAAATTCCATTCGATATGCGATTTATAACATGGGACCTATTACTTTGTGAAACATTTTGTAACATAAAGGCAATGTTGGGATATGAGATATGTTGCTTTTCCTCGTTTTCGAATGAAAAACTATTTATGTAACTAAAGGTAACTTTACTATTCATGTAAAAATTGATGGGTAGTTTGCAACATTTTTGAATGCGTTAACGGGAAAATAGAAATTTAGAAACAAATTATTTCCACGAATTTTCCTCTATTAGCCATTAGTTAGTGACGGATCTAGTTCACTATCTTCAGATCATCCCATTACTCAACTCAATTCCCTGTAGTTGAAGAAGATTTGACAAAGTATCATGCAATAGTTGTTGACAGCCATTTTAGTGTGAACACCTCCATATCATTTGAGTTAGGGAAATGGAATCGTGAAGCTTAAACCGGTATTGTACGTTCGTTTTAGAATTGCTACAGTTGATTGAAAACAATGTCTTGCAAATTGGTACCATTTATTAACGTTTCCGAGAAATCAATTTATGTACCAAGAAAAGCGTGATACTGCCCCTTTAAATTCACTTATTGCAATACAAAATGATAAACAGGATTGTGACGTGACAAATAAACTAAATCGACTTTCATTTTCATACCGAACTATATGCCATTTACTTGTTTTAAATGATAGCTGAGAAAAATTATATTTTTTAATGGTCAAAAGCTGAAATTCTACGCCCCATTGTATGACTAGTTTACTATCTTACATCTAAACCAATATTTGACATTTTGTCTGCGACATGTTTCCAAAGAACATGTTTGACTCAACTCAAGTCTTTTATTTGTCTATAGGCCACAGGCCCGTATACAAAGTATATACAGTTGACATATGTACATCAAAGCTTACAGTGCATGAATACAACGGTAACCTGGTCATTATCTACCAAACGTATCCTTTACTACTAAATTGACAAGCGATTAACTTCTCTTTGTTCAAAGGCATGGTACAAATATTTACACAGGTTTCTCAAAAGCTTTTCATTATTGGTAGTTAACAATGACTTCATTTTAAAATAATTAGGATTCGAACAATAAACGGACGGTAAATATTTCCATCTAATAGCATCATAAAAAGGACAAACAAGAAGAAAGTGGTACTCATGCTGCGGCAGTTATTCAAGTTTGATTTACAAGTTTCAAACAGGTTATGACCATCTTGACACTTAATGAAATTCATTTCTTAAGTAAAACAGTCACATGACATTGTGCATATTCCTATCATGTTGCTAAAATTTTAAATTTTATTAATGTTCAAACCACAGTCCATTTCAAGTTGCTTATGTTTGCTTCTAAGAAGGATATTGTTGCAAAACCAATTTTTGAGAATTGCTGAGAAATATTATTCACGTCACATGCATAATTTATAGTTGATACATGTGCTCCGAAGAGTATTGTCGTAAATATCGCAAAATGACAGAACAGAAGACTTTACACTGACTTCAGATCTCTCAGATCTTTGATAGAAGCCTATTTTAAAGCCACGTTTTTCTCTCGATTGCATCTCATTCACGCCTATATTAGGCTGATACGTTACATGCCGTTGGCATGCTTGAGATATTTCAGAAAGTCTAGTTCGACGTTTTGGAATACGGTGCATGCACATGTCAACACCAGAGATTGCTCACGAACGGGAATGTCAAGCTTTAAGTCACGCCGTCAAGGCAACCATGTAAGACTTACTCATCTCAGATATATATTCCAAACTTAAGCACTTTGTCAGGAATCGCCTGCGAGGTTGGGCAATGACTTCAAGCAACCCGTCCAGTTCTGTTGCAATGTTACCGAGATGGAGTTTGTTGTGGTGTAGACAGCAACTAAAGTACACGAGAGACTGAGATACTGTTTTGTTCTCATACAAGACCATTTCCAACTTGACAACTAATGCACCATGTATTGTCCTTTCTTTAAGGACATCAGGTTCCGATAGAATACCAGCATGATAATTCAAGGTTGCATGTTGCGAGTGTTGTAAACAACTTCCCTGCATGTGCAGCAAAACATCAAACTCTCCCATGGCCGGCTGATTCTCCAGATCTCAACCCTGTTGAACATGTTTGGGATAAGACAGAGAGTGGACAGAGAATACGTCAACATCATCTGCTTGTGACATTGAACTAACAGAAGCAAACCATGGAATCCCATACGCCTGTTTTCACTAACCTGATGTCCATTAGGCCTATAAAGAAGGCAATCCTGTGTTTGTGCTCGCGCTTATCACAGACGATACAAGTTTTAGACAACATAAATGTGTGAACATATCCTCGATAAGCAACGTTTGTGTTACTGTTGACTTTTGCCGAGTTTTGGCTGTTGCAAACACAACTGACACCGACCTCGGTCGGGAAACTAAAGATTGATCAATGGAATCTTGTGCTTTGTATACTCAGATATTAAATAAATTGCACACATCCTTTTTTTTTCTCCTAGTGCTTGTATATAATTTGGACAAAGTAATAAAGCAAATCATTTATGATAATTGTTTCATCAGGTTGTCAGCAAAGAAATATACTTATATTCAAAATTGTCATATATGCTCTATTTATATTGTCCAGTACATACATTTTGATTGGATAACACATAGATTAAAACCTCTCCTATATGTGGAAAAACATCCACCCATCGAAAAAGATAAGTGTTCAAATGACGTTACTTAAAGGTCTTGATTTAAAAGGTCTGTAGCACGTTTTGGAGGGAGAATATAAGGCAATGTCAGGAAAATGAAACTAAATGGTTCCAATTGAAAGACAATGTATTTAAACTAAACGAAGCAGTAAGACATCAAATATATAATGTAAAGTTCAGCCATGCGATTCCTTTTCTTACAAATAATTAATTTTAAAACAATGGCCGCAAATGGACCTTATGTGAATCTATATAATTGGTTCTCTGACTATGGATAATTGGTTAGTCTGCCATTTTTGACACTACCAAAATAATACATTTAGCATTAACGTACAATTATCAGTGAAAAAATGAAATTTAAAAAAAAAAGTACTATATACTGCCCCTTTAATCCCTTAGGATTGTTCATGCGCATCCTTTTGCAATTTCCAAAAATGCAAGGAAAGTACAAATATATATCTACAAAATCAACAGTTTAAAATATTAACCACAACATGACCGATTACTTTGGAAATATTCGAATATGACTAACGTATATAAACATTGATAAAAAAAAATGGCCAAAAAAAATCAATCTCTGATTAGATGGTAGATTACACAGGTATTAAAATTTCATAAATAGCTTGCGTTGTCTACGTGAATACGCGTCATTGGTGTTGAACGTGGACAGAAGTTTATGGGTTCTCGTTCAAACCAAGGAACAACAAGGAATTTCATTCATTTTCAGCAGAAATTGTGAGCGACTGGTTTAAAGTGAAAACAGTCGGTTAGATAAAAACCCATCTAACCAGAAAAGACGAGAAATTCATGCAAATATTAGGTTCGAAGTAATTTTTGTTAATCACAAACTTGTGTGGTTAGTTTATGAGTATAATAAAATTGTACTGCTCGAGGACTTGCGACATTGACAATTGCGATTGATGGTCCAATGCGTTAGCTTATACATTTCAGCGTGCTGCATCTCCAGTCGCCCAAGCTTTTGCTCAGTTAAACGGATAGGGCGAGAAGTCACCCCCAATGTGTTAGTTTGTATATATCTAAGCGTCCTGCACGTGCATCTCTTCTCACTCACGCCTTTGATCAGTTGCACTGTTAGGACGAAAAGTCCAATATGTCAGTTTGAACATTTCGGCGTGCTGCGCGTGCATCACTTGTCACTCACTTGAACAGTTATTATGAGGCGAGAAGTCCAATGTGTTAGTTTGTACCTTTCAGCGTGCCGCACGCGAAGCACTCCGATAGGGCAAGAAGTTCTTTGTGCAGGGAGAACCTTACATTTTCACACTTAAACTATTTAATATTGCGCATCCTTTGTGATCCTTGCTGCGTTCACGAGCATATGTAGGTTTTGTAACCTCCACTTTTCAACCTCAGAAGGTCACTACAATTCTTTTTTTCAATATAGGATTATTTTTCTTCAGTTAAAATAAGTAACAAATTCTGTATCAGTAGAGTAACAGGTCTTTTTGAAAGATAATTTGACTTTTGTAGTCAAACTGAAATGATTTTATGATCGCTTATTGAAAGAAATCTTAGAGTACTTCTAAGTAGCTGAAATTAAATCAATTTATATCAACTTCATATCAAGAAATATTTATTGGACCAAAATTGTTTACAATTTTGGTCCAATAAATATTTCTTGATATAAAGTTGTTCAAAATTTAACAGTGTTACTGAAACAATTTGTTTCTGGAGAAGGTATTTGTCATGTTTGTTCAACTATTATTCCATCAGCCACACCGACACAATTTACAGCTTAATTTTCTTTTAAACAGCTGAAATTGGGTGTTGAAAAGCAAGGTTCATAGTAGTCCCTTTACTGTGTGTTGCTTTGATTTTCGGAGTTCCAATCTTGTTGCATTCACTTAGTGAACATTGAACCCTCAGATTACCTCGTTTTATAGTAAAAATATGTACATTTGAGTTGATTTGCCATATTCAATTATTCTATTTGAAAAGGTACCACCAGAAAACAAAGTGCAAATGCTTATTTTCAAAGCATGGATAAGTATAGAATGAGTAGGAAACACTAGAATAGCACTTACATCATTATCCATTAAAAAGTATCAATGTAGTTTTTCTCCAGTTTAAGTAAACCTAGCCTCAATATTATCCGTTTCACTCTTATACTGAGTCTAGAAAGCCTAGTAGAGAGTTGCGTCAGCCATCGCATCAAATTGACCAATCAGAACTCATCTTACCAAGTCGGTATAGTGTGCCTTTGCACGTATAACATTGGAGGGTCATAGGTCGCAGGAAGGTCGGCTGACGCGACACTCTACTAGATCTTTCTAGACTCAGTATAGGAGTGAAACGGATAATATTGAGGCTAGGGTTACTTAGACTGGTTTTTCTCATAAATCTACCTAACAAAGTTAAAGTAGTCAAATGATGAAGTGAAATCAAGCTTTATCTTTCATCTGCTATTTTCAACACTTTGTGGAAAGGGTATGAAATTGACTAATGACAACTTTCTATGACAAGAGTGGCTTGTGCTCTAAGGCTGGGGAAATCTTTTCATTTGTTCAAGTTTTTGAAACTAAAATATATAGTTCACATCACAAAAAAAGTAAAATCTTCTTGATAATGACATTTTTTACAACTGAATGAGTGGCATTCTTTTTGTAAACAAATACAATAATTTGGAGAATATCATACTTTGTCAGAGGAACTGTAGGGAATGCCAAAATGTACATCTAAAGACCCAGCATGTTGTCATTCAGACATTCTTGCTTTTCTAAATTATATTTGCTATAAAGAGCTGTTCTTGCAGTTAGCAGAGTGGTTTGCCATTTATAATACTTTTTTTTTCAAATTTCCTAGAACCGCCACTGGTCTCCATTAATCATTGTAGTTCAATCAATTGTTTTCCAGTTTTTCTGTGAAAATAGTCCTGCAATCTCAGTCTTTGATAAACAACCTCAAGTAAAATGACTTCAAAGGAAGGGAGGTAACTCAAATCATCTATAATGCTGATTTCACAGAAAACAAAGACATGATATCATGAATGAACATTCTTTAAACATGAAGAGTGAGATGTCATCAGGATTTAATTTAATGTCCTGTTTAAACAGTTACAACAGATCTTTCAACAACTTGCACAAAACAGTATCATTTCTGTCATTTGAAAAATTAAACCGGTTAGCTTGCTTACAATGTCTAGAACATTTACATGCTGACAATTTGTAGAACATTAAATCGAAAAGTGTTTACTCTAATCAGCAAATATACAAAATGTATTCTATAATGGTCTCATGAGCTGATCGTCTACAAACATACATGCCAGCTGGAATAAATTTATATCCATTGCTTTCTTCAGCTTGAGAAATTAACAGAATGTTAGGTATGAACTTATGTTGACTATTTGAATTTTCGATTGGACATTGTTTCAGAATTCTTCAAATAAGCAAGCACTTGAAATGGTCTTTCAACAAAACAATGAGTGATTATTAATAAATGAATCAAGTTGATATGACGATAGGTTTTGGTTTGAGAATGGGTAGGTCTTTCACTCCGTCTTTGTTTACAACTCTCACGCGGAAGCTTGGTAGGTTAACAATGAATCTCTTCTGGATCTGAAAACAAAGATTAATAAATGTAACTTTGTACTGAGTGTGGGTTTCATCTGAGTAATTTGTCTTTGAAAATATTTTCATATTTTCATTTTTTGCAGTTTGCTTATTACACCTGAAAACAGGAATAGATATTTTTCCCAAAATTGATTCATAAAAAATTAAAAATACTAAATTGTGATCTCAAATGATTTGGATTTCAATAGAGTGATATACTGAAATCTAATATTAATATCATAGCTCTATATTTAGAGTTAATATTTTGATATTTAAATTAATTATTTGATGAAACTACTTATTACTGTCATTGTGACCTATTTTCACTAGTGCAACATTTCAAACAAACAAATTGCCCTCAAATTGCAAGTTATAACATGAGCAAATTTATCATCAATCAAATATAAAAGACTATTTACCTCATCAATACACTGCTGTAAGAGAGTCAGTGCCTCCTCTTCAGTCATATCTGGAAAATTGATTCAATTGAATATTAGTTAACTGGTAACTAGAAGATAATTGACTTTGTAATACACACATGACATTTCTTGATAGCATAGAAAGTAAGTCCACAAAAGACTTGAACACCATATTAGTTACTGTTCTGAAGGGATACATCTCACTGTAACACACTTGCAGATTTTGTATTTCATTTTGCAAGGGTCTTACGCTCAGTCCTGCACACTCTTTCAATACACTGTGTGGCAAAAGTACTACCCTTAGAATCTATATTTCTTCACTTGTTATTCATTTTCGACAATATGAGGTCATAAAAAGGCATCGTTTCAAACTTCTTGCAAGGTCCAAAACCACTCATGTTTCAAATTTACAGACTAACTTTTGCTTACCTTATGCCATGTTGATCAAATAAAATAAAACAACGTACAACTCCATAAACCAGTCATTTCGGGTCGCCAACATTGTTCTCGATATTTACAAGGCCAAAAGCATCTCATGTGTTCAAACTTAAAGAACTTTTGAATGTTAACCTTTCTTGTAGTATCTGTCCATGATACTCATGGTGAAGAGACTGCCATAGCCGTGAACTGCAAAGGGCAGTTTGTTGAGAGACGCTAGGTAGTCCATGAAGTACAGGACTGGTCCCTCTTCATCGTCGTGGCCTGCGATCAACATGTTCACTTGGTATGGAGTCTGTAACATAAGTATAATAATGATCATAAAAATCTGAGAGCCATTTCTATTGGTTTGAAGGGCAATTGATTTCTAACTTTCTGAAAATCAATTGATGTGAAAGAAGTAAAGAGGTAAACTACACTGGGCAGGGAAGGGGAAGGTTATCTTTGAAAATGTGTCATTTAAGTTATTTTTAGTAATTTTCTGAATTTAAAATGCCATAAAATCAATAGTAAACTTCAATATTTTATACAAGTGTGCCATTTATTCATCCAATAAGCAAAAAGGCAGTGGCTGTTCTCTTACTGATCCCTGCACCCAACTGCCATGTTCTATTACATCAGCGTTCAACTATCCACACAGCTCCTACACATACCCTGAATTCTAACGAGCTAAGGGTCTTTTTTCCCTCTTAATAACCTAACAATACATGATTCACATCAAGCATTAGCCCCACCAACCAAATGAGAGATCAAACTAGTGTGACTAGTGTCATCTGACTTTTATTTGGAACAAAAAATATGCAAGAGATTTGAAAATATGATTCACTTGTATCTTTGTTAACGCGGTGATTACTTATGTTTGACTAATGAGGATTTCATTGTACCTCATAAAAAGAATCAATTTACAGGGCAGGGACTACCAATCTTCTTTGAGTTTGAGTTTCTAGCAAAACACTTAAGATGATTTCTCTGCATCTTCAGTATTGCATGGATTGACAGGGTTAATACTTCATTATTATTCAACAAAGTGAATACAAATTTCATATTGAATTAATCAAAACTATACTTACAGAACTTCTCAAGTAGTCAGCCAGATTTTTTCGTGTGAAGTTGGCTGCAGCATGTGGTGACAATTCATACCCTGAAAAAAAAAAGGTTTTGATGTTAACTTTAAAATGGGAGTGATTTTCATAACAATTATAATTCACCAAAAAAAAGGATATCAAGTGTTTCAATCTTTTAAAGAAACAATAAAATATATAGAACAGTGATCAATCTACAGATATGACTCTCTGTGTCAAGGGATTCGCTACCAAAAAGTCGTGCGAGTCCAAACTGATTTAAATGAGTCCTTTAATAGCATTAGGTAAGCACATACTAACACCGAAAAACTATGCATCCAAGGACTCGCAGCTTACATTTCTATGAGTCATTTCTAAATTTTATGAGTATTTGAAGCAGGACTTGCAGGTAAATTTATCACTGATATTAGAATAATGACTAATTAATAATCAACAAGCCTTGAAGTACTAACAAAATCAATCATAAAACATCAAAGGGTAGACTTTTATCCAATGAGTAAAAATGCCCATGGCCTCTGCCTTTCCCAATCCATGTATCCAATTTAAGAGTATAAAAGCCAAAAGAAGTCACACCATTCCTCATTTTGTATAGTTGAATGTTTTTAGAGATGTATTCTGCAAATTGTACTGTGTCGCCTGATTCCCCAGTCACCAACATCATCAGTTTGTCACTCAATTTGTGCATCTTGTCGTGATCTGCAAAAAGTAAAACATATAACATATATCAGTTCAGTTTAACACATTTGCAATTCAACCTAAATAACCTCGAGTGATTGGTTTTCGGACGGTTAAGACGTGGATGCACGTCAACATAAAAACAGTCAGAGAATCCCGAAACAAACATAAAATACTTGCATATTTGAGTTTCATCTTATCAAACTGAGAGAAAAACTCTCGAGAACGAGTTGCAATGACGCCATATTGGTCGTTCAGTGACAGGTGCGGGAATCCCATATTCTAGAGAACGGACTTGGTTTTCGGACACCTCATTGGTCGATCGCGAAGGGCTATCCCAAGTTACGTCAGGGATTCCTTTCATAAGATGTTGCGCCCCACATGTCACATGTCCACTTGTTTATCGAAATAATTTATTTCATTTCGTAAATAAGGCGTATTTAATACAAATAGACATTGCAATCTAATATTCCTCTTAAAATAGCTATGTTAGCATTTTTTATGCAAAGTATTTTCAGGAACGACAGGCATATCGAACCATATTAGCGCATGTAAACGATTGTCGTCTGATTACAAACAAAACATATTTTTTTAAACTTTGTTGAAACCCTGGCCAGTTAAGTTAGCAAGATACTTATTTTTTCCTTTAAATGATGTTGGAAAAAAATTGTCATTTGCGTCTAGACTCTCAACCATTTTATTGACTAAAGAAATTTTGACGTTGGTTAATTATTTTTTTATCAGGAACACGGCAGGTTTTTCCCTTATCATTGTAATATTCAACTGTTGTTGGGTTTTTAAAAAATGATTCGGAAGAAAATAATGCTGTTGGCAGAGAAGGTACAAAAGTAACAAAAACTTGTAAAGACTCCTTGAGAAATGATTTTAAACATTTATTGAAAAAATAGACACAGGTGTGTGACATCCAAAGCTTCCTTGTGAGGTGACAGAGTGATCAGAATATTATTGATGTCAATATTTGACGTCAAAATCTCATTGTTGCAAATTAATATTTGCAAATGAAAAGTGTTTTAGAGTTGCTGAAAATATGTTATCTGTTATCAGTCAGCATGACGAATATTCCCTGAAAAATAAATCACGCAATTTTACACTAACAGTGCTAAGAAACACATCATGTGGACATTGTCACAACTTTTTATTGCGGCTAAACTTGTTCCCTATGTCACATGACCACGTTTACTGGAGTGTAAGAGAGCAGACGATCTATCGGGTGACAGTATGACTGCTGTTGGCTACCATATTTTGGATCTTTACATAAGATGTCAAAGATAGGGAAGGCAAACAGACAGTTTTTAGCATAAAATCAGCTTGATGATCATATTTATAATATTGTGTCTCTCAACATGAAGATTTTAGTTTAGAGCTTCAGTGGGGAACATTGCTCTACTCTAACTAGCATTGATGACGTAAAGGCGCTAAAAAAAGCGCGATAATCTACATGAGTGTCAACCGTCCGAAAACCAAGTCCGTCCGAAAACCAAGTACTCGACGATATATAATCAAATCTATTCATTTCATCCTTTGAATCAAAGAATACATTTATAAATCTTTTTCATGACAAGATTTCAAATGTCAATATAATCTTATCTTAATGGAAATAAATATTGTGATATATGAAAGAAATATATGAGATTATTTGTTTGTAGCAATGAAAGCAATCAACCATTTTTACAATTTTGTCTTTCGATCAACAAACTTGTCTTTAGAAAATTGTACCTTGTTTCATAGCAATGATGCTTCTCCCAGAAACCATGTCGCACGCTGTGAGGACAAAGTCTTTGCCTTGAATGCCGATTAAACATTCCATTTTGACTATTTCTGTTCTCTTTTATTCAGTCTAAAGGTTTCACATGCAAAGAACGATCCGTGAGACAGCAATCTTGCGGTTCCGGTGTAGCTCCGCACAAACGTGTTACGAAACTGGGTTTTATACATTGTTACGCTGCGGCATTGGTTGTTTGAAGCCGGAACACGGTCTACAAAATTGCAGAACAAACAGGTAAATGTCATATGAAAACGTTAATAACGAGAAAGAAAGATGTCAATTTTCTTATGATTTACAAAAAATGTCGATTTATGAAAAATGAGCAAAGTTTAGGTGATTTTATGACAATGAGTCAGTGGGGTTTACTAAAAGTAAACTTTGGTAGCGAAACGAAACTGGAGTTTCTTCAATTTTACTATTTTTGTTGTGACTTTAGTTAAACGTCACCTTATGTGTCTATTTATCCTTCTTTATTAAATGAGTAATGAAAACACCAGAAAAGTATATACTGTTGAAATGAATTTACACCGGGGAAATTTATAGTGTCTTATTACTCTTATAAGTTAGAAAAAATATTTTTATTAACAAATACGTTACTTTTTGCTAAAAGAACTTTGGGTTGAGAGTTAAAATATGTAAACCTTCGATTAAAAAGGAAATAAACTACAAATAGGCAATCTGATATTTATTAAATATGTACATTTTCATTCATAAAAACGAGATGTAATTTATAAACGTCCTTGACAAAATGAAGCAAATGGGTCTTTGGGGAAAGAATTGTAAACAACAATCAGTGATTAAACCATGAAATGATTCTTGAACTATTGCTGTGAAAACAGAACATTTAAATTTTAGACTGTTGTCGGCGTGGAAACTAAATCTTCCAACAATTTGTAACCTCTGTTTCGTTTTTATGCCAGGCCTGAATTTACACGTGACCTCAATTTTAAAACGGCGACTAACAGACAGACATAACTGAGCGGGTACTGACGTGAAAGCGGGTGTGTTATTTCGATATTTAAGGTAGCTAAATTCAATGTTACATATCAAGAATGTTCCTTCTAAATATATAA
The DNA here is from genome assembly GCA_916613615.1 of Steromphala cineraria. Lineage (NCBI taxonomy): Eukaryota > Metazoa > Mollusca > Gastropoda > Trochida > Trochidae > Steromphala > Steromphala cineraria. Next base: position 32,611,737 of record OU744722.1, on the reverse strand, counting down.
CGTGCTAATTAAACGTTGATGTAAACTATGATCATATTTAGCCCGTTGTTGAGCCACTTGAAATCGGTTTCTAGAATGAACCGCCGCATTGCGTAGCTGTCATGCCGGTATTATCTCTTGGGAAACCTTCCATTCAAGATTTTTATTTATGGAAGAATTCAGCCACTGAATATTAACAATGATCATATCGACAATTAGATCATTTAAACCCAGATTCCTTACACAATGTGTGTATTTCCTTAAACATACATGCCAAATTGTAAATAATCACGGAAATGATAGCAGAGGGTTATTTCTTTCACATGGTTGTCAAGAATGTTGACGTTCTTGAGGAGTGTCCAAACCATAGAAGTCGTACTCAGGAGAATGTTGATTCAGTAGCTTCTGGGTTTACATCTTTTAAGTTGCCCTTTTCAAATGCGAACCAGGAAAAGAATTCACCTTATATGATCTATTTGGATTACCTTTTTGGATGTAAAAGAGTGTTATCAAACTACATAAGGCTGAGAAATATGCTCTGTACATCGCTATTTTTTTTCTTTTCTGGTCTGTGGAGAGGTTTAACAGTTGTGAGATATTCTAATCATTTAAGGAAACTGTCATTTGTTATCTTTCTTTTAGTGCCATGTTATCTTAAATTATCTTACACATCTTACATAAAATGGTGTTTCATATATTCATTCTAATGAGATCGTTCCCTTTCAAGTTAATATGTTAAATACATTGTTATTTTCAGTAATTTAGTAATAAAATTTCCTTTTAAAGTTTAGAAGCACATTCTTTAGATGCATCTTATTTAACATTGCAAATACCTAAAAGATAATATAAAGCTATTCTTTATACTTGCAAGTTGAGTTAATGTAAATCTTTCCTTTTTCTTGATAGCTTTCAACATGGCTGTCAATGTGTACAACACAAGTGCTACAGCAGAGAATTTGAGTCGACATGACATTATTGCATGGGTCAATGATACTTTACAAGCAAACTACACAAAAGTTGAAGAACTTTGTTCTGGTGAGTATTCAAGTTCATAAATCATTATTGCATCATTCAGTTTAGATTGAGCAGTTAATGTGACTGAGATGAAAGTAAACATTCCGGTTTCTGTTAGTGAGTTGTATCTTTTCACTCAGTTACAAGTATTAGTAGACCAGGGCCTCCTTTCACAAAGCTCTAAGGTGATCATAAGTCACTAAGGTAACCTTAGTGAAATGTTAAAGAATGGAAGTCATGGTCAACCTCATCTGCCTACGCAGAGCTTAAAAGGCCAGTTTCCAAACGGTCATTTTATGCCTTGCTGCATAGCCTTGAGTTTTCTGTGCTTGCTCTCTAGTCTGTAGGGGCACTATAGCAGCACAGAAAAGTAAAGTCTCTGCAGCAAGGCATAAAATGACAATTTGGAAACTGGCCTTTTAGGCTCTGCGTAGGAAGATGGGTCAACCTTAGTAAAAGTTGATTTGTAAAAGGAGGCCCAGAGACCTAGCCCAGTTGGTAGAAGTGTTACCTTGTTACCTTGGACGCATCATACGTTGAAAGATGGGTAATGTTGCTTCTTTGCCAATCTCAATAAATTAAGATTTGGTCATTCGAATCCTGCCAATCGGCATGTTTGCCAAATAAGCTTGAGATGAGCAACAAAACTCGCAACAACAAATATTGGTGAGAAGAAATGTACTTACTGACTTAATCCTCTGCATCCCGCTGGAACATAAGGCTATAGAAGAAATGTAACTTGAATAAATTGTATTACATCAACATTTATTCAACAATCTTTATCTGATAACAATATTTTAGAAACTAAAATAAACTTCTTATGTAATAAACATTATGCTACTTCTAGGTTTTCTTGAGTTTAAAAAAACAAACAAATTCAGGTGACAAAGTATGTTTTCTTCAATATCATATGTGTGAAGTAAAAAAGTAAATAAATATTTTTATGTACTAACAAGAACTCAATTACTATACACCTTCCGAAAGGTAAAAGACAATCAATGAAACTTATGCACTTTACCAAAACAACTCCTAAATTGGATGCTTAATTGGCCTTTCAATGTTTTGATATATTACCAGATGAATCCAATTAGATTGTTTACCAAGTGTGACACAAGAATGAATTGTTTTGGAAATATTATTACACCCCTCAAAAGATATAGACAGACAGAAAGACAGATGTTTTATTTGAGTCTCACCTCAATCAATTTCATAAAAAAGGATGTACATATAGTAAAAATTAAAATTGATGAGCCACCCTGTAAAAGGTTATGAGAGACTATACATAATGCTTAAAATGCGGACAAGAAATTGAATATGTAGATATATATATGTGTATATATTACAGCATGGATGTAAATATGCCTGGCGTGCTATGGAACTGTAATTATTGAAATTGCACAGTTAAAAATATCTTTGTGTCCTCAAGGCAAACCAAAATTTTATCAAAATAGTAGCCAAGGAAGATCAGTTTTTTTAGTTACCGTATTTGTCCTAATAAGCGCCCCCTGCCTAATAAGCGCCCCCTATTACAAATTTCCATATAACAGAGCCCCCCCTTCATACGTAAAATGGCCTACCTCTAGTTCTCTACTGCTTTTCCAATAGAGTCAGAAGTCACTGTATTAGTTTATCCGGGCCTGTGAATGTGTAGTTGCACTGAATTTTCACGATCGACCTACTTTCATTCTCGTTCAGAATCTCGACAAGTGCTAGTTTCGCTTGTCTATAACGTATTCCTAATAAGTGCCCCTCCCCCCCCCCCCCTTTCTGGGGTATCCTAATAAGCGCCCCCTTTGGATTTTTGCAAGCTAAGCGGCCGGGGCGCTTATAAAAACGAATACGGTAATTACTTTTCATGTTTTGTATATGTACAGTTGTCATATTTTTGAGTGTAATGAGATAACATGAAAACATTCTTAAATAATGTTTGACATAAATACTGATCAATAAATGTTGTGTTGTATTTCAATTATTTCCTGACACTCAATATCTGACGTCGCTAGTGGCTGAAATATTGCCCAAACGGCTTTAAACAATTACTCAATATCTGAAGGTGAAGTAGGGGAATCATTATTAAGTGCACTTTGTTGCTTTCAAATACATATTATTTCCATCTTTATTGACTAAAATTTTCTGAAAAGTCTCCATTGTAAAAGGTACATCTGCAAGGCTTACTTTCTACATACAGTTGTATGGGGTTTGTACTTAACTCGAATTTGTGTTTACAAGTTTCTGTCTAATAGCTAGGTTTTTCCAAATTAGAATGAAATTAATTAACAATAAACTTGAGGTTTTTAGATTACATTTCCACAAAACAGCAAAGATATAAAAATACATCTAACTCGAATTACAAAGAATTAGCTTTAGTGAGCTCAGGGTTGTTGAAATACAGTTAATACTGTGTCCAATTTTCTTGCCTGTATTTTAAATCAAGTTCCATTTCAAAGATTGTTTGCACTAGGAGTAGTAGACAAATTGTGTCATTTATGATTTATATATTTATAAGATCCACTGTGTCTATTTAACAAATAAACTCTGATTGGGGACTTCTTGAAAGCGATAACAGAACAAACTCATTTAAAAGAGAATAGGTGTGATTGATATTCAAGTACTATTTCAAAAGAATATTTATCTTATTAGTCATTTATAAATTAGTTGAATGGATCGATTTAATTTACTGTTGCTATTTTTAGACCAGTTGTCATATACATTATGTTAATTGTGAGACAGTAACAAAATACATATCTAGAATTGACCTTTTTTTCTCATTTGTATGAGGAAATTTTATGCTATGGTTTATCGGCAGAAAATTCTCATTTTATCCGCATTGGTTTTAGCTAAATCATGTGGAATGGATTCATTGTAATTAATGTTAATTAGTTGCATGACTCATTGGCTCAATTCTAGGTAAAACATTGATTTGTCAGCCACTCCCTGTAAAAAAATGAAATGTAATGTCTGGAAATAGTACATGATCTTTGCTTGGCAAGAATCTATTTATTCACATCAGGTGGGGCAGGGGATCTCTTATAATATCTTTTCATCAGGTCATCATCATCATAATCATCATCATCATCATCATCAATTCATCATCATCAAAATCAAAATATTGACCTGGAAGGGTATCCACTGTCAAGTTATTTTGAGTTCTCCTCAGAAACCTTTAAGCTTACCATATATGAAGAAATTTGAAAAATGTTTGTTGTGAATCTGTGATAATAGTATCATAATACTGTGAAATTTGTCCTGTAAATAAGGAATTATTTAAAATAAACCAAATCTCATCTCTGATGGTTGGTATTTGATTCTCTCAACTATTTTCAGCTGTTTAAAATACATTTATTGCAGAGAGTTGAGAGTAGAATATATCAGAGTGTTTGGCATTGAGTCACAATTCAGGAGCCCCCATTTAAGCTATTAACAGGAAAGGCTTTTGACTGTTGAATAATTGTGTAGAAATGTTTTGACCATCAGATTGTGTGTTTACGAATCAAAGAAGGATGCTTACCTGATATTCTTTTTTATTACTCTTGCGTTGAAGTTATTGCTGTTTAGAATAACCGTACATTTTATTACACATATGTGTCATAACATCCCCGCTGATTGAATGAAGTGACGTAATAATGACGTCATAATCGTCAAGTATAATGTCACAATGTCATCATGTCTGCAAAATGCTTTTTATTTTTAACAATGTAATTAGGTCACTAATGAATAAAATATTAAACTCGGTCCTGTTTAATGACATTTTATGAAACTTGTGAATGGTATTGGCATTTAACTCGAGTTCTCTCTATGCTAACTCTATGCTGACAATGACATTACACTTCAAAGGGAGTTAACTCTAACCTAAAGTCCCGTGATATAGATATGGATTTCACAGACCCGTCTGATATCTTTGATATGGAATAACGGACTGGGCAGCAATATTTGTGCTGTGGCCTACACACCCCATAATAATTTATAGATATGATAATCTCAAAAATCAAATAATACATCTCTAGAACAAAGACTTTATTACCTATATATATATAGACATGTCACCAACCACTCCCTTAATTGAGTTTATAACACCAATACCTGCGATGCTACATTTGTAACAACTCCTACACAGTATGATGGTGGGAGTCTGTATCAGTAGTAGCGGAGTGATGTTTGCCCAGTTGCTGTGTCAATGTGTCACTAGGGATACTGCTGGCTTTGTGTTGCTGTTTGCGGCTCGGTTACAGTCACTACCTAGTATTTGCTACAACAAACCCTCTCTCTCGTGTTGCCATTTTGCGGAGCTATATTCAAAGGAACATGTTTTGGCACCAACATTTGTTTCCCTGTCTCCAAGAAAATATTTGAAGTAAAAAATTTAATATTTACCGATGCTAGAGTACTCATGCTTTGTATTCCTGGATTGATGTACAATATAATTTATTCAAACAGCTGCTGTTTTGAATCAATTATTTCTTTTGAAGGAATTTTTGTGTTATTTATTACTAAGGAGAAAACAAAAATGTATTGAGTAACCTTACCAACCGAAAAATCTTTGCTACTGAAAGTTTTGTCAGGCAAATAATGTCCGTTAACAATGACCTTACATGGCAAATTTGTTTTATTTAAAAAAAATCATAATCAATGCATATCATTATCAATTAATCACTCAATTCCATTCAATTAATCAATGTCTAAACCAGTGTATAACATAGATTGGAAACCTAGCCTGTCCTGAAAATTAATTGGTCAATTTCTCAGGGAGAAAATAAGTGAAATATTGAGAAGTTGCCAATCATTACCCAAAAAGTAACAAGTCCTGGCAAAAAGTAGCCAGTTAAAGGACTGGGGGACGGGCTATATTTTTAAACATTGTCTAAACCATATGCTGTATTCATACTCAAATATACCTAAATAATAAAAATGAAGCATTTCCCTACCTACCGTTGGATCTTATATTGTATGTTACATGAAACCAAATTTTTTTTTTTTTTTCCCTTAATAAATAAAAAACTACTTATCAGCACTATTGTGAATAATAAAAAAATTTGAGAAAAAATAAAAATAAAAAAATATTGTGAATAATACTGTATGAAATTTATTGTTTTGCTATCATTAGATGAGCAAGTTTGGAAAATTAGATATGAGACAAGTATCATGTCCATATTTTCTCCAGCCTAAGCCTCAGTCAAACATGGGAGTGGTAGACCCTGTGTCAGTGACCCTAACAGCTCCATTCAGAACCCCACGTGTGCTATAAAAGCTTGGCTTGAATTCCTTCACATGGTCAATGAGTTGAGTGCCTCGTTGACTGCCAGGCAATGGCAAATAATCAAAAAAATATTGTCTTCTTAACCCTAGCCAAATTCCCTGAAAGATCATGTGTTATGACAATTATGTAGTCTGAAAGTGCTTTGCAATTAAGTACAGTGCTATTATAGTAAAGGCCTCGGGCCAAAACCTGAGTTCTTTGATGTCTCATATAATTGAATATTGTAATAAACACCTTTGATTTTACGGATATTGGGGTACCTGTCCAAAAGTCATATTCGTATTATTTATTAAGCCCTTCCACCCACAAAATTTCATTGTTTTGGTTTTCTTTGCAAATAAACATGATTTGTGATTTTATAAATGTTTTTGTTGAACTGTTGTGCTTATCTTAGATATTAAACATAATTTTTTTCCAATTCCAGGTAGTTCATATTGCCAGTTCATGGACATGTTATTTCCAGGTGAGTTCTCAAACTTTATAAAGATTTAAGATTTTCAAGAGCATATGTTTAAAAATATTCTGATCTGACAACCTGACCTTTTTACTATTGTATGAATATAAAATGGAATCAATTTCTGTAGACGAGTTTCTAAGAATTACATAAGATAGACAGGATCTGATTTCTTTTATTGTGGAAGTTGTAAGTTTTTGCATATCTTTTGATCATACGCGAATAGCGAACATTGTAATTAGTTAGCCCCTTGGAGTTCGTTATTTCTGTATATTGTACTGAAAATTTAGAACCCTTAATCCAAGTCCTATTTCAAAGCACTTTCTTTCACTTTTAATTATACATTACAGTTCCATTGATAAGCCATTCTAAAATCAACATTATTTGAAGGGTCTAAAGATTCAGATAATTTATCAAGATTATTTTCTTTGATAAATTGAATGCACTACCAATAATGAGTCATAAAGATTGCCATTAAAGCTCAGTACAACAGTCCGTCATTAGGTTAAACCAGTAAAAAAAATTTGGAAAACAAAAGTATTTTACTACATCTTATCAGCAAGTACACACTAGGTGTGTGACATGGTTTACGATCTCCATGTTGTCAGGTTGTCAGAAATGAGTCACGCCATCTGGGGCTCTCTCTCGTAACTTCATTGATAAAACCTGAATCTTCTCTCTCCCTCTCTCGTAAAATAAACGTGGAATAAACACTGCTGCTGTATTGAAAATATGTCGTGTTTATTATTTGTATGACAGATGAAATTGATTTGTTACATGACAGATGAAATTGATTTGATAATGAAATGTTTAGATCATATTTCATGTAATGAAATAAATTTTTCTAAAATATATTTGTTTTGAAAAATAGAGAGAGAAAAATTAAGTTGAAAAATATGATATACCTTTTTGAAAGTTTGACTACATATTTTCCTTTTTTCCATAAGTGTGTATAGTAAATCAGAAGCGCAACAGAATATAATTGTACCTCTGTTTCCAAAACATAAAAGAAATGAGATTAGATATGTATACATATGTAATTTGTATTGTTTAATTATTGATCCATTATTTCCCTGTCACTGATTTGAAATTCTAAATCATGTATTTCTCTAACATTTGACATTTCAGAAAAGATTGGTTTATTTGAAATTTCTTGAGTATTTTGGTTATGTCATGTGTTGTAACAAAAGGCCCTAATTTTGATGTTTGTTAAATGCATGAGTAGATACTTCTAGATATTTCTATATAACCTGTAATTTCCTAGTCGTATAAATGTGTACCCATTCATACAATATACCTAATACCCATATAACAAATTATTTATTGTCATCAATTTTATTTTTTTCTATCATTGCAAAGGCTGTACACATAGCAATCAGTACACTCAACCATGCTTAGTCATTGTATAAATAATTAATGACTTTGCTTTGAGATTCATCCAAAGCTAATTAGTGCATAAGGGAATACTAATTAGATAGCTAAAAACAAATCTAATGTTTTCGAAAAAACTATTAGGGTTGTCAATTAACTTCATTACACTATATCCATAATGAAAAGCGTTTATTTGCTTCATGTCAATAATAATATTCATAAATATTTATCATGCATGATTATGAATATATCTGCTTTCTTCATTCCATGCCGCACATGCAATTATTTGAAATTAAAAAAACCTTAACATGTCAAAAGAAAATATGGCTAACATTTTATGATTGCTTTCATTCATAATAGCATACAAAGTCCATGTGACCTAAGAATATCAAACAAATTATAGCCAACATTTTATGATCGGAGATAAATGCTTTAAAAGCTGTCGAGTTGAAATAGTACATAGTACAAACATCAAAGCTGGAAGAGGAAATGGTGTAGGGGTTATAGACTGATATTCCCAGTGGGACGGTGTAGTATAGCCATAACCTAGACTCTATATGTAACGTGAGCTGCTTATATCAGAAATCTTATCTCGCGATCACAGACAGACATAAGAGTCACTTGTGGAAGCTATGCAGCGAGTTGAAATCTTTTCCTAAGCTTGGCAGCAAGTTGAAATCATTTCAGAAGCTAGGCAGCATATTTTCATAAGCTAGGCAGCATTTGAAATCATTTCATAAGCTAGGCAGCAAGTCGAAGTCATTTCATAAGCTAGTCAGCAAGTTGAATCATTTCATAAGCTAGGCAGCAAGTCGAAGTCATTTCATAAGCTAGGCAGCAAGTTGAAATTATTTCATAAGCTAGGCAGCAAGTTGAAATCATTTCATAAGCTAGGCAGCAAGTCGAAGTCATTTCATAAGCTAGTCAGCAAGTTGAATCATTTCATAAGCTAGGAAGCAAGTTGAAATCATTTCATTAGCTAGGCAGCAAGTCGAAATCATTTCATAAGCTACACAGCAAATTGAAATCATTTCATTAGCTGGGCAGCAAGTTGAAATCATTTCATAAGCTAGGCAGCGAGTTAAAATCTTTTCATAAGCTAGGCAGCAAGTTGAAATCTTCATAAGCTAGTCAGCAAGTTAAAATCTTTTCATAAGCTAGGAAGCAAGTTGAAATCATTTCATAAGCTAGTCAGCAAGTTGAAATCTTTTCATAAGCTAGTCAGCAAGTTGAAATCTTTTCATAAGCTAGGCAGCAAGTTGAAATCATTTCATAAGCTAGTCAGCGAGTTGAAATCTTTTCATAAGCTAGGCAGCAAGTTGAAATTATTTCATAAGCAAGGCAGCAAGTTGCAATCTTTTCATAAGCTAGTCAGCAAGTTGAAATCATTTCATAAGCTAGGCAGCAAGTTGAAATCATTTCATAAGCTAGGCAGCAAGTTGAAATCATTTCATAAGCTACACAGCAAATTGAAATCATTTCATTAGCTAGGCAGCAAGTCGAAATCATTTCATAAGCTACACAGCAAATTGAAATCATTTCATTAGCTGGGCAGCAAGTTGAAATCATTTCATAAGCTAGACAGCAAGTTGAAATCATTTCATAAGCTAGGCAGCGAGTTAAAATCTTTTCATAAGCTAGTCAGCAAGTTGAAATCTTTTCATAAGCTAGGCAGCAAGTTGAAATCATTTTAGAATGTAGAATAACCAGCATTTAGGTTGACTAGATTGTCATGCATGAGTAATCATTAATTGCTTGACTCAAATCATTCTTGGTCATTTTTATTAGCAGCCCCGTCTAAGGACGGGGCTGCTATCAGTTTTTGTGAAGTTTCCATCGCCGCCGCCGCCGCCGCCGCCGCACTCGTACTACTAGCTATAACTTTTTTCCCCTAAGCTTTCCAGAACTCTTATTCATACCTTACTCCTCATACCTCGGGGGAACGATTTTGACACGTTCACTTTCAAGGTCAAAGGTCAAGGTCACGAGCTATGTATTCACACTAAGAATTCCTTGTAAACGCGATAACTTGAAAAGTTTTTGTGCTATGAAGCTCTAACTTGGTATATATCATCCTTGGAAAAGTAAAAAAATTTGAAAAGGTTTTGGCTACAATCCGTCAAAGGTCAAGGTCACAGCAAGGTCATGACGTAAGCATGTTTTAGCGAAAATGCTTTATTTTAACTATGAACACTATTAATCAATACATGATTGTTATACTAAAAAAAAAGTGTTCAATGATTGTGTGACCTTGAAGGTCAAAGGTCAAGGTCATGAGATATGAGTTATTACAAAATGCACTAAATTGGGGTATAACTTTATCCCATTTAGCTTTTCAGAACTCATGAACATGTCTAAATGTTAATACTTCCAGGGAATCATTATGACATGTTCATTTTCAAGTTCAAAGGTCAAGGTCACGAGTTATAAAATCACCACAAAATTCTTTGTAAGCACGGTAACTTGAAAAGTTTTTGTGCTATGAAGCTCTAACTTGGTATATATCATCCTTGGAAAAGTAAAAATTTTTGAAAAGGTTTCGGCTACAATCTGTCAAAGGTCAAGGTCACAGCAAGGTCATGACTTAAGCATGGTTTAGCGAAAATGCTTAATTTTAACTATGATCACTTTTAATCAATACATGATTGTTATACTCAATAAAAAGTGTTCAATTATTGTGTGACCTTGAAGGTCAAAGGTCAAGGTCATGAGATATGAGTTATTGCAATTCCTTCTAAACACAATAACTTGAAAAGTTTTTGTGCTATGAAGTTTAGATTTTGTATATATTATCTCTTGAGAAGTTCAACATTTTCAAGTACAAGTTTTGGGTACTAACTGTCGAAGGTCAAGGTCACAGCAAGGTCAACATATATGGAGAAAATGGATTAATTTAATTTTTAACACTTTATTTCATTACAATAATGTTATACTCAATGAAATGTGTTCATTGATTGTGTGACCTTGAGTGTCAAAGGTCAAGGTCACGAGAAAATTCCCAATTTGGTGAGGCCTGTGAAAGGCGGAACAGGGTAAGGCGAAACCCAAAGTTCCGGGGCTGCTCTGCTTTTGCGGTATCCCGCAAACGCTAATCTAGTTTTACATATTTTTCATGTTCGTGCATGAACATGTTTGCATGGTCTAAAATATTCTAAAACAGATATCAAATTTATGGCGTCCCTAAAAGAAAGGAGGAACCTTATTATTTGTGTTTTTGACACATATTTGGTGAAAATTCTTAAAGCTCAAATTGATGAAAATACCATATTTATAAAACTGATTTAGAAACAGTATTACTACCTGATATCAAAATTATACATAGTTGCACCAAGCTGAATGAATTTTCTATTTTGGATTATCATTTGAAATCATCAAATTTAATCAAAATTGACAGATGTATTTCTTTGCTCAGATGTGAAGTACAGTGTACATATTATATTTATTTTTTGTCTATGTATCCATTCAGTGGCCTGTCCAGCCCATTCTCTGTTGTTCCCTATCGCCTGAATTCCCATTTCAGGATCTATCTTTTTGAAGAAAGTCAAATACAACACCAAATTAGAACATGAAGCCATTCAGAATTTCAAGCTGCTGCAAGGATCTTTCAAGAAGAATGGCGTTGATAAGGTATTGATGAGGTCGGAGCCCACCAGGGGGCGCCCCGACTCCTAGTTTGTCTCGTCTTGTCTGTGGCATGGTGGGCGGACAGGCCTAGCGTCCATCATACAACTGTCTACCACTGCACTCCTCAGTTCAACTCAGCTGGATGTGGGCTAACTGTTCTTTTATTGCAGCTTTGCATGCAGCCTACCAACACCCTTCCCCACTGCATCTCGGGGCCTCGTAGGCATGCAGAGAATTTGTCATATAGTTTATCCGGTGGTCATTAAGCCTCAAGTTTGAAATGAAAGGATATTAAGTAAAAAATTTGATATTTGAAATGTTCAGCTTTGAAATTTGGTGTAATCTTTTTCTGGCTGTTTTTGCAGCTCCCCTGACATACAAAAGTGCAGCTAAATTGGCTTGCGATAAAGAGTCTTACATAAATTTTGAACATGACCAACCATTCGTATTCATAGGTCACATGATCCATTGTATCCTTGCTTTTGACTAAAGGCACTAAATATTGTCAAATTGTAACCAAGAATTGTCATATTGTTGCTAGTTATTATCAGGGAAATAAACAATTGCCTTAAGCTGTTCAAACTTTTGAGTGAAGTTAATGGACGCATTTTGTGGTAGAAATCTATCTGATATTCCGGTGTATGATGTTTCTCTGTCTGCCTGCAAGGTCCTGTATTGTTTCAGCAGACTCCTTGCCCCTCACAGCCCTGTACCTCGATGCATGCTGGAACTAACTGACTAACCTGCCACTGTTACCAGTTTAGATCTTGTATGTTGATGCCATCACAAGCACCTGACCTCAAACATCCTCTCATCCAACAGGCAGAATGCAGAACTAACTGTTGACAAATCATTTATAGTTGCTATCAGCCTTATCATCAAATGTATGCTCATTGTTGGCAATGCCTGACTTTTAATTCTCATTTCACGTCTGATTATTGGCAATACACAACTTGCTTGAATACTCATTCGAACTTGCATAACAACAAAATGGTATACATTGCTTGCCTTGTTGGTGTATGGGAACGTGCGACTGACCTTTGGTTGTGATCAATAATCAGTTCAACCAAGATCAACAAATATGTCTGCCAAGCTTGAGAGCAGGTGCTGTGACGGCTTATTCTTGATTTGACCGTCTGCTAAGGACCAATTGTCTTGCCTCTTGCAGGTTCAGTTCAGATGAAAAGGATAAAATTCAATACACAATTAGAACATGAATACATAGCAAATTTCAAGTGCTTACAACTATCTTTCCAAAGGGTGAAAGTGGACAAGGTAAGTGTGGTGGAAACAGCCGATGTGTCTTGTCACTTGTCACTTGTCACGTGTGTGCCTTCTACCCTCTACTTGATCAACTAGCCACAATAGCGCTAGCTTCGTCTGCATCTAGCATGTCTTCCTCTACACAGTAATAGTGTGTCCACATCTATAGCATCTCTGCTGTCATTCTCTCCCCTCAGAGGCAGATCAAGTCATGAAATGTTGATGCAGCCCCTGTTCTATTACACCAAAATCCATGGGTTCCGGCATTTTCTCCTGGTGGAAAAAATTGCAACACAATCCATTTGAATTTCTTTATCAAATGACAACGCTTCTCGCATTGAAATGGTGGTTCATATCACAATGCTGTTGCAATGATTCAGCAGCCAAAATGATGATTTTAGAACAGCGTTGCTGATTGCACAACTAACTTTGATTGCCTCCAATCAGGCATCTCCCATTCTATCCCACAAAGTCGACGTAATACAACACAGGCTTTATCAACATTTCATGACTTGAACTGCCTCTGTGGGGAGAGAATGCCCTGCTGTGTGTCCTTTGTCTTATTGCAGACTTTATGCAATCAACTTCTCCCTTAAGTTAAAAGATATATTTCTTTTTGTACTTGAATGGCTATTTGCAAAAACATAACATAAATATCATGTTTGATAATTTTGAATCAAACCCACCAATTAAGTACACAGAATTACCAGAATGGGTTCAAAACTACTGGTAGATTGTTTTGTTAAAAATAAACCTTTATGAAAAGGGGTTCATGGTTTTGTAAAACAAACTATACCAACAATAATTATAAATTCACAACACATCTTTTCCACTGCACTTTTAGTATCTGAATATTTGCTTGCTTCGGGATATTTAGAACTTGCCTTATATTAAAATGGAAGAAGTTGTTTGTGTAAATTTGTTGATTTTTAAAGTATTTACATTTTTAATTGTGGACTTAATTTCATTTACTTCCATAAATATTTTGAATTTATTTTCATAACTTATATGGTGTGAACATTTTGTTAAAAAAATATTGATGTATGCTCTTCATTTCTTGATTTCATTATATAATTAAACAAATTTAGTTTGTAGATATTCTTCTTGTTTGACAATTGGAAAGGTCATTCTATCTAAACACAAGTCTATGATTGAATTAGCAATGCTTGAGAACATATGCTTGCTTTGTCAGGTTAGTTATTGATGCCATCAGGTATCTATCATTCCTTTTGAACCACCTATGAAATTTTCTCATTAGTCATCTGTTCTTGATTCATATGAGTCAATTGAATTGGCAGTCTAAGTAAACATGGTTTCAATATTACTCGCTACTCTCCGATATTGAGTCTAGCAAGATACAGTAAAGGGTTGTGTCAGCCGACCTTCCGGCAACCTTAGTCATCTGTGACCCTCACATCAAACGTGAGGTGGCTGAATGGATTTATCCAATCATAAAGCAGCTACTGTTAGTATTATATGTTTGAAATTTGAGTTATGTGCGAACTCAGACTATTGCGGCTTTGTAAGATGAGCACTGATTGGTCAATTAGATAGGTAGACTGACGCGACCAGTTCCTGCTTCTTGCTAGACTCCATATTCGGAGCATACCAGGTATTCTAGGCTAGGTTTACCAAGACTGTTGAATTGGAATTTTGATTTGACAATAAATTGCTATAAATTGCATAATAATGAAACGAAACTCATTTATATGAGAAAGTTTCTGAAATAAAAAAATTTTCATTTTATTTTATTAGATTAACACTAATCTTAGGTGGAGATAAAAAATAGTGATATTTCACAGAATTTTGGCATAATTGCACTGTACAGTTAAATCTAATAGAAATATTTGTCTCCACATGTCTCTTCAAGTTTGCAATTTTGGAAAATTTGGACTGAATGAAATTTCGCAATTGAAAAAAATATTAAAAAGTAAATGAAATTGATTGTTTTTAATTTCTGTTATCCATTGTTGCATGATTTATGAACATGTTATGTTTAACATTTTTCAATTAACCTTGATAAATAGAAATCTGTTTCTGTTGTCAATGTTCACAAATTCTTTCTTCTTTGCTTTAATCTTTCTTGTGCTTTTGTCGTCGTGGAGTGCAAGGGTTAAAATTATTAGAGAAAGTCCTCTTGCACAAAATCTTAGAAAAGTTGTCTTCAGTAAATTGTACTTAATAATTTTTCACTTGATTCTCTAAATGTTTGCTTTTATTGTCTCTAATCCTTATTAATTCAATGTGTTTTTAATTTTGTTTGTCACCAATTTTTAAGATGGAATCTATACACAACTCTAATTGAACTTGTATCTTCTTAACTTGCACTTGGGTGTTATTTGTGTTCCTTACAAACGATTTCAAACTTTAACTTTTTCTTCATGGAGGATGTTATCTTTTCATTGCATTAAAATACTTCTTGTAAATTGAATGCATGAATCATTTTACAATATTTTAATTGAGATTATTTGTATCTTCAGATCGTTCCAGTCGACAGATTAGTGAAAGGAAAATTCCAAGATAACTTTGAATTTGTGCAGTGGTTCAAAAAGTTTTTCGATGCGAATTATGACGGAAAGGATTATGATTCTATCGCTGCCAGAGGTGGGGAGGCTTTGGGAGGATCAACAAAAACAAGTGCATTGAACAAACCTAGAGTCACGAAGCAGTCGCCCACGACAACTGTTAGACCATCAAAACCAAGTAGGTGTCCGATGTTGGTGTCTGAACAGGACTAACAGACACAATTTCTCGATTAATTCGACGCTCAAAAGACTGTTAGAAGATGTCAATGGTTGAACTATTTCCACTTTTAATCGCTCTCTCTGAATATGTTCAAAATTTAAGATTACAATCAAGAACGTATTATTTGAAGTCGAATTGAGCGTTTGTTATTTTACTTTGATTACCGCAATGGAGATAATTCACTTTGCAATTATTACTTGTTTGGCATGAAGGATTTTAAGCAATGGTTTTATCATAGTAGCATCAACTTTAAACTTTTTGCACTAGGTTGAAATTTTCTACCTGATATGAATTTGTGGCCCCTGCAAATATTGATTGGCTGAATTAAAGGGGGTCTCCAACTTCTAATTTTTAACTTCCAGGGTTTTATTAGCGAGGCCCTCTCCGACCCTCTAGGGGCCTCGCTAATAAAACACTGGAAGTTAAAAAAATAAAGGGGGTCTCCAACTTCTAATTTTTAACGTCCAGTGTTTTATTAGCGAGGCCCTTCCGACATTCTCGGGGCTCGCTAATAAAACACTGGAAGTTAAAAATTAGAAGTTGGAGACCCCCTTTAATGGTGACATCAAATAGATATTAGTTTTGTTCTAATTATCTCTGAGCCATTTTCTAATTAGGTTTATATGGGCCAGTTGCAACATTGACCTGCAAGCCAATTTAGTCTGTGGAATTTGATATTCTTAGTATGTAGACACTCTCAAATGTTGAAGGAGGTTTCTGTATCTCATACACTACACTCATAAGTGTCCATCAGCCATGTTTTGAAAGACTATATTGTTATTATAGTTGTGACGATACAGTCATGTCCCAAAATGATACGTTTCATGTTAACAATCAATACGATTTGATATGGTACATGTCACAATACACTGTTTTCAGGAAATTTAATAGCAAAAAAAGTTTTGGTTGTATTAGCAATTTTAAAGGGGCAGTAGCACGTTTTTAAGGGGAATATAGGGTGATGTCAGGAAAATGTAAATTAATGGTTCCAATTGAAAGACATTGTATTTAAACTAAATGGAGTAGGAATAATTCAAATATATAACGTAAAGTTTAGCCATGCGATTGCTTTTTCTAACAAAAGGTGAATTAAAGGTGTTCACACAAAATGGCCGCCAATGGATTTTATGTAAATCTTCATACTTTGTCCTCTGACCATGGATGATTGGCTTTTATAATGAGATTTTTGACACTGTCAATATAATACATTTAGCATTAACTTACAATTATGAGTGAACATTTTAAAAAATAAGATTATCAAAAAACGTGCTACTGCCCCTTTAAAGTCAATGATATGTTTCGCGATAGAGGCTGTTGGCATTGTGTCATGCATCTTCCGAACGCATCGGGTGAGATATGCATTTACAAGAAATTCATATTCACCCTTGCGACAACTCGACGGGAAAGTTGTGACTCTATCAGCGCCCCCTGTAGGACAAACAGAGTAACGTCCCTTGCGTCAGTCCATCTCGAACTCGAAGCGAAATTTAATTTCTAATTAATCCCTTAGTTACGTTGTGACAACAGTCATAAAAACGATGCGTGAATATAGGTAACCAAAATACTGCATAGAATAAGGCTGTATCTCTCAGTTTCTATTTAGAAATCGCATCGTTTTATTACAGTTTTGTGTGCTCAATTGAAATATATCCTCGCTTTTGATTGGCCTACACCATAGCTCAATAATCAGGCTACTTCCTGTCACAGCTTTCCCTTCGAGTTGTCGCAAGGGTGAATATGAATTTATTGTAAATGCATATCTCGCCCGATGCGTGCGGAAGATGTGTGTCATGATACTTATATCATCAGATTAAGTATTACGATTCTCAATGTATGGATATATTGTCACAACTCTAATTGTTATAATAATTTGAACGATTTGTTGCCATTCTAACTCTAGCTTTATGCTCAGTTTGAATTGAATTCTGGGGACAATTATATCTTTTGATATAATGCCTTCAAATGAACAATTCCTTTCTTGTGATGACCGCTTTAAAGATACTCATGTTCTGTGTTATACCAGTGACTGAGACAACAAGAAGAGTTGCCCAGCCACCCAAAGCTGCAGCCAACCACACAAGCAACAGCAAAGATAACAAAATAGCTGATCTGGAAGCAAATGTAAGTTTTGCTTAATAATCAATTAGTCGTAGCGGATATTTATTTAAAAAAAATAAAGACTACCAACTGTCACTCTTTGCACAGGAAATACCAGGGTTTTTTGAGAAGAAGATATTTTTTTCTCAATTATAACAACAATAGTTTTCTATGCATGAAGACCAGTTAGTACTTACAGATAAGCTATATAATAGTTTTTCGTAGGATGAAGCCTTGTTGATATTTTGATTGTCAAACAGATTTTTACAAATAGATATCAGAGATAATCTTCTTAATTATTCTATTTCCTGCAAGAAGTAAAAACACATACTCTGAAAGGGAAAAGCATGTAAGATTTTCAGCTCATGAGAACATTTTTATCATCATTAGCAAAGGGAGGTAATTTCAAATAAACCAAGTTACATAGTTGTCTCCCTTAGATCTTTACCAAAAGATTTGTGAAGCATTGAATAATATCCTGATGTTTTCAGATACAAGAACTTCGTCTCACAGTGGAAGGTCTGGAGAAGGAGAGGGATTTCTATTTCTCTAAGCTTCGGGACATCGAGTTAATCTGTCAGGATCAGAGTGAAGAGGACCCAGGCATGAAGCAAATTATTGATATTTTATATGCAACAGAGGTGAGAGTTTTATTACTGTATTTTTATACAAAAAAAAATGTCCAATCCTAACAGAATAATATTTCCATTAGATATTTATTCATACCAAAAATTAACTGATCCAAATATTTGTGAAAACGTGAATATTTGTTAGGAGTTGAAATGTATCGATATACATATTCAGAGTCAAAGCTTAAATGCCCCGTTTCATTACATCTCTAACTTGTTAGTAACTACAGGAATTTTCAGCGGATCGCCTGAATTCAGCTGTTTTGGGTTGGTCGTGGGTGTAGAGTAATTCAAAGATTCTAGTCCTGGAGCCTTAATGTCATTCATTCAAGCTGTTTGTCAATGTAATTACCATCCCATATTCCAAAATAGATTATCCATAGAACTTGTTCATCATATATGTTGCTGTTGTGTTGCAGGATGGTTTCGCTCCGCCCGAGGAAGGTCAGGACGACGGGGTCGTGGACCCAGAGGACGAGGAATACTGAAGCAATACGTTTGAAAGGAGACCTCACAAACACGCCTGAGTGACTGGGACATACATGCTCATCACTTCTCTATCTGCCAGTGACTACACAGACAGACAGACAGACAAACCTTATACAAACATACACACTTGCATACAAACACATACACACATGCTTTTGCCAAATCCTACAGTTGGAAGTACAAGTATTGCTTTTGGACTTGAGATATTTATATTCACGTATCCTGATTGGCCTCTGGGCAGTCTTCACTCTGTGCTACCACTGACTCATTACTACTCTTTGTGTGTTTTGAACACTAATCTACATGATTTTGCGCCAAATGTGTTTGTTACCAGACTTCTGCTGAAAGTGGACTCTGATTGGAAAGTGAACTGTGATCTCGAAGCCCATGCTGTTAGATGAAACGGAAACAACCATCCAGTTGTATCCACTGCATTTATGTCAATTCTTTCGTTGCGCAATTTTGTAAAGTTTTCGGCCTGAGTAGGGCATTGTGTTGGCATTTAAACTGCTTGCTGTTCTAAGGGATCTACATGGCGCCGTGACCTAGTGGAGAAGTTCTTCTCATGTTGCTATTTGCACTTGTTAACAACATGTCTTCTGTCCATGTGACACTCCGCCGCTATCAAGTCTCCCTTTCTTTCAACCCTTTCAAATTTCTAGTTGAACTCTGTAGGTAGGAAGATCTGGCTATCAGTTTGGTTGCATTATGATTTTTCAGGAAAGCTTGAATCATTTGTTTTGACCTGAATGTTTTACAATTATAGTGCTACAATTCATCCAGTGTGAAGTCCGTTAGGACCCTTTTGTCATTTAATCAAATAGTTAGTATACAAAACGTTCAACATAGATCAGGCAATACAATAATAACGCAAGATACATCAATTCAATCAGATAGTTGCATGGTCCGAACATGTCCAGCCTAAAAGTAGAAGCCTACCAAGAACAAAAAGTACAGAACAGTTGCCCTTAATGTTTGAAATATTGTTCAGTCCCAAGAACCTTACAGCATTTATACAATTTATCGAACAATTTTCTGTCCCTTTCACGGACAATTTGTACCTTACAGAATGCAGTCAATCAAGATTTTCTACTTCTTCAACTAGTGCCTAATCTTTCCGTTGCTGATTTGATGCATGAATATTTTGAAACTGGAATCAGATTCTTGTATGTCTAAACTATTTGCAGATACCATGTATTTAAGTCAGGGTGTTGTGGTAAAAAATGCTGAGAAGAGACTGGAAGTACTTAATCCATGTAGATCTGTTTGGCCGTGCTACGGAATGTTGCTTGATCACAAGGCAGGCGGTCGTATTTAAGTTCAACAAAGTTTTACATGATGGACTTTTGATTGGTCCCTTCTGCAAAACAATTATCGAATTACTATCAATTGTAATCCTTACAATAAATACTACAATTGTAACCGTTTTGTGGAAAGGTGTCCCGGTCACTACTTTATTTGTTGAACTTTGTGTTATTTATGAAGTACTGGAACTAACGGCTTGGTGTTGCAAAATGGTAACCATGGAAACATCTTGCCAATCTGCAAATGGAGCACATATTGGTGTCTTATGTAAATTTATAAATATTATCGCTATATTGCCTATACCCACGTGTAATGCATATGTTCGGTGGTGAGAACCAGTGATTATATTCAGTGTGTAAGATAAAAGGGTGACCATTATTTGCCCACTTTTGATAACTGTCCAAAATGTCTACATGAGTTCTAATTGATGATTTGAAGACTAACTTTGATTGTCTCTGTTGTTGATAGTCTGTTTTAGTTACAGCAGTCGCCTTGAAGATTTTTAACCTGTCACTGTTGAGAAATGAGCTGTAAATTTTAATTGTAAATCTGTGTTGAGAGTTCTCTATTGGAGTTCTAACTTCTACAAATCTTCTTGCACAGACTCTTCTGTAACTATTTTCCGTTTCTTTTCTATCTCTTGGTTCTCATATTACTGGTTAGTCAACTTTGTATATTATTTCTTCCTATTCAGTGTTACATATTCTGAAAATCCAGTGCTTTGTAGCAAATATTTGAAACTACCATTCATTAAATTTTGAACAATTTGAACTTTGTTGTTTTTCTTTGAAAGTTTAACATGTATTAAGGCCATGTTAATCGCCATTCCACCTCAAATTCTCAAAGAATATATCATGTATTATTATGCCAGCCTTGAAGTGGGAGCGGGATATAATTTTGGGCTCCATCTGTATATCTCTCAATCCAATAAAGGGTTTTCCCTCTCCAGGGGTCAAAAATTAGTCCTATTGGGGTACCAGCCATTTAGACTAGTGCATTCCTGAGAGCACTAGCCCAAAGACATTCGGACTAGCCAAAAACACCAATAAAATCGTACTTTGTTAAAATTCAACTAGTCCTTTGGACTACCAGTCATTGCATTTTACTTGCCAGCATCTTTTGTACAAGACATTGGCTACCGAGCTAGTGCTAATTTCGAACCCTGCTCTCAATAGTTTGGAATATTATTGACAGGACTATGTAGGACATGATTTCGCTGAAATTACCAAATCAGTTGAAGGGAAAATCTCATGTGAATAGTCACATTTTAACAGGATTTGATCTTGGAGCTATCTAGATTGTTTGCAGGCTCCTACTCAACATCAAGGTCACCAATTTGTCATGTCTTCCTTGGAAGCATCCTGTCAACCGGGCGACTTCATTTCTGTCGCTTCAATTCGAAATAGTCCCCTGTACCCGAACGTCCTTAAATCGCCGATTCAGTAAAATGGAAATTCCCTTTTCCAATAATGGAATGGCAATCAAAAAACACGTCTCAAATAGATACAAGACACTACAAGCTGGAGGTAATCCAAGGTGCAATAAGTTTTTCTGACTCTGTTATACGATTCTGTGTTTGTGTCGAGAATGATAGTCGATTCAAATCGAGTGTTTTCTGTAAATTCCAATGACTTACATTGAGATTCAGAAAGAAGTACATTTCATATTCTTTGTTAGGTCCCTTCATCAAAGTAAGTAATTCGTAATACTCTCAAAGGAAATTATTTCAGTAGGTTACATTACTCTTGTATTTTCAAGGACAAACATTCGTGCATGTTGAATCAATTGCATAACACAAAAGTAAAATATTCAAAATCAAAGTTATCACTAAAACATTTTGAAACAAATGACATAATGAATTGTAACAAGATGTCTACATATTTATGGTATGAAAATTTCATTAACAACGAGCAAAAAAGGTTGATTAATGAGTAATGAGTTAGTTTGTTCGTTAGGAGGCGGTACCGACTATAGGACAGCGTTGATTGGATCTATAGATAAGCCATAGACTTTACTGTGATTGGTAGCCATGCTGTCGGCGATTTAAGGCCGTTCGGGTACAGGGGACTATTTCGAAGTGAAACGAGAGAAATGAAGTCGCCTGGTTGACAGGATGCCTTGGAAGATGCTTAGTGTAAGAAACTCAAGCAGATACTTCATCAATTATGTTTGTCCATATGGATCTTACCTACACAAAATATTGCAACACCTCCTTAGACTTATTGGCTCAGACTCTACTAAAGTTGCCAAAACAAGAAAATCGGTAATTGGTGTAACCTCGATGGCCATTGATAGATGCTGCAGTGTCCAATCCAGAACTGAAAAGCATGGGGGGATTTCCCCCCCGTCATGTAGAAAAGAGGGGGGATTTTGAAGAATTTAGTAGATTTTAGGGGGGATTTAGTAGTAGCCTATGTAAGAAATTTAATTAGTGTGGGTGAAAGTCACCTTGGTATTTTTTTAGTGGGGGGATTTTACAATTTTAAGGGTGAATCCCCCCATCCCCCCTCCTGGATTGGACACTGAATTGCTGCACAACATGCCCTCATTTACTGAACAAAACGTTGAGCTTTCTGTGAAGCTGTTGACTATATTCTGTATCAGAATGTATTTGTCAGAAGCACTCTGAAGCCCTCATGTGATCATAAAGATTGCAGACCATATGAAGATATCAAGAAAACGTTGTTGTTGCAGTTCGTTATTCCAGGTGTAAGCTTTATTGTGATGATGTAAACAATTCAAAGGTCAAAATTAAAAAAACCAAGCCCTGTGTTTGCAACTTTGTGCAAGATACGAAAATAAAGCCAACTTCATTTAGCCACGCAGTGACCTTGAAATCAATGCACATGTCACCAAATTTAATGAGCCCAGATTAATTCAGTCTATTTCCTTTCTTATTTCTAAACCTGTCACGGAAACTACACAACGCACGTGCATCCCGTGCAAATTGCTTTGCAGGTTTGTTTAATCTCGCTTTGACATGCGCTATATACCTTGCCTCCATTTAAATATATTAGTTGTCTTCTGTTTAAAATCAAGAAACACCACACTTCATAACTTTAATTTAAATAAAAACGTTCTATGAAAAAGGAGGCCTTATCGATAACTCTTCCTAATTTACTGCCTTAACCTTTTCCTTCACTCCGTAAACCGGAAGCGTGTGGGGGTTATGGACCCGAAGAACGCTTTGAGAGGCAGTGTTGAGCGATTAAATGTTCAATTTAATATGTTTTACGTGAGTTAATGAAATGTCCGATGTTAACATAATACATATATGTCCTTATTGAATTTTTGGAAAAATAAGTTATGACACACCAAAATTATTTTGATTCCAGGCGAGATCGAAAGTCGTTGCCACCCTTTGCTCACTTCGTTCGAACATAGGGAAAACTGGTTACTTTCATGTGCGCAAACGCTAAACTTGCCCGAGTTTGGTTTATACTTCACCTCGACATAACCCAAGCGGCGCAAAACAATAACTCACTCGCTCGCTCTCTCGACATGATATCTGTAAAAATATAAGCGATATAGGTAAGTAGTGACTGATCAATGGACGTTCATAATAAATCAAGTATCCGAATATATTCTGTCCATTTTATTGAACAATATCATTTAATTTTTGTACACCTTGATTCTAAGTCTCCCATTCTGTGCAAAGTATTACACAATATCATAAAGTAAATGTAAAGCAGCATCCTGCTACATCAGCCTATATGTCTCCGCTAATGCTACAACCTATCCCCTGATATCCTCCTATGGTCTTCTGTCGTATCGCTATATATAGCAAGCCAATCAAATGATGCCCTTTCGGCGATAGCGGCAAACTAGTTTCTTGGCTTCGTTCCGCGTGCTCACCTCGTGATTCAAATTAACCAATAGGAGTGCTATTAGATAATAAATCTGATTCTCACTGCAGTCTCCCGCTAAGCTCCAAATCACGCGCTCTTAGATTTCCACGTGCGACATCACTAGACAACAGTGTATGGAGTTCGAAATAGTTTGACTGAAAACAGACAGGCTATAAATAGCGTTGAGCAACCACCCGTCAGCGATACGACAGAAGACTATAGGAGGATATCAGGGGATAGGTTGTAGCATTAGCGGAGACATATACGCTGATGTAGCAGGATGGTAAAGCAGAAACTGTCTTGTGACCCAAATAAACCCAACGATATACGCTGATGTAGCAGGATGGTAAAGCAGAAACTGTCTTGTGACCCAAATAAACCCAACGTTATTGCGTAACATCACAATCGAAGAAGTAAACGGAACATTTTGTCTCTATTTTCATTCAAACCGATTCAAAGTCTCTCATTCTGTGCATTGTACTACAAAATATCACACAGTAAGTATGATCTTCAGTAGCTGAAGTTCATTTAATCAATCTTATGGCCAACGAGATACAACAATATTGCGTATAATCACCTCCCTTCCAGACCATTCATAAAATGATCATAACATAAATGGAACAATTTGACTCCATTTTCATACAATGCCTCAAAGTCAGTTTGATAAACCCATATGTAAGAATAGTCGAATCTCCCAACAATATGAACAGTCTTTATCATAATATGATAAAGTGTGTTTTTCAGAAACTCAATCAGTCTTGTGTCCAAAGAGAAACAACAATATTGTGTAACATCACATCACCATCCAGACCATTCATAAACTACTTATTACGTAAATGGAACCTTTTGACTCAATTTTCATACAATGGTTTGTTTGATAAACCCATATCTAAGAAAAGTCCATTGTCCCCGAAATATGAACAGTCTTAATAAGTTTATCATAATATCATAAAGTGTACTTTTCAGAAACCGAATTAGTGTTGTGTCCAAAGAGAAACAAAAATTTTGCATTGCATCACATCGCCTTCTCAGACCATTCATAAAGTAGAAATAAATCTCCCGGACCTGATAGAATTACAAATGAACACATCATATATGCAGGTGATTCCATCATTTCTCACTTGTGTAGATTATTCAATCTTATCACCTCATCTAACTATGTACCGAAGGAGTATAGACTGGGCATGGTCATACCAATTTATAAAGGTAAAAAAGATAAAGCTGACCCAAGAAATTACAGAGGTATTACTTTAACATCTTGTCTTGGTAAACTCTTTGAAAAACTCCTTCTTAACAGACTCGAATACAAATTATCAAAATCCAAACCAGATTTTCCAGATATGTTACAATTCGGCTTCCGGCGTGAACATGGAGCAATAATGTCTGTTTTCACTCTTATGGAAAGTATTCAATATTATCTCAACAGAGATTCAACTGTTTTTGCCTCATTTCTTGACAATGAAAAAGCTTTCGACCGAATTTGGCATGATGGATTATTCTATAAGTTATATGAAATTGGTATAAGTGGTAATACTTGGGACCTTCTACATCATTGTTATACTAAAAGTGAATGTTTTGTTCTATACCAGGGTGAGAGATCGGACAAATATTGTGTAAAACAAGGTGTAGGTCAAGGAAGAGTAATTTCATCTTGGTTCTTCCTCATATTTATAAATGACCTTATCACTTCTCTTAGAGCAGCCAATTGTGGCATTTGTGTATATGGTATGGATGTACCTGCCGTCTTGCTTGCTGACGATACTACGCTTGTTAGCGCATCACCTAAAGGATTACAATTATCATTAGATATTGTCTCATCTTATGCCCGTAAATGGCGATTGACGTATAACCCCACTAAAAGTGCAATACTTATTTTTAGTAAAAGAAAATCCAATAATATCAAATCTCAATATCGCCTTGGTGAAACACCAATCCCTCAATCTGAATCAACTACATATGGCGGTGTTCTACTTACTGAAAATCTATCAACAAAAGCAAGAATAGATAAGTATTGTCAGAAAGCAAGACAAAATGTCAACTCCCTCAGATCTGTAGGACTAAACGCTTCTCAGCTTCATCCATTTACAAGTGTCAACATTTGGCTGAGAATGGTACTAACAACAAGTCTCTATGGTTGTGAGATTTTACCCTATATTAGAGGTCAACAAGCAAATGCACTTGAACTTACGCAACGCTATTTTGCTCGTATTGTACAGGGGCTTGATAACAGATCATCAACATGCTCTACTATTGCAAATTTGGGATTGTGGTCGCTTGTTGGCTATATTGATAAATGTAAACTCACATTCTTTGGACGCTTATGCAAACTTTCCTGTAACAACTTTGCAAAAAACATATTCTGTGCAGCAATAACAGCATCTTCAAAATCGCCCTCAATCTGTGATGATCTCCTATCAATACTCTCAAAATATGACTTATGTATATATATAAACAAATATGTTACAGAAGGTATGTTCCCTTCGAAACAAGAATGGCGCAAAATTGTAAATACATCTGTACATAACTATGAAGAACACTCATGGCAAATGCAAACATCTTTTAATGCAAATATGAAGCTTTATGGACGTGTTCACAATAAGTTAACTCGCCATATTCTTTGGCAGTTAGCGTACTTATATCCCAACTACAAAACTGCCCTACAACTATGTATTAAAATCTCCTCACGTGAAAAAATATCTAAGGAATGCAGCTTATGTAATAAACACACTTACGACTATGATTTTCATATAATGCTACATTGTGAGCACCTAAATCCTGACAGAAATGCATTTTTTGTATTTATGATTGATCTTCTCGAAGTAGATGTTTATGTTGCTTTCGAAATGCTGGATGAGCTTGACATGCTAGCCTTCCTGTTTGGAGGTGAAACTGATTTCAATAAATATATTGATCATACCACATGGGAAACCATTATTTTACAATTTTCATTATATGTATCAAGTTTGAAACGCCACCTACTACAATATCACAATGAATAATGAATTTTATGCGTGCAAAGCAAATATTACTTGAACATTGTCCATTATTTCCAGATATAATATAAACTCAATGTATATACATGTATATATATTTATCATTGTGTCTTGATTTATGTATTTGTATCAAATATAAATGTATGTTTTTGATCTTCGGTTAAAAACTGGAGGAAATAAAGAATCTCTCTCTCTCTCTATGTAAGACTCGTCGAATTTCCCCACATTATGAACAGTCTTTATCATAATATGATAAAGTGTATTTTTCAGAAACTCAATTAGTCTTGTACGAATGAAAAATAACAATAATGCGTAGAATCACATCACCATCCAGACCATTCACAGAATACTTATTACGTAAATGGAACCTTTTGACTTTCCAAAGAGAAACAACAATTTTGCGTAATATCGTATCACCTCCAGACCATTCACAGAACACTTATTACGTAAATGGAACCTTTTGACTCAATTTTCAAACAATGGTCTGTTTGATAAACCCATATCTAAGAATAGTGGAATCTCTCTACAATATGAGCAGTCGATTAAGTAGCATTCTTGTATCCGCGGGTATGATGTGTACATTAAATCTTCGATGCAAGAGCAAACATCAGAACATGAGAATCGACTAACGTTAATTGGCTACGTTAAACACCTACACTGTCGCGAGACGGACGCAATGGTACGAAGGTGGCAGTAATGGGCTCCCATCGATTTTACCATTCATACAAGGCAGTAAATGGTATCGCGGTTCATCATTGGTTAAATGTTTCTAGTAATGAAGTAATTGACCAATGATAAAGATAATTTGATCTAGGATGACTTTGAGAGTACAGGCATGGAATAATACGAGTGCTAATATGATTTCATGATTTGGTTAACCGGGAGAAGTTGATGTTTTGTTAGTGTACTTCGTATGTTTTGTGATAAAAGTATTCAATGGGGAATTTAAACTTCAAAAGGTGATACGTCATTTATGAATTAGGTAAGTGAGTTTTGTTATTATTTGAGAATGGGGACAATTTCATTAATCTTGAAACTCATTTACAATAACTGGCGATGTTCCTTGTAGTTTAATCACAAGGTCGCCTTTATTAATGAAAATGAATTCATTTGTCATCATAATAACTTCTAATTGCAAATAAAGGAAGTCATATTCTCTATCTTCCATTTAAAGGCGACATCGCTGGCGAATGATCATCATCTGTATACATGAGTTCAAAAGTGTGTAGATGGTGTAAATATCAGTATATTTATAAACTCACGCCTTCATCCTAAGATAACTATTCGTTATCTCTTATATTCTAAATTTCCATGTCTTATTGATAAGATTTGCACCCTTTTAATCGCATTTGTATTGCTCAGCAGTGTCATATTTCATCTAATTGTGTTACACCATGGAATCATACCTTCTGCAAAAGTACGCATTCTCGTACTTAAACCCGGCGAGTCTTCAGCGGGATTCGAACCCAAACCCTTAGCGGATACCTATATTGGCAGCACGGAAATCCCCAAATCTTAACCACTCAACAACTACGACTCCAGAATCACTGGCGATATTTGCTATGTCGATCATGTTTATTTTTACCTATTTACTATGCTCTACCTTATTTAATACTACAATTTACAATACTACCATTTATCATGCTTCATAAAACTAATATAATTGTTGACTTCAGTTCAACATATTAAGGTTCTCAAGTTAACATCTGGCAATAGTAATCAGGACTGCAATCTTACGTTCTTAAAGTAATCGTATTTCGATGACTTCTCTGGAACTTTTGGTGTTGTGAATAAGGTTATTAAAGTTTTTGAGTAATGAATTTAATTACTCTTCGCCTTAATCGTTAAAACTATTCAAAATGAACGAACAGTTCTTGGAATGTTCGTTTCGCCAATATGAGATTTAGGAGACACAGAGAGAACAAAACTGCAATTTGATTCCAAAAACAGACATTATTGTTTAAAAACCAATACATGAATGGTAAAACACCTTAGATTATTTTCATCACGACAACTTTCACTATCTAATTGAAAATCATTCAATCCAATATCCAAAATAAACCCCGATCGATGGGACATTTAACATTGCGTTGTTACCAACCATTCCTAAGCAATAAGCAATTACAGGTATCCCAGAAGCCAAATATTTACTTCAAAACCTTCAGCATAAAACTGAATGCCAATTTGCTGGTGGTTCATCGAAGCATGACACCTTTTGGTTACGAGATGAAAACGAGGCTGTACCACCTGTTTTCGCTGTAAGATCAATACTAAACTCTAACACGTTACAGAGGCTGATCAATTATATACAGTCTGCATCCACGGAGTAGCGGACACCTATATACGTACATAAGTCTTCGCTGAGATAGGTATATGCCGGTTCAGTTGTCTTCTGGTAAGAACTTTTGATTTTGATTTGATAAGCAGTTGCGTTATTGCTAAATTTGTATGCACTGAAGGCTGCATTGTATTCTGTTAAGGAATTTCAGATTTTGAATTATTTACTTATGTATGTAGTTTTGTAAAAATGCATGCATTGATGCGTAGGTATTGGAGAATTTGCTTTGATTAAGTAGTTAGACTTCCTGTATTGTTGGTTTCACTTACCAGAGATTTTCTTATTTTGATTTCTATTAGAATTGTATGAAAACTGCCTTTTTGCAAAGATGTATGCCAATATGCGTAGAACGTTGGAGAATGATATCTGATTAAGAAGTTTGATTGTCTGTATTATTTTTTAAACTCACCATTGGCATTTCTGATCTTGATTTTGATGAGTATTGTATGAAACGAATTTGGCAATATTTTTCTCTGCTATAAAGTGCAGGAATTGGAGAAGGTACTTCGGTTAAGGTGTAAGGTTGTGTATTGTGTAGCTTAGAGATAACTATGAATTTGATGTACATAGTATATGTATGGAAAGGGTGTGTAAGAATGATAGAATAGGTTTTATAACATTTTGAACAATTTGTGTTGTCTTATTACCTGGAAGAGGTTTTCTAAGAAATCAAATTTATAATAAAGGTTTAATTTGATAAATGCAGGCCTAGGATTTCAGAATCAGAGTTATTCTCTCTCTATTTTCTTTTACATGTTAATAAGCTGAATATGTTATCAGTCTTTTTTACAGATGAATGCTTAGGAACCTTTTCTGAATAGTGAATAATACATGCTTATGTAGGTGTAGATAAGAACATATATTGAATTGTATAATGACTAAATCACAACTAAGAGAATGTTATATAATCTAATGATTTTAAAGAAACAAGTCGTGTCTCTTCCATGGTACCTTAAAGGGGCAGTAGCACGTTATAGGGGGATAATAAGGTGATACCAGGAAAATAAAAATAAATGGATCCCATTGAAAGACAGTGTATTTAAACTGAATGAAGCATTGATAAATCAAATATATGATGTAATGTTCAGCCATTCGATTCCTTTTCTTACACAAAACGAATTAAAGGTGTTCACACAAAATGGCAGCCAATGAACTTTATGTGAATCTTTATACCTTGTTCTCTAACTATGGATGATTTGTTGATGTAATGAGTTTTTATACTTTTTAATACTACATTTATCGTTAACATACAATTATCAGTAAAAAAGTGAAAATATAAAATTTTCAAAAAACGTGCTACTGTCCCTTTAAATAAAGATATAAATATAATTGTTATAGGGGTAATTACTTATCACTTGAAAGGAGACAGCACCGCAGAGGCTTCAGATTCAGCTTATTCAGTATTTCCGGCCATTAGGCCTATACTAAAAGTACAGAGGCAGATAATATTGGATATCACGTGGTAACAACATTTCCATAATAGAGAAAAAGAGTTTTAGATATATTGATATAGCTTTGATAACATCAATATTTTTGGAATTTAAAAGAGAGTGCAGTATTTGTTTATCTCTTACAGGAAAAGATACAAATGCTAAGTATTTATCACGAAGATGAGAATATTTTGAGCTTTTAAACAATACATGAAATTCGTCTTCATTGTTATCATAACTACAATTTCACATATATATTCACAGAAATCACTAAGGATGTCCTTAATTCTGCTTAAAGCATAACTTTAAAATCATGGAAACCCAATTTATACAATATCCGTATTAACGCCTTATCTTACAAGTTAAAAAAAAGTCTAAAATATAGCTTTCTCTATTCAAGAATATTAGATAAAATGACTAAGTGCATTAACAGAACCGTGTCAAAATCAAAATCTCATAATCACAGACAAAAAGATGCATGTTCAACCCATTAGTATGCAACTCTGATAAGAAACCTATTAGGCATTCAACGTAGTATCCAACCTCAAACTCATCTGAGCCGTAACTAGTTTTAGTTGATTGGTTATCGATTTACGTATAGTATTGCACCGCAGAAGTTAGATGTTAATCAAATTTAAGTCATTGCGTGACAAATTGCCATGAGACAATAAACTTTTTATGGCACTTAAGGAATACATCAAATCATAATTAGTGGTAACTGAACTGGGAACGATGCTATGTTAATGATGTGATAATTAGTACATCCTGTTTACTTGTACCGAGTACCTTTTTTATCGGACTAATTATCTAGCACATATGTTTTAAATCGTTTTTATTGAAAAATCTAATTTTACCACTTATCCCATTTATAGTCAACTTGTTTTCTGTAGGCTTCAATATTGTTTAGAAAATAGTTTTGACAATTATCTTATTCATAGCTGACTGTTATCAATACTTGTAATTTCGTAGGCTTGAGTGGTGTTGTTGGGTTGACAATCTTCTGATTTAATTGACTGTCAGTTTTAGGTCCAGTATTGTTCAGAATACAGTTTTGAATTTCATTCATTTTGAATTTTTTTAAAAGTATTGTTTACTAGTAAATGATGACTTATTATGTTTTATTTCCGTATCGTTTCCAATTTTTTGGACATGATTACTATAGGACATTCCATTATTTTGTTGATAGAGATTATTTTCATTGTCTTTAAATGTCCTATTATCTTCATAACCAGATATATAATGCTACTAAATGATCATTGTATAATAACTATTTTCAACGATTTCTACATTGATCAGTAAATACAAAATTTGATTAAAAATTTATTGAATTTGATGTATATAATAAGTAGATATTACGACAATAGATTTATACCATATTCACATATAGCAACGCCCTGATCATATTTACCTGCAGATCGTTCAGTCCAATATGCAGGTAAATTCAATTGCTCTATTCAGCACCATTGACGATTTACCATTTGTATATCAACAATGATTTATAACAATGGTGGTTTATAGCGGTCTACCATGTGTTGCCTTGAGATCAGTACCGTGAATACCAAATAGTATACCTTTCCGATAAATAGACGATAATCAAAAATAAGCATTTTGGGATATACAACGCTAGATTTATTATAACAGAAGATATTAGAAATCGAAAGATGATGCATCCACCCCGAATAATGAAAAAAACAAAAGGCTATAGAACGCTGACATTTGTTTTTAGGTATACCTTACTAATCTGGACAATGCAATAGTAAATGAAATCTCAAACCATTGCATAGACCACAGGACCAATACTCTAACAAAATACCTGATTTGAGTCTAACAAATCTCAACACTTCAGGAAATATATATGGAAAAGCCCGTTGAGCTACAAAGCCAAATCTTTTTCTCATTTAAATGTCTGTGAATCTGTATCTTAAAGTGGCAAGATGTATTCACTTGTGGATCTATTGTCACATTCTGTGTCTGGAAAAGCCCGATGAGCTACAAAGCCAAATCTATTTCTTATTTAAATGACTGTATTTGTATCTAAAGTGGCAAGTTATATTCACAAATTGATGTATTGTCACGTTCAGTGTCTGGAAAAGCCCGATAAGCTACAAAGCCAAATCTATTTATTTTAAAGTATGTGCATCAGTATCTTAAAGTGACAAGATATATTCACTAGTGAATGTATTGTCACGTTCAGTGTCTGGAAAAGCCCGATGAGCTTCAAAGCCATTTCTTATTTTAATGTCTGTGTATCTGTATTTTCAACTGGTAAGATGTATTCACAACTTGTTGCAGTGCCACGTTCAGTGTGGCAGCTTGTGTATATCAATACATACCCCCCTTATCTACCAGTTTTTCGATACACTTAAATGTCACCTTACCTTAGACAGAACGTATCGTGACATATGCTTACATTCCATATTGACCGAGTGTCAGTCCCAAATGTTATCAAATCGATTATATCGTGCAAAAATGATGATACATAATGCATGATTTTATATGTCAATATTTTTTCATTATTTTTCTATACAGTTCATGATTACAATAAATTTTGATTTTGGAATAATTGATTTTAAGTACATCCTTTTTAAGAACAAGTGCAACGAAAAGAATGAGAATATATGAAAAATTAACTTTATCAATAACATGTTTTTTAATTCAAAGCTCTTATTCGCCGCCACATCTTATCATTATATCGACAGACACTTATATAAAGTTTCAAACAAAACAAGTGCAAAAGATTTAAAAAAAATGTTATTATATTTATAAGTAGGCCTATCTGTATAAAAATGTGTATGTGTGAAAACGAAAATGTGATAAATATTTAAAATATGAATATAATAAATCATCGTTAAGGTTAATTCACATCCCACTTTCATCAAAGACGTCTTTTCCTTCATTATTAAATGCATGGGTGCAAAATTTATCATTTATTTTAATTCATTTTTAACTTTCCTCACTTTACCATCACGATTTGTTTGATTCACAATATGATTCAGATTCAGTAAAAATGTCAACTTAAGGATGAAAGGGAAATATATAAGTAATGTATAGAACTGGTAGCAGATGGTAGGAAATATACAACACTATTGTCATTACATAGTCAAACCCCGTCTAGTCGATATGAGTGTTATTACCCCTACAGATGCATCCAATATATAACTTAGCGTACATTGTAGATATAACGATTATTCATAGGTATTCTAAGAATGCGACTATATTGGCTTGACATTTATAACAGTCTGTCTCTGTGTCTGTAAATGTTTGTAATAATATTTTGGGAAAATTTAGTTGTTCTCATATACAACTCCCTTTCAAATATGTTCAAAATGTTTTTTATTATGACAAAATATTTATTATGTTTTTGAGGGTAGAGTATGGTAGAGAGGTGACGTATTTTATTACACAACATTTGCATATGTTGTCTGTCAAAAGAGTTAGAAGTTTAACATTAAGGAGTCCTTTTACGGTTTGACATTTTGGCTATGATAAGTTTCTTTTGCAATGTAAGTCATCAACTTATATTAAGTTGAATACCGTTATACAAAGAAATATGGTTCAAGGATTCCTATTGAAAATTATCTTTTTTTCCCAAAGATATCAAGCATCAAGGTTACATAAACCATTTTGGGGGGTTATTTAAGATACTAAACAGTGATCGATCTTAATTTGAATGGAGTTCTGGTTTGGATGACCTTTGTTAACCTTCTAACGTTCAATTTATCTGTAGAAATCATACCAAAAGGATATGTAACTGAAAAGCTAAATGGTTTTTGGTTCTGAATAAAACATAAAACATGATAAACCCAATCAGTTATCCAGACAAGTTACCAAAACCAGTGGTTCAAAGTCCAAAACGTTTTCAACGATGGTCAAGCATAAGACGATGTCAACACTAAAACAATCCTGCAAACATTTGCGCTTAGGTTATCTACAGAGATTGTAAAATTGGGATTTTTATATCTTTCTACATCATAGTTAGCTCCGGTGAGATGGTTACAAAATAATTCATTTTCGGAGATAACTCCAACTTTCAAAGAAATGGTAATGACTTTACCAAATAGATAATGTAAAGTAAGTCCCTTCTATTTCTGCACCCTTTCATCCTTTTCGCCTTCGCTAAGAGCTTTCTATTCCCATTTCTTGTTTAGTTTGGTGATAGTAGCCACTGATACTCAACATGATCCACATTGATTGGCTGTTTGTACCATTCCTTATCTGTAATACAAAAAAGGGTTATTTGTATCGAATTATATGCTTTGAATTAATGAAATACAACAAGATGTGTTTGTGAAACACGAATGCCCCCGGATGCATCCTGCTCGCTGTGTCAAGGTCAAGGTCACAAGGTCAAATGTCATGGTGTCATCTGAAAGGTCTCATCACAAAGGATCCATATGTCAAGTATCAAAGATCTAGCTCTGACCAATCAAAAGTTATGACCAAGGTTAAAGTTTTTGTGGACAAACGGACAGACGGACAGGTGAAAAACAATATACCCCCGGAATCTCCGATTCGGGGGCATAAAAAGTAATTTCTTCGATATGATGGTTATCAGATGCATATAGATCGATTTATTTGTCACTGCAAATATGCCTTCTCTCTTCGACTTCTTAAATATTTTGTTTAAATTGAACTGTTGATTCTCGATGTTTGCATATCGTTTTTGATGTCTCTTGAACAATGTTTCATAATGTTTAGTCTAATGATTTCAGAACCATTGAATTACTCATACAAATATGCCCCTCATTATAAGAGTTTAGATAAACAGTTTTATTGAATTAATGAAGCATATTGCAGGTTATTTTCTACCGTTTCATTGTTTCTAATCGATAAATAGTTAATTTATTGATTGATTTCGGATAACGTCTTTGGAAACGGAATATCCAGAATTGTAAATAGTATCTGTACTTATGTCACACAGGCGCTAAATGTAGTGTCCCTGGCCAAGCACTTCATCCACATTGTACTCAGTCGATCCAGCTGTTATAGGGTACCTGAAAAGAGGACGTACTACCTAAATGATAGCACCTGTGAAAGTACACTTCTGGGTAATGATGAAGGTGGCACTCTGAGCATGTCTTAGGACATGGAAAGGTGCCACATACATATCTACATAATCAGGAATACTTACATTTGATATACGTTATGTTAATTGCTTTGTTCCTGAGGATTACTATTAAGGCGACACGCCATTTTCGGTTTGTCAATAAACATATTTTCCTGATACAGTTGGCATCGAAATGGATTTCCCCTTATCCTTGTCTATAGATGTTGTTGCAAGTGCTGTAAATTAATTCTCTGATTTTGATGATATGTGAAGAAATATATTTATTAGAAGTATCGTTATATGTATGATGTGTGCACATGTGCACATTTTATATTTCCTATTCAACTCACATGTGCACTAAGGACATCATATATTTCCATTCAACCATTGCCCAATGTCCACTTCTTGTATGTACTTACTCGATATCTACAGTAGAATCATATGTAACAAAAAGACCATTGTTTACCTTTGTTGTTTCCTTCATTACTGCACAAAACTTTGATTGAAGATTATGACCATTACGAAACTCAGCCATCTCTGATTGTCTCTACTTAAATCGCATGAAAAATTATCTAATTTTGACATTGAATGAGGAACGATTGTTTATGCTACGAGGTTGCAGGTTGTTAGATGGTATATTTCTCAACTTGATCACCATGACAAGCATGGCGTATTCAATATACATCTAACTTTTTAAAACCATATTTAGAGAATTTGCTTCCTATAAACACACCCTCTCTTACTAAATTTACATTTCAGGTTATTTTATTCACACACCTTTTTCTTAAGATTGTTTTAACATGTACAGAAAGCCTGAAATGCATAGAGAATACTAAATAACATGACAGATATGTGTAAAATAACATGTCAGATATATGTAAAATAACATGACAGATATATGTAAAATAACATGTCGGATATATGACTCATTGATCTAAATTACGTAAAAATTACAATATGCATATGAATGGAATGACATATGAACCTAATTGGATCACTCAATATGGTTTTAACTTGTTAATTATTGATAATAGAAGAAAAACATAAAACACTCGTAAATTCCAACTATATATATTCCAACAATTTCCAACGTACGTTAAATATCTTTCAACTTATACATTGCCTGTTAAAAGAAATTATTAGAACGTTTCATCAATCCATAAAACTCCAATCAATGGGACAATGAATAGAAATTTTGAGCTGTATTTTCATGTGCTTTTGGCCATGAGGCCTTTTCACAGAATAAACTTGTCAATTGTCACTTGGATAGAAATTATATAATTTTGGATCTAACGACATACTAAATGGTAAAGGTTTAGCCCAGAACAGTTAGCAACCGCTAAACGTTTCAATGATCGAAGCACCCATTAACTAAACATCCCTGTGGATCGATATAGGCAATGATAGTCAAGGAATGTTTCGATCCATCTGGTAATGATTTCTAGTAACTAAATATGACTTAAATGGCTCGTGGTAATCAAATGAAGCAAGGTTATTAACTTAAATATGTTTATTTACTTCATCAGCGTAGCAACGTCATGTATGATTATTTGATTAACCTGGAAATAATTATTTAATCAACGATTCAAGTTGATATTGATTTTTCAATATAAAGTTATGTTGGTTAATCATTATATAATTCTGAATAAGTATGATTTGATACGGAGGTATTAATTTTTGCATATATTCTTTATGAAAATCATTTGTGAATTCAACCGGCCATTTTCTTTTTTCTTAAACATATAATTACATGCAAATCCTAATGGTATCTTATATCTAAATGACTCTTTCTAAATTGTCAAACCAAATCAAGAGATGTTTCGATAAAAATATAAGAACATTATGTTTTTAATATATTTGCAATAAAGGTATGGTAGTATACGTTTAATATCAGCGAATAAAATGTTCACTCAGTTAACGTTTTACTTGGAGTATATTTTGACGATTATTTCTTTAAAAAGATTTTATACTATGACACAGTTATAATGAATAGTTGGCAGATATTTGTTGTATTTATTTTCTAGTAAGTTTAAATGTATATCCCAAACTGTAGTTTAGGGATAAGTTATAAAGCACAGTAAACAAACTCATTATTGACCAAAATTTTTTTTATTGATATTTAATGAAAATGTGTACAATTAACGATCTAAAACAACCAACATTGCATATGCGGATCAGAGTTTGTATATAACTTTTGCAATGTTTATATTCTTGAATGAATTTTCCGATATTCATAGCAAGGGTCTTGAATATTTCCCAAGTGTTCAATTTCAGAAGCCCTTGGTACTTTTGAGACATTTTTATGTGTTTTGGGACACATCAAGTGACAAGTGACAAGTGACAAGTGACAATTTTATTCTGTGAAAAGGCCAATATGTTTTGGGACACATCTATTCATTGGATACCTGATTACATTTATGTAATTATAAACTCATGTCCAAAAGAAACGATACCATACAAATCCCAAAATAACTCAATCCACTGCAGATTAATAAGACTAAAACATAGTAATATCATTTCTTCAGTAGTCAACTTACGTCTATGCAAAATTTGGAAACATTATCTTTTCATGTTTGCGATAAACATGCATTTGAAAAAAATCATCGATCTGGAATCTCCTTAACTAGGCGAGATAGCAGAGAGAAATTGGACACTTTCGCTTGTTTTAAAACGTTCTAGTGCAGTGACGCGTCAGCGAATTTATGTCAAATAAAGTGTATTATATCAACAACAAAATTTTCTGACATAAATTCAATACTTAATCAATGAAATGCCAAAAGTTCTGTTCATAAAACAATTTGAAATTTCGATTTATGCACTCCATGTACATTTGAAAAGACACAAAATCAAAAGTATCTTTTCCTGAAGAATGAAAATGTGCATACTTTTTTTACAAGATATATGCCTGTTAGACACACTTAAATTCGACTCTGTCAGGTTATAGAATTTTGTTTCGGACGACTTTGAAAACTTGATATCGTTTCTTTTGGACACTTTACGTACCACATTAAGAAGACCAATAATCCTCGTTTACAGCTATTTATTGAGAATCATGATATTCACAAAGAAGTTGCTATAGAGAAAATATTGCTGATCTTATGTAGCAAACGTTAAATTCTTGTAAATAACTTCATACATGTATTTTCATGACATGTTCATAATATTGCTACGAACTGCTGAACTGAAACATAAAAGAACATTAATTACATTAAGTATTGTTGTAAGATCCCTTTCTATTCTATTTTCAGTGTTTAATTTTCCGTCAGGGATATCATGTCAGTGGATGTAAGTCATTATGGGTATAATGGAAAATACAAATCAACTTTATTACTATATGCAATATTTTAAGTGCATTTAATTTCATAGTCAAAACAGTAGAACCATGTCAATGAAGCTAGGGGTTCAGTTCACAATTGTTCATATTGAGAAATAAAATATGTTAAAATCATATGTGTATATATGTGTTATAGAGACAACAACATGTCTAGTTAATGAAATGGTGCTTCGTGTTATAGTATTACAAGTGAAAAACATAAATAATTGTTGAATCTTGTCTTTTTCTGTCTTTTGAGAATTCTGTCTTCTTGTATCTGGGCTGTTCCATTATTTCAAAGGGTAGAGGCCATGTTACACATCCTTTGTCAGCCATGTTTTAAGCGTTCTGTCTTTTGGGAATTCTGTCTTTTGAGACGATACCAAGTTGGGCCATTTACAACGAATAATTCAAAATTAAGCATCCAAATCACAACATTCAGTGTATAGATGCGTATTATTTCAAAGTTCAAAAACGCTTACAAAAAGTATTCATTACAACGACAAATGACTACATGCAATGTTTAAAATGCGTAATAATTCAAAAACACAGTAACACCTGTAAACGAAAATAGGCATTAACATTACGTAATAACGGGAGTTAGACAAATACAGAGCATCAATACACAACATACAAACTTTTAAGTGCATATCAAAAGTCGATAACTTTAATTTCCTCTATTTCAGAGCCAACGAAGCAGGGAAAACCAACACTAACAAGTGTGTATTTCTATGTGAATAAGAGGAACTATTTTCTTCCGATGTGTTAGAGACTTTACCATCCACAATGGCTGTAAACGTCTTCATTACCAATACCAACGTTAGCAACATCAGTCGTACAGACATCCTGGAATGGGTCAACTGTAGTCTGAACATCAACTATAGCAAGGTGGAACAGTTGGGCACAGGTAGGAAGGCGCTGCTTCAAATGTTTAAATTATTTGTGGCATTGAAATGTCTATTACATAAACTGACAGGTATTAAACTATACATAAATTCATAAATGTAAACAATTTATATAAAACAACATTCCCTTACAACATTCCTTCCCCACCCCCGTGACTATCATTCGTTGACGCATCAATACTTTAGGACAACCTTAACAAGTAAAAAAGCCATTTTCACTCACCTACCTCGCCTAATTAATCATGAATTAGCTCATTATTGAATTTCTCTCTCTATTCGTTTAAATTACTTGTGTCTATGTGTATCATTGATTTTGCCTGTCAGATTATATCAAACCTTATGATGTTGCCTTTGAAATGTGTATGACATCATGATTTTATCATAGCAAAATCTAGTTTTGGTCAGGGTGAGCACACCTTATGTTGTTCTTTCATCACAGAGGTTATAAAATAACTTCTTCCCACGTAACCTTTATTACAAGTGGGTTTTATTTTGGTTCTTTCAAAATGGAGCCGTAAATCTTTTATACGTTTTTCTAGTTTTGACAATATGCAACGAATATCTTTCTTTATACATGTCCAACTAATTTCTGTATTGTATTCAAGTATGAGATAATCGCTACGGTGAGTGAAATACAGCTTGCTAACTGTTATGGAAACAGATTAATGTTTAGTTTGAGAAAACGTCGCCTATAAAACAACAAACTTGATTGTCAATTTGATGTCAATAAGGAATCGGGTTTCTCTAACCCAAAACCTGGTCCACATTTAACAGAAGTTACGCGGAGAGAGCTGACTAAAGTAGCCTCTGTGGAGATAGCAATTTAAAAAAAATTTCCGTCGCAAGTTAATTTATGACATACGTTTTCACACTTTCATAGAAACACTTTGTTGTTTATCTGTATTATCGTTCTTACGTTGTGGTCTTACCATCGCCATATTTTGTTTTGTAATGAGAAAAATGTACATCGTTATTGACGTTAATCTAAATATGAGAAAGTATCATTGTATGGTGACTTCGTACTTTAAACGAGTTATTTTCACATATAAATCATAAGTAGATCAGTGAAGATTCTTTACAGTTTGCCTTAATAACATGATAAGATAATATAATATATTATCTTGAGCCCATCTATAAACTATAATCAATTTCGGCTTCCTTTCGTGACTGTTAGCATTTTCACGTACAAGTATATATCTATGATAAGAGGACGATTGGTAGTCTCATTACCATAAATTATGTAAAGAGAATATATAAAAAATTCATTATCCACTTTATTGTATCTATTCAAGAAAAAATATCAATGCACGTAAGGGAAACTCTACCTCAAACAGCACTAATTATTGTAGCATAAAAAATGAATTTGATGTATCAAGTTAGCTACTTTTTTTCACTTTGGGACCTTTCTGTCCTACTCTCAAACGTTGTAAGTCTCTTTGGGACTATACAAAACACTTTATGTTCATTTCAAGAAGAAAAACGTGTACATAATTGAATGCTCTTCTGTTAAATGCCATCGAAGCGGGTCGGTCCATCAGTTAGTGGTCCAGAATATTGATTAAAGATATAGATTAGTATTCTTTTGAAGTTTTGACAGGTGTTTCTTAGTTTAAGAATGGTTTACGGCCATAACAACATGTATATTTAATAACGGTCATCAATTGAAAATGTCTTGCATACGTTGTGTTGTTTATTTGTTGCTGTTTACCCTTTTCATTAACTGTTCTCATTTTGGAAAGTTTAATTTTTTGAATAGGAAACTTATATTAAATACAGTACATCATTTGTTTATTGTTGGTTTAGATCTAAACGTATTAACTTATCATGGAATCTTATTTCAAATGACATAGATAATTCGTTATTTATTTCCCCAATTTTGGTGCTGTTTTCTATTGCGTTAAAATCAGATGTAATTGAATTGCAATCATTTGAATTAACTTCCGAGTTGCAACGCATAGTTGTTATGGTATGATTAGGTTACAGAAGTAACGACGAAGCTCACTATATTTGGTTAAGTCAATATGTTTATGAGCAGATATCTTATCAATATTGACACTAGGAAGACAAGAGTAATCCTTTGGATGAACAACTTCTTTATTTGACAGTAGCGACGTTTCGATATTTTCAAAGACCATAAACAGATAAACCATTCATTTTATATGACTTAAAAGTCATTAAAAATTGCAAAATGGTATTCGGACAGGAACAATATATGATAGCAGGTAATTTGCCATTGTATCCAAAATCGTTTATTCTGATGTGATAAAACTATACGTAACTTCAATTGTAGGCCTACTTTTAGCCACTACATGTAGGTGTTTTAGTCACACTTACAAATTTTATTGATGCATTCATTTTATCAAGAGGTAATGAACTTTGTTAAAGCTAATCGTTTTTGTACAGTGACAATACGAAGGTCTAACATTTTGACATTGATAAATCAATTAGTCAAAAGTAATTTCGAAAACGTATCTAAAACAGCCAAAAGAAAGAAATTATCATATATTTATTTTGGAAATGATTAATTGAGAAGTTTGATTTGATTTAGCTCATAAGTGACATTAGTTTCGTAACAAAGACAAACAATATGCCATGAAATCAGGCAAGTTGCACTTAATTATACTTCCTCGAAGGTCTGCATGTCAGTATATTCTATGTCTTTTAGAGTCGACATGGTTCCTGTAAATTACCATTTTCCTTTGTGAAAAGGCCATTGACACCAACACACTATTCTTCCGCGAACTTGAGATGATGATACATATTTTATTAGCACAGTATATTTGCTCTCATCTTTCTATAACTGCGTTTAACTGTAAACAAATGCGTCTTTTTAAGAAACAAAACGTTTGTTTGTCATAAAGTATCT
This sequence comes from Steromphala cineraria, assembly GCA_916613615.1. NCBI lineage: Eukaryota > Metazoa > Mollusca > Gastropoda > Trochida > Trochidae > Steromphala > Steromphala cineraria. The sequence goes on along the minus strand of OU744722.1, from coordinate 32,568,773 downwards.
CTAGGTATAAAGTTCAAATTCGTTTTTGTTACTATTTATCAAAACAAAGAATGGGCATGAATACAAAAAGTAAGTTTTTGGCTCTGGAGCTCATCAGGTTTTGAAAAACATAAATACAAATCCTACATGTCAAACCGTGAAGCAAAAACATTGCCGCCCAGGTTCTCACCAAATCTACAATTCATATCCCCATTGGTCAAATTACCTCTCCATAAAATGTCAACCTTTTAAGGCTTTTTTCATAAAAAGATAAAGATAGGTTCTCCGGGTAACGACCCCATGCCCTCATATGGGACCAGTGATACACCAAATATATTCACAAATTTATAATCCCCAATGACAAAGGTACCCGTACTCAAGATTTCAGTCTTCTAGGGCTTCTCTCTGCTTCATGTATTCATATTGTCACATAACGAAATCAATTTACTTTTTAAAAATACTTTTCGGAAAAAGTCGGTTCTTTTCGATAAAATGACACCATTGATTAAGTTTGGAATATGTGACTACAACAATTGGCTTTCAAGAGTATACAATTTAATATGAAATCAAATCAAATCGCCGTATAAAGTGTTGTATGCAATGAGGCCAATAGTACAGCCTGCACACTATACAGGTGGCATGAGTTTTTGAAACATTTACATTCTTACAAAGGAATTTATCAAAAGATAACATTAAAATTTGCTTTCATATTCATATATCCCCTATTATACTTGCTACCTGAATTTAAACAAGGACAATTTACGATTGAAGATGTACTGTATAAAATTGTACATATTTAGATCTACATCGTTAATTAAGTTTAAATAAAATCATATTGTGGTTTAAGCAAGTCAAAATCTCATTTCTTACAAACCATTCATGTGATAAGAACTTTAAATAATCACAAGGTTTTCAGGGTAAATCGGGTAAATTGAGGAAGAGTAAAAATGTATTCTGAAACATCATGAATTTAACAAAATAAAAATGTTTTTACTGTTCTAGTTTACACTTCTAAATGCCAATCAAAGAGCTCATTCATTAAATTAAACCATTTCTAATGCCTTAAGCATGTTAAGTGAATAGTTTCGATGGAATATGAAGCACAAAACGCAATAATATCGCAATAACTCTTGTTTCATCATTACAGGTGCAGCCTACTGTCAGATGATGCATATGATGTGGCCACGTGAGTTTCTTAAGTGTTTGTATGTGTTGCTAAGCAGAATCAGATAATAATTATTAATTAGAATATTGACGCTTTAATGTAAATAATATGGAATAAACTCTGTATAAGTCGAGAAATATTATCCAGAGTCTTAATATAAAATACAACATTCATTAAGAAATTTTTTTTTTCGATTATAATAATGCTTGTCATCAGACTCCTTCATGTGTACCTCACATATCGTTGCTTTTGGCAAAGAAAATTACACTGATAATAAACCTAGACAAAGTTGGTAACATAAAACGAAAATGAATAGACGTTGATGTGATGATTAAAAATCAATAATTCATATTTTGTTTCAATTGGAATAAAATAGAAATCCAATTACATAATGTGACAAGTTAATGGCTTCCTTCCACAACGGTCTGAGTACAACCCGTAAAGTCGCTTAGTATGACTAAACATGGCACTCGATGGAAAATAAAACAACTGTCGTTGCCCTAGAAATCAGGTATCCTTTATTTGATCTTTTTCAGAAAAAAAGAGTATCCTTTAATCCATCCTTTTCAGATTGTATTTCTTTGAAGCGAGTGAAGTTCAACTCGAAGCTGGAACATGAGTGGACAAACAACTTCAAAATTCTTCAGACAAGCTTCCACCAGATGGGTGTAGATAAGGTGAGCTTATTTTATAGGATTAAGTGAATTGACTACACGATTCAGGATGAAAAATATGAATGTGAAATATGAATACAACCTATTGTGACTTATATACTTTTAAACAATTATTTCCTTTGTTACTTTATTTTTATTCATTAATATTTACATATTCACTTAAACCACTTCGATCATGGATAGAATTCGCTTCAATAAATCTATTTTAAGGTGTTCCAGGAACATTCATTTAAAAATGGCGATGTCATGCCTTTAAACAAAGAAAATAATATTCTCTACTGCCTCATATGTTCTGTGTATATGTACTATAGGCCTGTGACCTTTTCATATCGTCTTTTTTACATATTCATCATCCTGTCTCGGGGTACGACGTTACGCTAACTCCACTAATCTATACCCTGGAATCAGAAGCTAGATTTGCTCGCGTGGCCCGACATGGGATATAGCCAATCAAATCATTTTCTCGCCACCTTCTCGATAAAACTTCAACGAGAAAATGATTTGATTGGCTGTATCCCAAGTCGGGGCCCCGCGAGCAAATCTAGCTTCTGAGCCCAGGGTACAAATTAGTAGTGGAGTAAGCGTAACGTTCGTACCCTGAGATAGGATGCATATTCATTTATACATTTGCACTAACACTATCTTCAGTCACGGATAGAGTACTCATTTTCTTCTTTGTATATGGTCGTAATCTATATTGAGATCTTCATCTATAGTTTCTACTTTATGCGTTTCCCCTTTTGTTCAAGAGTTTTCACAAAGGATCAATATAAGAGAATCTTTGATTTCTCGTTTCAGATTGTTCCTGTCAGCAAACTTCTCAAAATGAAGTTCCAGGACAATTTCGAGTTCGCACAATGGTTCAAGAAGTTCTTCGACATGAATTACAACGGACTTGGGTATGACCCAGTGAGCGCCCGAGGGGGGAGGAGCGAGGGCGAGTCCATTAGTTGGAATGCTCACACCCCTCGCTCCACCAAACAGTCCGAGAAAACTGTCAGTATCACATGTAGGTGTATATTTACGCTTTTTGCGTTTTATTTCTATGTAAACTATTCTAAATGTTAATGAGTGACTACGTTGGTTGTTGGAGCCACATATGAACGAAATTGTATGAATGTTGTCCTTTTTATTAAAAGATAGAATATATAATTGATTGATTGTGCTGAAAAAGTTGTATAAATAGTAGTTATGTAGATAAGATGTATGATTTCGGCTTCTGCACATATCAAAAGGTGTAGAATAATATCAATCAAAATCAAATTGTAAAATATTTGGCATTTTGAAGATTAGTGCGAAAGACGTTCTATTCATCTATTTGCTGTTTTGACGCCACATAGAATTCAAACTAAAGTTTTGGAAAATCACAAAATGCCTTTTAAATCCTATTAAACACTTATTTGTAGCATGTCATAAGAAAATGTTAAAGAAATGGTATTTATGATGGATTTTTTTTTACCTCATTTAACATCACAAAATATCATATAACACTAAGTTGTTAAAGTCAATTAAATTCTATTTGCTATGTTATAACATCGTAGATTCTGTTAAAGAATAACCTCGAGCAAACATGAATTGATATAGATGAGAATGAGTAATGAGAAGAAATAAAAATTATGAATTTTAAATTATGAAATATTAAATTATGAAACACTTTCAGCTCGTCCCATGATGAGATCTCAATCCAAAGAAGAGAGCAACATGCGGGTAACCACAAGACAACTTGAAGATATTAAGGACACAGTATGTATTCAACTAATGACCTCTTCACTTATAATATTATTCAGTTTGCAAATCATGAACGATTGGTAAATTTCCTATGTCAGAAAATTAAATGGAATATCAGAAGTGACAATGCATTAGACATGATTTAGAATGATAGAATGATAAGCTAAGACATATATTTAAGAAATAAAGTAGCCCTAACCATCATGTGTTTTTCAATAAGGTATAGTTTTGCCCTGAACTATTATAGTTAATGAGGCCGAAGGACAGTGTGAAAGATATCTCCAGACCAATAAGGCTACCTTGGCTTATTCCAACGGTCGTTCTCATTTTTCGACCTCTGCTCCCAAATTGATGAGCCCTACAATCTGAATTTCTCTTGGTAAGCAAGTACCATGAAAGAAGTAAAGTAGTGAATCAATCTTTTTCATGACGTCATTGAATCAGGCAGACACGATTGAGGCATGCCGTTTTGTTGCAATTATGCGATGCAGATTGAATGAAATGAGGAATTAAGACAAAATCACATTAGACACGCTCACAGAGTATACATATTCGCACTCATCTATGTCTGTTGCTTTAATATGATGTGTGATAAGTATCAAATTGTATAACTTCTAATAGGATGCAGTATGATGAGTAACAAGGTGTATAACTGCTTTAATGTGATGCAGTATGATCAGTAACAAGGTGTATAACTACGTAAATATGATGGTTTAAGCAACAAGGTGTATAACTGCTTTAATGTGATACAGTACGATGAGTAACAAGACGTATAACTACTTAAATATGATGAGTAACAAAGGGTATAATTGCTTTATTTGTGATGCCGCATGATGAGTAACAAGGTGTATAACTGCTTTAATGTGATGCAGTATGATGAGTAACAAGGTGTATAACTGCTTTAATGTGATGCAGTATGATGAGTAACAAGGTGTATAGCTGCTTTAATGTGATGCAACATACCGAGTAACAAGGTGTATATCTGCTTTAGAATGATGCAGTATGAGAAACACGGTGTATAACTGCTTTAATGTGATGCCGTATGATGATTAACAAGGCGTATAACTGCTTTAATGTGATGTTACGTATGACAAGTTACAAGGTGTATAGCTGCTTAAATATTATGTTTTAAGTAACAAGGTGTATAACTGCTTAAATATGATGTGTTAAGTAACAAGGGGTATAACTACTTAAATATGATGTTTTAAGTAACAAGGTGTATAACTGCTTTAATGTGATGCAGTATGACCAACAGCTCTTGGACCTCCAGCTGAACATCAAGAGCTTGACCAAGGAGAAGGAGTTCTACCTGAAGAAACTGAGGGAGATAGAGAGTTTCTGTCAGGACCACGAGGACATGACAGTCGTCAAAACCATCATGGAGATCCTTTACGCCACTGAGGTGATCGGAGACGGAAACGGAACTCGTAGACTAGACATGCGCACTAACACCCACATACCCACTGCACTGTTAGTATTGTATTGTTGGCACTTTGCATTGCTTTTTGTTATTTGTATATTACCTTGATGTATCAAAAAATCTTTTCCAAAAGGTTGATCACGTTTTTTATAAGATTCCTCACTTTCAAATGAGCAACATGTTTTTATCATGAAGATATTTTGTGGAACAAAGCCAAATTCTGCTCAGTTATGTTTATGATAGTTTGACATTTGTTTATTCAAACGATCATACCAAAATTCGCAGGGTAAGATTTTCAAGCATCATGTAATTGTTTAAACCCTCACATTAAGATAGTTTGATTTGAACGAAAATATTGCATATATCAATTAAGTATTCCACATTGGAAATCCTTCAAAGCTATCTGTAAGGTAAGATTTTGACCGTTGAGACTTACATCCATCAAACGAAATGATTCGAAAGGTTATTCTAGAAGAACATTCAATACGTGTATCAAAAATACCTCGTTAACTTTGACATGTCAAGTCAAGCGTGTAAATAAATACACCATTGTTTCAAATCTAAACATGATTCATTACTATGACGACAAGGAGCAAAATATTTGAATTAATGATGAGGACAATTCTCTTGACAATAAAATGTTATTAAAGTTTCAAAAGCAAAGCATACAGTAAAGCAAGGTAGATGCATAGATTATTTTCCTTGTAAAGTTAGATAAACAATAGATATGTTTGTAGATGCACTTGTATTGTTTGATAGACAAACGTCCCCGCAGTCAGTTAAACCAAGTTTATTTGTTTAATGAATGTGCTTTTTCTGCACAGGATGATTTTCGTATACTACAAAGATCTGAATAAATAGGCGTGTTCTTAACGAATATCACATAAACGTGCCGTTTTCTTTTCTGATAAAGAAGATATAACATTTGAGTTATGAAATTACTCTTAGGATTATATTGTGGTTAATTACGAAATAATTCTGAGTGAAGATTAAAAGCTATTTTCAGGGTTTTAAGTTGCATAATCCAAAGCAAAATTAACGGAAAATTCATCCGACAAATCAATATATGATGTGCGTTTATTCGAATTTATATATCCGAAAACCAAACTTTGAAAGCTTCTATGTTCACGTTGACGTTTTGATAATATCTATAAATGTTTGTATTTATATGCATGTTTTCATATTCAATGTTGAGTTGCCTTTGTTGATAATGTGTCAGTAAACGTGGCTGCACCGTGAATTTTAACGTTGTATTCTGTACTTACGTGTAATTAAAACATTAAATGACATATTTATTCACTAAGTTGCATGGCATGTCCTAATATTTTCTAGCACCTATGACACACTGCATGGCAATTCAGTCACAACTTTCTGCAGGAGTTAGATCATATATATCTAAAGTTTTACAATTCCTTGACATGGAGGTTTATATTAATATAAATATAACCTTAATATTCTCTCTGTTTGCATGAGCAATAAGTTGTTGATCTCGTAGGTGGTAAACCTAGTATCTTTGAAAATGAGAAATCACGTTATTCCAGATTGATAAAGAGTAATTTTGATATAAATTTCTAAAATTCAACGCAAAGCCCTTATTCATATCTAGTCCATTCAACCATTTAACCACTCATTACATGGTCAACGTTCCCTGTAGGGTTCGAGCCATGCAATATGTCAAGTCTTGTTCATCAGAGATAAAATTCATGGTTCGAGTGTGAAGTCCTGTATAGGCTATCAAGTTCAGCTGCAGTAGGCTAGGTTGATGAGTTAGGGAATTCTTGACAGGCGTAAAGTGGCAGCAGTACGTTTTAGGTAAATAAAGTAATCTCAGAACCACGAAAATGAATGTTTCAAATGGCAAGGCACTGTTTTAAAGACCTTCAAAGACGTACCATGTTTTGTTAAGCTACTCGAATCCCTTTCCTCAAATAAATACAAGTTTTTTTAACCGTGAAATGGCTGCATTGATCTACGACTACAGATCATCGGGTTGAGTTAAGAGATGGCTTACCCTCTAAAGATTATACATTTGGCATTAGTTTATATTTATGGGGGGAATCAGATTAAAAACGTGCCCCTTCAAAATCATGCTTTAAGAAGAAAGTTGTGTTACGGTAGACGAAGAATTGATCTAAAGACAGCATTGCCCTGATAATTTTCAGGATTAATTAAGTTTGATATATTACTCATAACCCCTGTTTTCTTTATAGGAGGGGTTTATCATCCCCAACTACGAGTCGGACGACGGCAACAGTCAGCAACCCGGAAAATGATATCAACATCAACATCAGCATCAGCATCGACAAAAACGACGAGAACATCGAGAGTCGCATCGACGTTGAGGGCGCCATCGTAGACAACACAGAGACCAGCGACCTCACCCAGAGTATTGACACCAGCGACATGACTCACAGCACCGAGGCCAGTGATCTCACCCACACCGTGGATACAGAAGGGAGTCACACGTCCCCGAGCATGGCGGAGACGGTCTGTAGTGGACGGATGCGGGACGTCGACACTGACTTTGACGACGATGACGGTAACGTCGATTACGACAACGACGGTAATAGTTACTACAAACGAGGTCAGACAGACAACATTGCCGTTGAAGAGGAGGATGAACTTGGCTTTTCAAAAGTCATCATCAAACTGGATGACATAGCCAAAGCTATCGATGGTCTTGATCTGGAGAATGCAGAGTCAAACGGGCCAATCTCTGCGCCGCTTGGTGGCTTGAGGGTTAACTCCCATGACGGCCTTGACCCTGAGACAAGACCACCCGGTCTGACAAGCATTGCCGAGCGACCGGAAGAAAGCAGAACCTATGACGACACAGACGACAGTGATGACGATGACGACGACATTTTCTATGACGTTGACTCAGACCCGTGATCGCCTTGACTGAATATCATACGCCGCCATTTGATGAAATATTGACGGTTATTCAAGTGCGTAGTCCACATTGTGTGAATGAATTCTCTTTAATCTCCGCTGTTGCTAAGACGCCTAGCTTCCAAATGACCATACATTTTTAACACGACATGACATTTCACGCTACGGGGTACAGTAATTCTGCCGATTCCAAAGAACTGTTTTCAGTCTCCATGGAAACCAATTGCTCGACATGATCTATCGAACGCTTGAGATCGTAGTTGTTTGAACACCAAGTGTCTATCACAGCGACGGCTACAAAGGTGGAACATGCTAGGCTAGACATTGAACAAATGATCGCCATGATGTCGTGATCGGTTGCCTGTTCCTGCCTGCAGTTATCAGTCATGTGCATCAACTCTTAATGCTGAAATTGGAGTTGATTAATTCTTAATGGCTTCCAGGAAAAGATGCAAGTGAACAATGCGCATGCGCGCGATGAGCAGAACTCTTTAACTCCTCTGCCACACGCCACTGCTTTAAATGAAAGGGTCTTTTGGTTTGTTAAATTTAGATTTACGTTGTCAAAGAATTGATTTGTAATGCACTTCGTAGAGTTAATGGCACTTATTCTGAAAGCATGGATTATCGGTCTATCAAACGGCACTGTAACAAATCAATGGTGTACCTTGAGTGACAAAGCAAGTTGCCTTAAAAGAGATGACTCCAAGCTTCCTTTGAAAACGTGTAGATATGTCCGTCAAGATAAGTGTTCCAGTTTACATGAATGGGTTGGGAATTGATCTCATTATTTGATATGAATTCATTAAAATGTTAAATTGGTCATTGATACCAATTGTTAATTGTCATATATTTTCACTCTTGTAATAATTTTGTACTGTTGTATGCTTTTTTCAAGCAAACTTTAGCTTTAAAAGAATAAATAAACTTCTATTTCACGGACATCAACTTTCGGTTAACATACTTCATGCTTCAACAAAACGATATCATGTAAGATTTGACTTTTACCAACGTCGTCATTTGTTCACTATCATAAATCATGTTCATATTTTTCATATCTGAATACTTATATAATTTCTAACGCCTTTTTATTTGCAATTTATGCTGTTTTTCGCATTTGGAAAGATTACGAAAAACCCTAGCTTTATTGTTTAAGTAATGTTTAAATTTCATTTATGATTATTGAAACTCCAAATTAGAATTATTTCTTATAAGTTAAAACCTTGAATACATTATTTAAATTGTAACACTTTTTTTTTACCCTTACATCATACCTGAAAAGAAAATGTATTTACAGATTGAAATATAATATTTAATTTCTTAAAATATTTTCCCTCAAAAATGGGTATTTTAATTTATTTATCTTTTCCATGCGATATTTTTAATGTTCTTCGAATGATTAAGTGCGTTCATCTCCAAACTTACATAAAAACTATACCAGCTTAATAAAGAATCTTAATACCAAATATATGTATGTAACTTACTTTATGTAATAGTACCTTACCAGTAAATGAGCCTCTACCATCAACCCTACAGCAATGCATTATCAACTAGATCAAGTTCACGATTCCACATTTTATGAAGACCCGCTGCTTAGCCCATTTTACGTAGCAATTCCCTCGACATAATCATCATTCCCTGGTAAATGTTGCTACAAACATTTCGATTTTTTGTTTGTAGGAATTCGCAATTAAGTATTCAACCAGGAGAAATCTATGTTCCACGCAGCAGCTGCTGGCTTCTTGTAACACGCTGTTGGCATTGGTCGGAGTAGATCTTTATGTTTCCCTAGATCGTGCTTGGCTTTTGTATGTGCTATTGTATTCAATAATATTATTTTTGAATAAAATCTACTTTTGTAACACGTGTTTTTTTCAATTCATATCTTTGAAAAAAATAGGATTAGATAATCATTATAAATACATATGTATATTTTTTTCTTCTACATGTTCCATGGAAAGTTGATTGATTTGAAAGTGAAAATTTTGACAATGTAATTGCTTTGGGTTTATATTCCGGAACCTGTACAATTACAAGGCTATAGAGCCAATGATTTGATTTCTGGCATTTGTGAAGAACATAGTAGTATGTATAAAACGATGTGTTTGATAATCTTCTTCGCACATTTGATTTCAACTTCAAATATTTTACTAAGGAAAGCATTCAACTTCCTATACTTTAACATCTGAATCTCTTTATTCCTTAATCTTTTTACGTCAATGATACCCGGTCAAATATCAAGTTAATAAAACAACAAAGATTTGTTTTCACATCTTTATGTATATATACAAACTTGATTCGCTGCCCTGATTTTCTGTTTACAAATTAACATACATTGCAATAATACAAATATACAACTCTTAACTTCTTAATCTCAAGTTGACATTTACCAACATTTACTTTACAAATATTGACAGGATACAAATACAAAATAATAGAATCATATCGATGAACGTGTATCAAATTGCTTTCATTGCATATATTCAATTTAACGATGACAAGTATTTATTAATTTCATCGAAGGCATCAGGTGTGCCATTTTCCGGTTGTATTGGGCTAATTTTCGGAGTTGTCTCCCCTTGTTGCAGGTTAAGGCTGGCCTTCTCTTCCTCAAAACCACTCTGGCCAATACCAAGATCTTCGAAAGATTCCATGTTCTTCCATTCTGCTTCTGGAGATGACATAGCAGCGTGGTACTCAATGTCATGTCCAGAATTGACCGAATCATTATTGACAAAGCCAGGAACATCGAATGGAATCGTTGATGGATCAGAGTGATGTTCATAAGAGGAGACAACCCTGCCATCTTCAACAAATGAATCATCTTTGGCTACCGACTCTACTAAAGCTACTGTTGAAGTTTCAGATGCTTCTGTTTTAAGAGCTTCAGATAGTTCTGTATTCGTGTTTGGCATAGATTCGTGAAAATGTTGGTTCATAAAATCATCGATCTCGGAAGATGTTGCATTGGATTCATATCCAGGAATATGGGCAGTAGGCTCAGAGATCAACTCAAAATATCTTTCGTCGTCCAACCCATCTTCTCCTGTGTAAGGGAGTAAATTTGTGTGAAACGAAGGCGGTTTGTCTTCTGGTGATTGTAAACTCTTGTTACCCGTGTCTAAACAGTTCTGGAATATGCCAGCCGAGCCATCTGATCCTAAAGATTCTCCTTGAATTAGATTCACAGAGTTATCTTCTTGAGACGCAAAATTGTCCTCTAATGGTACCTGGTTCAGTTCAGCCAGAATGTCTAGTTGATCAGATACTCTTGCATCGTGTGTATCAACACGCTGTTGGTTTTCATTGCCCAATAGATCGTTTAAATAGGAGAGAGCGTCAAACGAATTTAAATCTTCTGAATCAGGAGATCTCGGATTTTCATGCTGAGGAGATTTCGTAGATCCTATCTCAAGCATTTCAGATGAACTTTTCGTATCTAAAAATGGTGAAACAGGAGTTTGCAAGTGTTCATTTGTAACATCAACATTAGTCACAAGAGATTTCAGCGTCATTTGGCCAGAGTCTTCGTTAGAGTCAGTTCTAACCGTGTTTCTTTCTTTAGAGATGACCTCAGACTGTAAACCTGCTTGAAGCGGGCTCATAAGGGTCTTACGAATAGAGGGCTCCGCTATGGAGCCTTCACTCCCACTATCAAGTAAACCAGCAGCCATGGCCGCTTCGTGAAGAAGTGAAGCTCCATCAACCGGTTTCGTTATGTCTAGAGTTCTGGCAGCAGAAAAAGACACACTGTGTTCCTTGGCAGCAAATGAATACATGCCCTGTTGACTGGCGGCAGGATTTGGAAGCCTTATAACCTGTTTACCAGCTCGCATCTGTTGAAGGATAAGGCCTTGGGTGTCTTCTGGAAACTGGTGGTAGTTGAACAAGGAAAGTTCTCTTCCCAACTCTCGACAGTAAAATGTTTTCGGAACATCTTCAACTGAAGGGAGTCTGTCTGTTCCTTCGCTCTGAGGTTGCAGAATTTGCTCCGCTTTGAAGCTTGAATTTGGGACAGCTTGAATGTTTGAACTATGTTCACTCACATTCGAATCATTTATCTTTTCATTGGCATGTTCTAGGAAGACATCATCTATGATGTTGTATGCTACAGGATTACCATTTTCTTGAAGGGGTCTTGGAGAAGAGGGTTTTCTCTGTTTCTTAGGGCTTGGCACTCTCGGTCTATGAAAGTAGTCATGACACGTTGTTTCACAAGGTTCATTTTCGGCTACTTTCGGTTTTACATCACCCTGACTCGATCCAACATCGAGAGCCCATGATGGGGATGCATTTCCAACCCTCTCCAACAACTCTTTAGTGCTTTGATTCTGTTTGAAGTCTCTTTTAGTAAGTGTTTCTGTTTCTTCCCCAGAGTCTGCCAGATGTTCGGGGCTTTTATTCACATCCCCAAGCAAGAACTCAAGCTGTTGGGCGGCAAGGTCTAAATCTTCCTCATCATCGTCGTTTTCAGAGAAAAGATCATTTTCTAACTCTGGAGGGTCTTCATGAAAACCTTGGGTTTGGCGGAGAAAATGTTCAAGGTTAGAGGGAGACAACTCTAGGTAGTCCGGAACTCCCGTGTCTCCCGCGCTCTTCTCCGATTGGTCCTCCAGATGTGTCTCCAATGGCAACGTAGAATTTCGGATTCCAAATTCGTCTTGGATGTTTATCACATCCGGGTACTGATCGCTACCGCCAGGGGCGATAATATCCTGTTCTATGAACTCGATTAGTTCATCCATTTACGATTGCTTCATGATTTCTTCTTACGGCCTTCAAGAGAGAATTCATGAATGTGATACCATGTTGATATATATTTTGGTTAATCAACAAAAAACAAACAAAAGTATTCTTCTATGAAAAACGACAGTTATTTTGGATAGCAAATGATTGATGTTTCAATATCAAAATTAACAATATAATCACACAATAATGATATGCAAAATTAATATTCATACCTAAATATAATCTAAGGAATTTTAATATTGAAATAGTCTATTTTTTATATAATGATCCAAATAGTGAATTGTTTTGTGTGGTCCTTAACTTATTGAGTATATCATAAATTATTTGAGATGACTCATATCATCCGTTATTAACAATTTTAGCATTGTTCCCGTAAATATTAAAGGCGCCGCCCACCCTTTATTTAGGAGATAAACCTACCGTGTTTTTTAATTTTCGTGGTCTAACGTAGATTCGTAGATTCATTCGGAGCCGAACGCGTTAAGCCTCATGCTTTAACTATAATAGTTCAGGGCAAAACAATACTTATTGCAAAAAAACATGATTTTTAGGGCTACTTTATTTCTTAAATCATGCCTTCCAAAAATTAAAACGGTATAAGAACACCGCTCGTGTAGTAAACAACGCTCTTGAGTAAGTAAGTAAGTTAAACTGCCCCGAGCCTTAAAATTATTTTATTCCATGTGAAATAGTTTGATGCAAAACGTTTACAGACAAAAAATATGATATCGCATCCAAAACATTGTGCATTGAAGAATTATTGAACTCGAGCAAATCTATTTCATCTAGCTATGAATCTAGGGCGTAGATTGTTAAAAAAGACGTCTTGATAACTGATTAATATTTTTCCTCTATCAATGACAAGCAAGGACTGTAACAAGGTCTTTCTTTGAGTGACTATTTTTACTTTAAACGACAAAAACGTTATACATACTTTCAAATATAAAATTTCTAAAGTTCTATCCATATTTCGCTTAAAAATATTTAACATGTTGCTGTAAAAGAGTGAACACTGGACTCATTTCAGGTTTAAATAATGATGTCTCTATTTAACAATATAACAAACGCTTCAATATATTGGCATTTATGTTCATTAAGCTGATGTTGAAAAAAAAGAAACTTCCTGTTACAGAGCGGACTTTATGAAAGAGTCGATATTCAATGATTAGGGAACATACACCGCATTGGTAAAAAGATATTTCAAAGAATCTGGAATTGATTGAAATTTGCGGCTTAATAGTGTCTGGATTAAGATAACATGAAGTAGGGAAAAGGCGTCGACAATTGTCCTGTCAATATTCATTGAAATAGATTGTAGCTGCATTTTGTGAAAATAATCCATCTAATTATTGACCGTTCAAATCAATAAAATCGCGTTGGCAATGCTGAATGCAGTATACGTATTAGTCTGTTTCTTCCATGCAAGCCGATGGAAACATATCCATGGTGATCCTTTATTTATATAGTACATCATAAGTCAAAGGGAATGCTAAATCTGATAATAATAACCTTTTTGGGTAAAATTACTGTATATTTTAAAATTAACTGAAATAAGACACGTTTCTTAACTTGTAATTATTCAAAAAAGAGTAACAATGCAAAAACGTTACCGGTCGGTCTTTCAACATTCCTTTTTCTTTTCAATTTCGTCATTGAAACAATCCCAATTCAATTCCGTATCCTTACGGAGTCTCTGAATATAGCAAACATCTTATCTCAGGTTGTTCGTAGGAACCAGATGAAGTGTTCTCCGTAATTTCTATACATAAGTATTTCCTAAATAATTTTCGCATTATTTAGAAACTACAGACATGATATTTTCTAATGATTTACCTTTATTTGATTTGGTTGTCCTCCCCCATGCCTGCTTACCCTGTTGTCTGATGCCTTGACTACCACACGATAAACACGACGTCAAAGACAACGAGACAATCGCATGACGTCATAGAACGATGACGTAATAATGGAACGTGGTCAAAAACTAAGGTAGGGTCTTCTGTATGCGTGGCTGCGAGAAATGTGTAAATTTACCCTCTTTTTATGACCTATAAATAAATTATGTTATTTTGAGGATTTCATTTTCATTTTAAAATTGAAATGTGATCTAATACAATTGAAACACATTGTCAATGCACTTTGAATTGAAAAAACATCAAAACAAGAAATGATAATGTGCAAATTTTATGAATACATTTTCCTAAAAATGAACATAATGCTGTGTCATAACCATATAACCTTTCCCGGACAACATTCTTTCTACATTAGGTCAACAATACGTGATACAAATATTAATTTCATAAACTATTCAGGATATAAAGTAAACAGACACGTTTCCGTGATTTAATTTGTAGATCTCCGAGATACATATATAAATGAGAAAACCCCAATAAATATGATTTCATTAACTTGTTTTAAAGCGTTGGCAACACCGTATAACATATAAAGTAGTTTGTTTACATATATAAAAAAATACGATTCAACAGATAAATTTGACGGCTATTTCTATAAAAGCACTCAGGCCTTGAAATTTAAATTACTCATTGAGCAGTTTTGTAGAGTAGAAACAGCAACCTGGTGGATCATGTGTGAGAACAAAAGTCATGTTTTGAATCCAATCCCCCAACCAGAGACGGACAAATATATAGTAAACGGATTCTTTGATTTTGAAAAAAGGCTCAAACTTGGTTAATCAACGACAAAGTCATCAATATTTACTCTCAAATTTAATGTAAAATCGATGGGGCAAGAAAATACTAGTGAATGTTGACTGACATTGTTAGAATCAAAATATTTGCATAAACATAATAGACACTATACAAAAAAAAAAAAAATCACATTAACATTGCATTACAACTAACGCAAAATCATGGACATAAATAAGGAAAGATATTAACAATAATTCAAAACATAATTTTTAGATAAATTATTTCGTTAAGCAACGTATAATGTTTATGTTACATTGATATCAGAAAATCAGTTTGTTCCAACTTAAAAATATGAATACGCCATCCAAATTCTTCGAAATTGACATTTGTGAATTTTATACAATGTCTCTGAGTGACAGCTATTTCACGCACTGCATGAAGTTCATGCTTTTCCCTTAGACGCGCAAGCCAAACGCGGTACAATGCACATAACGCCGTTCAAGTTCTTGACAACCAATCAAACTTAACAATTTGAGAATTTCTGTCGTAGAATTTCACGTGCTGCACGAAGTTCACGCGCTTAGGACGCTTATTCGTGCTTCTCTCTCTGACGCGTAAGCTAAACAACTTTAAACGTGTTCTTATAAGTTCTTGGTCACCAAACGAACTCACAGGAACCCGATATCGTAAAAAAATGTAGGTAAAACGTGGGTAAAAAAGACCTACCTCTCTATATACTCTATTATATAGCGGGGACAGGTCTTTCTAAACCCACGTTTTACCTACATATTATTTACGATATCGGGTTCCTGTGAACGAACTTGACAGTTTGAGAATAATTTCTGTCGCAGAATTTCACGTGCTGCACAAAGTTCATGCGCTAAAGAGACGTATTTCGTGTTTCTCGCTTTTATACGGCTAAACTTGGCAATACACACTCAAAAGTACAATCACTTCATTTTCTTACACCAACGACGGGAGCGGGACTTCTCAGACATACAGACCCATGCCAGTTATATTCGGACAGTGATGTTTTCCAATAGACTTGCATGTTAAGTTAGTGTAGCATAATAATGTGGCACGGGTCTGAAGTGCCAATGATGTTTCCCGAAACAAACATTTTATCTTAATACCACGGGTGGAGAACTTTGGCTTCGTTCGCACATAACGTGCTAAATGTTAAAAGTGGGAATTCGAAGTTAAGAAGAAAAATAGACAGGAATGACAATTCCCACGTCCATCTTATCTTTGTATATCGTTCTATATTTTTCGGCAAATATATAGCAGCATTGCAAGTGGACGTTAATGGCATGGCTAAAGCATACCGATAGGCCAAATAATATAATCTTCTTATTGAGATAATTCATAAACACACATGTCTACAATTTTCGTCATCGATAGTTTATACAATTGATCGAGCAAAACAGTTTTGATTGCTGATGAAACAAAGCCTCTTAAGCGTGGCAAGGCTGTGCATGAAGGTACAACTGTCATCACTTCGACATCAGCTTGGTCCATTTGGAATTGCATTCTCGTTGTAAGCAAAAGAAGCGAATGTTCAGACATAGGTCTCCAAACCTACGCCATTGTGATAAAGTCCAAAAAGCACAACTATAACAGAGTCCAACTGTTCCGATGCTGCACGTCCCCTTTCCCATTTCACCATCTTACCACCTCCTCCTATCTTCTCTTTATAGAACCCAAGACTCTGCATCGGACCAGGCTGACGCTCGTACAGCGAGCTAACTAGACTCCGGTTAGATATCTCCTCTTGATTATGCTGCAGTTGCTGTAACTGAAATATGAAAATAAGAGCGTATCATGTTCAATATATTAAAGACAAGAATCAACTCCCTCCGGAGGCTTTAATCAATTAATTACCCTGGCTTCAATTCGTTGCTATACTTATGGTTGCTGGTGAAAATGAAGTGAATATTGACTCCTGGGTCTCATTTTTTGTTTTTATCAACATGGCCTTTAAAGGGGCTGTAGCACGTTTTTTGATAATTTAATGTTTCATATTTTTCACTGATAATTGTAAGTTAATGCTAAATATATTACTTTTGACAGTGTCAAAAATCTTATTACACAAACCAATCATCCATAGTCAGAGGACAAAGTATGAAGATTCACATAAAATCCATTGGCGGCCATTTTGTGTGAACACATTTAATTCATTTTGTGTAAGAAAAAGCAATTGCTTGGCTAAACTTTACGTTATATATTTGAATTATTACTGCTCCATACATTGTCTATCAATTGGAACCATTAATTTTCATTTTCCTGACATCACCTTATATTCCCCCTAAAAACGTGCTACTGTCCCTTTAAGAATAGATTCAAGCTATGAGTGCAATTAATCTAAGCCTAAATTTTGTTGCTTCATGACCTCGGAACAGATGGTTTATGACCTCTTACCACGTGCATCAGCTGAATCTGTTCTGAGTCTCCCATGTACAGAACCAGTCTCATGTTCTCCTGACTCAGATCTGAGAAGTCAAAGTTATGTTATATGAAATTAAATGTGATATAAAAATGCGTATGGAACTAAAGGGACTCGGAAAGGCAGGGACAATGGGCCATTTTTGTATATTGGATGGTAGTATGAATTAAATATGCCTTTAAAGAATACGTAATAATATAAAAAGATTATTACCCTCGGAAGTGTGTCATATGACTTTTACGAGACGAGTGTGAATTTTTGTATTACCCGAGCGAGAGCGACACTTATACACAAATTTGCACGAGTTTCATGAAAGTCATAACGCACATTTGCGAGGGTAATGATTTCTTTATTACTTATTCCATTCCAATAAACCATCTTAGAAATTGGCCGCTTCTCTTGCGACGGCCGGCTTCAGTGACGTCACAACAATGGTGTAATGACGAAAAAATGCGGGCACTTGCGCTTCAACAATCGTTGCTAGGCAAATATGATATACGCACTAGTCTTATTTTCAACCATGTGGGTAATAAATGAACATATTATCTATGTTATGTTTGAATGTTCGTGGTTCTGCAGGAAGCTTCATTGTACTCTTAAGTCAGTAATGCAACTTACCATGTTTTACTTCAAATATTGACATGCTGTCTAGGTTGGATGCCTCAACTGTCTTTTCTCATACAAATTGAGCATTTTGCAAATAGTAGCTCGTAATAAAAATGTTTCATTGGCTGTTAGCCTATATTTAAGTAATTTTTATTCCCAAAAAAATCCCTTTAATCTCTCACCATTTTCATAAGTGATACTTACTTGAAATATTACACAGCAGGTGGTAAAACCCATTCAGCAAAGTCAAGGTCACTTTCTCAGTGACCTTCACCTCTATCAAATCAAGATGGCGGTTGCCTTCCGGTTCTGTGAGTTCAAAGTGCAGACCTAGAAGAATTCCTCTCCAGAGGTCAAGGTCAAATATTGCTGGTTTCTCTTCCGTATGAATGTATATGCATGGATATCCTGGAAATGATTCCGGAGTTTTTATTGCCTCGATGGCGCGGTGAATCTGAAAGTTGATATTAAAAGTAAGTAAACTGTTTTCGAAAAAGCAGTTCTATTACAAAACACATTTTTGTTGCTAAAACCTGCATGTAATATTCAAATCATGGAATGGAATTATCTTTACTTACATGTATATGAAATCCATGTCTGTAGGCTTACGTTTATAGAATTCACGAATATAACTAATTACATCAAACTGGTATTATTATATGATTGGCGGTGAAATACCGAGATCTATAAATGACAGTAAACCGTGTTATCAGCCACTAGTGACAATAACAATGGAACGTGTTATCAGTCACTAGTGACTGATAACAACAATGACCTGACGTCATCGAACAATGCTCTGACGCAATGACACGCTCATGACGTCATGTTGTTGCTTTGGTGACGGGCTCTCTTTGGAGGCGACTCAACGTAAATGCGCTTCAATTTTGTTAGAAATCCAACGATTACGTCATAAAATAAATAGAAAATTTGTGTTTTCTTGACAAATACCATGTTTATTTCATCTCGTGAGGCAGAAAATTTACATATTTTCACTCGTGGCTGCGCCACTCGTGAAAATATAAACTTTCTTCCTCACTCGATGAGATAAACATGGTATTTGTCAAGAAAACACAAATATCCTCTAAATACTATATTGATGTGCTCTTATGTCACAGCAAACTAACGGATGCATTCTACGAAGGCCTACAATGGCCAAATTTAATGACAACCTCAAAACTTGAATATACAACTTTCAATAGCTTTAATTACAACTTTTAAACTTGAAAATAAAAACCTTCAAAACTTGCCATTATCCCTTACAACGTTTTGATTACAAATCATCGTAACACGTTGTCAGTGAATTTGGCCCTTGTAACCTTTTGTGCCATTCTCTTATGGTGGTTTTGGTGATTTAACAAATATTTTGAATAACACCTCTGTTTAAGTTTGCTTTGACGTTTAAAGGGGCAGTAGCACGTTTTTTGATAATTTTATATTTTAAATTTTTCACTGACAATTGTAAGTTAATGTTAAATATATTATTTTGACAGTGTCAAAAATCTCATTACACAAACCAATCATCCATAGTCATAGGACAAAGTATGAAGATTCACATAAAATCCATTGGCGGCCATTTTTTGTGAACACCTTTAATTCATTTTGTGTAAGAAAAAGGAATCGCATGGCTAAACTTTACGTTATATATTTAAATTATTACTGCTCCATTTAGTTTTAATACATTCTCTTTCAATTGGAACCATTAATTTTAATTTTCCTGACGTCACCTTATATTCCCCAAAAAACGTGCTACTGCTCCTTTAAGATCACTTATCCTCAAACGACTTTGTTGGGATCCAATAAAAGTGCAAGGCTATCGTCAATGTCAAATAATTCTCTTGTTGAGTAATTCTCTCCGTCAATTGGCTTTATCTTTCGTAAGTAATATCAAGTTAACCCTAGTTTCGTTTTCAGAAGGTATTCAATAATTCCATAATATTTTATATACATTCAAATTGCTGAAACATTAATCATAAGAACCATAAGTCTTTTAGCCGTAAATAATGGTGTTAGAATTATAGCTTCTCTTCAAGCATATCAAATGATCCAATCTTAAACCAATTGTCCAAAACCACTTCACTTACAGTAGATTGTTTTCAATGAGTTAAGTCGGATAAGCGGAAACACTTAAAGGGTATTAATGGCATTAAAGACATAATGGAGGTCTTTATTTCCAGGAAACGGGCTATCAACAGGTGTCAAATAGGATTTAAACCTTTTAAGCATGTCTTAAAGGCAGTTTCAATTACCTGCAAACCATTTGGTGTTAAATGGTCTTACGCTAAATGGCATGTCGATGGTTAGGTGGTTTAGTAAAAAAGCCTCCCCGTGAGTTGTTTTGGGTCATATGTCAATACTTATAAATAATGTGCTTTGACAAGACATACCAACCTTTGCAGGAAAGTTTTCAAAAACTAACAAAGTGACAAGAGGAAGGTTTGAAGTCGGTCGAGATTGTGGTCCAAACCCAGACAATGACACGTGTTCATCAGCCAAACGTTATTTTGAAAGTTATCTAAAGCAGTCAGAATGACAGTTTCGAGTTGATAATGTTTAAAAGATTATATAAAGAGTTGAAATTGGAAAAGTAAAATTGGCTTCCAAGAATATTTATAACACTCACAATATTTTTTATTGAAACAAGAATTTGGCTCTTTAAAGTAAAATTGGTTGAATTAAAATATTTCACATACATTGTCTCGAAGAAAGTTAATAGCTTGGTTCATGACATCATGTTGGTAATAAGACATCAATAACTTCCTCAGTGATGTCTGCCATTCGGATGCACGTGTGTCGCATAACAACCGTGTCATTCCACCGACGTCACATCCGGTTGCCAACGACCGAACTGAAAACATAATCATAGTTATCCTTATGCGTCTGAAGATCAGTTAACACCCACACGGACAATTTGTTTGTGTAACATGATTCTTCAAATTTGCCCGAATCACAAACAAACTTATTTTGGCTGGTATCAAGCATTCTTCCAACTCAAAGCCAAAAACGCCAGTTTCCGAAATGTCATTTAAGGCCTTGGTGCATCCCTTTACCGTTTTGTGCTGCTATAGTGCCCCTACAGACAAGGGAGCAAGCGCAGAAAACAGAAGGGTATGCAACAAGGCATAAAACTGACAGTTCGGAAACTGGCGTTTTACAATAGGAATAGGAATAGGTTTATTTCGTGAATTCAAGGCCATCTGGCCCAAAGTACATAGTTGTATATACATTTTAGGCGTTTTAGGCTCTACGTAGGAAGATTGTATCAAGCATGTATGAAGGGCTATGGGGTAGGCCATTTAGGCCACTGCTATATTATTTATTCATTGAATTTCAAATACTCATTCAGACCCACAAAGCCAAAGTAGAAATGTAGCAAATAACCATCAACAGAATAATAACAAAAATTGAAGCACATTTGTCGCGAATCATCCGTAAGGCGATATATTTTGAATAGAATAGATTTTTTGCACAACCAAACTAAACACTAAAGTTGACCTTAGTACCATCTTTTAACATTGCCCTAAGGCTACCTTAGTGTCTTAGGTCACCTTAGTGCTTTGTACAACGAGACTCAGGTTTATCTCATCGAGTGTCGTGGTTAGAGTATATACATTGAACGAGTGGTGCAGTCACAAAATGTTAACTTAATCCATGTCACGGGATGAAGTAAACCTAGTATTTGGAAAACTAAATTTAATATTTTTTACTAAAATATGTAATTTAAAACTGCAAAGTCGCCCCACTTGTTCAAATAGCAGAATGTGGTTTCAGCAGAAGTATCGTCACTGTAGCCTGATAGATATTTTATTTCAGTGATGAAACTCAGTATTTCACTACTGATCATATAAATAAACTCTATATTACATAGATTATTCAAATTAAAAAAGAGAACTGTTTAAGTCATTGAATGTTTTAATGATGATTATAGTAAATACATTAGAAATACAAACATCAATAAATACAAATAAAGATCAAAGGAGATTCAATGCATCAAAGGTGGGAAGATTCATTAATTTGACGTAAATTAAAAAAGAGAACTGTTTAATTCATTGAATGTTTTAATGGTGATTATAGTAAATACATTAGAAATACAAACATCAATAAATACAAATATAGATCAAAGGAGATTTCGATGCATCAAAGGTGGGAAGATTCATTAATTTGACGTTAAATCGTTTTCACAATCTCAACTCATTGGTGAACAGTTCACACGTCATGGTATGTAACATGATGTTCACAACAATAAAAAACACGACCATAACAATGCTTTATGAAGATGGGACTGTCCATCAAATATAACTGCAATCGTAAATTCGTATGACGTCACAGACTCGAAGACATATGCTTGTGATGAGTGGTGATGTTGCTTAGCGACCGTAGATACACGATCTGACCTCAACATTATAGACGGATCCGGTGAATCCAGTGAATCCATTCGAGCCGGAACAGTCCCCGCTTCCGATTTGGAGAGCTCCGTGGTTCCTGGCAATAGTGTCATCAACCGGCATCGTCTGCGAGTCTGTGGCAACAGTGGAGTCATTGCTGTCATCGAAGATGGTGAAGCTCCAAACACTGCTGTCAGACACAGAGGGGTACTCGAATTCCAATCTCGCTGGCAGGTTCTTGGCAACAGACAAGGTGGAGTTGACTCCGACGCCATTGTTTCTCGTCTGAAGGGTCAAGGTCACATCCATCAAGGTCGCATCGGAGGCATCGTCATTGATCGTTACCATGAATGCTGGGTCCTCAGAGCAAAGTCCATTCTGGAGGATGATTTGATTGGTCAGAGTAGACGCCGGGGTGATTGCGAAGACCACTGAGATCTCGAGACTTTTACCATAGTCGGCACCGGCTAGGAGGAAGACGACAAGACTGCTTGAACCAGAGAATACCGGAGTTGCTCCAAGAGTGACGCTGTTGACAGCAATCCAGGCTTTGTTTGTGGAGTTATCGATGAAAGTCGAGGTGACGGTGTCGTAGTAGATGTCGATCAGGTCTGGACAACCCGGAGCAGGTGCAACAGCTACAACGTCGTGACATCCACAGGAGACGTTGTTGAAGTTGGTTCCTGGTGGACAATCTCTCCTGATGAGTCCGAATCCGGGAACATTCTCCATGTAGTATTCTGGGCCATCGACAGAGTCGCTGAAGACACAGGGGATTGGGGAAGGACTGGCTGGAGCAACTGGACATGGGTCACCACACACGCCGCTGACACAGGAGGATCCGACGAAGGTCTCGTTCTCTGCACAGCACATGGCCTGAGGGATTCCTCCCTGACACTCCCAGTAGGAGTTGCAGTACAAGTCGTATGTGAGCTTGGTTCCGTCACTCTCGCCAGAACATAGACTGCAGTTGACTTGGCTTGGTCGTAGACAGGCTTTGATGGTGTCGTCCCAGAGAGTTCCGTAGCCGCACTGCATGGTGTGGTTGGTCAAACCCTCACACATGACGTAAGCACTGCAGTCATTGGGGACTCCGTGGTATGCAACTCCCAGCAGAAAATCTGCCATTGTGCAAGGGTTTGGTTGTGCATTTGTTGATGAAATCAGAGCACATCCTAACAGACAGGCGAGACCGGTGAACCTTCGGATGGACATACTCATCTTTTCTATCTTCTCAAAAACCTCGCTGGTTCTTCACAACTGAGAAGCTTTCTGAATCTTTGGACTTGAAAACTGGACTGGTCAAGCTGTACTGATGCTGTGTCTATTCGAACAGGGTTTTATATATGCTGACCAGTGGTTTAAACTTGTGGTTTATCTACATGATATCATCTTATCACCCCCCTGACGTCACCAGTTACATGTTGTATGGCAATTTATGTGTGAAATATGTAATATCAGAAATATAGTCGCCTGGGGCAGGATGATGAGATGTTTTACACTGACCAGTGGTCAAAACGGGTTGTTATCTCCGATATCATCTGTTACCCATATGATACCATCAGTTATCTCATTGTGTGCTTGTATTGGGTCGGGGGAGATAAGGGTCATGCAATCTGTATGTGCCTCAAGCAATGTCGGAATGAGCATATCGGAATTTACAAATACACTTACGTGATAACTTCTATTTGTGTCTCAGAAACCAACATCACGATCAAAAGGAAATTCTTCATTTGAATTAATATGAATAATAAAATTTGTATATCAACGTTTAAAATATATTTTACTTTGTGATCAAAGCAATTTAGATTTTCATCGCACCTTCTAATGCAAAGCATTCTTAGGATTCTTTAGCTCTCATTTTAATATGGAATATATTTCTGGTTGAATGTAGACTATAACTGGAATGCGATCATATAAAATGTGTAATTATTCCATAATAGTTTTTGAATGGTAATACAAAGCGCCATTCACATGTTATTTCCCAGGTAATGGTTCTATTACATCCGCCCTATTGGAGACAACTTTGAAATCATTTAATGCACATGTTCCCTTTAATAAAACCTTCAAATTTTCAAGGGTAATATCTGTAGACTTGAACCATAGATTTTCACATTCTATCTTTTAGTGTCTACTATTGCTAAATATTGTTGAATATGATATGCTAATACAGATCCCGAAAACAACAATGAATGTTTCCCCATTAAATAGAGGATGCTGTACAACTTTCCAATTAAAGTTCTCTTACTAAACGAGTTAAGGATTAAGAGATTTAGTATATATACAAGCGTGAGCGATTTGATACAAAATCACTTAATCGTTTAATAAAAATCAGTATTTTATTGAAGATCGTTTAGTATCCTTCATTTATGTTTATGTTCATGTTGAATCATTGCAAAACTTTGCAGGTTATACTGACATCATCTCACCTTGAAGTTTATAATATCTTATTTATTAACCTAAAATAACAGGACCGACGGAAATTAAATTATTATGCTACATCTTAAGATGTAAGTCTATTGAAATAACGTCACCGTCCGAGAAAAAAATGGCATTGGTCTGTATGTTCAAAGTTTTCTTCTGTAAATGTCGTCACATAGGGGCAGTAATGAAGATGTGACTTGAAACAGACCACATTTTGATATAAATGTTATAGGCAAAAATTAAGGCATTGAAAGCCTGAATGCTTCGTGGTTTTAGTGCTTTAGTAACCCCAAATTCCTGATGTCCATTTAAAGGGGCAGTAGCACGTTTTTTGATAATTTTATATTCTTATTGTTTGACTGATATTTGTAAGTTAATGCTAAGTGTATTATTTTGACACTGTCAAAAAGCTTATTACACAAAGCAATCATCCACAGTCAGAGGACAAAGTATGAAGATTCACATAAAATCAATTGGCGGCAATTTGGGTGAACACCTTTAATTCATTTAGGGTAAGAAAAAGGAATCACATTGATAAACTTTACATTATATAATTGAATTATTACGGCTCCATTTAGTTTAAATACATTTTCTTTCCGTTAGAACCATTAATTTTCATTTTCTTGACATCAACTTTTATTCCCCATAAAAACGTGCTACTACCCCTTTAAAACTAACTTAAAACTAAAACAAAAAATATCGCAATCATTAAACTCGATAACACTCTAAACTCACACTAGCTCTATACTTTGGGACCTCCTGCCATTGTACCATGAAACGTCAACATTGAATCACCTTTCAAGGAAGGAAATATACATGCTTATCGTAGCGTTGACACATTTGTGATATAATTACAAGGAACGCATAAAATTGAAGAAACTTTTCCTAGTTGTGTTCAATATCCGACGAATGAGAGCCGAAAACTTTACCGTTTTGTAACTAACGTGAGAAATATTATATAAAAAATATAATGACGTACAGTGTTTACGTTCGTGAAAAGGGATATGTAGAGAATGCATTCTGATTCGAGGATTGATTCAACTTTGGGGTTCGTTGATTATTTTCACGAATCCAATGCTCCTCATTCATTCTCAATTTCATGAAATGAAAGAATAAGATTTACATATCTACATATGTGTTAAGCTTGTTAAGGAATGTATGATAAATATGACATGGCATGAATATAAATACAAGGAGAGTCTAATGAATGTTTCATCTAGAAAAAGTAACAGAATTTTGATATGGAATCTATAAATACTTAGTGTACCTGAGAAGCAAAACATAAACATGTAAAACATTGACACTTACGCTTCGCCTGGTCCATGCCCGACCACATAGCTATCCATATAATAACCCGGCTTTGTGAGTGACTGGATTAGAAACTAACTCTAATACGAGTACAATATTAACCCGTTTAAGGTCAACAATGTACATATGATATCGATTACTCTACCTGTTGTATAGATTGTTCAATAGCAAGGGTTACATATACTGGTACCATTTTAGTAGTCGTACACAAAACATTTTGGAGATAGGACATAGACAAGGATCTGTATTGTCTCCTGTTTCATTTCTGCATTTGTTTCATTTTTTTTGGTCATCCCTCCCCGATATTTCATATACAAGCAATGTCAAATAATGTATTTAAAAGAAAATGCAATGACGATATTATGGTGTTGGAGACAGTAATAAGTTATCATTGATAATAACCAACTGTCGAAAATGTGTACGGCTGATTGCAAAGATTTGTCACCTCTGTTCTAGAAAGCATTTTTGAAATGAACTACGGCTCCCCGAATCTTGTGGTATTGTGACAACAGAAATTAAAATGTCAATAAAGGACAAGGGTATGAGCACTTTAGGCACGACAAAATAATGGCAGGTCAGTATTGTATGTCTATTTAGACGCCACAAGTTTGATAAACCTGATATCAAATAACAGTACAAAGTAAATATGAATACAATAGTGGCTAAAGACATTGAAATATAGACTTTATGAATGACAACTTCAGTGTAGGTCAGTAATACTTGTCTATTTAGAAATCACATTGCAAAGATCAATAACTTGAATATCAAATCAGTAGAAAGTTATTATGAATACAATAGTGTCCAAGTACATTGAAATGTAGGCTATATGCTTAACATCAGTGTAGGTCAGTTATATTTTTCTAGTCAGACATCGCATTACAAAGATCAATATTTACTCATACCTCATGACCCAACGTGTATTACATGACTACTGCGTAACGTTAAATGTAATCATGCCATATTTGTTAGGTTACAGTGACATTTAAATACCAAATTGTACTGAAATCAATGACTTGAATACAATGTGGTTATGGTCAAATGGTTATGAAATGTACTACAGTAAGGACTAATTCCCAGCAGACACGTTGTTACGATATAACCTAGCGTGGTATAAACCGTATTTCCACTAATAAGCGTCGGGTCTATAGGATCTCTGATAAACGCCGTATTAAACCATTGCATTGATGCTTCTTTTATCAAAATAATATAATATTTATATTGGAAGTGAAAGGTCAACACAAACAATTTTAAGCCATCTGGCCTCAAATAAGCGCTGAAAATAAGCGTCCGGTATGTTCATCGTTAAATACCGTTAAGCTATAGTAGTAATCACAATGCAGTTCATTAACACAACTTGCCACATCATTCTGATTTGATCCATTGATTCCCTACTTTACAAGCCAATGTATGAAGACATATATACACAAAGAACTTAGTTAAGCACCCCCCTATGTTTTCAGAAAAAAGCTTCTGCTAATAAACCATACAAAGTTCCAGAAAAACAATTACGGTTTTTCGATAGAATGATCATTTAGCAATGTAGAAATGAAAACTTCACTCAATTTACGATTAACTGTCTCTTGATAACTTATTTCTCCCGACTTGGTATTTTAGAAAATCCAAGTTTACTTATAACTGAAAATGAAAGTAAATATTTTGTGCTGCAATATGATTATGATTATCCTCTTGACTGAATTGATAATTTTCAGTAAGGACCTCTTAGGAAATGTTAGTCGTTAGAGCAGTATGAGCCTTCAAAATCACAAAATTATCAAATATAAAATTTCAAAAAAGCTTCCCTAAGAAAAAACTGGCAACTCTTTAAGATAATGGCTTATCTAAAGGGAGAAGAAGTGTTTGACCCACAAGTCCAACTCAAAGAATCTCAAATTTACTCACAGATTTGAAAAATTTCGAAATTTTCTCTATTATGGTTGAAAAAAGTACTGAAAATTCAATGTCCTGCTAGGCTTTTATCGTGCATGATGAAAAAGGTTTCTCTAATTGAATGTCAACTAGGAACATTTTTGATTGAAAAAAATCCAAGGTTTCATGCGTGGTTTCTCACCAAAGACAATAGTTATATTTTGCCAAATTTCAGTGGTCTCACATTTTTCTCATATTTTCAATTATTTTGTATTATAAGGATTTTTACGTCAATTAAATAGTACATAAAAAGGCAATTGTTATATCTAGAGTTGTCAATACATCAAACATATCACAATATTAAAAAAACTCCCAATTTCATTTTCCAAAATGGGCGGTGCTTAACTAAGTTCTTTGTGTATATATAAAATAAGGATATATACTCCTAAAAATAAGTAAAGGAACATATACACGTTTGAAGATCAAAATCAAAGTTTTTGTTGAGTTTGTCAAGTGAAGTTTGTTTATGCATGTTTGAAGGCCGTAAGCCCATATCGTGATGTACATTCAAAAACATATTTCATAAACAATATTTTCAATGATTATGATTTGAGGAACGATTGCATTCTGTTAAAACTAGTAATCACATATTTACATATATTAAGCATCATTGCTTCATTTTCCGTATTCATAAGACATTTAAACTTCAACAAATTTGGAGATTTACAATAGAAGTTTGAAACATTGAGTTTTCTCAAGTCATTATAATGTTCACACACACACACACACACACATATAGAAAATGGTATTCATTTTCAAAGTCTAAACTACAGAAAGTTCATATTCTTAAACAATAATCAATATTGGGCCACCTTCCCTCATTTGCTTTAAACCAGAGCCTAGTGATATTCAAATTACGATAATCCCAAACAGTGATTACAGTTAAATATTTTTCAGGTCACAAAATACTTTTATACTCTTTATATAATCTGTATACATATCGATGATGAATAATTATAATATTCATAGTTATCTAAATTAACAAACATTTCATATGCTTTTCATGCATTCTATGATTGGGCATCTCAGTTAACTTCAACCAATATCTACCAGCCCGACATAAAGCGTTGATATAATGGATGTCGACCACATTCGCCATAAGTTATAGCATTTGACGTTTGTTGACCAACATATCAACAAATCTTTTACATGCTACGATATATACATTTTCTCCTTTTTCAAATCTGGTAAGTTCCCGTGCTTCGGAACCGTATAATATCATAGGTTGAACCTTGGAACCAAATATTTTTAAATACTAATTATCCGTAATATTAATATCATATTAAATTATTATATGATAATCAATATGCATATCTGACATTTGACTATCGTTTTTAAATCGTAAACGATTTTAAAAAAAAATATTTATTCTTGCAATTTTGAATTTTCCATCAAAAATTTTAAAGGAAGATTTATTATAACAAACTAAATAATGAATTTTACTTTTACAGCAATCAAAACCCCCAGTCTGATTAAAATCGACTGTGATTCGAGGAAAAAAGTGTAAAAATATTATCTCTAGCGGGGTTCGAACCTCACCCAGCCCGGCTTTCCTCTAATTCATAGAGAGGATATCCTGAATGGTTCGAGCCCCGACAGAGACAACCTTTTTTATATTTTATTCCTCGATTTTAATCAGACTGTGAAATCCCCCAAGACAAGACGAGACTGCATCGTGTTAAAGCTGGACCACCTGACATCATGTGAATATAATATATAACCCTTGCTACATTGCGGACACCAAAGCTCAATACAGCAACTATATCGCTTTGAGTATACATCAATGTTAACAATGTGTCAGTAAGATTACGTATATTATTTAAATACACACTTTAACCTCGAACCAATATATAGTAGTATTTGAAGGACAATTTACACTTGTTCCTATAATTTTTAAGAGTAGTTAATTAAAAGTTTATAAAAAAAAAATAGATAAAAATACATCTTTTTAATGATACGCATATCTATCAATCACAACGATTCCAGTAGCTTTAACTTATTTAGACCAGTATGTAACAGACCATTTACAAAATGCCTACGGATAAGTTGTGATATCAACAATTACACTATCCTGTGATGTTATCAATCTTACCTCAGGAAGACAATTAACTCGTATAAGGGAGCCCCGTTCTTGTATCATAGACTAATTGCATCATTTCTTTCCACATTTAGTGTTAAGAATGACTCCAATAAAATATAGAACTAGTTTTAAAAAGAAACCAACCAAATCATAGGATAATTCAATCCACGGATGATTTTAATGACAGTAACATGGTTTCATAATTTCTCCTGAAATCAAGTTAGTATTTTTATGCAGAATTTAGAAACTTTTTCATGATTTCGAGAACGCGCCTTTTACAATTAACGCGTCGAATTCCCTTAACTAGGTAAGAAAGTAGAGATAACTTGAACGTTTTTGCGTTTTAAAACGTCCTACAGTAAAGACGCGTTTACTAAATCAACGTCAAATAAATTGCGTTTAGCCGGTAACATCGTTTTCTAACGTAACTTTCATAGTTCATTAATTTCAAATTCCAACCGTTAGATAACGTCGGAATTAATTATATTGTTCTGTTTCATGTATCATTGTATACATCTTCATGTGCCTTTTATTCTTCAGTTTGCAGCCTGAGAGTAATACAGACCCGTTCACTTCAGAAAACGAGTCACCAACATCGACAAAGCCTTACGTCTCCCATGAACAGTTAAAACAATTTAGCTTTATAAAACTAAAGCAAATGTGAAATGGTTTACAATATGTGGGAATGGGAAGTAAGAAATTGACAACAACACCTGTCAAAAATAAGTAGAGCAAATATTTTAGAAGAAACAGACAATTAAATGTTGGGTAGGACCAAATCTAGTGTACATTATATACCATATCCCGGGGATTCGACTTAATTAAGTTGCGGGTGTTCATTATTATTCAACATACGGGAATCTTTCTAACAAGCCAATCAGAATCAAGTATTGAAGTCATGTTACAATCATACATACAATCAAAATTTCCCTGTGGTGTAAAGAATGTAATCGGTCGTAACTTTTATCAGCCTTATGTCTTCCTTAAGGGAAAATGTGCAAGATATGAAGATAAGCCTGCGAGAAACTCACTCACAAGCTTAACATACATGTTCCCATGTTTATGAACACCATGCTTTGTGATGATTTTACATTAATATCATATTTTCCAAATCGAAATGGCCCTGCGTCTTTCGAAGAAACTTGTAAACGGTATACTACTGGTGCTATTCCCACAGAGGCAGCTCAGTCGTATTTCTCCTATCTAGATCAAAGTAACATGACTGAGCTGCCTCTGTGGGTAGAGAATGTTTACAACTCGAGTTTAGAATCAGTAAAGACATATATTCTATAGCGGAAAATACGAAAGAATTGATTAATTCAATGTATACATATGGAAAAGCACCCCCTTAAATCAAAACTAAAAAGTGGTGCTGTGGCAAAGTTCCGAAACTGTGAATGAATTTATCACTCTTTACATGAAAAATGTGGATTTTATAAATTCATGATTCATTTCAAAGATCCTTAAAATTTCATTTACAACTGAATTTGTAATGGTACTTAATTTTCACTAAGAAGAAGTATGACTTGTGCCTAAGACTAAGTAATAATCATTGGGTTTCAGATATCAAAAACAACAATTTCGTTTACAATTTGACTTTCATTCATTGAATAGTCTTATCTCTTGCACCAAAAGAAAGTCACTGCTAGTTGAAAGGACATCCCCCTTTTAAATTGTTAACAAATAAGCTGTATCATACGATTTCTTGTATATAAATTTCGGATTCCTTTGAGTTAAATAAGTTAAATAAACACTTCATTGACCTCAAGGGGTCATGCAATGACCATAGTTTGTTATTTAGCTATTTTTCTAAATTCAAAAGGTGTTTTTTTCAACATTTGCGACTTGACAGTGGTCTAACTAGTGACTTCTACCTAAAAGCCTCGTACTAAAGTTTTACCATTTGGATGTAAAGAAGTGAATTACACACATCTATACATTACCAAATCATGCAAATGTCACTTTAATTTTTCAGGATAGTGTATCTATTTTTAGACATGAAAATACCACAATTTCATGAATGCGAATAAAATATCTAAACGAAAGTTTCTCCCCATTGCTACTAAATTATTGTTCTATAATACGATTTTTCTACAGGCGCATTGTCTTCTTTCTTGTCAAGTTTAGCTACTGAAAAACGTGCTTTATTTTTTTCTTTTGTATTCGTGTTTGAGTGAGTTATTGTTTTACGCCGCTTGAGCAATATTTCAGCCATTAGCGGCGTGGTACCAGAAAAGGAAAGCTTACAGAAAATGCATGTTTCAATTCCAAGGTATATTATGTAAATAAAAGCTATAATTTCAAAACCTATCACATTTCCTGTTGTTTGAATATAACCGTAGACGATCTTAAAATCCACAAAGAATGTGAAAAATCATTTTAATTTTCTATATAGGTGTAGTCCTAAAGTTTGTTACAAAATGCTTATCTTACCAGTTAATACATTCCATTTGATGCCAATTGCACAGTTGTTGCAACGCACGTTCAAATGCACTTTCTCGTGTAAAACGGTTTGAAAGTTTGTTTTGCTCGCTCGCTGTAGAAAGTGATGTAAGTTATAATGTTTCTAAATGTGTTGTAAAATGTTCAAATATTTTGCATTTAACCTTTGCCGCCAGTTGATTTAGTTGAAACTTGATATTTTTTTTATTTTTTTTATCACTTTCGTTTTTTTTGTAGGCACCACAAATATACTATACAACTGTAATATTCATTTTCTTGATTATAAACATAGTTATCAAATCGATCAGACATGGTATAAAACATTTACAATTATGGATATATATTATGTAAAAAGACTGTGGCATGATGACCAGAAGGAGATAAATTTCTCGTATCTACAATCAGTGTAGAGACGCTCCTTACTGGCGTTATAGGTGTCTTGTAAAATTGATTTAAGGCCGTTAATATGTGGTTTTCTGTTCTGGTATTTACAAATATTAATATAGTGTTTAGTTACAATAAGAATCAAATTTAATACATCATTTCTCTTTTCTTTGTAACCAAATATAATATGAGTAATACTCGGTTCTAAATTTAGTCCACATCTCAATTCAATCCATCTAAATAAGTGATGCCACAAACTTTTCACATGTACACAGTCATATAAAAGATGTTTGATAGTTTCATTTGCATTATTACAAAAAGTACACAGAGGGGAAACTTGCAAATTGTACATGAAAGCACTTCTATTTGTTGTGAGTATTCTATGAATTATTCGATATTGAAACCATCTTAATTTGCAACAAACAGTGCTGCGAAATGGTATAAAGTTATATATTTTCCAAACATCTTTACTTATACTTGAGCGAATGTCATTTTCCCATTTCGTTTCGCTTTTAACTTGATCTATTTCGTCTTGTTATGTTAGTTCTATATAAAATTTCGATACATCCTTTGGTTTCCTTGAATAAAATTTTCAAATTATCAGGCATAAAAGGCATACTTAATTGTTTAGAACGTAATAATGAATCTTTTTTAATGTATTCGTTTATGCAATGAATTAAACCCATATATTCCAAGAAGTTTGTCTTTACTTTATATATTTCGCAAAATTCTGAAAATGCAAAAAATGCACATCATCTTTTAAAATATCATTAACATATTTGACATTTGATGTCACATAGCGTTTGATCATTACTGGTTGTTTGTTTATCAAGATATTATCATTTGTCCAGATATATTCTGTTGTCATGAACTGTTCTTTTGCTTTGTAAGATCGCCCAGGCGTTAAAAACGTCTTTCCAGAAACTATTTTTAATGTGTGGTATGATATGGCTTTTCAGATAACTTGATCCCATTTCTATTGGGTCTAAAACGCTTTTAGGTAGAAAAACATCTGCAAGATTTTTAAGTTTAGTGTTTTTAGTGTAGAGTCTTCGAATCCATGATATTTTACCTTTGCCGTCAGTTGATTATGGTTTAAACTTGATATTTTCTTCTATGACAACATCAATCTAAATAAATTTAGATCAACAGGTATTTTATAAGGCCATACTGCAAAAGTATGACAAAATATAAATTCTGTTTATCAAGATAGTGATCAGGTGGAATACTCAGATGTTTAACCCTCTCAAGATAATTTGCATAAACTAATGTTAATTGGCTAAAACTTGAAAAGATATTTTGTTTAAAAAAAAACAATACTACTGCCAATTTATAGTGTAAGAGTATTAGTCAACATATGTTTGGATAATGTTTCATCAACTGACAGGAATTAAGTCATCGAAGCTGAATTCAAAGCTTAATATTTTATGTATGCTTCAAGTCACAATTTTACATTGTTGGAGGCCTTCACAGATAGCAAGGGAAACAAATACATATTTCCTGATAAACTTATGGTCTCAAGTTTATTCAACAGGTTGTTAACTCTGAAATGCTTTTGTTATGTACATTTCTTCAAGACGGATCAAGTTTCAAGGTTTTTATAACTATTATTTGTTTAACTCCTGTTTCATTTTGATGTTTTTTATCATTTTTGTGGGGGAAATACACTAAGGACAAAACTTAAAGTGTCATCATGTTGAAAATAATTTATTTCTTCAATAGGAATACCAACTATGAAGCTTAGAATGATATTTTCAATGACATTTTAACTGCTAATATAAATATGCTAGAAATTGATAAATTCAATATTTGGATGACTGTTTATACCATCAAAGTTTTCCTGGTACAATTGAACTTCATAGTAAGGATTAATGAATGAATATCAATAAACAACTAAGCAACATCAAGTAAGTAAGTGATAATTCATCTTCTGATCTCTCATGGTGTAATCTTCATATTGACAGGATAAAGAGAGTTTCAAAGAGTAGATGAAACTATATAGAACAAAAGTTTTTTTTAAATAACCTTGCCTGTGTAGTGTCTATCATAGACCATAGACATTTATTTCTTAGAAATACTTTGATAATAGCTAGAAATTTGTTAAATTTTCTATTCACACTAAATATTTTCTTGAAGTTATTGTTTTTAAACTGTTTCCAAACATACTATCATTCAAATACATACAAAATATGCCTCAAAAATGGCACAAAAATATTTTCACTCCAGCCATTGTGCAGTCAACCACTTCCAAATCCCCTCTCTGAAAGATTGAGGGAGGCCCAGGCCAGTTAGAAGCAAAACATTGGGACAACAGGGTAGATGGGGCTACTTAGCTCCTCTTGAACGATTGAAAAGTTGATATTAATATTAATACTTTGCCTTTTCAGGAATTTGGTTTTGTTAAATGTAATGAACATGCCTTATTCATATTATGTGATATTGGTCATGTTTGAAAGGTAATTATTAATTACCAGAACAATATCATTACACTAATTACACATTCATATTCATTGAGCAGATACATTGTTCAATTTGTTCATTCAAGCTACCCCAACGGGTGACAAATTGTTACAATTTAATCCTTTCATTGTCAAATGCCTGGTCTATTATTTACCTACTCAACAAGAACAATTTTCTTTACAAGTCTAAACAACTGAACATTTATTGAAGACAGGAATATCTTAGATTATGATAAGTGTTTCAGTTCAATGAAAGCAATATCCATCATATTCATAATACATTGAATATTTTGACATTCGCAACTTCTGAAATATCCATCCATAATCACAATACGCTCAATGTAAGAAGTTTATAGCTGTCATGATGCTGTTTGATTCTTCAAATATTCTTTCACATGTTCTGCAATTCTCCCACGCTTTCTTTTCCTTCGTTTCTTCTTCTCTTTGCCAGGTGTAGTCACGCCCTTCTTAACTGTTTTTGGTTTACATGACAAGGGATTTGCTCCTTTCATTTTCTTTTTCTTCTTCTTTTTCTCCGGCACTCCAAACTCCTGGGCTTTCAACTTGGCTAGGACTTTATGTTCATAATCTGTGGGTCCTAACTGTGCTTGCAGATCTTTCGAAGCTTTGTCTTTGGAGGCTTGTGATGGAGGTTCGAGGGTTATGGTGTTATGGGCAATGTAAAGGAGGGGAATCCCCTTCTTGGATCGACATACCTCTGTAAGGTCATGGTCCTGAAACATATAAACAATTTGCTTTGGATTATCAAGAGTTATGTCCCTTGATGATGAATCATTTCATTTGATACATGGCCAAAAGAATTTGGGACCCTTTTAGGTACAGTAAAAGATGGTTATAATGCAACCATTTGTCCAAGAGAAAATATGGCACTTTATCTAGGTTGGCATTACACCCAGGTAAGGCATTTAGAAACATGTTGGCAAAAAAGCAACTACTTAAAGAAGTGATGAATTTTGTCAATCGGTTTAATGCAACTAGAATGTCACTCAAGTAATTAATGCCTTTTAACCACCAATCAAAGTATCTATGCAATTTGAGCAATGCCAGTCTTAATAAGTTAAAACAACATCCGAAACAGTGCGTTTTCATTGACATTACACTCAGGGAAACTGACTTTTCTTCCAAAAAGGATTGTCAAATGGCAATTTATCCAGTTAACCAGTGAAATAAAAGGGCAAGAAATCCGCTATGGCAAAAACATGGCAATATATCCAGTTGGCGTTAAAACCTGGGGCATTATAACCACGGTTAACTGTATTTAACCAAAGTGTTAAATTACAAAATGGCATGGACATAGATTCATATACTGAATAAAGGATATGTTTCACTAGCATTAGAAAGATGATAGATCATTGAAAATAAACAAAGGTGATGTTTGTATCAATAATATTTTGTTGTGGAAAGCTGTATGCAGTTGTACCTGTATTGCCAGAAAATATGAAAGATGAATTAAATAACAAAGATGGGTTGTGTTTTCACAAAACTTTGGCGTTACTTGAGGGCAATGAGACATTTCTAACCATGCCATTTTGGAAATTACTGTGTCATGGTACGCCATTATAAGGGGTATTTTTATCCCTGAAAGTTTAAAATTACAAAATGGCATGGAGTCAGATAATATAATAAAATTAGAATTAAAATTTTTTTATTATACTGATGTGTAGGATGTATAGGATGTGTCATACTCGAATTAATAAGATCGAAGAAAATGGACAAAGATGTTGGTTGTTTGTATTTTTTTTTAGTTAAAAGCTGTATGGGTTGTACCTGTGTCGCTAGAATATATTTGTTTTTGTTTTTCTTCTTGATGATGGACCTGAGACACTGAGCTGCCGGGAGATATTCGTTGTGTCCACACCGTGTTACTTGATACTGTCGGAGAACTTTCAGAGGACCGTACAAAACACTTCCTGTAAACAAAGTTTAAATAAAATCAATAAATTTTGCTTTCAAGCTTACGTATGGGTGTAAGGGAGTATTCCCACCTATTTATCTTTAAGACCCCTAAAATTTTATAAAGAAGGATAAATCTGATTACCCTCACTATCTTTGCTTTAATAATACAACAATGAAAATAATTAAAGCCATTTTGTGAAAAATTCTTTCAATCCAAGCTTTCTGTTCATGATTCAACCATAAAAGGTGAGGGAGAGTCGCTTGCTTTAATACCTAGCGAGTTCATGTGGGTTTTTTAGCTGGAGATAACAACAGATTCGAATCTTGAAGGGTTCAAATAATAACAATAAAAACTTATACTTACCCAGAGCCTCGCATTCAGCCATTGCACATGCCGTAGTCAGGAGTTCAACTTCAGCTTCAAGATATTTGGGTAGCTGCTCAGCAATATTGACCTTAAAGGTCAAGGCAGCTTTACAGAAAGTTCCATCAATCACAATCTTGTATGGAGGTTCAAAATCAAAGTTTGTTTTATAAAATGAAAGAATCTTGTGAGCATGCTTCAGCCTTTTGACTTTCATTGTCGAAGCATGTGTTCTGAATCTGAAAAAGATGGATAAAATGTAAGACAACATAATGAAAATGCATTGTGTGTTCACTGTGTTGACAATATAACATAAACAATCTATTCAGGATGCGGATCAATAGGATAATTTCTGGTCAGAACCCGGAGTGTAGGTGTTTTCGTAAGCACAGGGGTCATAGACAGATTGACAGTGGGTTTGCAGATACTCAAAATATGCGCAATAAAATACATTTTAATTGCAATTACAAACTTTTAACATGGCTTAGGATGAAATGTCATATTATCTAAGTTTGAACTTTCTATGTTGAAATTAATATATCCGATAATTAAGGGTATGGTTTGGTGTATTGTGATGGATTTTGATGATCGTTTTGATACAATATTAGAATAAAGTAAGCCGATACTTGCTGTTGTTTGTTTTAATTCCAATACCTTTAATTGTTAGAATTTATTGATTTGGTTTCATACTAAACATTACATACATTTTCATATAAAATAAAACTTGTTTCACAGAACCTCCAGTAGGTCAAGGAAAGTTCAAAGTTACAAATGAATGCAAATAACAATCAACCAAAGCACCTATAGTTATCAGACAACAATCACCCACGACACTAATAAGACAATAATGGTCAATTACATTGAGGGCAAAATCATTGCCATGAATTAATTGATTGATAACGATCAATATAATGGGTCTGATGGATGACTTACCACCGGATATCAGAGGAGGGTCTTAAATCATTGTATTAATTTTTTGTTTAATATTTGTACTTTATAAATGATATTTGTTTGAGTGAATGAATTAGTCAAAAAATATTTCTTTTTTACAAGTCATTAGTTGTAAATCGCAAACTGTTTAGTCAGGAACATGAATTGTTTTAGTTCATACTCGCCAGGTAATTTTAGGTACTAATATAAAAAACACATAAAATATACAAAATAATTGGTTCACAAATGATTTGGGAAAAAAAATATCCGGATCTTAATCTGTCTACAAACCCACTGTCTTTATGATAACACCCCATCTACGGACACATTTTGTTTACAAAAACACTGGTTCCCAGAACACGTACCGTTCTCTTTTGAATCTTAGATTCTATTTGGTTTGTTTATTTTACGAATTAAGGATTTTATCAGGGAAAGTTGTTTGTATTGTTTTTTAAAATTCATTTTTGAGCAAAATACTTTTACTAATTTTCTATAACTGATGATGTTCACATGGTCATGGGCACATATTACAATGTTAATTCATTTGATGGAACACAAATTAAACTATATCAAAAATGAATATAAAGATTAAAATCAAACAAAATTTTAAAAACATAATGAAGATAATCTCATTATATAAGCTGACCATACCAGATTTGTTTTCACTGAGCAAATTCATGTGTTTACAGGTAACGTCTATATTCCATTCACATGGCGACCACCTATTTTCCTCGTTTTTATCGACTGGTACGACCTTGCGTATTATTGCATAGCGACTTCTATAAATAGAAATCCCAAAACATGCGTTCAGAAGCTAAAACTATCGCGAGCGCTGACGAAATACGAACGGGAGTGCTGCATTATCATAGTTTCAAGAAGATATACTCAACATAAGCAGTTAGAGTATGTCTATAGATTGCTGCAACATTCTAACGGAAAGTAACACACAAATATAAAATCTTTTTTTTTTCAGATAAACAATGGATTTAAATGTAAACAAGTGGTGTCATTTACAAACAGTGGTCAATGTGTGGATGAGATTGAGACGTTGGTTATTCAGGGGTAAAGGCGGCGTCTCCTTTAAATCATTAGGCTTATAGACAACGAACCATTACTCAATATTACCCATTTATACATTTTTATACCTCCACAAAGAAAACTATAGATTATGTTGAAAATTTAATAAGATACAGATGGTACAAAGTGGTCGACGAATGGATGATATTTAGACATTGCCTATATAAGGGGAAAGGAGGTCTTATTCAAATCTTTACAGACAACTAACCGTAATCAATATCACCAAATATAACTATCTGGCCTTTAGTCTACATGCTGATGTACCCTTCCATAAAGAAAGATATAGAATTTGTTGAAAATTAGATAAAATACAGAAGTTAAAAAGTGGTCGACGAATGGATGAGATTTAGACATTGCTTATATAGGGGGAAAGGGAGGTCTTATTCAAATCTTTACAGACAACTGACCGTTATCAATATCACTTAATATAAGTATTTGGCCTTTAGTCTACATCCTGAAGTACCCCTCCATGAAGAAAAATATACAATATGTGGAAAATTTAATAAGATACAGAAGTTACAAAGTGGTCGACGAATGGATGAGATTTAGACATTGCTTATATAGGGAATACGGGGGTCTCTTTTAAATCTTTGCAGACAACTGACCGTTATCAATATCACTCAATATAAGTAATTGGCCTTTAGTCTACATCCAGAAGTACCTCTCCATGAAGAAAAAATATAGAATATGTCGAAAATTAAATAAGATACAGAAGTTACAAAGTGGTCCACGAATGGATGAGATTTAGACATTGTTCATATAGGGAAAAGGGAGGTCTTATTCAAATGTTTACAGAAAACTGACCGTTATCAATATCACTATATATAAGTATTTGGCCTTTAGTCTACATCCTGATGTTCCCCTCCATAAAGAAAAATATAGAATTTGTTGGAAATGAAATAGAATATTGAAGTTAAGAAGTGGTTGACGAATGGATGAGATTTAGACATTGCTTATATAGGGGGAATGGGAGGTCTTATTCAAATCTTTACAGACAACTGACCGTTATCAATAACACTTAATATAAGTATTTGGCCTTTAGTCTACATCCTGATGTACCCCTCCATTGGGAAAAATATAGAATTTGTTCAAAATTAAATAAAATAAAGAAGTTACAAAGTGGTCGACGAATGGATGAGATTTAGACATTGCTTATATAGGGAAAAGGGAGGTCTTATTCAAATCTTTACAGAAAACTGACCGTTATCAATATCACTATATATAAGTATTTGGCCTTTAGTCTACATCCTGATGTACCCCTCGATAAAGAAAAAAATAGAATTTGTTGGAACTGAAATAGAATATTGAAGTTACAAAGTGGTCGACGAATGGATGAGATTTAGTCGTAGCTTATATAGGGAAAAGGGAGGTCTTATTCAAATCTTCACAAACAACTGACCGTTATCAATATCACTTAATATAAGTATTTGGCCTTTAGTCTACATCCTGATGTACACCTCCATAAAGAAAGATATAGAATTTGTTCAAAATTAAATAAAATACAGAAGTTACAAAGTGGTCGACGAATGGATGAGATTTAGACATTGCTTATATAGGGAAAAGGGGGGTCTTATTCAAATGTTTACAGACAACTGACCATTATCAATATCACTATATATAAGTATTTGGCCTTTAGTCTACATCCTGATGTTGCCCTCCATAAAGAAAAATATAGAATTTGTTCAAAATTAAATAAAATACAGAAGTTACAAAGTGGTCGACGAATGGATGAGATTTAGACATTGCTTATATAGGGAAAAGGGAGGTCTTATTCAAATCTTTACAGAAACCTGACCGTTATCAATATCACTATATATAAGTATATGGCCTTTAGTCTACATGCTGATGTACCCCTCCATAAAGAAAAATATAGAATTTGTTCAAAATTAAATAATATACAGAAGTTACAAAGTGGTCGACGAATGGATGAGATTTAGACATTGCTTATATAGGGAAAAGGGAGGTCTTATTCAAATCTTTACCGACAACTGACCGTTATCAATATCACTTAATATATGTATTTGGCCTTTAGTCTACATCCTGATGTACCCCTCCATAAAGAGATATATATAATTTGTTGAAAAATGAAATAAAATATTGAAGTTACTAAGTGGTCGACGAATGGATGAGATTTAGACACTACTAATATAACGGAAAAGAGGGGGCCCTTTTAAATCTCTACAGGCATCTGACCATTATCAATATCACTAATTATAAGGAATTGGCCTTTAGTCTACATCCTGATGTACCCCTCCATAAAGAAAAATATAGAATTTGTTCAAAATTGAATAAAATACAGAAGTTACAAAGTGGTCGACGAATGAATGAGATTTAGACATTGCTTATATAGGGGGAAAGGGAGGTCTTATTCAAATCTTTACAGACAACTGACCGTTATCAATATCACCCAATATAACTATCTGGCCTTTAGTCTAAATCCTGATGTACCCCGCCATAAAGAAAAATATAGAATTTGTTGAAAATTAAATAAAATACAGAAGTTACTAAGTGGTCGACGAATGGATGAGATTTAGACATAGGTTATATAGGGAAAAGGGAGGTCTTATTCAAATCTTTACAGACAACTGACCGTTATCATTATCACTATATATAAGTATTTGGCCTTTAGTCTACATCCTGATGTACCCCTCGATAAAGAAAAAAATAGAATTTGTTGGAAATGAAATAGAATATTGAAGTTACAAAGTGGTCGACGAATGGATGAGATTTAGTCGTAGCTTATATAGGGAAAAGGGAGGTCTTATTCAAATCTTCACAAACAACTGACCGTTATCAATATCACTTAATATAAGTATTTGGCCTTTAGTCTACATCCTGATGTACACCTCCATAAAGAAAGATATAGAATTTGTTCAAAATTAAATAAAATACAGAAGTTACAAAGTGGTCGACGAATGGATGAGATTTAGACATTGCTTATATAGGGAAAAGGGGGGTCTTATTCAAATGTTTAAAGAAAACTGACCGTTATCAATATTACTATATATAAGTATTTGGCCTTTAGTCTACATCCTGATGTTCCCCTCCATAAAGAAAAATATAGAATTTAATGGAAATGAAATAGAATATTGAAGTTAATAAGTGGTCGACGAATGGATGAGATTTAGACATTGCTTATATAGGGGGAAAGGGAGGTCTTATTCAAATCTTTACAGACAACTGACTGTTATCAATATCACTTAATATAAGTATTTGGCCTGTAGTATACATCCTGATGTACCCCTCCATAAAGAAAAATATAGAATTTGTTGAAAATTAAATAAAATACAGAAGTTACAAAGTGGTCGACGAATGGATGAGATTTAGACATAGCTTATATTGGGGAAAAGGGAGGTCTTATTCAAATCTTTACAGACAACTGACCATTATCAATATCACTTAATATAAGTATTTGGCCTGTAGTCTACATCCTGATGTACCCCTCCATAAAGAAAAATATAGAATTTGTTGAAAATTAAATAAAATACAGAAGTTACTAAGTGGTCGACGAATGGATGAGATTTAGACATAGGTTATATAGGGAAAAGGGAGGTCTTATTCAAATCTTTACAGACAACTGACCATTATCAATATCACTTAATATAAGTATTTGGCCTGTAGTCTACATCCTGATGTACCCCTCCATAAAGAAAAATATAGAATTTGTTGAAAATTAAATAAAATACAGAAGTTACTAAGTGGTCGACGAATGGATGAGATTTAGACATAGGTTATATAGGGAAAAGGGAGGTCTT
Organism: Steromphala cineraria; assembly: GCA_916613615.1. Classification (NCBI taxonomy): domain Eukaryota; kingdom Metazoa; phylum Mollusca; class Gastropoda; order Trochida; family Trochidae; genus Steromphala; species Steromphala cineraria. Next base: position 32,525,024 of record OU744722.1, on the reverse strand, counting down.
ATTCAAATCTTTACAGACAACTGACCGTTATCAATATCACTATATATAAGTATTTGGCCTTTAGTCTACATCCTGATGTACCCCTCCATGAAGAAAAATATAGAATTTGTTGAAAATTAAATAAAATACAGAAGTTACAAAGTGGTCGACGAATGGATGAGATTCAGACATTGCGTATATAGGGGGAAAGGGAGGTCTTATTCAAATCTTTACAGAAAACTGACCGTTATCAATATCACTATATATAAGTATTTGGCTTTTAGTCTACATCCTGATGTTCCCCTCCATAAAGAAAAATATAGAATTTGTTGGAAATTAAATAAAATACAGAAGTTAAAAAGTGGTCGACGAATGAATGAGATTTAGACATTGCTTATATAGGGAAAAGGGAGGTCTTATTCAAATCTTTACAAACAACTGACCGTTATCAATATCACTTAATATAACTACTTGGCCTTTAGTCTACATCCTGATGTACCCCTCCATAAAGAAAAATATAGAATTTGTTCAAAATTGAATAAAATACAGAAGTTACAAAGTGGTCGACGAATGAATGAGATTTAGACATTGCTTATATAGGGGGAAAGGGAGGTCTTATTCAAATCTTTACAGACAACTGACCGTTATCAATATCACCCAATATAACTATCTGGCCTTTTGTCTACATCCTGATGTACCCCTCCATAAAGAAAAATATAGAATTTGTTGAAAATTAAATAAAATACAGAAGTTACTAAGTGGTCGACGAATGGATGAGATTTAGACATAGGTTATATAGGGAAAAGGGAGGTCTTATTCAAATCTTTACAGACAACTGACCGTTATCAATATCACTTAATATATGTATTTGGCCTTTAGTCTACATCCTGAAGTACCCCTCCATAAAGAGAAATATAGAATTTGTTGAAAATTAAATAAAATATTGAAGTTACAAAGTGGTCGACGAATGGATGAGATTTAGACATTGCTTATATAGGGAAAAGGGAGGTCTTATTCAAATCTTTACAGAAAACTGACCGTTATCAATATCACTTAATATAACTACTTGGCCTTTAGTCTACATGCTGATGTACCCCTCCATAAAGAAAAATATAGAATTTGTTCAAAATTAAATAAAATACAGAAGTTACAAAGTGGTCGACGAATGGATGAGATTTAGACATTGCTTATATAGGGGGAAAGGGAGGTCTTATTCAAATCTTTACAGACAACTGACCGTTATCAATATCACTATATATAAGTATTTGGCCTTTAGTCTACATCCTGAAGTACCCCTCCATGAAGAAAAATATAGAATTTGTTCAAAATTAAATAAAATACAGAAGTTACAAAGTGGTCGACGAATGAATGAGATTTAGACATTGCTTATATAGGGGGAAAGGGAGGTCTTATTCAAATCTTTACAGACAACTGACCGTTATCAATATCACTATATATAAGTATTTGGCTTTTAGTCTACATCCTGATGTTCCCCTCCATAAAGAAAAATATAGAATTTGTTGAAAATTAAATAAAATACAGAAGTTACAAAGTGGTCGACGAATGGATGAGATTTAGACATAGGTTATATAGGGAAAAGGGAGGTCTTATTCAAATCTTTACAGACAACTGACCGTTATCAATATCACTATATATAAGTATTTGGCCTTTAGTCTACATCCTGATGTACCCCTCCATGAAGAAAAATATAGAATTTGTTGAAAATTAAATAAAATACAGAAGTTACAAAGTGGTCGACGAATGGATGAGATTTAGACATAGGTTATATAGGGAAAAGGGAGGTCTTATTCAAATCTTTACAGACAACTGACCGTTATCAATATCACTTAATATATGTATTTGGCCTTTAGTCTACATCCTGAAGTACCCCTCCATGAAGAGAAATATAGAATTTGTTGAAAATAAAATAAAATATTGAAGTTACAAAGTGGTCGACGAATGGATGAGATTTAGACATTGCTTATATAGGGAAAAGGGAGGTCTTATTCAAATCTTTACAAAAAACTGACCGTTATCAATATCACTATATATAACTACTTGGCCTTTAGTCTACATCCTGAAGTACCCCTCCATGAAGAAAAATATAGAATTTGTTCAAAATTAAATAAAATACAGAAGTTACAAAGTGGTCGACGAATGAATGAGATTTAGACATTGCTTATATAGGGGGAAAGGGAGGTCTTATTCAAATCTTTACAGAAAACTGACCGTTATCAATATCACCCAATATAACTATCTGGCCTTTAGTCTACATCCTGATGTACCCCTCCATAAACAAAAATATAGAATTTGTTCAAAATTTAATAAAATACAGAAGTTACAAAGTGGTCGACGAATGGATGAGATTTAGACATTGCTTATATAGGGGGAAAGGGAGGTCTTATTCAAATCTTTACAGGCAACTGACCGTTATCAATATCACCCAATATAACTATCTGGCCTTTAGTCTACATCCTGATGTACCCCTCCATAAAGAAAAATATAGAATTTGTTGAAAATTAAATAAAATACAGAAGTTAAAAGTGGTCGACGAATGGATGAAATTTAGACATTGCTTATATAGGGAATACGGGGGTCTCTTTTAAATCTTTGCAGACAACTGACCGTTATCAATATCACTATATATAAGTATTTGGCCTTTAGTCTACATCCTAATGTACCCCTCCATGAAGAAAAATATAGAATTTGTTGAAAATTAAATAAAATACAGAAGTTAAAAGTGGTCGACGAATGGATGAGATTTAGACATTGCTTATATAGGGAATACGGGGGTCTCTTTTAAATCTTTGCAGACAACTGACCGTTATCAATATCACTATATATAAGTATTTGGCCTTTAGTCTACATCCTGATGTACCCCTCCATAAAGAAAAATATAGAATTTGTTCAAAATTAAATAATATAGAGAAGTTACAAAGTGGTCGACGAATGGATGAGATTTAGACATTGCTTATATAGGGAAAAGGGAGGTCTTATTCAAATCTTTACAGGCAACTGACCGTTATCAATATCACTTAATATAACTACTTGGCCTTTAGTCTACATCCTGATGTACCCCTCCATAAAGAAAAATATAGAATTTGTTCAAAATTAAATAAAATACAGAAGTTACAAAGTGGTCGACGAATGAATGAGATTTAGACATTGCTTATATAGGGGAAAAGGGAGGTCTTATTCAAATCTTTACAGAAAACTGACCGTTATCAACATCACTATATATAAGTATTTGGCTTTTAGTCTACATCCTGATGTTCCCCTCCATAAAGAAAAATATAGAATTTGTTGGAAATTAAATAAAATACAGAAGTTAAAAAGTGGTCGACGAATGAATGAGATTTAGACATTGCTTATATAGGGAAAAGGGAGGTCTTATTCAAATCTTTACAAACAACTGACCGTTATCAATATCACTTAATATAACTACTTGGCCTTTAGTCTACATCCTGATGTACCCCTCCATAAAGAAAAATATAGAATTTGTTCAAAATTGAATAAAATACAGAAGTTACAAAGTGGTCGACGAATGAATGAGATTTAGACATTGCTTATATAGGGGGAAAGGGAGGTCTTATTCAAATCTTTACAGACAACTGACCGTTATCAATATCACCCAATATAACTATCTGGCCTTTAGTCTACATCCTGATGTACCCCTCCATAAAGAAAAATATAGAATTTGTTGAAAATTAAATAAAATACAGAAGTTACTAAGTGGTCGACGAATGGATGAGATTTAGACATAGGTTATATAGGGAAAAGGGAGGTCTTATTCAAATCTTTACAGACAACTGACCGTTATCAATATCACTTAATATATGTATTTGGCCTTTAGTCTACATCCTGAAGTACCCCTCCATAAAGAGAAATATAGAATTTGTTGAAAATTAAATAAAATATTGAAGTTACAAAGTGGTCGACGAATGGATGAGATTTAGACATTGCTTATATAGGGGGAAAGGGAGGTCTTATTCAAATCTTTACAGACAACTGACCGTTATCAATATCACTATATATAAGTATTTGGCTTTTAGTCTACATCCTGATGTTCCCCTCCATAAAGAAAAATATAGAATTTGTTGAAAATTAAATAAAATACAGAAGTTACTAAGTGGTCGACGAATGGATGAGATTTAGACATAGGTTATATAGGGAAAAGGGAGGTCTTATTTAAATCTTTACAGACAACTGACCGTTATCAATATCACTATATATAAGTATTTGGCCTTTAGTCTACATCCTGATGTACCCCTCCATGAAGAAAAATATAGAATTTGTTGAAAATAAAATAAAATACAGAAGTTACAAAGTGGTCGACGAATGGATGAGATTTAGACATTGCTTATATAGGGGGAAAGGGAGGTCTTATTCAAATCTTTACAGAAAACTGACCGTTATCAATATCACTTAATATAAGAATTTGGCCTTTAGTCTACATCCTGATGTACCCCTCCATAAAGAAAAATATAGAATTTGTTCAAAATCAAATAAAATACAAAAGTTACAAAGTGGTCGACGAATGGATGAGATTTAGACATAGCTTATATAGGGGGAAAAGGAGGTCTTATTCAAATCTTTACAGACAACTGACCGTTATCAATATCACTCAATATAAGTATTTGGCCTTTAGTCTACATCCTGATGTACCACTCCATAAAGAAAAATATAGAATTTGTTGAAAATTAAATAAAATACAGAAGTTACAAAGTGGTCGACGAATGGATGAGATTTAGACATTGCTTATATAGGGAATACGGGGGTCTCTTTTAAATCTTTGCAGACAACTGACCGTTATCAATATCACTCAATATAAGTATTTTGAGTTGTTGCTTTTTGCCTAACCTAAAAACCTAGTTTCATCTTCTTCTCCAGAACCATGAGGCCTAGAAAGCTGAAACTTTGTGTACAGACTCCTTGACTAGTGAGGATTATAAATTGTAGCTTTGGTGGCCCTGTGACCCCTAATAAGGGCCACAGGGGCCACACCCTAAAAACCTATTTTGGTCCTATCCCCCAGAACCTTTAGGCCTAGAAAGCTGAACCTTTGTGTACAGACTCCTTGACTAGTGAGGATTATAAATTGTAGCTTTGGTGGTCCTGTGACCCCTAATAAGGGTCACAGGGGCCACACCCTGAAAGTCTATTTTCATTTTCTTCTCTAGAACAATAAGGCCTAGAAACCTGAAACTTTATGTACAGACTCATTGACTGGTGAGGATTATGAATTGTAGCTTTGGTGGTCCTGTGACCCCTAATAAGGGCCACAGGGGCCACACCCTAAAAACCTATATTGGTCCTATCCCCTAGAACCTTTAGGCCTAGAAAGCTGAACCTTTGTGTACAGACTCCTTGACTAGTGAGGATTATTATTTGTAGCTTTGGTGGTCCTGTGACCCCTAATAAGGGCCACAGAGGCCACACCCTAAAAACCTATTTTGATTTTCTTCCCCAGAACCATGAGGCCTAGAAAGCTGAAACTCGTTGTTCAGACTCCTTGACTAGTAAGGATTATAAATTGTAGCTTTTGTGGCCCTGTGACCCCTAATATGGGCCATAGGGGCCACGCCCTAAAAACCTATTTTCATCTTCTCCAGAACCATGAGGCATAGAAAGCTGAAATTGTGTGTACAGACTCCTTGACTGATGAGGATTATGAATTGTAGCTTTGGTGACCTTGTTGCCCCTAATATATATAAAGCATAATTGACAATGAAGCCTGATGAGCTACAGAGCCAATGGCTCTATTTTTGAATTTTTCTTCTGCAAATTTCTGACATGTCGAACTTCGGTAAATTTTGGGGCAAGTAAAAGCTCATAGTAGTGTGATATGGGATGTTGTTTATCCACTTCTCCTCAAAAAGTACTGGTTAGACTGCGCTATTCTCCCAAACATGCTTTATAGGTGTGCACCTTATATTATGTTTTGGGAATGTCAAATTTTCTACATTTTAATGGATGTTTGAATTAAGCTTTTTAAATTCTATGAGTGAAAACATTGAGAGTTTTTTTATTACCTTGGGCATCTTTGTCCCATGGACACAAATTTTCTAGTTATCCCCTGCCCAATGTAGTTGGCGGGGGATATTGAAATGGTCTCCGTCCGTCCGTCCGTCCTGATATTGTTTCCGGAGCACAACTCCATAACGGTGAGACCTACCTCAACGAAACTTGGTATCATGTGGAAATGTGCCTTTTGGGGTTTTCAACTTCTTTGCATTTTTTATTTTTACCAGTTTCCATGGAAACGTAACATAGGATTTCATTTCCGGAAGACAACTCCATAAAACCTAGCTCGATGAAACTTGGTATGTGCAATGGGCATCATGTGGAGAGTTGCCTTTTGGCGTTTTCAATTTCTTTGCATTTTTATTTTTACTTGTTTCAAAGGAACGTAACATAGGATTTTGCTTCTAGAACACAACTCCAAAACGGTGAGGAAGTACTTGGTATGTGTAACGGGCATCATGTGAAGATGTACCTTTTTGAGGTTTTAACTTCTTTGGGTTAAAATTTTTTGCAGTTTCTTTGAAATTGTAAGTTGCGACAATTTATGACACCAGAAATAAGAGAGATACTTAAAATTCACAGTAGTTTTTTTTCCAAAATATTCCAGGTGGCGGGGGATATAGACGAATCTCTGCTTGTTCTTTTTTTATTTTCAGTTAAAAAGAATGTTTTGTATAGTGAAGGTATCAAAGGTTGTAGTTGAGTACAGTGTTAGTGAGACATCCTATTTTGCTTGTTGCAGGTAAAAACTAGAAAAATTCTCTGTGTGCTTTATTGAACATTGGTCCTATTTTATTTAGTCATACATATCAGATTAGATTTATATTTGTTATTGATAGAAAAAAGACTAAATTCAATGTTATCATTCCAAAACCAACAGATTATTTTACTTTAAAGATTACTTAACCAACATTTTTAACATGATCAGTTGAGTGTTTACATTTGCATTGATTCCATGTTCAACCTTACTATGTACATAATAAAGCATATGTCATGAATTTTCATTTGGATTTGTTTTTTTTATACAGATACACTATGGTTATTCTGGTTTATGTTGAAAACAAACAACTGAGTAGTATTAAATGTTACCTTAAATGGGCAGAAGCATGTTTTTTGAAACCTTTCACTGTCAATTAGATGTTTACATCAAAAAACATCATTACCTCAACCAATCCTCCATAATCAAAGAACAAATTATATAGATTCTGTCTATTGACGGCCATTTTTGTGTGGACACCATTAATTCATTTTGTGTAAGAAAAAGGTATCACATGGCTAAACTTTATGATATATACTTTACATTATGTATCTGATTTATTACTGCTTCATTTAGTTTGATGATAATGTCTTTGAATTGGAACCATTTATTTCCATTTTCCTGACATCACCTTACATTTTCCATGCTACTGAGTTTAACATGTCTAATCATCATCTATATTTTTTTGGGTTTCAGGAAGGGGAAAGTACAGCATGTTAAGTGAAAGATAAATGCAAGTGATAAGTAATATTTACAAATTTGAATTTCTTCAAAAGGATATTAAAATGACCACTCTTTTCACCCATATCTTAATTGTCTGGTACAGCTATTTGAATCTTGGGAAAAGGTCTTATTTTCTTCATATTTGAGACTTTTTATATATTAAAATTTGTATTTGTATAAAACCTCATGCTTTCTTCAACCAACTTTGGTAATTTAATAATTGTCTTGGTAGAGGGAACATCTAGATTTAAAAGGGGCAGTAGCACGTTTTTTGACAATTTCATATTTTCAATTTTTCACTGAAAATTGTAAGTTAAGACAAACTGTATTATGTTGACAGTGTCAAAAAGCTCTTTACACAAACCAGTCATCCATAGTCAGAGAATAAATTATAAAGATTAACATAAAATACACTGGCAGCCATTTATGTGTGAACACCTTTATTTCATTTTGTGACGGGAAATTAATCGCATGGCTAAACTTGACGTTATATATTTGAATTATTACTGCTCCATTGAGTTAAAATGCATGATCTTTCAATTGGAACCATTGATTCTCATTTTCCTGACATCACCTTATATTCCCCCTAAAAACGTGCTACTGCCCCTTTAAACCATATAATTTATATCTGCAATAAGTTATGTTTTTGAACAGAAAGCTGAAACTTTGTGTATAGACTCCTTGACTAGTGAGCATTATAAATTGTAGCTTTGCTGGCCCTGTGGCCCCTAATAAGGAACACAGGGGCCACAAACTAAAAACCTATTTTCATCTTCTTCTCCAGAACCATAAGGCCTAGAAAGCTTCAACTTGGTGTACAGACTTCTTGAATAGTGAGGATTATAAACTTAAGCTTTGGTGACCCTGTGGTCCCTAACAAGGTCCCCATGGACCGAACACTAAAAACCTGAATTCATCTTTGTTCTGTCCAAAACAGATAATCCTGGTCTTGGTATGGCTTCTTAATGGGTAAAACATTGCAAAGTAAAGAAAATACCCAAATTAGGAAAATATTACACTTAAAATACCATAATCAAAGCCCAAAGAATTAAAAACTACCAACAGAAGTCACAAGTATCAAATTTAAGAGATATTTTATGTGTGCTTCCCTAGAAAATTTCTGACAAGGAGAGGTTTACTGTTGAAAGATTATATTTTAAGGCAGCTTCAACCAATGTCAAGTGTCTACACAAGTATGTTGAAATAAGTCTTCACATAAAGAACACAATGAGCTTACATTGCAAACTAAGTTTACAGTTTAAATATAATCCTAATATCCTGATATCCATTTCTGTATTGATTACAGGTATCTTTGACTTTGTGGCCCCTACAAATTGGGAAACCACATTAACCAGAGCAAAATCAAATACGAAGCCTGATGAGCTATAGAGCCAATGTCTCTATTTTTATTTTTCTCTATTCTGAATACCTCAGATTGTTAACACAGACTTTCACTGAGTGTTGTTGATAATAAGTAGTTGTCTATAAAGATTTAAAAGGACCCCTCTTTTTCCCTTATATAAGCAATGTCTAAATCTCATCCATTCGTCGACCACATTGTAACTTCTGTATATTACTTAATTTTCCATATATTGTATATTTTTCTTCATGGAGGGGTACTTCAGGATGTAGGCTAAAGACCAAATACTTATATTGAGTGATATTGATAATGGTTAGTTGTCTGTAAAGATTTAAAGGGGACCCATTGTTTCTCTATATAAGGAATGTCTAAATCTCATCCACTCGTCGACCACTTTGTAACTTCTGTATCTTATTTAATTTTCGACATATTCTATATTTTTTCTTTATGGAGAGGTACTTCAGGATGTAAGCTAAATATCAAATACTTATATTGATAAAATTGATAACGGTCAGTTATCTGCAAAGATTTAAAAGAGACCCCCGTATTCCCTATATAAAAGCAATGTCTAAATCCCATCCATTCGTCGACCACTTTGTAACTTCTTTATATTAGTTAATTTTCGACATGTTCTATATTTTTCTTTATGGAGGGGTACTTCAGGATGTCAGCTAAAGATCAAACACTTATATTGAGTGATATTGATAATGGTTAGTTGTCTGTAAAGATTTAAAGGAGACCCCCTGTTTCTCTATATAAGGAATGTCTAAATCTCATCCACTCGTCGACCACTTTGTAACTTCTTTATATTATTCAATTTTCGACATATTCTATATTTTTTCTTTATGGAGAGGTACTTCAGGATGTAAGCTAAATATCAAATACTTATATTGAGTGATATTTATAACGGTCAGTTGTCTGCAAAGATTTAAAAGAGACCCCCGTATTCCCTATATATAAGCAATGTCTAAATCTCATCCATTCGTCGACCACTTTGTAACTTCTGTATATTACTTAATTTTCCATATATTGTATATTTTTCTTCATGGAGGGGTACTTCAGGATGTAGGCTAAAGACCAAATACTTATATTGAGTGATATTGATAATGGTTAGTTGTCTGTAAAGATTTGAAGGAGACCCCCTGTTTCTCTATATAAGCAATGTCTAAATCTCATCCATTCGTGGACCACTTTGTAACTTCTGTATCTTATTTAATTTTCGACATATTCCATATTTTTTCTTCATGGAGAGGTACTTCAGGATGTAAGCTAAATATCAAATACTTATATTGAGTGATATTGATAACGGTTAGTTGTCTGTAAAGATTTAAAAGAGACCCCCGTATTCCCTATATAAGCAATGTCTAAATCTCATCCATTCGTCGACCACTTTGTAACTTCTGTATCTTATTAAATTTTCCACATATTGTATATTTTTCTTCACGGAGGGGTACTTCAGGATGTAGGCTAAAGATCAAATACTTATATTGAGTGATATTGTTAATGGTTAGTTGTCTGCAAAGATTAAAAGAGACCCCCTGTTTCTCTATATAAGGAATGTCTAAATCTCATCCACTCGTCGACCACTTTGTAACTTCTGTATCTTATTTAATTTTCGACATATTCTATAATTTTTCTTTATGGAGAGGTACTTCAGGATGTAAGCTAAATATCAAATACTTATATTGAGTGATATTGATAACGGTCAGTTGTCTGCAAAGATTTAAAAGAGACCCCCGTATTCCCTATATATAAGCAATGTCTAAATCTCATCCATTCGTCGACCACTTTGTAACTTCTGTATATTACTTAATTTTCCATATATTGTATATTTTTCTTCATGGAGGGGTACTTCAGGATGTAGGCTAAAGACCAAATACTTATATTGAGTGATATTGATAATGGTTAGTTGTCTGTAAAGATTTGAAGGAGACCCCCTGTTTCTCTATATAAGCAATGTCTAAATCTCATCCATTCGTGGACCACTTTGTAACTTCTGTATCTTATTTAATTTTCGACATATTCCATATTTTTTCTTCATGGAGAGGTACTTCAGGATGTAGGCTAAATATCAAATACTTATATTGAGTGATATTGATAACGGTCAGTTGTCTGCAAAGATTTAAAAGAGACCCCCGTATTCCCTATATAAGCAATGTCTAAATCTCATCCATTCGTCGACCACTTTGTAACTTCTGTATCTTATTAAATTTTCAACATATTGTATATTTTTCTTCATGGAGGGGTACTTCAGGATGTAGGCTAAAGATCAAATACTTATATTGAGTGATATTGTTAATGGTTAGTTGTCTGTAAAGATTAAAAGAGACCCCCTGTTTCTCTATATAAGGAATGTGTAAATCTCATCCATTCGTAGACCACTTTGTAACTTCTGTATCTTATTTAATTTTCGACATATTCTATAATTTTTCTTCATGGAGAGGTACTTCAGGATGTAAGCTAAATACCAAATACTTATATTGAGTGATATTGATAACGGTCAGTTGTCTGCAAAGATTTAAAAGAGACCCCCGTATTCCCTATATAAGCAATGTCTAAATCTCATCCATTCGTCGACCACTTTGTAACTTCTGTATATTACTTAATTTTCCATATATTGTATATTTTTCTTCATGGAGGGGTACTTCAGGATGTAGGCTAAAGACCAAATACTTATATTGAGTGATATTGATAATGGTTAGTTGTCTGTAAAGATTTGAAGGAGACCCCCTGTTTCTCTATATAAGCAATGTCTAAATCTCATCCATTCGTGGACCACTTTGTAACTTCTGTATCTTATTTAATTTTCGACATATTCTATATTTTTTCTTTATAGAGAGGTACTTCAGGATGTAAGCTAAATATCAAATACTTATATTGAGTGATATTGATAACGGTCAGTTGTCTGCAAAGATTTAAAAGAGACCCCCGTATTCCCTATATAAGCAATGTCTAAATCTCATCCATTCGTCGACCACTTTGTAACTTCTGTATATTACTTAATTTTCCATATATTGTATATTTTTCTTCATGGAGGGGTACTTCAGGATGTAGGCTAAAGACCAAATACTTATATTGAGTGATATTGATAATGGTTAGTTGTCTGTAAAGATTTAAAGGGGACCCATTGTTTCTCTATATAAGGAATGTCTAAATCTCATCCACTCGTCGACCACTTTGTAACTTCTGTATCTTATTTAATTTTCGACATATTCTATATTTTTTCTTTATGGAGAGGTACTTCAGGATGTAAGCTAAATATCAAATACTTATATTGATAAAATTGATAACGGTCAGTTATCTGCAAAGATTTAAAAGAGACCCCCGTATTCCCTATATAAAAGCAATGTCTAAATCCCATCCATTCGTCGACCACTTTGTAACTTCTTTATATTAGTTAATTTTCGACATGTTCTATATTTTTCTTTATGGAGGGGTACTTCAGGATGTCAGCTAAAGATCAAACACTTATATTGAGTGATATTGATAATGGTTAGTTGTCTGTAAAGATTTAAAGGAGACCCCCTGTTTCTCTATATAAGGAATGTCTAAATCTCATCCACTCGTCGACCACTTTGTAACTTCTTTATATTATTCAATTTTCGACATATTCTATATTTTTTCTTTATGGAGAGGTACTTCAGGATGTAAGCTAAATATCAAATACTTATATTGAGTGATATTTATAACGGTCAGTTGTCTGCAAAGATTTAAAAGAGACCCCCGTATTCCCTATATATAAGCAATGTCTAAATCTCATCCATTCGTCGACCACTTTGTAACTTCTGTATATTACTTAATTTTCCATATATTGTATATTTTTCTTCATGGAGGGGTACTTCAGGATGTAGGCTAAAGACCAAATACTTATATTGAGTGATATTGATAATGGTTAGTTGTCTGTAAAGATTTGAAGGAGACCCCCTGTTTCTCTATATAAGCAATGTCTAAATCTCATCCATTCGTGGACCACTTTGTAACTTCTGTATCTTATTTAATTTTCGACATATTCCATATTTTTTCTTCATGGAGAGGTACTTCAGGATGTAAGCTAAATATCAAATACTTATATTGAGTGATATTGATAACGGTCAGTTGTCTGCAAAGATTTAAAAGAGACCCCCGTATTCCCTATATAAGCAATGTCTAAATCTCATCCATTCGTCGACCACTTTGTAACTTCTGTATCTTATTAAATTTTCCACATATTGTATATTTTTCTTCACGGAGGGGTACTTCAGGATGTAGGCTAAAGATCAAATACTTATATTGAGTGATATTGTTAATGGTTAGTTGTCTGCAAAGATTAAAAGAGACCCCCTGTTTCTCTATATAAGGAATGTCTAAATCTCATCCACTCGTCGACCACTTTGTAACTTCTGTATCTTATTTAATTTTCGACATATTCTATAATTTTTCTTTATGGAGAGGTACTTCAGGATGTAAGCTAAATATCAAATACTTATATTGAGTGATATTGATAACGGTCAGTTGTCTGCAAAGATTTAAAAGAGACCCCCGTATTCCCTATATATAAGCAATGTCTAAATCTCATCCATTCGTTGACCACTTTGTAACTTCTGTATCTTATTTACTTTTTGACATATTCTATATTTTTCTTTATGGAGGGATACTTCAGGATACAATCTAAAGACCAGATACTTATATTGAGCGATATTGATAACGGTCAGTTGTCTGCAAAGATTTAAAGGGGACCCATTGTTTCTCTATATAAGCAATGTCTAAATTTCATCCATTCGCCGACCACTTTGTAACTTCTTTGTATTATTTAATTTTCGACATATTCTATATTTTTTCTTCATGGAGAGGTACCTTAGGATATAAGATAAAGTCAAAATACTGAAATTGAGTGATATTGATAACGGTCAGTTGCCTGCAAAGATTTAAAGGAGACCACCCGTATTCCCTATATAAGCAATGTCTAAATCTCATCCATTCGTCGACCACTTTGTAACTTCTGTATATTAGTTAATTTTCGACATGTTCTATATTTTTCTTTATGGAGGGGTACTTCAGGGTGTAGGCTAAAGATCAAATACCTATATTGTGTGACATCGAGAATGGTTAGTTGTCTGTAAAGATTTAAAGAGACCCCCCATATTCCCTATATAAGCAATGTCTAAATCTCATCCATTCGTGGACCACTTTGTAACTTCTGTATATTAGTTAATTTTCAATATATTTATTATAACATCGATATATTCTACATTTTCTTTTTGGTGGGGTACCTCAGAGTGTAGGCTAACTTCCAAATTCTTACGCTGAGTGCTATTGATAATGGTTCTTTGTCTATTTAGAGTTAAATTACTCGCCGTATCTTATTGGCGTTTCGTGTACGATATCATGTGTTCAGAAAGAGAGAGCTCGCGAGCGCTTGAAATCCCGCTATGTTGAATAACATACCAACTGAACGCAGGGCAGGAAACGACACAGGCGCGTGTACAAGGACGTACCAGTCGATAAAAACGAAGAAAAAGGGTGGTCGCCATGTGAATGGAATATAGACTTTACCTGTGTTTACATGGGAGCTGACATCTTGAATTTCTTACTTCCGGTTTGAAACATTCGGATAAATTCGAGATATAAAAGTTCATAATAAGAAGTTTAAATGAGATTTATTTCGATTTATATTGTTACAAATGAAAAAATTCCGTGTATTGTCACAGAACTTGGCAAATATGACGTTTTGAAATTGCACAAAGTCAAAAGTTTGTCGCGATATGAAAAGAGAAAGCGATCGAAATTTTAAACTAGACACCGTCTTCTCATTTTGACTTTGAAATGCAAAAGATGCGTTTGCGCAAAGTAAACAGATACGCAGCCTAAAACATCTAGTCAATTAGCAGAAATGCGCTTGCGCTCACTTGCCTCTTCAAAATGGCGACCGCCAGGAAACCAAGCACGTTGCCGGTGCCAGTAAAATATGTCCAAATTGACGGTCTTGTAAGTAAAATATGTTTCTTTCAATATTGTTTTATATCCCTTAAGACATTGGCGTCATGTCTGCTATGTTTCATTTATTAGGATTCTTTAATTTGCAAGCATTGACAAGACATCTGTTTGTCTACCCAGACTGCAGAGTGCAGTGAATGAATTGATTAAATTATGTCATAAAAAAAAAAGTAAATATTAAATAATTCTTATCATGTTTTGGGTATCTAGAAGATTTTAAAGATTCAACTCATTATATTCTTTATATAATATTAGGTTACGATTTTGGAATAAAAATTAAGAATAAGATCTAGGGATCTGCTTTATGGTTACAGGTTGCAAAATCATAAGATGTACACATGAATGAAAATAATTATTATTTGAAACAATCATATGTATCTGTCCAATAATTTTCATCCTAATTCTTCTTTAAGGTTGTGTTGAAAATAGTCAAGCATTGCCAGGAGGAAGGAGCAGGCGGCACGGACCTAGTTCAGGGCGTCCTTCTCGGGTTGGTTGTAGAGAACAGGCTTGAGATCACCAACTGCTTCCCCTTCCCTCGTCACAATGATGATGAAGACTTTGATGAGGGTAAGTTGACTTTCTTAACTGTATCTTTACTTGCAACTTGTTGGTAAAGACCATTAGACATTACACGTTAAAGGCACCACACGAGCGGCTTTCGTCCGCCATTTTGAAAGGTTAGCATTGCGAGAAAACAAATGTGCTGTAATATGCTTATTCATTAACAAACTTAAGTAATAACTACTTGACTGATAGAAGAGGAGCATTTTTACAAATAATTCATAATAAGACCTATCAGTTGCGACAGCATTTTGTCGCAGTAATGCATTCCACGATCGTAGCTTCAATGATTGGCTTCCTTTCACGATGTTTTTAATTTTGAGCGATACACTTTATCTTTTGTCAAATTGTCAAATCTTTAACAAGTAAAATCCTTATCTCACAAACATATATGAAATTAAGTGTGAAATAATTGTAAACAGGAAAGTCCTCCTGAATTTCTTTTCCACAAAAAATACCCGCTCGAATGGTCGCTTTAAATATAATAACATAAGGCAACAAACTTGACCAATTTATGTTAAATAAAAATTTCACGATTATTCTTGTGCAAATTAGGAAGTTTCTCAGTAAAGTACTCTATAGTACTATAGTAAACATGCAAAAGTATATTGTACATGTGGGTATGTTTTAAGGGCCAGAGACCAAAATAAATAAATATGTCTGTCAACTTGATGATGAAATATTTTCTTAATTTATTCTTCTAAAGTTATCTTTTAGGAATTCTTTTCATCAATATTTCTTCAATTTAATTTTTGTCAAGTTAAGTGAGGTTATCTGTAATATCCAATTAATAGTAATAAGATATTTTTATTCCTACAGTTCAATACCAGATGGAGATGATGAGGAATCTGCGCCATGTGAACATTGATCATCTCCACGTGGGATGGTATCAGAGCACATACTTTGGATCCTTCATCAACCGCCCTCTCCTTGAGTCACAGTTCAACTATCAGCACTCTATAGAGGAGTCTGTTGTTCTCATATATGGTAGGCAGAAAAAATCTTCTTTTAATTTGTATTTACTCCTTGTTGACATTGACATATTAGTTAGAGAAAGTACAAGAAGTTAAGTTTTCTTCACAAATTTTCTATTTTTATTCTTAACAAAATGCACTGGCTATTAATTTGCAAATAGTTTACAAAGTTTTTCAAGTTAAGTCTGTACCTGTTTCAATGGATCATGACGGATCAGAGCTTATCAATATTGACCAAGGACAAATTATGAGGTCGCTATCGTTTTTCTCTGTTCGAAAGTAACAAGTTTTCATCAAATCCCCTGCTTGCTGGTTTGGTTTCCTTTTTAACATTTTCCACATTTGAATGATGTTAAAGGATACACATTTTGTTGCATAGAATCTCTGATTGTAGAGCTGTATGGGGAAGTTCACATGTCGGTTCACATCAATGTCTCTCAAATCTGATTAACTGATTAAATTAATTCCCAATGCCCAATATGACACAATTTCACTAACTTATAAACTTCTCCTCAGATCCACTGAAGACAAACCAAGGTTTCCTGTCCCTGAAGGCGTACCGACTGACCCCGGAGATGATGGACTTCTACGCACAAGCAGATTTCACACCCGACGCTATCATGTCTAACGGCATTAGCTTCCAGCGCATGTTTGAAGAGATCCCGGTGGTGATGAAGAACTCTCATCTCGTAAACGCTCTCCTCTGTGAACTTGACGAGAAGGAATCGAGGAAGAAGAATGATCTCACATTCCTTGACCTTGCCACAAGGTTAGTTTGAATACAAGTCATCTTCACAAAGCCGTCTAATATGATATGCTTAGAGGAGAATAAAGCTGGCTACCAAGTTAGTAGCTGCCCCAATCGCTTTGTCTCCACTGGATTTAACTCATCACCTCAGACTGGGTAGTTGTGTCTGTTCATAGCATGATGATTGATATCGATTACCAGAGATGTCGTGAACCATCAATATCAATCCATTTATGTATTGGCCAGAAGAGGCATATTGTGTGAAAACAGAGGAAATTTGGAGCTTTATAGCTAAAATACCTTGAATCAGTTCTTAATAGGACCAAATGTACCCCTTTTATTGATCATTCATAACAAAAGACATAATACCGCAACTAAAATGTTGTTCTCTATTTCCAGTTCTATGCTAGAGAAGAACATGCGACAGTTGATGGAGTGTGTTGATGATGTTGCCATGGATACCAACAAGTACCTTAACTTCCAGAGGCAGCAGTTCCGACAGACCCAAGCAAAACAAGCTCACGTCTTGAAGAGGGTAGGTTCTTGTCCAATATCTCTACATTTTTAGCTCATCTGGCCTGTAAGGCCCGATGGGCTTATGGCATGGCATGGTGTCCGGCGTCCGTCCGTCCGTCCATCCGTCCGTAAACTTTGTGGAATTTCGACTTCTTCTCCAGAACCAAAAGGCCTAGAAAGCTGAAACTTTGTGTACAGACTCCTTGGCCAATGAGGATTATAAATTGTAGCTTTGGTGGTCCTGTGACCCCTAATAAGGGCCACAGGGGCCACGCCCTAAAAACCTATTTTCATCTTCTTCTCCAGAACCATGAGGCCTAGAAAGCTGAAACTTTGTGTACAGACTCCTTGACTAGTGAGGATTATAAATTGTAGCTTTGGTGGCCATGTGACCCCTAATAAGGGCCACAGGGGCCACACCCTAAAAACCTATTTTCGTCTTCTTCTCCAGAACCATGAGGCCTAGAAAGCTGAAACTTTGTGTACAGACTCCTTGACTAGTGAGGATTATAAATTGTAGCTTTGGTGGCCCTGTGACCCCTAATAAGGGCCACAGGGGCCACGTCCTAAAAACCTATTTTCATCTTCTTCTCCAGAACCATAAGGCCTAGAAAGCTGAAACTTTGTGTACAGACTCCTTGGCTAGTGAGGATTATAAATTGTAGCTTTGGTGGCCCTGTGACCCCTCATAAGGGCCATAGGGGCCACGCCCTAAAAACCTATTTTCATCTTCTTCTCCAGAAGCATAAGGCCTAGAAAGCTGAAACTTTGTGTACAGACTCCTTGACTAGTGAGGGTTATAAATTGTAGCTTTGGCGGCCTTGTGACCCCTAATAAGGGCCACGCCCTAAAAACCTATTTTCATCTTCTTCTCCAGAACCATAAGGCCTAGAAAGCTGAAACTTTGTGTACAGACTCCTTGATTATTGAGGATTATGAATTGTAGGTTTGGTGAACCTGTTGCTCCAATGAAGTATAAGGCCAGCCTTGAAAACTGTAACTTGTCGCCTATTATACTTAATTTTATGATTGGTGACCCTTTGGCCTCTACAAAGGGGGAATCACATTTGCCACACTCAACAGCATATATTGTAATTGACGACGAAGCCTGATGAGCTACAGAGCCAATGGCTCTATTTTTGCCATGTTTACAGAGGTTCAGTTTTCAAATGAGAGTGGTTAGTTGAAAGGTCATACGTCAGAGATAAATCAATTCTCTACAACTGATCACTCATGGGACTTCTCATCAAGAAAATCTTTACTGAAATTTCCTGCCCTAGATTTGAGTTAACTTATGAAACTGCAACTTCCAATGTACCTGTCAAGCTCTTAAAAGATGCTGTACACCATTTGATTACATATCATGAATGAAATTTCTGAGGTGAGATACAGGACGTGAGGGGTGATACTTAGTACAGAAGCATTTCTTATTGTCCCCCGCCGCAACGTGGAATGGGGGACGTTGTATTCAGCGGCGTCCGTCCGTACGTCCGGATCCTTGTTAACGCGATATCTCAAGAACCGTTGAACCCAAAGTCTTCAAATTTGGTAACAGTCTCACTAGGGGGATTACACAGACACCAGTCACTTTTGGTGACCTTGACCTTATTTTCAAGGTCACAACGGCACTTTGACCACTCTTGAAACTCTTGTTAACGCGATATCTCAAGAACCGTTGCACCCAAAGTCTTCAAATTTGATGACAGTCTCAATTGGGGGATTACGCAGACACCAGTCACTTTTGGTGACCTTGACCTTATTTTTAAGGTCACAACGGCACTTTGACCACTCTTGAAACTCTTGTTAACACTATATCTCAAGAACCGTTGCACCCAATGTCTTCAAATTTGGTCACTGCCTCACTTGGGGGATTATTTTCAAGGTCACTCAGCACTTTGGCAACTGTTGTTAGTCTTGTTAACTCGTTATCTTATGAACTACTGCACCTAATGTCTTAAAATTTTGTCACAGCCTACATTGGAGGACACCAGTCACTTCAGGTGACCTTGACATTATTTTCAAGGTCACTACGGCACTTTGGACACTTTTGATACTCTTGGCAACACAATTTCTCCTGAACCGTTTTACAAAATGTCTTCAAATTTAGTCACAGCCTGTGAGACTAAGCCAATACCAAATACTTTGGATGACCTTGACCTTAATTTTCAAGGTCACCACGGTTCCTTAAAAACTTTTGAAACATCTTATATCTTATGAACCGATTCATGAAATGTCCTAAAATTTGGTCACAGCCTACATTGAGGGATTATGTAGACACAAGTCACTTTGGGTGACCTTGACCCTAATTTCTAGATCACCACTTTTGCCATTTTTGAAACTCTTGTTTACTTGATATCTCATAAACCACTGGACCGAATGTCTTCAAATTTGGTTAGAAACTACAGACACCAGTCACTTTGGATGACCTTTACCTTATTTTCAAGGTCACAATGGCACTTTGACCACTTTTGAAACTCTTGTTAACGCCATATCTCTTGAACCATTGCACTTATTGCCAATGGGAATATAGCATTTGCTTATTGTGACAATTCTATTGCAATATCCAAGCGGCGGGGGACATTGCCACATTAGTGGCAAACACTTGTTGAGATTACAACCTGCTTACTCTAGATCTAAAAAAGTTTAGAATGAGCTATTTTCATTGAATTTCAGCTGTGAACTTTCATGTGATTCACTTCACAATTTTGCAAAAACAAAAGGCAAGGGTGGGGTAGTTTAAACTTCTAAACTGCTGACTAGAGTGCTTGCAAATTTCTGAAAATGGTTGCAAACATTAGAGGAAAGATTGATATAAATGATTATTCTTGATGACTTGTTCTCCCGACTTACATAAAAATATATTTTAAAAAATTTAAAATTATTTTTCATAACTGAGACATTGACTTTAATGGTTAAACAGCAAAAATAACCGCGTACAGACGGACACTGCTATATAGTCTAAATCACTAATTTGGTACAAGCCAAATAAAACTTATTGATTGTCTATTTCAGCAACAAGAGAACTTGCAGCGCCAGCAGCGAGGAGAACCGCCCCTGCCAGAGGAGGACCTCAACAAGCTGTTCAAGCCCCTGCAGCCCCCTCCTCGACTTGACTGCCTCCTGGTGGCCGGACAGATCGATAACTACGCTAAGCAGATCTCTGAGTTCGCTGCACAGAGCGTTGGCAAACTCTTTCTCTCTGAATCATTGCAAGCAAAGGATACCAGTTAACAGAGGCTGTGATTAACGTTATTTGCTTCTTTGGGGGATTTTGGAGGCTGGAAGGCTTCTGATTGGGATATTTTGAAAGACGTTTGGTTGTCAATAAACAATTTAATTAGAAGTGAGGAGGATCTTATTTTAAGGCATTTAAGACTTCTTGTTTGAATCTTGTTTAAGAGAAATTTGACGGCGTGGTAAGGGGGAGGGGGGTGGGGTGCTGTTTTGGAAGTAGGTAGGGAACTTTTAACTAATGTAAAGAACCTGTATCTATCATATGGATGAATCAAACAGGCATTTCATTAACTTAATAGAAAAGTAACTTACTTCTCTTGTGAAATACATTTCATCTTTATTTCATTATTTATATTTGATAATATTTCTGTTAAGCATATCGACCATTTGAGGTAAATTTACAATTTGTTTCTGAAATAATGAAAACAAAGAAACATTTCAATGCTTGGTTATTGTTACTCCAAGACAGTATGAAAATCATCAAAATAAAAAAACTTTACAATTTCTCATGATTGTTGTGGTCTTTTTTTAGATAGCATGCTTTGCTTGGAGTTTGATAAAAGGTTCAGCATCAATTTTTGAAGCTTGAATGTTCCGTAGCTTGGAATAGTAATATTGAAGTTCCTCCTTGGTTACAGAATTTTACATCATGGAAATAAGTTCCTGATCCATAAAAGGTTGGTAGGAATTTCTTGGCAGATAATGGCTATGCGTAATCCGGGTCTGCAACAAGCTGAAGTTGAATCAAGTGTATCGGTGTATGCACAGAAGTAATTAGCATACCTCAAAGTAGCTTCAATAAACATCTTATTCATGTCAGACGAATCTTAATTTTAACATTTTTTCGAAATGTCGATAAAACATCATTTCTCGTTAAATGCACTGTACTTTATAATTCATTTTTGTTTTTTTATTCATAATAATAATTTTGATATGTTATCAAAAGTATTCATGTCACAAAAATTACTTGAGGAATGTCACACGGAAGATAGTTGTCCGCCATGATACGCACATCTTTCAAACCGGCGTATTGTGCAGACGCCTAATGTGCACACAAGGTACCAATAAACTGCTTTGCACATAGGATGAAGTAACAAGAATATATGCATGAAAATGTAGGAAGTTTTCTATAATCTGATTTTCTAGACAATTTTCTGAAAATAAGTGTTTATTTCAAATCCTGTTCGTTGACGTGTGTAAAGCCACTCAAATTGAATCACAATCCATAAGATTATGACTGATCAAGCGCTGGTTTGTCTTTATTTAACACTTTCGACAGTAAAAAATAAGTTTTCTTTTGTTTGTATTTTCTTCAATGGGTCCATCAGACATGTCTGGCAAATAGACCGATTTCTGCATCCCTGGTTAAATGCCTAGAAACATGATTGCCAGAAAAATATTTTTTATAAGACAAAATTCAGGTCATGATAGGAACAAATTTGCTGAAATGGTTTCATTACACTTGTCCGATGGAACTAATGTTGTGCCGCTACTGGCAGTTTATGTCAGGGTTGAAAGCCATATGCATATTCACAGAAATAAAATCTCTTTAATCACAACAAAAGGATTATTGTGAAATGTGTTTTATTTCATTTTCAAATTTAATTGGACAATTGTACCCACAGTGATGTCGCCGATACAGATGATCCAAAGACTTATGTAACATGAAAATAACAAACTTGTTTTACAAACTGATACACAATATTAATAATTACTTTAATGATTCATTTACAACGTGTATGCCTCTGCACAAGAATGATAATTACACATGATACAAGTTTTTACTGCAATAGTGACTATTGGAGGTGTGACGATACAGATTATTCGCAATACGATACGTATCACAATATATCATGGCGATACGATTTGATACGATACACATCACGATATGCTATTTCAAGGTTTTTTACAAAATAAACCTTTAATTTTTTATGACTCATCTGATTTTTATGGAAAATAAACCATTTAATAGTCAATGATACGTATCACGATACAGAGAATGTATCGTCAGATTTAGTATCATGATTCACGAATACCACGATATATCGTCACACCTCTAGTGACTATCTATATATATATGAAACTATCCTTGACCAAGTCTCTATTAATTTACAGTCTCTTCTCTCTCGTTTTATCATACCATTGGATTTACATAGAAAATATTTTCTCGAGATTGTCAAAATGAATGCAGCAATTCCAAATATTGGCTAAATCCAAACTACATCACATGAAAGCACTAAAAGCATCATAAAGTAAAAAAGGATTCAAAACTTGCTTGGCAAAATTGTTTCAACAAAGCTTTATGAAACTAGATATTTACAATTATTTAATGAAAATAATGTATTTGTTCATGTCATTAACATAACAAACGTTCCCAACACTGTCAATATCCAAAACATACCACAACCAGATAGTATTCTACAAACCAATCTTAGCGCTAAGGCCCAGTGTAAATGCATCTTAATACATGAGTTGACTTAGCGCTAAGGTTGTTTTGATCAAAACAACCAGAGGGAGAAAACAAGCAAAATTATCAAACTTTGTCACATCAAAATAATCCATGGTTTTACGTTCACTTCCAATTCAGAATCCCGTTAATATTCAACTCTCTCTAATCACAAAAAATATAGGTAAAATCTTATATATAACCAGCAACTCCCAAGGTTATTACCATAGCCTTTGTTTTAAAGAAAATGCACATACCGTATACCAGAATCTGCTCGAAAATCTAGCATCAATTACCGGTATATCATTGATAAAACGGTTTCATTAATTATTGAATAAGAAGATCACTTAAATTTGTGCAGCACAATCAGAGATCGAAATGGCAACATCCGATAAACGAGAAACACACTTACAAATATTACGTTACTCAAAGGTGTCAACTTCATAAATATGAATCATAAGGAGGTTGTAGCAATACAAAGTCAAGTTTTCATACCGGTAAGTCTTCAAGTAAAGTATATTTTTGCATCACAAATATAAAATGCTAAAAATATACAACTATATTAAGAAAAGAATGCCAATTTTCTCTGATTTCACAATCAATCCTTGATCAAAATATGAAATGGTATGGGCCTGCTTTCTTATAAAGTCAATTTGAAATGAAGTTCTATCAGCTAGATGAAATTCATTTTCATACTATTAAAATTACACGACCATCAAAACAACTATTAGAATTTGGCACTGGTTTAATTCTTTTCGTAGAAATTCACCTTCAACCACTAGAGGATAATGTGAGATTTGTAGAAGAGATCTAAAACCCATGAACTATCAAGGATGCAACGCCAACTGTCTGCGACACACTTCACATCAAATCCAACCCCTATCACTTGCGTAGTAATACTCCGGTCTGGTTGTGATACGTGATTGGTTGAGAGAATATAAAATGGCTGTATCACACGGCCTGCGGTTGTGATGAGGGTGATACACGGATGGAACAAGATGATTAGTGGACGATGAATGATTCAGGATTACTCATGGACGACCAGATGTTACGTTGGTGATTGCGTCATTTCGGTTCCGTGGCATCTGTAATGATTAAAGAATTAGGGTATCAACTTTTGATTTCTCATCTTTTTAACCATTTAAAAAAAAGTTCTATCCCTCCATTTTTTTTTCTCTGTTCATAATCTCATGTACAAATGTACAAGATATCAGAAATAATAAAAACAAACAAACAGACTTTTGACATTCTGCTTAATGGAAAGGTACTGTAGTCTTTTTTTAAAAGTTTATTTGTACGAATGTTCCTCATTAAATAGTTATTCATGCAAAGTATATGACCTTCTTAGGAAAAGCATCTCCTCAACTTTATTATCTACAGTGACAAAATAACGTGCCATTAATCAAGCCAAAACTCGATGATGCTACTTTAATGTGAACATTTTTAGTTTATTTGAGAGAGGGAAATAGATTTTTGTAGCTTGACAAAACTTAGTAGATTCATTTGAAAATCATGTTATTGATAAGTAAAGGATTGTCTTTCAATTGCTAGTATTTGTTTTTAACATGTTCAAATATTCCTTGTACATGTTTCCCAGAGATGACATACTACATCGCCTTTATTTCTTGTGCGCAAATTGCAGCACCAGATATAGAAAGTGTATAATAGCAAGATTTTTTTGGACAATAATGTCATACAGATTTGTTATTTGTAATGTTGTCGCTTTAATAAGGTCACAAACGTGGCTGACCTTCGTTAGGTGGTTGCGGACCTCCCGGGTTCTGCATCTGAGAACGGAGCTGTGCAACAAGCTCAGGATTCTGCTGTTGCATTTGTGACGCTAACTGTTGGCCACTGGAACACAATCAATTGTCATAAGAATCAATCAGGATCCTTACATAAACGTCACATTTTATCATTTTGTAGGTTGTTACTGTCTTATATGGCTTTATATTAAATTCTGTCATTACAGGATAATGAAGGAATCATTATTCTTTGAAAGATGTAGCCCTTAAATTTAAACCTAAAAGTCTCCTAAAAGTTATGCCATTAAGAGATTCAAAGAAAATGTATTAAATTTTAAGGAAAATTTAAAATAATAAAAACCTTATTAAAACACCTATTTAACATTTGTTATTTTCTATAAATTTCTTACGCCTGTAGGAGAGATGATATGGCTGGTTCCCCGCCCTGCCCGGGACCCCCGGCGCCTGGTGCTCCCCCTCCTGCACCTGCTCCAGCCAGCATCCCAGTCATCCTGTGGCACACAGACGGTTAACAATTGAACATTTATTTGTCTCCTATGAGCACTCATGTCAGATTCTGATAGACTTTGCTCTATGATTGACTTGAGGAAGAAGTATCTTAGCTTGACACGTAATAAAATCCATTTTCTTTATATTTTTTTAGCTCATCTGGCCTGTAAGGCCCGATGGGCTTATGGCATGGCATGGTGTCCGGCGTCCGTCCGTCCGTAAACTTTGAGGAATTTCAACTTCTTCTCCAGAACCATAAGGCCTAGAAAGCTGAAACTTAGTGTACAGACTCCTTGGCTAGTCAGGATTATAAATTGTAGCTTTGGTGGCCCTGTGACCCTTAATAAGGGCCACAGGGGCCACACCCTAAAAACCTATTTTCATCTTCTTCTCCAGAACCATAAGGCTTAGAAAGCTGAAACTTTGTGTACAGACTCCTTGGCTAGTGAGGATTATAAATTGTAGCTTTAGTGGCCCTGTGACGCCTAATAAGGGCCACAGGCGCCATACCCTAAAAGCCTATTTTCATCTTCTTCTCCAGAACCATAGGGCCTAGAAAGCTGAAACTTTGTGTATAGCCTCTTTGAAGAGTGAGGATTATAAATTGTAGCTTTGGTGGCCCTGTGACCCCTAATAAGGGCCACAGGGGCCACACCCTAAAAGCCTATTTTCATCTTCTTCTCCAGAACCATGAGGCCTAGAAAGCTGAAACTTTGTTTGCAAACTCCTTGACTGGTGAAGATTATAAATTGTAGCTTTGGTGGCCCTGTGACCCCTAATAAGGGCCAGAGGGGCCATACCCTAAAAGCCTATTTTCATCTTCTTCTCCAGAACCATGAGGCCTAGAAAGCTGAAACTTTGTGTACAGACTCCTTGGCTAGTGAGGATTATAAATTGTAGCTTTGGTTGCCCTGTGACCCCTAATAAGGGCCAGAGGGGCCATACCCTAAAAGCCTATTTTCATCTTCTTCTCCAGAACCATAAGGGCTAGAAAGCTGAAACTTTGTGTACAGACTCCTTGGCTAGTGAGGATTATAAACTGTAGCTTTAGTTGCCCTGTGACCCCTAATAAGGGCCACAGATGCCATGCCCTAAAAGCCTATTTTCATCTTCTTCTCCAGAACCATGAGGCCTAGAAAGCTGAAACTTTGTGTACAGACTCCTTGGCTAGTGAGGATTATAAATTGTAGCTTTGGTTGCCCTGTGACCCCTAATAAGGGCCAGAGGGGCCATACCCTAAAAGCCTATTTTCATCTTCTTCTCCAGAACCATAAGGGCTAGAAAGCTGAAACTTTGTGTACAGACTCCTTGGCTAGTGAGGATTATAAATTGTAGCTTTAGTTGCCCTGTGACCCCTAATAAGGGCCACAGATGCCATGCCCTAAAAGCCTTTTTTCATCTTCTTCTCCAGAACCATGAGGCCTAGAAAGCTGAAACTGTGTGTACAGACTCCTTGACTAGTGAGGATTATGAATTGTAGCTTTGGTGACCCTGTTGCCCCTAATAAAGGCAACAGGAACGTCCTTCAAACCTATTTTCATCTTCTTCTCCTGAAGTATAAGGCCTAGAAAACTGAAACTTGTCGCCTATATATACTTAATTTTATGATTGGTGCCCCTGTGGCCTCTACAAAGGGGGAATCACATTGGCCACACTCTACAGCATAATTGATGATGAAGCCTGATGAGCTACAGAGCCAATGGCTCTATTTTTTATAATAAATATTTTTACTCATTTCATCTCTCAAACACCAGAAACAATATTTTCTTAAAATTTTCAGGTTCATAGACTTGAAAGAGTTAAAATTAATCAATACTGGTAAGACTTGCTCAAAATGCAGGATATATTTCAGTTATAAATGAAAGTGTGTAATGAATTGGCAGAATGAGAAGATTTTAAGATAAAAAACAAACATTTGTGTCAAGGAAAAATCAAATCATTCTACTCACATTTGCTGCATTTGGGGATTGGACATCAAGGACGCTGCCTGTTAAAATGATTAAAAGTGATTGTTCAAAAATGTGAGAATAAGTTTATTTCTTACTTGTTCAAACAATCATGAATTATTTATTGCAATTAATCTTTCCAAAAAAATTCAAAGGAGAAATTTTCAATTTCATTACCACGAGGACCAAGTTATGTTTGTTGTTATCCTCCTGTCCTTGACATTGGCTAAGTAAATACTGCAACTTAATTTTAGTCTGGTCTGAATATATTTTCATAAAATATTAGGCTGTTAAGGGTAGATAAACGTACCATATTGACTAGAGATGGATTGTTTAGTAAACTGCCGAGGTCCATTCCTCCCATTCCACCGGCTGGTCCTGCCCCGAACCCACCCTGTGGATACAACAGTAGATATATGTCAGTGGGCTATCAATATACACCCATCACATAAAAATAAGCAACAAGGATATTTTTCAACAAAATATGTTTCTCATTCTAAGAAGAGAAATTCAACGAAAAATGTGGGTAGAGAAATATTCATGATAAATGAACTTTAATCAGAACTTTGATTACAAACATATTTAAATTTGATAGAATGCATGTGTTCCATATGTTACGTTGCTTAACATTTTGTGTGGAGTACATATAGTGAGTGAGTGGGGATTAATGTGAAAGGAATATTTCAGCTATTTAACATATTGATGTTGTCATCCAAAAGGAAAAAGTCAGATCAGGGAGAAAAGTAATCTAAACGATGAGGGAACAGAGCAAAATAAACATAAATTGAGAGATGGACAACAGGTTAAGAACGACTCAAACAAGTTGACCTGTACTGTTTTGGTGACCTTCAGTACAACTGAAACACCTAAAGTCACAATGGCGGCCATCTTGAATTTGAGTCCTTCTCTTTTTGTATTTCTTTTCTACAGTAAAAGCTACATCTCTGTTGAACTTCATGCTTGTTACATAGAAAATGCATATTTTGCCTTTGAGGTACTGAAGTGTCAATTTAGAGATCAACTAGAGAAACAAGATGAAGACAGACCCCCACTGCCGCTTCCTTCAGTTTGGTCTCTGCTATCTCCAGGTTGTTCTGGTAGCTCTGGTTGTCAGGGTCCAGTTCCAGAGCTTTACGGTAACACTCCCTGGCGCTCTCGTGGTCATTCAGAGCTGTGTAGGCGATCCTGCAACAGTGAGGGATAGTAGAATCAAATCTTTAACATCTGCATGCATAGTGCATTTGAAAATTGTTTTCTCTTTGAATAAAATAAAGAGCAGCTTAAGACAAAGCATTCTCTTCTTTTAATATATAATTATAGCATCAGCCATTAACACTGCATCTACAAATTTGTAAACAACTTAGGGATACCAGAAATAAAAACAGGGACAATTGACAACCTATGAAGTGTTTTATCCATACATATGAAAAATGATATAATCACTATTGACAAAAGTGATGCAATAGGGCTTGCAACTTACAAGTTCTCACACAAATGAATGTAAAATGTTTCAAAAAAAGACTCACCCGAGCCTTCCATAAGCCTTACTGTATCCAGGATCTATATTTAGAGCTCTCGTACAGTCCTCTATCGCCAGTTGGTGCTTGTCTAATTTACTGTACGCAGCAGCTCTGTCAAATCATACATGAAATACTCGGTAAACACTTATCTGCTAATATATTTATGACATTACTTAAATGTTGTTAAGAGATATTGGAAGACAGACTCGAGATCAATGGTGGAAGTTTTACAAGTTATTTCTTAATTATGTTAGGTATTTATAGAAGTTGAAATATTTCACATTGCAAACATTTTCTACTATAATCATGTGCTTATGATTACTTGAAGATCTCAAAGCAATTGCAAATAGCAAAGGTATAATGTTTGTAAGTCAAAAAGCAAACAATGTTTCAATTAAGTGACAAACCTGTTACAGAAGTACACAGCATTCTTGCAGTCAATCTTGATAGCCTTTGAATAACACTCAAGGGCATCGGAAAACTTTTCTGTCTTCATAAAGTCATTTCCTGAAAAATAAATGTACAAATTGAAACAAACAAGTTTTTTTGGCACAATTTAGAATAATCCTGACACTAAAGAGACCTATCTAAAGTTATAATTACTATTCTAAAACTCTAAATCAAAGATGTAGTAGGTTGTCATCATCAATTATATTTTAGATCCAGAAATTATCCATGCTGCAGTGTATAAATTTTGATCATGATACCTTTATTCTTCAATCTTTCCGCTTCTTCTCTCTCTTGTGGAGTTGGCTCGTGTAATGACATGCTCGCAAAGTCTGAGTCGGGCTGTAACAAATGACATCACATCTAATAACTGATCTAAAATATGTAACAAACTATGTATGAGAAAACTATGTTAAAATATGTTTCTCCTTTAAATTACCTTTTCCATCAATGACTATCCAGGATGCATATTATATCTAATAACGGATCTAAGATATGAAGTTATTATGAACTGGTCTGAGGGCGTTTTCAACTGGGATGGCGGCGGTTGACTGCACTGAGAGAGTTATCTAAAGGTTATATAAAAGATGTTACAAATTTTTTATGAAAATACAAGTCATAAAATATGTTTCTCCTTTAATTTACCTTTTTCTACAAAGGCAACATGTTTTGTCTTAACAGTCTGTTTATCTTTTGTGTATAAACAATGTATATTTCTGCAATCTCTCAGCAAACAATTAAACAACCTTGCGATGATAGGGCACGTACCTCGCAGTTTAGTTGAGAGTTGAATATATCGAGCAAATTTTTAGGAACGCTGTACTTTGCTGTCATGTCATGACTTCTTGTATTCAAACCATACGCGGACTCCAGGCACTGAACAGCGACTGTAACAATTAACAAACAACAATGAATATAACTACTTTGAGGGGCATTTAGAAGCTGGTTGATGGACGTTTCTGTTTCATCAAACTACTTAATTGTATAAACTATTCTCAATCTATGTATATATATGTGTTAGTATCTACACCGAAACGTCGCATTTCATGCAATAAAGAAGTTGACTATCCATAAGAACTTGTTTTTCTTCAACAATGAATACTTCATGACAAAAAGGATCATAATAATAACTAGGTATTTTTACAGTGTATGAAATAAGGCCAGTCCGACAGCCCGAAACGGGTAACTTCTGGTGCGGGCTGGTAACTTTTAAAGGTTTTTGTTTAATTTGACCATGAAATTAAGTAAAATCATTCTTTCGGGCTGGCAACTTCTCAGGCTTATTTCGTACACTGATTTTTATAGTATCCAGTAGAGTTGGCTGGATCAACATCTTCGAAATCTTCAGGATGAGAGAAGAACATTTCTTTTGGGTAATAACATGTTATCTGATCTTCTTGACATGAATTATTAAAATGATTCAATTACCCTGTATAATTTTCAGAGAGACATATTTTCAAAATATGAATAAAAGAAAGCAAGCAGCAAAAGAAAAACAGGCATTGTTTATAAGTCTTTACATTAATTCTATCAATGTAAATTTGTTGACATTCTTTCATTAAACCGGTAGAATCAGATAAGTCAGAGAAGGCAGGGACAATGGGCCATTTCCAACATTGAATAACAAAATTGCCAATTAAAATTTTAAAGTTGATAAAAGGACAATGACCCATTTAAAATTCTGTAAATTACTTAAAAATCCTTAAAATTGCCCTTTTTCCAAGATGCCTTTCAAAATCCTTGGATACACTATTACTTAGAATAAAATTAGTATAAAAAACAGTATAGAGCTTTTTTCGTGTGTATTTTCCTGAAATTTAAAAGGGCCAACTAAATGCTGATAAGATTCTTTAACACTTTGACAACCTTCAACACTTTCAACTGCATCGTCTGTTAGAGATCCTGCGGTCTTCTGATCTTCCAGGAATTTGATAATGGAGTATACAAGTTTCTTCACGTCTGCCATCTCAAGTTGGTGGGATATAAACTTAAAGATAAAAATAAAACATTCATAAAATTTTACATTGCAATTAATTCTGCAAATTTATTTTGACAACCAGCACGAACATCAATCATTTAATGTAACCATTTAAAAGAGGCTATAATATAATCCACTTTTAATGATACAAAATAATTTTACATCAATTTGTTCCAACAATGTTGTCTCTGAAAGACAAAAAACCCATGAGATAACAAGATTTTACTGCCTTAGTCTAGATTCGATAAATATGTTTTGTGAAATCTTATGGTTTAGCCCTTTGTAAAAGGCAGAATTGTTAAACGTATTTGCAAACACCAGACGATTTAAAAGTTAATAAACACAAAAACACAAATATTGTAACTTGGTCTGTTTCTTACCTTTCACAATATTCTCTTGGGATCCAACTTCTCGCTGAAAAATCACCGGAAGTAGGTAATGACGACGTGTTGTAGAAAGGGATGTCGCAAAACCAAAACTACTCTTTATTACTTTTCTGGCTAAAAATTAAAGAGTTTCTGAATAAAATGCCTATTATTGAACTCAAAACTAATATAATTTGATATACACGATGAATATAGATTGAGTAAGAGGATGTCGTAAATAACATGGGAGATAACTCGTTAACATACTCGCGTGTAACATTTAGATACTGCTTGTTTTACAACTACCTTGAACGATATTTTGGGTACACTATTTAAAAAAAAATATTCTACAACAGTATCATAAAATATAAAATCTGTTGATCTAAATTAATTTAGATTGGATGGGACAAGTAAGAATTTGGATTAAATATCCTGAGACAGAAAAGTTTAAATTTTAGATACAAGTTAGATGATATCTAAGGATTCCTCGATTTAATATCTCTTTACAACAAAGCATTTCATTTATTGGTGATATGCTTTACACCAATGATTGAATGATATGAAAATGCCTAAGAACATGCAATACAGTGCAATTTATGTAGATTGAAAACAGTATTATAACTTTATAGCTGTAAGTGAAGTTTAACACATTATACAGGGTAAACTAATTAGAGATAGGCCTATATGAAATCCAATTATTGGTCAATTTGTCTGTGTAGTGAAAAGGGATGTGTATATATATTCTAGGTTTTTTATGTTATTTTCGAAAAAATATTTTATATATAATCTATACAAAAGAATTGTTTCAAGTCATAATTGAGGCACATTATGATAGGTGGGCGCTCATTGAACACTGGGGGGGGGGGGGGGTAAAAATCGTATTTTTCAGCGATATCAGAATCTAAACATTTTAAAATTTCCCAAACGTTACACCACGAATTTTAGTAGCTTTTATGTCCACCTTTGGCTTCGGTGCAGGCAGTAATATGTCTCCTCATATTTTACGGACGTTTCGTCCAATTCTTGGATTTTGTATTTTGTAACTACCAGCAGCACATGGAATTGTAATATTTTGTAATATGGGCCATGGCCTTGAATACTGAATAAATACTGTCTGTCTCTCATCGTTAGTTGAAAATATTGGCAATTCTCCCCTTATAGGCGTTTCCATTTCATTTATCGTCACAGGCGGTCAAGATGGTCCCATAGTTGCTCTATTTGGTTCATGTCTGTGTCGGGAACAGTCAGGCCCTGGCAGAACACATTGTGACGCCCATGGAATTCTCTCACGTCGATGTTGGGCGATCAAGAACATCACTCTGTAGGTAAGATCTAATACCTTCAGAAGAAATTTTCCACAGCACTGTGCGTTGACTGATGCGAGTCCTAGAATTTGCTGCCCAGTTCACGCCGCAAGCGGCTGAGCAAGTGAATGCGACGGATGTGTATATCTTGTTGTTGTGTTGTTGTTTGTATATCTTGTTGTGACACATGGTCTTCAGACAATAATTTTGTTAATAAATTGTGTCACCCTTTATGAACGTTTTATAAAGAAAATGATCTTACGAACATTTACTTAATTAGGCCGCGTAGTTTATGTTTATTAGTCGCATTTGTGACATGAAGAATATATTTGTGTTTTCTTGACAAAAAAACAAACCGTAACGAACGTTACGCTAACTCCACTAATCATTTTTCTCGCGATCTTCTCGATAAAATGATTTAATTGGCTATATCCCAAGTGATAGTGAAAGTATAGTTTCCAATTTTAATTGAAAACTTTATACCTTTATATTTACAGTGTAAAACTGATTGCTAATATCAATGCCCTTTAAAGTATGAAGTTTACTCTTTTTGAAAAAAAGTTACATTGAAATTTACCCTTTTATTTTATATCAAACAAAAATATACAAGAGGGCACGTTATTTAGCAAACGTATGTTTAAACATTCCTAAAATAAGGTTTTGGAGATAAAATCTAAACATTATACTTACGTAAAGATATTTGCAAAGCGTTCGAATGGGGGATTTTACTCTTGTGTAAATTTACTTCTGCTCAACCTCCAGAGTAGGTGTAAATTTACAAACCTCCAACTCCATGACCAAAGATATTCAGACATATGAAATATGGTCAGAACTGACAGAAGTCTGGGAATCCTTTTGGTTTTAAGAGAAAATTCTCAGCTAAGTATAGAAACATCATGTCAAAATGTTGAAGGGTTCTAAACGCTTTAATTATTTCCTTATTGCTGGTAATAAATTTCTAATTGCTGTCGCATTTGATGACGCGACACGGGGCATTTTGTGGGTTATCATTTTCTACATTGTTTTTAGTTTGGCATCATGTGGCATCTCAAAATATTGAGTCTGAATACAAAACCCTACTAAAATATTCTCCTAATTTATTGTATATACATTTTGTACAAGTTTACTTTTTTTTGTAAATTTCACAAAATGTTTAATTTAATCTGAAAATAATTTTATTCTCATGACATAATATTATTTTACAAACTGAACTCTAAATTCGAATGACGATTTCGTATGAAAATTTTCAATGAAATAAGTTGTGAGTAAAGTAACATGATGGAGTCGAATCTAGCCTGTTATGTTACAAGCGTAAGGCCGTCGACGGCGTGCAAATGGCGCTTGGTTCGTATTTGTGCCTATCTTTTCGATAGTTGCACCATTTATTTCAAAGACAGCGTATATATTTTTCAATTTCATTCGAGAAAGCTTAACGCTAATAAGCAAAATGTCGGATAAATTTGACACCAAAGTCATACAGGTGACAAATGTCGCACCGGCAGCGACAAAAGAACAAATGAAAACGCTCTTCGGCTTTATTGGTCGAATTCGAGAACTGAAAATGTACCCTCCAGAGTAAGTATTTGTTTATTTTTTAAGGGACAGTACTATCAGGTTTTGTGGAAACGAAATTCTAAAGGTCACAGTGATGCATCCTATTCTTTGTCAAATTGTTAACTCTTAGTCAGTCTAGGACTGAAATGTTACCATAACTCACAAAAATGAAAAAAGGTGTAAAATAATCAGGTAAATTTTATCACATAAACAGTGAAGTACTCTTGATTTCCACAAAAAATCTGATAGAACTGTCCCTTTAATCTCGTACCAGCAACTTTTTATAATGAATTGAAATTTAGTGTGTTAAAGATGGAATTATAATTAATAATATTTATTTTGAATATTCAATCAAAGAATCCATACCTAACTTAGGAACAAATAAAATGCATTCACCGTTTTCACAATAATTTCTTATTCGCTGTGCGCACACGCACGTATGCACACACACGTATGCACACACATCCACCAGAATTTACCCAGTGGTTGTGTGTGCATGACAGGAATTCCCCCAGTGGTCTAAGTGCATGCATGCGTGTGAACACAGTGCATAAGAAATCATTGTGAAAAAAGTGGAGTTTACAGGGCAAACATCTTTTTTACCCGTTAAATTCTCATAGAACAATTTTTTTTCCTTAAGATATTTGTAAAGTATCTTATTAAACCCTTGGACTCATGTCTACAATCTTTAAGGGGTAGTTTGTCAAGCATAAAGGTACAATTTACAGTTGAAAATCATTTCAATAAGAAACGAAGATATGCATTTACAATCTGTGATGAAATATTTTGTTCAAATGATGTTCCAATGTTTAAGTATAACAGTGTGTTTCAAGTTACGAAATTACTGGTTATTTCCTTTGAAAAATATTCATTCAACTGGCTATATATAGATCAAATAGAATGAAGTATTTAGGTGAAACAATCATTCACTATATATAACAGTCACACTGATAATAAAAATTCAAAGATTACAAAATCATTTTATTTGAAAATAAAGATCCAAAAGATTGAAATAAATAATCCCTGTATTTTTAGCTCATCTGGCCTGTAAGGCCTGATGAGCTTATGGCATGGCATGGTGTCCGGCGTCCGTCCGTCCATCCGTCCGTCCATCCGTCCGTCCGTAAACTTTGTGGAATTTCGACTTCTTCTCCAGAACCTTAAGGCCTAGAAAGCTGAAACTTTGTGTACAGACTCCTTAGCTAGTGAGGATTATAAATTGTAGCTTTGGTGGCCCACACCCTAAAAACCTATTTTCATCTTCTTCTCCAGAACCATAAGGCCTAGAAAGCTGAAACCTTGTGTACAGACTCCTTGGCTAGTGAGGATTATAAATTGTAGCTTTGGTAGCCCTGTGACCCCTAATAAGGGCCACAGGGGCCACACCCTAAAAACCTATTTTCATCTTCTTCTCCAGAACCATAAGGCCTAGAAAGCTGAAACTTTGTGTACATACTCCTTGGCTAGTGAGGATTATAAATTGTAGCTTTGGTAGCCCTGTGATCCCTAATAAGGGCCACAGGGGCCACGCCCTAAAAACCTATTTTCATCTTCTTCTCCAGAAGCATAAGGCCTAGAAAGCTGAAACTTTGTGTACAGACTCCTTGGCTAGTGAGAATTATAAATTGTAGCTTTGGTGGCCCTGTGACCCCTAATAAGGGCCACAGGGGCCACACCCTAAAAACCTATTTTCATCTTCTTCTCCAGAAGCATAAGGCCTAGAAAGCTGAAACTTTGTGTACAGACTCCTTGGCTAGTGAAGATTATAAATTGTAGCTTTGGTTGTTGTTGGATTGGAGTTTAACGTCTTCTTCACCATACGGTGATGTCGCCGACGTTGTAGCTTTGGTGGCCCTGTGACCCCTAATAAGGGCCACAGCGGCCACGCCCTAAAATCCTATTTTCATCGTCTTCTCCAGAACCATGAGGCCTAGAAAGCTGAAACTTTGTGTACAGACTCCTTGGCTAGTGAGGATTATAAATTGTAGCTTTGGTTGCCCTGTGACCCCTAATAAAGGCAACAGGAACGTCCTTCAAATCTATTTTCATCTTCTTCTCCTGAAGTATAAGGCCTAGAAAACTGAAACTTGTCGCCTATATATACTTAATTTTATGATTGTGGCCTCTACAAAGGGGGTATCATTAGCCACACTCTACAGCATAATTGATGATGAAGCCTGATGAGCTACAGAGCCAATGGCTCTATTTTTTTGTTTTCAGTTCTGACCTCGTGGTTGCAGCTCGAGTGTGCTATGTTGAGTACGATGAAACTACTCATGTGGGTGTTGCCTTACATCTCACCAACACAGTGTTCATTGACCGGGCATTGATCGTTGTGCCTGTCATGGATGGTGCGTATTGTGCAGCAAATGTATACATGATACCTTTCAATTTAATAATCTTGGCTGTGATGGGCATAGTGAAGTAGTAAAAAGCTCTGTTTATCAGTGTAACCTTGTTAAATATTTCTACATGATAGGAGTGTAAAAATGTTATGTTGAAAATAAAATAATTTTCAGTGTCGTTCCTTGAGGGGGGCCTGGGGAAAATTGCCCACCTTTTGGTCTAGTGTCCCTTAGTTTGAGAAGATAGATAATCCTATCATTGCAAAGGGTCCCATATCTACAGAAATGGTCAAAATGACCCTCTTGGCTAATCACCTAGGTACACTACTGATCTGATTGATGATTAATGTGTTATGTTTAGTAGAAGTGATTGTGTAATGATGCTGAAATTACAAACCCTTCCTTGCATAGATTGGCGTATAAAAGCGTTTTAGATATTAGATGTTCTCAGAAAATACAGAGCTGTCTCAATGATTAAAACCTCTCGACGATCATTTGTGAGTCGTTTTTGGTATTTCAATTGCTATGAGAGACAAAAAAGCAGGACAAGTTTTTGAAACAAGTCTTCCAGTATCTTCAAATCTACCAAATTATATCTAGTTATATCTTTCATTGATTATACTATGCAGGTGACTATTTCTAAAAAATTGTTTAATATACCTATACCATATATTGACGTATTGATATATTGTACAGGTAAGATACCGGATGAAAGCAAGGCCCTTCAGCTGACTCCTCAGGCTGTTGCCGGGATGTTTCCAGGGCAACCAGCCTGGCCTAGCAACGTCACCAGCCAGGTAAGGAAACTAAATTATGCCAAAACCATTAATCATTTGATGGCAAAAACTTATCTTAGCCAGTCTAGATTATTTCAACTTTCTTCCTGATTTCTAGTGATGTTTCAATTGCGTCATGATAGACTGGTTAAAGAATGAGAAAACTTGTAAAATGATCGATAAGTCCAAATATACCATGTTTTCTTGGTCATTTGTTTGAGTTAATAATTTAATCTTTATCCCATTTTGCCATTCTCTACATTTGACATGATAGAGTATTACGATTTACTTGTTATGTTTTTTCATTATAAAATGTTTCAAAGAAATTCTTTCTTATATAATCCAATAAGGTGAGAAGTAACTTTATTAAAAAATTCTTCTAAAATAGTTTTAACTTGACTAAAATGCTATTCTGAATCCTTTGAATAAAATTTAGTTGCAAAATGTCACCTGAATTTAGACATTTACCATGATGAAACTTAGAGAGTCAACTAATCAAGTTTGTCTGGTCTGATTGTAGATATCTGGGTCGGGAGTGAACCAGGTTATCAACACAACAGACCCTCGACTCACGGCCCTCGGACTGGCTCAGTACCCATCTATCCCTGCATGCACTGAGCCGACCAAGGTTGAGGAGATACGCAGAACAGTCTATGTCGGAAACCTTGACCCTGCCGTAAGTCTAAAATTATGAGTGTACTTAAATTACCGTATGCAAATAGATGCACCTATTTGCTCTTTGTTAAGATGGAGGTTTAGGGTCAGAGATGAGTACAACAGGCTCTCCCCTATTTGGACAAGAGCCCAAAAATCCAGCTATGAAAACATTTTCATTCTCCCGTGTAAAATGGTGAAGGGAGTGTTGTATATGTATTTAAAAGCCACCACCTCTGCAGATGGAATAGCATATCTTGCCATGACATTAGTATGATAGAGGGTCACTCCTGTTATAATCTTTGAGTTGAATTTAATTGACTTGCTGAAATTATCAGGAATTATTGATCTCAGAAATAGATATTATTTAGCAATTATGCTTTCCTAATGACAATCAAATAACTCCTATTCATTCCCATCACTGTCTCAATGATTAAAACCTCTCGATGATCACCTGAATCATTCAGTATTTCAATTGCTATGAGAGACAGGTCTGCCAAAAGACAAAATATTTTACACAATTGCTCAATGACTAAACTATTTTATATTCTTGCAGGTGGCTCCAGAACAGCTATTGAACTTCTTCGGCCAAGTGGGCGAGGTGAAGTACGTCAGTATGGCAGGAGATGAGCACCAGCCCACAAGGTTCGCTTACGTGGAGTTCACCGATCAGCGATCGGTCGCCACCGCTCTCACCTATAATGGAGTAATGTTCCAGAGGAGAGCTCTCAAGTAAGTTTGATGAGGAGCCAATGTAGTTAAAACAATCCTTCATTGCATCTATGAAATTATGGAACTATTTATTGTGCAAGCCCGTAAATCAAGGTTCAGTGCCAGGTTTTTGCTGTTCATATGTACCATGATTTCAAAATCTGATATTTTAATGTTTCTACAAATTTTGGGGAAAGGACAGCATGTGGCAGTAGTATGTAGAGAAATCCTGTCTTTAAGTATTTCATAACTGACTTCCTATCCTCTGTCTGTTCAAAATTCGCCAAAGGTCATCTGTACCTATCTCAATCAGTAATTCACTAGATGCAATGAGTGATCATTGTTGAGTGTTTGAAAGATTGTATGAAGAACTCACAGTGGCATGTAACCCTTTTGCTCCTAAGAAACTAGTATTAGTGACAGTATGATTTGGTTTTGTTGGCTGAAGGGGTGAAAAGTCTAAAATGTTCTCAAATATGAAGAGGAATCTTAAACAACTACTAATAAATTTGATTTTGTTTTCCAAAAATAATTTTTTTATGTTAAGGAATATTTATCTTTCCTGTTTTTGGAATGTCATGTAGTAAGACACACCTTCACATTTTGAATGATTACAACTTGCAATACGGATAATGATGACGTTTCATATTTCAATTGCGTAATGACAGAATGTGTTTGTGTATTAGATCTAAGTGTTCCACAAAGCATTTGTAGAGTTTTGATTCATATTGGCCCATCCTTTGACATTTCTATAGTGCTACTATTGATGTTGTTTTAATAACCACACCTAAAATATATCCTTCGAACTATGTACCAAAAGTTAGTCAAAGAGCAATCATTTAGCTTTCGGTTTATATCTTAATATCCAACATAAAATTGCAACTTGTCATGCCTACTTTGCTTTTGATGTAATTTGTAATTTGATGATTCTAGTATATCTAATATACAAGTAAACAGGTTCTTTGCTGGTTCAGAATTATTCTCCCTGAAGCTTAAAAGCCTTTGATGCGATTCATTTTGATGTTACCAGTAGATTTACTTGGGCTTAATTGTAAATCCTTGTCGAGATAATGTTTTGGTGCCAGAATTATATGCCACAGAAAATTATATATTGCCTTCAAGTATCTTGTATTTCTTGAGGTTTTAAGTAGTATTTCAAGATCCATTTTCACATTCTGAATGATTACAACTGCAAAGGGGATAATGATGACATTCTTAATTTCAATTGCGTAATGATGGAATGTGAATGCACTGCTTGAGAAGATAGCACTCCAATAAGATTCATTGTTTCCAATAAACATATGTTGTATAAACGTGTTTCAGAGTGGTGCACGCTAAGGGAGCGATTGTG
The DNA here is from genome assembly GCA_916613615.1 of Steromphala cineraria. Lineage (NCBI taxonomy): Eukaryota > Metazoa > Mollusca > Gastropoda > Trochida > Trochidae > Steromphala > Steromphala cineraria. Next base: position 32,484,520 of record OU744722.1, on the reverse strand, counting down.
AAGCCCCTGACCAAGTCTCAAGAAGCCTCTCAGCGGGAGATCGAGGAAGCCATGAAGAAAGTGAAGGAGGCTCAGTCTCTCATTGCTGCTGCAGCCGGAGGTAAGAGGGGGCAATAAACAGGCATAATACTATTATGCACTGTCTCAGGGTATGAACGTTACACTAGCTCCACTAATATGTACCCTGGGCTCAGAAACCAGATTTGCTCGCGCGACCCGACTTCGAATATAGCCAATCAAATAATTTTATCGTGACCTTCTCGATAAAAATTCAACGAGAAAATACAGATTAGTGAAGTTAGCGTAAAGTTCGCACCCTGAGACAGGATGACTATTATGATAAATGAATAGATAACACTGTTGTTCATTGTCGATTAGATGAGGGGGTCATTTTGTCATCCTGAGCAGATCAGATCCTTTGCAATGGTGAGATTAAAATACTACCTCTTGATCCATGCTAAACTTTGGATTTCAAAAGACCAAACCTGTATTTTTGGTGGACTGAGAACAGTCAAATTATAGGAGAACTCATCTGTGATACCTGTATATCCTTGAAAGCATAATTTGGATTTTCAAGAGGACCTTGAGCACCGAGATAAACTAAAATATCATAAATTAATGGTCACTTAATAAACATGCATGTCACAGTCACATAGACGTGTTGTCAAACATGACAACTAGATCAGATATAATCCATGGTATTATCACAGACCCGATGCATTGCTGTGCTGAGATAAGACCATAGAGTGGCAACATGTTTTTGTCATGTTGATAAATCTTATTTTAGTTTTAGTCTATGATCTTTTTTTCCTACTGATTGCTGTCTCAATGATTAAGACCTCTCGATGAACATCTGTGAGTCGTTTTGGTATTTCAATTGCTATGAGAGACAAAATTCAAATATGAGGTATGAACTTGAACAATATTTTCCCCAACAGGTAATCAATGCAACTTCCTTTATATTTCTTTTAATCTTGTGATAATAAAATCTTACTTTTGTATTCAGACAAAAGTCGAAGGAGTCGGACTTGGTCACGCTCAAGGTCACGGGGTCGAAGCAGGTCAAGATCAAGGTCAAGACGGAGGTCACGTTCTAGACGAAGATCACGCTCTCGCAAGAGGTCAAGATCCCGACGAAGGTCAAGGTCACGTAAGAGGTCAAGGACACCAAGAAGGCGTTCAAGGTCGACATCCCGAACTCGTTCCCGAAGACGAAGATCCAAATCAAGGTAGTTATTGAACATGTTTATGTTTATCTATTTGTAGTTGTGATGTCTTACATATTTGTTTTCCTAGAAAACAGTCACGGTTATTTTGATACTATGAAAAAATAATTACAAGGGATAGACTGAATTCAGTTTTGAAGTTGGCTTTCACCAAAATATTCTTGGTAATCAAAAGGCTCGCTGAGTCATGAAGTATATATAACATGAAATGTTACCTTTAAAAATTGTCATTGATGTCTGTTTAGGTAATCAAACGTTTTTAGACTTTAAAGGTATTCTATTTTTTGGAGATTGTCTAAGCATGATCACCACTAGTGTCTACTGTTTTATGCATAGTGCAGTGGTTCAACATAGGGCAAATGGGTAAAATATGTTTGGTTTTATGTTGATAACCATTTCTTCCCATATGCTACAAAAACTATTATAAATGATTTATTTACAGCTACCGCATCATTATGGTACCTTTAAATGAGATTTTTAAAATATCCTGGTCAGAATAAGTTATCATGTCAATAAAACAATGTCGTTATTCACAATTTCAAAATTATCAATATGTCCCCAATTATTGTTGTCAATTTTAGGCATATTAACCCCCCTTCTTTTGTGTGTAAGTATTATGAGTATATCCATTTGTTGTCCTAAGACTAGGTTTCTTCTCTAGGTCTGGGATAGCCCCTCCAGTTGTGGTGTAAGTATTGAGAGAGAAAACCAGTTTAAGCTCAATAGAATCCCAGGGTCCTCAGTGGGTCACAATAATACCCCCCCTGGAAGAGAGATGAGGTCTCTATTAGTTTGTAGTTTAGTCTGATTGATGAGTATTCAATCACATATCTTTATTTATGTATCAGCTTACTTTACTTTAAGTTCTTTCTTATGGACACTTTCAAAATGTTTAACAGTGTACCTTCAAGACTCTTAAGAACCTGCTCAGAACCTGTGATGTTGCTGAACCAAGTGATATGGACAAGTTTTATACGTGCCCTTTAAAACTTCCCCCTAGGAAAGGGAGATAGATAGATACGACATTCTGTCATATGTTCATTCACTCATTGTACTTATATTCAATCAATCTGTTCCAGGTGACTCATCAGTCATCCTCTTTTCTGAATAAAGATATTGGAAGATAGAAACCTGTCTACATACAGTAGTGGGTTCATTCGCCACTACATTCACCTGGCCTCATTTATCTTCATTTCTTCTATATACTATATTGTTTAGTTATACATCATTGTTTTTCTTTTGACTGCAAGGTATCTATTGTTTAAAGCTTATATATACAACTTCAATCACAAGGTTTAAGTACATCTTTCTACTCAAATCCTAAAACGCCATTTTCTGAAATGTCATTTTATGCCTGCTGCAGACCCTTTACTTACCTGTGGGCTGCTATAGTGTCCCTACAGGCAAGAGAGCAAGCACAGAAAGGTATGCAGCAAGGCATAAAACAGACAGTTCGGAAACTGGTGTTTTAGGGTTTGCATAGGAAGATGGGTGTAAGAACATTCAGAAAACTTTGGCCTTGATTGTTTCTTGTATGTTCAAGGTTCTTTTAGTGATAAAATGGTTTGCAAGCGCAAAGATTTAGATCCAGGAAGTCAAGAGATCTTTAGATATGTTCATAAGAGTACTCTTTCTGTGTAATAAAAGAGCTGAGAAATTCCCGAAGTTATCATACTGTTTATATGGTAAAATATCAAGACATTGAGTGCAGAATTATGAAGTGCAAAGAATGATATACAGGAGCAAATACTGTAAAGAAGTAAAAAAGGCAGTGAAGCATAAAATCTTTGCAGAATCTTCGGATCTGATAAACCGATCAAATCAAACATCACATTTCTTTATGTTGAATGATCTTGCATTAAACTGGTCTAAATATCATGAGGTGTAGGTGCACCTGTTTTAACTCATTTCTATCAAATTACTTTCAGTCAAGTTACAAATATCGGGGGTATCTTTTATTGTAAATATATCCATTCTTCAAGGGATTGTGCATTGTTTTAATGTAACCTATCCTTACTACGGTCCTTTTGCATGTTTGTCAACATTGGTGTATTTTTCTGTAAATGTGCATTTGAGTTGGTCTTATATAATGTACCCAAAGCCTTTTATGTGTTTTATTTTAAGTTTTCAGCCTTTCATATGATTTGCTCCATTTTGCACCTAAACCAATTCCCATATTTATCCAATGTTGTATTTTGTAAGAATTATTTTCTCCCTCCTGAAATTTTTACCCATATTTGTCAGAAGCATAATAATTCAACACTGGAAAACAATAGAGCTGTGGTTCCTGAAATTAAGCTACACAGGAATGATTTGACAGAAATGTGAATTTCAACTGTTCCATCTTTATGCCATTTCTCAGAGTTTAACGATTCAACTCACACCTTGTTTTGCCTGCATAATGTTTGTCAAATGTTGGGCACTGTTTTCTCTTCATTTTATTTCATGCTTTATATAATAATCGTCAACATAGATTAAGCATGATTCCCTGCAATATCCACTCAAGGCATAAATCATTCAAGTCTCAATGACTAATCCAAGCCTTGCTGCAGTACATCAAAATTCATGGTCCAAGTTCAGGTGCAGTACCCTGAAGAACTGGCACCAATATATGAAAATGCAACAAGTCTTAAATTAGAAACTTGGGTGAATTGTGTTTTGTGATAGAGTTGGCTCCCTAAAAGTTTGGGCATTGATGTGCTTTCTATTGTCCATGATTAAAATAGCTTGAAAGATCACAAACCCCTAATTGAAAGTCAAATGATTTGGAAAAAAGACTGAGGTACCAGGGTACCATTTTAACTAGCCAGTCAATCAAGCCTTTGATCTGAGGGATTGGGGCTTTCGGATGAGCCATCAATTTCATTGTATATCAATTGCGTAACCTGTTTTATCTTTGTTTTTCATGCCTATTGAAATTCTTGAAAAACAAATCTGATCAAAATATGATAAGGTAGCTTCATATTTCAAAACTGACATGACAATTCTCAGCCCATCAAATGATATGTAACTATTGATAAGTCTTCGGCTAGCTAATATTCAGAACAGCAGAATGCTTTTACAGGAGCAAGATATAAGTACCTCACTCACAATTTATATTAAGATTAGTTCAACATTATTGAAGCAGATTAAGATGTCTGTATTTTGATCAGATTGAGAAAATTACTGTGCCATTTCATTACTTCAAATTGTGTATAATTAATTACTTTGGTCTTGTTGATATTCTTGACATAAGTCTAAAAAATTATATTTCAGGTCGCGAAGATCAAGATCACGAGACCGTAGAAGATCAAGGTCAGGTTCAAGGTCAAAGCGGAAGAGGTCAAGGTCAAAGGGGCGAGCAAGGTCAGTTTTATAAAAAAAATTCAAGCCTTTTCAGGGTTCGAAATTAGCACTAGCCCGGTAGCCCATGGCTAGTGCAAAAGATGCTGGGCTAGTAATGTGCAATGACTGGTAGCCCGAAGGACTAGTTGAATTTACAGAAAATACGATTATATCGGTGTATTTGGCTAGTCAGAATGTCGTTGGGCTAGTGCTCTCCGGAAATCACTAGTCCGAATGGCTAGTACCCCAGTAGGTCTAATTTCGATCCCTGCTTTTATGTAGTGAACAAAAAAATTAAACACTGTTATATTATATTATAACAAATTTTAGGAAATGGTTCATTCTTGATGTGTTTTGAATGATAATGTCAACTTTTTAACTGTAGAAGTATATTTATTTAAACTATTTTGATAATTTGAAGGAAGAAGTCTAAGACACCACCAAGAGCATTCAGCAGTCGCAGATCAAGATCAAGGTATTTCTTAGTTTGAAATAAAGTTCGTGATTTAAATTTGAATATCGTAAGCTTTTCTTTCATCAGTTATAAGGTTTCCAAACAGACTTTCTTCTTGCATTGATTACAGTGCTCAAATATCAGTACAATTTGTCGAACTGGACCTCATACAAATTATTCTCAATACTTAAGCACTGTCTCAATGATTAAAGCCTTTTGATGAATACCCATGAGTCAATTAAGTATTTCAATTGCTATGAGAGACGGTCAATATTTAGATTACACATCCTAAGGTCATCCAAAAACACTTTTTTTGGTCAATTTTTTTTCTCATTATTTAATATCTATATTTGTCTGTTAACAGGAGTCGGAGAAGTAGATCTCGCAGTCGAAGAAGATCCAAAACTCCGGAGAAAAAGAAATCGGTATCTCGTTCTCGATCACCTTCGCCGCCCAAACTAGAGCGCGAAGTGTCCATTCCTCCTAAGAAGGACGGCTCTCAGACCCCTCCTAGGAAATCGAAGAGGTGGGTTGTTATTGTAACTGTTTGAGATAGAAAATTAAGGAGTGCATGTTGATTATCATTATTGTTATATGTTGACTATCAACATGTTACTGATGTTCTTTTGAATCGTTTAGTAAGCAGTGTGAAAATTCTAGAATTTTAGTCAAATAAATGATACTTTTGTTTTTAGGAATTTTTTTTTGTATCCACAAACCAATGGCAGAGTTAGACAATTATGTCAGTTTTGAATATTTGTAATAAGTCAATGCCTAACTTATTCATGCCTTCCTTATTAGAAACCCAGTTTTTTTGTAAGACTTATTGCATGGAATCCAGAACCTCTCCATATTTGCAGCTTTAGTTTCCATTAGATCGTCCCTCTCTAAAATGTGTTAGAATGCTACACATTTCCTTTGTACCTGGTGTTAAATGTTGTTTGTAAAGCTGCAATATGTTTTGTTGGTTTCTACAGTCCAAGTTCGAAACCACCAAAGGCTGAAAAGTCCAAAAAGAGGTAACATACTTAAGTAAAACATAGATACTATGCAAAATATAACTTTTACCCAATCAAACCAAACAAATATTGTGCAGTTAAAAATATAGAAAAAATTATGCAAAATTATATCCTCTCTTACCCATTCAAACTCTTTCTATTGTGTATTTAAAAATATGGAATAAATTGTAATGGAATAACCAAATAAATTTTTCTATTTATGGTTGAATTAAATGTATAAAATGAAACAATTTTCGATCTATAACATTCTGTAACCATTCATTTTGAAATAATTAAATTAAAATAAATTGATAATACCGTAATTCTTAATGTGAATTTTCCAAAAATTTGCTTTCTTCTGAGCTTATAATAATTCTAGGAAATTTAAAAAATTGCACAGAAAGAAAATTTCTAAACATTAACTTTTGCAGACTTTAAAGGCAATTGATGTTGTAGTTCGTATTGATTCTCGAGACTTAGGTTCCTTATTTCTCTTTGTTTAGTGAGAGATCCAGCGATTCTAAATCCTCCAAAAAGAGGTAACTATGTCTCTTTGTTTTTCATTTCAGCTTTAATGAATATATGATTGTTGTTTGACTGTATATCATTGAATGTATTGACAACACGAGCAATTTAGATCCATTTTTTATATGGGAAAAAGCAATTTTCTTACTTTCTGTCAGTGCCTTTGTAATCATTTCTTTCCGAAGCAGAGCTCAAGAACTGTAAAACCTAGCTCAATGAATCTTCATATATTGATTGAATATATGATTTTTTCTGACTGTATATCCTTGAATGTATTGAAAACACTAGCAATTTAGATCCATTTTTATATGGGAAAAAGCAATTTTCTTACTTTCTGTCTGTGTCTTTGTAATCATTTCTTTCCGAAGCAGAGCTCAAAAACTAAAACCTAGCTCAATGAATCTTCATACATTGATTTGTGAGGTTGTGATAAATTACCATGTGTGATTTACAACTTTATGTTATTGGCAGTATCCTTTATTTTAAACTTTATTTCCTGAACAGAACTCAAATTTTGTGAATTTGATATTTAGATCAATCCACTTGTGTAGATATGTACCATTTGGGATTTTCCTTGGTATATTTAGTTTTTGCGATTTCATTGAATTTCTTATTTACTGGCCATTGTTGATGACTTTAACCAATACTTTCCAAGCTGTATTCTTAAAATTCTATCAAATTTATTAGATACCGATTTCTATACTATCAAATTTTGAAAAAATGAACTTTTACTTTAGATTAAAATATAAGACATACATTTGTTGATAATCTTTTTGATATGGAACTTATATTGCATTAAACTTTAAACATCTCATTCAAAATTGGAAGCAATATTGCAAGACATCTGAAAAATTGACTTACATACTTCCAGGAGGATAAAAGGGAGCTTTTTAAAACAATAGAAATTTGGATAACAAATTGTGTTAAATATGGAGAATACATTTATGCCAATTTCTGTTTTTTTTAATGTTTAGTGAGGGTTCCCGTGAATCTAAATCCTCCAAAAAGAGGTAATTATATCAAGCCTTGGTTTTTCCTTTCAGAATATTCATCTTATACATTACACTGTAATTGTATTTCAATAAATAGTTCAGCTTATGGCTGCAATATTTTTTGCAAGTGGCTCTTTACAGAACAATCATTTCATAGGTGTTTTTTGAAAATATAACCATTCAAATAATTTTTGTTCTATCCATTGTATGATCATCAAATTCTTAACTTGAAACTGCAACTGGGTTCGTTGATGATTTGAAAAAAAATAATCTATACAGTTGTCTGTTATTATTTTGAAAATTAGATAAATTGCTTGAAACTGTAGGTCAGAATTGTAACGGTTAGACCAGGAGAGAGATAATCCCTCACAACTGGGATAAACTAAATGAATCATTTGGCTGTGTTCAAAGATTGTACCCTACTTATTTTGTCATTTTCGTCACCTTGCGTTTTGTTCAATATTTATTATCTTATCAAAAGTAAATAATTAAAACTTATAGGTTTGTATTTATCTTTGATTTTAGAAATTTAGGTTTGAAAATTTCTGTTTGTTTAGTGAAAGTTCCAGTGAATCTAAAACCTCCAAAAAGAGGTAACTATGTCTCACTTGTTCTGCATTTCAGCATTATTTATCTTTCAGACAACTCTAATCAAGTAGAAAATGTATTTGTTGTTTTCTAGCGATTTTTTCTTGATTTGTTACTGTACAGGTTGTCGGTGAACACTAAACTGTTCAACTTTCTCTCTGTTTTAGCCTAGTTGTTGTCTCGGAGATAACCCAGTTATCTCCCTTTGTGTATCACTAAGACATGTTTAGGAGTATTGAATACGAGAATTATTTTTTTGTGGTTCAATACTCTAAAACCATTTTTCGAAAAATATTCTGATTAAAAAGGATGTACCGTAAGTTCATAGATACCTTATAAATTGTAAATGTATCTTTGAGAAAATTTACAAAGGAAGCTGTACCAAAATTATGTGTACATTAGAAAAGGTTTGGTTGCAATGTAAGGTTTACTACAAAACTCCCCTATATTATACTGGTATCATGCATAACTGTGATATATCATCCATTCTGTAGATACCACAAAGTAAGTGTAAAACTTTTGAGATAATCAAAATCACAAATTATCGAAGCTGAAATTTCTGTCTCAATGATTAAAACCTCTCGATGAACACCTGAGTCATTCAGTATTTCAATTGCTATGAGAGACATCACTGAAAACTTCTATGAGGTAACGGTATTATTAACCCAATTATGTACTTTGTCTTTCCCCTCTCTTGTTGCCCGTAGTTAAATATCCACAAGTAAGAAAGGTGTTAACTATGTTTCATGAAGTCCTTGATATCCTGTCTAGAGAAGTTGTGATAGGGATCGGCCAAAGCGCCTTTGAGCAGCACTCTCTGAGCTGGATATTGGCGCTATACAAATGTTTAGTAGTAGTAGTAGTAGTAGTAGGGATGGCAGCTGGGTCTAACCCCAAAACATCCAACTACAAAATTCTGCCAATCCTGTTCCTCAGGCAGCTGACTTCATGGGTTGATGACATTCATCCCCCTACTTTAAAGTAAAAAAGCTCCAGCTCCTGAACATGTCTGGTGATAAAAACAGGGACTTTTGACAGATGTCAGAAATAGTTTAAGATCTTTATTTGGTTGGATATCAAAGCTCTGCATAAACACTTATTATACACCTTAGAATAACTTAATGTAAAGTAAGTTACTGAAAACTAGGTTTTTTGTCTGATAGGAACATAATTTGTTGGCAAAATTAAAAACACTACCTGTAAGGGATTCTCTACCTCTCTGATAATTTAAAACTATCGATTTTGTATGATAAAAATATAATTTGTAACATGTACAAATAACTCCTTTTCAGTTAAAACCAAACCTCTCATATTCAAAATTGATATATTATTAACGTTATAAAGAGCTATGGAAGTGTTTATGCAGAGCTTCCAGCCTTTTCACATAATCTGTAGATAGATTTCTGTTTTAGGAGAAACCCTTCGTTTATGCAGAATGAAAATGAGAAAAAAACAATTAAATAATACAAACTAAGGAATCACCTTGTTTTAAACAGATCATTTCCTGAATCTGATAAGTTGGTGTTGTTCAATTGTTTTTTTCTCGTTGCAATGATCACATCTTTTCTCTATCAATGTTCATCAAACAAGACTGTACGATTTACCCTCCTTGCTAACTTTGAATGAATTCTAAAGAAGAAAATCATTGAGGGAATCGATTATCTAACTCCCTGTTGAAGTGCACCATTGATGACTCCATCCTTTAGCAATATCACCCTGTGGCATAACAATATTTGATTGGTCACAGAGAAATTACAAGAATACCTGAAATATTCGTTATTAGCATTGATGCATCATAAATTAGGAGAGTTTACCAACATGTGTTTCAAGTAGTAAGGGCACCTAGTCGCACAGTCTTATTTGATTACTTTCTAGGTGAATTATGTTCAATTAGAATGTGAGAGTTTATTCCAAATATACAAATGGTTGACCTATATTTTCAGATCTTCTAGCGAGAAGCGGAGCAGGAGCCGAAGTGGTTCTCCAAAACGGAAGGAGACGTCCAAACGTCGCTCCAGCCGTAGTCCAAAGAAGAGTTCTCGCAGGTCAAGGAGCCCTAGGAAGAGGTCAAGGTCTCCAGGGTAAATAACTCTCATACAGTTCTCATGGCAGTGTTGTAGGAACATTGATATTGCTTAAATTTCCAAAATATCAGGCGGCACAAGCCTATAAATTAGTATTTCCTTTTCTGGCTTGTTCCGGTTTCTGATTTCCCTAATAATAATTTTTGCAACCTGTGCTGCTTCTCAAAACATTTGTCTTCCTCACTCAAACCAATACAAATCTCAAGACAAGCATTTTTCCAATTTCATCAAATGTTGGCAAGTTTTCATATGTTTTTGTTAACATTTTCAGCCGTAAGTCTAAGAAGAGCAGGAGGAGCAGATCTACATCGAGAAAAAGGTCTCGCTCAAGGAGTGGATCTAGACACAGGTCAGTTCAACAACACATCATTGTCATCAGTGTATGGAATTAAAGTGTATTTAGTATGTATGATTGAGAAATAACTGTTATAATGGTTGAAGTGTGACTTGAATTATTCAGAAATCTTAATTGAAAAATTGGTTTCTTTTTCCTCAGCAGTAAGGTAAAGGTTTTTAACAGAAGTCACTGCTATCAGTGTATGAAATAATACTGAATGTAGTTTACTGTCAAAATATTGTCAAAATGGAAGAATCCCTATTTGAATCAATGCAAATTTTTACTGAAAATAATTCTTTTTCCTCAGGAGTAAGAAGGATAAGAAGAAGGACAGAGACCGAAGCCGCTCTCGCAATCGTAGTCGGGACCGCAGTCGATCACGTAACCGTGACAAAGACCGTGACAAGGACCGCAAGAGCAAGAAGAGTCGCGACAAGGACAAGGAGAAGACTAAGGAGAACAAGGTCAAGCGCGACTACGACGAGGAAGAGAAGGGATTCAACAGCGGCAACGAGGACAAGAAAGAAACCCAGAGCTCTAGTTCGGACGAGCCTAAAGAGAAGAAAGAGAAACCTGTTGCCAAGGAGATGCCAGTATTACAGGAGATTGAGGAGGAGCCAGGTTCTCCCCCGCCCCCTCCACCTCCAGGCCCCGCCCCTTCAACTGCTGGCCCCGCCCCCTCAGCAGCTGCCCCACCCCCAGATATTGGAGAGAAGCAGGAGCCGGTTGATATGGACATGAGTGAATAGGAGAGGTTCGTGGGCAAAGCCACAATATGGTGGAGAGACTGGATGAAGAGATTTAAATTTGAAAAATGATATGATGGCAAGAAAGAAAGCTGAATCCCAAGGGTGGAAGTCCCGATCCCCTGTTTTTCATGTTTTATACTTTTTGATCGGCCACTGAAGGTCCTTGGATCAATCAACATTTATTTAGGTCAGGTGAATAGCTTTTGGCTTTGGACTCCAAACTAAGGAAGTTAGTGAACATATCTGAGTGTAGAGATCATGTTATTATCAACATCATCTGATACTTCAAAGTGTGGATTTAATGCATTTGATCCCAAATAAAATATCTTGCCTAGGTATACGCAAATATCATTTTGATATGTTGTCATTCATGATATGATGGACTGTTGTACAAAACATTTAAGCTGCAAAAAGTGGCAAATGTTTCAAGCTAATACTGTATCAACTGATTTATCTTTTATTGGTGAAGGATTTGAATGAATAATCTTGGTATTCATGACATGCTAGTTGCGAGGAAGGAACATGGATAGAAAAGTGAACTGAATTATTTGAGCATGTTATAGAGGAAAAGATTAATGAAAAGATTTTGAATGTGAAAATAAAGGAAATTCAGCATGGTGGAGGTTTGAAGTTAATATACATACATATTATTTGTACATGATTATAACTCAACCCAGTTGAAACATGTTAGCAAGGGTAAACTTTCTTGAGTAAGATAATAAAAACAAATGCCCACATGGCATAAGATTCAAGATGGCCGACCATGCGGCTGATAGGTCATGCTCTTTAAATTGTTATGGAATACCATGCCTATCCCTGAGAGATGTGGGCAGCTAGCACAAAGATTTTATGCAAGTGAGGTGAAAGTTTGACCTGTTGGTCGATCTGGAAACAGCAGTGCCTATGTATGTTGTTGATAAGTGACTTGATGGATAATCATTCTTAAAACGTAAGTGAAGCATACTTGGATATAGGCCTTGTGAGTTTTAAAACTTATGGAATCTTTTGTGACTTGTGCATATTACTTGTAAAATTGCTGAATATTTTCAAAATTATTACCGGTATTCTTAATGTATAATGATTCTGTTCATTGAGGTTTTATTCAATAGTCCCTTTTGTTATCCCCCGCCGCGCGTTTAGCGCGAAGCGGGGGATATAGTATTCAGCTCCGTACGTCCGTCCGTACGTCCGTCCGTCCCGCTTCTTGTTAGCGCGATATCTAATGAACCGCTCAACCTAGAATCTTCAAACTTGGTACCAGTCTTCATCTGGGGAATACGCAGACCTGAAAAGCTTTTGGTGACCTTGACCTCATTTTCAAGGTCACAGCGAGTCTTTGACCAGTTTTGAAAATGTTGTTAGCGCTATATCTAATGAACTGCTCAACCTAGAATCTTCAAACTTGGTACCAGTCTTCATCTGGGGAATACGCAGACCTGAAAAGCTTTTGGTGACCTTGACCTCATTTTCAAGGTCACAGCGAGTCTTTGACCAGTTTTGAAAATGTTGTTAGCGCGATATCTAATGAACTGCTCAACCTAGAATCTTCAAACTTGGTACCAGTCTTCATCTGGGGAATACGCAGACCTGAAAAGCTTTTGGTGACCTTGACCTCATTTTCAAGGTCACAGCGAGTATTTGACCAGTTTTGAAAATGTTGTTAGCGCGATATCTAATGAACTGCTCAACCTAGAATCTTCAAACTTGGTACCAGTCTTCATCTGGGGAATACGCAGACCTGAAAAGCTTTTGGTGACCTTGACCTCATTTTCAAGGTCACAGCGAGACTTTGACCAGTTTTGAAAATGTTGTTAGCGCGATATCTAATGAACCGCTCAACCTAGAATCTTCAAACTTGGTACCAGTCTTCATCTGGGGAATACGCAGACCTGAAAAGCTTTTGGTGACCTTGACCTCATTTTCAAGGTCACAGCGAGACTTTGACCAGTTTTGAAAATGTTGTTAGCGCGATATCTAATGAACCGCTCAACCTAGAATCTTCAAACTTGGTACCAGTCTTCATCTGAGGAATACGCAGACTTGAAAAGTTTTTGGTGACCTTGACCTCATTTTCAAGGTCACAGCGAGACTTTGACCAGTTTTGAAAATGTTGTTAGGGCCATATCTCATGAACCCATTAACCTTGAGTCTTCACGGGGGACATAGTATTCAGCTCTGTACGTCCGTCCGTACGTCCGTCCCGCTTCTTGTTGTTAACATCAATTTGCGGCGGGGAATCTTGTCACCTTTGTGACAAATACTTGTTTAATTTCAATTGTGAAAATGATTTTGGATTTGAAGCTATTTAATCTAGATTATTATGATATTTGATGTTTTTGAAGCTAAACCTGTCAGACAATGGTACAGCAAATACCATTAGAAGTAAATCTATGTACATCATTTCTGAAGTTTAATATTAATAACAGTATGTTATGAAAGAACACTGAAATCTTCATATTGCATTTACACTTTCATTTCCCACAATAAATTTTTCATTCATCCTGCACATATCTTAGGTACCTGTTTATGTAATGAGAACTTTAGTTTCATGAAATTAGACTTCTGTTCTCAGTTTTTATCTTCATTTGGTAAAATAGCATTATGTTTACCACTTGTTTGTGTATGTGCTTCTTTAACACAATACAGATGATCATCTCTTTGCTGTTGTTTTGTTATCAATCATTTTTACCAAGAATTCTTGCAACTTTTGAGCATTGAGCGACACAAGTGGTGTGAGGTCATTTGAAGTCATCATGGGAGAGGAATTTCAATTTACAGCAGAATAAATTTGATAAATGTATCGGATAAAAATTGCTTTTAACAAGCTAAAATCAATATCCCAGAAAAGAAATATTAAGAAGCTATCCTGCGTTTGAAGTACAAGTGCAGTTTTGTCCGGAACTACAAATTCTTCAATCTTGTGCTCGCCCACTGAAACATTTCTGAAATTTCAAAAGCGTAACCTGAAAAACAAACAACTTTCCTAGACTCAAGTGATATACATTCCCTAGTGGGAAATACATTACAAATCATCAATAGATGTTTTGCATTTAACACTAAGTTGCCAGAGATTTAAACATTTTAGTTTTAGTTGCCACCTCACGTATGAAGGTGTGTAAGTGTTTGGAAAAGCTGAACTATTTAAGTTAACTTCTAGTGGGCTACAATGCTACATATATAGAGGATACTAAACGACCTTCCATTTAATACTATTTTTATTAAACGAGTTAATGATTTTGTATAAAACGAGCGAAAGCGAGTTTGATACCAAATCATTCACGAGTTTAATGAAAACAGTATTAAATGGAAGGAAGTTTAGTATTCTGTTTATTACTTGCCCTAAAAATCACGCAAACTTGCAGAAAATGTGCTGAAACTAACAGTTCCGCGACTCGGCACCAATTATGACGAAGCGCTTACATTGTGACGTCACAACAGCTCACTTCTGTTATGTCATACTTGCATTGTGATATTACACTAGTTTAATATTGCCGTATAAATATTACACTGCGGTATCTTACACGGGCGTGTAATAATGTCATTTTCTGATTCACAAATGGTGAGAGATAAATCTACATATGGAGTAAAAGCAAAAAGTGACCCAAATCTTTTAAATTAAAAAAAGTAATAGTTTGCACCACAGCATTTCTGGACCTGTCTGAAGATGTGATTGTGTCAGAAGTTGTTGCACATTTACTATGAGACTGATATAGATTCAAGGAAGAAATTGGAATTGAAATGTTCTCAAAACGCAAAGTAACTGTCTGGAAAAAGCAAAGGGATATAACTAAAACTTAAAGATCTTAATGATTTCTTTATTTCACCAATGTACGATATCCCAATCCCATTTTGTCTATCAAAAGTCCATCTACAGTTGCCTTGGGTACGTAGTGGTGTTGTAGAGATAGTTCCCGTTGGCGTCTATGTAGTATGAGGTCATGTTGGCTGCTGTTGCCTCCACGTACACGAAGCCGCCCATGACCTTGGTGTCTGCCCAGTGAAAGCGGGAGGAGTTCTTGGGAACCTTGTCCTTATGAGCTATGCTGGGGTCCATCTTGTCTGCACACCCGCTCAGGATGAAGTCCAGGGTCACGCCGTCCTTGCTTTCTTGAAGGTGCTGCAGGATGGAACATGCAAAAGTGACATGACTACGTTGTTGAAGACTCAGATTTGCAAAGGAAACATACATCTCATGCAAGAAGTTCGTAACTTAAATCAATCAATTTGTCTCGAAATTTTATCTTGCTGTAGGCCTACACTTCTCTGATCACGTGTTATATGATGTATGACTGTTTCTCAAATATGTTTAAACTCTCAAAGTTTTAAAACAATAACACCGTAATGGCTTATCTTCACAAAGCCACGATCGAAACGAGATTTCCAATAATGAAGAGGTAAAGAATTAATCCTGACAAAATTTCACCATGCCGATTAAGTTGCTTTGTTAAGGTGTTCATATAATGAGACATATTCGGTCAAATTGTTTCGTCACAAATACAGTTCCAAAACATTGACGCCATTAAAAGCACGCACCTGCAAGTTGTGGTCGTGTCCGGAGAAGTGACCACTGGCCTTGTGTTTGTACAGCATGGGAAGCATCAAGAGCTCCAGCCCGAGGGTAGGACCGTGTTCAGCTATAGAGTAGATGGGGTAGTGGCCAGCAGTGAACACGTACGCGGCTCTGGGGGACAAGATATCATTATATGAGTCGTTTTCAAAAAATGCAGGAATTCTTGTCCTTTATCAATAAAATCATGATTTCTTCAAAATTATTTGAACTTTCAAGTCTGGGAAGGTAACCAGGGTTTAATCTTGATTAACTCTTGTTTAAAAATGAATTTACAGTCTTTGATTAACAGTGTTTTGAATATCTAAATGTGTCACTTTTTGCTGTCCCTCAGTAAAGATATTGTCAAATTTTCATCTCTGTACAAAATATGTCTTGTTCGTTTTTAATTATTTGGGGTTTTGTTGAATACGTATGTACTTCTTAGTTCATTGACACCTTGAATAAAATATTTCAACTTCATAAATCTTGAATATAACATGGTTTGTAGCTGTCCCTCAGGTTTCGTTCTTTCCTGTAACAAATACTTCAAACTTAAAATACTGAATGATCCCTGGTGCTGGGTTAACCATATATATTGTCATGGTCTTTGACAATTCCTAACCTTACTTTGTACTATGCATTCAAGATGATAAAATGGGTGAGAGTTGCAGGAAAAAACTAAAAAGATAGAATGTTTGAAAATATATTTTAATGAATCTTTCCTGTAACACTCCTCTGCCATTGATATTACATTAAGACTTAAACATCAACTAACCTCGACTTTACCACTTCTCGATTTTCGTTCAAAGATTTTTCAAATAAATTAAAACTGGGCTTGATTTTTGTTAATTTGTCCAATAAACACCTTTAATTAGCCTTTCATTGAGACAGCGTAATTATCGGCTGTAAAAACCCCACCTGGGTCAGGGGCCATAAAAATCGCGCGTGTGTGACGTAATAAACAGACTACACAGATTAACGTATCATTATTTGAACTGAAATACTGCCTAAATAATTGTTTAATTACCATTGATGTGGATATCATTTTTACACCAAATGCTTATTGGTGTTACATCGTAAAATGATTTATCTAACTGGGTGGAAAACATTTTCTGAAAATCGTTTATTATTGCTTTTATTTCTGTGGTATTGTTATCATAGATTATAGATATAACGAGACTACTTCTGCTTATGACGTCACAAAAAGGGGGTGTAACCAGTGACGGGCAGTCATGCATTCAATGGTTTGTGGCCAGATAGGTCTAAGCGGTCCATCAAAAGTGGCATTTAAAAACGGCTTTCATTACCAAACAACATATTTGAGTAGCGACCTTTGGCGCACTTTACAATATTGTAATCAGACTTTAATATAATTCAAATAAAATAGTGAAATATGTTTGTGGTTATATGAACTTTAATATTGTTTACATGACTGCATTGGAATATTGGAACACCCTACACAGTAAGAGAAAAAGTTTTTCAAGAGAGCATTCATTTTCATTTGAAGCAAAAAATGTTGATGTTTTTCTTTCCTGTTACATTCTTTCCTGTTACGGTAAAATTGTTTCATGAAAGAATGATTTTGTTACAGCAAAGAAAGTTCAGAGCTTTACAAACGTTTTACAAGTACAATACGCAATTAAGCTTTTGACTGCTTGAAGACAAGTTAAGTCACATTTGTGTTGATTCAGTATTGTTTTTGAATTACTAAAATAGAATGAGAAGAAGGATTTGACTGAAATTGTTACAGTAAAGAAAGGAACTTGTTACAGGAAAGAATTTATTCTCTTGTTGCAATAACATTTACTGGTTTTGAGCAATCACATCTTCTGTTTTAAAACTTCATGAATATTATTTTCTAATGCATGTGTAATCAACATTGATGTTTCTGTTACAGTAAAGAATACTTGTTCGTTACAGTAAAGAGGTTTATTGCTTGAAAAGGTTTTAAATTTACTAAACAGAATTAGATCATTGTTGAGTCTATGTTTCCACATAAGTTCAGTTAAACAGTAAATAGCTGTAATTATTTTTCTATAATATAATATTACACCAGTTTGAAAATCACTATGTATTTGCTTGAACTGTTACAGTAAAGACTTGTTGTTACGGGAAAGAATATAATTATATAAGAATATAAGAAAGTAATTATATCTTTGTATCTGATACCATGCATGGACATTTCTATTCAGTGCACTATTACCTGAACCACAGCAGATCACTGCATACCCCATTGATCAACCTAAATTTTAGAATAAGTTTGTTATTTTTGTGTGATTGTTTCACAGTTTAAGTTATTATGTGTATGTGTATTCTCAATCAAATGACATCAATGATTTATGTTATCATAACATAAGTAACGATTAACCTATTATATCTTTAATATTCTTATTCAAGCTGTGTAACAGCTTTGTAATTTAAACATTCGCCAAATTCTTTACTGTAACAAATTATTCTATACTGTAACACACTAACAGTAAGTGTTTTAAAGCGTTTTTAGACTTTGTTTACCTCCCAATCCTACTAGATAAGATTCTCATTTGAATTTAAGAGTTACTCATCAGAATGCTTTATTATGTTTTAACTTCAATATTCATCAATTATGTGTCAAAAGCAACAGTATCTTTACTGTAACAAGTTGTGTCTTTCCAGTAACTGACATTTCTTTCCTGTAACAACATTAGTTTGTTAAATTTTAATTGTTTTTTAAATATATTTTCATTTAAAAACTATATCACAAAAAGTACAAATGCTATTGATATTACTCATATAACAAAAAACATTTTTACTACAGTTTTTTTTAGTAAAATCGTTAATTGAAACATAAGTCTGTATGTCGTTTTTATTAACGTTCGCATACAACGGTGGTTGGGAAAAAACGAACCTGCATCTTCCCACATTTCAGTGAATGTTCTTTGAATAGAGGTCACTCCTTATGTCTGTACTAAAATATTGCAAAAATTATTATTCATTTTGACCTTTTTTCCCCATCTTAGTGTTGTTACGGGAAAGAATGTTAATATTAAGATTAAAGAAAAATGTTAGATTTTTGGAGAAACAAGTTGTAATTAAGGGTCAATTCTTTTATGTTTAAGAGATTAATAGTGAAATAATGTAATGAAAGGAATGAATTTTATTTTCCAATCCTTTTATTTTGTCTTTTCATGAGAACCAAATATTGACATTTTTTTAAAAGGACTCGTATGCTTCTATAGAAATCATTCTGTTCCAACAGGGTATATTACTGAATAAAACAGAAATTGAGTTATTTATGGGCAACATTACCTTAAGTAGAATAAATTTGGGTTGATACGAACGAATCACGTGTGACATTTGCCCCCAAAATCAATCCATTCATCAAAGAATATGGCAACTTTTTCATTTACTGCAAGTGAGATTTTTTCCTCAATAAATCCTTTTAATTTTGTTAACAAGAGAGACACACATTCTTCACTGCTGAGTGAAAAACATTATGTTCATGCATATCTTTACTTTCGTTTTGGCATGTCAATTTCATGCAAGGCTGGCATTCATTTCATCCCCTATATATTCCACCCAGGGATATAAATCATCGAATAAGTCATTTTTTCCAATGAAGCCCCTTTGACTTTTTGGACATATACTTTTATTCTTTAAAAATTCCCAGACTTTACTTAAATTAGCCTTAACTCCCACCAAGTAACATCACTCTAAGGTTACCTTGGTGACATAAGAGCGCTTTAGGGCTTTCTGAAAGTAGACCCAGGCATACAGACTGCTTCACTTGTAACAGAGATCACGTGGGAAGCAATGAATTAAGTCTCACAAAGTTGACTCACTTGCTGTTGGCAAGGTTCTTCTCGATCCAGCGCCACTGAGTGAAGGCCTTCACCTCATCCTCCGGCCCCTCCGGCTGCATGTTGACCGCATCGTCCACCATCCCGCACAGCTGGACAGTGTCCACCATCAGAATGTCCAGCGTCTTATTGCTGTCGGGCAGTCCCCAGCTCAACAGGTAGTAATAGTTGGGGAAGTTCCTGCAGATGGTGTAGAATAGAATGTGATAAAATATTCGTTTTCTTACCAATAAAACATAAAACATAAAAATGAAGACAAATAAACATATATATGTACATCTACAAAGAGATGGGCAATGAAGTAACTTTAAATCCTGTAATATTTTAAGTTTCCGGATCAAAGGAGTGTGGAGTTCAAAGGTATTTTGATATTTCATCATCTGAAAATTTACAGCCATAAGGCAAAGGGTAAGTAGACAGCTCAAAAACGAAGAGAATGTTGTGAAGGGAATCAGGGACTATAAGAGATCAACAGGTTTACACAAAATTGGTAGACTAAGTTTCGACTAACCAGTTTTTGGACATCTTGGTGTACATGATTTCCGCTGATACGTTCCCCTTGTGGTCATGGTTACCTGCCACCATGTAGAAGGGGACTTGGAGAGACGGCTGGGTGTACACCTTCTCGAATGTGTTCTGGCAGGGACAACATAGTGGGAAAGATCATTTAACACTTTATTGTTCTAAAGTAATATATAGTGCAGCGAAAGTCCAAGCGATGTGTTATCTTTATACTGCTGATCGTCAAGCAAGGAAGCTACATCCGGGAATCGAACCCCGACTTCCCTTGTGACGAGCAGATGTTCTACCAAGTGAACTATATCCCCGTTTCTACAATGTCTACAATGATCTTGAATTCTTGTTATTACTTGTAGATAAGAAAGAGTGAACAAAGTTAAAACGACAATCCACACTGGCAAGAAACAATTTACAAAATATTTCAGCTTCCAAAAGGTTAGCGTTCTCGATAGACAGAAGACGAAATTGGTCTTAAGGCATGAAAACCTTTTCATACCAAGAGAACATATTTAATAAACGATTTAGTTTTCAAAGACGTTTCAATCGGGAGGAAAGAAACGAAAATATGTCTTGTGGCTGTAATGGGGGAAATTAAAACAATTGTATTGTTGTCATTAAATTAGGACCGCTTCAAATGCCCTAGCTTAAAACCCTAAGTTATCAAACCGACCTGAAATCGCGGGTCTTCAACGTCTTTCACACCAGTATCGTAGAAGTTGTCCCCTAGCTCCAACACAAAGTCGATGCCGCCCACTTTCTCCGCTACTGTAGCCATCTGGTCTGCTGTCCCCAGCTCGATGGGGGTTGTGAAGGGGGCGGTAGGTTGTCCCCCATTGTCCCCGATCACGATGAAACGCAGGGACCTCCCAGAGCAGGCTGTTGTTTGAAACGTAAGATCAGAGTCTAAGCTTTCGAAGCTCTCTTAGTGCTAAGATAGTCATAAGTACCATACATTACCATTGTTCTAAGAGTATCAAAGCACTAAGAGAGCTTCGAAAATTTAGACCCAGGGCTTTATTTATTAAGTTATTAATCTATTGGAATTTGTCCGAAGCATTTTAGGCACAAACTTTATTGTAATAGGCTTCTTTATAACAAGAATACAATGTTTTACGTTACTTACTTGCAATTTTATATTGTTATAAAAAAAGGGGGCCATTCACCGCGATCTTCATTATTGTTTTACTAATCTATTGGAATTTGTCAGATACACAGAAGCATTTTACTAACAAACTTTATAGTTACAGATGTCTTTATAACGAATGCCATGTTCTACGTAACTTAATACTTAAAATTTTACATGGTTTCAAAAAGACAGCGAATGTCATTTTCTACCCACAGGAGTATCGAGGAGTTCATTTATTCCCATGTATCCCTGTTACACGCGATGTCTTGGAGAAATAGAATGTCTTATTTGTTGCATTTTGACAGAATAGCATAATCAGTTTCACATGTTTTTAAACTGAGCCTTCGATGAGTTCCCGAAACTGGCGAAAACTAGTTATTTCTCGTACCTTACGTTGCGCATTTTGTAAAGAGAGAGGTCAGCCGCAGACGTAAGACTTGCTGAGATTATCGTAAAGACAGATTATCTAAAGCCAACTTTCACTGCTTATAACTTTTTACAAAAATCGTGAAATAGGCGAACTTGTATTAGAGGTCAAGTCGGTAAAAATAATCTACTTCGGAGAACAGGATGATCCTTTAGATCCTGATTATTACATAGAAAAGTGCGAGTAAATTATAATTTATTGTACACGTGCATCTTATTTAAAGGGGGGCTAGAACGATGAGGTTGCGTGTGCAATAAGTGCAATGTAGGCATAACTATTTGTTATCACATCAATGAACTGTAATATTTTCATATAGCACTTGCACTTTTATTGATTACGAAGAAAAGGAGATTTACTGGTAAAACTTGTTTTTTGAATAACAAGTGTTTTAGACAAAAGTCTTAAGGTTAAACGAGACAATGAATGAAATCTACTTGTTCAATAGACAACAACTATGTCAATAGGCATTTCATTATAATAAAATATGTACATATTAAATGAAACTATAATGTAAATGACCGTTATTGTATTATCCTTACAACAAAATTTGTCACATATTTGGCATTTAGTATGACATTAAAGTTGGGGAAGATGATTTTAAATGAAATAAGCACATGCTATAGCATTTAGGTACGTATAATAGACAAATATCAATCTTTGAAATGTACCCTTTCACCTTAAAAATGATGCTACTCACCTGAGATGCAGAGAGCCAAAATGAAAGCGACCTGATTGACCTCCATTTTGGACTAGTGTTGTTCTGTTATCAGTATCAACATCGACGTGATGAAGCACCCAACATCTGTTATTTATCACCTGATAATTAGAGTACCCGGTCAACAATTGATAGTACCTGTACATGCATGATATCACTGATGACAGTTTGATATCGTTTACATTAACAAAATATTATCAACAAGCAAGCCAGTGACATCCCTCGTTGGTCACTACCATCTTCGCCAGGTCAAAGATTCTCCGATGATCACTAGATTCAAAGAATTCAAACCAACTTTTACTATCTAATCGTAAAACTAGCAAAACGTAATATCAACATCTAGATATTTTACTAATCTATAACAAAGAATGCTTCAGTTAGACATGACTTGGTGTCAGATCGTATAGACAACGAACTTAGCCAACACGCAAGGCAATACTAGGTGTTGACGTCCCACAGGTTTTTACTTCTCTATATATCAGGAATTATCCTGCTCCATCAGCGTACATGTCTTCGCGATGACCTCTATCACATACCCTGATATCCATCGGGACAAAACCCTCGTATCGCTGACGGCTGGTACTCGACGCTCTTTTTAGCCTGCGTGTTTTTAGCCACTCGTTCTGGTGCAAGCCCGTGCATATTTTGTTGTTGTATCTCTCTGTATATGTCAATATCCTGAGAGTTAGTTTACCGTAAAGTATAGCCTGGAGGTTGTCAAGGATGCCAAACTATAGCTTTCGCCATTTGATTAAACCTTTGGCAATGACTTTATAATTGTTGTTTGTCACTAACCATATGCATGTGATTTGATATGTTAAATGGCGTAAAAAGAGACGTAAACGTAGAAAAAATGATACCAAAGTTTTATTAAAATGTTATTTATTTTACAAAACCATTTTAACAGGGTTGGGTCTAGCATTAACCCCGTTCTATACTCCGAAACGTTTATCTACAGTTGTCGTGGGTACGTAGTGGTGCTGTAGAGGTTATTGCCGTTTGCGTCTATGTAGGATGACGTCATGCTTGTTGCAGTTGCCTCCACGTACACGAAACCGCCCATGACCTTGGTGTCTGCCCAATGGAAGTGGGAAGAGTGTTTGGGAACCTTGTCCTTATGAGCCATGCTGGGGTCCATCTTGTCTGCACACCCGCTCAGGATGAAGTCCAAGGTCACGCCGTCCTTGCTCTCTTGAAGATGCTGTAAAAGAAGTCTATATTTCAAATTCAATCTCATTAAAACTATGTCTAATCTACCCTTGCTGTGATTCGTGTACTGCTGTTCACTTTATGTGACTAGGTCAAGTAACCATTGGATAGTTTTTGGTTTGTTAGAGGTCCTTTGATTGGTTCATTTATTTGAGGTGAAGAGTCACAGACAAGATACCTTGACATGAATGATACTCAGTTCAGACATACAGCAAGGTACGAGTGGTACATCATCTGATCTTGATGAGGGGTTTGTTTTTACTCATTACTTGATTACAACTTAGTGAATAGAAACTATTTTAACTAGTATCTTAAAGTGAAGGTAAGGTTGTGAATACACATATTTTATGTAGCCCCTCACATCTTGCAAACTGCAACCTATGGCAAGGCTATACAACATGTATGGAAACATTTTTGGTTTGCTTAACGAAGATGGTCCGCCTTCGATGACGTCTCACGCACCTGTAGATTATGGTCATGTCCACACATGTGACCACTGGCCTTGTGCTTGTACAACATGGGCAGCAGTTGGTCAACGAGTTGTTGGGTGGGGCCGTGTTCAGCAACAGAGTATACAGGGTAGTGGCCGGCGGTGAACAAGTAAGAGGCCCTGAACAAGGAAATGTTCATGTATATGAATATTCGTATTATATAGTATTTCATAATATAAATCATAAATTATATATTTCTGGTTGCTTGCTTTTCTTGATTTGTAAAAAAATGGTTATGCATATTTCAAAATGTTATCAATTTACATTTTATATATAAATCTTAATATATATATCAATTCAGCAAATCGCATATATTTGATGAAGAACTATTTTGATCTACTACATCAAAATTATTTAAGGATGACAACTCAAAAGACAATCTAACCTGCTACTGGCGAGTTGCTGGTCAATCCATGTCCACTGGGTGTCAGCAGCCTGCATATTCTCCGGCCCTTCTGGCTGCATGTTGACCGCATCGTCCACCATCCCACACAGCTGGACAGTGTCCACCATCAGAACCTCCAGGCTGGCGTTACTGTTGGGGATCTTGAAGGTCAAGGTGTAGTAGAAGTCTGGGAAGCGCCTGGAAACAGGAACTTTTAATCATAAACACTCAAAATTTGCGACCGCAATGATTCTATCATTATCGTGTCATCGGAAATTTTACACATAATTTTCTCATCAGTCTCTCAATCAGTGACATGTCATCAGAGTCTTTCAATCATAATATGGCCATTAGGGGGCCCACAAAACAACCGTACACTGAGGTTAACCTTAGCGTCATCCCTTAGCATTGCGCTATGGTCACCTTACTGACTTTAGCATAGTTTAGTGTTTTGTTCAACTAGACCGAGAATCCTGATATCATTATCCAGCTCCCCGCATGTCATAACTCGCATCACTGTTGATTACCGTCTAGTTTAGAGTCTTTTCAGTGCCAATCTACAGATCATTGCACATAAACATGACATGTCCTTCATTCTGAGAGCATTTTTTATGACTAAATTTGATGAGGGTCTATATTTTTCATAATATTTACCACTTTCTTGACAGAAACTTTAATTACTTCATATACTGACTCTGAAATGCAAAATCAGTGATGGTGTAACTATAATGTTTACCATTTGCTGGACATCTTGCTGTAGACGATCTGGGCAGAAACGTTGCCGTTGTGGTCATGGTTACCGGCCACCATGTAGAAGGGGACTTGAAGGGAGGGTTGCGTGTACACCTTCTCGAATGTGTTCTGAAAACAAAATCTATATTATCCAAAACGCTAAACTTAAGTATAATTCCAAATACATGTATGTACAAGACAATGACTCATGCGTTTCTGTTCTTCACATCCAGATGTCCATTCTCACTCCACAGAGAATGCAAAAGTTTTTGCTTTCATATTACGACTGTTACACTGTTATATTTCGACAACCATCCTTATTTCTGGCAATATCGCTTATCTAAGTCTTTCAAGCTCAAAGACTTCCCCATTTATTTCCAAGAGAAATTACTTGGCAATGAATGTGTTTATGGAGAGTGATTGAAACATGTGAGGGCGTAACGAAATGTATCCGAATCCACAATCTGGAAATTTGTGCTATTAATTGGACAGAACACACTGTGAGACGGCGAATTTCTAGTAA
Organism: Steromphala cineraria; assembly: GCA_916613615.1. Taxonomy (NCBI): domain Eukaryota; kingdom Metazoa; phylum Mollusca; class Gastropoda; order Trochida; family Trochidae; genus Steromphala; species Steromphala cineraria. Next base: position 32,458,731 of record OU744722.1, on the reverse strand, counting down.
GTGACTTTATTTACTACACTTTGAATGATCGTTTCACTATCTTATTGTCCAGGAAGCGAGATTTCTGGTTGTTCTGGTACATCAATGTCCTATGAAACCACTTGCCTGAAATCTAGGATCATGAACGTTCTTCACACCGTAAGTGTAGAAGTTGTCTCCGAGCTCCAGCACAAAGTCGATGCCGCCCACTTTCTCCGCTACTGTAGCCATCTGGTCTGCTGTTCCCAGCTCGATGGGGGTTGTGAAGGGGGCGTTGTCCTGTCCCCCATTGTCCCCGATCACGATGAAACGCAGGGTGTCCTCCGCTCCCAGACATGCTGAATGAAGGAGATGCAGCAAAATTATGAATTATTAAAATGACGTGAAACATAAGCCGTTACATATTTTTGATATGCGCACGTGCGTATGTCTCGCAACGTTTGGGAATCACTGACTCGTCTGTGGCTTCATCGAACAATGGTTCTATACCTAAATGTACCCATCCGTCGCAAGGAAAGCGTCTGTGTCCTGCGATTCGATGGTATCGGTAGTAGAGGTAGTAAGATGTCGTCTGCTCCAAGACGTGCAAACAGCAATTTATCAATTTTCTCACCGTTGTTCCTGCTTTTGGTAATCTTTTAATTTACTGATTGGAGGCCTTTGAGGGCATTTGGAAGTGGCATTCTTTGTCTACAATATCTCCAAATTATGCTTAACTCCTGTACAAATATTTTGAACGCGTAACAATATCCAGACAATTGAAACAACGTAATTACAAACGGGAATTCTTGTTTACACTATGCTGAGTTACGTAACCCATTGTCACAATTACCGCACATTTTGGGGTTCATTTTGACAATTAGCCAGCACGATTGAACACTTTGTAACATTGTTATGTGTATGATATGTATGACACAGTTACAAAACACTGACATGAGGTAAATGTATAAGCAACATACTGACGTTCTGGACAACTGTTACATCTTTCGAAAATATTTCACTCGTTGTTACAATATTCATACATTATAGAACAATTGAACCGATATCTTGATAATATGACTAGAAAAACCTACGAAACCTCATAAAACACTTGGTTCAATATAGTATACATTCAAATCCAAGTTCAGAAACTCATTTCATGAGAAAATGAAATGATTTAAATTTTCAGATTATACAGTGTTCAGATATAACCTGTCCACCAGTCCATTACTGGCTAGTTTTTGCCAGGACTGGTTCCTTTTTAATTTTTTTCTTTATTTTCCCCTTAGGAATTGACCAATTAATTTTCAGGACAGGCTAGGTTTCAAATCTATTTTATACACTGGATTATATTCATGAAGTTTTTGAGTCTAGCGTGTGCGAATATTATAGTTTTTTAATCTTATTTGGTTCGACACAAACTTTTCAAGAATTTGTATCATACAGTACAGACTATATTTTTACCAAATGTAGCAATGTATGGCCAATGACTTATTATTAGTAATAACGAAAACTGTAAAAAAAAATTCACTGATTTATTGTTAATAAAAGATTATATATTGGAATATTATCTTCAATGAATAATATGTTCGGCATATTACCTGAGAGCGAGAGCACAAGTAGAGCGATAGTTGTTCTGAAGGAAGCCATGTTACTAAATGAGATATCAAAGCGATAACAAAATATCAATTTCTGAGCCCGTGATTTGTGCAGATATGCAGGTATGTAGGTTACATATTTATCTATCATAATCAATTGTTCTAACAGTGTCATTTGGCGACATCATCTGCAGTTGTCTAGATAAATGTATTAATATAGATATTGATCTTATGCTATGAATTAATTAACATGACATTTACATCAAATTAATCGAATATATGACATATTCTTCTTGCATATGTACTCCTCACAAAAGAAAATATGTAACATGTGAAATTTGTATGAAAAACATATTTTGTAGTATGCATGTTTTAGGGTGGTTGTGTCCATTCAATGGCACCAATTATCCAAATAAGGGTAATTTATCCTAAAGATTTCTCTGCAAACATTATTTCACGATATACAAAAATATTATTTATACATCTTTGGCGATATTTTGGTTTGTTTACTCGCACACCAGTTTGGTTTATCTAAGGGTCATGTTCAAGTGCAAATATATCTGTCAATAAAGGAAAAGGTTTAATATTGTGCATGAAAATCAAAGCCTATCGACATTATACAACGGCTTATCTTTGTTTATAAGAAGGTGACATGTTATGCAATATTTCATTCAATCTTTGAATTTTAGGGTAGTTTTTATTTTCTTTTTGAACATTAATTTGATATAAAATAATCCCTTTGACTGTAAGTTTTAAAAAACCTTAACTTTGCCAACGTAAGTAAAGCATCACTTATATGAGATCGCTATCAAATCATAGTTCATAGAAAGATTATAAACAGTATTCTCACAAACTGTGTAATCAATATTTAAATCCGTCATCAATTTTCAATCTTACCTAAGCACTAGAATTTTGTGTGTGAAAATACTACATTGATAAACTGAAGTAGTCCAGACAATCAAATATCCTGCTGGTTTATGTCTTTAGAAATATATCCCGATCCAAACAGAAGAAACATCCCTTATATTTCAGGAACTGATCTGACTGATGTATATCACAAGAATGATGAAATTGCAAAGGAAGCACTCATAAATAAACTACAATTACATTATGTCTTATTCTTTGGTCGTAATTTGTTCTGTTCAGTTCTTGTGCATTTGTATTTGTTTATGTTTATACTGTTGAGGAATTAATATAAGTAAAATTTTGCATTCTTGAGGGTATAATGTGTTGAATTTTCTTATGGTTTGTTTCCTTTCCTGTTTGAATGTCTTTATGTAATGTCAATGTTCTGAAGACGTATGTCATTCAGTGATTTATTCACACAAACATATATAATACACATTCATATTTCTATCTTTTTCAGTTCAACCTACTACGCCTCATTTCAATATTTTAATGTATACCAATACCAAAAGTTTGTCTTAACATGCATGCCTATTTTGTGTGCCTGACAATCCGTTATTCCTATTTGTGCATGCTTTCAGAACACCTGCAAATGACTTTACAAATCGCTCACTCAAATATGATAGCAAACGCAATTACATGTTCAGGAAAATCACGAACTGCACGTGCAAAAGTTGTTGACGTTAGTGTCAAGACGCGTTGCACGTGCAAATCTGGTCTCAGAAATGTCAACGGCTTTGAAACATTAACAGGTGTTTTCGAATAAAACCACTTTGTGATTTTGAATCTTTGTTTATAGTAATAATTAAGAATTATCCCAACGTCAAATCAATTTTTATATCAATTAAAACCATTGGATTATACAAATTACATGTAATCTGCAATAAAATCAAGAAGTACGTTACGAAACTGTGGAAGAGAGAAAAGTTTGGAAAAGAAAATGTAAATTTATAAATAATCGCCATAAGTCAAAATCAACTTCCATTTCCACGAGTAAATATGTTCGAGTTAAGGGTTGGATTATAATCGGATTGTTTCATATCCTTAAAATCAGATTGTTGTATACCTTTTAAATTGTACAAAGAAGTAATAGTTAGTTAAACCATGTGGGTCCGTTGTCTAATCGTTTGAAACCATGAAACCCAAGTGCGAGTCTTTAACAACCAATAAATCATTCAAATTCTGAAAACCTGATTTGTTTGTAAATGCTTCATACAGAAATACTTAAGCTAAGAAAAGGTTATTCTGCATTCTGAAAGTATGTCCTAATAAAATTTTATTTTATTTCGTCATTCATTATCATTAAATTTCTGAAATAAAAACAAGTTTTTGTTAAATAAAAAGAACAACAAGAACACTGTATGTATGTCCTAAACCCAAATTTATTCACCCATGTCATTTATCATCAATCCATCTCAGCAAACATCGCATCACATCATGCCATCTAGCCTAATGCAGTTTCCTGGGCAAGGTTGTAACATTGTACAGATTTTTGCCGTTGGCGTCGATGTATGTAGAAACCATGGATTTCTCAGTAGCCTCCACATAGACGAACCCCCCATTTACTTTGTGGTCAGCCCAGTAGAACTTGGAGACGTCAGCGGGGACCGCGTCCTTGTGGGACTGGCTTGAGTCCAGTTTGGCCGCACAGCCAGACAGTATGAAGTCCAACGTGACGTTATCTTTGGTTTCTTGCAGATGCTGCGATGAACGAAAAAATAGCTTAATTTGTATTTAGTTAAGTTTCTTCATTTGTAACAAGATACCTGCATTTAATGAAATATAGACAATTTGGTAATAGGATAATGCAAATCGTAAATTAACCATTACTCATTTTTAAAAATATATATTCAAAATGTATTAATTGTACCTCAAATGTAAAGGATGATTTAATGCTCTTGAAACAGTTTGTTTAAGTAATTATCTTGAATCACAAACATAACAGATTTAATTCTATTTTATCAGATTACCTCCAATAACTATAATTGATACAATAAAGATACCATAAAATGGTTACGAAGTATGAGATTGTTTCAAACAGTGACTTTGACAGGTTTTCCTGTACTGATTTATATCACTGCTTACATGCGACATTCATATTCTTAACCGCAAGAGTTTTTAGAAAATGACGCTAGTACAGCAAAATTGTTAAAGTCTCTATAGAAAGAAAGTGGCAGCACGTTGGTACCTGAAGGTTGTGGTCGTGTCCACTCATATGTCCACTGGCTCGGTATGTCCGGAGCTTGGGCAGGAGGAAGTCCTCCAGACACTTGGTGGGGCCGTGCTCAGCGATAGAGTACACTGGGTAGTGGCCAGCAGTGAACAAGTATGAGGCTCTGTAAGTTAATAGACGAAAACATTTAATTAGCCCCAATATCACTTAAATAATACCTAAATCTCTTGTATATGTTTGTATTGTAATGCACATCATTGTTATATATACATGAATACTTTTAGCCTTTCGTGTGTCTCATATAGGCCTTATAGTACGCTCTTTTAAAACTTGTATTGTGGGTTCCTGAAACTGATTGTGTCCGACGAGACACATAAAATATTTTCTTCTTCATTTTTTCTTCTCCAAGGTAAATCAGTTAAATAAAGTTAATTTCAAATTAGAAGGTCAATTATTAAAGGGGTGGGGAGGGATGGGGTCGACACCCTGAAGAAGAATCAAAAGGTTCAAGGTGTTCCCTAATTTACTAACAGTATATGACCTTAGCCTTATATAAAAATCTGTTGGTCTAAATGTATTTAGATTGCTGATCCACCATGGTGCATTAATCCTTGAGAAGTGAACGAATGAAGAAACCGAGGAACATCTACAAAATGTTATGCCCTTGGTTAACCAGCGGTTCGAGCGAATCCTTGGGAGACAAGCAGTAGAAACAAGAGGCCTTGCGGTAATACTGCGCTGATTTTGCAAGATCAAATTGGCGGAAACATGAATAGAGTTCATTCATACAATAACCTTATTTGGAATATAGTACCGAACAGGTTAGATTTACAGCTGAATCAACAGAGAATTGAGAGTGAAGTGTACAGAAGTATGAAGTCATTGACTGAAAAAATCTGTTTAGGTTTGGTATGTACTTTAGTCGTAAGTTCAGTTAAATGTTTCCTCTCGTATAAACAATCTTTTAAAAGGAAAAAGTGAAATTATAGGACCTTTTTGTGTGCAAATATTCAATTCACATGAATGACACAAGTTGAAAAAATGATATACATTACCTTCTGCAATCTCTCGTCCGCAATAAAAATCATACACTTTGACAGAAGAGAAAATAGAGTCTAGAGATGACATATTTGATTTAGAATATGTCTTTCAAATGATTGCTATTGGCAGTTAAGCCGATAACGACAGGTAAAATACTTTAAAGATACGTACTGACTCTTCTGCAGCTGGTTGTCTATCCAGCCCCACTGTGTCAGAGCGTCCACCTTATCCTTGGGTCCCAGCGGTTCCATGCTGATCTCATCTACAACTATACCGCAGAGTCGTATTGTATCTATCATCGCAAAGTCCACGGTGGCTGTGCTGTTCGGGATTTTGAAACTCAGGGGGTAGTAGAAGTCGGGGAAGCGCCTGTAGTGATATGAAAGTTAGATTTAATGTACCTATAGTGACGTTTTCTTATTCATTCAAAAAAAATACAACCATAACGTTTTTGATATTTAGAATACTTAAAATAGCCATAAACATATTAACATTTTATCCTTTCAAATGTGAACCATGACAACTTTTTTAATTTCAAAAGAATTAAAAAATATAACATAAGTTTTAATAACAGAATGTAAAAACCTAGATAACTCATTTACTGACAATGGCAAAGAAAAAAGGTGCATAGAACTGAATATTTCAAGAGACAAAAACAAAAATGCTATTCAGTAATACTATAAAATACTTCATTGCTCTGCAACAATTGAAATTACAGTAATATATGAATTTCTTAAATATTTTAACACTTCAATAAAACGAACCACTTGGTAGACATCTTGCTGTACATGATCTCTGCCGACACGTTGCCGATATGGTCGTGGTTTCCTGCCACCATGTAGAAGGGCACTTGCAGTGTGGGCTGGGTGTACACGTTCTCGAATGTGTTCTGAAACATATAGATATACCTGTAGATAAGTTTAAGATTACTACGTCTCCTGCTGCTTCGAGTTCTTCTATTATTGACTACTACTACTATTCAAAACTGTTGCTGCTTCTACTGAGTCTAAGGGAGCTACTGCTACTGTTACTGCTACTACAGTTGCAACTTCTACTATAAATGTTTTATTACAATTACAACTGATTATAGTACTTCTATCGCATTTACGACTACGACAACTACTTCTACCAATACCACTACTGCTGCTACTAATATTACCCTTATTACTTATCTCTTTAAACTACTACTACTACTACTACTACTACTACTACTACTACTACTACTACTTCTACTACTTCTACTACTTCTACTACTACCACCATTACTACTACTACTACTACTACCTCTACTGCTTAGAACTGTTTTAGAACTGTTAAAATACTACTGATATCATTTCTACTACTACTGCTACTACTACTACTATTATTACTACCTCTACTGCTTTGATCTGTTTTAGAACTACTACTACTGATATCACTTCTATTACTACTACTGCTACTACTACTACTACTACTACTACTACTACTACTACTACTACTACCACTACTACCACTACTATAATTGATTCTTTAAGTTTTACTAGCTCTGATAACTACTACTTTATTTGCATTCATTTTGAAGAAAATTCTTAACGCACAAATCTCATATATCATTTCCGGAAACTCATAAAGAAAAAGTTATATTACATTATTCAATAGACTTCTAAAGACGTACATCAAACCTCATATCTTCCACGTCCTTGATGCCAAAGTCGTAGAAGTTATCCCCAAGCTCCATCACAAAGTCAATACCACCGACTTTCTCGGCTAGCGCCGCCATCTGATCTGCTGTTCCCCTCTGAATGGGGGTGGTGAAGGGGAACGTGTCCATACCGCCATTGTCCCCGATCACGATAAACTTTAAGGCATTTTCTGTTGCCAAACATCCTGGAAATAATCAAATGAGTTGATACGGTTTCAGAAACAATGTTTAGATGTACGATTTCAACATTTTTTAATTGAACATGTTACCTAGATTGCTACTTTAAAAGCTTTAAAAGTATGTAAACAACCAACGAATTTCCTCTGGAATTTCGTTTCATGAATTTGCTTTTCCTTTTGTTCTCTCGGTGTATCATATGACATTGGCAGTATACTTTACGAGGATAGTTAACAAAAGTAGTTGAACTATTTTGAAATAATGATAAATAAAATGACACAAGTTCATTTACGTTTTACTTTAGGAATCAAAATACCTTATTAAAGTATAGTGAGGTCAATTATATGGACAACATAATTCATTATATTATTTTGTTGTTTCCATGGATAAATTAGCGTTTGACTTTAATGTCGAACATATTATGAAACCATATTTTTAACACATATTTTAACATCATTTGTTTAATTGATTAAACACATAATTTTTTAAGGAAACCATATCCTGATGAATACGTATAGGAGACAAATGCCATTTTAACAAATAACATAATGAAACAGCTTAACAAAAACAATAAATGTTACTGATGAATAAAACCGTTCATACTGTTTGAAAAAAAAAATAAAACCCCAAAAATGATATATTTCTTAAAAACTGTGTGGAGAAAAAAAACCAGAATATCATGAAAGAACGTGCCCGGGTGTATTTAAATCAACCAATGATTTATATTTATGATTGGAAAAAAAACCATAGTTCTCGACAACATAAAGTATATTATTGAAAATGATAATGTTTTGAAAACGTATGCAATTTTGGAAGGTTTTTACCAGAACTTTCTTATAGTTAATACATGAACATTTTATTGAGACAATCGAATTGTTTATTTATCATCACTTACCTGTAAACAATACAGCCAAAATATACACTGCAACAGTCGCCATTTTGAATGAGTTATTTACTCGTGAATAGTTATCGAGTGTTATCACCCGTGTATCTATAGTTGATATAGCAAACTTTGATCAAACACGTACCACGTTGTTTCTACTTATAGCGAGTCATGCGATATTTGTATTTTTCTCTTGTTCTTATAGATAGATAATATAAAATCGAAAATATACGATTTTTATGAAAACATCATTTTATGCTCCCAATGGTAAAATAGTTGAAAATATTGAAAAATCTGGATCTATTTTATATATAATGTTTTCTACATTACAGCTCAAGAAATTGCATTAACAGTATGTATGATTGCAATATTTGCAACGGAAATGGATTTTAATTGGCATAAAAAATTGACTAAAATACAAATTGATATTTTGCACATATACAAAGTTTTAACGAAAATCTCATTTTCAGTTTACTTGCTACTTCAAATAAGTTTCAAATAAGTTTGATAACGTGACGCAAGCAGCGGTATATTTTTGGGTTTCGAAACAATTATTCCTTGTACCTTGTCTCTGTCATTTTTTGGATAATATTGATAAACAAAATATTGGTTATGGTTGTTGGTAAGTATAAGTCAGCACCTAACGATAAAATGACACCACGATTGACATGGGGCTTTGTTATCGTTGCTCCTTTAAAGGGGCAGTAGCACGTTTTTTGATAATTTTATTTTCAAAATTTTTCACTGATAATTGAAAGATAATGTTAAGTGTAGTATTTTGACAGTGTCGGAAATATCATTACACAAGCCAATCATCCATAGTCAGAGGACAAAGTAAGAAGATTCACATAAAATACATTGGCGGCCATTTTTTGTGAACACCTTTAATTCATTCTTTGTGATAAAAAGGAATCGCATGGCTAAGCTTTACGTTATATACTTGAATTATTACTGCTCCATTTAGTTTAAATACATTGTCTTTTAATTGGAACCATTAATTTTCATTTTCCTGACATCACCTTATATTTCCCCTAAAAACGTGCTACTGCCCCTTTAAAATGCATTCTACGTCACTTTAAAGAGCCGCTGTATAACCTTTTTTAAATATATTTTTCATAAGATATTGGTCAAATAACTATATAACATAAATATTAGGCCAAAACAGCAACGATACACAGTTTCTCAATGAAGCTACAGCTAAGTAAACATTGCGTAACAAGGCGTCTGCTCGTCGCCGTCCAGCGACAAACCAAAACAAGGCTGAGAGGTCACGGGAAGGGGATACCGGAAGTGACGTGGCAGTAGGCGAAGCGTTCGTCTGCTTATATGGAAAATGGTAGGCGAAATCCGTAGTTCTGCGTTTTCCAAGCGATTTACAGTATGTCATATCATTGTGTTGCTATCAACTGGCCTAGAATATCTCCTGATGAAGTTTCCGTAGACAAATTCCCATCACATTGATCGTTTCAAGCCAAATTGACCCGCTGTGTAAGGTCAAACAGAGCAATGTGACAATCTACATCGAACTCACGTGTTCCGATCACTACACCGATTTTCTGTTTCGAGCTCGCATTTTCACTGAATGAACAGTTTGGCATGCAGAGAAATGGGAGATTAGTAAAATATAAAACATAGTACAAAGTTTTGGGCTGATTTATGGTAATAATCCGAATTTACAATGCTCACATTTAGATTTGAACGTTGTGTAAAAAGGTTGAATAAACAATGACATTGGTCTGCAGGTGTTATTTACTTTCTTTAGATCAGATACTCACCTATTACACAATTACTTTATTGTCTATCGTATTTCCTGTCTGTTTCCTAATTAAATGCTATCAAATGATGACTATAGCGATAGGTTATATAATGCACAATCATCAACACCTGGCTATTTTATGACATCAGCTTATTAGGTAACATCAAATAGCAATTGTATTCCTTAACGTCCCTTTTTTCTCCGATTGGTAAATTATAACCTGTTGAAATTAGAAATCCTTTTTTGCTCTATCTGATAATTATTTTGAATAAGGTTCATTTAATAAATCTTCATTCTGTTGGGCCATGTATCGGGTATTGTTGTGAACAATATCTCTCTATGTACAAGAGTGAAAACATTAAGATTGTCAGTGATATGCCCTATTAAAATAATGTTTTAAACAAGACATCAGTCATCATCCAATACATGCCTTTCATTGAGAATTGTAACTTATCCATCACTAAATGAAATAACTAAGAAAAACGTATATTTTTTTTATCCTGTTACAAAATGAAGTCAAAGGCATTTTTAAAAAAATGGTTTAAATGTATAAAAAATAGTATTGTATAATAACATCCTTTCTGTTGTGCTACTAAAGTTATATTCAATAACAACAAACAACTGTGCACGAAGATAAAACGGTTCACACGTGAGCAATTGTTTATGACGAAAATACATCCGGGTTCTCACGTGCAGTCTTATGACAACATTGCGCAAATCGAGACCAGCTACATGCTGTAGCATTACGCGCACAACTTCGTTTTTAATGAGGGTCTTACGTTTTCATCAATACAAATTGCCAGTTGATTAAATAAACAACCGATTTATTGAAGGTTTGAGATGTTGGGATGTTGTTTAGGGTGTTTAATCAACGGTTAAACATTGAGCTGTACTGTTAGCTTGTGTTGTTTTACATAACGAGGGCACACAACGGGGTATCACATCGCCTACTAACACGTCACGAGGCAGTCACGCTTCAGTGCGTTTTATTCTGTTCGCCGGCCTAATTAGGCAGTGTTATGTATACAGTCGTAATTAAGCCGTTTCTAGGTCGATTTCAGTAATTTAAAGTTGAGTCAATGTCAAATTGTAATCACTATTTCACGAATCCTGAAAGTTGCCATATAGCATTTCAGTCCATCTTTAACTAAAACTTGTCTGTAAGGAAAACGAAAGCGAAAGCGAGATATGTATGTCATGGAATATAATGCCACTTTACACAAGAGATAAGCGAACATTGGCCAACGAGTTTACCAAAATAATGACATTGCAGTTTTAATCTATAGATTATGTCTAGAACAATTAAGAATTGAATTTCTTACGGTGTTTGTCCAAACGGTTATAACCTGTTTGAAACTTGTAAGTTCATCTCCCTACAAACTTTAAGCGCTTAACTAACTACAAGGGTTAAGAATATCATAAACAACTCTTAATTTTAATCAAATAGAATCTGATTTGTATGTGTATTCTTTATTTAATTGGTGAAATGACTTAGGACGACTATGACATATACAGCGACTAAGACGTACACTACGACCAAGATTTACACTACGATTAAGGCGTAGACTACGGCTCATACATATACTACGACTTTTACGTTAACTACGACCAAGACGTAGACTACGGTTAACACATATACTATGACAAAGACATACACTACGACTAAGACGTACACTATTACTAAGACGTATGGTACGATACGTGCTAATGGAAATGTTTTTCGAGTTTTTCATGAGACCCTGAAAGTTGTTTTCATTAAATATTTCAGATTATCGTCTTAATCCCAATGATGATATCACAATTAATATCCCATCAAGTTTCGGTATAAATCAAACAATTCTTGTCCATATTTATTTTGTTGAACAAACAGACGACTATAAGACAGGATAGATTGCAACAACAACAACAAAAAAGCTTTTATTGTAAAAAATATTATCGTCAACAGAGAAACAACATTATCATCTAATTCCTGGGATGAGTTACAACAGTGTGTAACGCTGTTCCATGCGAATCCACAAATGTTGACGTCATTTTCGATGACGTCACTTCCACAAGTACAAAACCTCCATGCGAGCTTGACCATTTGAACTTGAGGCTGTTGTGCGGCAAGCTATGTTCATGTGGCCAGTGTGTGCTATGTCTTCCCGCGCATCCAGATACTAGGAAGTCCATGGTATGTCCGCTGTGGGTTTGTTGAGTATGCTGTCAAAATAAGGTAAATAAATTTGTTCCTGTCATTCGACAATGTATGTGATCTAAAAGAGATTGGCATGTTATATTTGCGTGTATTGGATTAAGTGTACATATATATTTATAAATCTGCCTTTAGATACTTTTGAAGATATTCGATATAATCAAAGCTTTTTACGCTGTGAGTATATTTTCCAAGTATGTGATTATAAAAATACAAGGAATTTAGGGATATAGACACATTATCAGTATGATGAAATGGATATTTGTAATGAATACTATGAGTGTTTCGTAATGTTATGCAAACAATAGCTCCCGGGGGCTCCTTGGGTGATTAATTAAGAATTAATCTTCTGTGACGTCACTCACAAATTATTTTTCGAGCACACATTTCACGTAATTCCAATCAAATCTTCCCTGCCTAAAAAAAGCTTATCATGATACTAATGTGTCCCTCCCCAGTTTGTTTTATAAGCATTAACTCAGCTTTTTCTGTAGATTTATAAGTTAGATAAAGCACTACCCTTTGGCAATACTGAAAAGTAAGCTGGTAAGATGTTTGATCCTCTTTTGGCATTATAGTTCTGGCCATTCTACCATGACCCTACCTATAGATTTTGGATACGGATTAACTCAACTATTTCTGTAGATTTATAAGTTGGATAAAACACTACCCTTTTACAATTTTGAAGTAAATTAGTAAATGTATGATCTTCCCATTCCGTCATTGTTCTGACCATTTCATCATGACCCTACCTGTAGGTTGTGATCATGACCACACATGTGGCCGGAGACCTTGTACTTCTCCATAAGGGGGAGGAGTCCGTGGGTGAGACAGGCGGTGGGGCCGTGGGAGCCTGCTGAATACACGGGGTAGTGGCCCATCGTCCACAGGTACTCGGCTCTGGGAGGGTTAACACATTTTAAAATAATAATAATAATGTGCATACTTATATTGCGCCTTTTCCACGTCCTAAGACATGCTCAAAGCGCTACATTATTACCCGAAGGAGTGTACTTTCACAGCTGCTACTAAGCGCTTATCACGACCATGTAGGTCAGTACATCAAATTTTCAGGTACCCATTTTAACAGCTGGGTGGACTGAGTGCAATGTGGATGAAGTGCCTTGCCCAGGGACATAACACAGGATGAGACCCAAGTCAAAAATGTTTGGTGTCTCCACCAGGATTTGAACCCGGGTCTCCGGCGTGAGAGGCCAGCATGCTAACCACTACACCACTGTGCTCCAGTAAAAACTGCAAACAATGCCGCTATTCAAGAAATAGTGTCCTTACTTTTACGATGTACCTTAAGCCAATCTTGTATATATAGAACAGTATATATTTCGCTGAAATTTTAGCCTCACTAAGGCAAAAACGTTTGAAGTAAACATCTCAGGAAACCCGAGGGTGAGGCATGCTATTGAAATATTTACTTGTCGTGATTGAATAACCATATTTTCATGACATGGTTTGAAACCAAATTCAGAAACTGAATAACAACCAATCTGATAAACATTGAAACACAAATTTGCAGTTATAACTATGTTATAACTATCATTTTTTATGACATTATTTGAAACCAGATTCAGAAACTGAACTACAACCAATCTGCTAAACATTGAAACACAAATTTGCAGTTATAACTAGGTCTGAATCAAGAAAAAGGAGTTCTTTGAATCTAGCTCAATCCTGAACTAGCCGGCATGTTCATCACGACCGTGGGCACTCACTTGCTGAGCTTCATCATGTTCTCTGCGAAGTTCCACTGAGAGTTTGCATCCTCAGGATCCTCAGGTCCAGTGGGCTGAAGGTTGACCACATCGTCCGAGTGTCCACACAGGGTGATAGTGTCCAGCATGATGAGGTCAAGGGTGGCCGAACTACCGGGGATCTTGAAGGTCAGGGGGTAGTAGTAGTAGGGGAAGTTCCTGCAGAGAGAAGGAGGCGGAATTATGATTGGAAGTAACCAGTCTAAATAAACCTAACCTAAATACTATCCGTTTCACTCATATACTGAGTCTAGAAAGGCCTAGTAGAGGGCCGCGTCAGCCCACGTATTGAATTGACCAATCAGAACTCATCTTACCAAGCCACAATAGTCTGGCTTCACACGTTGACGTTGCAGGGTAATAGATCGCAGAAAGGTCGGCTGAGGTGACACTCTACTAGGCCTTGCAAGACTCAGTATGGGAGTGAAACGAATAATATTGAGACTATGTTTACTTAGACTGGGAAGTAACGTTGGTCTGCGTCCTTAACTTTGTCTGTCAGCCATACCCTTGAATAAAATGAAAGCCTAAGCAAGTCTATAATAAGACTTGAGAGCTCAATATTAGGATGAAAATGAAGAAATTTCAGTCTCCTTTTCATTACATGTATTCCATTTTTCAAATTTTAGATTGATAAATAAATAATAATGCTGATAATAATGAATTTATAGAAAGCCTAATTTCCACCATTAGGATGCTCAGTTGCGCTTCATACAAATAAATTCATTCCAGAGTCTACTTAGACTATCCTTCACTTTACAGTTCAACGATCATAACCTAAAAAGATGTGAACCTAGATTAAAGTTAAGTTTAGACTGAGTTAGTCTTGAAATCATTCCAAGTAATCCGGACAAGTTGTGCCAAAGAACGTGGATTATGTTATATACACTCATGCTTTACGATAAGAAGACACTGTATGGGCTATTACCCAATACTAGACACTCCCATATACAGGATTTTTCAGTAAAATAAATATTGTTTTATAATATTCTCTACTTTTAAAACTGAATTGACTTTTAAGTGACAAAGTGTATTTTAATAAAATTAAAAAATGTGCATATAACTTTTTTTTAAATACCAGGTAAACATTTACAGTACAATTCACTTGTCAGTAAAATAAATATTCTTTTATAATATTCTCTTCTATTAAAACTGAAGTGATGTTATAGACAGAGTGTGTTTTGACAAAATTCCAAATTGTGCATATAACTTTTGCTAAAATACCAGGTCAACATGTACAGTACAATTCACTTTACTTGACTTTCATATTCATCAAAGGGTTCAAATACATGTTAACTTTGTTTTCAAATTAATTGGGCCGTTTATTACTGATAAGAGTCTGACAACTGTATATTACGGGTTGTTAGGCATTGTTTTGATATTATCCCGAAACCTGAAACTTTACAACAAGTTTGTTTCAAAAGACGACATGTATATATAAATATGCACATAAACTGATATATTTTAGATTCAATTTCTATATAGTTCACTCAACAGTGAAAGAAATATCGCCATATTTTCTTCACAGCCAAAAACAAAATGCTGATGCCAGGAAAAAGTTGGTCTTGAATGTAATATCAACCTTTGATTTGTAAAAGCAATACATAAGTTTTTACATTAGGGTATTGCATTTGTTTGACTGTTGAACTTTTTATTACTTTTCGTATCCCTTCATTAACAAGAGGATCGACTATTGCAGATATAATGCAGATTACAAATCCAAATAGATGTATTCACTATAAAATGATATCATGATATGTTTCTGTTGCAATCAGCTTTGGAATATATGTAAATTTAAATATTTAAGAGAAAATTATATATTTTTGAATCACAATTATTCCCCGCAATGTAAACTTAACGGCAACCACATTTGTTAACTGCAGGCATTTTAGAAGTTGCCAATATCAAGAAGACAAATTTTATGAAAGATGAACTAAAGGAGATCATCATCCATAATATGATATACAATAAATAGAGATTATTACCCGAGTAAGTGTGTCATATGACTTTTACGAAACGAGTGTGAATTTCTGTATTGCCCGAGCGAGAGCGAGGGTCATACACTAATTTGCACGAGTATCGTAAAAGTCATATGACACACTTCCGAGGGTAATAATTTCTTTATTACCGATTCTTTTCTGTTTTACCATCATAGAAATATTCGAGAAACGGGCCGCTTGCCTTGCTATAGCCGGCTACAGTGACGTCACGAACAATGGTGTTATGACGTCACAGGAGAAAAATACGGGAACCCGCGCTACAACAATCGTTGCTAGGCAAAAGTGATATGTGCACTAGTGCTCATATTGAAAATATGTCACTACTTATTTTCAACCCTATGAGTAATAAAGATATTTATCATCAACAAAACTATTATATAGTAAAGAAGTTGATCGTCAATAAAACTATAACACAGAAAAGAGGCTGATCGTCCATAAAACCAGTCTACAATTTAGGAGGTGGTCATCCATAAAACTATTTTACAATTAAGAAGTTGATCATCTTTAAAACCACTTGTATTCTAGCAGCCTTGCTCTTCAGTGATACATTGATACAGATCCTGCATTGCGCAGAGAAGCTAAGAGAACAAGCACAGAGAAGGTTCCACAAATGCTGCAAGTCTTGAATTAATTAGCATTTGGGACTGTTGCAATATATAACTTGCGAGGGAAGTTACAAATGTGGAGGATATCTGTCTTTTCTTTACATTTACATCGTGTTCATCTCATCGAGTGTATTATTATGTATTATGTGAGGAAATCTTTATAATCACGCCTACAAGGATGAATTTCATGTAAAACAGCCCTTTGAAGAGCTTGGCGCAAGTTTGACGGCATATGAGAATTCATTACGTCAGACCATTTTTTCATGACGTCAAACTTTTATCACCAACCAGTGGATTGACTGTAGCCAGATAAAGGGTTTATTCACTGATAGAACAGAGTATCTCACCCATAATGACTGTAGCCAGATAGAGGGTTTATTCACTGATAGAACAGAGTATCTCACCCTTAATGACTGTAGCCAGATAGAGGGTTTATTCACTGATAGAACAGAGTATCTCACCCTTAATGACTGTAGCCAGATAGAGGGTTTATTCACTGATAGAACAGAGTATCTCACCCATAATGACTGTAGCCAGATAGAGGGTTTATTCACTGATAGAACAGAGTATCTCACCCTTAATGACTGTAGCCAGATAGAGGGTTTATTCACTGATAGAACAGAGTATCTCACCCTTAATGACTGTAGCCAGATAGAGGGTTTATTCACTGATAGAACAGAGTATCTCACCCATAATGACTGTAGCCAGATAGAGGGTTTATTCACTGATAGAACAGAGTATCTCACCCTGAATGACTGTAGCCAGATAAAGGGTTTATTCACTGATAGAACAGAGTATCTCACCCATAATGACTGTAGCCAGATAAAGGGTTTATTCACTGATAGAACAGAGTATCTCACCCATAATGACTGTAGCCAGATAGAGGGTTTATTCACTGATAGAACAGAGTATCTCACCCTTAATGACTGTAGCCAGATAGAGGGTTTATTCACTGATAGAACAGAGTATCTCACCCTTAATGACTGTAGCCAGATAGAGGGTTTATTCACTGATAGAACAGAGTATCTCACCCATAATGACTGTAGCCAGATAGAGGGTTTATTCACTGATAGAACAGAGTATCTCACCCTGAATGACTGTAGCCAGATAAAGGGTTTATTCACTGATAGAACAGAGTATCTCACCCTTAATGACTGTAGCCAGATAGAGGGTTTATTCACTGATAGAACAGAGTATCTCACCCTTAATGACTGTAGCCAGATAGAGGGTTTATTCACTGATAGAACAGAGTATCTCACCCATAATGACTGTAGCCAGATAGAGGGTTTATTCACTGATAGAACAGAGTATCTCACCCTGAATGACTGTAGCCAGATAAAGGGTTTATTCACTGATAGAACAGAGTATCTCACCCTTAATGACTGTAGCCAGATAGAGGGTTTATTCACTGATAGAACAGAGTATCTCACCCTTAATGACTGTAGCCAGATAGAGGGTTTATTCACTGATAGAACAGAGTATCTCACCCATAATGACTGTAGCCAGATAGAGGGTTTATTCACTGATAGAACAGAGTATCTCACCCTGAATGACTGTAGCCAGATAAAGGGTTTATTCACTGATAGAACAGAGTATCTCACCCTTAATGACTGTAGCCAGATAGAGGGTTTATTCACTGATAGAACAGAGTATCTCACCCTGAATGACTGTAGCCAGATAGAGGGTTTATTCACTGATAGAACAGAGTATCTCACCCATAATCATAAACTGGCAGGCAAAAGAGAGTGAACACCTCTGTTTAAATCACTATAATTATAAAACTAAATATGGTAGAAGTTTGAGATAAGGTACATTGGATAGTTCATTCAAAGTCATAAACGTTAATGTTTCATTAGCCAGTTTGGCACACACGAAATCCAAAAGATGTAGGGGTAAAAAACACAACCAAAACACCTTAATTTTAATTCTTTCTATTCCCTTAAGTCGTTCAATTTGTAAATTGTGCCAAATGGGTGCCATATGTGGTCGATTCGTGTGTCAGGCATTATTAAATGCACTGTCTGATCGAGAATTAAAAATGTCTTATGACGTCACCTGACAGCTGTTTCTGTATTCATGCAAAACTTGTATCGACGCTTGTTCATTAACTGGAGGGTATGGTTTGATTCTAACATGCCATTGTGGACCGTCTGACAGTTGTCCAATCAGCTACAAGTCTTGAGAAAATAGAAATTATTGTAAAGCTGTAACGTTACAAGTCAAACCGACGTTGTCACAGCCATAATGACATTAGCCATACATCAAAGTTCAGCGGTCAGTACCTGTCATCGAGCCGTCGAAAAACTTCGATTCTATCAGTTCAAGGTCTTCTGGTGCATGTGTGCATAGTGACACGTCGATCTATGGTGGTCGCCGTCAATGACTTCACTCAGAGATAGCGTTGTCGGCGGTCTAACGCAAACAGATATCAGCCTTCATGGAGCAAAAAGACGATTGTTTTGTGTGTTCTGGGATTGTCAAATGTCTCCCCAACTCGGCTGTAATTTGTCAACACATTTCCATTAGAAGTGCAGGAACAACGGCGATTCTTGTAGCTTTGGTATCCATTTCCCAACTTTTGTCAACTTTCAAAAGTTATTCGAGTGTTTCTGGTGTTACTTTTAACGGGTTTTAGGTGTGTTTTTCACAGATGGGATGGCCAACGTTAATAATGTGTAGCAATTTTACCTATGTGTCACGTGACTTTACACCAGTATGGAGGTCACGTGGTTATCAATATTTTCCAATTTTCTCCAAAATGTGTTAAAATACAATGTTAATGTTTAGGCCCTGTGTATCCGATGCTTACTGTCAACATCAATATTATCCAGTTTCCATAATTTCATTTTAAAAAGTGTATACTTTCTTTTGCCTGTCAGTTTATAATAAAAAGTGGTAGCGCCAACTCACCATCGTTTGGAAACTTTTGAGTATGCAATCTGTGCGGACACGTTTCCGCGATGGTCGTGGTTCCCGGCTATTATGTACCAGGGTACATGCAGAGAACTTTGGTGGTATACGTCCTCAAACGTGTCCTGGAACAATAGCGAAACATTCGCTCAAATACAACCTCATGCACTCTGCTAAGACGTTTAATCAATGAAGAGGTTTAGTCTTCAGAGAATTACATTGTTTCAACTGAAATACCGCCTTAAATAATTGGTCATTTACCAGTTATGTGGATATCTGTATTACTTCAAACGCTTAATAGTGTTACATCGTCAAATGACTTATCTAACTGAGTTGTTAACATTTTATGAAAATCGTCTATTATTGGGTTTATTTGGTGATCTCTTTACGATAGATGTATAGAACTCGTTGCAATCATTCTGTATATGACGTCACAAAAAGGGCATGTGACCAGTCATGCATTCATTGGTTTGTGGCCAGATAGGTCTAAGCGGCCCATCAAAAGTGGCATTCAAAAACGACTTTAATTACCAAACTGAACATAATTGAGAAGTGACCTTTGACGCACGATAAAACATTTAATCAGACATCCATATATTCCAAAGAAAATGGTAAAATATGTTTGTGGTTATATAATCTTTAAAACGTTTAGTCTATGGAACTGTTAAGACGTTTAGTCCATGGAACTGGTAAGGCGTTTAAACTATGGAACTGTTAAGACTTTTAGTCTATGAAACTGATATGGCGTTTAAACTATGGAACTGTTAAGACTTTTAGTCTATGGAACTGATATGGCGTTTAAACTATGGAACTGTTAAGACTTTTAGTCTATGGAACTGGTGAAACGTTTATTCTATGGAACTAGTAATTTTAAGGCGTTTAAACTATGGAACTGTTAAGACTTTTAGCCTAGGGAACTGGGAAGGCGTTTAAACTATGGAATTGCCAAGACTTTTAATCTGTGGAACTGGTAAGGCGTTTAAACTATTGAACTGTTAAGACGTTTAAACTTTGGAACTGTTAAGACTTTTAGTCTTTGGAACTGTTGGGACGTTTATTCTATGGAACTAGTAATTTTAAGGCGTTTAAACTATGGAACTGTTAAGACTTTTAGTCTATGGAACTGGGAAGGCGTTTAAACTATGGAACTGTTAAGACTTTAAGTCTTTGGAACTGTTAAGACGTTTAGCCTATGGAACCTCCAAGACTTTTAATCTGTGGAACTGTTAAGACGTTAAGTCTATGGAACTGGTAAGGCGTTTAAACTTTGGAACTGTTAAGACGTTAAGTCTATGGAACTGGTAAGGCGTTTAAACTTTGGAACTGTTAAGAAGTTAAGTCTATGGAACTGGTAAGGCGTTTAAACTTTGGAACTGTTAAGAATTTTAGTCTATGAAATTGCTAAGACGTTGAGTCTATAAGACTACTTAGGCGTTTAGTCTATAAAACTACTTAGAAGTTAGTCCAGGAAACTGCTATAACGTTATAACGTTAAATCTACGGAATTACATCAGTTTGCAAAGAAAGAATTTTTTCCATCTACAACAGACTTCTAAATCATACAACATTTCAAAGGAGAAGAAACTCAAATGAACCATCTCCAAATATTTGAAATATATTAAGAAATAAAAAAAATGAAATTGAAGATAGGAAGGCTTTTACTACCTTGAATCTATGATCGTGAACGTTCTTGACACCATATTCATAGAAGTTGTCTCCGAGCTCCAAGATAAAGTCCACATCCTTCTCAGCTGCTATTCTAGCCGCCCTCTCCGCCACTAATCTCTGCTGGGAGGAGGAGTAAGGGGAATGTCCTGACCCACCGTTGTCACCCAACACGATAAAGTTGAGCGAGTCCTTCGCTGCATTGCTTCCTGAAATTTAATGGTTTTTTTTACGATTACCATTTACCTTTTGGTTTCTAACTGCTACTGCTGCTGCTACTGCTGCTGCTACTGCTGCTGCTGCTACTGCTACTACTACTGCTACTGCTAATGCTACTGCTGCTGCTGCTACTGCTACTGCTACTGCTACTACTACTGCTACTCCTTACGCTACTGCTGCTGCTGCTGCTGCTACTGCTACTGCTACTGCTGCTGCTACTGCTGCTGCTGCTACTACTACTTCTGCTACTGCTACTGCTGCTGCTGCTACTGCCACTGCCACTGCCACTGCCACTGCCACTGCTACTGCTACTGCTACTGCTATTTCTACTGCTACTGCTACTGCCACTGCTACTGCTACTGCTGCTACTGCTACTGCTACTGCTACTGCTACTGCTACTGTTACTGCTACTGTTACTGTTACTGCTACTGCTACTGTTACTGCTACTGCTACTGCTACTGTTACTGCTACTGCTACTGCTACTGTTACTGCTACTGCTACTGCTACTGCTACTGCTACTGCTACTGCTACTGCTACTGCTACTGCTACTGCTACTGTTACTGCTACTGTTACTGCTACTGCTACTGTTACTGCTACTGCTACTGCTACTGCTACTGTTACTGCTATTGCCTCTGCCTTTGCTACTGCTACTGCTACAACAACAAAACACTAGTTCTAGTATTACAATGTTTACTTCATAATTCTGCTACAAAAGTACGGAAAGTACAACTTCTACTACTGTGATGATGATGACTTAAAGGGGCAGTAGCACGTTTTTAGGGGGAATATAAGGTGATGTCAGGAAAATCAAAATAAATGGTTCCAATTGAAAGACAATGCATTCAAGCTAAATGAAGCAGTAATAATTCAAATATATAACGTAAAGTTCAGCCATGCGATTCATTTTTCTTACAAAAATGAATTAAAGGTGTTTACAAAAAAATGGCCGCCAATGGATTTTATGTGAAGCCTCATACTTTGTCCTCTGACTATGGATGATTGGCTTGTGTAATGTGATTGTTGACACTGTCAATATGATACATTTAGCATTTACTTATTTACAATTATAAGTGAAATATCTAAAATGTAAAATTATCAAAAAATGTGCTACTGCCCCTTTTAGCAGGGAGTAATGTTTTTTAATTATTTAAACATTATTTTAAACATTTATTAAATATAATTTCACTTTACCAAAAGATCAGAGTAAAGTAAGAGGCCATAATTCACTCACTAAATAGTTACATTTGGTACTAAAACTACAAGTATGCTGATGGAATTTAAAAATAACTTATTCAACGGGTTCTGGACAGTTCATTGCCCTTGATTACAGCCATTTATATGCAGTTGGTCTACATGATAAGAAGGAGAAGGTCGCAAAGACGCAGTGTCCTGATTTTTTAAATTTGTTTATATATATCATTTGATACCAGATTCGATATCAATCAAACCATCTTATCAAAGTTAAACTATGTCAGGTGTAATGGAATATTTTAAAAGTTATGTAATGTGACTTATAGGTCATGTAAATAAGTATAGCGCTTTTGAGTAACATAACTAGTTCTAGCGCTAAGCTAGTTTTTCAATAGATAGAAAGACCAAGACAAAGGGTAATAGAAATGAATCAGATGATTAAGTTTATATTTCGATCATAGCCTCTTCGAGATATCAAACAAAATACAATCAAAGTGACACATTTATAGAGTTCAAACTAAGGGCTATTGCTCAACTGAGTATCATGTCGATTATATATTCTCCAAGAAAGGTTAAGGACCACCTCAACATTCAATCATCTTATCATACCACTCATAAAATATCACAATATCAAACTCTCGGGGGTTTATTTGACTCACACTCAAAAAGCGCCTGATAAGAACAACGTTGAAAATCTGAATTTAAAAAAAAAAAAATTAAATGAATCGGTTTTTTTTTAAAAACAAATTTAAAAAAAAACCATGAGCCTTAAACAAAAGATCTTCTGCGCCAGTTATTTAACTTCAAACGTACATTTTGCTACAATTGGACAATAGTTTTAAGTAATCACCTTTAACCAAATTTAAATTTTGACTGACCTCTGATTTCAAAACATGAAAATTTACCTGTTTACCCGTTTACCCGTTTACCTATTTACCTATTTACCTGTTTTCCTGTTTACCTGTTTACCTGTTTACCTATTTACCTGTTTACCTATTTACCCGTTTACCTATTTACCTATTTACCCGTTTACCTATTTACCCGTCTACCTATTAACCTGTTTACCTATTTACCTATTTACCTGTATATCTGTTTACCTATTTACCCGTTTACCTATTTACCAATTTAACCATTTACCCATTTACCTATTTACCTATTTACCTGTTTACCTGGTTGACTCACCTGAGACTAAGAAAGCCAGGAAAAGAAGAGACAACATGGTGAGGTTCATTGATCCTATCTCTGGCACTGTCTTTGAGGCTCCACAGGACTGGACCTAAATGACGAAATTCCACATTTTATACTTAACGATCAAGTTAACACGCGGGCACCATGCTGGAGTTTTCCCAAACATCTGCAATTCCTTCCCGTCTTATCTACAATAGCGTAAGTGAAACACGTTTCACATTTTTTCTGGCATAAATGTCAACATGGAAGCAAGGTTCATATTTTATCAACAAAATTAACGATCTCACTTGGTATTGCCGGAAAGAAACGGAAAGTTTCAATTTCCAATTATCTTGTAAATAATACACACACACACATTCAATTTAATTATTCCCCACCTAAGGTTATGGGAATTATTTGATTAATGTATAATTCTCTGTTTTCTTGATGCACATACACTGCAGATGAAACATCTTCTGCATCTGAAATATATTTTATTTATCTTAAAGGGGCATGTTTTAGAGGGAAATATAAGGTGATGTCAGGAAAATGAAAATTTATGGTTGGTTCCAATTGAAAGACAGTGTATTTAAACTAAATAAGTAGTAATAATTCAAATAAATAATTTCAAGTTAAGCGATTCCTTTTTCTAAGAGAAACTGAATTAAAGGTGTTCACACTAAATGGCCGCCGATGAATTTTATATGAATCTTTACACCTTGTTCTCTGACTATGGACGATTGATTTGTGTTATGTGATTTTTGACAATGTCAAAATAATATATTAAGCATTAACATACAATTATCAGTGAACAATGACAAATTTGAAATTTTCAAAAAAAATAACCCGTGACCATATCTTTTTCTTGAATGAACCCTATTGACACAGAAGGAAAAATAAATTTGTTTGTACTAGATTGTTTATTCATTGGTAGAGAATGCAAATATTCAGTTTGAAGGTATTTGTATAAAATATTTAACCATTACATATTCAGGTCTTAAATGTGGTAGTAGCACGTTTATTTTTGGAAATTTTATATTTCAATTTTACACTGATAATTGTACGTGATGCTAAATGTATTATTTTGTTAGCGTAAAAAATCGCATTACATAAAGCAGAGAACACACATCAAAATTCACATTAAGTCCATTTGCGGCCATTTTTGTGTGAATTCATTTGTGTAAGAAAAAGGAATCGCTGAACATAACATTATAATTATATTTGATTTAATACTGATTCATTTCGTCTTTCAATTGGAATCATGTATTTTCATTTTCTGACATGACCTTATATTCCCCCTAAAACGTGCTACTGTCCCTTTAAAGATTGATAAGTCACAATCATCAATGTTGTATTTAGATTTCCAATTATGTTCATAGATTTCCTAAGAAGATATCGGCTAGATAGTTTCAAATACTTGAAAAAAAGAAACAAACACAATCACAAGCAAAATAAAGAATAAATTAAAAAAAAAGAGAAGTAAGTAAGTAAGTAAGTAACTAAGTAACTAAGTAAGTAACTAAGTAACTAAGTAAATAAATAACTAAATAAATAAGTAACTAAATAAATAAGTAACTAAATAAATAAATAAATAAATAATTCGCTGAACCCTTCTACAATGATATGAGCTTTGATATATAACAGGTAAAAGCACATTTGCCATAACCAACCGCATATTTTATTTTTATAAAAAAATGTTTTCTTTGCTGCAACCTCAGTTTAAGAAGTCCGCATAAAGGCAATAACATATCTTTGAACATATATTGTCCACAGTTTTTTAAGAAAGAAACTTATATATTTTTCAGATATAATTCAATGACATTGCATTCGTTGACATTATTTTTTTTACGTTTAAAGGGTTTAAAGGTGATGTCAGGAAAATTAAAAGAAAGTGTATTTAAACTAAATGAAGCAGTACTAATTCAAATATATAACGATAAGAAAAGATTAGCCATGTGATTCCTTTTTCTTACACAAAATGAATTAAAGGCGTTCACACAAAATGAATTAAAGGCGTTCACACAAAATGGCCGCCAATTGATTTTATGTTAATCTCCATACTTTGTCCTCTGACTATGGATGTTTGGCTTGTGTAATGTGATTTTTTACACTGTCAACTGAATACATTTAGCATTTACTAACAACTATCAGTGAAATATTTAGAATATAAAATTATCAAAAAAACGTGCTACTTTCCCTTTAATATAGATTAATATATTCCAGCATTCAGCGCAGCTTGGAGTTCTAGAGGAAACGGACAACTCGGCTTAACTTAATGAATTGATTAAAAGTTTCTGATATATAACTCTCACCAACGTTTGAGATTACACATTGAATAAATTGTTTGAAAAAATGATAAAAAATTCACTGATAATCTTGAACTGAACTGAACTATACCTTTTGTGAAAACAAGTTCGTTTTGAGGACGAATTCGAATTCTCAGTATTCCTGATAGATATAGAAACGAAATAAATGTATCTGTAGATATAGACTTGACGAGGTAATCATTATGTTATGGATGATACTTAGAAACTGAAACTCTTCTGTGAAATAAAGAAAGTAATATAAACTCACGGGCAAAAGAAACGCTGGTAACATAA
This sequence comes from Steromphala cineraria, assembly GCA_916613615.1. Classification (NCBI taxonomy): domain Eukaryota; kingdom Metazoa; phylum Mollusca; class Gastropoda; order Trochida; family Trochidae; genus Steromphala; species Steromphala cineraria. The sequence goes on along the minus strand of OU744722.1, from coordinate 32,432,238 downwards.
ATGTCAGGATATTTTATTCCATGTAAGATAAATGTGAATGAAGCAGAGTGGCAAAGTTTCCTTAGAAGTCAACTCAACAATGTTTGCCTTGTTTGAATCATTTTGTGTTGATGTTTTTGCATGGCGCCTTAGAAAACGTGTGTAAAAAAAATCATCAATTTGCTATCTCCTTAAATAAGCGAGATTGGAGAGCCAAATTGGTCATTTTTTGCATATTTATAGACGTTATGACGCGAAGACATATCAATGCAGAAAAGTCAAAGTGGGTGTTTTTCATTAACAGTATATCAAATAAACTTCTGGTATACATTTCCGAAATTCAAACTTAATTTCAAAATAATGATTAACAAAAAAGTACCTGAAAACAGCAATGTTAGCACCCCAACAGAGTTTAGACAACCACAGTACAAAACGCTCCATGCCATCATGGTTAAAATTATGAACAATAATTCTCCAAATACTTTTCTTATCAAACACATTCGAAATCGAATTTACATGGCATACATAATTTGTTTATCCTTCGTTTGAAAATACCCAGCGTTTCTTTTGCCCATGAGTTTACTTAAAATCAAAGAGACATGTGAAGTAATAAGTTATAGTATGTTAACAGTACGACATATTTGCAGTATTTTGAATAAAACAAATGGTGTCTGGTTTATGTTTTGTTAAAATATATTGTTTAATGTAGACAGGGTAGGAAATAGACACTATCATGACCCCTACCATGTTAAATATGTTGTCAATATGTGAATAATTAGGCACGATTATTGATTTTCACATTGAATGTGTGAAACTTGTGTTTGATCAAAATTGATTTAAAACAATTTATCAACATAAATTCAAATTTAAAAAAAAAGATATTTAAACACTCAAAAGAATTCTTTGAACAAAATCTCAGTTAGTGATTTCGAAATATGTTTATAGGGAAATTTTAAACATGATAAATTCAACTGAAGTGTATACTTTATTTTGCCTGTCAGTTTATCATCATCTATCTTCATTAGATTACGCATAGGACAATTACTACCAACGACCAGCTTATTTTGTTAAAATAATTCGACACAGGGAATACTGTTTGACATCAGACTTCAGACTTCAGAAATGTTCTATTTCATCTAGAAGTACAGTTTTGAAAACTAATTTAGTGCTTACAAATTTCTTTGTTTTAAATAAAGAAACCTCGCAAATGGCTCATATACGTTCTTGACATATTTTGACAGAAGACGTAACACAAACAGGTGTTTGATACTTTATACACTCCTCAAATGAAGTTAAGGAACACTCAAGTTGTAATATAATTTGCACTAACTTTAAATGTCAGCAGTTCAAAGAGAAGATTTATGTAAAAAGTTTTGTTCATACCCAGATGCATATCTGATAGGGTACTAATTTTTCAACTTGGAATTTTGGAAATTTGGAATTTTGGAATTTTGGAAATTTGGAATATTGGAATTTTGGAATTTTGGAATTTTGGAAATTTGGAAATTTGGAATTTTTGAATTCAGGAAAACGTCTTCATCAAGCTTTTATTCTTTTGAGATAACAACTTCAAAGCAATAAAGTCGCCCAAGACAAGACCGCAATTGTTTTAACCTGAGCTATCTGAATATTCTGTGATTTTCATTTTCAACATCAAAGCGCTATAGCAAAACCGCCCAACCCGCAGTATTTGATTCCAATGTCTGTAAGATAGTGGTAATCTATTAAAATGCATAACTTTATCCATGTACTTAGTTATTAAGTATATAGGGGACACTATACAAGTGTCTCTTAGATTATTTTTTAGTAGCATTAACAAGTATTATAGTATTAACAAGTACTTTGGAGATAGTAGTCGACCTTGTTGCATTCAAATGGTCCTGCTTCGAAGATGAATTTAATGGAAAACAATTAAAAAAGTTTAAACTACACTTGTTACGTGAACCTATTATTCTCTGGCTCAATTATGTTTCTGTAATTTTCTTCATTTTACTTCAAGTTTTTCATTTTATATTTCATATCTATTACGTCTCTAAGGTATATTGTTGAAAGAGCATTTCATTGGGTGTAATTTAAATCAAGTAATATCCCGTTACTCTCAATTCTTTGAAAATAATGGAGCTGAGATTTCCAACATAATTTGGCAATTTTATGATGAACATATTGATGCAGGTTTACGAGATGATTGAAATAACTATAGACATATTGTATTTTGCTGATTCTCAAAAGTCATTCTAAATTAAAAATACAATGTGCCACTTTAATAAATGTAAGGGAATCACATGTCGAGTTGAACCAGTTCACGATACGTCAGTGATTCAGAGCTCATCACGTGATCCAGCATGCGTCTGCATGTCCCAAATAAGATTTAAGAAATGAAGAATATATGCACAAGTGACATTTAACCTAAAATGTACAAAATACCTTTTTTATCATAACTTCAAATACAATTGTCAACACTTGAACAAAGCATGTCCCCATTTAAGAAATAATTTCAATATCCTAAAGAATAATAATTAATACTAAAGTTCAACCTATTTGTTTCAGTCGGCAAAATGAGTGTAATAAATTTAAGTTAAGTTCAGTTCTGTTCAGATTAGATACATTTCTTTCAGTTTAACATATCTCTATCAGAACCGAAAAAAACAGTCAAATTGAAGGTTTTTCTTTTCAAAAAGCCATTTGAATTAATGTGTTCGTTCCTATTATTTACCTAATGTGGTAATCATTGAGTTTATTTCGAAGTACCTTCCCAAGCAAGGAAGAACCAGCGCCAGTCTCATTTAAAGGTCACTTAAAAGCTTGCTGCTGAGCACAAGAATCCGTGGTTGTGTGCCGCCCCCTTTCAACGTGATGGCAAAGTCAAGAATTCTGAATTTACTATCACGGTCTGCAGGAGGTTTAAACAAAGGCACCTATAATTCTTCGAGGCAGAAATAACCATCGATGGATATTGGTTCTAGTTATGCCAGTGTATTACTTTGTGTTTACTTTTTGGTCAGGACTGATAACTTCTCAAAACATTTCCTTATTTTCCCCTAAGGAATTGACCAATTAACTTTCAGGACAGGGTAGGTTTCAAATTTATTTTATACACTGGTATTGCCTTGCAGAATAGATCAGGATGTACCAAGTGGTCTGTCGATTTTGATCTGTGTGCATGTTGATATGTTGATCTGTGAATAAGTTAGCATGTTGGTATATTGGTATTTAGGATATGTATATTGTTATGTATATTCGTTTGTTTGTCTATTAGTATGTAAGCATGTTGGTTTGTTGGCAAATTCGTATTTTTTTATGTAAGCATGTTTGTATGTTGGCTTGTTGTTCTGTTAGTATGTTAGCATGTTGGTAAATTAAGATGTTGGTATGTTGATATGATGGTGTGTTGATCTGTTGGTCTGTAAGCACGTTGGTTTATAAGTCTGTTAGTATAATAGTATGTTAACGTGTTGGTATTTTGACATGTTGTTATATTGGCATGTTGGTCTTTAAGTATGTTAGCATGTTGGCATGTTGGTAATGTCAAGTGTCATCCTGGCAGAATTCACCCGACCTACCATTCAATGTGATTGTGTTAATTTGAATATGCCATTGATCATTTATTCATATTTCTAAAGGTACTGTAATCGTTGTACAAATACCTATTCATTTAAAGATCTTTCTTGGAAATGAGAACCAAAGCTTGGAACAAGATAATTTGGGGCAAATACTCCAGACGGAAAATTGCACTTGTAGTTAACATAACCTAATGATTTATACTCAACAACAAAATTTAGAGACCATATAATTTTATCAAATCAGTTAAATACTTAAGCATTACATGGATCGGTTGACGAAGACAAAACTATGCCAATATTGAAAAAATAGGTGATGTTAACTTGACAAGGGTCTGTTCAAATAATGGTCAGGAATATTAATTGATTAATCATGTACTGTACGTGTGAAACATTTAGTATTGCCATTTGATTATTATGACTCACACTGACAATTGACATAAAAAAAGCAATAACATGAACTCAAAGCCTAATAACGACTACATAGGCGAATACTGAATGTTGCAAATTAGAGACAATGTGTTGTTTGGGTCAAAAGTGCAAAATATTATCGTTGGTGTCTTTTGATTTAGATTTCCGTCGATTATTGTATTTTATTAGACACTGTTTCTGTTTTGGGTTTATACCAAATAGTAAGAAATACAGTTAAATCTCAACTGTGTAAAGATAAGTTCCACCTTAGCCTGTTTCGTTTGCAATAAACATAATAATAAAGCGGTATCACCCAATATGTAATAACTAATGCTCAAGATCCAAAAGAATATTATAGGAATGCTAATAATGACTTATTTGATCTTACATTCACAAGCCGTTTTAAGAATTAGCGATACACCATCAAAATAACTATGTATTTACTTTTGATGTGTTTAGAAAGGCCTTTATTTCAGTTAAACATGTACCTGTCTCAGAAAAAGAGTTCTAAATGAAAATGTTTGATATTCCTAGGTCAATGTTGTCAAATGTAAAATCGATGTGTTTATGTTTTCAGCCATTTTTTTGATGGCCCTGCAAGGTTATGTTCTAAGCCCATTACTGTTCTTATTTTCTATTAATGAACTATACTTCATTCAATATGGTCAAGGTGGTTTCAATTATTTCCTGTTCTACTTGAACTTTATCGAAAAATAGAGTCGCCCTAACCATCATGTGTTTTGCGATAAAGTAAATTTTCCTTGAACTATTATAGTAAAAGCCGGAGGCTGAAGGCCGAGTGGTTTGACGTTATAATCTGACATCTGTGTTTTTATTTTAAAAAACAATGAATGTCAACAGTATGTGGCCAGGACATTGATCTAATAACATTACAAATGAGCAATTAACAAAAATGAAAATACATTAGCAATGAATTTTATGTTCTAACACTTTGCTATCTTTAGTATCGTTAGAGATGCAAAGTTCAATTTATGGAAGGGACCTTGTTTACGGTATATGGTCCTGAAAATCCGAATTAGATAGAACAAGGTGCTTGTCCTCGGCTTTTGAGGAGTCCGTTACGCAAACCTATCGAAAATCTAAGGACCATTACTACATACATTGATACAGAGGAATGTAAGAACTATAGATAGAACAAGGGGCAAGAATTGGCCCAGAAACGTCGTGAAAAAATAATAAAGAAGTTGTTATCAATAACATTTGTCTTGTATTATAGATAAATAGAAAAATATAATAAAAGGCCAACTTCTAATAAAAATACAATATAATTTGTCATCATGTAATGATTTTCATAACTAAAGCAACATACCGTTAAATCATCCACAGCGTTTGGAAGCCTCCGTATCTAGTGTTTTTCGTTCATACATATATTTATTTAATATATAAAGTTTTAATTACCAACACCTGCTGCGATCTCTTTATAGTGTCAGAAATTGATACTGACCACTTTACAGCTGTTACGTTTTATTTATTATTAGTAATTATCCATGACATTGGTTATTGTTATATTTTAATTATCCGGAAATGGAAATGTTATTATTTCGGCGTTTATTTGTTGTCTTTTTATGATATTAAAAATAGAACCATTGTCTCTGTAGTCCATCAGTCGTTTTTCATTATCATGATTTGATAACTTTTAATAACATAAGAAATATGCAATGAATCGCCAACAGACTTATCATAATCATAATTTGGTCATCAACAAGTTATGTATTCGATTCTATTGCTAAGGTGTTATTTCGAAAGCGTATATGAAGAAGTTAATCTTTAATGAATAATTAAAAGCCAATGTTTGCGTTTGGTGTGCAGGTCCAGCGATAAGTAGCGAACTTTATAAGATATTTCTTTAGATTGCACTAATGCCTCTCTTCCCACAGAGGCATCTCCCATTCTATCCCATAAAGTCGGCGTAACATAACAGAGGTTAAATCAACATGACTTGATCTGACTCTGTGGGGAGAGAATGGCACTACAGTAGCCTGGAGATAAACGTGAATATGAATAGCATTTTCAATAGGACCAACCCGAAACAGCTGGAATAAGCTTTGATTTCCCATCCCTGGAAAAACCATGAGAAATATCGGAGATACTGCAAGGGTTTAATTAGCCAGTTGGCATAAGTTGTGCGTTGCGCGGAAACATGCGCCAATATCCTAGTTTCTATTCTCTCAGTATAGTCAGCTCATCATAAAATTCTGATCTACCCTCTGTTAATTAAGCGCTCTTGTTAGGCTAGCAAGAGAGAAGCCTGATTGGATGCCAGCACTGTTAGTTATCCAATCAGAGACGTGTGTCAAAGGGTATCATTTAAAAAGCCGTATGCTTCAGGGAAACAAGAACATATCAATTTGCACTTTGAGTTTTTTACGAACACTTTGATTTAATGTGAGTAAATCATGTGACAACAAGCACTCTTTCAATTTGCGAGGTAGTTGAAACGTAATCAAGTTTTTCTGCTTCTAACCTCATTCACTTGGCGTTTGGAATTCGACAAACACGTCGTGTCGCTTAGGGTTTAAGAAGTTCAAGACGAATATTTCTACAGAACTAGCATAAATACCGACGTTGGAGACGTATCATATGACAGAGAATATGCCACCACGAAGGTTTTGATTGGAGTTCTTTCATTTTGTTTATGCGAGGCTCATTTCCTTTAAATTCCTTTTACAAAAAAGTTTTTCTAGAAGGTTCCTTTAAATTATGTGGCTTTACGGTTTGATTACCAGACTAAATTCAAACGGAAACATCACAAGATTTCTGTAATTTATTAATTGAAATAAACAAATATCAAATAAAGCAGGATTAACATTCTTCTTCATTCGAAAACAGTCTTTAATGTGTCGAGGTAAAGCAGGTGCACGATTGCACTGATTCACCCACCCACCGTTATGTAAGTTGTAAGTTGACACGACTTTGCACGTGCTGCACGCTTTTCGCGAGCTACCCGAAATTTCTCTCCCGCACAAAAGCTAAAATCTGAGAAACTTGTAAAGAAGTCCCACGTTCCGAAGTCACATCTTTATCGTAAAAGACCAATGAATTTGGCGCTAGGGTTTACTACACATGTGCAACATATCGTTAATTATGTAATGACATATTTTATCACAAATGGGCAATTGGGAACTTTTTACTTCACAAGATGGATATATAGTGAACATGTCAATAATTTACATAGATTCTATTTCTTTCATGATGAAATCCTTGAAATTACGCAAAAAGGAGACCAATAATAAATGATAAATGTAGCCGTTTTAAAATGTACCAGTCTAAGTAAGCCTAGCCTCAATATACTCGCTATTCTCCAATACTAGCAAGTCTAGCAAGATACAGTAAGAGGTCAGCCGACCTTTTTGGCAACCTATGACCCTCCAACGTTATATGTGCAAAAGCAGACTATTGTGGCATGGTAAGCCGAGCCCTGATTGGTGAATTCGATAAGTCGTCTGTCATTAGCAGTTACTACACCTAGCTAGACTCAAAATGGGAGTATAGCAAATGTTATTGAGGCTAGGTCTACTTAGACTGAAAATGAACATACCATAATCAATGAAGCTACTGAAATCAGTTTTCCTACCTTAAATGATTATTGATGAGTATAATATTTGTCATAAACTGATAATTATTTTGAAAATGTTTAAATAATACAATTGCAAAAAAAAAATGATTCGGCTCCTTTTTGATTGCTTTTCTTGAAAAGATTCACCAAGAATTTGGGGATAGCCAGAGATTTTATCTCATATCTTGAAAAAATTAGTTGTCATTTATAAATCTTAATTTTTTTATTTAAATTCTGAAAGACAAAGGAAGCAATTTTCGAATTTGTTTTAGCATGATCTAAAATCTGATCAGAATATTAATATTTGTCATTTATATTAATCTATATAAATACCTACAGAGACTATCCTATTCATAGAGAATAATTCATTTTAAGTGAAGTGGCGACATTGTAAACAACTAGAACTGTAAATACACAACTAAATCACAGTACATAAATACCTTCTCTATCATAGACAACACAACACACATAGGAAATGGAATATTTAATAATTTTAAAACAAAATATTTTTTTCTAGATAAAACACATTCTCTACCCACAGAGGCAGATCAAGTAATGTTGATTTAGCCTCTGTTCTATTACGACGAGTTTGTGGGATAGAATGGGAGAAGCCTGATTGGAGGCAATCAAAATTAGTTGTGCAATCAGCGACACTGTTTTTGGCTTCTGAAAGAGGGCAAAGGCATTGTGATATGAACCACCCTTTCCATGCTAGAAGCGTTGTCATTTGATAAAGAAATTCAAATGTATTGTGATGAAAGTTTTTTCCGCCAGGGGAAAGTGCCGGAACCCACGGATTTCGGCGTAATAGAACAGAGGCTAAATCAACATGACTTGATCTACCATTGTGGGGAGAGAATGGATAAAACATTGTTAACAAAGCAAATAATTCAACAGCACTTAAGTACCGATAATTTACCCCCATAACATATTTCAGCATATTATATTTGGCACAATAATTGCATACATTAATATCATGAGGTATAGAAGATTCGTTTTGCATAATTAGCTCTTATCTCAAATCAAATATTGCAAATACATTGAGTACAACAGCCTCTTAAAAAAATCAGAAAATAAAATCATGACCAAAAAATAAAATCTTAATAAATAACATGCAAAATCAGACAAAAAATTTAAAAATTAACAAGTACTAAGGCTCAAAATATCAGTCAATGGTTAGCATTTTCAAAAAATCTCTGATATCACATTATTGGGATAGGAATAGACCAGGAATTTGTCAACGTTTCCGTGGGAAAACAGTAGTTTGATAGAGCATTTTCCAATTGGCCTGTAAAGGGTAATGCTCAAAATATCCGCGGAAGGGTTTTTAAAAAATCTCTGGAATCACATTACTGGGATTAGAATGGGCCATCTTTCAATGCCTACAGTTTCTTTGGGAAAACTGTGGTTTGATAGAGCATTTTACCATTGGCCTGTATGAGTAATGCTCAAAATATCAGCGGAAGGGTTTTAAAACAATCTCTGATATCACATTATCGGGATAGGAATAGACCAGGAATTTGTCAAAGCTAAAGTTTTCGTGGGAAAACAGCAGTTTGATAGTTCATTTTACCATTGGCCTGTAAAGGGTAATGCTCAAAATATCAGCGGAAGAGTTCAAAAAAAATCTCAGGTATCACATTATTCGGATTGGAATGGACCATCTTTAATCGCTTACAGTTTCCTCGGGAAAACTGCGGTTTGATAGAGCATTTTTCCATTAGCCTGTAGATAGGTAATGGTCATGTTCTTGTCGGTAACCTCCACGTAGGTGAAACCTCCTTTAGCCAGAGCGTCGGCCCAGTGGAACTTTGAGGTGTCTTCTGGTACCGAGCCTTTGTGTTCCGTGGATGGATCGATGAAGTTGGCTGAGCCAGAGAGGACAAAGTCAAGAGTTAGTCCGTCCTTGGTTTCTCGGAGATGCTGAAATGATTTTGAAAACATTCAAAGGTTTTGAACAGTTATTGTTTCTGTGCTATTTGTGTTTACGGACGGATGGAAGCCGGACACCATGCTATGCCATAAGCCCATCGCGCCTTACAGGCCAGATGAGCTAAAAATATGCATTTCATGTTATGAGCGTGAAATTTGGCAGAAATAATTAAGAGTGTCACCAAAATGAAATGATGAAATTTTATCACATGACCATACCTAAGACCAATCAAAGTTCAGGAATATGCAAAACTTCAGAGTGTGAAATTTAAGATAAAGATAGGGAGGCACTCAAAATCCAAGATGGCCGCCATTTTCTGATCTGTATTAAGAGAGAAGCCCACCTGGAGATTGTGGTCATGTCCACACATGTGACCACTGGTTCTGTACTTCCTCAGCATGGGCAGCAGTTGTTTAACTAGGCAGTCTGTGGGGCCATGTTCAGCGATTGAATATACAGGGTAGTGGCCAGCAGTGAACAGGTAAGAGGCCCTGAATATGAATATGCATATTGAAGTAATGATCAGTAGCCTGTATGATCTAATGATAGAAACTCTCTTGCTGGAGATTTCAATAAGACTTACATGCACCTACAAAATTACTTGCAAAAGTATACTGCATCTACTCTCTTGTGACTTGGTATGAGGCCAATAAAGAACCATATATTCACATACCACATTAAAACAGTAAATTTTCTATATAACATCTAAACACACGCCAGAGTAGTTTACATTCCTATGAACTATGCTAGTCAAGGTAGATTATTTTCCTTATGACAGAAAATCTAAACTCTAAACTTTTTGAATTAAACTTAAATTGAGCCATGGCTTTAATTCAATATTTCTGGTTATATATCTGCTCTGTCTGCATCACAACTTGTTTGTATGGTGTATGATGAGTAGTGAGTACACACACATATACAGTCGAGCTTGTCTATAAAGGCCAGCCAAGGGACCGACCAAAAGTGGCCGTTATATAGAGGTGGCCTTTCTATAGAGGTTCGGGTGTGCAGTCATACTTAAAGACAACTAACAAAAATTCTAATATCATATTTTATTCTAAAATGAGAGCATATTTCACATACAGAATTAAAAATACAATGTATTTTTTAAAATCAATAAAGATATAACAGTCATTAAAAGTTTGTTAAATGATGATCTTTAAAATTAATTGTTAAAATAGTCACTGATTTTTTATTGTTTTGTGAGTTTTACAGTCATCTCACTCATAGTGTCCTTCAACCCAATGGCCAGTCTTCAAACCTTTTCGTTTGAATGGTGTAGACCAAATTGTTCTAGACTCGCACATGTTTTATTGCATCTAACAACGTCACAATGTCTTCACGGTCAAAGTAACAAGCTTGTGTACTCACGCTATTGTTATCGATTGAAGTGACACCTAACCTAATCAACATGTTAATTACGACCACACGCTCGCTTATTGACACCGAGAGGTCACTTCCTGTGAGTGATCAAGCGTACTTCCCGATCACGTCACATTCACGTGACAGTCATGTGATTGCAAATGACTGTTACTGACAAGTCTTGCCTACGCTCAGGACTTAATTAGGGTGGCCGCTGGCCGCATCTAACAAGTGGCCGCTCTATAGAGGTAAAATATAACATAAAATCGCTCGGGGGACTTTTGGGTGGCCGTAACTAGCAGGTGGCCGCTCTATAGAGGTGGCCACTAATACAAGTTCGACTGTATATATATATTCATAATGTACCTCAGAGCATCTAAAATGCAACATTACTTGCTAGCCTATTTTCTGTAAGCTCATCTGATGAAAATGCTAAAAACAGTGCTTATCAGCCAAATGCTTCAAGGGAGAGGTATCTAAACTACTGCCTTCTTGGTGTTTTGCATTACCATTGATTCTTAGTCATCCACATACAAGAATGTCTTATGAATTTAAAAACACTCGGATAGGACTGTCCCTTTAAGTATATCTTAGAAAACAACTCACTTGCTGGCCTCCAGGCTACTCTGGATCCAGTCCCACTGGGTCTGGGCGAAGACCGGGTCTGCAGGACGCTCAGGCTGCAGACCATGGAAGTCATCCTCAAGATTCCCGCACAGGGTAACAGTGTCTATCATCACAAAGTCCACAGACACGTCACTGTCTGGCACCTTGAAGCTCAGAGGGTAGTAGTAGTGGGGGAAGTTCCTGTGAAGGCAAATGAAGAATTATGATTAACTCACAAACTAGTGAATTAATTAGTGCTAATAATTCCTGAGGGAGTGTCAGAAAAAACTAGATATTGATAAAGGATGATCTGGATTTATGAATATCTCTATGGAAGTTTAGAAGGTGGTCGAGAACCAGCTAGGGTATCCTCTACGCCAAGGTCTGAATGCATCCACCTTTGTCACATGTTTTTTGGACAGATTTTTTTAGTTAATTATTAACCAATTGCAAGATCGGTGACAAAAGCTTTCGATATGCTAGGAGCCGCAACTCCAGTGTGTATAAATTATACACATGATGGCCGATTTTGCTTTTAAAATGTGTTGTAAGAAGAACCTTGGGTTAATAAGTAGCTCAACAAATCCTAAACACATTATCCACATATTTCACCAAAACTTGAAAAATTGTACAACTATGTAAAGTCTTACCATCGTTTTGATCTTTGAGCATAAGCAATTTGTGCAGAGACGTTGCCACGGTGATCGTGGTTTCCTGCCACCAGGTACCAGGGGACTTGCAGAGCTGAGTCTGTGTACACTTCCTCAAAGGTGAACTGAAATCAAGAATATCATGAGTTTAATGTTGATTTATTCTAAACCTGATCAAGAACCTGATCACAAATTCCTTGAACCCCTTAATACATAAGTGAACTGAAATAAGGATAACATAAGTCTACATGAATTGTGAGAGAGTTACCCGGGTACCGCGCGAGCGAATCTAGCTTCTGAGACCAGGGTACAGATAAGTCGAGTAAGCGTAACGTTCGTTCCCTGAGAAAGGATGCATTGTTGTTTTTTAAGAGTTTAGTGACGATCATTAATAAAATTTATAACAAATGTGGTACACTGGAGTTATCTGCCCCTAGCCTAATATTGGAAGCTTTTGTCGCTGTTCATTAGATTGGTCAGATGAGCGTATGTCTGAAACATGTGACAAAAGTTGGTGCATTCAGACCATTGCAGAGAGGATATCCAGGCTGCTTCAAACCTTAACAGAGACAAAAATTTTACAATTCTATTTCTTAGAGCGCTGTTGATTTTAATCAGACAGGATTTAATGATGAGGTTGAGGTACCTTAAATCTTGGGTCATCGACAGATTGAACTCCATCATAGTAGAAGTTGTCTCCAAGTTCCATGATAAAGTTGACGCCATATTTGTTAGCAATTTTTGCCATTTCTGCTGATGTTCCAAGTTCAATTGGCGTCACATATGGGTAGGTGGGAAGACCTCCCATATCTCCGATGACCAGGAATCGTAGACTGTTTACAGCCTCATTACCTGCAGGAACAATATTCTATTAATTAATCATTTAAGTAGAGTTTCCCTAAACAGTTTGTGTGCTTTGTTTTTGAGTGACATCACGAATCTATGTCCATGATCTCGATAAAAATTGTGTTTTTAGGTTGCTAGCCATGACCCTGGTCTATGATTTTCAATTCGCAAAGGAATGTGATTTTATACAAAGTATTTATTTATTTTGGAGTGAAATTGGCCTAGAGTTAAAATCAAAAGAAACTAGAGTAACCCTAACCATCATATGTGTTATAAAATATAGTTTTTGCCCTGAACTATTATAATGTCAAACAACTTGGTCTTTGGCCTCATGCTTTAACTATAATTACATTACAGCAAAACTATACTTTACTGCAAAACAATGATAGTAAGGGCTACTGTTGTATAAAATTGCTGGCTGAAGTATCCTATTTGGTCTTCTCCTTCCTAATATATAGTATTAGTTTGTAAATTAATTTTTATTTTTTTTGTCAGAGCCATCTTTTCAAAAATATGTTTTCTGATAATTTGCACCAAATGAATATTTGTTTGCTAATTAGCTAAAATGGCAGAAAAAATGTAGGCCTGCAATTCAATTCAAGAACAATATTGAATACATTTTAGAGAATCATATTTGTTTCATTCATATTTATGAATGTTCAACTTTACACATAAATTATTTTATATCAATGTGAACTGTTTACTAGATATCTAGATATGAAGTTGTTGTTTTTTTTACTCAAAATCAATTTCTTCAATTTTCTCTGCCAATGAATTTAGAATTTTAGTTCATTCAAACGTTCAATCTCAAATTTTTACTTGGATTCCAAGTTGGAAAACAACAGACATAAGATAAGATAAGATAAACTAAATTATACCTGAAATAAATGCACAAAGCAGAAAAGCCAATATCCTCAACGCCATTGTTACTGTTCTTGAATACAGTTGTGTTGTGATAATAAGTGATAGCTTGCTTTATAGTTTATCAGTGATAGATAAATGCAAACATGCAACTGTTTAGTGTTTATCACGTTACGACCGCAATTTTGATAGTCACATGATTTCAGTGATCACGTGACTCCTACTAGACTGGGATACGGCTTATTTTTAGTCATTATTTATGCATCTGCTGTCACGCTTATCAAATTGTTTACATAACCTCTGTCTCATTTATCTGATAGTTGATATACATTAATGAGCGCATTTTCATAATCGTTAATATACACGCACTTTTCTACAATCTAAATAAATTCAGATGAACAGATTTTTTTAATTACGTTATTTCAGAAAATATATGGTGTTGTCGATATATGTTTATTTACATTGGATAATGTTTGAGATATGAACAAGTTTAGTTTCGTAATTTAAACTAAATAGAACAGATAAACCTCCAGCGTACATTTTGTATAGCCTACGTATTTTAAGTTGATTGAAATAATTATGTAATTTAATCGACATGATGTTATTTTATAAATATTTTGATGTTAATTACAATTTCATATAGACCTACAGATAAATGTAGATCAAATAAAATTAGAAAGCGGTTGACAAAGCAGTAATAATTTATTTAAAAGTGTCTTTAAGTACCTGTATTAGACGGTTAAACGGGCGCATTTTCAATTCTAGAAGCTTTTTTTAACGATGACCTGAAGTCATTAAGATAAAATATGTGATACTTATTTTTCATTGTAAATAGATTTGCATGTCTCATATTCGAAAAAGATAATTTGAAATAATCCAGATTTACTCCCATGACAGCTATTGTTATTTGATATTTTAAACTCTAAGCATTGTCACGGTGATACTGTTTCTGCAAAAAGTGACAACGTTAAAATCATTCTACCAAATGCCAACGTAATTTTCTATCTAGAGTGTTGAATTCAATGAGTTTAAAGGGGCAGTAACCTTTTTAAATTTTTTAAAATAAAAATATCCACAATAAATATAAGTTAATGCCAAAATCTTAATCTTCAAGTAGTCATAAATCTCATAACGTTATCCGTAGCTTTATAGAAGAAATTATGAAGTTATAAAGCTAAAACTATTTGCGACCATTTTTGTGACATTTTAAGACAAAAAATGGACTAACTAAATTAGGTCCACTAAAGTTAAATTCGTGAAGAACTGCATTTTAAATTTAAGACGTTTCTTAAATCGGTAACGTTTAATTTGATTTTTTTATGTGATATTTTTATTTACCTTATGTGCTACTGCCTCTTTAAATTGCATATTCACATTTATAGGCCTATCAAAGCCCGGATGAAAGTCTAGGTTGCAATAAGAGAACTTAGTCTATTGTAAATAGAGGCAATTTACACCTCATGCAAACAGCTGATCGTGTTACGTTTGATTTCAGAGTACCATCTCTCTCAACAATTAAGTTATAATCCACTTGAGACTTCGATGTGTTGCTTCCCTTTCAGGAAAACAAGAGTTTTCAAATTCAGATCTGGATAAATTTTTAATGGGCCCGTTTGTCAATACAGTACTACCGTAGTTTAATATATTATGTTTATCGCAAGCAGATTATTTAATATTCAGAAATCAATTCAAAGTTGATGTTGATTCATTTTATTCAGTAAACTTGGTATTTTTACGTACTTTGTCTGAGAAAAATCACTATTTAAATCTTCTATTTAACGTAAAGAAAAGAGAAGAGAGGAGTGAATAACGAAAAGGGATGAATGTAATGAAATAACAGAAAAAATAGCTGAATGGAGAACGGATGAATTAATATTCTAAATTAAAAATATATGAATTTATATGGACAGTAGGAGATATGAAAAGATAAAAAAGATAAGAAAGAATGAATAGAGAACAGAGAAGATGAATGAATTAAGAAAAAAGAAAAAAATATGTAAAGAAAAAGGAGAAGGGGGTTGATAAAAAAAAAGAAAAAGGGGAAAATAACTGAAAAGGAAAAACGAATTGATCAATAAAAAAGAAGAAAGACAGTAAAAAGAAATTGAAAAAAAATAGAGTAAAAGAACGGGCCGTAAAGCCTACACTAGAAGCATTACGGTAAGGCGAGTGTCTGGTTCCATATAATCAGATAAATGGGCTGATTCGAGAGGAGTTTAAACACAATAAAACTGATGGAAAGAGATCCAACATGGCTTGCATCTACACACTGTCTGTTTTGCTATGCGTGTTTATAGACAACAAAGGTAAGTATATATTATCTTAATTCTTTGTACGTATTTAGAACTATTCTGAATGAAGAAGAGTATATCCGGTTGAATCTAAACATTTGGGACTATTGTATACCATGTATGAATCATCAGTGTTATCCATGTTGATTGCTCAAACCGAATTTTTGTAAAGTCATTTCTTTATACTTTTATATTTTATAATTTGTACCGCGCCTTACATACAATCATAACTATTGTTGATACGAGGACTTACGGAATATTATTTGAGATCGTTGTTAGTCAGTCTGATGAAAATGGACCAAGTTCCAAGGAATTAAAATTTCAAACATTTACTCTATAGAGATACGAGATCATCGCCTTAAACCCCCGACGGACCATATTCGATCCTCGGTATACTTAATATTTTGAAACTTTAATCCCACGGAACGCTTTCGATTTTAACCAGACTGCACTATTAGTGACACTCAAGTTACCTGATCAGCAAAATGATACATATGACTTTGAAACCGTATGAAATGAACTGAAATATTAAAGGGACAGTAGCACACATTTAGGGGGGTATGAGCAGATGCCAGGAAAATTAAAATAAATGGTTCCAATTGAAAGGTAATGTATTCAAACTAAGTTAAGCAGTTAATTAAATATATATAAATATATAAATAATATAAGTTCAGCCATGCGATACCATTTTCCTACACAAAAGGAATTAAAGGTGTTCACACAAAACTGGCCGCCAATTAACTTTATGTGAATCTTTATAATTCGTTCTAAGACTATGGATGATTGGTTTGTGTAATGAAATTTTTGACACTATAAAATAATACATTCAGCATTAACATACAATAAACAGTGAAAAATTCAAATGTAAAATTTAAAAAAACCCGTGCTACTACTCAATAGATATTGTATTTCTGTGGATGTTTCAGTTCACGGCAACATAGCCACCACTGTGTCTGGGAAGGACTGCAGTAAGGTGATCCTCACCATGGCGGAGCCGAAGAGTCTCTTTCAGTTCTGGCATCGAGACATTAGCCCGGAGATGAGGGTAAGAGATTGATGATTGTGATGATGATGATAATGATTGTGATGATGATTGTGATGATGATTGTGATGATGGTAACAGTGGTGGTGCTGATGATGATGATGATGATGGTGATGGTGATGGTGGTGATGATGATGATGATGATGATGATGATGATGATGACGATGACGATGACGATGACGATGACGATGACGATGACGATGATGGTGATGGTGATGGTGATGGTGATGATGATGATGATGATGATGATGATGATGGAGATGGAGATGGAGATGGTGATGATGGTGATGGTGATGGTGATGGTGATGGTGATGGTGATGGTGATGGTGATGGTGATGGTGATGGTGATGGTGATGGTGATGGTGATGGTGATGATGATGGTGATGGTGATGGTGCTGATAACAGTGGTGGTTGTGATGAGGATGATGGATGATGATGGTGATGATGAGGATGGTGATGGTGATGATGATGATGATGATGATGATGATGATGATGATGATGATGATGATGATGATGGTGGTGGTTGTGGTGGTGGTGGTTATGATGACGATGATGATGATAACAATGGTGGTGGTTCTGGTGATTGTGACGGTGATGGTAGTGATGATGATGATGATGATTGTGATGATATATATAATGCTGGTAGTTATGATGATCATCACCATGACGTTAAAAATTGTTGTGTTGATACGTTGAGGTTTTTACGTCGGATACACTGCAACATTTAGACAAGACATTGTCAAATGAATGTAACTTCCAATTTAGAATAACATTATCAATTCTATATTTTTGATAACTATTAAACAATTAAGGGAACTTTTAGTATGTATCTATACTTGACAACAACAGTTTGATGTATAAGATAGTGATCTGTTTAGTGGTTAAGAAACTGATGATATATCATTTACAAACTTTCCCTAAATTAATTCGGTAAGTATCGATATGTTTCATTCATATACGATTGTCACAGAGTTACTTTTATTTGAAATTAAACGAATTTTCAACATTTGTTGTCACCTTGACTGACATTTGTAGCATTTATTGCTCCTTCTGATCTGCCTGTTTCTAGAATCTGAACAACAAGGAGATAAAGCGGTCCTGTCTGCCCAGACAAGATCTGTATGTTGGGATCGACTACCACTACTTCACTAAAACATACTTCATCGTAAACACTGGGCTCAAGCTCATCGAGGTAAGCTTCTTAGGAACTTTTACGGCTCTTCAGTCAATTGTGAAATATGTTTATTGCCAATAGAGCACCATTCTCTCACCACAGAGGCAGATCAAGTCATGAAATGTTGATACAGCCTCTCTTCTATTACGCCGATATCAGTGGGTTCCAGCAGTTTCCCCTGGCGGAAAAAATTGCATCACAATCCATTTGAATATCTTTATCAAATGACAACGCTTTTCGCATGGAAATGGTGGTTCATATCACAATGCCTTAGCCCTTATTCAGTAGCAAAAACTATGATTAAAAACAGCGTCGCTGATTGCACAACTAAGTTTGATTGCCTCCAATCAGGCATCTCCCATTCTATCCCACAAACTAGGCGTAATATAACAGAGGCTGTATCAACATGACTTGATCTGCCTCTGTGGAGAGTGAATGATAGAGCACCTACAAATGTAGATATCATGAAAATGATTTTTCCATACAGGAGAAAATCGATTTTACATGATTGCCATTTGTGAAAGATTATATTCTTAAAGCATTATCTCCGTATGTTGATGTGTTTTGATTAACTTACATAGAGACCTATATTTATATATTTAATGAGTAAATGGTCCATTTGGTTTAGTAGAATACAATTTTACAATATGACCATTTGGAAAATAGCAATGTTTATATATATAACATATAGAAATTCTGATTTGATTGTCACAAGATAGACAATTATCGTACATAACAATAATGTGATATATGCCTGTAAAGGGTTAATTTCTAGTTTTGATATGTTTCTCAGGCTTACGATGACGTCAGCCCAAATATCCGACGCCGTCAGCTGTTCAAAGGGGTTTCTAAGAAGACGAAAGGTTGATGTTACAGTTGTGACATTATGTTTTTTGAAAATATACAATAACTGTTTAACGCGGAAATATATCATTTAAGGACCGATTCAAACGAAAATATCTATTTCCCTTAAACTTTCTGTAAAACATTTCATACAAGAGTCAAATGGCAACCAAACACTTATTCTCATGTCAAAGCCTATATATACGTTTGATGTAACTTGGTATAGTTACTAGCTATTAATATGTAAACCAGAAAAAAACTGTCGATAAACATAAACACGTTTTAATTTCCAAATCATCATTGTAACAGGAAAATAATGTCATTAATTTCAAAGATCATTATTTATTATTGTTAATTTATATGTGTTGCAACTTTAATTCCTTTCGATAAGTTTTGTTTCGGGTTACAATTCGTAGCTAAGGTAAAAATATCTTAATTGCAACATCACTATCTCTGTTACTTAACATAAATAAATAAACCATTGATTGATTGTTACTAAGGTGTTGCCGTTGATTGGATTCACGACAAGGTATACTGGGCGGATCCCGCATATGACGCCATCTTTATGACGTCATCAGACGGTACCTGTCAGAAGTTCTCGTGCGTCACAGTCACTGTTGGAACTGATTTGGACAACCCTACAGGGCTTGCAATACACCCATATAAAAAGTAAATGAAATTTACAAATTTACAAAGTTTATTTGTACAAGAAAATATCGAATTCTGTTTTAATCAGAGACTTAAACAGCCTTATACTGTATTTATTCATAAAACGTGATTTAAGGGAACATTTTTTGTATACATCCACATACAAAATGAACTCTCTTTCCATTTTCCTTTAACGCAACTCTGTACGAGAAAATAACAAGATCTGATAAGTTTGTAAAAAAAAAAGTAGCCATTTATTTTACGTAATCATGAAAATTGATTTCAGTGAACATTTAAGTTCATACTTTCTTTATTCATACCTTAAGGTTATATTTTATTGAACGTTTAAATAGTTTTTGACAATAAATATTACAGTAACGAAATACAGATTTGGGGTCCCATGTTAAACATCATATTGTTCATATCATATATACATATCCATTCAGTTCGTCATCGATCAGTTAAAGTATAATTCAAAGTCATGAACATTCGACTGACATAGATATTAAGTTATCATTATCTTGCAATTCGTAACCTTCAAATTCGTTTGCTTGAGTTTCATTTGTATATCATATATGTGTTGTCATTGGCAGACTACTGTTCTGGACCAACGGTAACCGGCTGGAGTCGTCCAAACTGGACGGGTCAGATAGACAGGTGCTCGTGGACAATCTGCAGCAGGGTCAAGGGGTCGCAGTGGACTTTCATAATAACAGGTGCGTGCTGTATAGTGAACTACTCAATATAACTTAGGGATCAAACCTATATTTCTTGCAGTCTAAGTAAACCTATCCTAATTAATACTCGCTACACTCCCGATATTGAGTCTAGCGAAATGTAGTAGCAGGTCGCGCCAGCCTATGACCACCCAACGTATTATGTGCGAATACTAATGGCTAATGGCTTGGTAAGACGATCCCTGATTGGTCAGTTCGATAGATCGGCTGACGCGACCCACTACTACACCTTGCTAGACTCAATATCAATTACTGAAAACTAGGTTAACTTAGACTGGTATTTCTTGATGACATCTTTATAGAGGAAGAACCTTTGCGTAGACTGTTGCACAAACATTTATTTGCAGCCAAAGAGGGACAAACTCTTTTGCATCATTCTGTAGCTACAAATTGAATTCGTCTTTTATCGAGATTGTTTTGCTAAATTCTTACCATAACGATTTTAAACTGAAAGCAGCATCTTTATGTTAGTGATTTTTGTACTCAGATTGATCGTTGAAAATGCATTTGAAATGTTAAAAGTAATAAAAAAATTTCAACGGTAAGACAACATTGCGTTTAGGCGATGCAAACAGTTTCATGGACCCACGTATGAGCAAGAATCATTTGTGATTTTTTCAAGAGACGGCCACACTCATTGTTTTATGCATATGCTTTGACACAGGTTTTGTCTTATGTATCTAATGAACCCTTTTTAACAATGTTTGAAATTTGAATTCATTTCTTTCCATAACAGACAGATGTCTTAGCGTAAGCTTCGTTTGAATAGTATATATACATATGTGATTTTAATATGAATTTATCATAACAACGTCTATTTGCAGTATAGTTGCTTGAAAAATACTAACAAAGGTTAGAAGTAAAGAAATATACATGTTATTAAGGGATAGGAAGACATAGCTGAGTTAATGTTTTAAATGATTGAAAACTAGCAAATGATTGAAGAAAAGTTCCAGATAATTTAGGTCGGCCAACTAGTAAATAAAGGATAGGAATTACAGAACTTAACAAATGTTACAAATGGTGGCCAATGAAAGATAATAAAACATGATTGAAGAATAGTAAAAATGGTTGTAGAAAAGTAAATTGCAGTCAACAAAGGACTGTTGATAGCAACAGATGACTGCAGTCGGTAAACATTATCAGGGGAGTAAAGAACATGAACATATTTGTTAGACTACAGTAACATTTAATAGAGTACAACATATGATTGCAGTACGATAACATAATTACCACCCTACCATACAGATTATACTGGATAGATCTACGCAACTCCTCCAGTGCTATACTAGCTTGTGACTTTGATGGAAACAACGTGAGGAAAATACTAGAGAGAGATGGCAGTTCACTGTATGATATCGACATCTACCAGGTACATATACATACGTACATACATACATATCAGGTCATATTTACTGAATTTGTTAGAGCCTATAATGAAACGACCCTATCCAAGCGTTATGGCATATAAACGTTCGAGGCGGACAAGCGAGTTTCATGACACAGAAAGTGTGCAGTTTTAGAATAAAACATTTAGGCATAAAACGTCGCCTTGTTATTTTGCCTATAACGTATACTGGATGGTGAAAATGTTTCAACAGCAAGGTTATTAGTACGAATCATCCTTGTCATAACCGTGCCTTCCTTTAAACGCTATAGAAACGAATTTAACATTATATGAACAGCAACATGGCGAAAAATAGCTCATTATGTCCTAAATAATATTCTTGTATAGTCAAAACTTTCATGATTTTGTTGAATTTGTTCTTATTATAAAATTGTTTCTTATATTTGGGTATAGGTTCGATTTACATTCTCACTAAACCAAAACAAAATTTCCTTCAAAGCTGAGATTTATGAGGAAAGAACAAAATTTTGACTTGTACAGCACTGTGGTTGTTTGGCGAAAATGCTCAAATGAATTGCAAATGCCCAACGTATTGCGTACACTAATGTTTATTTGAATGTCAGTTAACCCTTGATCTGCCATGTACGTTGTAGGACTACATCATCGTGACAGACCGTAAGATGAACATGATAGCCGTCCACAACCTGGTGGTTCCCCACACAGAACAGAGACACTGGACAGGGGAGGCTTTAGGAGTGGTGGTCGATTCCAAACGTTTCAATGTCATAAATGGTAAACAGGTATTTTCAATTATAGAACCTTTAACGTAAAGGATAATATAGATAAAACGGAATCTTTCAAATCCATGTTTCGATAAAGTTTGCTTAATACCAATGAAACCCGTTTTTTAGTGATTCATATCTTTTACGGTGTCGATAAACGAATAATTTCGCATAATTTAAAAACTTTCTTCTCTTAC
Source organism: Steromphala cineraria (assembly GCA_916613615.1). NCBI lineage: Eukaryota > Metazoa > Mollusca > Gastropoda > Trochida > Trochidae > Steromphala > Steromphala cineraria. The sequence goes on along the minus strand of OU744722.1, from coordinate 32,409,394 downwards.
TAGTTGTGCATTGAATATGTTATGATAGTTTACTGTAGTAAGCTTAGTAACTTCCTGACCCTCTAACAGCCACAGCTCCGGATCCAATACCATCGACCGTAACGAAGAGTTAGTTTTCAAAATGTAAACAATCTTCGAAATATAAACATAACTTAATATCACCAACGAACCCAAATTTTTCATTGCCTGTTTTGTAATAAAGTATCATCTCTTCTCAAACTCTATATTCCATTTATTTATAATATGATATATATGCATCTCTTCTCAAAGTGAGTTTTCGAAATTAAAGCTCCAAACAGCGTATACCGAGCTAAGTTAATCTTTGACCCTTTCAGAAGGAATCCAAAATCTGAATTATTGATAAGTATGAATCAATAATTTTGTTGTCGAACCCAAGTTTTCACTGCTCGCAGTATAATTTAGTTCCATCTCTTCTTCAAACATGTTGAACTCAAGGAACCAAAGCTTCAATACAGCGTTTAATAAGTTTTGTATCTTCATATTCCATTACTCATTATATGATAAATCTATCTCTTCTCAAAGATGTTGAGCTACCGGAACCAAAGCTCCAATACAGCGTTTAGTAAGCTTTGTATCTTAATATTCCAGCAGGCCTACTCATTACTTAGACTGTGGCTAGACCAATAGATTGAGTTGACCATTTTTACTCTTTAGGCCACCCTAATTTAAAAAAAACAAAAAAACTTTTCTTTGTGGAGTGTCTCTTGCTTCTTTGGCAAATACGTCTAAGATGGTCAGATTTTTCGAAAACGGTGCGGGGTGACATCACAGTGTATCAAATACAAATATTTCAAATTATTTCGTAAATTTTTTCTATAATATGTTAAGCTCCCGGAACCAAAGCTCCAATACAGCGTTAAGTAAGCTTTGTATATTAATATTCCAGCAGGCCTACTCATTACTTTATAAATTCAACTGTTCAATGCTCGTCACCAAATCTTTTCTATATAAGATGTTAAGGTCCCGGAACCAAAGCTCCAATACAGCGTTAAGTAAGTTTCGCGTTGCTCACTATAACATTTTGTTTCACCTTTTCTATAAGATGTTAAGGTCCCGGAACCAAAGCTCCAATACAGCGTTAAATAGATTTCCCTTTGCTCGCTACATAATTTTGTTTCACTTTCTCTCAAAGATGTTAAGGTCCCGGAACCAAAGCTCCAATACAGCGTTAAATAGATTTCCCTTTGTTCTCTACATAATTTTATTTCATCTATTCAATAAGATGTTAAGGTCCCGGAACCAAAGCTCCAATACAGCGTTAAATAGATTTCCCTTTGTTCTCTACATAATTTTATTTCATCTATTCAATAAGATGTTAAGGTCCCGGAACCAAAGCTCCAATACAGCGTTAAATAGATATCCCTTTGTTCTCTACATAATTTTTATTTCATCTATTCAATAAGATGTTAAGGTCCCGGAACCAAAGCTCCAATACAGCGTTAAGTAAGTTTCCCTTTGCTCGCTACATAATTTTGTTTCATCTTCTCTATAAGATGTTATGGTTCCGGAACCAAAGCTCCAATACAGCCTTAAATAGATTTCTCTTTGCTCGCTAGATACTTTTGTTTCACCTTTTCTCAAAGATGTTGAGCTCCCGGAACCAAGGCTCCAATATAGCGTTAATTAAGTTTCGCGTTGCTCACTATAAAATATTTTCTATAAGATGTGAAGGTCCCGGAACCAAAGCTCCAATACAGCGACCAGAACAGAGGGTTTGTGCTAATGTCAGCGGGGAACAAGATCTACAGGATGGAGAGGAACTTCGCCGATACGGAGGACGACAGGATGCAGCCCTTCCTCACACTACAAGACGAGTCTACTAGTATACACACCATCACATCAGACTCTCACACTGGATATGTCTACTTCTATGAACATAAGGAGAATGTTAGTTGATAACTTTTTGTAATTTAAATACAATTTTGGAAATTAGATACCCAATGTAATTAGTTGACTACTTTTTGTAATTTTAAATAAAATTTTGGAAAATACAATCGAACTCGATATCCAGTGTAAGTCGACGACATTCGAATTTTTTAACATTTTTTTCGGAAATAAATCGAGCTCGAAATTCAATGTAAGTTGATTACATTTTGTAATGTTTTAGATATTTTTTTTGATAAATCGAACTCGATACCCAATGTGAGTTGACTACATTTTGTAATTTTTAAAATATTTATTTTGAAATAAATCGAGCTCGATATTCAATGTGAGTTGACTACATTTTGTCATTTTTAATAAAATTATGGAAATCAAATTCGAACGCGATACCAAATGTGAGTTGACGACATTTTGTAATTTTAAAATATTTTTTGGGGAATAAATCGTACTCGAAATCCATTGTGAGTTGACGATATTTTGTAATTCTTAAATATTTTGTTTAGAAATAAATCGAACTCGATATCTAATGTTAGTTGACCACAATTTGTATCATTTAAAGTATGAAGAATGAATGTATGTTTTGTTATGCACTTGAGTTAAGTTTAGTTATATTTCAAAAGATGTTGAAGAATCCCCTCTATGTACATATAATATTATGTGTCTGTAGTGTTATAAGAAAAAAGCTTTTCCATCTTCACACTCATACCCTTTTAATTTCTTATTATCAAATTTAGAGAAAATAACATCAAAACAATTTTGGATTTGACATGATATTTTTTGGTACTAGTAGACAACTGTCAAAATACCAAAACCGTTAGTCGTTAAATGCTTACCCACATTGAACTTACCATATAAAGTAACTAAGGGCAAAAAAACTGAACTCTGAACACATGTGATGTCATTCTGTGCCCAGGTGATTCAGCGAGTGAAGCTGAATGTAGGGGATGTCGGGACCGAAGATGATGATACTCGTATGGTTCTTACCAACGCCGTGCATCAAGCAACAGGTACCAAATAATAAAATATATATTGTCATATCATCCACGATATTGTTCTACAGGTTTATCGTAGACAGTAGATTTTGCCCATTAGATTGGCATTATGAAACAAAAACATTACATTAACTGACAAAACCTGATAATTTAATGTTTAACGTCCAAAAGTCTACGTACGTTGTGAAAGCAATGACAGTTAACCTATTACGTAATGCTGTTCTTCAGATCTGGCCATTGATTGGATAACGAAGAATTTGTACTGGACAGACAAGCCCATTGGACAGATCATAGTGTCACGTGACGATGGTAACTATCCAATCGTTGTTCTTGACGGCCTGAAGGGACCCCGGACACTCACGATTGATCCAATCAACAGGTTGGTATTTTTGTGACTGAGTGAGATGTTGATGTTATTGTTTGCCTGGACAATATTGCAGCCATTAGCGGCATTTTATATTTATAGAGTCAGATCACTTAATGAATACCAATTGATACAGTGTGTTTAAATCCACCGTGATCTGAGGAATAAACTTTTAGAAAGATTGACTCTATCAGGATTCGAACACAACCCAGCCAGGACTTCCTCTCCGTCTCGGTCCTACCTCATCCGCCTTTGTCGCATGTTCCTGACATAAGCTTATCTAGTCTATCGCAAGGACTCCGACACAAGCTAGGGACAGGTCACTCGGGTTAACCATTTGTTGTACATGATCACCGCTAAATGCTGATTAAACACGATTGGATTGGATACCTGATGATTTGGTTTTGTATTCGCTAACTGGTTAAAGCAAAATGCAAGTTGGTTGGCAGTATTCAGACCTTGTTGAGGGGATGCCCTCTGATAGGACATGTTCAATTCCCGGTAGTGTCACTATTTTGAAACTTTCCTTCCCTGGAAAACAGATTGGCATGTGATAATATAAAAAAGGCATTCCCAATGACATAACAACTAAAACTAACAAACTCCGGAGACGTCAGAAGATGGGGTGACATCACCTGCATGGTTTCCAAATGCCAATATTTTTTTTTTAAATTTTGTTTTGTAAGACTATAAGAAGTTACTACCCAACGCCTTTAAAAAGCAACAGTAGAGCAATCCTTTTGAACATAAAGTTTTGATCTATTCACAGTTCTGTGTATTTTGATAACATCTTTATTAATCCGAAGATTCGACCTACTTTATTTCATACAAAGTTTTTTTCTGTGAATGACCTCAACACTTTGATCTCATTCTTAAGGGCTTTAAACTTCATAAACAGAATATTATAAACGTGCCCTTGATAACTACTTGAGCCACTTTCAGGCCGAAATATCAGAATATTCCCCGCTCTTGCTCGATACTGATAATTTGGCCCTCGTATCTTAAATTGTATACACTTGACAACCATATATTTTTTTCTAAATACCCTCCAGGTACATATTCTGGGGGGAGAAGGAGAATGTGAGTCGCTCTCAACTGGACGGGTCATTCCCCATGTACAGTATCTACATGGTGGTCAAGGGGGTGCCGCGTCTCGCTGTTGACCCTTCTACTAGACGGTAAGGGGTCAATATAATCTTAATTATAATCAATTACTCATTTTTACAGAATGTGGTTATCAACATTTGTTTTTATTTTTCCCTAAGATTTCAAGAAAACATTTGCAGAATGTAGTGTGATAGACATGGCTTAAGTTCATAGATGCATATTATTTAATCCCTATATAATGAAAACAAAAATTCGTGTTGTCAACTAACGGAAATAAGTTGGTTATCATGATTGGGTGCTAGGTATTGGGCATCTTCCTACGCAAAGCCTAAACCGCCAGTTTCCGAACTATCAGTTTTATGCCTTGCTGCCGACCCTTGTGCTGTTATCAGCGCTCCTACAGGCGATTGTTAGCAACCTCCAGTTACTTTCTGATTGGACTATTGCTTCCTCTTATAGTAAGCTAGAGAGTAAGTACAGAAAACTCAAGTGTATGCAGCAAGGGATAAAACTGACAGTTTGGTAACTGGCGTTTAAGGCTTTTCGTAGGAAGATGGGCACTGGGCTGTTGTTTAAATGCTTTGAATCCTGTTTTCCCCCTACTTCCAGAATCTACTTCAACAACGAGAAGTTGTTGTGTTACGGAGACTACGACGGTAAGACCAAGGCGACATGTCAGGATCTGGGAGGGTCAGTCGTCTACCTCTACAGCATGGACATTCTCAATGTGAGACCGACTACTGTTTGGTGCAATTCAAGTAGTTATGAAACTAAGGATGTTGGCTCACTTCCGGTCCTCAGTATGGCGATTTTGTAATCCACAAATCGCGAGATGATGGCATTTCCGGTTTTGACGTCACGCCCCAATTTGGATCTATCAATGCTCAGGTAACGCGAATGGCACTTCCAGTGATGACGTCATGATCCGCTCCATCCACTTAACATTGACCGGAAGTGAGCCAGCATCTTAAGTTTTAATAGTTACTACTCGTTCAGTGAAATATACTATCAATCATTGATCATGATGTTGGTGTGATATCCCATTTGGCGGAATCAAAATACATTTAGATCGACAGTTCCATATTTGATAATGCAGTACGCTATAAATATCCTGATCTGAATTCGTTAAGGTTTTCTTCCGCATAGCGTCAAAGTTACATGGAATGGTTATTCTTATCACGATAACACGTTACCCTATCGTTAACAATCAAGAGTACAACTTGTTTTATTCCATTTTATAATGCCCTATTAAATCAGTTGACGTTTAACAAATTCCTTCACTTTTTTTACATTCACAAGCATATAAGTAGCACCTTTTCTGTGTGACATTTCAGGACTACGTCATATTCTCCGAGTCTATGGGAGGTCTGTTTGCCCGAGACAAGGGTGACTTCAGTAACGTTGGCAAGAGTAGTAGCAAGAAGTTCCTCAACGACATCGCCTTCCATCACGTCTCCAGGCAGCCCTTGAAACAGAGTAGGTTTCTTCATAGATGGAGAAATTATAAGTCAGGCACATTTGGGCTTGCTCCAATTATTAACACGTTTGCATATTTTTTTTATTACCCGCTTTCTAGACAGCCCCTGAAACAAAGTAAGTTTCCTCAGAGGTAAATATATATATAAACACCTTTTGATTTGCTCGCATCGCCATAAAGTTTCTTCAGAGAATACCATATTTCCTCTTATTGTTGCCGGGCCTCAAATGCGTGCCGTAGCGGCCGTGGGGTAAAGGCACCTTAACTTGAATAGGGGCGGGGCCTCTAATATACACTGTGTATAACCGTACACCGGAACTAGCGAGGTGTACGGCGGAGAATTGTTTCTAGCGAGGAGCCGAAATCGAAAGTTAGGTAAAATTTTACTTCATAACTTACAAATAATAAACATCATGTGGTAATTTTAGCACACATAGTGAAATGTATTTGCTTGTCATTCTGTATCCAAGGGACAGTAACAATGACAGTTGCGAGAAATGCTGTTGTTAGTAACATATTTGCTATCTCTGACATCTCCTATCTATGAACAGGATATGACATTAAAAAGTTATGTCTCGGAAAGCTATTGACATGATAATAACATAGAAAAAGTTGATGAAACGGCGATAATTGCTTTTTAAGTGATCCCGTTTGCGATCACGCTCCTCGCTAGCAACATTTCTCCGACGTACACCTCGCTAGTTCCGATGTACGGTTATACACAGTGATATAAGAACCGGGCAGATCGTGAAAAATGATTACTTCCAAATACTTTCTATGTAAATATTCCCTATAGGTGTATACATCTTGCTATACTTTATTAAGTGTTAGAAATAAGGGCCGGGCCTCAAATAAGCGCAGGTTGGTAAGAACCCTTTAAAGTTATATTTAATGTTAAATCTTACAGTATATTTTACCATATCTTATAAAATTACCTTTTTGAAGATACACTGATATTGCATCGACAACAATTTGTCGCTATTTTTGTTTGAGGGAGGTTTTAGTTGAAGAAAGAAAGCAATCATATTAACGACCATCAACCGTGCTTTTTCGAATGCATTTTTGTTGCAAACATCTATTCAGTTTCTTTCTGTCTACAGTATTGCTTGATAACCCAAATAGTTTAAAACTTTACATGAACCATTACTAAAGAAACTTTGATTTGCTTTGGGTCATATCTCACTACATCATTCTTGATTCATAGTTCACACCTTTTATCTCACAGACAAATGCACAGAGCGTTATAACGGGGGTTGTGAGCAGGTGTGTCTACCCAACCTCTCTATAAAGGGATACAGGTGTGCTTGTACAGTTGGCTACTGGGTCAGCAATGACGGCTCCTGCAAGAAAGGTATGTTGGGCTCAAGTTTAATTAATAAAAATCGAAATCGAAATCTTGTCGAAATAGAGTTCTCAAAGTTTAATTAAATCGAAATCTTTGCCTTACTGGCCTGTGTTTTAATCATCATTGTAAGGATTCAATATACCTGGCTAAAGAAGTTGTACATCTTAAATATATATATATATATGTATTTTTAATTTCAACATAAGGTAAACTGATGGAACCCTACATTCTGTTTCCGGGCATGCGCATGAGCAGAATCTACCAGTCATCTTTACTCATGTTTTGTAAATTTTTTTATAATGATCAAATGGTTTATCGAAATCTTTGCCTAAATGGCCTGAGGTTTAAGCATTATTGTAAGTAGACAATGTACCTGGCAAAAGAAGTATCACGTCTATATATGTATTTCTAATTTCAACATTGTCCCTCAAGGTCAACTGATGGACCCGTACCTTCTGTTTCCGGACCTGCGCATGGGCAAGATCTACCAGTCCTCTCTATTGGTGACACTGTACGGATTGTTCTCTCTACAGATACTCGATATGCCTCTAGATGTCGAGTTCGACTCCGTCCATAACAAGGTCAATTTTAGAATTTTTTCATTTATTAATTGGGATACAAGGATCAAGATAAGGACTGTAACAACTTTCTGCTTTAGCACTAAAGTAATCAACTTCATCGCACTCTTCTCAATCTCTAGTTAATTACCCCCAAAGCCATTCGTCACATATTTGTGCCCACTCTTCAGCGTACTGCACCTGAACTTGAATTTAGTGAATTTTAATTTGAATCGTGAATTTAGAATTTCGATAAAAGTGTCTTCTTTTGAACGACCGCTGCACCACAAATACTGGTGTAATGCAACAGGGCATGAGTAGTTAGTTATTGAGACTAGAGCGACTCGTGCCTTGTAGCGTAAGTTGGATAACATCTTGTTTGAGCCGAATCTCTTATAAGGATGTAGTAAAATGCGAGTTGAACTGTGCAAGTGGTAATAAACTTTATTCAGAAAGAAGTGGTCTTTAATCCGTTACAAGGTTACCGTATTCTGCATATACAAGATTTAAAGATTAATGACAAATTAGTGAAAGAGAAGTCGACATGCTTCAAATCTAGTCATAAGCATTGAAATTGGTAAAGGTGTGAATAATTGAGCATCTACATAACAAGCCATGTTATATATACAGATATACTGGAGTGACGGGGACCAGAACACGATCAACTCAGCATATATCAACGGAAGTCATCAGCACATAGTGTACGCAAACAGAGGCATACGTAAGGCAGTTTAGAAGACTTTGTCATGAAAAAGTACTCTGATTGTTGCAAATATAGACATGTTTCTTTCGTTTAATATGTTGATACCAATTTAAGAAAGTGCTAAATTCTGATGATCTCATACACTCGTAAGTAAAGAGTAGTAAGGAGGGGAAACCATTCAGTAGTGATCGGATAAAATGCTCAATCATTATAAACATTATAATAAACAGCGGTAGAAACTGTGATTTATGATTTGTCCATCAATTTGAATAGGGGCGGATTTACATGACCAAGAAAACTTGTTAAGAAAACAAATTCACTATCATCAAACATAATATTTCATAGATTGAATTGATTTTATTTCGCACAGGACCAAAGAACATTGCCCTAGACGTGAGCTCTGACCTGATATACTTCGTGGACAGCGAGGGGAGCGTCACGGTGGCGTCAGTGATTACTGGAGCTCACCATAGACTCACCCTCAACCACTTCAGGGCCTACGATGTGGCACTGGATCCTACTAACGGGTATCATATTGTGGCTTATCCAGTTTAAGTAAACCCAGCCTCAATAATACTCGCTACACTCCCGATACAGAGTCTAGCGAGAAACAGTAAGAGGTCGAGTCAGCCGACCTTAAGGCGACCTATGACCCTCCAACGTTATATGTGTGAAAGCAGACTATTGGCGCTTGGTAAGCCGAACCCTGATTGGTCAATTCGATAAGTCGGCTGACGCGAGCCGTTACTACATTTCACTAGACTCAATATCGGGAGTGCAGCGAGTATTATTGAGGCTAGGTTTACTAAAACTGGTGGTTTCTCTGTTATTTCACAGTTGTAACATGGAACATGATGTCAGTTTCGAGTATCGGGTATATCATAAGCTACAAACTTTGCCGTTTTTAGCAAACGTTGTTATATTTTGAATCACATGATTTGGAATAGAAACCAATTCTTTTACTTTTTCGGGTCGATCTTCTTTCGGACTTCGAACCTTAACCCTCAGAGTCAATTTAAAATAAATTTGATTCATTTTAGAAATTTGAAATTTTTAATCACATTTTCGAGGAAAATGTCTTTATCAAGCTTTTCACAACCAGGGATATCATTTTCAAAGCGATAAAGACACCTAAGACAAGACTGCAATGTTTTTAACCCGAGCCATCTGACATCCTGTGACTTTCATTTTCGACCCCTGCCCTGTTTCTGACAACAATGCGCACTACTATTTCATAAAATACTTAACTGCATGCGCTTAGGTATTAAGTATATAGGGGACACTAAAAGTGTTCCCTAGATTCTTTTGAGTAGTATATCTTTGCAGGTTGATGTTTATAACGGGTAAGATGACCCAGAGCCTCAATGGGTCGAGTAACGTGGAGCACTGCGTGTGTGTGGTCAATATGGATGGAGGCAGTTTCCAGCAGTTGAAGTGGGGACTGGGCAAACCGTCCAGTATCATAGTTTACAAAGATCGTAAGTGGACCGTAAGGCATAAATTACGCAAGTCGCAATCACTGGCAAATTTAAGCCTAACTGTAGGCCTACTTCGGGCCCTAAGCTAGCTCTTCAAATTACTGAATCAGTACCTAATGGTACAATCTGAAAACAAGAGGTTGAAACTTATTGACAATGAGGGCGCAGTATTAAAATAATGAATTCTGCTATAAATGTGTGTTAAACTTTCATTTTTGGTCAATCAAATTGCAAATAGGTTTCGTTTTTTTTAATGATAAATCTTGGTTTACCAAGTACCGATGATTAACAATATCGAATAAAGGAATAACCCAAAAATCAATTCAAGTCTCTGCATTGTCTGTAGGAGTTGCATCCTAGTTGCAGACTATAGAAGACTATATGTAACTATCCTTTTACCTAATGTAAACACTATACATGTCAACTGAATCCAAAAGCTCTACAGTTACCCAATAAAAAAAGAGGCCGTCCTAAGCTTTACTGTCTGTAGGAGTGATCTGGGCCGACGCCAAGTTCAAGACAATAGAACAGATGGAGGTGTGGTCCTGGAAGCACAAGGTTCTAGCCCGCGACCTGTACGAGCCCAGGGACCTCGTGGCTCACATGGACACGCTCTACTGGACTGAGGCTGGCGTCAGGTGTATTCTCAGGTGCGCATCTTCCACAGGGTTAAAGAGGGGTTCTAACTGGGTATTTTTATGGAAAAGTGTCGAGAGGGGAGTGCTATTTATGTGCATTTACACGCTAACTTGTTAAGGACAGAGTCGGGCATCAGGTGTATTCTCAGGTTGCAGGTACGCAACTTCTACATGGTTTAAGGGTTCTAAATGGGTATTTTCATGGCAAAATAACGAGAGCGTATTACTATTTTGTGCATTTATACGCTCACCTGGACACTTGTAAATGAAAATGAATTCGTGTCACATGTATTCTTTAAATCTTCCACATGATTTTTGGAGTAGTTTAATTTGGGTATTATTAAAGAAACGAAAACCGAGGGAGCATTGCTGTTTATGCATTTATGCTTTTTTCGATCGGTTGCACGATTAATTTGAATACGAGTAATACCTCTGGCTGCTAGAGATTTAACAAATTATGCAAAGGATTGAAAGAACGACAAACTCTTCATCGGTGTTGTATTGAAACTTATGAAGTAAAAACAATGGAAAATCTGTTCAATTAATACACAAAATACAAAAATACAAAAAAAATCGAATATCCAATAAAGTTTTCCTGTAGAATGTATATAAATTCCGCTGACATTGCTCCCAGCTTATCTCTGAAGCACACAGACCGTGTTGGCGTGTGCATGTCTGAACCTCGCTTCTTCAACCTGGCCGGACTCGCAGTGGCATCGGGGGAGATCAAACACGGTGAGTAGCTGTCTGTAAACTTGAAAAGCAAGATTTACATGTACAATTTATTTCATAGGAATACACATTTTAGTTATATGACCGATCTAGAATATCACTAGTGAATTTTCATTATGGACTCGGAGTTTCTTGTTCATGGTTGAATAATAGTGTCACGTCATATGACACTCAAGTGATAATGGTATTCAAGTTATCATATGTAAGCATTGATATCAGTGATTTATTTGCCTTTCAAAATAGTTCTAATGAACAATGCACAATTTAACATTTGTTTAGCTCATTTATGTCATATGATAAAAACGATTCTATTATTGCAAATAATGTACTCTTAGCATTTAATGTTGACAGCACTCGGTGATTATCATACATGATAAAATACATATCACTGTCAGTGCTTCAATAACATCATAAAAATACCATTAAAGTATTTTTGACAACATCCAATTCATGTTGGTACATTGCATATATATTTCAATATGACACTTAGTAGTGTAGATATCAATCTATTGAATTTTGCAATTTAGTAATAACAGTTTCTTGAAACCGTAATGGAAACATCGATAACAGTGATTCATTCGCAAAGGCACTTAACCTCAAACCATATACACTGCACTTTTGTTTGTTCCCTACCCCAGTCTCCGTGTGTATGACCTACACGTGTAGCGACCCCTCCAGCCTGTGCGTCCCCACCCCCCGAGGCCCCGTGTGCATCCTCCCCCGAGAGAGGTTCGTCCCCCTGGAGTGTCGCACCGGGAGGAGAGCCTGTCAGACCAGGGAGAACTATATGGAGCACAGTGAGTAGAACCTGTAGAATCAATCACCAAATAAGGGCTTGAAAGTAAGAGCACAAAATATGATTCTATGCAAAGTGAGTAGAGCCTTTGGAATCTCACTAAATGAGGGCTTGAAATTAAGAGCACAAAATATGATTCTATACAGAGAGTGAGTAGAACTTTCAGAATCCCTCACCAAATAAGGGCTTGAAAGTAAGAGCACAAAAATTATTCTATACAGAGTGAGGAGCCTTTAGAATCCTTCACCAAATAAGGGCTTGAAAGTAAGAGATTCTAGAAATTAATTGAGTTTATCCGGACCAAGACTAACACTGAGTCTGACAATGAGGGAACGAAAGAGAAGTCTTGTTTTAACTAGGATGTAGCTCAGTTGGTAGAGTGTCTGCTGATGTTCGATTCCAGACGCTCGGTATGATTCAATACCGTATCTAAGTGTGACTGACAACCAACAGCCACAGCATGTTAGAAATGACACTGAAATCGCCCTCTCATGAAAGATGACTATGTTGAATTGAATACCATACAATGGTCATGAGTGATAACATGTTTTTTAATATTTAAAACATGTGGCTCACAATTGAGAATTTTTTTAAAAATTCACGTCAAGAAGCTGATTCATATAAACTAAATAATATGTGTGCCTTAATATTTATATTTCCGATAATGTCAACTGTAATCATCATATCTTTCTGTTCAACATACAAAACTATTCATTTTCATTCCTTAGCATACTGCAGAGTGCCATATATCGCCAATGGCACCGTTCTGAACATGACGCCCGGAACCTATGTACCTGTCAACTTCCGGATCCGGGTTGCCTGTAACCATGGTTACAAGTGCATCCGGGACACTGGCGAGTACAGAGCAGAACGATACCAGGTGTTGGACCACAAGGAAAATATTTGTGAATCCCGGGGAGACTGGGCCGAGAAGTACTCGTGCCGATGGGGTGGGTTCCAATATTTATAAAGACACTCCGTTTTGAGACGCACGTGTAAAATCTTCTCCAAAATTCTTTTGTACCATTTTCAGTCAAATCAGTTCAGTATACAGGTGTAAGCTTTGTATGGCAAGTTTGATCGAAAAGGGACAACGTATCTCTGCTGACAAACAATTTTTTGGGAACTTCAACACACAGATCCAGGATAGACTCTATAAGATAGTCTGATAGCACCTGATAGGTTTTTCAACAAGCGTTCATGTAAGTGAGTGAGTTGGGATTTAACGTGGCATGTAAATTACATGTCGGTTGTCGATGATCTTTGAAACTATTGTCATTAAATTATCTATTGTTTTAAAGTTGCAATATATGATAATTTCAATTTATCAGCAAAAATGTTATTTGATACACTTTAAAGAAATCAAGAATACCTGAACGTTGAAATATTCTGTAGCTCATTTTAACCTGTTTATATCTTAGTTTGAGATGTGGGGAAAGAGAAAAAGAAAATCTTAATCGGCATATCCGTCAAGGATCTCGTAGTCCGTAAGAATTAGTAGCCATGATACTCCTTCGTTGTTTAAATGTTAATTTATGTTTGAATATAGATTGTGCACAAAAAAAAGGGTCAGTATTTTGAGTCAGAAATTGTTTTTAAGTGCGTATAATAACCCTTATCTTGCTTTGATTATTAACACTATGACGACAGATTGACTTTGAGCTTGATGAGCGATGGATATTTATACCAAATGTATTTCAACCTAACTAGATTGAACATTTTCTTTAAAATATGTCTCATTGACCCTAACACTTACTATGAATTGACTGTACTTCTATGCTAAGACGTATCAATGAACAATGATTTTAGTGAAAAACAGGCTTGATAGTCCTTTCTATAACTGATACTGTCGTCCTCAATGTATTTCAGATATGGGATACGTGGTGCAAGGTACAATGTCCCGAGGTATCGTCAAGTTCTACAACTCCTCTCGCTTCCTTGTACCCCCGGGGATCCGCTCTCTAGATGTCATCTGTATCGGGGGTGGGGGAGGGGGGTACGGCTATGGGAAGAAGGGGGGTGACGGCGGTCAGTCAAGTTTTAACAGGCACAAGCGTCACAACCGTCGACTTCACACAACAGGCTCGCTCCGGGCTAGCGGTGGGAAGGGTGGTGATCAAATCAATGGTGGGTATCTAATTTTTAAAACTTTGTTAAATTTCCAAAATCCCATTTAAGCAGTGATAACCTTTCAGCCTTGAAGGACGTATCCTTCAATAACTTAAGTAGGTAACCCTTTCAATGGTTCCTGGTACAATTTTCATTTAGTGGAAGATTTTTTCATTTTCTCTCCCTTGGAGAGTCAACCCTTAATTAGAGAATCTGACCTGTCGACTTCCGATCTGTGATCTTGTAAGTTTGGAAAATTGTCACACAAAACTTCGATTCAATAATTTTACTTTCTAAGAATTTTTTAAAATTTGTTTTAAAAAAGAATGCACTTCCCTGACCCTCTACTTGAATACTGTTTTGAATCTGCATCCATCTTCAACTATATTGCATGCATATGATATGGCGTTGCTCAAAAGTTGAGCCATTATCTTTCAAGTGTAAGCCCCTTATTGCTTGGTGCCCAAAGGCAACAAGCTTTATGATTTGATTTCTCTAAAACTGTTCTGAATTCTCTCTATTTTACTCTTGATATTTTCAAAGGGAAGCCGTGCCAATCACATGTGTTGTATCCAAATCAAAAGACCAATGAACAGAGCTTTAGTAAAAAATGCATTACGTCACCATGTGGGTAATACAAAATATTTGGCACATTAAACTGTGGAAGATGATTTCGCTTTAAATGTCATGTTAAAAGAGAAACAATATTTTCTATTAAGGACGTTGATAAATGTTAACAGACTCAATCAAAAACTTCTTCATTTGAAGAAGAGTCTGCATTTGTTCCAGATAAGAGCATTATTTCGCATTCAATAATCGCATAATCCACTTTTTTATAACCCACGCGATTTAATTTCACGCTGGGCTCGCCTGGCGAATAAAAGTAATGTTTCTGTAACTACGCTGGTGACATCGAAATAAAACCTATGTTGACTAATAGGTAGATAATTTACGACAACGTGACAAGTCATACTTAACGATGTCACTAAATGTTTACGTTGAAAACATGTATTTATTATCAGAGCTACTGAAATTGGCTCGTGCTATATTTAGAATATGACCTACATCGCTGGTTCCATGCGTTTACTATAAGGCCGGCTTAGCTCAGCGGATAACAAACCTGGGTTAAAATCCCGTGAGATCATCGGAAATTATTTTGTTTATTATCTGTAATACTACTGGTAATAATTAACTATAATGACAAGGAGATACCGTTTTGGCAGTACGTTTTCCACAATTTCCTGTCATTGTCAAAGCTACATGGCAACACAGTGCTTTTACTTCAGGTAACTACATCACAATGCCATAACATCATAAACATAGTGACCTCACTGTGCAATGACATCAATGTCTTGAAAATCTAGTGTTGTTGTGTTCAGAGATTTACTTTTTTTCTCTGAGATATCAAAAAGAGTGAATTTGGATGATAAATAGAATATCATCCTCGTGTCTTATGATATGAAATGTACCAACAATCGATGATGAATGTAAAAAATATTCATAACTTTCATCAAATCGTGTTGATAGAAATTAATTTTGTGAAATTAACTTTGATTAATACTCGTGCTGTTATCCAGTGTTGTATATATCACTTATCACCCAAATTGTTCGACAAATCACAATCTCCTTCATCTGCCTATCTGGCACCAAGCATGCCTTTTTAAAGGCTTTTCTTGTTAATAAACATAACTCTCATATCTATCGCCAGGTGGAAAGGGAGGTTTCGGCTACAGGTATTGGGGAGGTAGTGGTGGAGACAATAGCAGCTGCCGATTCGGGGGAGCAACTGGACAGGTGAGGAACACCGACTTCCTCCCCCCTTGTTCCCTGGGGGTCACCTATTGCCCTTTCTGTGGAGCCGGGGGGTACGGGAACCCGTGGGACTGCACCACCCCTAAATGTGACGTCTTCGCTGGAGCTTGTTCAGGGCCGTGGGCAAAAACAAGTATTGGTTGGAAGGGGTCTCATTATGGGGGAGGGGCTGGGAGTCTTCAGGGGGGTAGTGGAGGGGCAGGTGGGTACTCCCGGAAGCGCTGGATGAGAGCGAACCCTGGTGACATTGTTCATGTCGAGGTCGGCAAGGGAGGTAATCCGTCCTTTGCGTCAGCTGGTGATGGGATCGTTGTGGTAGCCTGGGGCGATAAGATCGAGAACTTCATGCATTGGGACTCGGAGTGGAAGAGAAGGCACGGATGTCTTCTCAAGGATCCGAACTTCTCGTGCGTTCAGACTGATACCACCAATGCTCCGACATGTTTATAATGGTGGATTTGTGTACGTTGATTTTAATTCCGCTAAATTTGCAAAACGTTATAAATATGTTCAGTAATTGCGAATTGCAACTACTATTGAAACTGGTCACTTAGATAGTCAGGTAATCGTCTTGATTATTGTTGTAGACGTAAGTGTATACATAAATATAAAAATGCTCATGGACATTGCATTTATTCCATTTGTTAATGAAAATATGGTTACTGTCACCAGTTATCTTTGTTATTAAGTGACACACGCTTTATCTCTAATTAACAGTGTTATATTCTCCTTCTTCACCTGTTGATAATAAACTTTAAGAAAACCAATGTGACCCATTTTCCCTCTGATTCTTCATCTTTTAACACCAGTTGTATCAACTTTTGTATCAACCGAGCGAAAGCGAATGCACAAATGTACACGAATTTGTGATTTAATCATATGACCCACTTTCGAGTGTAATGATTGCTTTATACCAATCTTTTTTATTATCCCCCGTCACGAATTGTAAGGGGGATATAGGTTTAGGCTCCGGCCGTGAGTCCGTCCGTCCGCGTGAAAGGGGACAGCTTTTCTCAGAGACTATATAAGATAGGATAACCAAATTACTGTCTGTCTTCAGGGTATCAATACCTTGATGGAGTTTGAAAATGAGTTGTATGCAATTACATATTACAGACGTACAGTCCATGTAGGGAAATATTGGGAGCTTAAATGGGAACTTATTTGGCGGGGGATTTTGATGACCATGTCTTCTTGTATTTTTTAAAGGGGTTCTGCAACCCGAATTTTTAACTTCCAGAGTTTTATTAGCAGGGCC
The DNA here is from genome assembly GCA_916613615.1 of Steromphala cineraria. Lineage (NCBI taxonomy): Eukaryota > Metazoa > Mollusca > Gastropoda > Trochida > Trochidae > Steromphala > Steromphala cineraria. Next base: position 32,392,124 of record OU744722.1, on the reverse strand, counting down.
TCGAAATAGTCGTAAATACTAATAAAACTCTGGAAGTTAAAAATTTTGGTTGCAGACTACCTTTAATGACACACACAATGCCTCAAAACGATGACCAACTGACGTCACAGCCGAGGAAATGGGAACTTTATGAAACAATCGTTGGTAGCTAAAACTCGATTTGAACTGTAAGTGCACATGTTATAAATATGCAACCGCTTCGATGCATCATATCGTATTCACCATTACATTCGATAATCATAGAATGTGTTACAATCACCAAGAAGATAAGACTTAAGTTAATCAGTTTAATCTTGAATCTGTTAAACAATTCATATCTTACTAGAAATTAGCTTGAGCTCAATGGACGGAAAAGCATAAATGCAATGTCATGGTATTAAGATCATACTTTTAAAGCGGCAGTAGCACGTATTTTGAAAATTTTATATCTTAAAATTTCACTGATAATTATACGTTAATACTAAATGTATTCATTTGACAGTGTCAAAATCTCATTTCACAAACCAATCATCAATAATCAGAGACCAAATTATATAGATTCACATAAAGTCTATTGGCGTCCATTTTTATGTGAACATCTTTAATTCATTTTGTGCAAGAAAAAGGAACAGCATGGCTGAACTTTACAATATGTATTTGATTTATTACTGCTTCATTTTGTTTAAACATTGTCTTTCAATTGGGACTATTTATTTTCATTTTCCTGACATCACCTTATATTCCCCCTAAAATGTGCTACTGCCCTTTAACATAGCTTGTTAGAACATGCGTGTGTGCATATGCACACCATCTTTTAGCAAATGGACCTTCACTAAAGCTCACTGTGAAACAAAATTTCATAGATTACAAAAATAAATACAATCATTCAACTAAGAGAGAGATAACTTATTGCTTATTATTATTATGCCATATATAATATATTATGCTATAAATATGAACATATCAAAATATGGAATTTCAACACGAAAATGATTTGGCACTGAGGAAATGAGCAAATGAGCAAATTCAGTTGAGAAAATAATAATAATTATATCTATAATAATGATAACCATCAAAACAAACACCATCGTCATAATTACCATCTTCACCATCATCACAACCAATATATGTACCTCAAAAACACTATCCCTTCAGGCTAATAATGTACAATTAATCTCCATGCCCTAGACTGTATATGAAGCATTGCTATTGACATTATCATCATGAAGTATATTAATTAACATCATCAGCATTAGACACCCAATGCTCAGAATGACAAGTAGGCAGCATGGTAAGTTATACCTTGATTATTAGGAGTTAACCTTTTCGGGATAGGGAAGTTGCAACATACAAAAATACTTTAATACTGGCCTGGAAACATTGAAAATCGTTGATAAACCCCACTCAAGTACTCGGTTCATCGTGAATTGTGAATTGAAATGACCATTTGTAAAACTCCTTAAAGGTTACCAAAACGATCACATTGCTAAAGATATAAATGACATCTTCGTGTAACCAATCAGATTGTCACTTGCTTGACAACGACATTAGAATCTGTGTCGAAAAGGTCACTTTCACAGATAAGGAAATAGTTCAACAATAATACATTAACTTTCTTGTTCATCACACCAACTTTAAGAATGCCGCTCAAAGAAACTAAACAGATTAGGAAGTTGACCGTGTTTACAGTAAATTACTTTTTCCATGTAGACAAAGCATTCGGCTTCAGTCATTCGATTCACCATCTGAAACATAGTTCACAACACTGCTTCTTATCTCTGAAGTCCGGTTATTGTTTGTTCTGACAAACTGGTCAACCATCGATGAAGTCATGAACCCATTGGATCCATCTCGAGGTATTCCTGGATCCAACTTTTTGCGTCTTTGCACATGTTGAGAAGCATCCCCAGGACTAGAAGGGAGTCTAAGTTGAGCATTCATTGAAGTTCCTCGAGATAGTCCCCCTGGTCTCACCCTGACAGACTCAGAAGACCGATACTCGTCTTTCGACTGACTCCCAAACTGTTTAACAGAAGACACTCGTCTCAATGCACCTTCATCAATTGTCCGTGGTACTGTCCGAAGGTCAGCACAATCAGAGTTTCCTCGGGTAAGAGCCCCTGGCTTTCTTACAGAATCAGGTCTTCTCCTTTTGTAAGGTTGATACTGTCCAATCGCTTGACCAAAGCGTTTAACAGATGACACTCGTGTCAATAGACCTTTATCGGTTGCCATTGGTCCTGTCAAAAACTGTCTCTTTGTTCCTGATACGGAGACAGAACGCCCGATGGTGCCGTTTCGAGATCCCCCCTGATTTTGAATGTGGATTTCGTCATCTCTTTGTGGATCAGTGCTTGCAAATTCACTGGCATGTCTAGAAATGCCAATATGCCCTTCAGTTTGACGTCTATGATCCCTCTGATTTTGAATTAGCATTTCTTCATCTCTTTGTTGACCAGTGCTTTGAAATTCACTGGCACATCTTGAAGTGTCAATATGCCTATCGGATTGACGTATTGGGTCTTGTGTTAGTCTTGCTCCTGATTGTCTGGCTAAACTAAACACAGTATCTGAACCTTCCAAGGCGCTCCGAGTTAGCTGCCTGGGTTTGTTGAGCTCTGTAAGTGCATTTCGAGAATCGTCAAAATGTTTATGTTTTGTTCCATGTGCAGTTCCTTCTCTAGGATGTTGTGTCATTTGTTCTGTTGAACTCCTGTCAAACACAGGCCTCTCACTTGGATCATACCTCATGTCATCAACAGCCATTGCCTGTCTGTCGTCATGTATAGTCCTAGGTATCTCTCTTGTAATATTTGCTGTACCAGAGGTTGAAGCAGACATTCGTCCTGTTGGCATCGCTACCACCGGACGTCTATCATTGGCATTCGAAAGATTGTCAAAAGGTCCTTTGTCACCCTGATAAAGTTGAATACTTTCTCCAGGTTGGTTTATTGTTTGTTGTACAGTACCAGTGGCAGCAGAAGGCCCTTGCCAAGAAGGTATTCGTGCCAAATCCCGAGGGATACCAGTTTCAAAGTTGTTCACAATTGTTCCTTTGTTATTTCTAACCCTTTGTCCTTCAACTGTTAATGCTGTGTCTGAATCTTGGGAGGTCGCACTCACTGTTGGAGTCACAAATGTGACAGACCGACCTTTGCTGCCAATTTGAAAACGTCTGTCCTCCATATGAGAAACACTATTTTGCCAGGGAGAGAACTGTTGACCTGCCCTTAGTTCTTGGTTATGATGTTCTTGATTGTCAAGATGACCATTAGGAACACTCGGTGATGGTTGGAGACGTTCTTCTCTAGTCACATGAAGAGTAGGTGAGTGTATCTTGGTACTGTTCACATCCTGATCAACCCACATGGACTGGGAACAAAGTCTACCGCGTTTTTTCCCTTTCTTGTTGTTTCTCATCTCCTCTCGGGAACGTTCAGAGGAAGAAGAATACTGAACTATGAATTTGGAAGATGGTTTTCTTTTTCCTCGTCGTCCTGGGTTGTTTCTGACCGTAACATTATTGTTTCTTTCCTCAATTTCTGGAGCTCTTCCGCTGAACATTGACAACAAACGTTCATCACATTGAATAAAGCTTCTGTTGTTGCCCAAAGGTTTTTCAGAACCTTCTGGACGTGCTTCTGCATTCGCTCCTGTAGCTTCGTCATTTACAAAGTTTTCATTTACAGAAGCATAAATCCGTTCGCTCCTTATAGTCCACCTACCGTCAGGGCGGGATGTACTTAATGGAGGGTACTCGCGTCGTTTTTTCCACTTGGCTTTGAAAGTTTTCCAATGTTTTGCGAAAAAGTTCTTCGAGCCTTCTGTTTGAGCTCTCATTCTAGGGGGATCTGCTGTCGGTGATTGTGGAGAAAGGGTGAAAGGATTCCGTCTGGCGTCTTGTGCGTTTCGTTCCTCAATCAGTCTGAAACCATAGAGTACGCCAATCTTACCGTGATATATATTAGGCAAATAAGTTCAGTTCTCTAGGAGAGTCATGATCAGTGTAGAATAAGTTTTACAGCAACAACCGAATTCATGAAGTCATTAAAGTTCTAGTTGATTAATGTTATGTTACATAAACAATCTCTGAGCACCAAGAATCTTATATAATGTAAACTGTTTATTGACTTAACATACTGTATTTAAAGAGCTGTTACATCATCATTATATGCTGTAGCAGAAATGCAAGAAAACTGCCTTGTATATTTAACATAACCGTGGTTATTGAAGATCAAATTTGTGAACGTTCTATACTTTTATTAACCCTGGGACGATTCATAAGAAAATAAGGACTTGAATAACCCGCTCTGGATTTGAATTATTCTTTGAAAATGCAAGGTCGAATGGACCTCCTAGTCTGGCAGAGAAATATCAGAATTTTAGACTCCCAGGATGTGCCAAATATGACCTCTCAAAAATCGAGATACCTTGACACAATATCCTTTTTCCATAAGATTCTAGGGCAGTTATCTAGAGCAGGTATTTTTCTAGGTAAAAACCTAAGAGATTTGAAGAGTTTGGGAAACTTTCAGGTTAATGAGTTTAGTATAATCTGCTTCACTGTCTTGTTAAGGTAATTTAACCCTGATGGAGATAGGTTTTTATAGACTTAAATACATCTATTGCTTGACGAACTGGAGTAAAACGTTCTTGTACAATTAATGCATGTTAACATGACACCGATACATCATCCTGCTATATCAGCGTATATGCCTCCGCGTTATGCTACCTATCCCCTGTTATCCTTCTATCGTATTCTGCCGTATCGCTGACGGGTAGTCACTCAGCCCTATTTATAGCCTGTCTGTTTTCAGTCAAACTATTTCGAACTCCATACAATATTGTCTAGCAATGTCGCTCGTGGAAAGAGAACGATGTGTGGAGCTTAGCGAGAGCCTGCAATGAGAAATCAGATTTATTATCTAATAGCACTCCCATTGGTTAATTTGAATCACGTGGTGAGCATGCGGAACGACGCCCAGAAACCAGTGTGCTGCAATCGCTGAAAGGGCATCATTTGATTGGCTTGCTATATATAGCGATATGGCAGAATATGGTAGAAGGATATCAGGGGATAGGTTGTAGCATAACGCGAAGACATACGCTGATGCTGATACATAGGTGTCCAGAAATGCTATGCGTACCTATTCCGGAGAAGGCAGACCAGAGTGTCAATGTCTGGCCGCTCACATCTGTCTGGGTTCCAGCACCGCTTCAGGAAGTCATACAACCACTCAGGACACGACTTGGGTTTCTCAGGGAATTCCCCTTTTTGTTTGATCACTGCCAGCTGCAGAGGAATCATTGAAAAAAAACATCAGACTTCTACTTAGTCTACAAGGGATTATAAAAAAGTTTCAATTATCAGAAAGAATATACTGATGAATACGGACCAAATAGTCACTGTAGCATAAGTGATCCTTGTCTAGTCTGGGTCAACAATAGTCCTTTTTGCGACTGCTAGCTTTACGTCTGTTGACCAAATAGCACAGTACCCCCTATTACGGAAAAAATTGAGGCGGGCAGCGTAATTACATTTTTATATTTGAAGGGCTATACTGGACGTCAAATTCATAATGACAATGACAGCCCATCCTATGACACTGTTGTGAGATGGAAAAGGAATTTCCAAACAGGCCACATGTCCCTCGAAGATGAGCCAAGAAGCGGACGCCCCTCACTTACTGATATGGATGTCATCAAGAAGGTTGAGGCGCTGGTTCAAGAAGAACACCGCGGAACTCTACAAATGATAACAGGAAACAGGTTTGAGTTATGGCAGTGCATGGAACATACTCAATAACCAGTTACATATGTTCAAAGTGTCAGCACGCTTGGTTCCTCGCTTACTGACTCCATTGCAAAAACATAATCGAAGGGACATGTCACGGCAGGCATTGGAGCTTCTGGAACAAGACGAAGAGGATTGCTTCAAACGTCTTGTTAGCATGGATGACTGCTGGGTCTATCAATATGATCTTGAGACAAAAGAGATGAGCAAAGAGTGGAAGAATGCTACGTCACCACCTCCCAAAAAGGCAAAAGTGCAAAAGTCTGCAGGAAAGGTCATGGTGTCTGGTTTTTTGGAATGTCGTTGAGTCATCTTGATGGATTATCTAGCTAAGGGTCAGACATTACTGGAGCTTATTACTGCAACCTGCTGAGCAAGTTACAAGATGCCATTAAACAGAAGCGCCGCGGTATGATCACCAAAGGTGTACGCCTGTTAGCTGACAATGCCCCAACTCACACTTGTCAAGCAGCTGCTGTGGAGGCACGGCGATGTGGCTTTGAAATCTTACCGCATCCAACTGGTCTTGCACCAAGTGACTTCTTCTTGTTCCTCGAGATGAAAAACCCATTTCGTGGACGTCGTTTTGAGGACACAAATGACATCATTCAAGAAGTGAAGGCTTGGTTTTCCATGAAATCAGGGGTCTTCTTATTCAGACGGTCTGCTCAAAGTCAAGAAGCGAGATCGGAGAAATGTGTATCTCTGGATGGTGACTATGTAGGGAAGTCTTAAAAACATGAGAACAAAATAAGTTTTGCACCTTTAGTATGTGTTTGTGATAATAGAAACTTTTTTAGATCCCCTCGTATGATAGTTTCCATAATACAGTAGAACACGAATATAGCGAACACTCGGATAAAGCGAACAAATTTTCAAGTTCCGTCCCTATATAATATCATTTAAATTATATGCGTATAGCGAACACCGGATATAGCGAACTAAATTCTTTGGTCCCTTGGAGTTCGATATATACGAGTTCTACCGTAGTTTAATCCGATGATATTAGGACAGTTTGTCGATAAGAACAGTCTTACAATACCCAAAAATGACACGCATATTACTTAATTCGAATGAAACTAAATATCAAAGACATATATAGAATTCATCTTTGGCCCTTCACCTTAGCTTCGACTTACAAACTGTCCTTGTATTTCCCGATACAATACAGTAACTATGGTAGTATCGGGTACTTGGAGTTTTTCATTGAAATGGAAAAGATTGAGAGGAGAATTTTGAAATAATTAATGAATTAAGATTTTGAACAGAAACTATCCCAAACCTTGGCCTGTGGCTCCATGCAGTACGGCACGCATTGTCTATCCTCCGTGATGTCGTTGATCTCATATGCCATTATCACTTCATATATCATCATTGCTAGCATGTACACGTCGCCCTTCTTGGAGTAGATGCCGTCAAACAAAGCCTCGGGTGGAAGCCTGCATTGCACCATGACATTATATACAAATTTTGCTTGTCTTTTACATACATTAGGAAAAAAGTTAAGCACCCCCACGATTTTTCAGCTGCAAAAGTTGTCTGATAAGAAACGAGGCGATGTGGTTGTAGAAATAATTGTATGATATGATAGAACCATAATTTAGCAGTTAAGAGAAGAATGTTTCATCCTGATAACGTTTCGCATCCTTTGCATTCATAAAATTGTTGTAGTTTTTTGTAAACAAACAAGTTACATTATTCTGAGAAATTATTCTGTGTAATTCAATTCTTTCAAGCCCTCCAGTCAAACTTTAGTATCAACAGTTTAGTCAAAAGTCACTATTCAGACCTCTGATAACCTTCAAAGTCTCAAAGTCTCAAATTCTCGAAAAAAACAAAATTCAAGGAAAATCGTTGAATAACAAAAGATGGCCATTGTCAACTTTAAACACCACTAGAAATCATTAAGAAGTGGTTGATTAACAGATCGAACTCAATAAAATCCAAAGATTATTCCAAAATCGTATGATTCCAGCCATTTCGTCAATAATTGAAAATAACTATTTAAAAAAAGGGATGCCATTTCAACGACCAGTTACTTCCTCATTTTGTAAGATAAGAGATGATTTGATGTGTGGAAGTCAAATTGGTAACACAAATATTATTATTGGCTAGGTGGCGCTGCGCTCATGGTAGCACGCTAATTTTTTACTCGCTCGCTAAACCCTGAAAAATAACTAAAATGTCCAGCACAAGGAGGGGAAACAAAGGCAAAAACACGGATGAACAACAAGGTAATCCTTCTAGAAAAAAATCAAACGAGGTTGAAAATGCTGAGGTCCTATTTGAGGGAGCAAACGCACTTAAGGCACCGACCACGCCGGCGGGTAGGGTCGCCATTACTAATATCGACGACATTAGTGACGAGACGGATCTTAAACGATATATTGCTGCTGCGCTTAAGGAACAGACCCGTGAACTTGTTACTAGGATGGACAATATAAATACAGATATTAAAGAACTCCACGAAGAAACTTCAAATATCTTAGACCGGGTACAGTTCAACGGCGAACAAATCGAGCACAACACGAGTGAGATAGAGAGAGTGAAGAAGGAAATGAATGACATGAAGGCGGATTTCGAAAAACGCTTTCTTACACAAGAACTGTACTCAAGGAAGTGTAATCTCCTCATCTATGGTGTACCCGACGACAAGGACCCAGGACCAGCCTCAAGGGAAGTGTTTAGTCTACTCGGTGTGGAGGGGGTGGACAATATGCAATTCGTAAACATTCACAGGCTGCCCCGTAAGAGTACGGACCCCGCTAATTTCAGAGCAACCATGCCAAAACCCATCGTTGTCAAATTTGTGAGGATGGAGGATAGACAGACAGTCTTTAACGCTTCAGTTAGAAGATGGGCTTCTTTGAAAGATAAGAAAATAACAATCCGAACGGATCTCCCTGTAGTGCTGAAAAAACAGAGAGGTAGACTTGCCAACAGAGCTTTCGAGCTAAGGAAGTCTCATAAAGTCCAAACTAGGATCCAGGAGAAAGGAATCGACATTTTCCTACAGATCAGAAAAGGCCCCAGTGATCCATGGAGGTCAGTAGGAATCGAAGAAACTCCTTGATCGATGTACACAAACAGTCTTTGAACACAGGACATCAGGATATCTGACAGTACAACTTTTTTCTTTGGATGAAATATCTTAAATAACGCTGGACTAATATCTGGACACATATTTTCAAACTTTTAACAATGATAATCTCCGATAAACATTGGAGAAAATGCCTAGATAATATCTGTTCGAACTATATCACTATTCCCGTGTTTGTAAACACCGCCACGTGCTATTCTATTTTTAGAATATTCACTTCGGACCTGATATCCGGAAGCTTACAAGTTGTGTAAACATCTACCCACGTGAGTGTATCTTATGTCGAGAATCTACTATTTGAAACAATGTCGTTAAAGCTATTGTCTAGATTCAGTTACGATTTATATAAGTTATTAGACAAGTGAATATTCTGTTTACAATAACTTTGATGACCTACCGAACGCTTCAAAGATTCACCTGGCCTTTGTATGGCCTTGACCCTGATGTCTTCTATGTGACAATAACAGCTGGCACACTTATTCATCTTTTGATTATTTTGATTGGGTTCTGAGGATAGAGCACCAATGCCTCATTTAAGGCTTTTAGTTTTGTATATAGTATTTTCTTTTATTCATTGGGTACCCGCCCAAACAGGTAGACCTCCTGTTTATTTTTCACTTTTTCTCTTTCTACACATCCTTTCTTTATCACTCAATAGTGATATTAAAGGGAGGCTGATCGGATCTGCGAAAAACCTTAAGATTGAGTAAACGCCAGGACGGGCTCTTTGACTTTGTTATTGTTTTGCAGTTGCATGCTGGGAAAATTTCGACTGGTTATACGACTACAATGCGCTGGAATTAAACGCTCTTCTGCTCAACGGATCATGGAATACTATAGGGAATATCCGCATATTTACCACTATGGGTTTGAAACCAGCGGTAATAAATACCTGTTTCAAGAAAGAAGCTGTATTATTTCACAGTGTAACAAATGATCTGGGTCAGACGAAATCTTATGGGATAATTTTATAACTCATTTTCATAAAGATAAGATAAATTTCTAAACGAAAAGTTTTCGAGGTAGGATTTATTACTCAGAGACAGAGACCATAGCAAAATTGGGATGAAAGATGCTTTCAATGAAACAATGGTAAAATAAACATAGTACCAGGTTAATTTACATCGGTACCTGGTACAATATAAAACATGTTCAGTGAAAGAAAACAACTAACCTGCTTAGTTTGAGAGTTAGCGAGCGCCTCCAGCAGGGCTAATAACGAACCTGCTTAGATGATCCATGTATATAATCTATGTTAATAATGTATAATCTTACAGTTTGGGAGTGTGTCCGGAGGAAAAGCTTTCATTCATTTAAAATTTTCATTGGTCATATTTAATGTTCTACAACTTCATTGGTTCATTAGACTAGACATTGGTCAGATGGTGGCGTTGACTAATGCCTACATGGAAGAACGCCTACAGTCTTATCAAAATATCTTCATGCACCAGTGGCTACTACTTCATTGGTTCATGAAACTAGACATTGTGCCCGAGAAAGAAACAACATTTAATTACACAATAATAAGCGTTGATTGTGTATATGTCTTGTCCACTATGCCAGACACGACGGCGCCATCAAGCAATGGCCCGACAGTTATATGACCTGTTACGACACATGACTAGACTCACTGGACGTCAATAAACTGACACCTCACACCTGTTATCTGTAACATCCGGCTTTTTGATACACAACTTCATATGGCAGATTCCTCGTCGTCTTCAAGGCACTTTTTAATGTGTATTAGATGTAACTGCAGACTGTTAAATTTATAACTTCTTTGAGAGGCATTTTAGAAATTGGAATGACAAAGACGGTGTCATCGATATATTCCTCTGCATTATTGTTAAATTTATCATACAAATTTAAAACGATGTTATTTAACAACGAAAAATAACATAAAAATTATTAGATGAGAAAATTGCTTTTTTTGTAAACCCCATTATACCAATCACTCAGTTACATGATTTCACTGAATAATGAGACAAACATATGTTTATCTACATTGCATATTTAGGCAATAAGCAAACATTAATATCGTATTTCACTCTTTGATTGGATACTTTATCTTCTTAAACTGTGAGAAATATTATGTTCTTTAAGAAGATTTAGGGGGAAAACTAGTCATATGATTTAATCATATTTTATTCGTGAAAAACATAAGCTAATGAATGGATTGATCAAAAGTTCAAAAATTATTTCAAAACCGTTCCAGTATACTATACGTATAATTATGTTTGAATAAATGTAAGAGATAGGATGATAGGGGCATATTTTTGTTCATAGTTTGTTATATGATTGTTAAATCACAAACCTATTCATACTTAGAACGAAGTTATCATATTCATAGAATGAAGATGATAATATCGCATCTAAATATCTGATTATCCTGCCTCAACGGTGATCGGGGGGAAAAGTCACAGTCCTTCATTCGATTGTAGGACAAAACCCCACCCTGACAAAACCCCATACCTATTTTCTCATATGGAGACAAAAGCCCACCAATCTTAATTAGTAGAGTAGAGAATGTATTGTTTGTATTTTAGTATGTGTTGATAACTGACAAGGATGAATAGGTTTAGAAAAATGAGAATAGATTGGAGATAAGTGAGTTGTTAATGTCACTTAAAGTAGGTATAAAAGAAGCAGAACTTCTCTACTCAGTGTGCATTAAGATGGAAATGGAGATTTTGAAGAAGAACAAAGGATGTGTTAAGATAAGTTTTGATGGACATTTATACACAAAGAAGAGATCAACCAAGACCATGAGTAGATGGGAATGCAGCCGCCGGAGAGGACTTTAATGTGGGGGCTCTATGAAAACATCCTTAAGTGTAAGTTAATCTATTTTAATATTTGAAGAAAGATTTAAAATTTTATTAAATTGATTTATCGATTCATATATATTTTTTTTTAAAGTTAACATATCATTTATGTTTTATTCATATATATTTCAATTTTATTTTTATTTATGACATTTTTATGTATATTGCAGATGGAGGATCCAGAACTGGTTCAAGACCACTCACGGTCACATTAACACAAATGATGGTTAAAATGTATTATTATGGAATAAAAGTTGTTAAAATACAAGTGTGGGGTTTTGTCCTGGTATCTGTGGGATTGGTGTGGGGTTTTGTCAGGGTGGGCTTTAGTCCTATGGGCTTTTGTCCGCGTGGGCTTTTGTCAGGGTGGGGTTTTGTCCGTACACCCTTCATTCACCTCAACTACCTAAAACAATTAACTAAAAGCTCTGTCATGAAAGCATTCTTGTATTTCTATATAAACTTCATTTTCTTGTGAGATCACCATCCATCAACTGTAACATAACTGTTGTATCCCGGAGCGCTATCAACATTTAAACCACTAAAAGCTCAGAGAAAATTCATCCTTTCGGACAATGAAATAAAGAAAGGGGACACATGCTTGGTAGTAATGGTGCAACAAAAGTATCGAATTTATTTAATCCTGACATCCCAAATAAAGATATACATAACACGGTTTCAAAAATACAAATTTCAGACAACTGTGATATTCAATATTTATTAAATTATAAAATGATAAATATTATTAACAAAGACAACATAAGATAAATCATATCATGTGGCCTATCATCAGTCAACTTAATTTCAACACACAGACCTTATTTGAAATACCAAACATTTCAATAAGCATTACTATCATAAAATATTGTGATTTTTCCCTAGACAAATTCGTGACTTTTTTCCGTTTACCGTGTCAGATGCGGTCACGGATTTCAAAACGATGTACACTATTTTCAACAAATCATACAAAATAGAAATCATTCTTCTATTTGAAAGGGTTTGTTAAAAGCAATGGAAATATGAAATAATAATATATATAATAAAAATAATAATAAATATGAAAATGCAATAACATAAAAAGTTTCATTCGCTACGTTTATCCTCTTTGTAATAAATCATTTTATTAAAATGTAGCCCAACTGGCCATTGAGAATAAAGGTGAGTGTTGTTACGACGGATCTTTGACTATGCTGAAGGCTTTATCAAATAAAAGTGCTTTCGTAAGAATTCTTTTTGATATTGGGGTAAAAATCATATTTTTTATTTGTACGATCACACTTAGGTTACGAAACCCGAGGTTACGAAATCCTCTACAGCTGCCGGGTGGTGCCCAGTTCGTGTCACGTGACCGCGTTACGCAACTAAAAAAAGTTCTCGAACTCTCATTACCTTGGCTGATAAGTGTTGTCAGGTCTGAGTATAGTAGTCCGATCAGTCTCCCTTTAAAGAAAAACTTGGTTCCCATTGTTTGGTATTTGAAGTACAAGCCTATTCACAATCTGCATTTATCAATATATCTAAGATGACTTTATTATTACTAATCATTGTTTTTTATTATTATTTTTATTTTGTTTCATATAAAGTAGAGTATTTTTCATCTGACTATGGCTAAGATTAAGAAAATAAGAATGATTTCAGCTAACTGTAGAGGCTTAGCAGATCCAAATAAAAGAAAAGAAGTGATGAATCTATATAGGAAAAAATATTCAATAATCTGTTTACAAGACATCCATATATCTAAGGAAAATATGAATAGAATGAAAAATGAATGGGGTTTGCAAAGTATAATTGCACCCTTCAAATCTAACTCTAGAGGAGTGGCTATCCTTTTTAATAATGACATTGATTTTACAATACACAGAACAATAGATGATGAAAATGGTAATTTCATAATTGCAGATTTAACAGTAGACGGTAAAAGGTTTACCCTTGCAAATCTCTATGGACCAAATAATGATGATCCAAAATTCTATGTGGAACTCTTTGAAAATATTTGCAAATTGGATAATGAATCTCTTGCAATTGTGGGCGATTGGAATTTGGTCATTGACCCCTCAATGGATTTGGAAAATTACAAAAACATAAATAATCCTCAGGCCAGAAATATTGTATTAGATAAACTTGAATCTATGGATCTTATTGATATATGGAGGGAATTAAATCCTGACTTAAGAAAATATACATGGTGGAGGAGAAAACCAAGACAACAAGCTAGACTAGACTTTTTTCTTATTTCACAAGATTTAGTCAATATTTCACTTGAGGCTGATATCATACCTGGCTATAAAACAGACCATTCAGCTATTAGCTTTATTTTCTCTAACACAATTAACCAAGAAAGAGGTAAGGGTTATTGGAAATTTAATACTTCATTATTATTACATCCAGAATATCCAGATATGGTTAGATCAATTTTGAAAGAAACAGTTGAAGAATACTTAGATACTGAAAATAATGATGAATATGGAGAATTTGCTGATGTTAAATTGAAAGTTGATGATAGCTTATTCCTAGAAACATTTCTAATGAAAGTTAGAGGTAAATCAATTTCTTTTTCATCATTTCTTAAAAAGAAAAGAAAAGATAAGACAGATGAATTAGAAATTAAGATCAAAGACTGTGAAGACAATATAAGAAGAGATTTTCAAAGTATTGATGAAGCTCTGCTGTCTGATCTTACTAAATTAAAATTGGAACATCAACAAATTAAAGAAGAACAGATGAGAGGAATTAGTCTGACGAACAAAATTCTTTGGTATGAAGAGGGAGAAAGGGCTACAAAATATTTTTGCAATTTAGAAAACAGGAATTATGTCAGCAAATCTATAAATAAAATTATTTCTGACAAAAATGAGGTGATAACTGATGGAAAATCAATTTTAAATGAACTGAAAGAATTTTATAAAAGACTATATTCTTCAAATAAGGATTCTGATATTGATAAAGATGAACATTTAAACAATGTTGTTACTCCAACCTTGAGTGACCACTTGAGAGAAACATTGGAGAAAGAAATAGACATATTTGAAGTTTCACATGCAGTTAAAAACATGAAGAATAATAAAAGCCCTGGAATAGATGGATTTCCTATAGACTTTTTTAAGTTCTTCTGGAAAGAACTCAAAATTTGGATTTTTAGATTTATCAAAGATGTCTCTAGAAGAAATAAGATGACTCTTACTATGAAGAGAGGTGTTATAACTTGTATTCCTAAAGCTAATAAAGATAGGACTTTATTAAAGAACTGGAGACCAATTACCTTATTAAATTCTTTGTATAAAATAATAAGTGCATGTATCTCAAACCGGTTAAAAACAACCTTAGATTACCTAATTCATAATAACCAGACTGGATTTATTCCAGGAAGGACACTAAGCGAAAATACAAGATTACTATATGATCTTATGTTCGAAACTAAGAAAAGAGAGATTCCTGGTTTGTTGATTTTAATCGACTTTGAAAAAGCGTTTGACACTGTTTCAAAGGATTTCATAAATTCGGTCTTATTAAAATTTGGTTTTGGTCCGGAGATTATACGCTGGATTAATCTTCTTACTTATGAAACGTCTTCATGTGTTATACAGAATGGATATCTCTCTGAATTCTTTCCTAATGAAAGGGGCTGCAGGCAAGGTGACCCAATATCACCATACCTCTTTCTCTTTGTAGCTGAAATCCTTGGATGTATGATAAGACAAAATGAAAATATTAAAGGTATTGTTATCGATGATGAAGAATATAAATTGGAACAATATGCTGATGATACTGAATTATTTTTGGATGGAACAGATGAAAGTTTATATGCTGCTATTGAAACTATTAATATATTTTATGATATGTCAGGACTAAAGATAAATATAGACAAGACTAAGGCAATTTGGATTGGTTCGAAGGCAAAAAGTAGGGATATTATTTGTCAAGATTTATATATAGAATGGCAAAGAAATGAATTTGACGTATTGGGAATTAAATTCACACCTGATTTGAATGACCTGTGGGTTATCAACACAAGAAAAAGACTAGAAGAAATCAAAAGATTATTAGCAACATGGAGAAAAAGACATTTGACACTAATTGGAAAGATTACTGTTATTAAAACATTAGCTTTATCAAAACTAGTTCATATTTTCAATAGCTTACCTAATCCCCCTGATGAATTTTTGACCTCCCTTGAAAGAATATTTTTCAAATTCATTTGGAATGACAAAAATGACAAAATCAAACGAAGCATATTAAAAAAAGATTATGCTGAAGGGGGTTTACGTATGGTTGACATTAAGACTTTTGTTAATGCAATGAAACTGTCAACACTCAAAAGATATTTAAGAAAGCCAAATAGTAATAACCCATGCAACTTTCCACTTAATGACATATTGAAATATGGAGCAAATTTTCAAAATATTGTACAAATTGACAATCCTTATTGGAAAGATGTATTACTGGCATGGAAATTATATTGTGAAAAAAAGACCATAAATGTAGATAATATACAGGAAATATTAGCCCAACCCTTGTGGCTAAACAATAATTTTAAAAACCCAAACCATTATATTAGACACTGGGCTGAAAAAGGAATTTTGGAAATTAAGGATCTTTGTAATGAAAATGGATTTATGTCTTTTGAAGAGTTGAAGATAACATATGATATAAGAGGTACCTTTTTAGATTTTGGATATGTTTTGTATAACTTTCCTAAATCATGGGAAATGACTATCAAAAACAATAGACATATACATACCACTGATCTTGGTAAAAGCTGTCCTTATGTTGACTTTTTTACTTTAAGAAAAGGTACAAGACTATTTTATGATATACTCCTGTCTGACAATATTAAACCTCATGTGTGCCAAAAATGGGAAATTTTATTCAATGATGTTGATTTTGATTGGCATATGATCTTTGATATTTGCAGAAGGAATTTGAAAGATGTAAAACTATTTGATTTTCAATTCAAATTTTTGCACAGAATTATATACACAAAAAAAGAGCTTTTGAAAATGAAACTTGTTGATAATGCAATATGTAATTTTTGCAATGTTGATAATGAAACTTTATGTCATGTATATTGGGAATGTACTGTAACCCAATCATTTTGGAAAGAGGTCAAAAATTGGATTATCCAAAATGGAATTTTGCAGACTTTTGATTTAACAAAATCTTTGGTTTGGTTTGGATTTAATGGAATTAACCCATTGCTAGTTCATATCATTTTTTCAGCTAAAAGATATATTTATATTTCGACATTGAAGAAATTAAATCCTAACTTGAAAAGTTTTATCAAAATTTTGAAAGATATTTACACTGTTGAAAAATTCATATCCAAAAGAAATGATAGTTTTGCTCAATTTAAAGATAAGTGGTTCCCACTATTCCAAATATTTGATCCATAATCATTCCTATGGTCTGTCCATATTTTTGCCATATTTCTTGCACATAGAAACCCATCTCACTATATATAATCTACTAAGCTTATGTTATAGCAGATACAATTTACATATGTATCCTTATATGTTTTATATATATGTAATATATTCTAATAGTATATATTTTACTATTTGTATCAAACTGTGGAACCAATAAAAAAAAAAAAAAAAAAAAAAAAAAAATAAAAAAATAAAAAAAAAAAAAAAAAAAAATAAAAAAAAAAACACAAATATTATTTTTTATGTCTGAAACCCATTGTCTATTGCCTAGTTTTGGCACTACAGCCATACTATCGTAACTTCATAAAATGTCTACATGGACGATCTTTCTTTGAAGAAACTATTAACATAATCTACATCTACAAGAGTCATATTTTTTTTCACGGTACCGTAACTTTGCAATAGCATCATTTCTTAGTTTTTCAAATTTAGGGGGTGCTAAACTTTTTTCCGTTTGTATATAAACTGACAGGCAAAAGAAAGTACACACTTCAGTTAAATTTATCATATGTAAGATGTTCAATTACAAATATTTCGAGTTTTTGACGTCATAATACCCAAACTCTTAGAACAAGATTTAAATCATCGTTCAACAAAAAAAATCTGTAAATTGTTCATAAATCTATTTTGATATAACACAAGTTGTTCATCAAAAGAGAAAACATATTCTATATAAAATATAAAAAAATGCTTATTTTGTAACTTGTGACATTATTTTAATCATATAGGGGTATTTATAGTGTAAATTCTATTTCTTACCCCTGCTTTCATTAAACAAAGCTAAATACACCTATTTGTTTTATTCAAACTACTGCAAATATATGTTATTGTTTACATGCCATATTGTAATACATCACATGTCTTCTAGATATTAAGTAAATTTAAACAAACTGTGATGTGTACTTTTTTTTGCCTGGCGGTTTACGTTGAAATGCCTAAGAACCAAGCATATACATCGGTTGTCTAAAGGGTATTGATTTTAATTCTCTTCAATTTTTAGCGCCTTTTAATTTTTTCACAAGTTTATCGGATTCAACTGAAGGCAAATCCCAAGCAAAAAATTTAACCTACCACTCGAGCCCCGCTTTGTTGTTTGTAAATAAATGACCGCTCAAGACGGGTCTTATACTGGTAACGTTGATCCACACTATTTAGCGACTTTTGGCATTTCGTGTTAGATCTGGTCAAATTTCTTACGTATTTCAGGTTTTCCATAACGTATATCAATCAATCAGTTAATTTCTGCATGTAGGCCATAGGCCCATATACAAAAGATAGATATACAACAATTATTATATAATTAGCAATGAAATATAGGGTTATACAGTGAAAATATAATCCATATTTTAAGAAAAGCAGTAGAAAGTCATATTTTCACTGCAGTGAAAATATAATCCATATTTTCACTGCGGTGAGAAAAGTAGGACAGAACCTATTACCTCCCCTTGAAACACGATTATCTCCCTTTGAGGAAATCGAACGCACGCCTCGCGTCACGGCGTTGTTTAGGATTGAAGAAAATCGACTCTTTACGATGTTTTCGGTATGTTATTGTTAACATTTTGCAGTGACAATGTATCCTTCGATATCGGAATACAACCAGAAGTTCATATCCTGTTGTTGTAGTTAATAATTGTTCATTTTATCGCCAAATAAATTTACGAAGCGAGAGATCTGACGCACCGACATAGCGCTTCCTTCACTGTATCCGTTCGCGTCAAAACTGACTTTCAAAAATAGATAAGAAGCCTTTGTTTCACCTAATTATAATCAAAAACAATGTCATATTGTAGATCTGATATCATTTAACATTCAGACAATTATATATTTTTTGAAAAACTATTTCCGGTTAAATATCGCATTATTTCTATCGAACTTCTTTTTACCGAGAAATTATAAATGGAGTTGCTAGACTCTCATTCATCACAACAGGAAAAGTTTGCCTTTCGATGTCCGACAACTCTGTTTTATGATCTTTAAATTTTATAATAAATAGACTATTTCATTGTTTTTGCCGAATATCATTTCCATCTCATCTCGTGAAGTGAGAAAGTGTCATTTTCACTCGTGGCTGCGCCACTCGTGAAAATATCACTTTCTCACTCCACTCGATGAGATAGAAATGATATTCGGCAAAAACAATGAAATAGTCTCTATTTATTACAATATACACAGCATGCGTTTATATTACGTCTTCTTAATAAGAGAACATGAAATAAAAACAAAGATATTGTGATTTGTACTACGGGTGATTTCGTGCAGAGTTTTTAACATAATTTTGTGGTACCAGTAAACCATTATTTTCGTCAGTGCATGATTACTTAGTATCTTATTCAAATCCATGTTTCTCTGCGAATCTCTGAATCGCAAATGGTGTCTTTGTGAACCAGTTATGAAGATTGGGGTAAGCTCAAAACGAATTCGAATTGCAGATATAACAAATGACAATGATACAAATAAATGGATATTCAGATTGATCTCGTTAAAGTCATTCTCTCCCCACAGAGGCAGCTCAGTCATACCCGAGTTAGCCTCTGTTCTATTACGGCTAATACATGGGATAGAAAGATAGAAATCTGATTGGAGGCAATCGAAGCTAGTTGTGCAATCAGCGACGCCTTTTCAAAAGTGGTCATTCGCAAAAGCTCGGCTATTCCCGTGTGGTTCGGCATCCAAGGGAGATAACTCTTCCTTCTACAAAACATCGCTTTTTACCTTCTCATTAGTTTTTGTTTGGTAAATTATTAAAAAAAATTATCATAAAACAAAGAACAATTTACACAATTATAAAACAGTATGTTTCTAATGAAAAACCCTATCCTTATCTGATTTTGAAATATTTTCCCTTTCACACTGTTAATGAAAAATAAACCTAAAGGCATGATTCTTTTGCAAGTCACTATTCGACCGTTGAGAATTCCTGAAGTCGTGGATATCCAAAAGTTGTTTTCATTGGCTGCAAATAAGGGAGTTTTCTCAAGTTACGCCGTTTTGCCGCTAGGGCAATCTGCCGGAACCCCAGGATCTTGGCGTAATAGAACAGAGGCTAACTCGGGTATGACTGAGCTGCCTCTGTGGGGAGAGAATGTGTTAAAGTATGTAATTGAACAAGGATATATGTTATACATACCATCTACTGCATTCTTTGAAGATTGCATCTCTGACTATCTCAGATTCCGGTACGGGGCATATTCTGCTTGTACGACACGCATACACCTGGTTATTGAATATTCTTTATATCAATCAATGAAATAATTATATTTACACACGATTTGTATGTTAAGATATAATGTATGAATAATGTCTATGATGGACACACCTGGTTATTGAATATTCTTTATATCAATCAATGAAATAATTATATTTACACACGATTTGTATGTTAAGATATAATGTATGAATAATGTCCATGATGGACACACCTGGTTATTGAATATTCTTTATATCAATTAATGAAATAATTATATTTACACACGATTTGTATGTTAAGATATAATGTATGAATAATGTCTATGATGGATACACCTGGTTATTGAATATTCTTTATATCAATTAATGAAATAATTAAATTTACACACGATTTGTATGTTAAAGGGGGTCTCCAACTTCTAATTTTTAACGTCCAGTGTTTTATTAGCGAGGCCCTCTCCGACCATCTCGGGGCCTCGCTAATAAAACACTGGAAGTTAAAAATTAGAAGTTGGAGACCCCCTTTAAGATATAATGTATGAATAATGTCCATAATGTATTTTTACACAAAGATGTATTAATGCTCAATATTTTAACAAAAGAGCCCAATGTTAACGATGCTATCATTCTTCAAGCAAAACAAAAAAGTTAAATGGGGCAACTTTGGTTTCTAGGTAAAGAATTACTAGAAATGGGCAACAACTTGGCTTGTGTTATTTTACAGAAAATGTAAAGCAGCGAGAAATCTAGTAAAATCTTGATTGGTATTCTCTTTAATGCTAATTTTGTTATGATATACCGTGCATTTAATTTTGTGTACGTTTCGCTGCTTTTGGTTGCGTCTCAATTTTTCTTAGGTAGGTCTGATTACTTTTCTCATTTATCTACAACTTATAAACCGTCATTACTGTACTAACCGCGCAAGATTACTATAATTTTCTGAGTTTTGTTCCGCATCGTTTGCCTCGTATTCCCTTTACCACTGTGTATAACCGTACACCGGAACTAGCGAGGTGTTCGTTGCTAGCGAGGAGCGTGATCGCAAACGGGATCACTTAAAAAGCAATCATCGCCATCAACTTTTTCGATGTTATTATCATGTCAATAGCTTTCCGAGACGTAACTATTTAATGTCATATCCTGTTCATAGTCAGAGACAGCAAATATGTTACTATCAACAGCATTACTCGCAACTGTCATTGTTATTGTCCCGTGGATACAGAATGACAAGCACATACATTTTACTAAGTATGTCAGTGTGCTAAAATTACCACATGATGTTGATTATTTGAAAGTTATGAAGTAAAATATTACCTAACTTTCGATTTCGGCTCCTCGCTAGCAACATTTTTCCGCCGTACACTTCGCTAGTTCCGGTGTACGGTTATACACAGTGTTTACATAACCGGCTGATGAAATTGCATTTATTCAAGCAGTAATGACAGTGCTGGGTGTGACATTCACATGAACTTTATTAGCTATGGATAGGCCAATCTGTAGCGAGGCAAATGAGTCGAAGGCAGTCAGGGAATTGTGATCCTGACGCTGATACTAATTCCCTCGTACAGACGAATATTTCATCTGCTTAGAAACATTTGAAAATACCTCCCTGTTCTCCCCTAACAACTGATTTCATCTGCGGCTTTTATAAAATAAATAATAAATAATAAATAATGAACATTTTTAAGCCTAATATCCAGTGCAAGCACTGCTCATTGGCTGTACATTATTTCCCTGAAGGAAGTACTTTCAAAGCCGCTACTAAGCGCTTCGCGCGACCACATAGGTCCGTACTTCCCGTATTCAGGTACCCAATTGTACAGCTGGGTAGACTGAGTTCAATGTGGATTAAGTGCCTTGCCCAAGGACACAACACGGTGTAAAGCCCAGGTCACAAATCTTTGGTGTCTCCACCTTGATTCGAACCCGGGTCTTTGGCGTGATAGGCCAGCACGCTAACCACTACACCACCGCGCTCCACAAGGATCAATTCATTATAAGGCATTCTTAGCTGACATCGGTTAAGTAAAAATATCGATATATAATATATTAAATACCTTTTTGGTTCGTTGATCAACAAGAAAGTTCTTGGCTCTCGTGTCTCTGTGAATGAGCCCTATCTGTTGAAGATCTCTGTCAATCTCGACCGCTTGTAGACACAATTCGAGATAAGGGATCAAGGTCGAATTTTCAGCAACTGGGTCATCCAAGGATCTGGTCAAAGCTGTATTCAGTAGGGTGTCACCCGGGCCATAAGTTCTCACCTGGCGGGAAATGCAGTCTGATTAAAATCGACCGTACTCCGAGGAATAAAATATAAAAAATATTGTCTCCATCGGGGCTCGAACCAGCCAGAACATCCTCTCCGTCTCGGTCTGAAGGCACCCACCTCTATCGCATGTTCCTATAACCAGTTTAGCGCAGACAAACCCAGTCATAAGCTATCCAATCACATCCTCGCGATTATGTATAACGAATGGTACACTGGAGTTACCTGCCCCTGAATGATACCGAAGCTTTTACTGCGCCCCTTGCGATTGGCTGGATGAGCTTGCGTCAGAACATGCGGGTAATAGGGGTGCCTTCAGACTGTGAATGAGAGTAAAGCCGGGCTGGTTGAAGTTCAAACCCCACTAGAGACAATATTTTTACACTTTTTTTTCTCGAATCACAGTCGATTTTAATCAGACTGGCGGGAAATGTATAATAACTGTAAAACACACATTTTTGAATTCTTTGTATTTTTAATGTAAGTACTCAGGTGATCACGAATCTGTTATGGAATCTCGCTTGAATGAAAGTTAGACAAAGGTCATCTTCCTTCGCAATGCCTAAAACGCCAGTTTTCGAGCTGTCAGTTTTATACCTTGCTGCTGACCCTTGAGTTTTCTGTGCTTGCTCTCTTGCCTGTAGGAGCACTATAGCACTGAAAAGTAAAGGGTCTGCAGCAAAGCAAAAATGACAGTTTGGAAACTGGCGTTTTAGGCTTTGCGTAGCAAGATTTACAAGGTGTGAAAGGACTGATTCAGGTCGGTAAATGAAATAACCTGATCTATCAAAATCCCTGAGAAAGCTCGCTATCAACACAAATTATTTCGAATAAAACTATGATTATGAAATTAATCATGTTGCAGAGTTTTTTTATAATGATTAGAAAATTACCTGTATATAATGATAAGGTCCGTGATTTTCAAGTGATGAAGACAAAGCCTGCAAAGAGTCAAGGTTTGCAGCCTGAATATGTGGAAGCCGCTTCGTCACAAACGATTGCGTCATTGGTTCTTGCACGATGACCTCATCCCTTCCCCGTACCTGTGTAAGAGATATGACGTAGATAGAGTTACTCCACTGAATCGATTAACATAAAACGAATCTCTATTGCAAAAATAACACTATATTTAGGGTGTGTCGCTGCAGTCTTCGATGCACGGGAAACTTGGACATTTCGAAAACTACTCTAATGACGTCATTTTCTCCCCAAAGAGGTAGATCAAGTCAAACAATGTTGTTCTAACCTTCGTTCGATTGCAGGCTTGAAAGGAGAAAGTCTGATTTGAAGCAATCGAAGTATGATTTTTTGGCAAATTAGCGACGCTGATCAAAATTCAACATTTTTACTACTGACACGTGGCACATGCATTATGAGATAAATCATCCTTTCTACGTCTTTTCATTGTCTGAAAAGTTAGCAAATTGTTCAGCTTGTAAACTTTTGCCCCTTTGCGAAAACTGCCGGAAACCAGTGATTTGGTCTTGTAACATAGGTTTGATCTACGTAACATTTTATGATTTACCTCCTTGCATTCTCTCCCCACAGAGGCAACTCAGTCATACCCCAGTTAGCCTCTGTTCCATTACGCCAAAATCCTGGGGATCCGGCAGATCGCCCTAGCGGCAAAAAGTTGTAACTTGAGATATCTCCCTTATTTGCAGCCAATGAAAACACCTTTTGGATGTCCACGACTTCGGGAATACTCAACGGTCGCTCAGTGACTTTCAAAAGAATCATGCCTTTAGGTTTCTTTTTCATTAACAGTGTGAGTCTCAGAGAGGGAAACATTTCAAAATCAGATATGTATAGGGTTTTTCATTAGAAACATATTGTTTTATAATTGTGTAAATTTTTCTTCGTTTTATGATAAATTTCATTTTAATAATTCACCAAATTAAAACCAATGAGAAGGTAAAAAGCGATTGTTTTGTAGAAGGAAGAGTTATCTCCCTTTGGTGCGGATCCACACGGGAAAAGTCGAACCTTTGCGAATGACCACTTTTGAAACGGCGTCGCTGATTGCACAACTAACTTCAAATGCCTCCAATCAGATTTCTACCTTTCTATCCCGTATGTTAGCCGTAATAGAACAGAGGCTAATTTAGGTATGACTGAGTTGCCTCTGTGGGGAGAGAATGACCTCCTTGGGGAAAAATTATAACATTGAATACATGACGCCACGACACCTTTCCTTTGCGAAAACTGCCGGAAACCAGGGATTTGGTCTTGTAACATAGGCTTGATCAACATAACATTTTTGATTTACCTCCTTGGGGAAAAATTATAACATTGAATACATGACGCCACGACACCTTTTCTTTGCTAAAACTGCTGGAAACCAGTGATTTGGTCTTGTAACATAGGCTTGATCAACGTAACATTTTATGATTTACCTCCTTGGGGAAAAATTATAACATTGAATACATGACGCCACGACACCTTTCCTGTTAAGCAATATGTTGATATGTCGTCAAAAACTGTAGATATTGTTCTTGTTAGACCATGCACTATTTTGTTCAGAGATTATCTATAATTTTGATGAAATTGAATCGCCCTAATCTCATTGCATAATCTGATTGATCAACCACTGGTTTGCGTTATCTACGATTTTGCGTCAGACCATTGGTTTGAATAATAATTACTCACAATGATGACGTCACGTTGCGCGTGCAGCTCGTCATGTGACACTAGAGTAGCTATGGGATGCCATTCACGCCGTAAAGAGTTTTCATTTTTTTCTAAAAAAAGGAAAAAACGTTTTGTATTTTATTCAAAAACGAACATCATGTTTGTATAGTTTTAATAGTCTTTTTGAAGACATTGATAAATTGAAGGTTAACCACAAAACAAGATCATCTTATCGTTTTGACCAAAATTGTACCTACCTTTACGGAATCTGTGAATATATGGCGGAAGGCCCTGTAAATAGGAAATAATATAATGAAATATTATAACCAAATTCAGTCCTACTGCTCGCACAAATTAACTATTGTAATATTCTCCTTGATCGGTTTGTTTTTCAGGAGTCGCCCCGTACCGCAAACGTCTTCCTCGCAAAGCTTGAAATGTCAGTTTCCAAACTTACTAATTTAGATAAGCTGACGTTTTAATCTTAGGAAGATGTACCGTTAACTGCATTATCAGGAAAAATGAAAGGCCTCGGGGAGCAGTGAGCAGGGGAGGTGAATTTAAATCTGAAACGCGAGATGGCCACATTTGGAACTAAAATACATTTTAATACAAATTGAACGAATAAGGGAGCTGAAAATATCAAAATATACGTCTTTCTGTTTTGTTGTAATCCCGATCGCCTTTTAGGTCTTATAAGTCAAACACTGGTTTTAAACAAAATTTTATTCTCTCGGTGGTATAAGACAAGGATGCATTATTTGATGCTTTACTTTCATGCCTTACTGCTAAATCTTTCACCATTTATTGTTGTTTCATTTCAGTCATTATAAACGAGATGTACACTTTCTTTTGATTGTCAGTTACAAACTGTTTTTCTTAATTATACAATTTCAAAAGATATCTGATATATTTTTACCCTCTCTGGAAGATGATTGCGTTTAACCTGTTTGTCGTCAAGAATTGGGTAGAACGTGTCCCTGGCGTGAATTTCATCGAATGTAGTTGTTTGTCCATTCTCTGAAAAATTCAAATTGTAATGAAAGTTTCTTCGGTGTCAATAGATTCAAAATAAACTACTGTCAATAAACATCTTTTAAAGAGCATCTTACCCAGTAGGTCCGTGTCGAGCATGCGCGGGAATCAACCAATGAAAAAAGAACTGGCTCATCTCGTAGAATCGGACAATCTAGTTAAACCAGCTGTTTGAATAGGGAAATCTAATTAAAACTAGTTGAAATTTGTTTGTCTCATAAGTCATACATTAAAGATGCTATATCATACTTGCAATATTTTAAAAGTATGTTTAATGTATACGTTGTATTTTTAGAAAAATTTAGCGACCAATCTTGAGAAAATCGGACCAAAATTCATCAAATAGGAGATAATTTACCAAAAAATACCGAAACGGCAGTCGACATAAGGGCGAATGAAGTGTGGCCATTTCACAACTTCCGGTTTCTAAATGTACGCTTGAAACCCGTCTTTGTCGCGCTCAACTAGATTTTATATTCTTTTTCTTCGTATTAAGTATTCGTTGCTGTCAAAGTTGATACCCATCGAACGCAATTACGGTAGTTGAGACACCTTGTAAATCCTAGAGGCATAATGATTACGTCACCGAAAGCGGGTTCACAAAATGACATGCCCTTTGACGTGCGGTACTGTGCTTGAAGCGTCGAAATAAGTCTGTTATTGTTGATTTAACAATCTAAATATGATATCAAAATTTCGACGAAAGATTTTTCTACAAAGTGATGTATTTCATTTTTCAATAGCTAAGTTGCATCCTGAACCGCTTGCAAGTATGATACAGCATCTTTAAAGTATTGGCATTTATATTTACATTTTGGACAAATGCAATGTAAATCCTATGGACGCCAGAGATCAGCCAGGTCCTTTTTGATTGGTTGATTTTCGCGCAAGCTCTTCACGGACCTAGTGGGTAAGTGGCTATATGTCAAGTAGGACTTTCGGGACGTAAACGTTTCATCTAGTTTTAATTAGATTGATGTTGAGGCAGTCATGAGTCAGGATGAGCATCTTATAGGAGATAGGGGCAGCCTTTTACAGTCTACATGTAAGTAAACCTAGTCTAGATAATACTCGCTATATTGAGTCTAGCGAGATACAGTAAGAGGTCGCGTAAGTCGACCTTTCGGCGACCAATGACCCTCCAACGTTATATTTACGAAAGCAGACTATTGGTAAACCGAGCCCTGATTGGTCAATTCAATAAGTCGGCTGACGCGAGCCCTTGCTACACCTAGCTAGACTCAATATGGGAGTATATCTAGTATTATTGAGGTTAGGATTACTCAGACTGAGGCACTTACTTCCACCCTGTGATTCGTTGTCTAGCTTGTCCTTCCTGCAGTCAAGCAATGCGTCCTCTAGCCTAGACAGTTCTATCCTGCTCTGTGGGTCCTTCCTCATACACTGCTTGAGCAAACGGTAGAGATCGTCCGGGATACAAGACCAGTGGAATGGGAGTATCTCTTCGAATACAACCTGGAATATAATATGAGTTATTCAGTAGTGGAGAGAGCAGTGAGAGACGAAATAAGGCATACATGTGATAGATCCATAGACTCAGCATTACCGTGTTGCCCGATTGATACCATAACTGCTAAGTATGACGTCAGAGTCCATAGTTAGATCCGCTTTTTTAAATAACCTACGATATAATTTGGTGTGTGATGAATACAATACTAAAATGAGTCCCGATTTAACATTCCTATGAAAATTGTGCATAAATGTGTTATCTAACTCGCTTTTGTTAGTAATATGAAATTAAACCCAATTGTTGGTAAACGAAATGTCGTGTAGTGTTCTTAATATAAAATTGTAAAATATATAAGGAATATTGTATTTGCGATGACTGATATTTCAAAAGGCCGTCAATGAAGGAATACATTATTTCGTATTTTTCAAATATCCCAAATTCATATCTGTCAAGTTGAATCCTTGAGGAACGATAAATCAATAAGGACCTACCATTCTCATAACGACCTCTGTTGGGTAGCTGTAATACTCCGTGTAGGGATCACATCCGTGGGTGAACAGCGCATATATGACGAGGCCGAGGGCCCAGATATCAGACCAGGGAGTGAAGGATCCCTCGAGCAACGCCTCGGGACTTGTCCAGCGAGTCGGGATATCTCCCGGGTAGAAGTCTATTAACAGTAGGGAATAAAGGTTCAAGATAAAAATTCTTCTAATAATGAAAAGTATATAAAGACTCACGATACTTGTGAAAGAAATCGAGAACCAGGTATTCTATTCTAAGACTCAGTCACATGTTTAATGAAGGCTTCAGTACGCCTGAGGTAAGAATTTACATTTACATTACATTAAATTTACATTATAGTTCTACGACTGTCATGTAAATCTGTCTACTCAGAACCAATTTGCCAGATACTTAAAACCACGCGGATCAATTTTAAGAGAGATTGTATGTTATACCATTGGTTTATAAGTACCCAATGGTTTAATAAATTCCCATGCTTAACCAATGCTACTTGCCAAATTCAGATGATAGGAATCCATACCATTGATATCTCATAAAGATAGAAAAACAAATAAACATCATCTTATTGCAATTGCAATTGGTTTTGTTTGACTGTGACTTGTTGAGAAGTATAGTGTCATGCATTTAAATGATCCTTCACTGAACTTACCTTAATACCTTCAAGGATGAGAAACCTAACTTTTTACCAGAATACCAGTTTATTATCGAAATTCCAGTTAAGAGTTATGACCATTGAAGCTATGTTCATATTTAGCGATTTCAACATTCTGATATCAGGAGATAACAAAAACAGTCTAAGTAAATCTCGCCTCAATTATACCCGCTACGCTCCGATATTGAGTCTAGAAAGACGTAGTAAATAATCACATCAGCCTACCTATCGAATTGACACGTCATCTTACCAAACGGCAATAGTCTGCATTAGCACATAACGTTCATATTTCTAACTTCAAACAAAAAACACCATTGGTAGCCGCTTTATGATTGGATAAATCCATTCGGCTACCTCACGTTTGATGTGAGTGCCATAGTTCGCCGTAACGTCGGCTGACGCGACCTTTTACTGAATCTATCTAGACTCAATATCGGAGTATAGCGAGTAATATTGAGGCTAGGTTTACTTAGACTGTAACAAAAAGTACCTTTAACCGGGATCCCACTATCATTTTTGTAGACGAAAGCCCGACTGACGTCTCCTATCTTCACCACATCACCCACTAGGAAGAAGTTGTGGAGTGTCGGGTCCCTCAGGACGATGCCCTGCTCATGAAGTGCTGAGAGTCCATGGACGATGTCAATCAAATAGTCACATAACTTTAAATCACTGATCCATCGGTGACTCTTCCTTCTTTGCAGAACAAGTCTGAGCAACGTCATCTGCTGGCAGTCTTCAACTATATAGTACCAAGGGTAGGGTTTGACCTGGTAGGCAAACAACTCCACTATGTTGGGATGGCTGGGCAACTTCCGGAGAATGTCAAGGTTGTTGATGTGTCTGTCCCTCTCTGGGCCTTTATCTGGACTCACTTGCTGCTCGGCATGGACGTTGTGAAGCTTCTCATAGCAAGGGGTATGGGCGTGGATGATCGCCTTGGTGGTTCCAAAGCTTCCGTTGAGAGTTTGAAAGAAGCTGTCGGTCTCTTCCGCTTTGGAGGATATCTTTAGACCACAGTTGGCTTGGCGTCTCTCTATCTCCTCAATGAACACTTTGAGCATGGGAGCTGGATAAAACTTACTCACCAAAGCATATATGGTGTCTCTAACAGATATGCATCTATGGAAGATGAGAGGGGACACCTCTGATATGATGTACTGAAGACGTTCTTCTTGATGGCCTTTGAGTTTGAAAATAGAAACCAACTTTGAAGGATGGTTCTTGTTAGTCAGGTTTTCAATACATCTTTCAATAAGAGAGGCAAGATGCTGTTTTGTGTTGTCCTTGACGGGTCCAATCTGAACTTCAGCTGTCAGGGGTATAAATAATATTTCTAGAGTTTTTAATAAAAACTTCAAATTTGTAGAGATAATACTGGTTTAGAAAGGAGTATCTAATCATCTGGATTTATTTTACAAAATTTGGTTCCACGTTTAAATGATAAAGATAATTTTACAGAAGGTTACACATCATTACTATCGTACATATACAGAAGAACATTGACATGAAACATAAAGAAGAATACTGACATGAAACGTAAAGAAGAATACTGACATGAAACGTAAAGAAGAATAATGACATGAAACGTAAAGAAGAAAACTGACATGAACCATAAAGAAGAATACTGACATGAAACGTAAAGAAGAATACTGATATGAAACGTAAAGAAGAACACTGACATGAAACGTAAAGAAGAATACTGGCATGAAACAGTATTTGGATATGTAACTGGATCCCATTTAACCTCTAAGAATATCACTACTGACTTAGAAATTGTTAAACCAACAGTTATCGTTATTTTTTTAGAGATTTTTGCATAGGAAGTTAATAGACATGATTTTATACAAGTCCATTGCATATTGACAACTAAACTAAATGGTGTGAGAAGGCTGAAAGGTGTATATTTATGGATTATCACTTTCATTAATTTACAATCCAAGGCGGAAACCAATCAGGATAGTTTAAAAAATGCAATTATACATATAAGTTACGGATATAACAGGTTTTCAGGTTTTGGTTGAAAATAGTACCCGCCTAGGAGAGAGCAGTGAAGGGGTGACTTGTTTATAATAATTTATATACTTATAAACAATTGACACGGCAGTTAGTTTACCAAATTTGAAAATCTTTTCTCTTGACTAAGTGTAGGTGTACCAAAGAAAGTAGGGAATTTAGAAAAGTAGAGGCGTATCAATACATCTACAGTTAGAACAAAGGGTACCATTGCAACGAGACCGGAAGTTGGGTATAACTACAGTTAGAACAAAGGGTACCATTGCAACGAGACCGGAAGTGGGGTATAACTACAGATAGAACAAAGGGTACCATTGCAACGAGACCGGAAGTGGGGTATAACTACAGTTAGAACAAATGGTACCATTGCAACGAGACCGGAAGAGGGGTATAACTACAGTGAGAACAAAGGGTATCATTGCAACGAGACCGGAAGTGGGGTATAACTACAGAAAGAACAAAGGGTACCATTGCAACGAGACCGGAAGTGGGCCATAACTACAGTTAGAACAAAGGGTACCATTGCAACGAGACCGGAAGTGGGGAATAACTACAGATAGAACAACGAGATCGGAAGTGGGGTATAACTACAGTTAGAACAAAGGGTACCATTGCAACGAGACCGGAAGTGGGGAATAACTACAGATAGAACAAAGGGTACCATTGCAACGAGACCGGAAGAGGGGTATAACTACAGTGAGAACAAAGGGTACCATTGCAACGAGACCGGAAGTGGGGTATAACTACAGAAAGAACAAAGGGTACCATTGCAACGAGACCGGAAGTGGGCCATAACTACAGTTAGAACAAAGGGTACCATTGCAACGAGACCGGAAGTGGGGCATAACTACAGAAAGAACAAAGGGTACCATTGCAACGAGACCGGAAGTGGGGCATAACTACAGTTAGAACAAAGGGTACTATTGCAACGAGACCGGAAGTGGGGTGTAACTACAGTTAGAACAAAGGGTACCATTGCAACGAGACCGGACGTGGGGCATTACTACAGTTAGAACAAAGGGTACCATTGCAACGAGACCGGAAGTAGGGTATAACTACAGATAGAACATAGGGTACCATTGCAACGAGACCGGACGTGGGGCACAACTACAGATAGAACAAAGGATACCATTGAAACGAGACTGGAAGTGGGGCATAACTACAGTTAGAACAAAGGGTACCATTGCAACGAGACCGGAAGTGGGGCATAACTACAGTTAGAACAAAGGGTACCATTGCAACGAGACCGGAAGTGGGGTATAACTTCAGTTAGAACAAAGGGTACCATTGCAACGGGACCGAAGGTGTGGTATGATATACAGAAACTCCCTGTAAAGTTGCGTATGGCCTGAAAGGAGGTTTTACATAGAAAAAAATAACCTCCAAAAACAACACAAAATATAACACTAACCTTCCTTGTAGACGTTCTGCAGAAGGTACATACACCCCTTGACAAGAAGCATGGCCAATGTTTGAGTCTTCCCGCACGATCCTTTGCCTATGAGGGACGGGAAGATATGGCACAGATAGCCTAGGATGTTCTCACTGTCATGCTCAGAAGCCATAATCTGTATCCATGAAAATTATTTTCATTGTTCTTTTCATAAATGTTGATATCATTCAGGAAAACGGAGTAAAATGAAGTGAACAATTGCATGAATGTAGTTTTTTTTCAAATTTCGCGAAAAGGGGTTGTTGGAAAATATTGGAGTCGGTTTGTAGGGAATTTACTGTATAATTTTAGCATGGTAGTAACAACAATACAACAATTTGGAAAAAACATAAGTGTCGTATAACTTGGGGTACTACACAAACTTCTAACATCCTCATTTCTCACTTACCATTTTCAGTAATGAATAAAGGTGTGTAAATTTATCGCAGAACATTGCATCCTTGACCAATTTCTTGCCCTCGTCCCCTCTCTTTTCACAGGGGTTCAGAACATCCCTGCCCAAAGGAAGACCTCCACGCTTAGCAAATAGCTCTGGAAAATCCCCGTGAAAGGAGAGCATTGCTTTGAAGACATCACTGGAGGCAGTGCTTTGTTTCCCTTTTACAAAATCCTGAATGTCCTTTTTTCGACTCACTGAAGTTTCTTTAATTTTTGCTTCATATCTATTTGAAAAATTATTGTGGCATAACAAATAGCTCCATAACATTAGTTCCAAGAGGCCAAGATCGAACACATGGTCTTGCTTTGGTCTCAGTTTTGTCCAAACGTTTCCCTCGATCTTGAGAATCATTCCAACATCTTGGTCGTCTTCACATGTTAAAAGGAAGTTCATCAATGACTCCTGAACACGCCGGCAGACAATCTCGTCGTTGCTCGTGAGGAAATTCGAGAGTTCACTAATGCTTCTGGAGCGCTCAAGTCTCGGAACACGTCTCGTGAGAATACACTGTCTGACGTCATGCACCGTCTGTCTCGATTCTCCCGGCTTCCGAAGCATCTCGATTAAGGTGTCCGTGTCCATTTTGTCGTAAAACTCGCCGCCTGTGGAAATACAGTTGTCCAATAAAGAAACTACACATTATCATGTACATTAATTTGTTGATAAGTATTGCAGTGCTTTTACTTTTGTTTATTGATAATCTAATCCCCTTGTTCAATTTGAAGCATCCCTTGACCCTCTGAAAATGGTGCAATTAGTATTAACTAATATCTATTCGGAAAATTGCAGAAATATAATTTACAAAAAATGCCACTGCCCATTTATCGAACAACAAAAGCAAATTCAAACGCACTTCTGGGGAAAACATGCAACTTGTTAGCTCGAGGACCGTCCGAGATCTTGTTGGACTCGTGCCGAAGGGTCTCAGGGTTAATAAAAGCAATTGAAGTCGCATTGCTCTGTTTTGTAGACCTTCTCAAGAGATCCCCGAACATGTAGTCCGACCCTGATGGGGTGTAATCACTTTGCTTTGGGTAAATTCCAGCTGAAATTAATTAGATGGATATACATGCATACCATCCTGTCTCAGGGTATGAACGTCACCCTAACTCCACTAATCTGTACCCTGGGCTCAGAAGCTAGTTTCGTTCGCGCGGCCCGACTCGAGATATTGCCAATTTAGTCATTTTCTCTTTAAAATTTTATCGAGAAAATGGCAAGAAAATGATTTGATTGGCTATATCCCGAGTCAGGCCGCGCGAAAGAAAATAGCTTCTGAGCCCAGGGTACAGATTAGTGGACTTAGCGTAACGTTGGTACCCTGAGACAGGCTGGATATATACTGGACAAGATATTAAACACAGATATAAACTTAGAAATTCTTGATAATGATTTATTTATATTTATGACGATGAGATAATAATCTTAGAAATCAAATACCCCTAACTTCTTTGTACTGTATAAGATAAGGACCACCTTGTATCAATATTATTTGTTATATGGTGGTCCTTAATATTTTTGATGAGTATGTCATAAGTTCAAAGTTCAGCTTGAATAGTTTTGATCTATCATTTTATTATAGTTTATTCTTCAAAGAGAATAACATTTTAGACTCGACGCAATAATCGTTAGTACAAAATGATAAAGGCTGACAGAGTTAAATGAACAGGACGAACTATCGTATTTCTAGATAGTTTGGGTAGCATTCCAGAAGATTGTAGTTTAAGGAAGACACATATATAACAACAATAAACAACCTCTTCTTGTTAATAATAGCGTCGTTTTTGTATGCTGTATACAGTTAAGCTTCATAAGGATATCAATTTTCAATCGCAAAAATAAAGAAACTGTCGGTCCACAAAATAATGTTGCATTCCACATATTTCTAGATATATTTTACCATCTCACCTGAACTATTGGAATCCGATTGTCCTGCGTCTGTGATGGTCGTCCCTAGGACAGATGCTCCTGTCCTCCCTGCTCCAGTTCCTGCTTCTACAAATGATCCTGATCCAAATCCTGTCACTGTTTCTGATGCTACTCCTTGTGCTATTCTTGTTCCTGCTCCTGGTCCTAATCCTGTTCCTACTCCTGTTCCTACTCCTCTTCCTACTCCTGATCCTAGTCCTGTTACTACAACTTCTACTCCGGGTCGTTCTACTGATCCTACTCCTGAGCCTGTTCCTGGTCCTAATTCTGTTTCTACCCCTTCTCCTGGTCTTAATCCTGATGCTGCTCCTGATCTTGACCCTGCAGGCAAACTCCATCCTGATCCGTGTTGCGGTTGTCTTGTTAAAAATAGCGTCTTAACCTCAGTTTCTTCCGTAGAAGGTAACATTGTCTTTACTTCTGAAGTAGGGAAAACAGTCTTCAGTTCAGTTTCTTCGTTCATCGTTGTCTTCGACAATGCTTGTGATGTAGGAAAAAGAGTCTTCAGTTCCGTTTCCTCCGTAGTAGGTAACACTATATTTGATTCTGAAGTAGGGAAAACAGTCTTCAGTTCAGTGTCTTCGTGAGGATTCATCGTTGTCTTCTACAATGCTTGTGATGTAGGGAAAACAGTCATCAGTTTCGTTTCTTCGTCAAAGTTTGACATTTTCTTTATGATGTGGATAATATTGTTTTCATTTCTGTTCCTTTATAGTTTCATCGCAATGCTGTTTTTTCTGAGGTACTTTGTTTATCACCAAGCTCCATGGGCCGATATCCTGTCATCAAGGTCAGTTCTCAGAGTCTTTGCTTGAGAACGTAAATCGTTTTTGTTAGAATAAATGTTCATAGAGGCTTCAATAGTTTAAAAACTGTTTTAAAGGTGCATATTTAACTAGGAGCTTTCCGACGACATCCATACAAGAGTTTTACTTCATTTTCTAGAATATGGAAATATAGATTATAAATTTCAAGTTTTAGGTTTTTAGCAATTGATGGAATGTTGGATATCACAATTACCTCTCGTCGTTTAACCCAACTATAAAAAATGTATGCTTAAATGTCTTAGTCAAATTTCTTAACTTTGTTTAACGTTACCTCCTAATGTCAATTGAAGTATTGAAGGTACATTAACTACTGTTGTTCTACAAATACGGTTCTTCGTGTGTACTTCTTAAGCATGTGTACATTTTGTTTACAAATATTTCACCTGCTATTCGTTAGTTATGGTAATTGAATAAACGCAGTTGTTGAGTCAATACATCAAATGATTCGGACCCAGTCTACGTAAACCTAGCCTCAATATTATCCGTTTCACTCCTATACTGAGTCTAGAACGGCCTAGTAGAGGATCGCGTCAGCCAACGTATCGAATTGACCAATCAGAACTCATCTTACCAAGCCACAATAGTCTGCCTTCGCACGTTTAACGTTGGCGGGTCATAGGTCGCAGAAAGGTCGGCTGACCCTCTACTAGGTCTTTCTAGACTCAGTATAGGAGTGAAACGGATAAAATTAAGGCTAGGTTTACTTAGACTGATTCGGACAACACAAAAAAATATAAAAAAATATATATATATCAAAATTGTATTTTTTATCCCAGAACTTACCTGCCATGATTCAATGTCATTCAGGGATCAACGGTCTTATTTGACAGTAATCCAGTGTTACACGTTAGAGAGCCATTATATTCCGACTTGTTTCGCCTGCAACATTATTGAATTGTGTCAAAAGAAACCCTTCCATACAAATCGCAAGATTATTCAATCCACTCGTGATAGATACGACTAAAATATAGTTCTATGATTTCTCCAGGAGTCAACTTATTCATATGTAAAATTGTGAAACATCTTTGTCATGTCTGCGAAAATCACGATTTTTAAAAAATCCTCGATTTGGAATCTCCTTAACTAGACAAGATAGTAGAGAGAAATTGAACATATTTGCATCTTCTACTGCCGTACCGCCTATATTCGTGGGAGTGAGTTATACAGCTATGAATATCTTATTTCATGGCGACAATATAACCTATGAATGAGTTTAAAGTAAATTCATTGAATATGAAAAGGGAGATAACTTTTACAGGTCAACTTGGAAAAGCGTGTTATGTGATAACGGTCCACTATTGATCATATATAAATGCTGTATATATTGTGTGCTCATCAAAATAATTACAACATAAATCAGAAATTGAAAAAAATATTAATGTTAGTAATGTAATATTTTATATTGAAATTTCTTTTACATTATGATATTGAAATATGCTTTAGAGATATTTTCGCAAATATAATTCGCAACGAATCAATAAATACACGAAATAGACCACATTATTGGTGTTCAAGAATGTCATTCTAAGAAGGCTATATTTGACCCAGATAAAGCTTATATCTATCGTCCCAAGAGATTATGAATGGTAGTTATTTCAGCCAATCAGAGAACAGCAAACCTGTCAAACAGGAAGTTTGTATTGAACAACGTGCATAAGACCTACTTTCAATACGTATTGACGACCTACGACCTACGACCTACGACTGAAATACAAAGTCACTGGCAACCAACAAGCCCCATAACTTTAAGAAAAATAAATATATAATGTATATAATTGAAACTTTAAAAGCTTTTTCAATGTTTTTAGGAATAACTGTTGTGACATTCGAAAACTAAGAACAATTATTGAAACAAAAATTTCAAATTACCATTTACATACCTTTATTTGAAAATGGTTAACAGTTTATTTATCAATAACATGTACTGTCAATATGAATAAGGATATTCTTTAAATGTTGTTATGAAAAATTAATAGTGAGAATTAATTAAAGTGACTGACTTCAAGTCGCCTCATATGTCTTATTAAAATACTATGTTCAAAAATATATATTAAGGTTTCGGAATATATATATATGTATATGCCTACTCTACAACCACCTATATTCGTTATGAAGTATGTAGCCATCAATATATTATTCCATTGCGACCATAGAGCCTATGGATAAAATAAAATATATAGAATAGAGTCGTTTAAAAGCTTCTTTAGTGTTTTGTAAAGAACAATTATTGTGGAGTTCGAAAACTAAGAATTATTGAAAGAGAAAATTTAATTTACCATTTACATACCTTCTTGGTTTAGAATAATTAACAGTTTATTTATCAATAACATGTACTGTCAATATGAATGAAGATATTATTGTAATATTGATTTTCAAAATTAAAACAAGTGAGTCTTTATACTTTATAACAGTTAACATTTACTTGGATTTTTAAAATATCAATGTTTAAGTTTTCACAAAAAATTAAACAAATCTAAGGAAAAATCAACATAATTTGCACATAAATTGCCGATTCATGATAATTTTAGGCATTTTCGGATACATTTTGTTGGTGTAAGTAAAAACATTAAAGTAAAAACTCAAAAACGTATATCTTGTTTTGTAATACCATTTAAAACATTGCTGCCCATATAAATACATAATATGTATATATGTCATATTGAACAATCACCAAGACTTTATATATAAAAATCAAATATGCAATATTATTAAGAGAACTTTACGTACCTCCTGTATAGTGGTGTAAGATAAACAGTTATGTGTGAAAATTTACAAGTCATTGCTAAAAATATATTCGGAAAATCCAACAGAGCTTTTTTCGTTCGACCTTACCGACCTTAGATGACATCTGACTGAAATTGAAGACACTCGACACCTATTCAGAGCTTACTGTGTCGCAACCAACCCCCCCCCCCCCCCCTCCCCCCCCCCCCCTCCCATCCATTTCCCCTCAATATTTTTCTTCATATGTACATAAAACCAGCGACGTAAGTTATGTCTATTTTCCTTTAAGACGTAAACGACTGAGCCCTTTTAGTTGCTGAGAGAGGGTACATGCTTTAAATTGATTATTCATTAAAGAACACCTGAATTCAGTCAAAATGTCAACTATGACTATCTCACTCAACAAAATATACACACTACCTCCCCCTACCCCCTCTCTCCCCCTCAAAATCCCTTTTATCTAAACACCTCTCATCTTACGCTGTGCATGTGACTGTAGTGGCGTTATTTACAGCCGCAAGAAGCTTTACACTTCACTGCTTATGTAGAGCATACAGCTATCTACTACTGTAAGTCAACGGTAGCTTGTCTGCGTTATGAGATTCGTTTTAAAAAGGTATACACAAAGGTATAAATGACCGACGCTTACATCTCACAAATTCATCTCCAAATGGCGCTTATATGACAAATTCTTCAATTTCAACAAATTCAACAGTCATATCATTTAAACCAAATTCCATACGTCCAATTTACATGAATGCTAGTCACATAATTTATCAAACATCAGTAACTCGTAAATACCATTCTGACTGCTGTAGATAATTTTCCAAAATTACGTTGACTGTCCGGGGGTTTTTTTTTGGGGGGGGGGGGGGGGGGGGGGGAGGGTGGGAGGGGCAGGGGTCATTATCACTACTTTAAACCTTCCTAATGTTGATATACAACGTCGATTGGCTCTAAAAGGTTACTTTCCCGATGAAATGCCAACATAAGTATATTTTTGCATATGTGACCCCCAACCACGCACGGTGTGGTTCTTCAAGCGTAGGCGAACAATAGTCAACTACGGGGAATTGCTTTTCTACAAGCCTGTGCCTTCCAATTATCACGATCATAAATAAATATTATATTTCAAAGGTATAAGTCCATAGATATAAATGAAATATGTTTGAAGGACACCATTCTACAATTTTGATTGAAATAATGTATTATTTTTGCACTGTAAAAATGTCATTACACAAACCAATCAATCATAGTCAGAGAACAAATAATAATAATTCACATAAAGTCCAGTGGCGGCCATTTTTGTGTGAACACCTTTAATTCATTTTGTGTAAGAAAAGAAATTGTATGGCTAAATTTGCATTGAATATTTGATTAATTAATGCTTCATTTAGTTGTCTTTCAATTGAAACATTTATTTTCAATTAATATTCTTGAGATCACCTTACACCCCTAAAAATTTACTACTGTCCTTAAAAAGCAATAACTTTGCATGTCGCATTCTCATAGTCGTATTGACCCAGTTTTATTCTGTATTGAGCCAGTTCACTCGTATTGGCCCAGTTTACTCGTATTGGCCCAGTTTACTCGTATGGGCCAAGTTTACTCGCATGGGCCAAGTTTACTCGCATGGGCCCAGTTGTCGAATCATAAAGCCGAGGCACATATATTACATATATTGGTATTTTATTCGAGAACAATATCAATAAAATGTACTACAGAACGTCAATATCAATAAAATGAGTTTCAAAAGGGTTGTCAAGTTTAAGTGTCGTTTTCAAA
Organism: Steromphala cineraria; assembly: GCA_916613615.1. Classification (NCBI taxonomy): domain Eukaryota; kingdom Metazoa; phylum Mollusca; class Gastropoda; order Trochida; family Trochidae; genus Steromphala; species Steromphala cineraria. The sequence goes on along the minus strand of OU744722.1, from coordinate 32,352,058 downwards.
AAGCCCTTTTAGCTATGTTTATTGATATAATCTTTATCATTTATACAAATATATTTCATATCAATTACCGTCAATGAAAAACATGCAACTTGCTTTGAATTTCAAGAAGTTGCTTTTTGCAACATTCTTGGGAAACTCTTTCTAAAATGTAAACGTTATGTATGTACAGTTATAACATATATAAGGGTTTTTTTCTTATCTAACGTCACTTGCAAATTCAAAGAAATCAAAATATGACAAATAAAATGTCATTTTAAGCTTTAAAAAGCCTAAAGTTCACGTCCCCTTTACATGTATACTCTTTTTGAACATCACCAATGAACATTTTTGAACATTTACTCATTCTCTCCCCACAGGGAAAGTGCTGCTGCATCCTGCTCCAACCTGAATAATTCTCGTGTAAGAAAGAAAGTAGCCTGATTGGATGCTTTCAAAGTAAGTTGTTCAATCAGTGAGCATAGGCCCTGTTGATAGCAAGCCAACCTGGTTCCCTGGCCGCGTTCCGCGTGCGCTAACTGTAGCGCACGCGGAACGAGGTAAGGGAACCAGGTTGATAGCAAGCGAGCTTTCCATGCAAGAAGTTTTTTATTGGATGAAATATTTTAAAAGATGGTTGTGTCAGTTTCTGTCGTTGCAGGAGAGCATGTCGTAAACCGAGACGTGTTCGTAGTACAAAAGGTTTGCTGGCTCGAGACAGCGAGTATGCGCTTCGTGACGTCACAAATGTAATCGCTGCCATCAGAAGCTTTCCGAGTAAAAAAGCTCCAACACCGTGCGTGCAACCAGCGAACGCTGTCACGTTTAAAAGTGCAAACTCAAAACTCGTAGGATTCACGTTGCAACTCCGAACAACGACTCAAGAAAGAGTTCGGCAAGCAAAATATGTTTTGATTTTTTGAAGTGTCATTTGCATTATCAAATGATATCCTATTAGTCCAGTAATTACAAATACTCATGAATTATTTATAAAACCAATAGCATCAACTTTTATCATATTCATACGCCTAACGATGACAGTATACTCTCGAACCGATTCATTGGTATGCAAATTAAGCATTTGGTTCGGAGTTATCCATGACGTCAACTATTGTAGAGACAATCGAAGGGGAGGCGCCCTGACTTGGAGGTTGAAAGGGTGTATTATCACTGCGTATAACCGTACACCGGAACTAGCGAGGTGTACGGCGGAGAAATGTTGCTAGCGAGGAGCGTGATCGCAAACGGGATCACTTAAAAAGCAATCATCGCCGTTTCATCAACTTTTTCTATGTTATTATCATGTCAATAGCTTTCCGAGATATAACTATTTAATGTAATATCCTGTTCATAGTCAGAGATAGCAAATATGTTACTAACAACAGCATTACTCGCAACTGTCATTGTTACTGTCCCTTGGATACAGAATGACAAGTACATACATTTTACTAAGTATGTGTGCTAAAATTACCACATGATGTTGATTATTTGAAAGTTATGAAGTAAAATATTACCTAATTTTCGATTTTCGGCTCCTCGCTAGCAACATTTCTCCGCTGTACACCTCGCTAGTTCCGGTGTACGGTTATACACAGTGATTATTGTACTCCATTCTATCGGCTTCCCGTCGGCGATATTGTCAATTTTGGCAAAACGACACATAAAAAGTGAAATTTACTTTTTATTGAAAAGAAGATACATGTTTTAATAGAATACCCACACATTAACATACGTCATTGATTACATTAAACAACATTGCCTTATAATCTATAACAAGTCCTTCCACACTCGTAGTACCAATGAATGGCTTGAATTCTCTTGTGTATTTTCCTAACCGAGTGTGCAATCTTTTTCATCCAATTTGTCATATATGAATAGAATATAAATGTAAAATCGAGTAAAATGTTTCAACTTGATAGTGTAATAATCAAGTTAAAATAACATGTATAACCTGGAATGTCCCTGTGAATTACCCCGATAGGACTGTCCCTTTAAGGATTTGAGCTACCTCTGTGGGTAAAGAATGATGTTCAGCTGAAATTATCACGAAACTATTGTCGATAAAATGGTTATCTAGAATCTATTTTGATGAATTTAACACATTGATAACGCTGGACACATGCATTAGGGTTATCGATTGTAACTTTGATGTTTTGAAATGTTTGAAAAACTAACGAGGTTTCCTCTGCTTATTTTTTTATCCCCTTGTACAATCCTGTGATTTTAAGGAAACATTGTCATACTATGCTTAGACAATAAAAGCTGTTTCCTTTTTTGACCTGAACATTACTTAAAATAGTCAGCCTCGATAATTGTTCTCCTTCTTCGTCGAAGATATCCAGCAATACAAACGATTCCGTCCGTCAGCCCGCCCTTCCTTCCGTCTGTCCGTCCGTCCGAGGATAATTTTCGTCCGACTTATTACGGACAAACTATTCATCCGACTTTTTTCAAATATTGCATATGTATTGAACTCTCTACTAGGAGAGGTGCAATGCCAAATAACAACCGATTTCGTTATTTAAATTTTTTTTTTTTTACGGAGGTCCATGTTTTGAACTTGTCATTTCCATCATGAGAATTTGTCCGACCGACTACAGAAAAACTATCCATCTGATTCCTTTCAAACTTTGTACATGTCTTCTAACATACTAGGAGGAGTGCAAAGTCAAGTCACAAGCGCTTTTGCTTATTTCATAATTGTCTATGAATTTCTATGTTATGAAGTTAGTTGTTTTACAATATCAGAAATTGTTCGACCAATTGCAAAAAACTATTCATTCATATCGTTTCGAATTATGCACATGTCGTTTACCTTATTGGTAGAGATAAAGTGCTAAATTACAAGACATAGAAAATTTATAGTATAAGACTTTCTCGGACCAATTGCAGAAAATACACTCATTCCTTTTTAGGGAGGGGGGGGGGGGGGTATTAGTTTGGTAAAATACTGTGAAAGAGACATTTACTAATGGTCTGGTTAGTGGAATGTCTAAAGGTTGTTAACATTAATTTAGTTGATCAGGGATGCACTGTCGGGGGTATTATTGTCAATATGGATATACATTATGTTTTGGCAGTACGTGTCATTCCACTACTTGACACGAACTTTTGTTATCACCATTCAAGCCAACAAACCTATTAATATAGATTATATAGCGTGTATCTCCCTGATAAGAAATATAATTTATTACTTAAAGCTGACAGGTCGCAGATATACGAGTCTTATTTTATCTTATCGTGAAGGGTTATCTTTTTTTCGGGGAATTATGTCGCGGCCCAAACCATCACGTTGTAATCATTAGCTTTTAATAGTTTAGCTTTTTTGCGTTATTCTTTATTTAGAAAAATAAATAACTGCATTTTATACGTATTCATGAAGAGATATATTACTCTTTGATAATAAATATCCACTTTTTATCACTGATACTCCGTATTAGGAGAAACTTTATTCATCAAAATGTTAATGTGATTGAAATTAACCCAATTGATGTTATTTTTCTGCAAATTATTCCTTAACAGGGAATTGGATCCCTTAAGCCGATTATCCGTATTCGTAGAAAAGGGTAATATGTATAAAGAAAACTGCATTCAGCCATTTTAATGTAAATACCCTTTAATCTTTTCAGTTAGGGAAATATATTTCTTTTGCTTCAACACCTTTTGTACGTTGTTTTAAATAAAAAAATCTAAATTTATTCAGATCAACATGTTTTTATATTAAGTCATACAGTATTGACAAATAAGAGCTGTCGATCTAGATATTTTTGGGGATTTATTGACAAAGCTTTATAATCTTGCAATTAATTATAATTGTTTTCCCTTTCGTGAAATCATAATACTTCCTTGATAAAACGTTATATGGTGGCTTCATAAACAAGGGTATCAATCAACATCCTAATTATCGTCATCATTGATACCCTGATGATACAGATAAGTAACAGGTAACAGTCGTTTAGGTCACACCTGTTACAAAATGATAGGAATTGTATCGAAATTATCATATTAAAGGGGCAGTAGCACGTTTTTTGATTATTTTATATTTTAAAATTTTCACTGATAATTGTACCTTAATGCTTTATGTATTATTTTGAAAGTGTCAAAAATTTCATTTCTCAAGCCAATCATACATAGTCAGAGGATTCTCATAAAATCCATTGGCGGCCATTTTGTCTGAACACCTTAAATTAATTTTGTGTAAGAAAAAGGAATCGTATGTCTAAACTTAACATTATATATTTGAATTATTACTGCTCCAATTAGTTTAAATACATTGTCTTTCATTTGGAACCATTAATTTTTCCATTCCTTATATTCCCCTAAAAACGTGCTACTGTCCCCCTAAGTAACAGGTGAGACATATACGTGTTTTACCTGTTGCTGAATCTTTATTATCATTGATTACAATAGTTAGGATGCTGCTTGTTACCCTTGTATCGAAGTTATTTTTAAATTTATAAAAATATTAAAAAATCGATAATCCATTTTACTGCGTCTACTGCCGACATCTTTCAATGCGTTTACTGGTCGGTTGCAATCACGACAACTGAATCCAAAGCTCTTAAACTTTTAGCTGACACTATTAATAGTATGTTCCGCAGGAAACAATTTCCTTCTTGACATATTTTACCTCTGCGTTATTTTTATTTATATTTATTTATCCTCTTTTACCATATTATTATTAACATAATCAATGTTGTATATATATTTGTTTCAACAGTGTCTCGTAAGCCAAAAATATGGCTGGGTGATATGTTATATTCTATGCTTTTACAATCGACATTTTAACTGTAACATATCATGTGACACTTTAATAAAATAATTCTGTCTCTCTGTCTGTCTGTCTATATTCTAATCAAACATTTAAAACTTTAATTATAGACTGAGTGTATATACATGTTATCACAAATGCCTTCATATCACTGTGATTGTTGCCATACTCTGTATTCCTCATTCATTCCCACAGAGGTGACTCGAGTCATATAATTCTACTCTAACCTTTGCTTAAATTAGAGATGTTCTCGGGCCAGAAATATAATAGCCTGAATTGATGAAAACAAAATTAGATATATCAAGCAATCTTCAAAAAGATGCAGTCATTTCGACGTGTTGGGGAAGACTAGAATTTAGTCTACTTTGCACTTTCTTGTCAGAAAACTGATTTTCTAATTTGCGACTGGATGAATGAATTGCTTTCAAACAAGCTTTCGATACAAAAAGGGTTTTCATTTGGTGAGTTTTTAAAAATAGTTTGTGTTTCTCCTCTGAAGCTATGAACATCTGTCTGAAGCCTAGGAAGAGCAGGACGTTGGATGATTTAAACAACCTGGTGGTAGGATGGTGTTACCAGTCTTAGTAAACCTAGCCTCAATAATACCCGTTTCTTTCCGATATTGAGTCTAGCGAGTGGTAGTAGCGGGTCCCGTCAGCCGATCTTTCGCCGACCTTTGACCCTCCAACGTTTTATGTGCGAATGCAGACGATTGCTGCTTGGTAAGACGATCCCTGATTGGTTAATTCGATAGATCGGCTGACGCGACCCGCTACTACATCTCGCTGGACTCAATATCGGAGTGTAAAGGGTATTTTTAGGCTAGGTTTATTAAGACTGATGGTGTTACTTGCATTGGAGCATTATATCCCGAACACGTTTACACCAAAATGTCGAAAAACTCACGTGCAAAAGAAAGGATACCGTATGGAATTAAAGATAGTATATGCCACAAGTGATATTATTACTGGAACAGGGTTCGGCAGCTTACTGAACTTATTCATGAACTTCAAAACAATATATTTTTCTGTTTTTGTCTTTTTTTCTTACCGTCCTAAAGTAAATATGCGTTACGGAATCAGTTTTCATAACTGTTATTTACTTTGAAAACATCTAAAATTCATCAAATTTATACATTTCTTGTTTTTTCAAGAGCTTTTTAGGACCCCATGTGTATTTTAACAGACATTTTTATAAAATTACCATACTCTGATGAAAAAAATTGTGAGCACTTCAAATTCCATATGTCAAATCACATTTCAAGGCCGCATGATCCTTATTTTTGCCCTTTTGAACAGTGGGTATCGCTTCTTTTTAACTAAGGTGTAATAATTTGATATAAGTATGATTGCTCTAAAAATCTAGAGGAATACTAAATATATTTTTCCAAAACTGAAACGTGATTTAATATTTACATTTCAGAACAAAAATACCCAAGGATGTAACAAAAAATACTTCGTGATACCCTGAACACACATTATCACGAACTAGTACACCCTTAGATAGCGGAAAGCTAGCAACGTAGGCCCGTTGTACTAGTTTCAATAGTGGGGGGCGGGGATCAAGCTTTCATCTTAAAAGCAGACAGAAGAAGAAGAAGAGATAATTTTATTAACGTGTCACATGTTGTTATTAATGCATTTGAAAGACATTTTTTTTTATCAGAAACAACATCCAGCCTTGCAGGCTTATGAGATACGAGCATAATTCAAACATTAACATCTAAATATCCACACACACGCATGCACACACATTTTAATACGCATACACTCACACACACATTCAAACGCGCACGCACACGCACATGCATACGAATGCATCAGCACACACTTAAATATCATTATGAAAGCAAAAGATAAAAATGGCATAGAATATAAAAATATATATTTCGTCACATCATTCTCTTAGAAAAATGGCAGGGGCAAATTTTCGGTTTCTTTGCTCAGTCGGAGAGAAGGGTATGTCACACTCTAAAAAATGGGTTCTTTTACCCATTTACATACATTATATCACCCTGTTGAGCTACAAAAGTAATTGTTTTTTAAGTTTGGAGTATGAAATATTTTTTTCACTGTGACCAGTGACGATATATTATCATTTTCACTGTAACCAGTTACGATATATTATCATTTTCACTGTGACCAGTGACGATATATTATATAGTCACTGGTCAGATGTCGGAACTACTTTCAGCTATGTGAACAAATTTAACAGTTTTAAAGTCATCTTTCTCAAATATTTTGCTCACACATCATATGATAAATAGAATGCTTAATTCAGGTTTCGAAGTACCAGGTTTATTTCATCTCGTGACATGGGTAAATTTGATATTTAATTTGTGAAATATATACTTTACCCATGACAATCTATAAATAAACCTGGTATTTGGAAAACTACGTCACGAGATGAAATAAACCTGGTATTTTCAACTCAAGTAAGTATTTTCATTATTTACTTTTTAACTCAAGCATATGTTAACATACAACATTTGTTTTGCTTTGGGATATTTCCTTCCTGAATATTTTATAAATTCTAATGAAGAGAGATAATAAATTATCCACCTTCTTCCATGAATTTGAACGGAAACATGGTAATCTATGTATCAATCTCGCTCCATTTCAAGATATACCGAAAACCCCGTTTCGTAAATTAAGCATAATCGTGTGATAACCATATAGGTAACGAGATATGACATAGGCCTATATAAGGAAGGAGGCAAATAACGTTACAATTGAGTAAGAGTGAATTATTCAATACAAACAAAGTCTTTGAATTTCTAAAGTGATAGTAATACGTATTATTTCCCAGAAATATGTACCAAATATATATGAGGTTAGACAAAATGTTATAACGTACCTTATCGTCGAGTAAAGTGAACTTTACCAGAGCGTTAACTGAATAAACTAAAAATATCCAATATTGGAAAAACCCAGCATAATACAACAACCCCCTTGCTTCAAGCTTGCATGACACATCTTGATTCTAACGCCGAATGTTAAAAAGAACTTACCATAAAAACATTAAGATTTTATCTCTTTGATATTTTCTGTCACATTTGAATTGCTCTATACTTTTCCAAGCCATCTAATCGTTTCCAAATTTGTTAAAATCGGAAACATATGTAAAATGAAAAACACCCAAATCTAAAACTTGGAGGGATTCTCAATGACCCATATTTGTGTTACCGACGGAAGATTTCCCTTTCAGAAAAACTTGTTCAGTGAAACCATTTTTGCCCATTTATCATTTTTATTAACTTAACGTGTGTTTACAGAAGTTAAAAGAGATACTTCAGTTGTTGACACTTTAATACTTTCCCTATTTGCAAAATATTTTAATAACAAAGTGACATTCACCTGCACCTGTGTATGAAGTGTGTTATTTACTCAGAGCAAATCTTATTCCCTTTTTAAACTTGTGTAAACATCGAAGTATCGTATGGTTGTAAATATGTACGTGAATAACCAGATACCTCCTTTAATTCTCGTTAAGAAGTGTTTAAAGGTGGTTTAAACCTGCATATTTACACGGAATAAAAGCGGGTCATGATTCAAATACATTTGTTTAAACTTTACAAATATTTTTGGTCTTTTCATTTTATTATTTAATTTGCTTTGTTCTGTGTTACTGGACATTAAACCATTTACAATCATTGTCTTTAGTTTGTACATTGCATGAGATGACGTGCACGACTTTCACGAACTCCATGTGGAAAACGTCACGTGACACTTGGCTTCGTCTGGGACACGGTGTCTTTAATGACAAAATAGCAATGTCGGTTTTAATTTAGTCTGTTATCCAGACCCTACAGCAAAATTATGATTAAAGGGGTGTTCTCGAGTCTAGAAAATTGCCAATATTTCCTCAGGTTATTGAGTTTTCTTCTGAAATTCGTGTTATTTAATTTCAAATAAATAGAATATGTTTAGTAGAATTAAACTATGATAAGTCGTATAAACTCTTTTTTCATGGACTATTCGTTAGTCTGGCTTTTACTGTGCAGTGTTAAATGAAACAATTTCGGATATTTTTCAATAAAGTAGTTACAAAAAATTATTATTTATGAAGATCATTCAAAGTAAATGAAATCGTGTAGCTATTAAATGTAATTGATTTGCATATGGGAAATATATACTCAAAAGTAGTTAAGGAACACACAAGTAGTAATATCATTTCCACCAACTTTAAATGTCAGCAGCTCAAAGAGAAGGTTTTTGTTTGAAGTTTTGTTCGTACCCACATGCATTGGGAGACAGAATTTAATTTTTTTTTAAGTTGATTAGTTATGGAAAATTTGAATTTTTTAATTTGTTCAGGAGAATGTCTTCATCAACCTTTTATCTACCGGGGATACCCCCCCCCCCCCCCCCACCCCAAAAAAAATGTTTCTGGTCTTGGCAGTGAGGCCAAAATGATACGATAACGCGGATTGTTTTTTATTTCTAAAGAACTATGCAGGTTTTGAAAAATACATACTTTGGATTACTTTATCACTGTGTCTTTGAAGGCCTACACAAACAAAAACACGTTAAATTTCAAAAGTTCACACATTTCATTGTTTTCTAGGCCAGGGGACAACAGTTCCATTTTTTCCTTTTTAACATCTGCAAAAATAAGCTTGATGCGGGGATTTGAAACTGACGTCGGCTGGCACCAGAAACAAATCACTTTTTCTAGGCCTTATCTCTAGTGTATGTAGATATACAGCAGGGTGCGTCAGGGGGTAGATAGACATTTGGATTTAATTTAACCTTATCCTAACTTAATATCTTGTTGACAGCTTCAACGCAGGTATTCGATAATTGTCTAAATTCCTTTACGTTATCTTAAATCATAGAGGACATTACTATGTCTATTAGTCTCTGAGGCCAGTTTAAATCTACCACACCTAAAATTGGATCAACAATTTATTAAGTAAGGAGGGATATCTAATCTAAGATATGTCTCAATATGAAGAATGGATTTTAAAAGTATATACTTAGAACATGTGGTTGTATCTTGGAGAGAAGAATGCCAAACTTGTGAAAGATTATCAGACAACCTTAATACATTAATATCATCAATATCCTGTGAAATCCAAACAAACCCAAACTTAAAATTATAAATAAAATAGTCATTATATGAGAAGCCCATGTAATGCGACCAGATTCATCTAAGGGTTTTAAATTAAATAAACTGATTAGATAATCTATGGCTATGAAGAGTTAAAAATTTACACCAAAATTTAATTGCCCTTGTCATGTAAGTTAGCTGGAATGGTAATCTGCCACATTCACCAAGAACCATACTGTTACAAGTGTTTTTGCCTACCTTTAAGAAAGACTTAATTTTTCTTATCCGAATCTATTCAATGATTTTACAATAATTGACATCTCAGATTTCTGAACCGTAACAAAGAATAGGTTTAACCATAGCATCAAATATTCTGAAAAGATCCACACATGATAAATAGCCTACTCTTTGTTGATACATATGTATTGCCATAAGGGCCATATTTGCTTGAGAAGCTAAGTAGTTTGAGCTTTAGTCCAAACTAGCCTAGGAGTGAACACTATCCCCAAGTGAAGCTGTAATAAATCAAATATATATTGTAATTTATACAGTTTTTGTAACAAATATATTATTTGTAACGAGATTTAAAGTAATTAATTACCGATGATTTTTTAACGGATTTTTAAGACAAATAATGTATTTTAGTTATATGCATCAATTAAACTGAAAGTAAACCCATAATACATTGGAACAATGTCGAATAATATTATTTTTTTAGCAGTTAAGCGCCATAACATTAACTTGCGATTTGTATACTGAGATTTACAGTATTTCTCAAATAATTCATATTTTGTATACAGAAAAATAAATATATCAATTTTACGATTTTTTTGTAATTGTGTTACATATTCAAGCTGATGAATTCAGTATAACACATGATATTGTAAAAGACTGTCTAAGCTCATCGTAGAATGGACTTATATGCACACATGGAATTCAGATTCGTTACTAAGTATACATAGTAGATATTTCTTCATCTGATGAGATATTCACTTTGCTTGATTAACAATCTAGATTACTTATAAACAAAAATACACAACATTTTCATAATGTTCTCCAATATGCAAACATTAGATGGTCAGAACAGCGAAACGCATATGATTGGAGAAAAATATTTACTTTTTCAAGTGATAAATATTTTTAAAACTTAATCCACAATTTGCCGTTTATATAAGCTTTATATACAATTTCAGTGATCTTTCCACGCTAGGAAATCAATTTTAATTGTCTTTTAATATGGTCAACCTTATAACCCCTTGGTCAAACCAAACTTTTCTATATTAATATTTTTACAATAAGGTCTAACATCTAACACCCTAGACTTATATCTTTGGAGGCCACTTTATATTAATAACTCTCAATAAATTGATAGTCTTAACAAAATACTTAATTTATTAACTGTATAACCTATAGATAATAGCGATCAAGTCATTATTTGGAGTATTTCTAGACAGATGTCTTACTTACTTACAAAGTTATCAAAGACATTTATTATAATTCCAAATATTTGGAGTATTAAAAGACAGATGTAAAACTTACTTCCGAAATTATCATACACATATCTAATATTTGTCAATATTTTGAGTATTTCTAGACATATATAAAATTAACTCACACAATATATCATACACATTTATCATGATATTTGTTAATGTATGCAAGCCCCATACTTCACACCAATACAATACGGGAAAAACTTCACAACAATATATGTTATAGTACAGGTATTGAAAAACTAAAATACTATGAAAAACATCTCTACGCTGAAGTTCCTCCTCCACGTGGAGGCCTTCAAATAAACGTGAGAAGAAAAGAAATATTCAGCGGTTGAACTATAATTACCAATGTATATACACGAAAGTACAATTTCTAAAAACTAACACCTAAAAATACGTTCATACGTTTTGGGGATTTTGTCTTTCTGAAAACTAAGATGTAAAACCTTTTTTACATTAATTTGGAGTTTCAAATATTAAGAACGGGAAGCAAGCTGACCTTATTTTGTAGCCCAATTTGACAACATATATATTTAGCTCTCTGTGATGCGAACATGAAAAATGGGGATAATATATATATATATATATATATATATATATATATATATATATATATATATATATATATATATATATATATAAGCAAAAAACAAAAACCACTAGGGTTTTGTGTGATTTGGCTTTGTAACAAAATGGGACAGTGCTCAACATTTGTGAAATGGAGCGAGATAATATATATATATATAATAGACTTTAACCATGCAATTCCTGACATAGCTACATGTATTCATTAAAAGCTTGATAACTCCTAAAATGGTCGAAAAGGAAGCCCTAAGAATACATCCTTGTCACTGACACAATTTTGCAATATTTACACACCAAACATGTCTGCTTACAATGTTTTAGTAATGTTTTGCATTGCATTATGTTATTTACAACTATATCTGGCACCCAATATAAGATAAATCAACGATGAGACGAAATCTTATATGTAATTTCAACAAGTTTTTTTCCGAAGGACGCTCGCAAAATATTTCAAATTTGCCACCGAAAAACGTGATATTAACAATGAACTAAAACGATAAACATGAAAAGTTAAAGTAAAGCTTAAGGAAGTGAAGAATTTTGTATTCAAACAAACAAAAACGGACAAAGTATACATCATTTTCTTACACAGAATTTCTGCAAAACATTTATACCTGTAATATCTAGTTTTAAACAACAAGAAAGCTCATAATTTTTCCCATGTGAATTGGTAAATATGTACAGAAAACATTGTCAACTTCAAAAAACACCAAAAATCGTTTTCATCGGTCCTCTAATAACAAAGATATCGCCCTTCAAAGTGCGAAAATTTTAGGCTTCTCAATTTGACAGTCTGAAAAGGGATTCTACCGGGTGAACGATATTGCCTTTACTGCGCATGCGAGAAAGGGCGATGTGATGTGGCAGGTTATGATAGGCTGAGAGAAATTTTACAGATTGTGTATTATTACATCATATACAGAACGGAAATGGGCCTAATCAATGTAAATATAACAGACAATGGTGGTAAATAAACAGAATAAACATCTTTTAGCACGATTTAGAAGCTTCATCTGTCCGGCAATAAAACAGAGTAGTAATTAAACAGTTATGGCACATCGTAACTGATTATGTAATTACAGGCCTAGGGAGTCGCGCTTGGGATATTTCACACTCTTTGACAATGTTGTTACAAGAATTAGGGGATGTTGTTTTAGAGATCAAGCATGTCTGCCCATCTATGACACGCCCAGTTGTCAAAGCACTAGTCATCCATTGGTCAACAATAAGACGAACTAGATCCAATCAAAAATTAAACATTTAGAATTTATCATATGCATTGTTTCTGTCTTAAGATGAACACATACAGTACACATGAGATGGAGTATTTTCCGTTTACAGTGACTTCAATAAGGTAGGCTTTGGTCACATGATATGTAAACTAAACTTTGTGCATTCAAACTTATATGTATACATATTTGTTATTTCAGGCAGTTGTTTGCGTTAGAAGTTTACAAATATTTAAAATTTAAAATAACATTATCTCAAACAAAGATATAGAAGGGTATTTATTTTACGCTGATGAGTTGTCTCTTTGTAAACTAACATTGTTTCTTTATTTGATTGAGAAACGCTCAAGACATGATGAAACATGGTGTCAAAAGGTGTATATCCTGAATATCCTTGTATTGCGAACTTAATACAATTTCATGACATGATGCCTCAATGACTCTCTTTTCGAATATTTCGTAGTGTGTATATAGCAAAACCTCATTCAGATTATATAAAATTAGAAGCCGTGATTAAGCTATCAACAGTCAAAAAGATTCAACCAAAATTAGTAAATGTCTTCATTATATGTCTCACTAACTAACCATCATACTGGAAAGTTGTTTTCTTTGTTTGTATAGTAATTATACGCCAAGTAAGTAAGTGACCGCTTGACTCAATACTGTAAACAATAGCAATAGCCTGACCAGTTTGGCCAGAAAGGGCGATGTGATGTGGCAGGTTATGATTGGCTGAGAGAAGTTTTACAGACTGAAAATATGATGTTTGTTTTCAAAGTCATTAAATGACTATTTTGCGCATGTTTTTGAACAAACAAAATATCGATGTTATCTCAAGATATCTTTATGCATCCATTTCTGCATTGTGTACCCCCTCGGGGTTACATGTTGTTTAATATATTAATGACGCGCTATAGTTCATATGACATACAATTACTTCACGTTATATAAAATATATAAACAACTAGATGAAATCTAAGATTGCTAGTTCAACAAGTGTTACAGAATTATTTTCTCAACATATTCAACCTGAAAGAGACTTTTAGTGGCATGGATAAAACACGATGAACTTGACACTATTGTATAGTAAAGCATTACGTGAAAATGATAATGAAAGTAACAAAACAATTTTTAAAATCCTTTCACTAGAAAGTGGTAGGTAAAGCTAAATGCGCAGAAAATAAAATAAGATATTATGTTAAAAAGAAAAAACGTCAAAGTATACATCGTGTCGACCACAAACTGAATTGCAATATATCAAATTCCAATACTGCTTTAAATTTGCCTACAAAGTGGAACGAAATATCACATTTCACCCTCGAATGCTTCACATAATAAATTAATGATATGACGAAGTCTTATATGCAAATGTAGTTTCTTTCACATTTTACAACAAAAAACTTTAGACCCTTTTGAAATGTTGAACTGTTTTAAACGCCTTTAATAACTCATATTAGGTTTAAAAAACACGTCTGTTATATATTCATCATATAAATACATGAAAATAAATATGAAGTAGATATTGTTTCCCTTTTTAAAATGTATTGACCCATATCTTAATCCTGAATCAGCACACCATAGGCATCTCCAACAACATTGACTATAAAGATGTTTTATCAATTTCATTTGTCTTATCGTGTTGTATCTTGTGTCTTGTTTTCTTATGTATTTAGGAGAGGTGTTGTAATAAGTCCTGTGGCTTTTTCACCAATCCTTATTTCATTTTGTAAAATAAAAATATGGTTAAATCATATCTTAATCCTGAATCGGCCAACGTCATGTAATTCTAAAAAAAAACATACACGCCAAAAACAAATTTGTTAAAAAGTTTACTTTTAATTATCAATTTCAATCAATTATGAAATTCACATGAAAAAGATTTTAAAGATTGGTTTTCATTACATTTTTGGATTTTAGTATAAGGTATCAGTATTTACATCCTGTGCCATATTACATTCTTACATTCAGTCACGTTTCTCTTACATATCGTATTTCCATGATGAAATATTCAAAAGAGTGGTCCCTGAACATTTACATGTTAACATAGCTCCACGCTTCAGTGCACTTGTCCTTAAAAGTCCGCAAAAGGGATTTCCCCTTCTTTCCCATTTGCTGTAGAATTAAACGTAATGTACTTTGAAATTTCGCTTGACTGGCTTTACCGACTCGCATCACGTGATACTTTTTCTGTACAGGTAATTGACACTTTATTAAACATACACATTTATAAATTTTGCACAGGCACTTGTAGGCATCAGATATTATACATACATTACATCATACTTGTAATGATGATAATGTGTCATAAATTAAAGGTTTAACAATGCCTGACCGAGGAGGGGGGAGGGGGGGGGAGGATGGGGTGTTGTGTAGGGAGAGGGGTTTGGGCGGTGGGGGTAGGGGGGAGTTGGGGAGAAGGTATCCTGCCATTAGTTACACACAAGAAAATTCCCAGTTGTTACACACTCAGCTTGGGAGGTAATCACCTACATACCTGTAACAATAATGAACTAGTCCAATCTCCTCATTAGATGAAAGATCAATGGGATAAAGGGAGTCAATTGGGACACAATCGGGCAGAGTGATGCTGGGTAGACTCAGTTCCACAATTATGCAAATCATCCCCGCGAAGTTTTACTATTTTTCTATATAGATATGATGGACACGTTTATATATAATAAATGATTGTAACAAAAGTGACGAGGTACAGCAAATATTGACTTATGTTGATGCAATGGATTGGAATAGATCATACTTCCCTCTGTAAACATTTGACAAAAGGTTTCAAATACCATACCATTATATAAGTGTATTTCGAGAAGAGTAGCACGTTTTTAAGTGAAAATAGTGAAGAATGAAAACGAATGATACCAATAACAAGACAATGTTAAAGGGGCAGTAGCACGTTTTAAGTGGGAATATAAGGTGATGTCAGGAAAATGAAAATCAATTGTTTTAATTGACAGACGATGTATTAAAACTAAATGAGGCATTAATGAATCAAATATATAATGTAAAGTTTAGCCATGCAATTTTCTTACACAAAATGAATTAAATGTGTTCACACAAAATGGCCGCCAATGGATTGTATGTCAATCCTTATACTTTGTCCTCTGACTATGGGTGATCGATATGTGTTATGAGATTTTCGACACTATCAAAATAATACAT
This sequence comes from Steromphala cineraria, assembly GCA_916613615.1. Lineage (NCBI taxonomy): Eukaryota > Metazoa > Mollusca > Gastropoda > Trochida > Trochidae > Steromphala > Steromphala cineraria. Next base: position 32,335,778 of record OU744722.1, on the reverse strand, counting down.
TTAGCATCAACGTACAATTTTAAGTAAGATATAAAATTATCAAAAAACGTGCTACTGCCTCTTTAAGTGTTGGGCTTGTTATTATTATTATTGTCCTAGTTACGTTGTGATTTCCAGGCTACCAATTGACAGGGTCAATTAACCTGATCACTCACAAGAAACCAGTAACAAATGCGTTTTGTGTCAGATCTCTTACTTAAATGGGTAAAATGTTGAAGTTATTTCATGTTTTTTAAAATGTTGATCGTCAATGCAGAACAACCCATTTTTACATTCCTTTGATATGATGAGACTAGAAATCGACACTCCCCTTCCCAGGGATGATTGACTACCTTACAAAGTAATTTTATCACATGTTATTCTTAATAATAATAATTGCTCAAAGTGCATAGTATATGAGACTGAAAGGTAATGATTGATAAGAATGAAATTGAAAGTATGAGAAAGAGCATGAATGATAAGATATAAATACTTACAGCATATAAAGTTAGCTGTTGAATTCTCCAGGGAAATGTAGTGAACTAATGTCTATGAATAACAGTTTGAAAATTGGAAAATGTTTTACTTTCGTGTTTATTTATAAAGTGTAACATCTTATGTGTTTTGAATTGCATTGTTTGTTTTTGCTTTCTTGTAAGCCTGAATATTTGATATTGTATCAAATGCGTGTACTTATATATGTGTACGAGATGAGACGTAAATAAACAAGTTATAAACAAGTTATATATCATTCCCTGTATATAGCTACTTTTGTCAGCACAGAAATTTTATGCCATACCATGTGTTACTTTGTTTATTATGTTAAAATTGTTTGCAATTTAGTTATGCTGATTAGATTTCAGTGTAATTAAGTTGAATCTCTGATGTGAAATAAACTAGCAACATCATTGATATACTTTATTGAGGCAGTTTACACAATTATATGAATCAAAACTTAATTGCTTTTACACAAATGTACAACACAAGCTAAAAATAGGTATTGCTGTCATTTGTAATTTCAACATAGTTTTTCATTTAACATCAATTCATTTTAAAAATTAACAATATGAGTTGCATTTAAAATTCACAAAGATATGCCACAACGTATTAGAAATTATGTCGGATATTTCGCAACAAATGTTTCAAAAAACATTGAAGAAGACACTAGATGAAATAACATACACCGACCCACAGTTCCTAGTTACGATCTTTTAAACAAATGTTCAAAAACGTTGCATGCTTTCAAGATATTTCATTCAATATTTAACACATGTAGCTTCAACGACATCTAAGACAATACACTTCGTAAAACTTTAAACATGAGTCATTTTACATCAAAGGGTACATTAATCATTCAACCCAGTATATTTTACACATACGACTTCAACAATTCAAAAGAAAACATTTATTACATTTTCATCAAACGTTCTTAAAACATTCAACATTTAACCATTCAATCTCAGATATTTTACACAAACGACTTCAACAATTTAAAAGAAAACAATGTATACATTTTACAACAAACATTTCATTAACAATTCAACCTGAAACATTTTACACAAACGACTTCAACAAATCAATATCAAATGTTTTACAGCAAAAGTTTAACCTCAGATATTAATGCAAATGACTTCATGACTTTTATACATTTCCAACAAACGTTTCATAAAACATTCAACAATCGGTATGTCAAATAACGTTTTCAACAAACATTTCATAAAATTAATGCAACGATTGACATCCGATTCAACCAATTCACGACGAGCAACTTTTATAACCAACCCGGCCTCGTTCCGCTTGCGCTACAGTACCAGGTTGGTTTTACAACGAACATACCTATTACATGCAACATGAGAAAGTTAAATTACACTTCACAATAACCGTTTCACATAACAGTTTACAAAAAAAAACAATTCTTCGTCATTTGATGAACGATATTTCATCATTTATCATAAAATAACTTTTTTATATCAACATGACAATGATCATAAACGGTTGAGAACCTTGATAACTAACACTGCATATATCGTAAGTCCAGATACTTCAATTAATCTAGAATAAATCAAGGATAAGTCGAAACCCTTCATTTCATCGAAAGATCACGACAGACATATATAGTTGAGTTGTTTCAAAAATATATACAGTTTACCTATTACTTTTTCCTAAAAATGGTAAAAATGATTTTTAAAGACGAACAGTTCTGTATTGGGATATAACAAAATATTTGCACGCTTTGTGTAATTTTTAATATGATTGAAATATGAATTATTGCTGATAACGTCTTCTCTTTTTTATCGTTTAAATACATTCTCTCCAATACTCAACTCAAATCCATCTTCTCACGTATTTGCACTTATAATACGAAAGTTTTATTATTCGCCAGCAAGATTTGAGTTTTTATCATTGATGTTAGGGGAGACTAGGGCAAAGCGCGCCCTCGGGGCAAAGTGACCAAGCCTTATTTCTCCTAAATGATCGACAGGTGGCGTGCTTTGTCATTATCAACCAATGATAGCAAACGTTAAGAAACGTTGTGGTCCACGTTTGCATCTTCAGCGTGAGTTGGCGACTTACCATTGCAAAAAGTTTTAAAATCGGCATTTTTCTTTAAGGAAAGAACATGTCCGAATTCAAATATCTCATATAAACAAAAAACGTAACATTGAACTCCATTGCACCTATTACACAAAAATATATCACCTATTCGTTGAATAAGGAATTTTGTAATTCATTGCTTAAATTATTTTCTTGTAAGCACATATCGAATGGTACCCTTAAAGGGGCAAAGTGAGCCGGGGGGAGCGCTTTGCCCCGGGTGAACTAAATTAATGAGTTATCAGTAAAGCATTAGTGTCAGAGTTATCAATTATTTTTCTTAAGAAAATATCGTAAAATTATATTGTAATTTACATTCCATAATTTCCCTGTATTTGGAAAAAGTGATATAATCAACGAAGTATCAAAATTTGATCATATGGTTTTTGTTTCATTTAGAAAGAAACATATTTCTTTGATTTTTTAAGCATTAGTTTTATATTCATTATATATGTTGTTTTATCCCTAAACAATTAAAAATATAGACCATATGGGCAAGTCACATTGAGATAACATGTTTGTAAAATGTCAAATTTGTCTTTTTAACCAATCACTTTCTTTGTTTTTTCATATTTTAATTGTTTTCTGATAGTAAATGAGTTCAGTTGTCAAGACTCTCATAGTTCTTAGAAATTTGTTTATAGTAATCGTGTAAGTTTTTGGTTAAGAACTTCGGAAATCTAAGTCCATGACATAAAACAAATATTTTGTCTTTTTTTGCATACAGAGCCTTGGTATTTATTATTTGTTTAGTTTTCATAAGGGCACCTGAGAATTGCATGGCACTATAACAAAAACTTTATTGTTTGGTAATGGCTTATTATATTTGTTTGACATATCACATTTGTATGGCTTTTCGTATGGGCGCTTTGCCCCAAACTACGGGGCAAAGCGCACCGCCTTTGTCGAAATACATTTTTGTTTATATCTCTTTATGCTGGCATGGTAGCTTAAAACGCATCTGCCATACAATAGTTTATCTAATGAGAATTAATGACATGCTGCAAGTTGCATTATAAACATGTTCATGTGCCCAGAAAACACACTTATTTGTTAGGGGGCGCGCTTTGCCCTGGTCTCCCCTATAACAAAATGTCAAAATGGAACTTCTTTAATCGTCATTTTAGAAGTGTGATGACCGATAAGGTAATTTATGTTATGGATAATCGACTTCTTTATTCTGTGAAATCGACGTCCTTATTTGAAAAATCATAACAATATAGATAGACAAAGATCGTAATGTCGTTGTCAAGCACTATACAAAAGTCATCACTTCCTTGACAACGACATTTGGATCTCTGTCTATCTATATTGTTACGAATTACAAATTACAAAGCAAGTGTGTGTTGAAATCTTTCACAACCTTTGTTGTTTCAATAAGGCATGAATCTCAGGAATTCGTAAAACATAGATTTAGCAGGAGGGTACAAGAAGAAGAAGGGAATGTGTACCGACTGACAACAATAATTTGAGGTCGTAATGATGATTTTATGTTCGCTTCAATTTACTCGATTCCTTGTTCAAATGATTATAATTACAACGTCCTTCGGTTATGTTTAAAAGTTGACAACTGGTTTGATATTATGAATACATCTCTTTTAAAACTTAAACGCAGACTTGACTATGTAATTCAAAGTGTAAGACTTTGTATGTCACAACTAGAGTGTAAATATCACTGTCATGGCTGATTAGTTATCTATTGTTTTAGTCTGTCATCCAGACCCTAAAGCAAAAATATTTAATTGATGACCAACCAAGTCTAGAAAAGTATAGCAAGTCCAGATCGCTCAGCTTTGAAGTTAAAGCATTTTCTGGGCTCCATTTGGTTATAATACATGATTTGTTTTATAATATTGTTAATATTGAAAACAATATTTCTGAGACTAAATGTTAGTCTACTATTTTTTACTTGTGATTGGTTGTTGGAAAGAGCAATAATCACACTTTTGGTAATTCAATCCTTGTACAAATCATAATAATATTCAATGAAAAAAATACACGTTTCTCTCTTGAAGTCTTCTTAAAGATGTAAAAAGACACGGATTATGACATTCAATTTATCAACTTTACTTATCATATAATTACAATTAATGACGCCACTCTTTTGCTTTAACAATAGAGGGCACAAAGATTTACATGTTTTGTATTAGTTTGATAAAGTGGAGAACATCCCTAGCACGTGCAATGCACCCCCACCCTCCATTATTTTCAATCGCATTCGGGAAAGAATGGCAATATGTGTGAACAGGTGAACCTACATGTATTTGTAACTAGGCCTAGTATAGGCTGTGTCCCATATCCCATGTATTTGCACCGAAAAGTTTATTGTTTTGTTAATACAATGTTTGAGTACACTTAAAACCCTCCAAAGAGAATTCAAAATACTTTAAATGTGAGAGTCGTATTTCTTTTGCATGATAAAGTTGTTTTTAGGTTTCATTTCAATTTTTTTTTATTTGTTATATCAAAAAGGCGAATCCATCCAATGAAAATCCTGTATCCGCCCCTGTGTTCTTGTAATTTCCATTTCATAATTCAAGTTTTCAGTTAAATGTGTCAATAACACGGTTATGTAAGGTGACTTGCAATCAACAGGGTCCCCTTTCACAAAGCAACCTTAACTAAGGTTGACCTTAACTCCAATTCTTTAACATTGCGCTAAGGCTACCTTACGATCAACTTTGTGATGTATAAAAATATGACGTCATCAGGTTAACAACAACATTTGGAAGTTCTCGGGGTTTTGACGTCATATACCTATGTTGTGAAACATCATTGCATAAAATTGTGAATTTCATGTTTATTTCAAACAAAATCATCTTTTTAAAAATAAATTCAATCAATTGTTTTAATTATGTAGATTCTAGACAGAATCAAATCAATTTTGCATTTTCCTTGATATTTGATTGAATAATGTATTTAAGTAACGTTTTAATCCGCTTGATTGTACTGTGCGGACAAAGAAACCAATTAAATATATAAAATACTTTTCTGATTTGCACTCATTAGCCTGTTTGGATGAATGTATCATTTATCGGTCATTGTATCAAATCACAATTTATTTTATTAGGTTTCAAATAGAATCTTAGTTAGAAAATAAATATAACAGTAACATACTTTGGTATCAAATGTCACAACATATATGGCTGCAAAAGTCTGCATTCTTTCTGTTGCTTTTTGGTAGTCATACAATTTGTATTTTAGTGACATTCATATATTAAATGTTTACCTGAAATCATATAATTACTATGTTTGTAACTTGCATTATGAACAACCTATAGTATGTCATAAAGATTTTTTACAACCATATAACAATTTAAGCCTAATCTTTAATACGCTGAACTATATAAGACTTGTCAACATGATAAGTTAATATAAATATATTATCAGTACATAATTTCATAGTTACTCATTAACAAAACAACACGAGTCTATTACAAATCTCAGTCATGTATGGAAGAAAGTAATACTGTTTATGACGTGTTTTACTTTCAACATATGCTGACGTCAAATAAACGTTTGACTCCGTCAGGTGATTGCTCATTGCGAAATCAAGCCACACCCATTGCTTGAATTCTCTACGGGAAACTTCTATTGTAAAGCTCGCGTTCGAGCTTTTGTACAGGTTATCATCTTTGAGCCTACCCGGGGTATAACCGGTTCAGTGGGTTTCAATAGCTTTAGGTTGGTTGCGTTTTGGCGACGACAACATGCCATTCTTTAAAATATATATCAATTTGACGTGCAAGAAACAACGGGTTCATAGTTATTGGCTGAGATTGTTTCGCATGTTTGAGAGACTTTTAAAATTAATTTTGAAACAAAACTATTAAAATGACGTATATTAAAAAAAAATATGTTCTATAATGATACGATCTTACGTGAAGATCACTAATTTGCAAGTTAGATAGAAACGTAGTAAATTTGTTGATAATTCTCAAATAAATAATCAAACCATCGCCATCTTACGACGTTGATATTGTCAGATTGGTTAAAGGAAAAAAATAATTATAGAGGGAAATGAGTTTCTAATATTCTTTAAATCAACAAGGAGTATATAGAACTTCTTTATATCACATATAAGCGACTTATACTTGGTCTTTTACGGTCTATAGCATAACATCAATATTTTGAAATAAAAATGTCCTTCATACAATAATCCCCTTGTAACTTTCACATTACAAACTTCCGAAATTCAACGCAAATAGTTCTATTTATCAGCGGTCAAAGGTCATCCCCCGCTGTTACCTTTACAAGGTGTTGTGTACCTTGGTTTCAGTACACTCCCACCTGCAAACAAGTAAACAATCGCCCGAACGTAGCCACTATACCCTGCAAGCATAACAGTCGGGATAGGAACGCAAGTACTGATCTCTCATAAACAGGAAATGGGTATCTTCTGCTAAGGTAAGCTTTCCATTATTTTGTTACGATGTAAGATCGTATTAACCTTAAGTAACACCTGTGTCTTATATTGATTAGAGGTCAGTCATGCGAATCGATAATCCAGGTGGGACTTAAATACCGGGACCAAAATACCATCATTGCAATAAGCATGTGACAGGCAAAATGCTACCTGGTTTGTGAGGTATTTTAGTGTTTACGTCATTTTTAAATAACTTTTAGCAAAATAATCTGATTTGATGTTTCATCAATTCAATTCTTGAATGATTTAGCTCCCCTATTCATACAAATATTGGTTAAGTTGTCATTAATGTAGAATTTACAATTGATATACGAATACATACATGTATGTCAGTTTGTCGAAAATGGTTTATGGAAAGGTTTTGCTTTAGTATTTCACCATAATGCAGAGGAATGTATGGATGACAACTTCTTTGTTCATGGTATTTCACCATAGTTTACTATATTCAATTTAATGAAAACAGGTAAAATGATCATAACATTACATTGACATTTCTGAAAAATAACAAGAAGTTCACTTCGACATGATATATATTTATTCATTTACAAACCGGATAGTATTCTATTCATCGGATAACCGTCACAGAAGAATTTTTGTCGACACTACCAGATCTCTTTAAAACATTCAACATAGAAATCGTTAAAGCGTTACCATAGTCGACATGTTTTCTCCAAGGGAGTGGTTATTGTCACGCAGAAGTTCTCATATAACGGTTTCACAGCAGGGAAATATATTGGATATGTGTGTAAGTCATTTAACGATAAGTTCCAAGCGATAACAGCGCTTGATTACTATATAGAGAACCGGGTGTTTTGCAATATGCTTCGGTGCACAATGAAAAAATAATGTAATTGGAAAAATAATGCACGTCAGAATGTCACGGGATAAATATCGGATAGCGTGACTATGCTTTAGGCGTACTTTTGTCTCATATATGTAAATGTATATTGCATTAAATTCTTGTAATGAAAAAAACAATCGTGTAAGCTATGACAACAACTGATTTATTAACGAAATTAATAAGGAACATGATATTTTAACATAAATAATAAAGTACTCCTTATTCAAAACAATATAACAATACTAAATTGCAGGTATAAAATAAGTGGACCTAGTTCTTCACTATAAAAAAAAATCAATATTCACTGCCTAATTTTTAATATTTAGCTTTATCAATTTCAAATCATAAACGAAGATAAACTATGGCACAGATTCCGGACAAATTAACCTACATGTGTAAAGTCTTTAATGCTATAACTTCCTGATAATTCTTTTGTATTGCTGTCTATTGTTACAAAATTGCCTTGTCAATAACACATTGCTATACAACAAATGAATCGTGTTTCACCCATGACGTAATGTGAATGCCTACCTGAAGTTATGAATAATTAAGTAATACCACTATCCCTGGTTTCTCATTAAGTGCGATCGTTAAACCAGCCACTGCCAGTATGAATGGGATGTAGGACATTAAATATTTACGAGGGAATCCATCGCTTCATTGATAAGCTCTACGTGAAAGGGGAATCACGGGATATAAAGTAATTTTTGGATTTGTGGGATTTTAATGAACATTGGATAGTTTAGTTGCATAAGTAAATTTAAATATCCCTATTAGGAATATTTAAATTTCAAATTCTTACGTTTCGTTTATTGGATATGAAAGTTTGATAAAATTATTCATTTGTAATGAAATTATATTGACGTTAATTTTAAGTTTAATGAAACAGTTATCTCTTTTAATATATTTAAATTTATGATGCCTATATAATATACGTATTTTGGTTATATATGTTGTCTGGCTGTGTTGATATATGCGAGCACAATGTTTTGATGTTGATATTATCATTGTGATAAACATTTGAACCTACAGTTATTTTGAATTTGTTAACGTAATAATTTTTCGTAAACCTGATATGTAAAAACATATAACTTTATCAATGTAATTGTCGTTTTGAATAAATATTTTATTGTAAGTACTAAAATGGAAGTTAGGTCAACATACCTTTATGTGATTTTATTGCATTTGTTTCTTAAACATGTAGATAGAAATTAAATGGTTTGATCGAAATAAAATAACCATTGTAGATGTATTTGAGTTTTATCTATACTTATCATTTACATTAAATACTATGAATTATCAACAATATGACCCACAAATTGAAATTTGAATAACCTTGGACATAAAATAACCATTATAGATGTATTTGAGTTTCATACATAATTATTATATACATTAAATACTGTAACTTATCAACAATATGACCCACAAATTGAAATTTGAATAAATATGAATGTTCTTTACCATTATGTATCTAATATGACTACATTCAAGTCAATAATTCTATCTGAGATAAAAGGGGTGACAATTTATACGATACGTCTAAGTTTAGGTCCAATAGTAACGTTCTTGAAGGTAGAGGAAAACCATATGGTAACGTTTGTATAGCAAATAACTACAAGAAACTGGAAGCAAGTTATGTACTTTTCAGACTCCCGTTATCAACAGTGCTGAGAAAGTAATGAATAAATACAGGAAATCAAACACACTGACATTTGACAAACAAACACAATTTGTTGACTTCCTAACGCCAGAAGTGTTAAATAAGGAAGAAGCAACACTGTCGATGGTCTTGTTTTGTTATGGATGAAGTTTTAAAACAAATAACTTTAGAAATTTGACCGATGGATTAGCTGAGTTGGAAGAGCGTCAATTCACCCCCCTGGGATTCGATTTCCAGTCGGGACTTACCAAAATACCTTAATATATGTGATATGTTGCTTCATTGCGTGGCGTTCAGCATTATAAGGATACAACATCGTTTTAACTGGCGTTGCAATGGGCACAAAACACGTATTTACTTTTTAATGATAACAATTAAAAATCATTTCTTTAAGATTAAAAATTCATTTGAATTCAATTGTCTTATTCAGCAGATTGTGTTGGTTTAATTCCCCATGTATTATAATTAAAATGCATAATTCAAATATAAAATATGTAATTGCCTATATAATTGAGAAAGAGGCTTGGTAAATCATAATCGCTGACATGATTTGTGTATATGATATTTTAAATGAGATTTTTTGTACGGTACAACAAAGGGAATACACTCCATGACACAGCATCAAAGCAAACAAGATCTTGGTATAACTGCAGTGTGTGTATTCAATTCATTCAACGTATTCAATTATATAAGTGACTTTATGATATGGAATATGTTTGAAACCGTGTCATGCACTAACTCACTCTCCTTACGGAATACATGATACCATAAGGCTCTCAAAGCATATTTCAATTAATTTTGGCATTTTATATTATGATTATAAGACAGATTACAATAATATAAACCGTAGAATATATAAATATAGATACAGCTGTGTCGATATACAATGCCAGGTTTTAATATTTTACTTATCAAAGGAATACCTGATTAACAACCTAATACGTTTATTACAAAATTGTCACTGAATATTTCATATAGATACGCTAATACAAGTTCTGAATAGAAAATATGGCAATGGAAATATATGTATTCGATATTACCGCCACAGATTTGGTTCAGGTGATAAAGCATAGTTGTATTTCTACTATATAAGAGTATAAAACAGATTACACTAATATAAACCGTAGAATATATAAATATAGATACAGCTGTGTCGATATACAATGCCAGGTTTTAATATTTTACTTATCAAAGGAATACCTGATTAACAACCTAATACGTTTATTACAAACTGTCACTGAATATTTCATATAGCTATGTTATTACAAGTTGTCAATAGAAATATAGCAATCAGTATATATATTCGATATTATCACCACAGATTTGGTTCAGGTGATAAAGCATACTTGTTTTTCTACTATATAAGAGTATAAAACAGATTACAATAATATAAACCGTAGAATATATAAATATCGATACAGCTGTATCCTTATACATTGCCAGTTTTTAATATTTTACTTATCAAAGGAATATCTGATTAACAACCTAATACGTTTATTACAAAATTGTCACTGAATATTTCATAGTGATATGTTAATTCAAGTTCTCAATAGAAAATATGGCAATGGAAATGTATATATTCGATATTACCACCACAGATTTGGTTCATGTGATAAAGCATAGTTGTTTTTCTACTATAGCTATTTGTATGGTTCAGGGTGCCCGTGAATGTGAATGCAATACTATCCTTTGATACAAATGTAGAGAACGTGTTTTATTGATTGAGACCATTAATATAATTTTGCTTTTTTAGGAATGTCAGATCAATAAATACCATCACGCAGGTGAATATTTGTGGTTTCAGCTACTTAGCAGGTGAATATCAATTATGTATATTATGACCTTATGTGCATTACATATAACGTACGAAAAACTATTAATTTGATTGATTTGACTATTTGTTACCGCTGAATATGTAGATAGTGTTACGAACCTTATTGTGAACATATTGTTCAATTTCAGTATCTTCATTAATGTGACTTTGAAATAATTGTTTTTCAATATTGAATCCTTGTGTTTATTAGAGAATAATTATCTTTGCATAGTATCAATCAATATCTCTTTATGAATCACATTAATAACAAAGTATTTTTAATAATTTATAGAAACTGTAATCACCATAATATAATTGGGAGTCATAATTTTTTTCTTTATTTTGATTGTGTGTGTTTGGTGATTTTTAAAATATATATTTACAACTTTATGAGAACATTACTTACATATACATATTCTACAGATAGACGAACATGAAATGACTTAGAAAGGAAAGAGGTTTCATACATATTTTTCATACTTGTAGCTGCACAACGTTGTTCTTCATTGTAAATGAATGTCCGCTACCCTTCGTAAATTCTTCATTGTAAATGAATGTCCGCTACCCTTCGTAAAAACTAATATTAAAGGTAAATTTCAATTATATTGTGTTATTATCAAGTATTAATTACACATATAATTCACATATCCTGTTGTATAAACAGGACTTCCCAGGAATTCGCATACAAATAAACACCCCGATGGAACTCTCTGAAATAAACAATCACATTGACACTTTGCTTGTCGTTCTCTCAGCTCTACATGAAATCCACATCGGTTCAATCGCTTATCACTGAAGATGCCTTGACGAATGTCGCTTGTCAAGTGAGCGCTCGTTCAATTGATAACCAGTTTATATACGAGGTTATTTATAGCACGATCGGCTAGGGGAAGAACGGGAGTTAGACTCAAGTACTGATGGGCGACCAAGCGTGTCGAAGTCTATGTATACGATATTGCAAGTCACAAGGTCTCAGTCGTGTGAATCGTGAGATAGGGTAGAATTACTTATATCCGTGTACACTATGAAGGGGTTTACTTAATTGACTTGAAGATCCTGTTCTGTAAGTATATAGATATAAGAATTTATTATTTATCGGTGATAATTTTATATGTAGTTATGTTAGTTTATCTATGGTGGATATGGTGTTGGTAAAGGTTGTGTTAGTATAAGGATCTTAGAAGGTTAGTATGTTTGTTTATAAATTCAGCGAATTGTTATGTTCTTATTGGTACATGTCAATTTCAATTATGATTGACCTTTTTAGGGGAAATGTTATGTGAGGATCTGATCAGTAAATATGTTTGTATATAATTATCAATCCATTTTTATAGTTATATGAGTACAGTTTGTTTTTATCTTGATTGTCAGGTTTTGGTAAAGAATATGTTTGTATTGGGGCCTGTTCAGATAGTACATTTGTCTAAAGAATTAATCATAAATGTTTAACGAAAGACATATATTTGTTATAGTTTAATTATATCAATATCGTTATTAATCTCCCACGAACACTGAGTTATTTGTCAATGTGTTGTTGACATTTAATACATGTTATGTTTATATATAGAAGAGATTAGAAACGTTAGAAACACATCGTTATCAATCTCTCAAAACACATACATTCATGATTTCGTTAATTTCTATATTTTTTCCTAAATGTTTTCTTGTAATAAGAGGGCCATGTCCTCTTAATATAATGTTTTATTTCTGGGATCAGAAATTTTAATGTGTTGTACTGTGGCTTATCTTTATTCATCTTTCAAGTGCAGATAGTTTCGTTTGTAAATAACGGTTTCGATTAAATTTTTATCAGGTTAAGGCCAATTTATTTCTAAAATCGACATTGTTTGTTCCTTTGTCCAGATCATTGATAAAAGTTGGTTATGATCGTTGTGACGTTGGTATATTCCTGTCATAAATACATGTGTTACTTAAAAGCTCTATTCAAATTACTATTCAATAAAAGTTTATTCACTATCATTCCTCTCTTAAACTCAACATGGACGCCTACAGTATTGAATATTTCAATATTTTATTATCTAATATCATGAAATAAACTATTGAATACTCAATAGTAATACGGGAGTATCCTACCTTTTCTCAGTTGGTATACATAATTTACATTTGTGAGGCTACAGACGTTGTACATGTACAAATCATAAACCAATATCAAACCTAACAGGTTAACCATCTGCTTCAACTTGCATGAATGCCTGTTTAGGTTTGAAATTGATATTTAATAAGGAACAGGTAAAATCTTCGTTGGCATTTGCATGTATTTTGATATCAGTCAATCCTTTATATCATACATTATCAATGTACACATCAGATGTTCAGGGTTTTCAAGTTCACCAAGAACGAGGCTACAGACGATTTGCCGGAGGATATGAATGGTGTTAATCACTTTTCACGTTCTCCTATTGTTTCATTAGACAATAGCTGCGCAAATATCAGCCCAACAAAGCCTAAAGTTGTTCTATTTTACATAATCTGCTTTAACGACACCACGTTTAATGCATTTTGGTATACCATTGCACAATAGTTATGTCTGCTACAATCCTAAGGTCCCGTTTATATGATACCACTTGTAGTAACAACCTGAGGCAGTTTGACAGAAGTTGTAACAACTTTTTATTGTTATACTTCAAAGTGTACCTTGCAAGTAGTAACTACATTTCACCACCAGACTGGGCATTAAGTGGAGAATACACCCTTTCCTATGAAATAACTCGTTGGCTTTCAACATTAATCTAATTACAAGATTGGCCTTGCGTAATGGAACGAAATGTTTTGCTGTGACACTGGTGTCTTTATTTGAGAATCAATCGGTCTCCATTGACTATCAGTAGTCATTTGACGTTTAGTCACAGAAGTATTGTTTTCAATATTGACAATAGTTTAAAACAATTCATGTATTATAACAAAAAATAGTCCTGAAGATGACAGCTCAAGATCAACTGATTAAAATAGTGCTCATATTCAGCCATTGCTCTGCAGATTTGGACAGATCACAGAGCTGAGTAATCTAGACTTGCAATACTTTTCTAGACTCGGTTTGTCGTCAATTGAATAACTTGCTCTAGGGTTCAGATGATAGACTATATCAGTAGCTTCAATCAAAGGTAGCTCTCTGTTTAAGCTCCTGTTGAAACTCATTGTCCAGATAACCATCTGTTCAGGTTTACAAAGTTCAAAAGTAGGATATAGACGTCATTTGCTTCAGGCTGTTTAAATTGTTATCAATATACCCCCTCTCCACAATAAATCCAACATAGATATATAAATGTAAGTGTTTCGGAAGTCACTTTTCAAAAGCTCGTTAATTGAGCTGAAAGTACTAGCCTATAATTGATAGAACTACCTCTATCTCCACTTTTGTGAATATTTATTTCCTCCTCTCCTAATTGTGGCCGTTTTTTATCAGCAGTAGCTAAAGATTAATACCCATGACAATGAATAAAAAAAACTTTCTTTACGACTCGAGAGGGATACCTTTAAATAGACATCACACAGATGTGATAATGTAAACGTTTTCATCAATAACGTATGTATTTGAAACCCAAACATATGCTATGATGTCCCCAAATATGTAGACTAACATTTAGTCTCAGAAGTATTTTTTTTCAATATTGACAACATTTTAGACAATTCATGTATTATAAAAAAATGGAGCCCAGAAGAAGCTTTAACTTCAGCTGAGCGATCTAGACTTGCTATACTTTTCTAGACTGGGTTGTCATCAATTTTATTTTTTTTTGCTTTAGGGTCTGGATGACAGACTACCAAATATGTTGTGGTCATATATATCATTAGAGTATAGAGCTATCTGAGGAATGTACAGTGATTATTGTATGAATGAACAACTTGATAATGTCCTTTGTCAGTACCATATTGACTTACTTTGTGTCTCTATCACTTCAACGAAATGTCAAATAGTAATATGGTTCTTATGACGATGTCAACGTGTGCTCCTAACGGCGTTGAAATATATCCTTATTGTATTCTGATAACCATTTACACAGTATTCTGTATACGAGAACGAGATTGGATCGAATCACAGCTTAACTCGTAGTAAATCTGTCCACAACATGGGCACCGTTAATAGAAATTCGGTTTAATTACCGTTTGCTATGGCAACTTTTGACAGCATGATTATGAAAGAAATCGGATCTATCTACCCCATCTTGATGAAAAGTGCTGAGAAAATACCTATTCCTTTTGAGATGACATTTTACCTTGACGCCAGTATTGTATCTTGTAAATCTATCCATATAATGTTGATAGAAATATGTTCTGTATACGTATCTAGTTAATCTATATAGTACAGTTAATGAAACATGGTTCAGATTCCATTGAATAAACAGAGTGATCATAGTCGAAAATCAGATATGTTCTCTTTTGATAACTGTCTTCACAGTATATCTTTAATGCGTGTTAAGGTTTGTTTACTCTTAGTAAGCTTGAAATTATTAAATTGGGTTTTATTGAAAATGGTAAATTTATGAGGTTGCTTGTATGTGGTAAATTTAGATTAGATAGATATTACAAACGTGTATAGCAATCTCATTTATACGGATCACATTTTTCTACACTACGTGTAGTGTATTAATAAAGATCATATTTCGATAATATTTTCATATTTTGTAAAGAAGATTTAAAATTTGACGTCTTATTGAACAAATTTCCTACTCATGTAGAAAAATGTGTGATACATGAAAACATGGTATCACAAAGACACAGCATATGGTATTCATCTAAGAAATGGGACACACCAATGTCATAGAAAGGAGACATGTTTTTGAACTAATACCATATAGAGGAGACGTGTTTTGTTAAATAAGGATGGTCAGTCAGATGACAATACGTACATCAGAAACGTATGTACAGATACTGTGTTAAATCTCTTATTTCAAAAAAGGGCGTGATCATGAATAAAATGAGAATGTAAGTAAGGCATATGAACACATAGAATGTTGACAATGAAAGAATGCACCGTGATATATTCCCTCTGCCTCCTTATATTCTATAGTTATACAGCAATAGGTAAACAGTTAGAGGGCATGTTAAATATAAGACGAACATTTTGTCTGGAAACTTTGAAATTTCATATCTATTATGTAGACTTTTATTTTTCTCACTTGGTGATGTTGAGTCAGCTAGATTGTATAGATAGAAAATGTGCATCTTAACCGCATTCAACCCAAAATCTATTCGTTATCATAAGACTTTTTGATGGATTTTTGTAGTGGTGTGAATGCACGTGTTACCGAATGGATAGGCTATGGTTACCGATGATGAAAAGGTTTGTCTAAAATATTTGTTAGTCAGTAATTCGTTCACATTTTTGAGAAAAACTTTGTTATTTCTGTTTCATTTGAATAGGCATTTACTGTGATGATGTACATTAATTGGTAATAGTGTCCACATTAACGTATTGTTTTGATCAAGCATGATGAAAATATTTACAATGTACATAGATTAATGAATGTTCTTATATTGGTTATTATCTAAATCATAATAACATATATTTTTTTCTTTTAAGCGTTCTCAATTCAGTAATTAATTAATTAAACATCATGTAGCTTAAGAAGTTATCGCGCTTTTGTGGACAATGTTTGAACTGCGATAATTTGTTTGTAAGGTTAGTCGATATCGACTCATGCTCTGTTTGTATATAAGGAAAATTAACATAAACACTCCTTAACTTTACTCAGTTCTTCTTATCGACATTGATTTTACTGTCAACATGTCGGAGAGCATATTTTTTCTAAGTGAACAGATGGTTCATAGACCATTTTGCATGTAGAGTGGATTATCGTGAATTAGTAACGCCTGAATTTTTTTCATGTCTGGCGAATAAATAGATTTAAATAGTAAATAACTTTAAAATTTGAAGAACCATTTCATTTATGTTTATCTGAAAATTAAAAAATGTCTTCCATGTAAAGTTATTAAAATCGTGCGTTTTCCATTAATTATATTAATTAAAAATGAAGGTACCACGGATTATACTAAGAGAAGATATAGGATGTTGATAATATTAAAAACACTTTATATTGTAAAATACGTCTTGGTGTGTTTAGAATACGCAATATAAACATGTAAATATCAATAACAATGTAAATCTGACCCGATAACTATCCCAAGATATGCCGCACCCACGTTATCACTTTGAAAGCAAGGAAAGCATGCATTCTTTGTATGAATAGTGCTGCTATGTACATTTCGGCCCGGGAGTCACGGACGTGTTCATTTCAGACTGACGAAAACTCACGTCGATCGCATGAAAAGCATGCAGTTTGAATACATCAACTCATGCTATATACCTCAGTTTTGGTGTCACGCTGGATCGCGAGAGTGTTTATTTCAGACGAAGTGTTCATCACATGAAAAGCATGCATTTTTTATTTCATTTCTCGTGTTATGTATATTTTGGTCTGAGTGTCTCGCTGATATCGGGTGTGATGATTCTAGACGCGGTAAGGCGAAATGACGTTATCGTATAAAAACCATGCAAGTTTTATTTCACTATACGTAGCATGTCAATTTCTGTCCAACAGTCAGGCATATCCCGGCGTGTTAATTTCAGAGTGGATAATCCTGCGCAGATTTGTTGCCATACCTACGGTGAATAAAGTATTGTAGGAGATAAAAATCATAATAACCTAGATTTGGTTATGAATCATCCCATCTTTAAACGCGTGACTTTATCAAAACGATGTGTTAGATAACCTTTCTTGCGTGTCGATACTAAGTAATGATGTGTCATGAAGACGTCATACTTGCGAACTATTTGATTTAATAAAAAATTTAAGATATTTACTTCATCGTCTTTTTACAGTATAGCATAGGTCTATTTCGATTTTTTAGCTCATCAGGACTGAAAGTCCAGATGGGTTTATGGCATGGCCCGTCGTCCGGCGTCCGTCGTCCGTCCGTCGTCCGTCCGTCCGTAAACTTTTGACACTTTCGACTTCTCCTCATGAACCATACAGATTAGAGAGCTGGAATTTTGTGTACAGTTACCTTTGCATATGGAGAACTTAATTTGTAACTTTGTTGACCCTGTGACCCCAAATAGGGTCACAGGGGTCACAACCTTAAAAACATATTTTCATCTTCTTCTCCAGTTCCAAAAGGAGTAGAGATTTAAAAATGATATGTGCAGACTCCTTGGACAATGGGGATTCTGTTTTGTAACTCTGTTGACCCTGTGACCCCAAATAGGGTCACAGGGGTCACAACCTTTAAAACCTATTTTCATCTTCTTCTCCAGTTCTAAAAGGACTAGAGAGCTGAAATTATATGTGCAGACTCCTTGGCCAATGGGGATTGTAAGCTGTAGATTTCGTGACCCCATTACCCAAATTAGGGTCACAGGAGTCACAACCTTAAAAACTTATTTCATCATCATCTTCAGTTCCAAAAGGTCTATTGAGCTGAAAGACTGTATGTAGACTCCTTGGCCAAATAGGGTCAAGGGGTCACAATCTTAAAAACCTATTTTTCTCCATTAGATGACAGTCTATGGCAAATTTATTTCTCCTTGGATATTTTAGTGTGGACTTCTTTCACTGTCTAATATTGGCGATCTAGAAAGTGTTGAATAATAATAAATCATTTGGGTAAGGAAATTTATTCCGAAATCGTTACATTTGTCTTGTAGTTTTTTTATAGGTTTTCTTGCAATAGATAACATCAGTTTCATTTCTAGCTCATCTGGCCTGTATAAAGCAAACTTGATGTGATGCCTGATGAGCTACAGATCCAATGGCTTTATTTTTTTAAATGAATATATGTTGTTATTCAAGTTGATAAGATTAATGACCTTCAATTAACACAAAGGTTCAACAATTTGTTAAACATAATCGTCTGTCAATTAAAATACACAAATAGATACATGTATAAGCATTTAAGCAAGTAATCTATGCATGCAGTTGCCGAAGCTTAAATTTTCTTAAATATTTCTCCTAGCTGTTAACACCATGAACATAGCTTGATCACATATAAGGTAAATTTTTAGCGGTTACATCATTACACGAATATTATTGTTGCATTTTAACATTAATTTCAAAAGAATGAAAATATAGCACATCCCAGTTCTAGCATGTTGAATTTGTGTAGTAATGCCTCTAAAGCTTTCCATATAGCTTTCTACATGTTGACGTCACGGTCCAACAACTTTGCACGAAAGTTACTTTTCAACCAACTTTCCCATAACGTCAACAACAGTCTATTTGTTTAGTACTGTGTACAGACTCGCCCCTATGTGTAGCCTACTTTCTATGGATGATTTCTAGACGATTTTCTTTCAATAAAAGTGCTAAAAGGTTGCAAATGACACTTGAAAATTACTTTTAATTGCATACACATTCAACTGATGCTCTCATAGCTCAAGCATCATCAAAAGCATACGGTACTGATATTAACGCCTTTGAGCTCTTATTGACTCTATGTATATTTATATGCATCTTCAATTGAAATATACTGGGGTGGGAATTTGTAGAAACTTTCTGTTGACAAATTCTCTGAAGGCAATGAGTGATGTACAACAAATCGTTCAAATTCTTTATTCTCACGAAACACCTTAGGACATGTCAGTCAAGTCAAAAGTATATTAGGCCTTTACCTTTTAAAAAGTTTAATCACATGTGATACATTTTGATAAATTTCTACCTGCAATATCTTTGTTGCTGTATTTTGATTTAATGGTCATGAATTAATGTGATAAGAATAGTTTTGTAAATTGACACTTCATATCCAATTGAAGTAAAAGTTATTGATCATATCGCGACAATTTGCTTATAACAGTTAAACATTCCACATAAATATTAGTAACTAGACACTGTAAAATATGTTTTAAAACGGTCACTAAATTTATAATTTGTATTTTTTTAGCAAATCAACACTCTCGCTTTTTCCCATCACAAGCTGAAATCAGACTTAAACGTATGTGTTATTGTTTTCTTAGGGATGAAAGGGTTAAAGGGGTAGTAGCACGTTTTTAGGGTGAATATAAGCTGATGTCAGGAAAATGAAAATTAATGGTTCCAATTGAAAAATACTGCATTTAAATAAATGGAGCAGTAATAATTCAAATATAGAATGTAAAATTTAGCCATGCGATTCCTTTTTCTTACACAAAATGAATTAAAGGTGTTAAAAAAAATGGCCGCAATGGATTTTAGGTGAATCTTCATACTTTGTTCTCTGACTATGGAAGATTGGCTTGTGAATTGAGATTTTTGACACTATCAAAATAATACATTTAGCGTTAACGTTCACTTATCAGTGAAAATTTTAAAATATAAAATTATCAAAAAACGTACTACTGCCCCTTTAATGCTCTAAATAGATTCCTGACACCCTTGATCATAAAGCTGCATCTGAAACAATTGTTAAGTGAAAACGTAGGTATTCTAAGAATTGATTATTGAGTTTGTAACTTATGCAGCTTTTCTTCAAATAGAAATCCCTTTATTGTCACAGGTATTTGATATAATTCATATTTTGTATATACATGTTCATGGCCATTTCGAATTTAGAAAAAAAATATACCACGGACTGCGTTATATTATTCAACGTTTACCTCAGTCAATGTCAGAATGGTAATAAATGAAAATCGACATTTTGTGACTTACAAAGGGAGCATTATGTATACCAGCATATTCATATAATGTTCCGTTCCATTGATCAATGCAATATGTGACTTTGAAGTAACAGGGCATACTAAACTTAACACTCAGCTACGGTCGGATTAGCATATAAGATCATGTAATCGTATTCGAATGGTAACAAATTCTGTTGTCGGTACGGCTTTGTATGGTATGCATTATTCAAACACAGGTTTATGTCTTCTTGACATATAACGCGTTTAGACAGTGTCTTCTCTGTTCGACCCCTTATTCAAAGTTATTGGTACTTATGTGCAACTAAATCGGGACTGCTTTTCCTTGAACTCATTCTTCACTACATACGGGCTTATTATTTTGGTGCGTATATTCAAGTATTGACTTGTGAGTCGAATGTGCTTTTACCTCGCAGTATTTCCTCTACACAAGGATCAGTTAGTGTTAGGTCGTTGGTAGGTTGTATTTGGACATTTGACAAGTGATTTACTGTTTTGTTCTAACTATATTGGTTACATCTGCTACTTAAACCCTACATCTATAACTGAATACTATGACCTCGTTCTGAATTTTGAATTCTGCTTTCAGAAGGAACGTGATATCAAGAATCCAAGATGGCGGTCAGTCGAGGACCTCATGTTCGGGAGCTTTTCATTGGTCACCAGGCAGCCATAGATTATGACGAGAAAGAGTCCAAGAAATCTTTGAACTTTGGCAAGAAGCACAAAGCTCCTCTCCACCCTAAACTTGGAGCATACAAACCTAAGATTTTGTCTGACGATGTTTCCGGGAACATCCCATTGGAGAGTCAACCTCCACCAGAGAAGACAAATAGGAATCCGCCAGAAGCCACAGGGAAAATCAACAAGGCTTTCGTGATTGGCGACAAGGATGTACCAATGCTTCTAGAACCATCAGAGAACATTTATTCTGAACTTAATGAGCATGTTCGGCCTCAATCCTCAAACGTTCGCAATGAGCAGACGACAAATAATCCTCTGTTTTCGGCATCGCCCTCGAGGGATCCTTCGCCTTCAGAACATCGAGGTAACATTTATAGAGAGAGTTATCCGCCAAGGTCACTTCAAAGGGAGACAATCGTGGAGGAAATAGAAGGAGTTGTCGTCCCTCCTCCGGACTATGACGAAGATGAGATGACTCTTGATTTCGATAGGGACGATTCCTCTGGTCGGGACAGGGGTATTTATAAGGAATTCGCAGGTGAAGACTTTTCGAGGTATCTCAGTGACGATGATGATTATGAGTATGATCATAATGCGTATACTGTTAGATCCCAACCCCCAGTTTCGCGTAAAATCTACAAACAGAAGAAATCAAAGACAGAGGCGAGGAGAGGGGATAAACCGAAAAAAGACACCTCAAAATCCTTGTTTAAACAGAATGCAAAGAACAGTGGTAAATCAACACTCAGGAACTATAGTGTAGGTGATTCCAAATTAGGCATAGGTATCGATGGAAGTGCCAAAAAGCAGAAACCTTCATTACGTGACGGAGTGCAATATGACGCCTCGTACGAGTCGTTTTTGCAAACCCGTAATGGCGGCCCTCGCTGGGGCAGTGAGGAAAGCGCCAGTAGTGACAGTGGTGAGGTCATTCAAGGAGGGAAAAGTGGTTCATTCTGGAAGAAATTGACTCTCAAGATGAAGAAGACTGGATACAATCTGAACCACTGAGGAACAATTTGTGCTAAAAATATGTATAATGTCTCAGTGCATTTTGATATAATTGGCAGTGAGGGAAGCGCCAGCAGTGACAACGGTGACGTCATTCACGGAGAGAAAAGTAGTCCGTTCTGGAGGAAATTGACTCTCAAGATAAAGAAGACTGGATACAATCTGAACCACTGAGGAACAGTTTGTGCTCAAACTATGTTGCAGTTTAATATATTTGGCAGCGTTGAAAGTGCCAGCAATGACAGTGGTGACGTCATTCACGAAGAGAAAAGTAGTCCATTCTTAAATTCTGATTATAAACATAAAGAAGATTGATACTGAACGACTGAGGAACATTTTGTGCTCAAAATATTATAATGTTACAGTTTGATATAATTGGCAGCGTTGAAAGCGCCTGCAATGACAGTGGTGACGTCATTCACGGAGAGAAAAGTAGTCCATTCTGGAAGAAACTTACTCTGTGCTCAAATGTGCCTAACGTTGCAGTTTAATTTGATTAGGTGGCGTTGAATACGTCAATATTGATAGTGGTGACGTCATACAAGCAGGGAAAAGTAGTCCGTTCTGGAATTCTGATTCTAAACATAAAGAACGTTGGATACCCTCTTAACCGCTGTGAAACAGTTTGTATTAAAATGTATATAATGTGGGAGTTTTATGAGATTTTAGAGGTGTTTCATTACTGTGCGTTTCATGGAAGTACTCATATTCCTACGCAAAGCCTAAAACGCCAGTTTCCGAACTATCAGTATATGCCTTGCTGCAGACTCTTTTACTTTTCTGTGCTGCTATAGTATCCCTACAGGCAAGAGAGCAAGCACAGAAAACTCAAGGGTCAGCAGTAAGGCATAAAACTGACAGTTCGGAAACTGGTGTTTTAGGCTTTGCGTAGGAAATGGCAAGTACTTAGTTTGTCTTTGTACTAAGATAGACTCTCATATTCAACAGAGTTTACGACAATATCAAATTCTTATTTTTGAACTCAATATGTCGATCTCTGGTGCATAAGAATATTGAATATTAATTTAATATTGCCAAGAAAACTTCGATAATGCTGGATCTGTTGTGTTCCTTATTACTGCCAAACATGTGTACACTTGTAAATATAGCATATATGATATGGCAAAGATATATCCTGTAAATATGTATATGAGAAAATTTTATAAATAATCATGTTGGATATTTCGTTTTGTTTATTAATGATTCTGGCGGGCCAGAACATAATTATGAAATATGATTAATAAAAACCATAAACTACGCCCAAATGATCTATGAATCATGCAATCGGTAGTCCGAAATGTTCTTAGGAATTTTAACCATTGAGATAGGAATTTTACTGCTGAAAATAAAACCTTTGTTCAGAGTGTTGTTAGCATTGTAGAATGTTCATTGGATTATGCTGAACGTTCATTTAACGTCAGTAGTAACACAATTTCTGTTGACATAGTTCTGCCAAAATCTGTTACTTACAAAGTGACACTTGGTAACATTTCCCTGGTAACAAATTAGTTTTGCTTATATCAGCTAACATGATTGGTTTTATTACACTAAAAACATATTTTTAAACAAATATTTACAACATTTTCAGAGTAAATACAATGAAATTTCAACTAAATGGACCTAAAACCAAGTGGTGAGTTTAGTTCTGGCAAATTATATTGAAAGTTAAGATGATTTTCTTTTTTAAATCAAATAAATATTTAACTTTTTTTTTAAATTTTGGGGATCGTCTACTTCAGTTTTCAAACATTTACAAATTATATTTTGGGTTAATCTAAGGAAGTTTCAACTGGAATGAACAATAAAAAAATCGTGGTTATTATTATCTTCTTATCTCATGCTTTTTAATTTTTAAAAATCACCCTATTCTTCAAGTATCTGGCTAATAGGCGAATTCGTATACATAAACATATATTTTGTGCAACTCAAAAGGCAGCTCTGAAAGGAAGCCAACAATAAATAATATATTTTTCCATTCACCCTGTATAATTTTGTTGAATAAAATTGCTAATAACATTGCGATGGTCGTTGGTATTCTGTTGTATGATTTTGTATTTGTTATTTGTATATGTGATTTAGATTACCCTTGTAACATAGTATGGTATACATTGAAAGGAGACCAACCATGGAAACAAAATGACTACCTGTGTGGCTGTGCTGACAATGTGAAATGTGGAAACCTGTTTGTGTTAAGTAACACAAAACTTCCTGGAATGTTTTCAAGTATTCATTATCAGTTGATGTGAAACTGCAACTATGGCGGCCGAGAGGGGCCATCTTTGGCAACAATGTGACACCAACGCGGGGGCATTTACATTCAATTCTCTATAGATCTCATTACTTTATCGATAAAAATGATTTGGGCATTCGAAATGATTTGTGTGTGACGAATTCAATATATATCAATATTTTATTGATACATATGATTGGGGGGTTCGGAATGATTTTTGTATGGCGAATGATTGTTGTATGGCGAATGGTTGTTGTATTGCGAATGATTGTTGAATGATGAATGGTTGCTGTATGGTGAATAATTGTTGTATGGCGAATGATTGTTGTATGGCGAATTCAATAAATCTCAATACTTTATTGATAATAATGATTAGGGGAATGATTGATGTATGGCAAATTAAACATATCCCATTACTTTATCGATAATATTGATTGGGGCATTCGGAATGATTGTTGAGTGACGATTTCAGTATATCTCAATACTTGATCGGCATTCGGAATGATTTGTGTGTGACGAATTCAAAAATATATCAATATTTTATTGATACAAATGATTGGGGGATTCGGAATGATTGCTAAATGTCAAATTCAAAATATCTCAATACTTTATCGATGATATAGATTGGGGCATTCGGAATGATTTTGTATTTAATGCAATGCATATAAAAAAATTACACGAGAAATTACATAATTAAAATCTGACACTCAAGCCATGAATTACAGTCACAACTTATCCAACATTTGTTGTACTACTTATCCATTACAATTCTGTAACAAAAGTAATGACGAGTCCGGGAAACAGTCGGAGAGTATTCACAAAAACGATTTCTTTGCCATTTGAAAACATTTTTAACAAATACTAGTACCTCTCTTGGTATAAGCATCTCCTATAAGTATGTGATAGGAACGATTTGTTCGTTATCACATCCTAAAATAACATTTCGGCAGAAAAATAGTTCACTTCTTTGAGTAACGATTTCCAGGCGTACACGTTTTTCTGGTGTGTAGCATGGTGGATACCGAGATGCTTGACGGCGACGAAATCGGATGATGGTGTCACGATGTGAGATAATGCCTTATTCAAACCAGGAAGTTTTACAGAATACGTGATAAAGACACGCTTGCATGTCATGTCTTAAATGTACCATGGTACACAGGGAGTTGTTGTCGAAATCTGTTTTTCAGTAACCGGTGCTTGGTCGTTGACTCATAAGATGTCCTTATCAAACCACGAACCTGTACAGAATACGTAAAAGAGACACTCTTTCATCTTGTTTCATTCAAAATGTAAATAATTTGTGAAGCGTTTCATGATTACCTGATACGCTTGGAAAACGCATTTCTTAGAAGTGCCTGTATAAACGCAGAAAGGTGTAAGGAATATACGTAACAAAGACACGCTTGCATTTAATGTCTCTAGGGACAAGCTTGGAAGTACAGAACTCAATTTGTTAGAGAATTCTATTATCAATTGAGAAATCTGTAAAGACCTAGTATGGAGCATTCGTTAACAACACTATTTTGTCATGTTAAAATGTAATAGGATCATTCGATACAATAACAGAATTTTATTTTGTCATGTTAAAAGTGTAAAAAGATGAAGGTTTCATTACACGCTGATACGTTTGGAAAACGTTAAACCAAATAGACATAAAATAAAGAATTCAAATTTTATGAAGAAAACGTTCAAAGTTGAAGTTCATCAAGCCATGAACATCAGATCAACCAGGGACGATCTATACAGTATGATATCTCTATAGATCGTCCCGGGTTTTACTAAACTATAGATTGATTTAAAGACGAATACAACAGTGCGTTTGAACATTCAAAGAGTTACATACTTTTTTCATGAATAATAAGACTGGTTACATTACAAAGTGCATCTTAAACCAGAAATTAAGAAATAGAACTATTAGTCATAATAACAAGTAGGCAAACATCACTGGCTAATCTGGGCCTTGCTGCATTGCATCAAAATTTGTGGTTGTGTTCAGCGCCTTCAGCGGCGATTTGCTGAAAGCTATAGTTGGCAGTTACAAGAATTTCGTTTAGGAGGGGTGCGCCAAGTGTTATAACTACACGTACGACTATTGGAACCATTACTTTGAATCAAAAACTATGTGTACACAGGTCAATTATTTTATTTTCAGAAAGTATCTTTTCTGTCCTACACATTTCTTATATGATTTATCATGTATGAGAAATAGGACTCTTAACATTTACTATAAGTGGAACCTTCTTGGGAGAGGTGGGTATCTCAGCATGCCTTTCTGGAACCGCCAATGAAGCTCTTCAAGATTTATGATTTGAACGTGTTTATATGAACATTTAATCTGTTACACATAAATATGGATTGAAATTAGACAAAGTACTGTTAACCTTCCTTTTGCTTCAAATTTGAAAAAAAAATACAGCTCAAGTGGAGTCCATTTATGAAAGTTGTGTCATGTCATTTCAGCTGTTTATTATCCAAAATTTAAAAAGAATTTTTAGGAGTTTTCATCGTACCAGCTATTCTTGAAATTTGTTCAAGCATAAATGATATTTAACTAGATTAGATTTAACCTATATGTGATCGCACACTGTCCGTATTATTCACATAGGTAATATACCAAGCTCCTAATACAACAGTCTAAGTAAACCTAGCCTCAATATTATCCGTTTCACTTCTATACTCAGTATAGAAGTGAAACGGATAGTATTGAGGCTAGGTTTACTTAGACTGCTAATACAAAAAATGAGTTCATTGTCCAACGACTCAAAGAACATGTTAATTATATGATACATCGTTGAATCACGTGTAGATGATGCAGAAACTGTTTGAGAGGCATTTTAGAAGTTGTTAGATAATAAAGTACAATATTGTATGGATATCCAACTTCTAAATGAACTAAATGATAAAGAAGTTTGGTATCCATAAAATGCGTTATCTGATGTATAAACTTCCTTGTACCTTATACAGTATCCCCTTGCTTATAAATCCGTGTCAATAGAAGTTTGATTACTGATCTAGGTTGATGATAACATATATTTAAATATTAACATAAAAGCATATTTCAAAAAGAATATCTTCACACGGAGGACCATCTTCACAACGTCACGGCCGATACGAGAAGATTTGCAACACTAGCGAAGAGTTTATTTCGATACGTTTTCACCTTGCCGTGTAAAGATTACGACTTTACCGCACCCCGATTGCAGAAGGCCTAATATGCATACTTGGTTGTGATGGCTTATTTACTTCCATTCAACTAGAAAACATTATGCATACACTAGATCAATACAAAAACACTATTAAGGTGGAATATCTATTTAGTTGCGTGAGGAAACGAATCGAATAGCCTGCATTACCACAGACAAGATGGCTCTGTGGTTAAGTATGATTAAAATCGACCGTGATCGGTGGAATAAAATTTTTAAAATATTGAAGCTACCGGGATTCGAACGTGTTCTGTCAGAAAACTTCCCCTCCACAAGGGAATATCGCCTTGATTGGGTTCGAACCCCGTTAGATTCATAACACTAAAACTCCTATTTCTCGGCACACGTTTGAGTTTAATCAGACTGCACCACAAAGAAGATCTTATCTATGCTTTTGGGAGGTTGCCAGTCTAAGTAAACCTTGCCTCAATAATACTCGCTAAACTCCGATATTGAGTCTAGCATGATGTAGTAGTCGAGTCATTGACAAATCAGAGATCGTCCTACCAAGCCACAATAGTCTGCATTCGCACAAAAAACGTTTGAGGGCCATAGGTCGACGAAAGGTCGGCTGACGCGACCTGCTATTACATCTTGTAGGAAGGTTGACTATGATAATTACACCATTATGTGCAAATTTGTGATGCACTCTTTTACACGCTTGAAGCATTTCCAAGGTGCAATGAGTAAGATATAGGATACAGGTTTGAGTTAAGATTAGATTGGATCAAATTTAAGTGAAAGTTTTAAATGGAGGGAAATGAGAATTTCGTCTGTATTTTGACTTTTTCAAGAGGGGAGGGGGTAGGGGGGTGTACAGAACAACGTTGAGAAATACAGTAAACAAGTTATTTCCCTGAAGTCACATATTTCTTTGATGCAAAGTCAAATGAAGCACTCTAACCATCATTTTTTGAATAACCATTACATAAGAACTTAAAAAAGCGCATAGTCAACTTTTCTTGAGTTTCAATAAATCTTTAACTTCTACATGTGAAGACGCAGACCATTTTCTTTTGTCAAAATGTAGATGTACTTTAAGTTATTCGTGATATCAAACCATTTGTATGAGATAGATGTTCGAATATTTACTTTACTTCTTGTTACTTTACTTTCACTTTTGTATCCCTTTTCTGTACAGCATCTTATATGTTAGTGTCAAGGGGGATGTTTTGGTTTCTAATATATTTATCATTTTGGGTGATTTATTGGTGATTTTTAGAAAATAAACTTATAAAATTGAAACTTTTGTTAATGACATTAAATGATAAATTTTTATTTCTCGTTCGGGAAGTTGTAATTTCAATATATTTTAGTGAGCGTGAAATAAAAATGTGTATACATAATAAACATACAAGAAATATATTATGTACAATATATGTTTAATTAAAGTTATTTTAAACGATAAAAGGGCGAATAACGCTTCTTCAAAAACAAGATCTAAAACAATATTCGTGACAAAAATTTAAAAGCTTTTTCTACCAACTTTTGTTCTTCTACATTATAACATTGTTTGAAACAGGTAAAATAAGAAGGTCTTCCTAACAACCTAAGGGAGGTAACTCTCATTTCACAGTTACCTCCCTTGAGAGCTCTTTTTAGGTGGAGGTTGAAATTACTCTCGTTGACAATGAAAACGATTAGCCAAGCAACGCGTGTAAAACCTGTTTTACTGTTAATCTAGCGGTAAATTTCGATGCATGGTTAGTCGCAATGGTTAAAGAACATTTTGTTACTCGCAAAATATCCAGAAATATGTTTTTGAAATCCTGCACATTTATATTTTTTACCAATTACTCTCAATCGTGATCAAAAGGCGATTTTGAAAACAATTTGGACCATCTCGTCGCAACATGATCTCGTTGGACTACGCCTAAAATCAACAGCCTGCCTATATTAATTTCAATAGTGATTTTCCCTTAAGGTAAAGAAAACAAAGAAGATGAACTGGGAAAGCAAATTCTCATCAATAGTTCAAGAAACTGAAGCAAACTTAGCTAAAGTGAAAGTAAGTTTGAACATATCAAATTTAATCAAAAATTGTACTTAATGTAAACTTTATGAAACTATTATATTTATTCAGTTGAGTTATAATATTTTCATCAATGATTGACGAAAGTTGTAAGCCATATTACAGAGAACAATGAAAATGTAAATATATGGTCATTGTCAATCTCGTCCAAATTTCAAATGTGTATGTTCAGTAAGGTATAGGAAAATGCTGTGGATTAATGAAGTGAAGCCTTCTAAGATCACCTTATCTCTGAGAGTGTAAAACTTACAATATAATGCCTAATTAAGGATTCAAAACTATTACAACCTAACATTTCTTACCCATTTAGATGGCATATCTATCTTTATATCTTCTAGTTATTCTTTGAAATCATTAATATACTCAGAATATATTATATATACATGTATTGTTTTGCTATTAATGTCAATCATCTCCATTCCCTTTTTAATTTGCTTTTCTTTTCAGGAGAAGTTGAGAGGAAAGGCTACGCTCTCACCAAGTGTGTCTTTTGATAGTAATTACTACAATGATTGTAAGTATTACGATATGTCTAAGTTGAGATTGATTAAGAAAAATGTGCCCCTATTAATATTAAAATGAATGGGAAGGATTTTACATTACACATCGTCATGTTTCAGATATGTTACTTAAATTTGCCATTTTGATTTAAAAATTTCAATAATGATAAGGTAGAATACAGAAAGGTACATTGCATAATGAAGACTTATAATTATGCTTTTCAGTCTTGTAAGATAGTTATCAGATATGTCAGGAGAAATCAGTCTTTATGAGTTATTTGAAAAGCTCTTATTAAATCAGCAATTTTGTGCTAATCTAAGCTTAGTATGATATTTATCATTTTCTATGTAAAGATGTTAAAGGTTGAATCCAACACTAGTTGAATTAAAAAAAAGCCTCTTTGAAATTGTTTTAAAATATTCTTGTTTTAAAGTTTGTGTTCACTGACTCCTATGCTATGAATACTTTACATATATAAGCACAGATCTCAGGATATGACTAATATATAGGAATGTGACGATACACCAACGCATCGTCGTGATACAGTTCACGATGCGATACATGTTGCAGTTAACTATATTGTGATACAAATTCTGATGAATATTGTTCAAATTTTGTTAATATTGAATCAAGAAATCCATAGTTTGTTTAAAATCATTGTCAAGAATTTCAAGCATTTCTTCTTATGTTTAAGTCGGCAAATATAGAATAACATAATTTTTTTCATAAAGAATTTAGCTTGATTTTGTGTTTTAATGTTGGTTACTGAAGCAATTCTTGTTAGAAATATTGAATATCTGTAATAATGTCTCATTCACTGTATTGCGATATGTATCGTATTGTGATCTTAGTATCGTGATATATATCGTATCATAAGGTACCTGTATAGTGAAATCCCTAATAGGACTTGTTGTTTATTCCAGATTCACGCCTGTCCCCAAGATTACATTCCTCTGTCCAGTACCCATTGTCGTCCACTCCCAAGGCCAGATTGGCCAGTGACCACACAACCAGCTACACAACACACTCAAGTCTTACACAACCCTCGTACCATAACACCTTGCATTTACAGAACAAAATAGATGAGCAGTCAAAGGTATGTTATGATGAAATTGAACCACATCTTGAAACCGTAATATTTTATTTATTCAATATGATTTAAAGATTGTTTCATATATGTATTTATGACCCCTACGGTTTAAAATAAGTGGTGACATATTTTCAATATGAGCACTAGTGGACATATCACTTTTGCCTAGCAACAATTGTTGTATCGCGAGTTCCCATATTTTTTTGCCTGTGACGTCATAACATCATCAGTAGCCGGCCTTTGCAAGGGAAGTGGCCTGTTTTTTTTTGTATTTCTAAGATGGTAAAATGGAATAGAAACGGTAATTTAGAAATTATTACCCAAGGAAGTGTGTCATATGACTTTTACGAAACTCGTGCAAATTTGTGTATAACACACTCGTTTCATAAAAGTCATATGACACACTTCCTTGGGTAATAATCTCTATATCTGGGTAAAAATTAGCCTTATTGCTGTCCTAGCCATTCAGGCAAGCGCATTTTTGCAGAGACATTCTAACTAGCAAAATACATTGACATTATCATTATCCTCTTAACTTCAACTAGTCCTTCGGACTACCAGTCATTGCATTATACCAGCCAAGCACCTTTATTACTAGCCATGGGCAAGCACACTGGTGCTTATTACAAACTCAGGTTTATGGTGATGAACATAAAGATAATCATATCATAGAAAGAGTGTCAAATGACTCCTAACAGAGTATAATAAACATTTTCATGAATAGAGTAAAAGTCATATGATAAACTTGTGGATGTGATATCTTGTTTCCAATTGTATTGTATCATGAAATTCTTTCTCATGCAACTGTCTACTAAAATAATTAAGTTCATGCAACCCAATATGGCTACTTCTATCGATACAAAAGGTATTTCTTTAGAATTACAATATATTATACGTCTTGAAGATGAAAACAATCTAAGAAAATAGAATTGCATACCTTTCATGTGTTAAAGTCTGGTTACTTAGATGAAATTCTTTCCTGTCAAATTGCATCTGCTTTAACAAACATGGCGGCTCCGGTACTACTCGTCGCAAGTCTGCTTTTATGTATTGATACAGTGACAGTCGTCAAATGGAATTTTTTTAATATTTATTTTTGAAAATTGACATGTAAAAAAAGGTTATTAAATGACATTGTAATAAGGATGATGTTCATAATTTTTTCCATGATTTGCATGGGCGACCGCCGGCCATCTTGTATTTTTTTCCAAATCCCCACTGATATTTAAAATTTTACTAAAACAAGTAAACATACATGAAATACAATGTTATTAATGAGTTCCCTGACCTCGAAAACATGGGTTTAGACACCTTCTCTGCAGATATTACTTTATTAGTTTTGAAGATATGACAGTTTTGAGTATTCTGAGCTCGCGATGGCGGCCATCTTGGATTTCGTCAAATTTAGTGCACTAGCACCTATCAGATTTTGCTAGATTTTTGTTCCTGGCTTGTAGACATGATTTCCTGCCATAATCAGGTGAGAAACAAAATAAAGCAATTTTGTCCAACCTCTTCACTTTATTTATTGGACTACTCTACATGGTTGCTTTACAAAAACATTATTTGCACATGTGAAATGTATGACATAAGCTATTTTTCATTTTATGGGTTGCATATATGTTATTAACATCAATAGTATTTTCATTCTAATTGTAGTAAAGTGTCAGAAAGAATTTGTCATAAACACATGTTCCCTGGCCCTTTGGACAATATTGTCACTTTCAGTGATATTGTATTGAAAGTGAATGGTTTTTCAGATACAATGACTTGATTTCAGACAATCGATGATCTGACGCGTACTGTCCGCAATCTGGAGAAGGAGAGAGGACAATATCGAGATCAGATACGACAGCTTAGAAGTAAGTAAATGTTATTTATCTCATTTGGATAGGGCAAAACATGAAGCAGGTCAAACTATGCACCTTTTCTTACTGAAAAAGCATGTTGCAAATTTTATGTTCAAATGTTCAGTGTTAAGTTTAGTGTACCATGTGGACTTGTCAGTCAGCAATGTAGAGCTACGAGGGATGTCACCTAATACATGAGATACTAGCTTTTACTAGAATTTGGATGTTTGGAAAAGGGGGTTGGCTGATAGGTTGAGTCAGCTTATACACAAATCATTTACACTTTTACAGTAAGCAAAACTGAAGTTTTGAACCGATATATCTTAGAAATAGTCAGGTCGTATTTTGCCTTCATGACTAAAGAATAACACCCACAATTGCTTTGAAAGAAGTAAAATACCTCTATCAGATGCAGTCAACTGAAAGTTCTAATCAAGTCGGGTTAGACTGTGGATGTGGATAGGGGCAATGATGTTTGAATTTCAATAGAAAAGGCCGATTAGCATATAATAAGTTCCAGAAATTAAACTTGATAAATTTCTGTCATGTACAGATGACATGTGACAAGAAGTATGAAAGTTGATCAAGATCATCCTTTTGAAATTAAGTTCAAGAATCAAATGCCAGTGTTGTTCCTAGGTGATCAGCTGAGGGGGTAATTTGGGCCCATTCTTTGCTATCGGGCCCTTTATTCTATCCTACTACTCAAAATTTTAGTGGTCATTAAGCCAAAAGGTTGGGCAAATTTCCACAGGACCCTCCCTAGGAATAACACTGCGATACTGTTTCAAAATTTATTGGATACATAGAGAATACTAAACGTTGTCCCGTTTAATAACATTTTTATGAAACGAGTGAATGATTGGTATTTAACAAGCGAAAGTAATACCAACGATTCCGTGTGTGTGTATGTGTGTGTGTGTGTCTGTCCGAGGACATTTTTTGTCCGACCTATGACGGGAAAACTATTTATCCGATTAATTTCAAATTTTGCACATGTCTTCTACCCTACTAGGAGGGGTGCAGTGCGAAGTTACAGCAAATTTCGTTAATATTTGAATTTTTTACAAATTTCCATGTTTTGAACTTAGTCATTTTCCAATATCAGATTTGTCCGACATATTACGTGAAAACTATTCATCCGATTTATTTCATATTTTGCACATGTCTTCTTCCCTACTAGGAGGGGTGCAGTGCTAAATTGCAACAAAATTCATTGATATTTAATTTTTTTACAAATTTCCATATTTTGAACCTAGTCATTTTCCAATATCTGATTTGTCCAACCTATTACGAGAAAAACTTTTCATCTGATTCTTTTCACATTTTGCATGTGTCTTCTTCCCTACTAGGAGTGGTCCAGTGCCAAAATAAAACTAAAATTGATAAGGGTTTTTTTGTGTGTTTTTTTTTTCACAACGTTCCATTTTTTATTAGTAATTTTTCTCAATTCCTCTATGGGGGTCAAATGCTGTGCAAGAGATGACTACATTGAAAGTAAAAAATAATTCAGTTAGTCAGGGATGCACGGTCGGGGGTATTAGTTTTTTGCTTGTTTATTACTGACCTTATTAAATCCTTGAAAATAAAAAGACATTCACCGACATGATCGTTGCGGCCGGCCCACTGACATTATGAGGTCATACTTACCGGTAATGATTATGACGTCACCATTACGTCACGTCGTTTGGTCAGCACATGATGTTATGACACATGTGTAATAACATGATTTATTATATGATTGAGGGTGAGCTACTCTGTTCTATCAGTGAAATAAACCCTCTATCTGGCTACAGTGGCGATAACCTTTATCGTCACTCTACAGAGAGGTGATAAAGGTTATCACCTCTCAAGTGTAAGTTTAAAAGTTTGACGTCATGTAACAATGGTATGACGTCATGAATTCTCATATGACGTTACATTGTTACAGCGGTGACAGGCTTTTCCAAGCAGCCGCTCAACATGAAATTGACCATTTTTGACGTAATTAGAAAGATTTTATCATATAATAAAAAGAATATCTGTCAATTCTTTACTAAACATGTTAATCTCACCTGTGATGCGCCACTTGTGAGAATATAAACTTACTACCTCACTCGATGACATAAACATGGTATTAGTCAAGAAAAGACAGATATCGTCTATAGATTTATCAAACAGCGAGAGAGTAATAATTTATGATTTTTCATCTCGTACAGATGAGGTAAGCAAGTTAAGCACCCAGATGTTGGACCAGGGAGGAAGTAACCCCCATCTTGAGTGGCAGATGGATCAGATGAAACGTACGCTACTCCGAGAGGTCCAGGAGGTGCGAGATCAGCTCCGAGTGTTCCGGCAACGTGTTGATAAACACTCCGCTACAGAACACAACACATCGCTCACCATTGGCCAAGATATTGATGAAGTGTAGGTTTTACTTTTATTTCAAGGATAATGGTTCATTATGGTCATCATTACATTATTATCATCCGCTACGAAAGGGATATAGGTTTATGAGGCTCGATTTGTCGGTCCATCCCTCCGAGTTCAAGGGGACAGATAGGATAACCAAAGTTGTTTGAAAATCAGAACGAGCAATTATTATACCCCAGAAACTTCAAATTTCGTATGGAGGTTACCTATGTAGTGCAGATGTGTCTTTTACAGGTTCCATTGCCAGGGATCAAACTTTTTGTAAAAATTTGGCTCAAAAACATCCAAAATTATAAATTTGTATTTCACAATCATGAATTATGAACAATCACAATTATTGTTTGTAATTATAAGTAAACTTACCTCTGGATTGTGGGAGCCTAATTAGTCTGTTAGCAGACACGTTTTACAGAGAGAGAATAATTAAATTTAATTAAATTAAATTAATAATAAATTTTAACCTCTGAAAGATACCTTTAGCGATATTCTTCCGTCATGGATTATCCCCCTTCCCATGGCTCTTCAGTCGATAAGGTACGATCGGCCTCACTTCCTGTCAGCCATATTGGTCCCATAATTTTTCCTCCCGTCTTTCTGTCAACATATAGTGGGGAGGATTAGTAGGGCGGGCATAAATTGCACAATCCAGAGGTAAGTTTACTTATAATTACAAACAATAATTGTGATTGTTCATAATTATTGCGTAAACATTCCCTCTGGATTGTGGGAGCCTGAATTCCACATAGAGGATGGTGGGAACCAGACAGAAAGTAATCCATAAGGATATCGCTTCAATTAAAATATTTCATTAAAATGATTGAAATTTCCGATTTAACTAGAACCCTAGATGGAAACATTCAATTCCCTTAAAGGTTTAAACAAGGAAGGATTACCCTTAAAGGAAGCCATTGACAAAATACTGACACTTATGCTGAATTTATGCTTTATTCCATAAAATGCATTAAATCCTGGATTAACAAAATCTTTGAACACATCATCAAAATATGCCACCACATGCAACCCAGGGCAGGGATAGTGAGGTATTAACGTAACAAACAAGAGTGTTCACAAAAGGAAAATGTCAATTTCAATGGACCTCTATGACGTCATTCTCATTGATGACGTCACTTCCGGTCATATGACGTCACTTCCGGTTAAATCCGATGAATTTGACATTCCTTGACATTAGATACTGTGCTCAAACTGTGGCAAGCATACCTGACTTGCAATCTGAATGTGAGTATTTCAAACATGGTAGTAGCTGACATTCCTTCCGCCACCGTGGTTAACGCATGGGAATCTCACCTGTCCCCCATCCTGTATAGTGCCGTGAGTTCCCGTCGCAAGCTCATATGTTGACACATGTCGACCCCGCCCCCCCCTCTTTTCCCCTCGCTCACAGGGGCTTAGGCAGAGGAGACGTGCTGTGCAGCTACCAATGGGCCTAACTCATACAGACCATCCAACGATGGAGCTAGGTCCCTTAGATAACTTCGGATAAAGGTATTGGTGCCCTTCCACTGACATGCCGCCACCAGCTGATCCAATGAGATAGACTTCCATGCTGACAGTGATGTGGCCAGGGCTCTTATTTCATGTGGAGAGAATCTGAGATTAACTGTTTCTTGGTCGTATGCAACATAAGCCTGTGTAATGGTCTTCCGTAGCCACGACGAGATCGTATTCTTTGATATTTCTGAATCCACAGAAGTTTTACATGACAAGAAAAGTCTACGTCTATTCCTTCTGAAAGTTGAAGTCCTGTCCAAGTACCAGCGTAAGGCTCTCACTGGACACAACAAACGAGACTTGTCCGCTCTATTCTCAGTAGCTGGGAGCGCTGGGATCTTATAAATCCTTGCCCCTAAAGGACCTGAAGCTGATCTTTGATTCTTGGCAATAAATTCTGGTAACGCTCTACAAGTAACCTCCTTGAAATCCTCAGAAAACTTGAGAGAATTAATATCAATTGCGTGCAATTCAGATACCCTAGCGGCGGTGGCAAAGGCCATGAGAAAAGCTGTCTTGTAAGCCATGAATTTTAATGGAGCTGCGCTGATGGGCTCATAAGGTGCTTTTGATAAGGACTGAAGAACAAGCTGTAAGTCCCATTTTGGAAAGATTGAAGGCGTAGTCATATCCTTGATTTGAAAAGACCTTATAAGTTTATGTAAAGAAGAATCTGAACCAACGTTAAGGCCTTGGATATCGCACACTGAGGCTATGGCCGACCGATATCCCTCAATTGTCCCGTGCTTTAGTTTCCTGTTTTCCCTCAAAAATAACAGAAAATCGGCAATCATTGGAATTGTTATAGGAACTCTATCTCGCTGGTGCTCTCGTCTCCAGAGCATGAACTTGTTCCATTTGCTGTCATAGAGTTGAGCTGTAGATGGTCGAATAGATTGGGAAATCGCGTGAGTGGTGTCCCTGGCAAAGCCTTGTTTCTCCAATGATTCCGAGATAATTTCCAAACGTGAAGCTTGAGAACTGCTATGTTCTTGTGGAACAGACGTGATCCTGGCTGACTCAGGAGATTTGGCCAAGACGGTAGTTGCAGTGGGTAATCTATCAGAAGTTCTAGCAATGAAGGGAACCAAGTTCTTGTGGGCCAAGCTGGAGCCACTAGATAGATCACGCAATCGTGTTGATGAATCTTGTTGATCACATCTGGGATCACTTTGAATGGAGGGAAGGCATAGGCGATCATTCCGTCCCAGGGAATCGATAGGGCATCCACTGCCCAAGCTGATGGGTCCGGCACTGGACTTACGAAAGTTGGAAGACGAGCATTGCGGCTTGTCGCGAACAAGTCTATCAAAGGATTTTCCCAGTTCTGAGCTATCAGGTTGAAAGCTTCCTGATGTAAGGTCCACTCTGTCGCCAAGGCTTGATTCTGACGCGAGAGAGAGTCTGCCAGAAGATTTATCCTTCCTGGAATGTGTCTTGCTCTTAACACACATTTGTACTGCTCCGTTAAGGCAAAGAGTAGGCGCGTGGTTTGCAGGAGAGTTAATGATCGTGTTCCTCCCTGTTTGTTGATGTAGGCAACTACTGTTGTGTTGTCCGTCGCCACCATCACACTCTTGTTGTATATGAGGAACCACCAGCGATTCACAGCTCGAACAATCGCTAACATTTCCAGCACGTTGATGTGAAAGCTTGCCTCTTGTGCTGACCATAATCCCTGAGCTTGATGAGACCCTAGATGTGCCCCCCAGCCCGAGGTTGACGCATCTGTGTAGAGAGTTAGATTTGGGACTGGATCCCTGAAAGGAGCACCTGGCAGAACATTGGACTCCTTTGTCCACCAGAGTAGTTCCTTCTTTACTTGTTGAGGAAATATCAATTGGACTGTTAGATCGTCCCTCCTTGATTGGTTGAGCCAAATCTGTGTGGTGCGCAAGTTCAGACGACCGCGAACAGTGAAGGCCTGGAGAGAGGTCAGTGTGCCGAGAAGAGAGAGCCAAGTCCTGCGAGACGCTGAAGGAGTGTGAAGGATGTGAAGGATTCCTGATCTGGCTTTCTGCCATCGGTCCAAGGTGGGTTGTATTATGCAGGACGTACCGTTCAACATTGCTCCTAGGAATTTGATTCTTGGAACTGGGCTCAATTCTGACTTGTCTGGGTGTATGATAAATCCCAGATGTGTGAAAACATGAATCATGAACTTGGTCTGCTTGTTCAGAATGTGTAATGACTGGTGTCTTCCCAGAAAATCGTCGAGATAGCCGTGCACTGCTAGACCCCTCAGATGTAAGAAATGAAGGACTGGGTTGAGCACTACTGTGAAAAGCCAGGGGGCAATTGATACCCCAAAGGGGAGGACTTGAAATTGATACCTGCGTCCGTTCACTGCAAACCGTAGGAACTTTTGAGAGGCTCGATGAATGGGAACATGCAAATATGCATCCTTGAGATCCATACTTATGAAATTGGTTCCCGGTTGGATCAACTTCCGAACATTTGCCAGCGATTCCATCTTGAATTTTGGAGGCCTTTGAAGGAACTGTTTGTTGATAATTTTTAAGTCTATTATCATCCTCATCTCCCCTGTGTCCTTTTTTGGCACTAGAAACACAGGGGAGTAGAATCCTAGAGAACAATCGTGCTGAGGAATTTCTATGATCGCTTCCTTCAATAGCAACTGATCTATGGCTGTCGCCGCTGCTTCTAACCTTGTCCCTGACAACGAAAACCTCTTGCCTACTGGATGTAACGTTAAAGGAGGGATTTGTAGGAACTGAAGGTGATACCCCTGAGCAATTACTGACAAGATCCATTGGTCCTCTGTGATCTGACGCCAATTGTCTATGAATCTCTTCAGACGACCCCCCACCTGGGAGGGAACGACTGGACGAATAAAAGCGAATTCCAAACTCAGGTCCGTGGGCGTTTCCAAGTCGAAAGGATTTTGATTGTCTGACACCCTTGAGGAGTCAACGCCTCCTGTTGGGAGGTCTTGAGAAACGAAAGGAATTGGCTCCCCTTCCTCTGGGGCCCTGGCTGTTACCTGAGGTTTGTTGAGGTCTGGTATTGTTCCTGTTAGCAAACGAAGAAGAAGCTCTGTCCAAGGCTGAACGTTGGAAAGATTGAGGAGGGGGGCGGGTTTGAGGAGCTCCTCTCCTTTGAAAGGACGTATTCCTGTTACGGTTCTGATTGATGAGGGCCGCTGCAAGTTGCTGATTTAGACGTCTTGAATTTTGGGCATCCTGGGAAACAATGGCTTGTTGGCACTGACCATTAAACAAGGTTTCGGACTCCAGGGGTTGATGTAAAAGCTCGTCCTTGGAGGAAGCCGTGAGATTTTTGACTCCTGCTAAAAGATGAGAACGTTCCATGCTTGTGAGTTTCCCGAGGATATTTACTTGAGCTTGGGCGATATCTGCTGCCCCTTGATAGACTGAGTCCAAGAGTGAATGAGCCAAGGCCACTTCATGAGCTTGCATGGCAACCATTGTATCCTCCTTTACCTCCTTGTAGTCTTCAAACATAGGAGGAAGTAACTGACGAACAGCTGCCGCAAACCAGTTAACGTAAGAGATTACATCCATTGTGTACCTGGCTGCCAAATCAATGTCCTTGACATCCTTGTGCGCGAAAAGAACTTTGGACGAAGCAGACTTGTTAACTCTGGCATCCAAATTAACAAAATCTTTGTCTAGCTCAGGCGAGGAAGCGGGAAAAAGACGATCATGAATAACATACGCTTGCCTAGCCGGGAGTTTGAAGACAGAAGCATCCTTGTTCTTGGCTATCATATCCTTACGTGCGTCTAAGGCATTCTTGATGACCGTTGAATGTGGTAGTGAACGTTTGGGCAATCTAGTAGGGGGGAGAGAACCCGAAGCACCCAACTCGTCTGGAATGACAATTCCTTCTTCAATAACTGATGGCGGTTGAGTTGCCGGTTTCAATCTATGGATAAACTCAATTTTTTCCGGAAAAGTCCAGCCTGGGATCAAATCTGGAGCATCAACATTGGTGGAAGAAATGGTCAAAAGTCCCTCTTTTACCACAAATTTAGCATCTGTTATGGGATACACAGAATTATTTCCTAAATCAATGTCTGATGTTAAGGGAATTATAGGGGGATTGCTCACATCCATGTATGTATCCTGCTGGGAATCGATAACCTGAACGTTAGACACCTTGTCCCCGCTAGTGGTAACCATAGAATTCCCGGCCTCAAGCAAAGTACCACTGGAGATTTCCTTACCAGGAGGGTCAGCTTGCCCATTCGACAAACTTGACTCTACCGGCTTATCCTTCCCCTGGGATTGGACCCCTGGATCAGGAACATGGATCTCGTCCACTGGATCCGATACAGAAACAGTAGCAGCCGGCTGCTGGACGGTTTGCTTAACCTTCGAAGCCTTGGACTGCTTGGAAGTCCCTTGGCCCGAACCACTGGTTCCGTCTAAACTGAGCGGAAGCGACTTAACTGTATCAATGCTTTGCAATTGGCCTTCAGTCATAACCGTCTGTGTACGATTAGCGGACTTAGGAACCCGGTTACCAGCCTCATTCCCACTGTGGGAAGCGGAGTTGGATGCCCGTTTGATTGACTCACGAGATCGTGAAGAAATAGATTTCTTGTCTTCTTTAATTTTGATCAAATTCCTCTCCTCAGAATCCTTAATTGCTTTTGAAAAGGAAGTATTGAGATCTTCTTTAAGTTCTTTCAACATAGATGAAAAAAAGTTCATATCAAATTGAGGAGAATTATCTTGGGTGTTTGTAGATTTCTTACACAAGACCGAATCAGAAGAAGTAGAATGCTTACGTTTCCTAGGTTTGGTACGAGTAATGTTCATTTTCGTCCAAACTTCGTCAGAGAGATCACGGCAAAGCAAACATCGATTGTCAATCTCACAAAAATAAGAAGGGCAACAAGCAATACAAAGTGAATGAGGATCTATCTCTGGCATAAATTTTTGACACGTCACACATTTACGAGACGACATTTTTCCAACGATGTTCCAAAAAAAAAAAATACGATGAAAAAACACAAGTCACAAGTTCACAATTCACACAAAAAACACAAAAAAATGCGATGGTTAAGCAACCTAATGTCGATAAACACTAACCACACACTCCAAAGTTCGTTACTGCAACCAGTTACGGTCCCAAAACGAAGTAGAATTTCCTCTCACTGCAGACACGTGTTATCTCTGCATGTTACAGAAAAATTATGAGACCAATATGGCTGACAGGAAGTGAGGCCGATCGTACCTTATCGACTGAAGAGCCATGGGAAGGGGGATAATCCATGACGGAAGAATATCGCTAAAGGTATCTTTCAGAGGTTAAAATTTATTATTAATTTAATTTAATTAAATTTAATTATTCTCTCTCTGTAAAACGTGTCTGCTAACAGACTAATTAGGCTCCCACAATCCAGAGGGAATGTTTACGCAATAATTAATGTATGTTTTTAGTTTTTGAACTTTTTATGTGAGCTGTGCAGCTATTTTTTACAGAGTTATTGCCCTTATTCCATTATTTGAAGTCTGATTAAGAATAATGTTTAGAGCTATAATGAAAACCAATTTGGGAGGGGATGTTGTCTTCTTTTATCATTATATATTTTATTTTGCTGCAGAAATCCTGCTTGTTCAGACTTTTTAAGGATCATCATCATCATACTGTTTATTTATCTAGATGCATGGTTGTTGTTTTCAATCAAGTTGAATTATTCAACTGTGTTACTTAAACTATTGTAACATCAAATGATGAGCAGAAAAAGTTATTCTTATCAATGCTTGAAATTGACACTCAATGTCATTTACCATATAAATATATATATCATATTTACATATAGGTCACACCACTTTGACAATTTTCCTTAGAA
Source organism: Steromphala cineraria (assembly GCA_916613615.1). NCBI lineage: Eukaryota > Metazoa > Mollusca > Gastropoda > Trochida > Trochidae > Steromphala > Steromphala cineraria. The sequence goes on along the minus strand of OU744722.1, from coordinate 32,292,466 downwards.
CTGTTGTATATTCCAGACGCCAAGACATTCAGGAGGAACTGCAATATGTGAGGAGAGATCTGGATGTTCTCAAGAAGAGATTGGGTTAGTGTCATCAATTACTTTTCTTTTTTGTCTTATTACACTTTTTAGCTCATCAGGACTGAAAGTCCAGATGGGCTTATGGCATGGCCCGTCGTCCGGCGTCCGTCCGTCCGTCGTCCGTCATCCGTCCGTAAACTTTTGACACTTTCGACTTCTCCTCATGAACCATACACATTAGAGAGCTGAAATTTTGTGTACAGGTACCTTAGGATATGGAGATTCTAATTTGTAACTTTGGTGACCCTGTGACCCCAAATAGGGTCACAGGGGTCACAACTTTAAAAACCTATTTTCATCTTCTTCTCCAGTTCTAAAAGGACTAGAGAGTTAAAAAGGATATGTGCAGACTCCTTGGCCAATGGGGATTCTAAATTGTAGAGTTTGTGATCCCATGACCGCAAATAGGGTCACAGGGGTCACAACCTTAAAAACCTATTTTCATCTTCTTCTCCAGTTCTAAAAGGACTAGAGAGTTAAAAGTGACATGTGCAGACTCCTTGGACAATGGGGATTCTAATTTGTAACTTTGGTGAACCTGTGACCCCAAATAGGGTCACAGGGGTCACAACCTTAAATACCTATTTTCATCTTCTTCTCCAGTTCCAAAAGGAGTAGAGAGTTAAAAATTATATGTGCAGACTCCTTGGACAATGGGGATTCTAATTTGTAACTTTGGTGACCCTGTGACCCAAAATAGGGTCACAGGGTCACAACCTTAAATACTTATTTTCATCTTCTTCTCCAGTACTAAAAGGACTATAGAGTTGAAAGTGATATGTGCAGACTCCTTGGACAATGGGGATTCTAATTTGTAACTCTGGTGAACCTGTGACCCCAAATAGGGTCACAGGGGTCACAACTTTAAAAACCTATTTTCATCTTCTTCTCCAGTTCTAAAAGGACTAGAGAGTTAAAAGGGATATGTGCAGACTCCTTGGACAATGGGGATTCTAATTTGTAACTTTGGTGAACCTGTGACCCCAAATAGGGTCACAGGGGTCACAACCTTAAATACCTATTTTCATCTTCTTCTCCAGTTCCAAAAGGAGTAGAGAGTTAAAAATTATATGTGCAGACTCCTTGGACAATGGGGATTCTAATTTGTAACTTTGGTGACCCTGTGACCCAAAATAGGGTCACAGGGGTCACAACCTTAAATACTTATTTTCATCTTCTTCTCCAGTACTAAAAGGACTATAGAGTTGAAAGTGATATGTGCAGACTTCTTGGACAATGGGGATTCTAATTTGTAACTCTGGTGAACCTGTGACCCCAAATAGGGTCACAGGGGTCACAACTTTAAAAACCTATTTTCATCTTCTTCTCCAGTTCTAAAAGGACTAGAGAGTTGAAAGTGATATTTGCAGACTCCTTGGACAATGGGGATTCTAATTTGTAACTTTGGTGACCCTGTGACCCAAAATAGGGTCACAGGGGTCACAACCTTAAAAACCTATTTTCATCTTCTTCTCCAGTTCTAAAAGGACTAGAGAGTTAAAAAGGATATGTGCAGACTCCTTGGCCAATGGGGATTCTAAATTGTAGAGTTTGTGATCCCATGACCCCAACTAGGGTCACAGGGGTCACAACCTTAAAAACCTATTTTCATCTTCTTCTCCAGTTCTAAAAGGACTAGAGAGTTAAAAAGGATATGTGCAGACTCCTTGGCCAATGGGGATTCTAAATTGTAGAGTTTGTGATCCCATGACCGCAAATAGGGTCACAGGGGTCACAACCTTAAAAACCTATTTTCATCTTCTTCTCCAGTTCTAAAAGGACTAGAGAGTTAAAAGTGACATGTGCAGACTCCTTGGACAATGGGGATTCTAATTTGTAACTTTGGTGAACCTGTGACCCCAAATAGGGTCACAGGGGTCACAACCTTAAATACCTATTTTCATCTTCTTCTCCAGTTCCAAAAGGACTAGAGAGTTAAAAAGGATATGTGCAGACTCCTTGGCCAATGGGGATTCTAATTTGTAACTTTGGTGACCCTGTGACCCAAAATAGGGTCACAGGGGTCACAACCTTAAATAGTTATTTTCATCTTCTTCTCCAGTACTAAAAGGACTATAGAGTTGAAAGTGATATGTGCAGACTCCTTGGACAATGGGGATTCTAATTTGTAACTCTGGTGAACCTGTGACCCCAAATAGGGTCACAGGGGTCACAACTTTAAAAACCTATTTTCATCTTCTTCTCCAGTTCTAAAAGGACTAGAGAGTTAAAAGGGATATGTGCAGACTCCTTGGACAATGGGGATTCTAATTTGTAACTTTGGTGAACCTGTGACCCCAAATAGGGTCACAGGGGTCACAACCTTAAATACCTATTTTCATCTTCTTCTCCAGTTCCAAAAGGAGTAGAGAGTTAAAAATTATATGTGCAGACTCCTTGGACAATGGGGATTCTAATTTGTAACTTTGGTGACCCTGTGACCCAAAATAGGGTCACAGGGGTCACAACCTTAAATACTTATTTTCATCTTCTTCTCCAGTACTAAAAGGACTATAGAGTTGAAAGTGATATGTGCAGACTCCTTGGACAATGGGGATTCTAATTTGTAACTCTGGTGAACCTGTGACCCCAAATAGGGTCACAGGGGTCACAACTTTAAAAACCTATTTTCATCTTCTTCTCCAGTTCTAAAAGGACTAGAGAGTTGAAAGTGATATTTGCAGACTCCTTGGACAATGGGGATTCTAATTTGTAACTTTGGTGACCCTGTGACCCAAAATAGGGTCACAGGGGTCACAACCTTAAAAACCTATTTTCATCTTCTTCTCCAGTTCTAAAAGGACTAGAGAGTTAAAAAGGATATGTGCAGACTCCTTGGCCAATGGGGATTCTAAATTGTAGAGTTTGTGATCCCATGACCCCAACTAGGGTCACAGGGGTCACAACCTTAAAAACCTATTTTCATCTTCTTCTCCAGTTCTAAAAGGACTAGAGAGTTAAAAAGGATATGTGCAGACTCCTTGGCCAATGGGGATTCTAAATTGTAGAGTTTGTGATCCCATGACCGCAAATAGGGTCACAGGGGTCACAACCTTAAAAACCTATTTTCATCTTCTTCTCCAGTTCTAAAAGGACTAGAGAGTTAAAAGTGACATGTGCAGACTCCTTGGACAATGGGGATTCTAATTTGTAACTTTGGTGAACCTGTGACCCCAAATAGGGTCACAGGGGTCACAACCTTAAAAACCAATTCTCATCTTCTTCTCCAGTTCCAAAAGGTCTAGAGAGTTAATATTGATATCTGCAGACTCCTTGGACAATGGGGATTCTAATTTGTAACTTTGTTGACCCTGTGACCCCAAATAGGGTCATAGGGGTCACAACCTTAAAAAACTATTTTCATCTTCTTCTCAAGTTCCAAAAGGTCTAGAGAGTTAATATTGATATCTGCAGACTCCTTGGACAATGGGGATTCTAATTTGTAACTTTGTTGACCCTGTGACCCCAAATAGGGTCACAGGGGTCACAACCTTAAAAAACTATTTTCATCTTCTTCTCAAGTTCCAAAAGGTCTAGAGAGCTGAAATTATATGTGCAGACTCCTTGGCCAATGGGGATTCTTAATTGTAGATTTCGTGACCCCATGACCCCATTAGGGTCACAGGGGTCACAATCTTAAAAACCTATTTTTCTCTATTAGATGACAGTCTATGGCAAATTTATTTCTCCTTGGATATTTTAGTGTGGACTTCTTTCACTGTCTGATATTGGCGATCTAGAAAGTGTTGAATAATAATAAATCATTTGGGTAAGGAAATTTATTCCGAAATAGTTACATTTGTTTTGTAATTTTTTTATAGGTTTTCTTGCAATAGGTAACATCAGTTTCATTTTTAGCTCATCTTGCCTGTATAAAGCAAACTTGATATGATGCCTGATGAGCTACAGAGCCAATGGCTCTATTTTTATGTCTTGAAATAAGACTGATAACTTCTTTGAGAGGCTTTTTAAAAGTTAAAATGACAATACTGAAGGAGAAATACATGGATGTCAATGATCTATGATTTAATATCTGCCTTGAAATTTTTTAGAACAAACACCATCCCTATATTTTGTTCATGTTTGAAATTTTTATCCATCAAATGAATTCAGATAGGTATAAGTAATTGTGAATTATTCCAAGTTAGTAACATCCATCCATTTTGCTGCAGGATCAGTTGAGATGGGTGTCATGTCCGCACATTACGACAAAAGGGACTTGGAGAGATCACAAGACAGAATGAATTTGGTAAATTGATTCATTTTTTTTAGATGACAAAAATTCTTGGCATATATCTCTTTTTGTTTGTGTTTTAAATTCACAATAATAATTATGATTGCACTTACATGTATTCAGAAATTTGATTTTTGAAAAAAATTAATACTAGTAAAAAGATTATTGAAAGTCTAAATTTCATTTGAAGATTTATTGATATTTAGTGAAAATGGACTTTAGTAGCCCATAGATAAGAATTGTTTTTTTTAAATCCTGTTCGTGAATATTTACATAGATGATCAAACTCTTTTGTGGGATTTCATTATCTAAACAATAAATTAAAAATACTTACCTTATAGATAATATTTCAAAAATTGAAAAGGTCATTGACAATGTGATGTATTTATATTTTCAGTCGCTACGTGAAATCACAAACGGACGTACACGTAACCTAGTGGACATATTAAGGACATGCCCTGATGCTGACCGGAGCAATAATCATCTACAGGTAGATCAACTCAGGTATGTTATCAAAATAATATAAATATATAAATATAAATTATAAAATGATATTTGCTACAAAGCCGTTTAACATGATCTTTGAATAATTTTGTTTCTGACTTGGTACTAGACAACTTCAGATGAATATGGATCAGAACTATCTGAAATATAAACTAGCTTTGAGGTATATACTGGAGTTAAGTTATCCTATAAAACCAATGATAATTTCGTTATACAATTAGTGGGGAGAAATAGGTTTTAGGGTGGAAAATAACAAACAAATTTTCAATATGAGCAGTTGTGCACATATCACTTTTGCCGAGCAATATTTTTACGTCATTGGTGACTTGACACTTCTGGCTATTGCTTGTGATTTAATGGTATAAAAGAGTAATAAAGATTTTGCAAAGTGTGCCATATCACTCATGCAAACTTGTGAATAACCATGGATCTAGAAGCCATCAGTATGTTTATAGAATTGTCAATTGTGTATAATCTATGTTACACAGAGGTACAGTTCAGAGCCTGAAAGACAAGTTAGACCGGGTTGAGACGCGGCTACATGATACAATGTCACCCTACCAAGCTTCCTCAGGAGGTAAGGCTTGAACTGATTTTTTCATAGGCAGTAACATCATCTCATAATGTTTTAAGTTTAAAATTCATACTGCTAAAAAGGACAATATTTATGGATGACAACTTCTTTCATTGAATTGTTTTCACGCATATAAATATTGTCCTTATTAGCAGTATGAAAAGAATCTGTATTGAAACAACGCACTCTATAATTAAAGAAGTTGTCATTTATAAATATTGTCCGTATATAACAAATCCAAAAATCCGTAGATATTGTCATATGCTATAATGCCACTCAAAGAAGTCATACTGCTAAGTTGTTGGAATTGTCTTTTGTAATGATCATTAAAAAAAGGTTTCATTTTCTTTGGAGAATGGAAGCAGTGGTTTTAAGTGTGGAAATTCTTTATAAGATCTTTTTAAATTTCACATGACCAAAAATAAGTTGAGTTGGTATGATATAAGATATAGAATTGTGAAATGTACTTGATGATACATAACAATGTGTATTTTTGACTTAAAAATTGCTTTATTCTTGGTAAAAAAATAGATATTTGCCAAGAGTTGCACACAACTATTATCAACTAATGTCTGAAATATTGAAATAACCAATACACTCCAGTCTGTTATAACTGCAAGCAACATTCACTTAAAGAATTTCAACTCCTATTTCCAGCGTTCAGAACAGTAACAAAGGGAGAGACTGTGAAGACTTATGATGATGATGATGATGATATAGAATCTGATTATGATGATGTGGACCTCAGTTCAGATCTCTCCATAGACCTCGAGGACTCCGACATAGAAGTATCAACATCGGATAACAAGAGGACAACTACTAGAAAAGGTGATTTGGAGTTTAAGCCACTTTCATGCGTATTTAACATTTACCTAGTATACCTGTTGTATTGTTGCAGGGTGAAAGACTGCAACAATATTGTGGTTTTGCATTGTAGTGAAACCTGCAGGCATCTGATGATTGATTCTAGCGGAATTCAGTGCAGCATTGCATCCAAACCTTACTGGTTGTAGAACAGTTCTCTACTGCAAACAAAGATGCCGAGATCCTGGTGGGATTTAATCTCTTGATGATTTTTTAGATAGAAATTCTGATTGACGGTTCAAACAATCCTTGAATACCACTCTACCCCCTGATTTCATTCACTTACCGTATTTATAATGTCCTTTACCTCAAGGCTGCATTGCCATGCCCTTTGAAATCAAATCCTGTAGTCAATTGACTGCAATGCCATCATGGCGGTTTTTGACCTAGGATATAATTTTTTAAGCCCAAAAGTTATCAACTATCAAAACTTATTCGTCTTTAATAACTCTTTATATATAACTTTCATTTCTTCTTCAGTGTCCTTCAGTCCGGATATCAGTGATGACGACGATGATGATGATGATGACGGTCAACTCGGGGCGTCATCATTGGGAAGTGTTGATGTTGATGATCTTGACATTGATGATCTTGATATTGACGATGATATAGACATCTAATCTGTGTCTCGAAACTCAGCAGTATTTTACCAAAATGTTTGAACCATTGCAATAGCAAAAGTAGATATCATCCAAAAAATAGAATTTAATTTTCATGGTATGATGTATCCAACAAGATGAATCTTCAAACATTTAGAAAAGAAACCATGTTGCATAAAGGATATAAAAAAACAGTCAAAACTACTCAGATCCAATGAGAAATGGAATTCAGGGCAGTGATTACAATAAATAAACAAAGGGCTTCAAAATCCCTTAAGAAATGCTGATATCATATGTTGATTTGAAGGATCTAAAAATAAGTATTTTATAGCCAAATTCATGACAAATCAATGTATTTTGTGTTACCCGCGGTAACAGAAATCGAGTGTGAAAGTTGTTATTTTGTCATTATGTTGAATGAACAGTGTTGTGTTATATAAAGGCAGCATTCCTTATATATATTCCACATATATAGAAGCTTGTGTAAACGTATACTTGTTTATATTCATAATTTGTAATCATATTTATTTTCTTATATGTTGGCATAAAAGTGTAACAATGTTAACTCAAGGTATATGATGTTTGATCCAGTTTCATAATCCCTAATAAAAGATATTTAATATAGGCAAGTCAAAAACAAAGTTTCAAGGCACTGCAAATAAATATTTCGATTAGATACCCAAAATTTACAAATTATTTATCATTATTAGTCTTATCAACAAGATAATGCTGTCAACTTAACTGCTTATTGTATTAATGTCTTTTTTTTCAACAAGATTATATTTTGAAGATTTTCCTTTTGTCATAATTCAGTATAACTAAAATTAAATCGAAGAAAGTCTTTTTTTTCTTTCTAAAATTGTACCCCATGTCAAAATACAACTGCCTTTGTGTTTAAAGTCTGCAAATTTATTACAATGTTATTTCATGTGTGAAAAATTTACAAAGCCATGTAAGTGAACAATGGTGGTTGGAACTTGTTTTTGTATAATGAAGAATGCCAGTATTTATGTTGCAAATGTTGTGTCAATTTAATTCTATATATGTTATAATAAATTATAAAATCATTGTATGAACAAATTGGAATATCCTACAGTTCAATGAAAAAAATATTGCCTTGAGCTAAGACCATGAATGTCGAACAATGCAATATTAAGGTAAACACATTGGCGAAATGAACAGTTGTGGTTGGACTGTTCTTTTAATCCAGTCTCTTTATTGTAGTGCAGTAAAATTTGCAAGCTTGCTACATATGGGACATTAACAGCACAAGTAAAGCATGCTCCATGTGCAGTGAAATTGACAACCTTGCTTTCATTTTAAAAAGTGGACAGCACAAGAAAAGCATGTTCCATGTGAAATGAAATTGACAAGCTTGCCACCTTTTGAAAAGTGGACAGCACAAGAAAAGCATGCTCCCTGTGCAGTGAAATTGGAGCAAGAAAAGCATGCTCAGGAGGGAAATTGAATGCAGCAAGGAAACCATGCTCACAGGCATTGCAATTGACAAGCTTGTTATGTCTGGTTAAGCAAAAAGTCAAAGAAAAGAATGCCCCAAGTCTGTGACTGTTACCAGCTTGCCAATCTTTGATAGGTTAACAGTAAATTCTGCAGTGGAATTTACAAGCTAATTTAATCATTTTATTTATCTAAATATGGTGCATTTAAAGCAATATCTATAGTATTCTACTCAATGTAAAGTTTTTGAAAAACTAACATCCATGTTTTGTACTCAATAAATGTTAAATAAAATTGTTGATTTAAAAAAAGATTTTTTACATTCCCACAGGCCAATTTGGCGAAAAATGCTCATGACAAAAGGCTGCTCTGTTTTGTGACTTCTTTTTTGTGTGAAAATTTTCAATTAATGACTTCCTTTTTCCCTACTGACATTCTGCAACAAAAGACAACACCAATATATACATAACATTTTTATTTCAGTTGTATTCATGGCCCGGCCATACATGAGAAGCAAAGTGTTTTAGACAATAATGCAACGATTGACAAAATTCTGACACTTCAGAGAGTATCTACTAAATGACATTCAAACTTCAATAGTTCCATTGAGTCAAGAACTCATGTTAATTATGACAATTATTGTAAAATATTAGCAAAAGCACTTGCAAGCATGAAATCCATAAATGATGTTTCTGTGACATGAATATGATGAAAAATTTATTGAAACAATAGACATCAAAACATGACAATATAAACTTAGATTTGCCCTATCTGCTGATACCCTGATTTATAATTTCCTTTGTCTTCCAAATCCTAAACATATGTTGCAGTTTTCATTACAAACATAAATGCAAAGGAACCTAATGCTGATAAATTTTATAAAAAATTTTTTTTTGATTTTCAGGTTTTATTTGGGATCACACTTTCTGCAATAGTACAAATTATTTGAATTTTCAGATTGAGTCGAATTTTTTGTACAGGTGTTGTCCGACTTTTGTTCTTATATCGCAAAGAATGAACAACAAAAACATTTGTACTATAACCTATGGTGTGACATAAATATAACAATGTTACTTCAACTATATTAATTGATTTGGGCTAAAAAAAGGTTCATGCTAGTTCCATGAGCAATTCTTTACAGCAGAGCCTCATGTAAGAGGTAGGTAATCAGGGTAATGATAACATCTACAATAGGCATTATCTGGTAGGTGAATAAATGTCGAAACATAACTTGTAAGATAATTTTCTACCTCTGCTTGGGCGATATTTCAGCCATTAGCAACATGATTATAAATCTTTCCTTGTAAATTAACCCTTTTTATGTACATAAAGGTGCTGTTAGAGAATGGCTTTAACCCTTTTCCTGCCTACATAACTCCATACCTGATGTTTGATTTACAGAAGGCATATACTTTACTAAAGGTAAAAACCTTGTCTAAGCATGGACCTCAGGATAGAGTCAGCAACATACGGGTTAATTCTTCGTGGGTCATCAAGTTGAGGGTAAATGATTTCAGGAAAAAAAAATTAAAATCAATGTTGATCATGGTGACATCACTGATAATAAGTATCACAATCTAAGGTATGAAACCTAACAAATGAAAAACATAAGACATACATCTTCCCAATGAAGCCGATCACTATGTTATGATCTGAAATTAATTTACAATGCAGATCATGTTTAAAAAAGAGCAAATTTCAACATAATTTGCTTTTGAACATCCTCAGTAGCAAACTGCTTGTAAATTTCTGTTATCTTTGGCCAACAAATCGAAACATTTTTAGAGATCTTCATATGAAATGAGAAATGGTTCTTAATCAAAAAGAACATCTTGAAATGTTTATGTGCAGCTGATAACAAATCAACAAGTGGATTATCATGATACATTTGCACTGCCATGGATCCTGATAAAAACTCAACTTTTTAAACAGAAAATTACTACAAGTCAAACTGTACATATCATAGATTTATATTTTGACACTTAATGGAAAACAACAGCTTGTCAAACACTTCACAAATTCAACAACAGTTTACAAGTAGAGTTATTACAGAAACTTTGATTCTAGAAGAGATATAACATAAGACTTCTTTACAAGTAACAGTTCAACATTATCTTTGGAAACAGGAAACAGAAGCCTTGGTAACAATCTATTAACAGAAGTCAATGAATCATCTCGACAATAGTTGTCATGGTAACCAGTAGCCATGACAATTCTATATCAACATTTACCATGGTAACCTATTATACACATCAGCCATGATGACCATTAGGTGCCATAGGAACAACATGTCAACAGCAGGTGGCCATGGCAACCATCTATCAACAGTATCCATGGTAACCATATATCAACAGTCGCAAGGTAACCATAATCTAGAGGAGCCATTGACATAATCTTTCAACAGGGAGACCAACAAATAGTTGATACATCTTTAAGAGACATGACAGAAACGAGGTAATAACTTCAATCACTTCAGAGAGCAGCATTAGTAAGATGTATTGCTATCAAAACTAATTATTGCAGTATCAAGAAAACTGTTCAATAAGAAACATTCTTTCTATATTCAGATTGAAGACGAACGTTACTCTCCTTAAAGACATTTCTCCCCCCACAGAGGTAACTCACATCATAAGTGAGTGGGCTATTGTTTTACACCGCTTGGGTGATATTTCAGCCATTTGCGGCGTGGTCAAATCATAAAACCCTAAACTAACCTCTGTATTAATTTGAGTATTTCTTTGACTTGAAATGGATGTATATAATTTGAGTATTTCTTTGACTTGAAATGGAGAAGTGTGATAGCATGCAAACAAAACTTATAAAGTTACCATTCAAAATGCCTCTGTCATTTCTGTATACTTTAGAGAAAATAAAATATTTTTTAACACTTTTCACATAGCCCTGAATCATGGACAAGACCTCTTGACAAGAAGCAACTTTCAACTTTTTTAAAGTTACAACTGAAAAAGACTCTGTCATCTCTAAATGCTTTGGCGAAACTAGAATTTTTTAACATTTTTCACATAGCCCTGAATCATATCAAAGACCTCTTGACAAGAAGCAACTTTCATTTTTTTTAACTGAAAAAGACTCTGTCATCTCTAAATGCTTTGGAGACTCTAGAATATGTTCCTTTTTTTCACAGAGCCCTGGATCATGGCAAAGACTTCTTGACAACAAAGGACTTTCGATGCAAGAGGTGTTTTCATCAGATGATATTTGCAGTTTGTTGCACTTTGTGGCGCTCAAATACATTACCTCTGCAGGGAGAAAATGCTCAAAAACAAAACTTGACCATTAGCTAGTTTATATGAACAGCAGTCTTACGGGAAGCTCAATTTCTGATTGATGAGAGGTAATATAGACCCTTGTGCGTCCACAGAATTTTTTTTTTCAATGACTGGCTTGTTGAATTTGCCCAAAATGGATTCACAACATAAGAAGTCAAATCACACCTTCAATTCTCTGAATAAAAATGGTCATCACAAATTTTTAAGAAACAGCACTCATCAAAAATGTTCTCATCAAATTCTTTTTAAACACTTCATCAGGCAAAATCAAGAATATTTAACTTTTATCATTACTTTGTTTATTTTTTAAAACAATATTATTGTCCATAAGCTTTGATGATAATTAAACATGAGCACATTTGAGACAGATGATGAAATATGAACTGAATTATAGATAACAAACATGTCAATAAAAGAAGACTATCAAGTCAATCTGAATTTTTCCATTTAAAGCATTGGTGAACTGTTAAATGCACGAGCATAGCTTCTCTGAAAATGCAAATATTTGAAGCGACAATACGAAAAAAATATCTACAATTTTTAAGAAAAACCATGGGTGATTAAATAACTCAAAATATATCAACATATAACAACAAAATAACGATCACGTTCGATATATACATCATTTGTCTCTCAAAACATCAAAACCTGCCAAAGTTACCTCCCCTTATCAGTCCATGTACATAAATCGTGGGTATGTTTACAAAGATCATCATTGTGAACTAATAGTATATTTTCAGACAATAAATACATTCATTCCTCTTGCAAGGACAAAATCCGTACAGGGCATCAAATATCACATAGTCTTAAAACAAAAAACAAACAATAACAAAACAGTCTCCCTTTGAAGCAAAGAGTATTAATCGTCATGAAAATTATTCATTGTACATAAATCCATCTAACTTCATAACAATTTTTCTAGATGCCATATTCTTTCATGAAACATATTTACTTCAAATTATATCAATCAAAACAAATTGTATTTTGTAAAATCTTTCCAAAGGTGTGTGTGTAAGTAAAATCTATTTAAGGACACATATATTTTTTACAAATTTCTAATTTCAATAAAAACCTTTTTTTTCACATTTTGACAATTATTCCCCCTTGTAACACCTTTGACACATATTTGTCTTCATATTAAATCCTTGAACCGTGTTTCAGACAAACAAGTTTTCTTCTAAACATTTCCACCACACATCTGAATCATTGAAACATCTTTGATACATCTATGATTCTTCTAACCATCTTTTGTCACATTCCTCCACACATCTTTGACATATTTGTCATTTATCTTCACATCTTTGACATATCTATGATCTTTCTAACCATCTTTTATCACATTACTAATTCCTCCACCCATCTCTCATATATTTCTGATTTTTCTTCACATTTTTCACTTCTTTTCTGAGAAAACCCATCGACATACCCGAAAAGTTTCAATTGTTTTCAGTATTCAAAGTCTCTAATTAAATTTTTGATCTACCCAAACATCATTTTCATATTGATAATTTTAATTAACAGTTAACGCCTTTAGGCCTCCCTCCAAAATGCTCAAAATGTACTGTAAGCCGTATTTAAAGAATTTATTGAATTTCCTAAACATCTTTTACATAGAATTACCATAGAATTACACTTGTCATCTTTTACATATTTCCGATATTAATTAACAGACAACCCCTTAAGGCCTCCCTACAAAATTTAAAATGTTAGTGGTATTCAATGTCTCTAATCTTTGAAATTTGATGTTCCTAAACATCTTTGACGTGTTCCTTGAGCAGATCGAGGATGGTCCGAGAGATGTCCACTACGTGTGAGTCCGCACTGGCGACGACCAACTGATGAATTTTCTCTGCACCGCCTTCCTCCTTCAGTAGAGGGCAGTAGCGCTTGCCTGAAACACAGAAATAATAATAAAAATTTTAACACCTAGTATCCAACCCAGGACTGCTCAACGGCAATACAATGTATATTATTACCCTGAAGGAATTGTACTTATTAGAGTCAGCTAATAAGTGCCTCACGGGACCATATAAGTCCATACTCTTCCCATGTTAGGTACTCAATCGTACAGCTAGGTGAACTGAGTGCAATGTGGATGAAGTGCCTTTTCCAAGGTTACACATTTTTGGTGTCTCAAAGGGGATTCAAACCCGGGCTTTTGGCATGACAGGAAAGCAGGCTAACCACAACACTATTGTGCTCAACAGAGAATAAGTACTTTTAAAAATTCTTTTTTTAAGAGATGCAGATGCTGGTATGGTAATTGGTGGTAATGTTGTCGGACTCTTAGGTTTGCGTTTGATTCTTGCATGAGATTTAGTCCAAAAAGTACAAGAATTTTTACTGTTGCAGATAGCGAAAGTGAAAATATAGCAATCTTAATTCTGATTTGTCTGTGAGCTCATCGAAAAACTATTTTGTAATAGCAGATAAAGGACTCACCATTTTTGGTACACACATGGTTGATAGCCCACACAGCCCAGAGCTGAACAGAGGGAGCGTCGTGACAGTCGAGGAGGGGGAAGAAGGGATTGAATGATCTGAGAATAACAAATAAATATGCAAACAATCTATCAAAAGAAAGATAATTAATCTGACATTGCTGTTGAATCAAATTCCTCCCGAATGGTATAGAAACAGTCTCAAGTGAAATTCCATTGGACTATGAAAAATACATTATTTAACTTTATCATTTATCCAAAAAACAGTTCTGTCAAAAAAGTAAAGATGGGAAATGAAAAGAGTCATGAGTTATACTAAATGAGTTACAACAGTATAGTATAATATATTTGGCTGCATAAAGACATTGTTATTATCATTGATTTGAAGTTACCAACCTGTACGCAACCATTTCACTCTGAGGCTGTTGCCATTTCCTTACAACTTCAGCCTGTTGAAAGAAAAGACACATGATAATCAATAATGTATGATAATCAAAAATGTATGCTGATCAGTAATGTATGATAATAAGTAATGTATGATAATCAATAATGTAAAGACTATGTAGCTTAAATCTGATAAAGATCAACTGAGAATGTTAGTTTCAAAATGTCGCCCACTCCACCTTTAAGCCAACCCCCTTTCCCAACCATCCAAATTCAAGTAAAAAGCTAGTATGTCATGTATTAACTGACCCCCCTCGAAGCACTACATTACTGACTGGCAGCGACAGGGACAAGTTGACATAATGCGAATTGCATTGAATGTTGATATTGATAAGTTAGACCTTTTTCCTCATTTCAAATGTCACTTTAATTTTCAGATGTATTTTGTAGATGGAGAAAAAACATGCAGCTTATTGAAATATTTAAATTTTTATGATACTTATCATAGACACTGGGTATAACCCCCTTATGTCTGGTACACAGTGGTAGAGTGTTTGCTCAGACCAAGGTTGGATTCCTGGTCACGTCATAACAAAAGACGATAACAGATGGGAGTTGTTGCTGCCGAGCTTGACACTCAGCATTGTAAAGGCAGAACAACGCATTAACTGGCGCTGCACAGTGGCTGCCTGGTGCAAATGCACAAAACAAATTTCCAATATGTACATGTACTGAGGACAATAAAGTGCTATTATTATACGGTAAGCAATTTGGTTGTCAGACATACCAGATCTGAGAGAACATCATCACGCAGGATGCTGGCTAGAAGCCAAGATTCCTCCCCATCACTCGCTAGGTGGGCTACGATCCCTGCCGCAAAGTAGCTAACGTCGATGAACTCGGCATGCAGAAGACGTCTGAAAACAAGCATGATTATTATGAACATTTTGCTAACTAGATTAGCGTTTGCGGGATACCGCAAAAGCAGAGCAGCCCCGGAACTTTGGGTTTCGCCTTACCCTGTTCCGCCTTTTACAGGCCTCACCAAATTGGGAATTTTCTCGTGACCTTGACCTTTGACACTCAAGGTCACACAATCAATGAACACATTTCATTGAGTATAACATTATTGTAATGAAATAAAGTGTTAAAAATACAATAAATCCATTTTCTCCATATATGTTGACCTTGACCTTCGACAGTTAGTACCCAAAACTTTTTGAAAATGTTGAACTTCTCAAGAGATAATATATACAAAATCTAAACTTCATGGCACAAAAACTTTTCAAGTTATTGTGTTTAGAAGGAATTGCAATAACTCATATCTCATGACCTTGACCTTTGACCTTCAAGGTCACACAATAATTGAACACTTTTTATTGAGTATAACAATCATGTATTGATTAAAAGTGATCATAGTTAAAATTAAGCATTTTCGCTAAACCATGCTTAAGTCGTGACCTTGCTGTGACCTTGACCTTTGACAGATTGTAGCCGAAACCTTTTCAAAAAATTTTACTTTTCCAAGGATGATATATACCAAGTTAGAGCTTCATAGCACAAAAACTTTTCAAGTTACCGTGTTTACAAAGAATTTTGTGGTGATTTTATAACTCGTGACCTTGACCTTTGAACTTGAAAGTGAACATGTCATAATGATTCCCTGGAAGTATTAACATTTAGATATGTTCATGAGTTCTGAAAAGCTAAATGGGATAAAGTTATACCCCAATTTAGTGCATTTTGTAATAACTCATATCTCATGACCTTGACCTTTGACCTTCAAGGTCACACAATCATTGAACACTTTTTTTTGAGTATAACAATCATGTATTGATTAAAAGTGTTCATAGTTAAAATAAAGCATTTTCGCTAAAACATGCTTACGTCATGACCTTGCTGTGACCTTGACCTTTGACGGATTGTAGCCAAAACCTTTTCAAAATTTTTTACTTTTCCAAGGATGATATATACCAAGTTAGAGCTTCATAGCACAAAAACTTTTCAAGTTATCGCGTTTACAAGGAATTCTTAGTGTGAATACATAGCTCGTGACCTTGACCTTTGACCTTGAAAGTGAACGTGTCAAAATCGTTCCCCCGAGGTATGAGGAGTAAGGTATGAATAATAGTTCTGGAAAGCTTAGGGGAAAAAAGTTATAGCTAGTAGTACGAGTGCGGCGGCGGCGGCGGCGGCGGCGGCGGCGGCGATGGAAACTTCACAAAAACTGATAGCAGCCCCGTCCTTAGACGGGGCTGCTAATTACTGTTCACTGAATTCATATCTCATTACTGTCATGATCAAGTGAGTGAGTTGATGTTAAGCACCATTTGAGCAATTATTTAAGTACAAAAGTTTATTGATATCCAATTTCTTTATTCACAGAATAGCGACAAATGAGATAATGTGAATGTAAACATATCTATACCGCTATTCATCCCATAAAAACAGTATAAGACTCTACACCGAATTGTAACTGTTGTGTGAATAATCCATTTTGGATATCAATAAAATCTTGTACTTTTTAACCCTACTTCTAGAATGACTTTCAACCAGTCAATATTTCAGCCATTAGCAGCACTGTCATGATCAGATAAAAGATCTTTATGTCATTATACTACTACTTCTACTCTCGGAAAAGAAAAAGTATGTTTAAATATAACATTAAACATAAAGTTAAAGAATATCACTGATCTTATTAGAATGATGTTATCCGTGAGGGTCCTTTTTACTTGATTGTCTTTGCTATGGACAGATACATGCAGCCCAAAATACACTGTATTACGTCGCAGATCAAGTGTTATAATTACAAACAAAAAGCATTTTTCAATAGAAGACAAGAAAATGTCATTTCATGCCACATTTGACCTACTTTATAAGCATTATGAAGTCTTCTCTCATTAATGACTGTCTCAGGTTCTTCACTTCAGCAATGTTGTTCTGCAAAATGAGATGTAGGTCGTTAGGAACAGGAACAGGAACATTAATTCAATTAATTTCTTAGGAAATAATTTAAATCTATATTTGTTTATAAACATCATAAGGCACATAAACAGTTTACAACTAATTACAAAAATTGTTAGATTATGCTCAAAAGACAATGCAAAAAAGACAGACTGATAACAGAGCCACTTCAGGCTTGGCATATCTGTTTGGTATCAATCTTACCAAGAGTCCTAAAACTTTTGTCTCGACCTGTACTCTCGCTTCGTCTTCCATATCATCTCGGTCTGTCAGGGTCTGAAACAGGTTAGGAGATCATGGTCTTTATAGAATTTACCTTCAATTTCAATCACTGAATGGGTAATGCAATTTCAAATTTTCAGCCATGAGTGTCAACGTTTTGTTATTTTTGTGTACTTATTTCAGGTAGCGAGTATATTTGTGATTACACGGAGCAGATAATAGCGTATCTGGGGCTAGAGGTGATGTTGCTTGTCTACAACTAATGATACAATCATGCACTAGATTACCTGTAGCATCTTCATAAAGAGTTCCAGTCCTCCCTCGTTAAGGAACACGTGGCAGGTGGGAGCAGACTCATCTACAGGTAATAGATAAACGAGAATGTAACGTTCAAAAATATATTCAAGGATCTTTTTAAGGTAAATGAAACATTATTTTGCAATATAGACCTGATTTGTTCAAAGTGATATGAACTTTAATGAACATTCCCAACTTCCTAGAGGTTTTTAATGTGCCATGACCTTTGATGACATGAGTTTGATTTTGGAGAGATATGCAAACCAAAGGGTTTCAGGATGGTCCCTGTTGAAAAAGTGGAACACAAATATTTCTCCATTAAGGGAAGTAACTCTAAAGTCTGGTTGCAAGAGAAACATCAAACTAAATCAATAAAATCTATGACATGGTTGGTACTTAAATTTAAGACTTTTAAACAGCTTTTTAGTTGTTTTCAAGGATTTCTATTGCTCAAATAGGTCTTTAGGCATTATATGATCCATTTTCCAGGCATGTTTTAATGAACCCTGTGTTTTGTGAGACTATACCTGTGAGGTTCCAGAGGGCGCTGAGTGTGAACTTGAGAGTGATGTCCACCTGGACGGCCTCCATACGCTGACTGACCAGCGCTAGTAGCTTCTTCATATAGGGAGACTTGGAGCCCAGGATTGATGTCTGCTCTGTCGATATCTGTAAGAATACTTGAAGGTCAGTACTGAATAATTTCAATAGGCAGCAGCAGTGTTCAAAATAGCTGCCTGCCTGTCTACCAATTGTGGGTTTGGGTTAGATGGAGAAGTGGTCATTTTACCCATAACCACCCCCATCAGATCACTTTCACTGGTGGCAAATGTTAAAATTATAACGTTGAAGTTGTCACCCACCTGAATTTCTATGCGTTTGGTAGAAGAATCACCCTATTAACTACTTTTTAATGCTTAACCACAATAGCACAGCTACGCTATTGGTAGTGAAGTGCTTTAGATAATGCAAAAGGGGGTTTGCACCCATCGAAACACAAAGACCACAAGAGGCTGACTGCATCCAAGAATGTTTTATGTTACGTTTCGGGGAGCAGGTGCTCCCCTTCATCAGACAAGTGGATGCAGTCAGCCTCTTGTGGTCTTTGTGTTTCGATGGGTGCAAACCCCCTTTTGCATTTGCCTATCTAATATTTATATTAGCGGCACCCGTCAGTATCCTTTAGTGGATCCGCATTGGCATGAGAAATTGACCTCCATCATTAACCTCCGTGGACAAGCGCCCCCCAACCATTTTGCTTTAGATAATGCATAGCAAGTCCATGTAATATTATTGCCATTAGCTAATCAAAAGCAAACCAGCACTATTGATTATGTTAGTTAGTGATTCTATAGTCAACTTGAAATTGAATAAAGTTGGGCAATCTCATTTCCATCACTGAGGTCAATGTTGTCAAGTCCGATGTCAGTCCTTCTTACCTTTGCAGCAAGAATAGAACAAATGGCGACAGACATCCTATTCATGGAGGGATCATCAAAAGAACAGAGACACTCCATGACCAGCTTGGCACATCGGAAACGGTCAAAACTCTGGGGAGAAAATGAGAAAAAAATTCTTGATTATTCTATTTGTATGATGAAACTAACACTGTTTTTAAGTGTAAATTACTAATATCCCATTAGTTTACCTAAAACCTTTCAACATCAAACATTTCTACAGTATAGATGCTATGCCACTTTTGAAAGAACACCTCATAGAACATTATCCTTTCAAGCAATTTGTTGTAGAGATAGAGATCAATAGAAAACACTCTCATTCTGATGATTAATATTTGTTTTTCCTTTCCCCCTATCCATATCTCAGGACATAACTCTACATCTACGTGTCACCCGTCAGACTGGGTTCGATTCCTGGTCATGTCACACAAAACATGTTTAAAGTTTGGAGTTGTTGCTGCATTGCTTTACACTCAGCATTGTAAGTGCAGAACAACACATTAACTGGCGCTTCACTATGGTTGCCAGCTACCACAGGCACAAAAAGAATTTCCAATATGTAGATGTACTGAGGACAATAAAGGGTTATTATTATTATTTTACTGATTTGAACATACCACATCTTGAAGGATTCGATCGCTGCAAAGTGTCAGAAGAGCATTCTTTTGCAGCTGAAAAGTGAACAAGACATCATTATTGAATAGTTATCTTAAACAACTATACATGATAATGATAAATGTTTCACAGTAATGATTATTGATATGTACCATCATCATAGAACACCAACGTTTGAAGTTATTGTTTTTAATACAAATTTACTCAGAAATTATGTTACATATTTGGACCTTTATCCAGGACAGAAGTCCCATTAAATATAAAGAAACAATTTGTTAGTTGAGACATAAGACAAAAACAATAAGTGAAGTTAAATATCAAATGTTAAACAAAATAATATTTCATCATCATCATCATCATCAGCATCAACAACAACAGCAGTTTCATCAAGTAACATTTAAATGACAACCCTTACATGTCCGAAATCTTGCTAAAAACGTCTTTGTTCCTGGTTTCTTAGAAGTGAAAGGTAAATTTCCCTTTTAATCGATTACTCTAATTAACAACCTTGATCTTACCTGTTGATGGTTGGGGAAGTTCTTCATGGCGGTGAGAGTGAGATCCACCACATACTTGAGACAACAGGGGTGTAGTTTAGGGCCCAGGTCTCCCTTCGTCAGGTTGTACAGACACGCTGTCGCCGCCATCTGAACACCCAGCTGTTTGGGGTGACTTCTCATAGAGGGCAGCACCACCTTTGGGACAGAACATGCGTACAGTAGAACACGGATATAGCGAACTCGGATATAGCGAACAAATTTTCAAGTCCCGTCCCTATATAATATCATTAAAATCATATGCGTATATCGAACACCTTATATATATAGCGAACTAAATTCTTTGGTCCCTTGGAGTTCGTTATATCCGAGTTCTACTGTACGTTTTGAATTTGTGTTAACTCCTTGGGAAGTTATTTCTTTTCAGTTGAAGATTATATGACATACCTATTATCAGCATAAGTTGGTTATGTTCAACCAATGCAAACATATGAACTTTTGAAATTGGAATTTTCATCAAATTAGAATTAGATTTTTTTATAAGCAGAGAGGGATTCGAACCCAGGACCTCCATGTCATCAAGCCACTCGTATACAACTTGAGCTACCAAGGATCCATGCCAGCTGGCTTACATTTTGTTTAGCCATGCCAGTATTGTTATCTTCCCTACGAATATAAATTTATACTAAAATGACATTGTGTATATTTGTTTTTAATGTAAGGGATCAAGTTATTAGTTTCAAAACGTCAAGGCTTAAAAAAATTTCGAAGCTTTTCAAGGCCAAGTACAACTTACAGGTATTTCCAGGCTTTTATAAACACTATTCTACCGAACTGTAGTTCCAGAAGTTATCACAACTAAAAAAGTATGTTACCTGAATTATGTCTTTCCGAGGTTTGATCCAGCACTGAGAGAAGCTGAAGAGTTTATACAGCGCCCTCTGTACGTACATTGACCTCAGCGCGTAACGCCTTAACGCCTCAACGATCTGATTCTCTGTGGCTTCCCCAGTCACCTTCAAGGGAGATAATTATATACATTAATGGCAATTACTATTTTCACGAAACATTGTAACAGAAATTCAGGTTCATAATTGTATAAAATTTGTGACTTCACATCATATTTAGTCACACCCCTCATGTTGATATTTGTAAACAAGTTACATGTTTCTAATAATAGAATTATACCCTGCAGTATCACTTGGTTGTTAAAACACAAAAACAACAAATATAGAATCATTCTTGAAATGTCTTTAATTCAAATGAATTGGCTTGCGCTTATAATAAATATACATGTGGTTGTTTTCCCAGCTCATAAGCAATGCAGACGTTGTCGTTGGAATGTGATCCGCCATTGAAATGCGGCAAAATTCATCAACAGTTTTAAGCATGGTTATCCATGAATTTGGCTCTGTTAAATCAGATTCTGTTTGGTCAAGTTTCAAAAACTACAAGTATGATTTCCTCTTGAATACCACATTCATGAACTTATGTTTACAACATTGACACTTGTCCTAGTACTGTACTACCCGAGAGGTTTATGACCAATTTAGATGTGGATTTTCATTTGAGATTCTGTTCAGTTTTAGTTGATAACACCACAAAATTGCACTATAGTACTCACGGAAATAGAAATAAAATGGTTTTTATAGATTATTTTTTTATTTGGAACTAACTGGATATTTTTATTCTAAATATTCATTCACAATGGTTTTTCCCAATTTTTGTTTCAAATTTATTTTTTTTAAATCCCCCCAAATATATGAATTTACAGGAGAGGACAACGTGTCATTTTCACGCCTCGAAATTATTTCAAAATCGAAATGTACGTTTCTGATGCAAGCTATAGTATGTAAATTATCTGTAATCTCAGTACCATCCGTTAAAATATGTTGTTTAATGTACAATAATTTTATGTCTGATGTCATCTACTATTCATAACTCATTTCATTTAAAAATTCATAAAATAGTTGAAAAAGAACGTGGTTTCCGTTGAGTTTACAGACATAAACACGTGTTACTACTATTCTTGCGAGTTCATTCATAACTTCTGTTGTCAATTGCCGAGTTGCTTTGGCAACGCACGTGCAACTGCAAATTTCGGTGAAAAGAGCGTTGCGAATTTATTGTCACACGCATTGTCGAGAGTGACGTAACCTATAGCAGGTTTCGAAATGTATTGAAAATATGCAAATTTTTGGCAGTTTTACATGAACAAAGGTAATTTAAAGTATATTTTTGCTATGATTTCATAAGGCCTAGTTGGGAAAAACATAGTTATTTGAACATCTGGAAGAATTACTTACATTTCGTGAGTACTTTAACGGGATGGCTACTTGTAAGGATTGTTTCATACAATGGTAGAACCTAAATAAATGTTTAGCTCTGGTAACCAAATATGAAGCTACCTACCAGAATGTCACTCCTATACTCGGGTGACTCATCACAGAACATGGAGTATGTACAGGCGCTGGTGAGAGCTAGTCCCAGGAATCGTAACCGGGGGTGATAGGTCATATACCTCCTGCAAATGGAAGGCATTTTGTTGTGAAGACATTTCAATACATTGCGTATCGTGATATTTTATCTCAGAATATATGTATCATGATACAATGTGTGTTTCATGATTACGTATTGTTGACAATTAAAATGCAAGTCAAAGTCAAAGGTATTCTTTTTTTTCAATAATAATTGAAAATAGTGTATTATGACATGAATTTCATCAAATCATATTGAATCACATCATTCTTTAATATCCTGATCTATATCGTATAATGACATGTCTGTATCATGCGCAGGGGAAAACATGAAACTCTCTGGTCAGTGACTTACGAACTTCGGCCATCTGCCAACCCATAAAGTCATTGACATGCCTCATTATGACAGATTAGTCTGATTAAATCGACCGTACTTCGAGGAATAAAATATCAAAAATATTGTCTCTATCGGGGTTCGAACCAGTCGGGATATTCTTTCCGTCTCGGTCTGAATGCACCCACCTCTATCGCATGTTGCCATAACTAGTTAAGCGCAGACAAACCAAGCCATAAGCTATCCAATCACATCCTCGTTTTTAAATAGCGTTTACAGTAATTATGTATAACGAATGGTACACTGGAGTTACCTGCCTCTTGCATGATATCAAAAGCTTTTGCTGCGCTCCTTGCGTTTAGCTAGATGAGCTTGCGTCAGAACATAGGGTAATATCTGTATCAATACTGAAGATTAACTCAATCCTGAGCAATGAACTCTTCAGGGGTGCTTTCAGACTGTGAATGAAAGGAAAGCCGGGCTGCGTGAAGTTCGAACCCCACTAGAGACAATATTTTTACACTTTTTTTCCTCGAATCACATTCTCCAGAATAAGCTTACTTGAGAAGGTCCTCCTCCACGTCCTCTCGTCCGGAGATGTCGAGGGAGGACAGGTTCGGGTGACTCGATATTTTCTCCAGGAGGCTGCTGATTTGAAATCGTGGCGGGTAAATACTGATGAAAGACTGGGAACTATCACTGGACACGTCGAGGTGAACTAGCTGGGTCAACTCACACAGAACTGTCACTAGGTCATCCGTACTAGCCACCTGAAAAGTCACATGATTTATAATATCAAGTATAATAGTCCATTAATACAGTGCATATGTCCATGCACATTGCATGCTCAAAGCAAGTGAAATAACTCCTGGATAATGAGTACAGAACACTCCCTGAGGAGTATTCAACCAATTACCTGTTAGGCACTCGAGGTTCAATTCAGACTACCATCTTATCATACCAGGTACCCAATTACTGCTGGGTGGATAGAGGCACACTTTCAGCTAAGTCACTTACCCACGGTGACAGCACAAGTTTCTCAACTATTGTCTCAGTGTGGGGCACTGGGACAGGGAATCAACCCTCTAGAAACGGGTTACCCACCCATCCAGCAAGCTGGACCTGTTGTTGCTGAACTACACTGATAGCAGTCAACTGAGCATTTTACAGGACACCACTGCACTATTGATACATGCATCATTGAATATATGAACTACTGGCTTCAAACTATCAAGTATAGAAGGATGAAATATATTTCTTAAAAGAAAGTTATACTAAGGTACATACAAAACTGAGGTAGTATGAACTAGAACTTGAAATTTTTACTAGCATCCTGAACCAGTCAATATACAGGTACTAATTAAAAGAATTTAAGGAACACTCACTTTATCTTTTGTGCCAACTTTAAATCATAAAAGGGAGATAATTTGAAGTCATGTTCATAGTTCATACCCATATGCATACCTGCCCGATTCTTAACATAAAGATATTTGTACAAACTTTGATTAATTTTGCCATTTTTAATCACATTCTTTTAGAAAAATGTTTTTATCAAGCCAAACATTACAAGGGATGTCACTTACAAAGCAAGATTGACACAAATGAGAAAACTGCATGGTGGTGAACCTTAACCATATGACATTATGTGACTTTCATTTTTTACCCCTGCTTTGTTTCTGACATCAAAGCCCAATGAGTCAATACCATGTACAAGTATATATATAGTAACTACCATTTATATGGGACAATGTTCAAAAGTGTCTGTCCGCCTGCCAATGATTGTTACTTTCACATTGGGCTTGTTTAAGAGCTCAGCAAGCCCGTTGGCTTGTGTGATTTAGAGACACTGAGTGTCTTCACATTGCTGTGCTTGTGTAACTTTTGGGAGGACTTGTTGATTCTTCAACCTCAAGTCCTGCTTGCTTGTGGGGACTAAAAGTTATTTCAAACACTGATATGGGACAATATACATATTAACTTAGATTCTTTTATGCAGTGTAGATATATATGAAGTGCAGATGATATATTTATAACAGGATTGAACCTTACAAGGGAACATTTTTACAAGGATATTTTCTGAAAAGTCATACAAAAGTGTATACTTTATTGAGGAAGTCAATATAACTAAATAATTAATTTAAAGAAAAGTGTTTACAAGCTGAACATAATATCATTATAATACTTACAAATAAAAAGTTTGAAATAATACATTACTTAACTCAAGTTAAAGGATCATTGTAAATAGATAATGGTAGTTTATCACTATAAAAGGCAACTGAATATTCCTATCAGATCACCGGCTATTTGTTACAATTATAGATGTGTTTGATTCACTCTTGTACATCACTTCAAATAAAAGTAAACACCTATGTCACATAATATCTTAAGTTTGCACAAAATTAAGTTGCTGTAGCTTTTTAGAGTTAAGCTTTAATCAGCAACAAGCCTAAGATCAAGATGTTCCATCTGATTTCACTGAGATTGATTTTACCCTGCTTTATCATGAGAGTTGTTAGGGATTAGGGCTGTAACGATTCATCGATACCTACGATACAATCGTAGCTTGGGAAATCGTGATTATTGTATCGTGACCTTCCTGTATCGTGATACATTAAAAATAGATTTCACTTACTTAAAAATGAAAAGAAAAACTAAGTGAACACTATAAATGCAGCTAGTGTTATGCAGTAACTGTAACTACAGTAAGCATGAAGCAATCTAAATCATAAATAACTGTTTTTGAAGAAAAAAAAACCCATTTTAATCTTGATTTTTTTATCTTGATCTTGAATATTTCACAAATTTGCACGAAGTTATACTTTAAACAATGTATTGTGATACATTCTGTATCGCCTGTCTGTATCGTGATACATATCAAATCGTGAGATTTCCCACGATACTCAGCCCTATTAGGGATCCCATCCGAAGTGTCATTATTAATCGAAAAGAACATATTGATGCAGGAGAGAAAGATTTTAAAGCTCATTGACATTGCAAAGTGACAAAAGGAGGGTTTTAAGTCATGATCGAAAACCGGACAATGACGAGCGTCAATCAGTGAAACGTAATTTTGGTAACTTGGTACAATGACAGTTACAAGTTGAGAATGTTTGACAGGTACTTTAACTACTGTTATTGTTAATTGGACATTGGATTTATGCTTATGCGAGAATATATGACTGTTTCAGATTTTTACTGAAAATTTAGTTATTTATCATTACATATTTACCATTTGGGGATGGATATATCAGACTTTAAATTCATATCATCAAACATTAGAGTTGTGACGATACATCGTGCTATTCATGAATCTTGATACTTTATCTCATACACGTATTGTGATACATTCTCTGTATCTTGATACGTATTGATGTCCTTTAAATGGGTTATTATGCCTAAAAATCAGAGAATTTATGAACAATTTAATGTTTAATTTTTTCAAAAACCCTTAAATAGCATAACGTGATGTGCATTGAATCGAATCGTATCACTATGAGTTATCGTGATTGCATTGTATTGTGATTCCTCTATCAAATATGGCATTGAGATACTTATCAAAGCTTTAAAAAAATTATGAAAATCAGAGAATGGCTTTTTGAAGTCTTACCTGTAAATTATACATGGAAAGAGATTTGAGACGTTCCTTGCACTTCCGAAGCGGCGACACATCGTTAATAGCCGTGCCGGAGATATCAATACTCTCTAAACAGGGCAAATCCTCGGCAATAATCTCGAGTCCATGCTTGTTGAATTCAGTGTGACTTACATTCAAGCTTTGCAGATTCTGCAGCTTTGATAAAGACACAACTACACAAAACTTCGCACTGTTTAAGAAAGTTGAATTACTGACGTTTAGAGCCCGTAGATTAGACAGAGTCCATTCTCCTAAACAGCTGAATATATCGTTCACTGTCACCGATTTCAGTCCAGTAATTTCCAACTCTGATATTCGATGTGATTTCAGAACTCGTAAACCTTTCGTAGTCACTTGAGCATCTTTTATGCTGACTCTTCGAAGAGTGGTAACATTTGGGTCGAACAAAGCGAGAGTTTCGTCATTTAAACGTCCCTTGTCACAGAGTGTTGTCAGCAACTGTTCAGACAGGTTGCTATGGAAATATGCGTCTGTATCCTTGAAAGAGTACTTTGTTTGATTTGTGTCTAGGCTCGTTTGAATGTCACATAACGTCGCCAGGTTATCGCAGATGAAATCCACGCAGCAGTCCTGCAGGCTTATCGGGGTGTCGTACATCTTGCCGTCTTCGTCTTACCTGCAAATATAAATAATTGATTTCATTTTGATTTTTAATTTCATGTCAGGTAAAGGGGTCATATTAACCTTTTTCAACAGATGGGACCCCTTGCAATGTTGAAAGTATCCTTATTTCAAAATTTCAAGGGACACTGACTGAGCAAAAAGGATGGGCAAATTTCCACAGGACCCCCTCAAGGAACAACACTGCTAAATAATACACTGGGCATATCGTTACAAGATTTGAACATGGAGCCATGTACCTGGCTAGCTAAATCTGGAGATCGTCAGTCTTACAAGAATCGACCGTGTTTCCTCTCCACAATGGTCTGACAACACCCCAGCTAGAGTAAGACGCATGTACAACACCAGTTTAGCGCAGACAAAACCTAGTCAAGAGCGGACCAATCAATTCGTCTCTTTCAAATATCAACATGGCAGCGACCATGTAGAAATTGAGTTCACAGGAGTTGCGTACCTCTAGCTCTGATATCGAAAGCTGTCCTTGTGATTGGCTAGATGAGCTTACGTCACAACATGCGGGTAATATGGGTGCCTTCAGACTGTGAAGGAGAGGAAAGCAAGGCTGGGTGAGGTTCGAAACCCACTAGAGACAATATTTTTATACTTTTTTCCTCAAAGCACAGTTAATATTAATCAGACTGTGGAGATCGTTAGTAGGAAATTCTACCATAATATTAGTTCCCTGATCATTGTAAACCATAATTTATATAAACAAGGAAAACCTCTCATGGTTTATTATCATGAGGAATAGACTCCCTTAAGAATAAGATCGTAACTTAATGCATCAAAATTCGCTTATTCCTTTTTGGTACATATAATTCATTTAAAATACTTACTAACAGTTTTCATGAGCAACATAGATCATATACATGAAGAAAAACTTGTATTTTGGTCATATGCATCAGTTTGATATGTGCACAGACATATATAAAATGCAATGATCAATCTACAGATATGACCCTCTGAGTCAAGGGACTCGCTACCAAAAAGTCTTGTGAGTCCAAGCTGATTTAAATGAGTCCTTTAATAAGCACATAGTATCACACAATAAAACTATGCAGCCCAGGACTCGCAGCTTAAATTTCTATGAGTCCTTTCTAAATTTTATGAGTATTTGAAGCAGGACTCACAGGTAAAATTATCCCTGAAAATGCTACACTAGCTAAATGGAAGTCAGATAACTGAAACACTTGTTTTAATGATGAATTTAGAATATTTAAATTTTAATTTACTTTTTATCCTCAATTATAACCTCAGGATGAAATTCTATTCCAATCAGCATCCCTTTACCCACCAGGTTTTATTTGAGGCCTTGGTTGTGTGTAAAGTTTAATATGTTTAATAATAGTGTTGAATTTGCCTCAACGCCCTGTAAACCTTGCTGTATTTGAGGAAATAAAATTTAGCACATGATATAAAAATTGTACAGCAATGAATCATGCATAGTTTTGTTATGAAATATTAATATTGTCCAGACAGCATTTTGTTCGTGTTCGTATCTTTTAAGCCATTGGATTCCTGTTATGTAACCTTTGATAACCCTTGTAGACTATCGTTTTTAACACTTGGATCACTGTTCATGATGTTATAGGGTTAGTCTTTCTTTAAAATGGTTCGTAACCCATTATAGTTGATAAGATTTCACTAGAGCCCAGTAAAGTGCAGTATTCTCCGAAAAACTCGGTGCTCATTGGGAAAATCACTACTATCGTTTTACATCTTAGCTATCATTTACTAATAACAAAGGATGGACTCACTTCAGATTAAATTTCATCTAAAAATATTAACACATCACGTTATGCAAGGATTGAATGAGAATATACAAATTTATATAAACGTTTTCATAGTAATTTAACATTGAGTTCACATAATTAAAGATTCATTTTCAGGACGACTAGACTTTTAATATGTTTGATAAATATCGTACAATGACCATTATGGAATCTTTTTCATCTTGAAGAACAGACGTCGAAAGCAGGAACTAAATGCAGTATGGAAGACAACCCACTCATTTCTGAGATTATTTTCAGTTTCGTTTCCCAACCGAAGGTGACTGATTATTTACATCCAGTTGTTTACGTGTCGTCGAAACGATAAAATTTATCATCATTAAACGAACACAAATTACCTTAAAATCAAATTGACAACAATATTTTCACCGATCTGTCATCGTGAATTTAACCCACGTCTTTTCATCGCCACAGGTCGTTCGCCACTGTAAGCGACATCTTCACTGACGCAAAATCAAGAACGATAACTCTCGCTACCGGGCACCTGCTACCCCCTAAAAAGTTTATTTTACCGACTTTCGTCATTGTCATTCTATGCATCGTTATCAGAAGTTTTGTTTTTAATTAATATGTTTTAATGATGTCAAGCAGTTGTGTACTTGTTATTTGAAGACAATCGTGATCAGCAACCCAAACAATGTCTATAATTATGATAGTTTTGTCGATTTTCACGCATTAAAATAAATCGTTTCCATGGCTGCTATCTGCTGACGGAAAGTAAAAAAATCGTCATATAGTCATGTATTAAAAGAACGTTTTGCTTTTCTTATGTAATTTGAAAAAAAAAAATTGTTAAAGAAAAGTTATTACATGTTAAGGTATTTAAAGTATTGCTCATCAATGTTTTAAAAAACTAACAACGCAAATAATGATAGAATGATACATTTCAGATTTATAAAAAAATATATTTCTATGAAATTTTCATTAAAATGTAAGAAAGTCTTTGGTGTATTGGAAGACTATTCAAATCTATCATAATTCTTAAATTTTGGAAGCGCAACAATCCTGTTATTGTATGCTTTGCATCTTTAGATTTCAAATATTTTAAATATGATGCCTTAATTAAAACTTTGTTTGTACTCGAATTAACATTTATGCATTTCAGAAAATATTAATTGTTTATGGCAGTCACCAGCTTGAACATAAAATATTTTAAGAACTGTTCTTTATTACCAACACCTTGTGCTTCCCACACAAAAAAATCAAAACATAATTGTATTTCGAACAAAGTTTTTCGAACAAAATAAACCATATCCTTCTATGAACTTAGTCTAGCTTATGTAACAGAACATAGCACTGCTTAGGGTTTCTATTCCTGCTGATATGGAATTAACCAATATTTCAATAATTGGTTTTATCTACAGTACGGAAGCCAGCTTGATACTCGGGGTACATACATATCATGTATATAACAACTTTTTTCAAACGCTTATTGAGAATGGAAGTGAATACATTACCACTAATGTCCACAGGAGAGAAACCACGATAATTATCTCACGTGATGAATGCTCCCCTTTTTATACAACGGAACTTAAATGCGAAGCGACCACTGGTCAATAAAGCCCTATGATTTAGATATACCATTTGATAAAGTACATAAATATGACAGGAAAGTGTTCTTATTATGCTTATACATCTCAGCTGGCATACCATCTGGTCCTGGACTCTAATTAGGCCTTAAAGGGACAGTAGCACGTTTTTTGATAATTTTATATTGTAAATTTTCACTGATAATTGTAAGTTAATGCTAAACGTATTATTTTGACAGTGTCAAAAATCTCATTACACAAGTCAATCATCCATAGTCGGAGGACAAAGTATGAAGATTCACATAAAATCCATTGGCGGCCATTTTGTGTGAACACCTTTAATTCATTTTGTGTAAGAAAAAGGAATCGCATGTCTAAACTTTACGTTATATATTTAAATTATTACTGCTTCATGTAGTTTAAATACATTATCTTTCAATTGGAACCATTAATTTTCATTTTCCTGACATCACCTTATGTTCCCCCTAAAACGTGCTACTGTCCCTTTAAACTACAAATAGCAAAATCCACCTCCTCAATATTTATATATATATATTTATATCACTGTCGTTATATCACGATTACCTAGTTAATCTTTAGCAAAAGATATAAAATTCTCATCAATATAAACATCTTTAAAACAATTTTATTTTATTCAGCCAACACCGAACAATCATTGATGGTACAAGTTTAAATGAAGCGCTACTAAAATGATTCACACGAGACCAAATCACTTGGTCCTGTTACCGCTAGAAGAATCTGACGATCTATTGAATAATAGATATCTTAAATTCTTCCTTCTTGTGACGGCACAGTTCTCGGAATTTGTTTCTCACTTCATCAAAGTCTCGTTAGTAGGAATTGACTCCGAAGAGAAAGCTATCCAACAGTAAATATTTATCATACTTTAACCTTTCACAGTCCTCGTCAACATCATTGATGTTAAGGAATTTCAAATGTCTTTCCAGAGTGTATGTTACTTTCACAACAAGATGAAGTTTCTTGAATAATGCCAGTCAACATGTTTGGTGCCAATAGATGGGTTATCTGTAGATATGGCCTAAAGCTCACCTAGAGGCGATATTCAGTTTGTTTGTATAGTAGAGCCAAAGTTGTCAGCATGAAGGGGTCGCCTCTTGTACTTCTTAATTGTAACATGATAATTATAGTAATAAATGTATTTCATTTAAAACGCGAATGAATCCATGAATATATCATGCTCTAAGCGCAGTTCCCAAGTTCCGTCGAATTTTCAAAATTGAACTGTACCTATTCGTCGAATAACGCTTGAGTGATTTTGTACCGATCGGTCGAATCTTGGCGAGCATGAGACCCTGGGAGAATCTAAGTTAATTAATGAAGTGGTGTACGGGTTGTTTACAAGCATTACAATTGATCACTTGAAATAAAGTAAGTTGCTTACATAATAAAGTCTTATTTCATCGACGGACATATTACTGAGTAAAGGGTTCATACTGTAAAACCCCTTTCTGTTTATCTAAATTTAATACTTTGATAAAGGGTGAACGACACAACACAGTTACAGAGATACTCAGTCGCATCTGGTAGGCTACACATCTATAAGCACAGAACCTTGCATTCTCTCCCAACAGAGGTAGATCAAGTCATAAAATGTTGATACACATTTCATGACTTGATCTGCCTCTGAAGGGAGAGAATGATAGTATCCAGGCTCTGAATTTCAGGGATCTAAAACTAATTCATCATACGTTCTTAAAAAGTTACATATGTGTTCATGTCAGTTACAGTCACTTCGAAGTGTCAAGCCAAGACGTTTATGATGAGAAACTTCATGCAAGGTAACTGTATTCATATGAAGATCAGGTAGTTTATTTGGTGCCTTTAGGTTGTTTGAGGGAAAATGAAATACAAGTCACAACCACATTCCACATTTCTAAGTCGTTGTTAAGGTTGATAGCAGTATGACAAGGCTTATCAACAATAATATAAAGGAATTTGTCTTCGGCAAATTAACGAATATTGCTATCCAGATTAGGACGTTTTAATGGATTCATTAATGGATATATAAAATGATACAGGGCGAAGTACTGAGCCCTGTTGTACTCCTGCACTGCTACTGCGGAAGTCAGATTGGTATACTATCCATTTATAACAACTTGCTGTTCTCTGTCTTGCAAATAACTCATAAACCCATTTTAATAATGAACTTATAATGAATTAATAATAAATTCATAAATCAAACCTTCATGCCAAACCTTATCAAATGCTTTGCGAATATCAGCTAGAAAAACAGCTTTAACTTCCTTCCAATGAACGGCTTTGAACATGAAATAAAATGCTTGGTGATATCAACTTAT
Organism: Steromphala cineraria; assembly: GCA_916613615.1. Classification (NCBI taxonomy): domain Eukaryota; kingdom Metazoa; phylum Mollusca; class Gastropoda; order Trochida; family Trochidae; genus Steromphala; species Steromphala cineraria. The sequence continues at coordinate 32,259,240 of OU744722.1, read as the reverse complement.
CTATATACACAGATATATATCAATCTAACGTTAATGGAAAGTTCTTGATATTATGATATCAAAACACTTAAGTGAACTTTTCTATGCATTTTCTATATAAATAGACAAAAGAGGTAAATCCAGGAACCCTTTTTAACCCCATAGATCGTCTCTGGTCAATAGAAAATGAAATACAAGCTCACGAACGTGTAGAAATAGGCGTTAAAAAATAGGAATTATATATGCCTATATATACTCAGGTTGTAATCGATATTTATAACTATATTTATATACGTTCTTGATCTTGTTCTCTTTTTTTGAAAACAAGGTTCAGCTTAACTTATTATTTATCTTAAATACATGTATGTTTAAATATTATGCAAAATCTGTCATTTAAACATCGCGGGAAAAACAGCTCAGGGTCATGTGATGCGGAAGTGAGGGTTCAAAGGTCGCAAGGAGTTTACGTTTGGATCTTGGTGACTGTCATTTGCGTTGTTCTCCCCGAAATCTCTCGAAATGGCGTTTGAAGCAACACACTGTGAGTATTATTGGCTGATTGCTTTAGATTCATCCTCAATTATTTGATGAACTTGCCATACGTTGGATATGCAAAGAACAGTGTAAAAGCGAACGTAAAATTCACATGACAAATGATGACAGTACAAACTCATGTTAAAGAGGGACTGAAATGCTATATGGCAACTTTCGGGATTCATGAAATAGTGATAACAATTTCACATGGACTCAACTTTAAATTTCTGAAATCGACCTAGAAACGGCTTAATTACGACTGTATAAAAAACACCCCCTAATTAGGCCGGCGAACAGAATAAAACGCACTGAAGCGTGACTGCCTCGTGACGTGTTAGTAGGCGATGTGATACCCCCTTGTGTGTCCTCGTTATGTAAAACAACATAAGCTAACAGTACAGCTCGATGTTTAAACGTCGATTAAACACCCTAAACAACATCCAAACATCTCAAACCTTCAATAAATCGGTAGTTTATTTATTCAACTGGCAATTTGTATTGATGAAAACGCAAGACCCTGATTAAAAACGAAGTTGTGCGCATAATGCTACAGCATTTAGGCCTAGATGGTCTCGCTTTGCGCAATGTTGTCATAAGACTGCACGTGAAAACCCGGATGTATATGTAAACAATTGCTCCCGTGTGAACTGTTTTATCTTCGTGCACAGTTGTTGGTTGTTATTGAATATTACTTTAGTAGCACAGCAGAAAGGATGTAATTATACAACACTATTTTATTTTTACATTTACACCATTTTTTAAGAATTGCCTTTGACTTCATTTTGTAACAGGATAAAAAATATATACGTTTTTCTTAGTTATTTCATTTAGTGATGGACAAGTTACAATTCTCAATGAAAGACACGTATTGGATGATCACTGATGTCTTGTTTAAAACATTATTTTAATAGTGCATTTCACTGAAAATCTTAATGTTTTCACTCTTGTACATAGGGTGATATTTTCCACAACAATAGCCGATACATGGCCAAACAGAATGAAGATTTATTAAATGAACCTTATCCAAAATAATTATCAGATAGAGCAAAAACGGTATTCCTAATTTCAGGTTAATAGGTTATAATTTACCAATCGGAGAAAAAAGGGATGTTAAGGAATACAATTGCTTTTTGAGGTTACCTAATAGCTGATGTCATAAAATAGCCAGGTGTTGATGATTGTGCATTATATAACCTACCTGCTATAGTCATCATTTGATATCATCTAATTAGGAAACAGACAGGAAATACGATAGACAGTAAAGTAATTGTGTAATAAGTGAGTATCTGATCTAAAGAAAGTAAGTAACACCTGCAGACCAATGTCATTGTTTATTCAACCTTTTTACACAACGTTCAAATCTAAATGTGAGCATTGTATATTCGGATTATTACCATAAATCAGCCCAAGACTTTCTGCTATGTTTTATAATTTACTTATCTCCCTTTTCTCTGCATGCCAAACTGTTCATTCAGTGAAAATGCGAGCTCGAAGCAGAAAATCGGTGTAGTGATCGGAACACGTGAGTTCGATGTAGATTGTCACATTGCTCTGTTTGACCTAACACAGCGGGTCAATTTGGCGTGAAACCATCAATATGAAGGGAATTTGTCTACGGAGACTTCATCAGGAGATATTCTAGGACAGTTGACAGCAACACAATGATATAGCATACTGTTAATCGCTTTGAAAAGGCAGAACTGCGGATTTCGCCTATCATTTTCCATATAAGCAGACGAACGCTTCGCCTACTGCCACGTCACTTCCGGTATCCCCTGCCCGTGGCCTCTCAGCCTTGTTTTGGTTTGTCGCTGGACGGCGACAAGCAGACGCCTTGTTACGCAATGTTTACTTAGCTGTAGCTTCATTGAGAAACTGTGTATCGTTGCTGTTTTGGCCTAATATTTATGTTATATAGTTATTTGACCAATATCTTTTGAAAAATATATTTAAAAAAGGTTATGCAGCCCTTCTTTAACCTGTTAACTCCCTCGATTCCTAGCTGTTGCCATTCTTTGGCTTTACGGCTTTCTTATCATGTATAGTTTTTGTAACTGAAGAAAATGGACAAAGTTGTACATATCTGTCAAAAGTATTAATGTCAATAGATGGTATCTTCAGTTAATCTGCATTAACCTGCCAAAGCCACATTATTCTTTTAATATTAATATAGTCTGTGCCTTGGTTTTCCTAAAGGATGCCAAGGGCTTATATTATAAAAATAATGAAATAGTTTATCATGTGACATCCTAATGAGGGTTATCATAGTTTGACATACAGTAAAGCATATTGAGACTAAACAATGCAGAGGAAAAGGGTAACTGTCAACTCAAAGTCAAGAATTTCACTTTTCACACACACACACACAGTGATATTACATATTATAAATTTCTTTTTCAGGGACATACCGTTTTACGGTCTTGTTTTTCAACTGTATGTTGACGTTTGGATCTTACTTCTGTTTTGACATGCCAAGTGTTCTTCAATCAATGTTCACAACGGTAAGATTGTACTCTTAACAGACTATGTCTTAGTATTTATGCCCAGTTGTATCCTTATCACCATTATTCGTAGGAATGAAAGTAACAAAATAATACCTTTGAATTTCAGCGTAGTACCAACCAGTCCATGATTTGCTTGTTTCAGCGAACACTCGCAGGTTTCACTGCAATGCATAGTCTCAATAGTGTTGCAGGCTTTCTCTCTGTTATATTATAGTACCATGAGAAAGCAGTGTTTAACTCCAAGACTCATCTCACATTAGCATAATGGTATCCACATTCTTTTGACAACTCAAGTATGGACAAATTAAAGGGACAGTCGTATCGGGGGAATTTTTGTCGAAAAAAATCCAAGAGTACTTCCATGTTTGTACTGATTATCTTAAATGAAACATTAATTTTCCTCAGTTCAACAACTGCACTTCTAACTCAACCGTCGATATCAACAACTACACGTGCAACAATTGCACAGATTGTCTGGGCATGTCACAAGATGACTACAACCTTCTCTACGCTATCTACGCATGGACGTGAGTACATTACTATTTTCATTCTAGAGTATAAGTTCTGTTATTACCCATACGGTTGAAAATAAGTGGTGACATGTATATTTTCAATATGAGCACTTAAGTGCACATATCGCTTTTGCCTAGCAACGATTGTTGTAGCGCGAGTTCCCGTGTTTTTTCGCCTGTGACGTCATAACACCACTGTTCGTGACGTCACTGTAACCGGCCGTCGCAAGGGAAGCGGCCCGTTTCTTGGATATTTCTAACATGGTAAATTGAATAGAATCGGTAATAAAGAAATTATTACCCTCAGAAGTGTGTCTTATGACTTTTACGAAACTCGTGCAAATTTGTGTATAACCCTCGCTCTCGCTCGGGTAATACAAAAATTTTACACTCGTTTTGTAAAATTCATATGACACACTTCCTCGGGTAATAATCTCTATTTAGCGGTCTTATAAGCCAGACAATGTGATTGGTCCACTAACGGCTTGGTTTCGGCTGCACTAAACTGGTAAAAATCATGCGAGGTACGGGGTTGCGGTCAGACCTAGTGTAGAGGATTTCATATCTTTGTAGTGTTAATATTTGAACATTGTATTCCTCAGAACCAAGTCTATTTTGATCAGATTGAGAGATATCAGTCGCTGTTGTGTTTTCCCGGCAGAGATTAAACCAGGAATAAGTGTTCTGGCAGAAGCAGAATTTTTATTGTTTATTCGCTTTCAGACTGCTTGGAAAATATATTTTCATATTCCAGAAATGCTGTAGTTGTTCTGGGTGCTGGGTTCCTTATAGACAAACTGGGAAACAGAGGTGAGTTAATACTGCACAAATTGGTGCAATCAATTGGAATATTTTTGAAAATTTAGCTTGTCATTTTTCAAGGCATGTATTGTGGTGTTTTGTGTTCAACAGACTTGAAGATGATGTTAAGTTTTTAATCAAATAAAAGCTAAAGGTGCCTTCGGCCATTACAGATCATTCCAAGATTTCTTGGGACAGGGAGCGGTAATTTACTTCTGCTCCAGGGAGCATTAATTTACAGACCTGTTACTTAATTGACAATAAATTAATACACGACATGTATGTGCATAATGATGTAAACAAAAATGTGGTAGCTCATCACAAGATCCTATTCATAGCTGAGTTGACCACTTTCATTGAAGTTCAGCAACATCGGGGGCGTCTCTGGATGGTTGGGAGAACCTTGTGGTTGCTGGATAATCTGAGAGTTTGAAAGGGGGCCCTTGCCCCCCAATGAGACACAAGTTGTGCCTCTGTCCACTCAGCAAGACCTGGTCAAGGATATGGTGCTGTTGGTTACCTTTGAATAACAAATGTGTCAAGGTCATAATGTTGGTAGTGCCTTGAGCATACATTTGTGGGTTTAAGATTGCACCATATTGAGTTCTTACTTTCTCTTACAGTTGGAGTGTTTCTATTCTCGTCCCTGTGTGTGTTGGGATCATGTACATTCGCAGCCGGTGCCATGTTCAAGGGAACATCAGTCATGTTACCGCTCATGTTGACTGGCCGTCTGCTCTTTGGTTCTGGAAATGGATCCCTTACAAGTAGGTACAGGTCTTACCAAGAATGCTGCAAGACATTTTTAATGCCATTCTCAATCATTGACTAATTTACTGTAAGCCTTACTGCATACATGGCATCTTTCCTAAATGCCCATGGGGGTTTTGGGGGTCTCAAATGGGGGTTTTTCCCTCCCAAAGGGTGTTTTTAGCGCTCATAGTTTTCATAACAAAATCATATAAAAAATGAACCTGTTTTTTACATGATCTAAAAAATAAATTTTAAAAGTGCTCAATTAATTATATATATATTAAATTTTTTTATTACTATTTAGTACTAGTTGTTTAAAAGGTTTTTTTTATCAATGGATATATTTTGTCCAAAGAAACTTCACAATGTGACATTAAAAATTGAAATATTTTTTAAGATGTCTTGTAATGTTGTAAGTCTATCATCTGAAATAATAAAGCTGATCTAAATATTACTTGAGTGTTTCATTCTGATAGCATAATAAGATTTGACTGAAAATGTAACAAGTATTCTGATAAAATTGATGAAGAAGACCCACTTACAAAAAAAATCAACAATGAAATAAATAAATAAAGATCGTTTTTATTAGTCAATCTCAAGATAGACTCATTTCTAATTCTATGAATAAATCCTTGTTTGTAACTATTTCCGCAACAGTGAGATAAAAATATTTACCTTATACCACTTGAAAAATAACTAGTCTGTTGACGACTTGCGGTTTTTCGACATTGCTAGCAAGTTTCACGCACTTAAATTTTTACGAATTTGTAAATAATTTTATCAAAACTGGATAATATAATCATAGAATGTATCTGTAGTTTCTCAACTTGCTCCCCAAAAGCGTAAGTTTAAATCGTTTTTCAAAACGATGCATGAAAACAGGACCACGAACTGCCGAAGTCAAATGGCAATGTTCAACATAACATGCGGTCGTAACATTTTCATGACAACATATTACCGATAAAATATTGAATGTCTGAATAAAACAAGTTTTTGGTTGAAAGTTTTTTATATTTTATTTCATAACAAACATGCCATGAATTCATTTATTTATTTACATATTACTTGAAGAGAAACACACATAATTGTTATACTCAGCTCTAAATAATATTTATAATTTCTATATGTCGTCAAGAAAATACGATTGTAATTTCAAACAGTGTTTCCTTTTCATAATTGCTGTCAGATAAAGTTGACAAATTCATCGCATATTCTTCGATCTATTGCGATATTATTGAATATTTTGAATTATGGTAGCCAGTTTTTGGTTCTATTTGAGTCTACCGTGTTTGAATATTTATATTTCGTTATGCATGTAAATTTATTTTATCAAGATTTACCTACTTAAAGGGACCATTCGAGCGGGGTATTTTTTGTGGAAACGAAATTCAGGAGGACTTGCCTGTTTACAGTTATAAATGATTTTTACATGATAATTTCACACTTAATTTCAATTATGTTTGTAAGGTTAGCATTGCAGTTGTTAAAGATTAAACAATTTGCCAAAGAATAAAGTGTATCGCTCGAAAATTAAAAACATCGTGAAATGAAGCCAATCTTCGAAGCTACGATCGTGGAATGCATTATTACGACAAAATGTTGTTGTAACTGGTAACTTTTATTATGAATTATTTGTGAATATACTCCTCTTATATCAGTCAAGTAATTATTTCTTTATTTTATTAATGAATAAGCATAATACAGCACATTCGTTTTCCTCGGAATGCTAACGTTTCAAAATGGCGGACGAAACGTGGTCGAGTGGTGCCTTTAAGTGGAGTGAAAACGAAGCCGTAACTAATTTTTGAAACACTGGTTTGGGGAAAATAACATGCTTTCGAGATTGTATCTTTGACGACCATGTGTTAAAACTTTGATAAAATACAAAGAATTTTTTTTAGGAAATTTGTAACATTTAACAATTATAATGGGTAACAAACTTTCTCGAACGGGTATTTATGGTAGTTTTCTGAAAATCGGGGTTTTTCAATACCCGATCGGGGACGCGGGTGAAGCCACCTGAAATCGGGTAAACCCGCCGAAATCGGGTAAGATGCCATGTATGTTACTGCATGTTGTCTCTTTCTCTGTAAGCATTTCAGGGCTTCAAGCATTCATCTCTGTGGTGAAATATTTAGCACATTGCTAATCATCATTAATAATCCAGGGTAACATTTTGATTGGTTAATGTGAGAAGGCTGGGCCAGCAAAGGGAGGTAATAAAATCATAGAGTCAAGAGTACTTTGGATCCAGGGCACAGTGGATCATTATTTAAACATGTACAATAGATTATCATGGATACTTTTAAATTCATTTTATAAATTTTATTTTCTCAGTTGTCCAGAACAAGATCACAGCGTTCTGGTTCAGGAACAAGGAACTGGCGATGGCGTTTGGAATAACGTTGGCGTTCTCCCGTCTGGGGAGTGTGCTCAACTTCTTCTTGACTCAGTCCTTCGCAGAGACTCATGGTCTCCAGTGGACACTTTGGGGAGGTGAAACTCGGGCCTTAGTTCACTAGATTTCAATCTTTACACAAGAGGTCTTGTCATTGTTGTTCAGCCTAGATATGATACAAACATATATATAACAGAGGTAGCAAGGTCATGAAAACCTTGGAAAAAGGTCTCATCGATATCTGTTAAAGTTTATAGGGATGTCACGATACAGGTACCTCACGATATGATACGTATCACTATCCTAAGGTCACGATACGATACAATAAATGTGGCATTATTACGGTAAGATACAAATTCACAGATCTAAATTTGTATCGTGACATCCCTAAAAGTTTACATACAACAAACAAATTTCACTATTTTCTTGAATATATGAAAGTCTGTTGCAATATTGTATAATGCTTCAAAGGTTACTCAAATATGTTCAGTTTGGTTATGAAAGCCGTTTTTGAAAGTCCGCTTAGAACTATCTAGCCTCAAACCAGTGAATGCATGACTGGTCACGCCCCCTTTTTGTGACGTCATAAACAGAATCAGCCTCTTTATCTTTACATATATCGTTACAATACCACAGAAAAAAATATATGATTAACAATTTTCAGAAAATGTTTTCCACTCAATGTAAGTTGAATAGTGACAACAAGAATATTTGAAATCTTGATTGAAAAACGGACGATGAAGTGCGTCAATCAGCCAAACGTTATTCTGGAAACTTATCCATTTGAGGCAGTCAGATTGGCAGATTTTTAACTACAGGTAATATTCATGTAAATTTGACATGAGAATTTGGTTTCTGTGGATATATATGACTGTTTTAGTGTTTTATCATGTGATTGCCAGTTGGGAATGGCATAGGGCCTATGTGAAATATTTTGAAATCATATAATGAATTATGCTATTTAGAGACATATGAAAATAAATCAATATGTGATGAAAATCTCCGAGTGGCTCTTGAAGCTACAAATAAAATTATTTATTTTTGTTATTAGGAGCCATGTTGTGTGGTTTGGGGTTTGTGTCGGCCATCATGGTGAGCTTCCTTGACATTGTTGGAGTCAAACAACTTGGAGATGATGGCAACATGAAAACTGAATCCAAGAAATTGGTAAGTGATTACCTAAATCAGTGTTGTATCAAGATCATCAGCTGAAGGGGGCATTTTGGCCTACCATAATTCCTCAATTCAGGCCCGTAGCACCAATTTCAGTTGTGGGGGGGCCGAGATGTTGAATTCTCTGCTCGGGGGGGGGGGGGGGGGGGCAATTTCCTAAGCGCATAGACTTTTCCGAAAATAATTTTCCTGGATTTCGAACTTTTAGGCTCAATGAACCATTGTTGTAGGTCTCATATCAGGGTTTAACACGTGCTTTACATGCTCATTTTATGGATTGTGAGGTTGTATGGGGCTGAATTCCAAATTCGGAGGGCTGGAATTTTGATAGTCTGTAAATTTCTTTTACAAATTTTTTCCCCTAGAATTAGTGAGTCTCTACTACAGTAATCAATTAAAATATCTTGATAATGATAACATTGTCATTATATGGTCATCAATTAAATCTATACATTAATTTAACTTTATGTCTTGATATTTATCTAAAATTTCAACAATAGATGTTTTTTGAAAATATTTAAAAAAACTTGAGGGTTGAATTAATCAAGAAATTCTAGTATTCTTATGTATGGGACCTTTGCAATGGTAGAAGTATCCCACTCTGAAATTTTATGCAACACAAGGCGAAAAGCATTGGCAAATTTCTGCAGGAAACCCCTCTAGGAACAAGACTGCTAAATCTTCTAGACGCTATCATCAGTTAATATTTAAACAATGAACAATTGATTAGAAAATGGTTCTCTTTGAAAAGTATTCAAGCAAGGGTTTACAGTATTTTGAATTTTGTAAAAATTATATTTGATAAATTATGTTTGAAAACAAGGAAATGCTATGTTGTTTTACACTGAACAGTATGTAAAAAATTCATGAATGCTTTAATTGTATTACAGATTCAATCTCATTAAAACTTGATAAATCATCAATCCTACCTTGCTTGGTTTGTGATCAGAGTACTTGAATTATTATCATTGATGTAAGTTCATGCCAATGGCTTCATATCCTGGTCACTGATTGGCTAGCATGGAAAGGTCACCAAACATAATCCCAATGGGTCACCACGTTAATGGGTACCCTTGCACAAAACACTAAGGTAGACTAAGGTTACTAAGGTAGCCTTAGTGCGTGTTAAAGGATGGCACTTAGGTTACCCTTAGCGTTAAATTGTTTTGTGCAACAGCCCCTGGGTCTAGATCTCTACTGCTTTCATGGTGCTAAGATTGTAAGCCAATGTAAATGTATGGATCTTAGCACTAAGAGAGCTTCCAAAATCCTGTACAAGGAAGCAGAAAGGTATTGGTGATCAAGCTGATTTTAATGAGATTGATACAGCTCTGACTACACGACTGTTAAATTATTGTACTTTATATTATTATTTGTTTTCCAGCGATTCACAGACATCCGCTATTTCTCTCTCTCCTATTGGCTGGTTGCTCTCGCCATCATGTTCTTCTATAATGGAGTCTTTCCCTTTGTAGCAGACGCGAGGTATGTTTAGCTCATCAGGCCTAAAATGTCAGATTTTTTCACTGAATAGCCAATTGGGTTTTGTCCGTTCGACAATGTCCATTGTCTGTAAATGTCTGTGTTAAGTGGGTTGAAAATTTGATGCTTACCCACCTTCAGTCTGATTAAAATCGACAGTGCTCCAAGGAATAAAATGTAAAAAATATTGTCTCTATCGGGGCTCGAACCATTCGGGATATCCTCTCCATTCTCGGTCTGAATGCACCCACCTCTATAGCGTGTTGCTATAACCAGTTCAGCGCAGACAAACCCAGTCGTAAGTTAACCAATCACATCCTTGTTTTTAAATAGCGTTTAGCAGCGATTATGTATAACGAATGGTACACTGGAGTTACCTGCCCCTAGTATGATATCAAAGCCATACTGCGCTCCTTTTGATTGGCTAGATGAGCTTGTGTCAGAACATGCGCGTAATAGGGGTGCCTTCAGACTGTGAATGAGAGCAAAGCCAGGCTGGGTGAGGTTCAAACCCTGCAAGAGATAACATTTTTACACTTTTTTTCCTCGAATCACAGTCGATTTTAATCAGACTGACCCACCTTCAGATACGGGCGTGGCTTCTGGTATCTGAGAGTATAGAACAACATCAAACAACATGAAACCTAATGAGCTACAAAATAAATGGCTCTATTTTTATGAATACATAGGCCCTATCAATTATTATTTTCAAACAAAAATACAGTAGAATTCGGATATAACGAACTCCAAGGGACCAAAGAATTTAGTTTGCTATATCCTTTGTTGGTACGCATATAATTTTAATGATATTATATAGGGACGGAACTTGAAAATTTATTCGCTATATCCGAGTGTTCGCTATATCCGTGTTCTACTGTAAGATGAAATAAAAAAGGTCATAAGGAATTCTTAGGGTGTAAGATATTTCAAATAATAAATGAAAAATCTTGTAATAATTCATGAAAAACTTCACATTGTCTTGATGGATATGTTTTGTGTGCTGTTCATATACATATCATAGTGTCGCGTCAAATGATTTTATTTTCATATTTCAGCGACTTTATCCATGAAAAGTATGGTATTGACCCAAAACCATCCTCGTACATAGCAGGCTCTATCTATGATGTATCCATGATTCTCTCACCATTCCTTGGGGCGATGATCGTAAGTATTTTCAAATTTACATATTTTTACAAGGAATATTTTATGATATACTGTGTCTCATAAGCCTATAAAGGCCATCTTCACAACGTCACGGGCGAAACGAAAAAGTTTCTAAACTTTCCCATTCCTCTCTTGACATCATTGGCCGTAATTTCTGTGCTAGCATTTCAACCCGCTGCACGGAAGTAGAATAGTCCAATCAGAAGACAGCATGTTAAATGAACTGATTTGAAAAAATACTTTTGTATGCGTTTTACAAGGGAGAGAAACACTTTATTTGAGTGATACATAAATGTTTGTCTTCTCTGCATTCTCGGTGCTCATCAAAAACATGAAAAAACATTCGGACTGAAGTTTAAAATAAAAATTTCACTCGGATAGTTTTCAAAAAGATTGTCTGTTAGTATTTTGAATTTGTTCCGAATGAAAACGACACTTTCATTGGCTATTGCTGATAAGGGGCGTAACTTGTGATCACGATAGGTGTCGCTGCTCCGGATCACCAGTTTTTCTACCTTGTGATGGCAAGGTCTAGACGAGGAGTTGCTCGATACTTTTTCACCTTGCCGTGGGAAGACGATAAAGGCTGGACTTTACTTTTTAGCTCATCTGGCCTGTAAGGCCCGATGGGCTTATGGCATAGCATGGTGTCCGGCGTACGTCCGTCCATCCGTCCGTAAACTTTGTGGAATTTCGACTTCTTCTCCAGAACCATAAGGCCTAGAAAGTTGAAACTTTGTGTACAGACTCCTTAGCTAGTGAGGATTATAAATTGTAGCTTTGGTGGCCCTGTGACCCCTAATAAGGGCCACAGGGGCCACACCCTAAAAACCTATTTTCATCTTCTTCTCCAGAACCATAAGGCCTAGAAAGCTGAAACTTTGTGTACAGACTCCTTGGCTAGTGAGGATTATAAATTGTAGCTTTGGTAGCCCTGTGATCCCTAATAAGGGCCACAGGGGCCACGCCCTAAAAACCTATTTTCATCTTCTTCTCCAGAACCATGAGGCCTAGAAAGCTGAAACTTTTTGTACAGACTCCTTGGCTAGTGAAGATTATAAATTGTAGCTTTGGTGGCCCTGTGACCCCTAATAAGGGCCACAGCGGCCACGCCCTAAAATCCTATTTTCGACTTCTTCTCCAGAACCATAAGGCCTAGAAAGTTGAAACTTTGTGTACAGACTCCTTAGCTAGTGAGGATTATAAATTGTAGCTTTGGTGGCCCTGTGACCCCTAATAAGGGCCACAGGGGCCACACCCTAAAAACCTATTTTCATCTTCTTCTCCAGAACCATAAGGCCTAGAAAGCTGAAACTTTGTGTACAGACTCCTTGGCTAGTGAGGATTATAAATTGTAGCTTTGGTAGCCCTGTGATCCCTAATAAGGGCCACAGGGGCCACGCCCTAAAAACCTATTTTCATCTTCTTCTCCAGAACCATGAGGCCTAGAAAGCTGAAACTTTTTGTACAGACTCCTTGGCTAGTGAAGATTATAAATTGTAGCTTTGGTGGCCCTGTGACCCCTAATAAGGGCCACAGCGGCCACGCCCTAAAATCCTATTTTCATCGTCTTCTCCAGAAGCATAAGGCCTAGAAAGCTGAAACTTTGTGTACAGACTCCTTGGCTAGTGAGGATTATAAATTGTAACTTTGGTTGCCCTGTGACCCCTAATAAAGGCAACAGGAACGTCCTTCAAATCTATTTTCATCTTCTTCTCCTGAAGTATAAGGCCTAGAAAACTGAAACTTGTCGCCTATATATACTTAATTTTATGATTGGTGCCCCTGTGGCATCTACAAAGGGGGTATCATTGGCCACACTCTACAGCATAATTGATGATGAAGCCTGATGAGCTACAGAGCCAATGGCTCTATTTTTTTTTTCTGTTCTGAGATATTGTTGTGACATTTTATGTACAAATGCAAAGTGTGACACATGAATAAAATAATTTTCTTTTTTCTTCTTCTCAAACAAATTTGAATTCAGTTTATATATTCATATTATATATATGAAAATATGATCACAGCTCCTGAAATTAAATTCAAATGGACCATAAAATAATCATAACTTATCCAACATTTGTACTAAACCCTAACAGATTTTTCCTTCAACTCTCAAAGAGTTGCAGTTATCGTAAAACAGTTATTTTATGTTAGCTTTGCAAACATTTTATTAAACGCTTCTGTTCATTTTATTACATTTATTTGTAATATTAGTCATAACTGCTTATAAACCTTCTTACATATGAAGGTTAAGTAAAACATTATCTAGATCTATCCTAATAGGTGTTAATTGATTAATAAATTCATAAAAAGATATGTGGAGAACTTGTTGCAGAAGAAAAACATATGATGTGAATATATTTTAACAACATTTACATCTATGCAGTTAATATAGTGAACTTTTTAGATTGCTGTCACTGGAATACGGTGTTTTTAAACCAATTAGGTTTAATTTTAAATGATGGATAAACTAAACTGGTAAAATGACATCTCAAATGTTATAACCAATATTTTTCAAAATGTTTTTATCATTAAATTTTAATGTGTTTTTTATTTGAACAGGAAGAAACATGCATTCAGTTCATATTGAATCTCTTCACTTTTTACCACAGGACGTATTTGGAAAGAGAGGATATCTCGCCCTATTCTGTGCAGTGTGTTCCATTCCTGTGTTTGGTCTTCTGGCCTTCACTAATGTCTACCCGCTGGTCTCAACGCTGCTGTTTGGTTTTATGTACTCTATTGCTGCAGTAAGTAATGATAATAATAAGTCATGCGCTGACACCACAATTAGTACACAGAAGTACTTCTTTTTATATCCAGTATTTAGGTACCCATTTCAACAGCTGGGTGGCCTAAGTTCAATGTGGATGAAGTGCCTTGCAAAAGGACACAACACAAGATGCCTTGTTGCATTTTGGCAAGTTCTGTGTCAACTCTTTAGCAGCCTGCACCCAAACTTGATACCATGGTCAAACTACTTATCATAGATTCACATATATTGGTGCAATGGAGCAAGGCTGAAGCTACCTTGTGATTGTGGTTGACACCAAGGCAAGGTCAGATATTGTTGGTGTCCCAAAGGGGATTTAAAATCTGAGTCTCTGATATGAGATGCTAGCACATTAAACTCTCCATCACTTTGCTCCACAGTTGTTGATAGAAGATAATTAATGTTACCCAATGAATTTTAAGATTTCCCAGAGAAAGTATGAAATGTTTTTCTGTCTAACAGCCCTTGAAACAAATAATCTTTAAAGATCCACACAAGTCTGTAATATTGTATTAAGTCTAGCTCACTGCAGTTCTGAAAATGAACAGCTTCAGTGGGCTCCTTTCAATTTTAATAGTAGAAAGCTGCATTGAATATGTATTTTCATTTCAGAGGCTAAAATCTAGTCTAATGAAATGTCAAAATAGCCTTCTATTTCAGAGAACATCTGTTTCCTTAAAGACTGTAGAATTCTTTCTGACTGGCCCTCCTCTTATCCGTAATATCAAAAGTGGAATTAGAAATAGTAGGGCTTTACCTATTCGTCATCTAGTCTAATCAATAGTTGAAAGACTATTCCTTGATGACATAACAATTACTTCTAATTATATATACATCCCAAATGAAGTTGGTTCTCTTGGTTTAAAACTTGTGCTCATTCTTGGTTCATGATACACAAAGAATGTTAAAAGTATAAAATGGATTCATATATCTTTTTATGCTATTTGCAGGCAAGTTTGTGGCCCTCCATCCCTCTCGTGGTATCCCAGGCAACTGTTGGCACGGCGATGGGACTAACAACGTCCATACAGATGATTGGTATAGGAATATCTAACCTGGTTGTAGGATCTATACTTGGGACAGAGCAGCAGTATGTGTTACTTTGTCTCATTGGAAAATACTGAAATAACACCAGAAATGATTGAATACTGAAATAACAATAGTCTGTCATCCAGACCCTAAAGCAAAAATATATAATTGATGACCACCTAAGTCTAGAAAAGTATAGCAAGTCTAGATCGCTCAGCTGAAGTTAAAGCATCTTCTGGGTTCCATTTTGTTATAATACATGATTTGTTTAAAAATATTGTCAATATTGAAAAAAATACTTCTGAGACTAAATGTTAGTCTTAAATAACACCAGAAATAATAATAAATTTTGATCATTACTACCGTATTCGCCCTATAAATGCCCTGGGCGGTTAAAAAATTGGAAAGACGGGGTGCCTATTAAAATGTCTTAATCATTCAGTTGAATCATAAAAATGTTTGTATATTCTCGAACTGCATATAGTTTTTTAGAGAAAAGTTAAAAATCCAATAACCATGATAAAAGAGGAGGACTAAATTCAAGTCTTCAAACCATTTTTTATGTAAACTTTCATAGGTTTTTCTTGTAAGGTATGCCTGGAGAGGGGGCGCTTAATGTTTTTGGAGTTAAAAGCACCATATAGGGAGAGGGTGATTATTACGTCGAATACGGTATATCTTAGGAAATGTCATCACCAAACTTTTCCTTGGTGTCTAAAAAATGGGATCACTTATAGATCAAAATGTTTTTAAGTAGTCTGAAAATAGATAATAAACACAGAGAAATCTAGCCATTCATCAGTAGTTTAAGGGTGAAAATCCTTGAGTGAACATAGCAAGGCTTTTGAGGCCAATGATTATTTTTCAATCGAACCTATATTTCATCCTTGTCTAGTTGTGAAGTTGTACAAAGGGGTAAATATTACGGTAGATCTCCATCAACCTCTTTAAGAGGCATTTTAGAAGTTGGAATGACAATAATGCAAAGGAATATATGGATGACAACTTCTTTGTTCATTGTATGCGACGTTTCGACACAGAATAATAATAATCTTCATCAAGGCTATCGGTAATTAAAACTCCCCTATAAATGCTGATACCATTTATGAAAACATTTTTAGCTCACCTTTACAAAGTAAATGTGAGCTTATGTCATGGCGCTTCGTCCGTCGTCCGTCTGTCCGTCCGTCTGTCCGTCTGTCCGTCCGTCCGTCTGTCCGTCCGTAAACTTTCACGAAAAAGACTACTCCTCCTAAACGAATTCAGATATCATTCTGAAATTGTAGTATGTTATACCCATGGTGATTCCTCACAGAAAGGTAGATGTTTCAGTTTTGAGAATCCAAGATGGCCGCCATGACAGCCATATTGAATTTTCAATTAGATTTCATGAAAAAGACTACTCCTTCTAAACGAATACAGATATCATTCTGAAATTGTAGTATGTTATACCCATGGTGATTCCTCACAGAAAGGTAGACGTTTCAGTTTTGAGCATCCAAGATGGCCGCCATGACAGCCATATTGAATTTTCAATTAGATTTCATGAAAAAGACTACTCCTTCTAAACGAATACAGATATCATTTTGAAATTGTATTATATTATACCCATGGTGATTCCTCACAGAAAGGTAGACGTTTCAGTTTTGAGAATCCAAGATGGCCGCCATGACAGCCATATTGAATTTTCAATTAGATTTCATGAAAAAGACTACTCCTTCTAAACGAATACAGATATCATTTTGAAATTGTATTATGTTATACCCATGGTGATTCCGCACAGAAAGGTAGACATTTCAGTTTTGAGAATCCAATATGGCCGCCATGGCAGCCATATTGAATTTTCAATTAGATTTCATGACAAAGACTATTTCTTCTAAACCAATCTAGATATCATTTTTATATTGTAGTATGTTATACCTATAGTGATTCCTCACAGAAAGGTAGACGTTTCAGTTTTGAGAATCCAAGATGGCCGCAATAGTAGCCATATTGACTTTTCAGCTGCAGATGACACATCATTATTATTAAATTTTAAGCTTGCATCAAGTGATCACTGGCACCATATAAATTCTCTAATTTGAACTTACTAATCATAATATTATCTTAAATATGGAATATTTAAGATTGTTGTGCAAGTTGTTCTATATTTTTAAGTGTTTCTAAAAAAAATTAAGATGAAAGACAAACATAATTGATTAATTTGTTTAAAATCTTTATGGCAACTAGCTGCAAAAACCAAATCACATTAAACATGTTAAATTTTAAACAATGGTATCTCCCTTATATTCCTTTAAATACCACACATAAGGGGTCAACCAGAGTTCAGATATTCCACTATCCACTAATACACATCCCAAGGCAGGCTGCTAGCATCACAGTGTCAGCTGCTAGTCTGTTGCATAATCAACTTGACCCAATTGATATGGCAGAGCATTATGCTATATGGCCATGGCCCATGTGTATGCAATAAAAGTTATGGACTTGTATTCTCATGACAGTGATATGTTCTTTCTAAGAATAACAACTTACACAAAACTTGTCTACAATAAGCCTGTGTTTAGCAATCTACATGATAAGTTGATGTGGAATAAATATGAAAAAAATCGAAAAGGGTTTAGTAAAAAAAGTAAGGAAATTTGATTTGTCATATCTCTCTGTTGATTTGACAATGCAAAAATGTTTACGATTATAGTACTGTATGAGTGTTAAATAAATTGATACTTAAATGAAAGACATCTCATGGTCACTTGACATGTAAATATTATGTGAACAAAATAAACGTGTCTTATGCATTGCTGTGTTTATGACTTTCCTCTCAATCAGTCATTCATTTTCCTTGAAAAATCTGTACTTTTGGGATTCTCAATATCCCATGCAGCATAACCATCAGTGAAATAATCTTGAAATCATATTAATGATTCACTACAAAACAAATGTAAGTGGCCACCATCCTGTAAGTAATGAATGACATTTAAATGGATACACCTAAACCAATCAAGATATCATAATGAAATTAATACGGATGCCCACATAAAAGTAGCATTTTGAAGATTAAAAAGTACAAGATGGTCACCAATTCAGCCATAGATATACAAAAAAGTTATACAAAAACCTACTGCTTGTTAACTTATCATGATTATACAAGCTCTAGTCGTTTCCAAAAGAAGACTAGTATTTTAAAAAATAAAAAAATCATGATGGCAGCCATAATCAATTATATAAAAGATGGTTACATGTATAATTAAATAATTTTACCACATCATTCATTTTAAGGTGAGCTTCTGTACCCTCGGTACTTTTATTTTCTTTCAGTGTTGAGAATAGTGTGATTATGAAGAGATGGAAGCTGGTTATGATCTTCCTGTTGGCAAACGTTGTCGCCTGTGTCGCCACGACCTTCTTCCTTAATGTCATTGACAGGCGAAAGGTAAGCTATCTCATATGGAGTTCAAAGTATACCGAAAAACCATTATATTTCACGGGGGTTCAATTTTTTTACGCCCTATGATTATTTTATGCGCCTATATTAAACCTCGCAAAATTAAATGATGACATGAACGTGGAATTGACGAATAATATCATTTGTTTCCTTGCTTGAAAGAGGTCGCTTTTGAGGATTTTGACAACTATTTTTGGGGGTGTGATATAAAATGATATAATGTAGTCTAGATATGATTTGCGCGAAAAATACACTGTGGGAATTGGTCGCTTTTGATAAATGCGTGATAATAACGCCCAGAAAATATAAATGATTTTACAGTAAGGAGTAATACATCTTTGTGTAGAATAGAAGAAATTATTCACGCTAATATCAAAATACAATATCAAAAAGACAAGGCAAGTGACGGCTGATGCATTACATAGCATAACTGTTGGGTACCTGGTCTGGTTATGAATAACGGCAGTATTACAGTAAAAAGTGTCAAAATTGTCAGTTCAGTAAATACACCCATGGACTTATAAATAAAATATTACCCTAAATCGTATTTGAAATATGTTTAATCCCTTCAAGCAATGATGGCATGTGGTTTGAAAATTCAACCAGCCCTTCAAAAAATTTGACAAATCCAACAATTTAAGACATTTGTTACCTCTTAAAGTTACCAGGCCAGACAGGCTTGGTTACCTCATTTTTGACAAGCACAAACTGAAATGAACAAGCATTTGGCAGGAAGGTATTTCAAACACTGCTCTTTACTCCTGGGTGTATAATCATGCGCTTGTGTTCAAATAAGTGATTAATGAGTATTTACTCTTCCTCCTTACTTAGAGGGGTGAAGATAAATATAGTTTTATTTACCCTCAAAATACATAATAAATGTCATGTTGAATAAACTAAACAGTGAAAAAGAGACTCCCTGAGGGGAGTAATACATTGACAATGTATGAAATATGGCATAATGCCAACCAGTGTGGATATAAAGATTACCGGTATTAGTGTAGAAATTGCTTGAATTAAATGCTGAAGTAGAAAAATGTGGCTAAGATATGATAAAGACCAACATTAACCAGTAATGGGAGTGGTGGGAAGAAATTGCATAGCGATGCTGTGTATGATGGCTGCGGCCATGTTGGAAACTGCAAATTGTGGAATGGATAAAAGCGGATGGGAATTGCATGAAATTGCCGAAACGAAACATGCAAATTTGATTTTTTATAAAGTTTAAATTCATTATCATTTACAGGGTGGGATGCTGAACCTGAGTCGAAAGCAGAAGGAGGCTCGAGCCTTGATGAGGAAGAAGGAGGAAGAAGAGGAAGAAGCAAGAGAATACGACGAGCAGGAACCACTCCTCGGGGATCGGCAAAGAATCAACTAATAATACAGTTGTTCAAGGGTTAAAATTCTTATGTTTACATGTGAAAAATATTGTAATACCCAATCGTTTTGACCTTCACCAATGTTCTGCACCCAACTTTAACATATTAAGTTCTTCCAGATATTACTGTAGCAGAAGTGGTTGTGAGATCGACTCCAGCTGGATTCGAACCAAGGACCTCTTGGTTGAGAGTCAGACACCCTACCTATTCATCTAAATATATCCCTCAAGCAGAAGTTAATATCTCACCCTGTCACATCACAATTTATATATATTTACCGTAAATCCTTGAACGATCGCCTGTCTTGAATAAATGGCTACCTTGAATAACAGCAGATTATAAGCCCTCGTTGAAATACAATCAATGTATTGTTTTTCAGTACAGGATCAATTAAATGTTTTCAGGTTAACAATGTGCCAAAATATACAAGGGACATTATTGACTTCCTAGTTAGTCACAATGAACAATCATTATTCATTTCATGCTCAGTTGATTTTGTAGGACTAAGAACTACGGTGTGCGTTTTAGTTTAGTGCTGAAATTTTATATAATTGTATCTTGTGTCAACATTATGGGTATTTTCCCGGTGTATATTATGTAAATACAGTATTGCCTATGCAAGTCTATGCAACTCACACAAGTGAACCAATCATTAATATCTTGCATCGTTTGTTAATTTCCTCTGAATAGATTACTTTACAAAATCAATGCAAAAATAATTTTTAATTTGATATGATCATTGTTGATATTCACTGGCATGGTCTCTTTGATGTGAAAGTGACAAATGAAGCATTCATAAAATACCAAATCATTTAGTAAAAAACATTTAATCAAAAGATGTGTATATATTCAAACTTTAAGACAAGTATATTTTTATGTAGATTGTAGAGAGCATATGAACAAATACTATTGAGATATATCATGTTTAATGGGTTTTTTTCCAAAATGAGATTTAATGGATCTCAGGCTGATTAAAATTGGTCGTGCTCCAAATAAAAACTTAGGAAAATTATTGAGTCTAATTAGATCCGAACTCTATTCTGTTGGGTTTTCCTCTATGCAATGGTCTGGGTAGATTTAATTTTCTTCAGTTTTATTCCTTGGTGCACGGTTGATTTTGATTCAGATTGTTATGAATCTTACCATAACATTGCAATAATGATATACATGTATATCTAAAAACGTCAATATTTTTTCAAACAGCATAGAATAACTTATATGTTGCTTGTCAAAGAATAAAGGGAAGGTTCACCATTTAAAATTAAATTTTACTATAAAAGATCAGAATTATCTTCATGATATAAAAACACATAATTCCTCCATTATTTTATTGAAAATTTTAAATTATCATGAATTACAATATATACATTTTTATCTTTAAATGATAATATCTTTTTTTAATCCTTTTGAATACTCATTGCCTCTACACTGGGCACTAGTCATTATCATTTTTCAAATATCCACGGAAATAACAATCATATTGTATATTCTTGATTTACTTTTGATGTTTAATATCAGGTAAAACAATTGAGAATTTGAGATTCTTGTTATCATCTGCACTTCATAATTTCAAAACTATTATTCATTTAATGAAAAACATGATTAAAATGTAAATATGTTTATTAATGCTCACAGTTTGTACTAGGAATTGTCATAAAACGTAATAAAAAGTTGTTTGTATTCATATAATGTATTATGATTTCATAGTTCAAGAAAAAAAATGTGTGAAGTTTTATGATAATTCATAAGTTAAATCCATAATAGAATGTTTACATACATATAAATGTGTTTTTAAGTGATTTGTATATAGTTATAAATTTTAAGTTATGATTATGACATGAATATGATATTGATAATAAATTATTCCAGCATCCATTTTCTGTTTGTTTATGTTTTCTAAAGCGTGACTTTGAAGTGTATTTCATTTATTCCCTATTAATTTGAAATTTTGTTCTCGTATATCCACATTAAACATCTTCCTTCAAGAACTTTATGTTCAATTGGAAATTTTATCTTTTTGGAGGTGTCTGATCATCAAAAAGTGGTTTTTATTAAATTTTATATTCTTAAAAAGCTTCATATTGCAATTTTGCAATAAGTAGATAAAACAAAAAAGGCATCCACATAGAGAGATGTTTATTACTGAGAACTTGAGTGTATCCTTTACATAAGACAATATTAGGGATGTCACGATACAGGTACCTTGCGATACGATACGTATCACGATACTGAGGTCACGATACACTAAATGCAACATTATTACGTGAGATCAAAATTCAGGGATCTAAATGTAATATTCCTAAAGAGACTTATCTGAGTAACCAGAATTTAAACACAACTTCTTCATGAAAAAGTCATTTAATGCCATATAAAAGCCATCTTAATAAGGAATTTCACCAACTCTGGAGTTCTTGACTCGATTTTCACACAAAAATTTAACGATATTTTAATTTTTTGTTACGATATTTAAAAAAAAGTTTACGATATTCACTCAAATTTGTATCACGATACAGTTGACTGTATCGTGTATTGTATCGTGAACTGTACCACGACGATGCATCGGTGTATCGTGACATCCCTATAAGACATTACTTATGAGTACTGATAACAATGTTCATCTTCTAAAAAAGGTCAGATCTATGATTTAATTAGTAAAACTATGGCATTGTTTTTACAGACAGATCATTTGTGAACTATTGTCTTCAATCTTCTTTGAGATAAATTTACTCTAACCTGGTCTCATCTGAAAAGAGAAAGGAGACAAATCATATATAATTATTCATTTATTTCCAAACAAGATTATTCAAAATAGGTTTTCGTTATGTTATCTGCACCATGCAGATAAGTATGTCATATAAATTTCAATGGAAATACATGCTACACAAATGCTTGATAACAATTGAGGATTCTTGACATCTTAAAGAGGCAGTAGCACGTTTTAGGGGTAATATAAGGTGATTTCAGGAAAATGAAAATAAATGGTTCCAAATGAAAGACAATTAATTCAAAATAAATAAAGCAGTAATAAATCATTTAGAAGTCAGAAGGAAATTAAGCCATAAAAAGAACCCAAAGAACAAAAAAGAGGCGTCACTTAATGTATTTAAATAGCTAGTACCAACTCCAGTGCTAGTTACAATACTCCATCACCACAGTTTCATTATTCAATTTTGTTAAAACATTCCATCATTACCGAAGTTAATTCATCGCTAGTACATTTAATACATATCAAATAAACTTGCTACATCGATAGTTAACTTGTTACATCGATAGTTAACTTACTACAATACTAGTAAACTTACTACATCGATAGTAAACTTACTACATCGATAGTTAACTTACTACGTTACTAGTAAACTTACTACATCGATAGTAAACTTACTACATCGATAGTTAACTTACTACATTACTAGTAAACTTTCTACATCGATAGTTAACTTACTACATTACTAGTAAACTTACTACATCGATAGTAAACTTACTACATCGATAGTTAACTTACTACGTTACTAGTAAACTTACTACATTGCTAGTAAACTTACTACATCGATAGTTAACTTACTACATCGATAGTTAACTTACTACATAACTAGTAAACTTTCTACATCGATAGTTAACTTACTACATTGCTAGTAAACTTACTACATCGATAGTTAACTTACTACATCTATAGTTAACTTACTACATAACTAGTAAACTTTCTACATCGATAGTTAACTTTCTACATCGATAGTAAACTTACTACATTACTAGTAAACTTACTACATTACTAGTAAACTTACTACATAACTAGTAAACTTTCTACATCGATAGTTAACTTACTACATTGCTAGTAAACTTACTACATCGATAGTTAACTTACTACATCGATAGTTAACTTACTACATTACAAGTAAACTTACTACATCGATAGTTAACTTGCTACATCGATAGTTGACTTACTACATCGATAGTTAACTTACTACATCGATAGTTAACTTACTACATCGATAGTTAACTTACTACATTACTAGTAAACTTACTACATCGATAGTTAACTTACTACATTACAAGTAAACTTACTACATCGATTGTTAACTTGCTACATCGATAGTTGACTTGCTACATCGATAGTAAACTTACTACATTACAAGTCAACTTACTACATCGATAGTTAACTTGCTACATCGATAGTTAACCTTCTTCGTCGATAGTTAGCTTACTACATTACTAGTAAACTTTCTACATCGATAGTTAACTTAATACATTACTAGTAAACGTACTACATCGATAGTTAACTTATAGTCCTGCTTCATCACTGTGTTAAATAGTAGCCTTTTATATAGTCTAGATCCTATTTCTGCAAGTCTAGATTGACTGAATGAAAAGCCTCAAGAAATAAAATAACATAAATGAAGGTACAGTTATTATTTAAAATATTTCATAGACTAAATTTTAGTCTAGTTAACTTACTACATAGCCTTTTCGTTACAGCGAGCCCCGGTCCAACCCTTGACACATCCAATATAGCAGTGCCCGTGCACGTTGTTACATTGTTCATGCAAACAGTTAGGGCACTGTTCGCGACACTCCCGACCCCATGTTCCTGTTGGACAAGCTGAAATTTAAAGAAGGCAACAGTTCACAAACACTTTTTCAAAATCGACTGTTGTGTGAACAAAGAAACTTAGGATTTAATAAAAACATACACTTTTATCTACATTTCTAATGAAATACATATTAAAATTTATATTTGAATGGTAGATGAAAAAAACAATGAAGAAGTCGAATTTCTAGAAATATGTGATCACAAATGGATTGATGATGACGCAGTTACATTTTAGGACTAGAAATCATGATAAGACCAAATTTATCAATCAAGCCCTTTGCATTACAGGTGTTATATGCAATTCTAATTCACCTTTTAAACGAAATCGGTAAAACTAAGAATCTTAGAAAACGAAGAACAACACATGGCAGAAAAATATATGAAATTCTTGAAAGCACATTGTTCTCTTAAACAAACCTTACGGGATATTCTCCACAGAGAGAGAGAATCTAAAGTAGAGTTTTCACGGGAATTGAAAAATGATCATATATAAATTTGAAATCAAAAGAGGAAGAACTAAATATGCTGACCATTCCATGTACATTGTTCTAGTTAAACTAGGCCATGAGGTTATTGAGATTTACTTCAGAAACCAATCTCTAAGACACAGCTACATTGTGATGATTATTTATCATACCAGTTTTCATTATGCTTTGACTTACAGTTTGGAGTTATGTTCCGGAAAAGTTGCGCTACCATGAACTTTAAAAAAATTCTAGCCTAAATGTTGAAAACGCGAAAAGAAATACAACTTCATGTAATAAAAATCAAAACATGGCGAGTGTCAATCTTGTTAAGCCAAGTTGGTCTATGGTTTCTGAGTTCTGCTCTGGAAACGAATTTCTAAAGTAAGTTACTATGGAAACCGATAAACTTGAAATTCTAGAAATCAAAATCACAACAGAGCACAACTACATGTGGTGATTAGGCACCGTTAAGGTTTCCTACAAGAAGGTCTCATGGTTTTCCAGTTCTTCCCCTGAAACCAGAGGGGTTTGAACCTCGGAGTGGGCTATATAATGAGTGCAAAAATCCAGGTTTTAATTATTTTTATTATTTTGTCCACTCCGAGATTCGAACCCTTGTTCATGAAACGGACAGACAGAGGGTGGAGCCAAGAACTGCGTCGACACCCCCACTTTATGAATGCATAATAACACTTTATTGTCCTCAGTACATGAGTATATTTGAAATTTGTATGTTGTACAATGCTGAGTGCCAAGCAAGGCAGCAATTAACAACTCCCATCCTTTATCGTCTTTTGGTATGACGCGATCGGGGATCGAACCCCGGTCTTCAGAGCGGACACTCT
Source organism: Steromphala cineraria (assembly GCA_916613615.1). Classification (NCBI taxonomy): domain Eukaryota; kingdom Metazoa; phylum Mollusca; class Gastropoda; order Trochida; family Trochidae; genus Steromphala; species Steromphala cineraria. The sequence goes on along the minus strand of OU744722.1, from coordinate 32,233,411 downwards.
ACCACTGAGCTACGTCCTCGGTTACCTACCATACTCGCATCTCTTTCCAATCCAACCTTTTCTGCACCCCTTCTCACAGACACCGTCCACAGGGTTACAAATGACATCACACGCCCCACACACCAGGGCGCAGTTCTCTCCCCACGATCCGCCCGCACATGCTGCAATATATACTAGTATATATCCGTGCATTTAGCAGTTCTACAAGACTTATCTACATCCCCAAAAGATTTATCTTCTTTTACCTTATTCTTAACATAAGATATATCCAGCTTACTGAGGCGCATCTTTCTTTGATTGGACATACTCTGTTCTTTGTACGCCAGCCATATCAAAATAGGACAACTTTGTCAGAACTTTGCGATACTCAACGGCACTAGAATCGCAATTTGAAATCTTATTGTTGTAAAGCTGAATAATAAACTTAGGCTAACAACAATAAATTCATTTTAATAAGACATCTATATATCCAAAGGAATTTGTTCGATTTACATAATCACGTGTATGAACACATGCACTTCACGATCCATGAAAGTGTTTACGTTTCTGCGTCATACTCAACCTTCCGTCATTTCTGTTTCTACAAAAGGTGATCATGACAAGTTCTGTGACATTAAATACAAATTCAGTTCGTTTTTAATGCTGTTCAGTATAGATATACTCTAAATTCAAAAATATCTACAACTTTACTTGACTTACAACTTGCTACTAGAAAGTAAGGTCGGGTCAGTTCATTGATTAATCAAAGGTGGTCAACACAGCTCAGTTAATCAGTGTTGTGATTGAAGTTGTCTTTTAGAAGTTCTGTCATTTGGGAATTCTGTCTTTAAGGCACTGAATCTGTAATACACAGGTCCCTGCGCGGTTATTCCGTGATAAATGACACCTTCACTTGCACGCGCACTTCGTGCATTTAGCGGTCCCTGTAATACACATCTGCACGATTATTCCGTGGATTCGGCCTGTGGTATGACGTACACGGTATAACGCATCAATATATGCATGATTTTCTCGTGCATCTTTTTGCACCATGACATGATATTGAAAAATGAATGTTGCACGCTTAAATACGTGTATTTCATGAATAAGCTTGCAAACAAATTTAATGGTTTAATCCCAGGATACCTGACCCAAGGATTTTTATAATTCCTTGCCTGACCTTTAAAATAGCCGTATTGGAAAGATAAATGTTTGTAAGAATATTTGCTGCTAAATAAACACTGCAAACCTTTAGAACTAACAGAAATTCATATTTCAATAATACTTTGTAATTTTGTCAATTAATACTTACTCTTATTACAAAATCGCCCCCTCCAGCCCGGTTCACACCAGTTTGGACATTCTCCTGTAACTGGGTCACATGTCTCGCCCGACCGACAGTACCCACACTTCTCCACACAACCGCTTCCATACGTGCCTGGCTCACACTCTGCGGTTAGGAACATGAGTAATTATTTTATGTAGACAGACAGACAGAAAATTTAATTTACATCTCACTCGTTTTACAACAGTATACATATTACATAAAATAAGATACAATACAACATACTAGGAGTGTAACGCCGAACATACACGACCAATCGCCAAGCGATTTATGGGAGATGGTTAAAATAAATAATGAAGCAATAAATAAGGCTTAATGTTATTTTGTACAGGGAATAACGTCGGGGATCTTAAATAGTACAGCAGGTTTTGGCTAAGCAAAAGGTAAAATCACCACATGAAAAGATGTAAGTTAGCTAGCGTAGTTTCCTCGTTGGATAGGAAGCGACCAACATATCAAGGTATATTATGATTGTGGAGAAAGGTAGAGTCATGTATATTCTTAATCAGACAACCGTATTTCCTCTAATAAGCGCCCGGACGTTTATTTTGTCAGCACCCCTGTACCACCACCCCCCCCCCCCCCCCCCCCCCCCCCCCCCGCTTAATAGAGACCCGGCGCTTATTGGAGACCCGGCGCTTATTAGAGGAAATACGGTATATGCGTAACTCATTGAAACAGAAATAAAATTTTGGGGTTTGCGTTTATTTATTAATGCGTATAACTCGACTAATAAGCTTAATTCCACTTATTCGCATGGGAATACCTATAGTATCTCTTTTCTTATGTTTTAAGAAAATAGTCGTTTTTGAGATTTATCATATTTCAGAGACTGAATATAAGTCTACCTTTATTACAATACTTCCCCATCCACCCTCTTTCGCAGCCTGATGGACACTGTCCATTCACATGTCCGCACACCTCGTCATAGTAGCAATGACCACAGGGCAGAGAACAACGATGTCCCCACCAGTATTCTTTACATGCTGAAATATCATAATAATGATAATAACCATATATATATAACAGCAAACATACACTGAGCAAGTGTAGGGAACAAATGCATATTTGAATATTTGAAAATGTAGATGTTTTAATTTTCACTGCTAAATCATAAAATGTCTAGTAATTTGTAAAAATGAAGGGCAATTTTAAGGGGGAAAATAAAGACAATTAACCAAATTTTGAATTAAAATAGAATTTAGTTTTATATTAATTATTACATATAATTCATTTATCTGTAGCTAAGACAATTATATTAGATTATATTATGCATAAGATAGTCACCCAGTCATAAATTTACCCCCCCCTGCTTTAAATTTATACGTTCAAAAATTAAATGTTGGAAAGGACTAATACAAATTTAAGTTGAAGTCGTAGGATTATTTTTTTGTTCATTGTGCTATTGCTTACACAAAAAAGGACTCATTACAATCTGCAAGAAATTGTGTTAGCAAGTCAATGAACTCAGCAGGATATATTTGTAAATTGACCACTGGTCACCGATAACTTTAAAAAACAAGATGTGTTTGTGAAACACGAATGCCCCCGGATGCATATGTCAAGTATCAAAGACCTAGCTCCGACCAATCAAAAGTTATGACCAAGGTTAAAGTTTTTGTGGACAAACGGACAGACAGACGGACAGACGGACAGACGGACAGACGGACAGACAGACAGACAGACGGACGGACAGACGGACAGGTGAAAAACAATATACCCCCGGAATCTCCGATTCGGGGGCATAAAAACATCAATCTGAAGATAAGCTTGGGCAGCATAGTAGGGGGTGGACAAAACCCCTCGACGACCCAAAACCTCAATTCTAACTATATTGTAAATTTTATTTCAATATTGATGCTAGAAAAATTACGTTTTATTGAAAAGCTTTGTCGCAGTTTTCTCCCTCGAAGACACAAAACCTCAATTTCAACTATATTGTAAATTTTGATTTCCATATTGATGTTAGAAATTGACGTTTTATTGAAAAGAATGTTACGTTTGTCGCAGTTGTCTCCCTCGTATCCTTTTGGACAGTTCTTGGAACTACAGGATTCGTCAGATGCCGAACAGGTTTCATGTGTTTCATCAATCACGTCTTCTCCAACGAGGCCTTCATCTTCACAGTCTGATGGAGGAATCATATAATTATTATTTCAGATATGCATAATTATACATTCAATCACATATTTATGTTAGGCAAACTATACAAATACTTCTCCTTCAAGATGAGATCAAAAGCATTTTGATATTAGGCTATATAACAGTTTCTTTGAACCTGAAAACAATATCGTAGCGAATATTGAATCTGTTCGCCTCTCATTTTTTCCATACAAACCCATATTTCCTTATATTTTGGATCTAACATACCTCAAATCCTGATCAAGTACCATTTTTTTTTTATTGAAATGCATCCTCATCAAAACTTTAACTCTCGAAGCGATCACCGATCGAAGACGTCGCCATTTTTTTCGCTTCACTCTCATTCAAGCTACTAATGTTCAACATTATTAATATTATTATGTATTCAAAATAAAAATGGGTTTTTAGATCTACTATTTTTATCATTAAAATAATTAAACCGACCATTTGTCACTTGATTTTGTTTAATCAACTGAAGAGTTAACAAAAATTAACGTCGACGTATGTGTGGTACGTTTTAATCAGCCCTTCCAGAACTAAAAACGTGTTACTGATTGCTGAGTTTTAGTAACAGTTTTTTAAATGTTATAAGTATATGTAACATACCTATCAAATGTAAAATGACGACCAGAAAAATAAGGATTATAAAATGAAAACGTGTCGTTTCACGGTTCCCCGCCATGTTACTTTACGTCACGTGATGAAAACGTCATTAGCTCCGGACAGGGTAGAAAGAGTGATGTAAAGAGTTTTCAGAAGCAGGTGCCCGTTTTGTACTTCCAAGCACAGGGTTCGAATCTCGGAGTGGACCCTATAATTATTTTCATTTCAAACTTTTGCAATATACTATATAACAGATAGGAATTACGCTAAACATTTTATTTCTTGACCAATTTCGTTCAAATTTGAAATGTAGGTTTATCTAAACATATGAAAACGATATATGAGTGCAAAAGTTTGAAAAAAAAATATTATAGGGTCCACTCCGAGATTCGAACCCCTGTGCTTCCAAGCGCCCCGGTAGAAGTGCTCAACATAAGTTCGGGTTTGAATCGTGGCTGAGACCAATACCGCCTTTAAAGGGACAGTGGCACGTTTTGGGGAATTTTAGGTGATTTCAGGCAATCATAAAAAAGGTTCCAATTGAAAGACAATGTATTTAAACTTAATGAAGCAGTAATAAATCAAATACATGTATTTATAATGTAAAGTTCAGCTATGAGATTCGTTTTTCTTACACAAAATGAATTAAAGGTGTCCACACAAAAATGGCCGCATTGGACTTTATGTGAATCTTTATAATTTGTTCTCTGACTATGGATGATTGGCTTGTGCAATCAGATTTTTGACTCTTTCAAAATAACAGCATCCTGTTGTTACTGTTATTTCTCATTATCATACCTAACTGTATAAATTGCTGTATTCCTCATTTTTCACCATATGCTTGAAAACGGTATAAGAATCTATACCGAAACGTCGCCACCATCCAATAAAGAAGTTGTTCATCCATAGAATTACTCTTGTCTTCCTTACATGTGTTTTAAACAACATGATAATGATGATGGTGGTTATTCAAACTTATGCAAACAAATGACTTACCGTGCGTAATATTGCCTTTTAAAGAGGGTCTGCGGCTAGGGCTGTACTCGTGTATAAGACCACTCGGGTCAGCCTGCCTGCTAACGAGCTTCGCTGCTGAGACGGTGAGCTGAGAAGGGTGTAGGCTTCGCTTCTCAGCGGGGGATTTCCCCCGCGCGAGTCGAGATTTGTTGATAATATGAGAGGGTCGTAATTCTGTAGCAGCAATGTCAACTGACTCCCCAATGGTGGCCGTAAATATGAAAGAATTCATTTGAGTGCATAATGAAAAGGGACTTGTCCTGATGCCAAATTGACAATGCAATGCATACATCGCTTTACGACCAAGATCAAAATAAGGCTATTAGCAATTTACTAACATTTCAATATTTGCCATACATCTTCCCGATACTCAAATATTTGAACAATGTAGATGTTTTAAGTAACTTGTCATTTATTAGCAAAATGATGGAAAAGAAAATTAACAATGGATTCATTTCGAACATAATAAATACTGCAGAGCTCCATATAAGCTGCGTTTTTGCGAATTATACGCAAAGGAAAAGTCAAACTACGCAAGAAAAATAATTGTCTGCGTCCTATAGAAAAGCACTAAATATTGCTGTTTACGCTACTCACAAATAACAGTGCATATTTACCCAATACAACTCAATCAGTTTGCGTATCCTTCCAATTACACCAATCGAAATGGCTACGAGAAGATCTCAATTTTGAAGACACTGATACAAAATTAAAAACGGAAATTTGCCACTCGAATGAAACACTGACCTATTGGTTGCCAGTTGTGTGGGGAGTTTGAAGGCTACTTGATGATCAAAACTTTACCGTTACCGTCTAGCCTAGGATTTTCGTCTTTGTTTTCAGAATAATGACCCTAGAATGTTTGTAAAACTTGCCTTTCTAGATTTACAAAGCTAGGCTATTAGTAGACAAATGATAATCATAATTTATTAATTTTGCTAACGGTGATTCAAGAACAAAAACAAACTTTCCCATCCTGAACTCCATCAGTCATTTTCGTATGCTTTTTAAGATTAATTTTTATATGTGACAGGGGATCTTAGTGAATAAAACACCCCTTATTTTTATCGTATTTGAAACCTCGAATGTTCTGCTGTTTCTTGGTCAATCAGAGCGAAAGTAAAGTTTTTTTCGTCAGCTATTATGTTTAGATAATTGGTGGCCTTGCTATAAAAAGATCACTCAAAATTCGGGTAATATACCTACATAGGCAAAAGCTTATTTGGAGCTTTGAAATACACAATATATTAGGCTATCCGGTGCTGAATTCCTTTATCAGTCTAAAAGTCCTCTCATGCATGCAAAGACCGGCAGTTCTAAATAACATGTGTTATCTAATAGGTTATAATTAATCAGTCAGCCACAATAAAGCACAGCTGTCCTCAGAACAGGAAATGATCGGTCATATCAATTAACATAACGTAACATCAATTATGTTTATAGTACTTACAAGGTCTGGTTCAAACAATCACTGCAATCTCGTTCCACCTCCCTGGCTGCAGTTGACGAGCAGGAATAAACAAAAGATATATGTCGGTGTCATTGACCACCATAATTTTAAACCGTAAATAAATCACCACCTCCCCCCCCCCCCCCCCCCCCCCCCCCCCCCCCCCCCCAAACCCGTCTTCCTGCTGTAGATCGAGTTCTATCAGCGAAAGACATGTGACTGGATTCCAAATCGGTCAAACTTGTGGTCGCCCCAGCATTTGTATTTATAAGATGAAAAAGTAATACTTTCGGAAAACTAGTTGATTATAATACAGAAGAATTAGAAAATAATAGGAGGAAAGAAATGTTTTTTTGTGGGTTTGGTTGTCAACTTATAGCTCAAGATAAAATAAACGAGGCGGAATTCCTCCATTTTGGTTACCAACATGATGTAAAGTGTAAATGTTCCATTACATTATTATCTCGGTATTTACTGTAGGGTGTTATATTCAGTTCAGCTCATCGCTACATTACTAATGTTTACCCACCTAAAGCCGTGGCCATATATCCAGGTTGCTCCCCCCCGGTTTGTGTGAACACAATCACAGAATAATAATTATTGTTACAATAAAATGTTAAAATATGTTATGTGCACCGAATAATGTGTGTACATCCGACGGCACAGGTCGGATCGTATCTGTTGAAGCAATTTGTCCGAGAGAATACAGGCTCGATTATGATATCTGAACACAACAGCAGCTAACATGTAGCATGTATAGTTATAGGAATCATTTTACAATTTTTTTCCAGACGTCCATTCTTTTCACAATCAGTGTATATGAATTGCATTTGCCTTTAAATAGTAAATGATTACACAATATAAAGAACCTTTCAAAATACACATTTCAATAATGTGTGTTCATTTGATAATTCTTAAACAAAATGTGTAGAAATTTTGTTTTGACATGATAAGTATGTTTCTAATACAGCAAAAAAATTTGAATAAAAATATCCATGACAGTTTTCTTCCCTGCTATATAAAAAGTAGGATCGTTGTAAAACATTTTAGGTTGAATTGAAATTATCTCAGCTTGAAGTACATTATTCAAATAAATGTATTTGACTAATATTAAATAAATGCCATTAGATTTACATCATAATGCGCATAAAAATGTAAATTTTATGTATATTTGTTCCCGTCGTTCCCTAGGTAACCAATGGAAATTTAAGTTAAATTATGATATTGTAGCCCAAATTATTCTTCATAAATGCGTTTTATACTAGTTTACGATAGCAATTAAAACTATTTAGACTTCACTATAATAACTAATAGTCAATGGAAATATCGTAAAGCGGCGAATTCTGTTTGAATTATGTACTGTACCTGCACTGACACATGCACCTTTGCAACTGTTCATAAATGTTGATTTTGAAGCGTCTCTTCTCGTGACCGTTTCCCGAATACCACGCATTTTTGCCGAGTCTGACCCCCTCCCAATTTCTCAAGAGTTTGGCGAAAATTCAAAAACGGGTTCATAATTATACACCTTTGACGCTTTTAAGTATTTCGAAATTAAACTCATGATCACTGTCAAAGTTATTGAGATGACTCAATCTTGATTGAATAATCTCCTGTGTACTCATAAAAGATTACACACTGAAGTGTTTAGTTATAAAAGCAGCTCATTGTCTAAGAGCTGATTCAATCAATCGACGACAATTAACCCTATCAAGCCCCTTGCGATGACGAGCTCTAAGCTCCTTACCGCGTTGGTTTTCATTAGCGCTGCGCTGAGCTGAGCTAGCCGACTTGCTAACGAGCTAACGAAGCTTCAGTCGATAAGTATGAGACACATTTTTATCCTCGACGTAGTCCCGCTTTAACACCCCATGCGGGATCTGCCTATGAACTCGCAAAATTACATTTATCCAGACCATGAAATAATAATTATGTATCAAACTTTTTTTATATATCATTAACCTTTTTTATCATGGATAAAGTCTTTATCTAGAAATAATTTTTCATTATTTACCGTACATAATATTTGTTGATTTTAACATATTATTCTGTAATAAATAAACACATGTGCATGAAAACATCCAATAGAAAGGTCTGACCAATAATATATTCACAAATGATAAATTTGTAGTTTTTGAAAGTACAATGTCGCCGCTAATGGCTGAAATATTGCCCAAGCAGCGGTAAGCATAAACTCACTTTATTAATGTTCTAAAGTATGTGCAGCGCGAAGACACTTTAGGGAATACAAAGGAACCAAACGTAAGTCGCATACACAACTTAAAAGATATATGTTATATTTAACATCACCAATCTATCTGCAAAATTTACAGTAAATGAAACTCAATATTATGATTGACGTGACATGAAGGTCCTATAAAAAACAAAATTCAGTACAAAACTAAAGAGTTTAATTTCATTGAGAAGTCGGAGCGGCTCCTGTTTAATTTTTGAATATTTTTATTCATTTTTAGGCTTCATATTTATAGTAAACAAATATTTCGTATATTAAAACTCTTCATCTCTCAAAGGAGTTTCATTAATAATTCAAGCTAGCAAAGGTCAGAAATGGATGATCCAAATGACTGGTTGAACTCCGAACAGGGTTGTATTAAACCAGCATTATGATGCATTTGCGTTTGCTCTCTCACAGGTGCCTAAGCCTTCGACCTTATAGACGAAATACGGTTTCAACCAAGCTCTCCACAGCAGAGCGTATCCTCGCAGATTTGACGTTGATTTGTAATGTTATAGTCTTAAAATGACATGATAACTTTTATAAAAAGGCAAGTAAGCAATGATTTGAATTAATATATCATAAAAAGATGATAATGCAAATTAAAGGTTTTATTGATACATCAATCAACAAATATTTACCTATGTAAGCGTGTATATTATTGATCATGCCCTGGTGCATTTTGGTGCAAATGAGATGACATATAATTTGGATTATTATGATAGATATTTTGTATGCTTTGCTTGGTCACCTGAATAAAATTATGTGATATTTAACAGAACACTTTAAATTATTTAAGAGGGAATAGCTAAACTTGTGCTCAGTGCTCAGGTGAAAAAAACCAATTAAGGTAATAAAACATATCGATCATATTTAGTTTGAGTTAGAAAAATGAGCAAGGTCCAGATAAAACTATTATTTAATGATGCTCAAATGATTTAATGTGTTCGAACCATTTTATATTCAATACACCATGTTATCATTTGGATATTGAATCAAATATTTACTTTTTCCATTGCTTTTGACTACATATACAATGTCATGTGCTTACCAGAATATGCAACAAGCTTAAATAGTGCCTTCAGACGGTAGTGTATTAAAAACCCAAAGCTGATAACATTTGAATCTTCTTTGATTTAAATGACTGTTGGACTTGGTAGTACGGTCATGGCAGTTGGTGTTGCTAGACTCAGAAGTCCTTGGTTTAAATGCTGTATGGAACTGTACCTGATAAAGTGCTAGAATTGTAGTACTGCAGACAATTTGATCCCAAATTTAACAATTATACATTTGTTCATCATCTTAATGGCATGTATCCCTGATATCAGTGTATGAAGAAAGGATAGGTTATCGTTCCTCATAACTGTTACTCTGTATTGCAATAATTGGCGATATCGAAAAGCGTATTGCAATATGTATCGCAATATAGAGGTAATTTTCTAATTCAAGAATTTATATGCCATCCTGTCTAAATATGAGCGTTCAGAACAATAATCATTGTTCATCTATGATCCGTTTTGGAAAGGGATATTTGGAAAGGGAACTTTTATGGCCTATATACAAATTTCAGCTATATTCACAACACAACTTCAGACATTGCTAAGAAAGGTCCGTAAACTCATGATTAATTTGGTTGTGTGTTTGGCAATTGTAGATGGAAATTGCTCATTTTATAACGTTCCATATATTGGATATTTTCATAAGTGTGTACAGATTCGTATCATGTTGTTCCCATATTGCAATATACCAATATACCATGCATCCTTTTGTATGAATTAAGTAAGGCCCATCGGTCAGCCATGTTACTTTTTGTCCGGGCTGGTAACGTTTGACATTTTTCTTCAATTTTTAGCTCATCAGGACTGAAAGTCCAGATGGGCTTATGGCATGGTCCGTCCGTCCGTCCGTAAACTTTTGACACTTTCGACTTCTCCTCATGAACCATACACATTAGAGAGCTGAAATTTTGTTTACAAGTACCTTAGCATATGGAGATTCTAATTTGTAACTTTGGTGACCCTGTGACCCCAAATAGGGTCACAGGGGTCACAACTTAAAAAACCTATTTTCATCTTCTTCTCCAGTTCCAGAAGGACTAGAGAGTTAAAAATGATATGTGCAGACTCCTTGGCCAATGGGGATTCTAATTTGTAACTTTGGTGACCCTGTGACCCCAAATAGGGTCACAGGGGTCACAACCTTAAAAACCTATTTTCATCTTCTTCTCCAGATCCAAAAGGAGTAGAGAGTTGAAAATGATATGTGCAGACTCCTTGGCCAACCGGGATTCTTAATTGTAGATTTCGTGAGCCCATGACCCCAAATAGGGTCACAGGGGTTACAACCTTAAAAACCAATTCTCATCTTCTTCTCCAGTTCCAAAAGGTCTAGAGAGTTAATATTCGATATTGTTTATTTGCATAAAGTATGTAGGCCATAGGCCCATGATACAGATGAATATAATGCATGTATGTGTTACAGAGAATTTTTTCTTAATTGCATTGCTCTAACAATAAAAGTGGCTAACAGCTGAATTGTATGTGGGTTACATGAAGACAGGAGAGCATAAAACGTTTGTCTGCTTGGGAATTGCCAATATCTTTTTGGAATTAATTCATTCCTTATCATAATAAGTGCATATTAAAATAAAGTGATATTCTTCTTCTATATAATTACACTTACATACATTACATGTTCTTTCATTCCTAGGTTCCTTAATATATCTACCAGTTTCAATTCTAAGTTGACTAGAACAACATCGTAGGCGAGCTAATGCATATCTAAATTTATCACATGTTAAAATGGTAATATATAATTCTGTTGAAAATTTTTGTATATATATACATACAATATAGATAAGCCTTAGGACTATCATGAACAGCAGAATGCCACTCTTGCTCATAACATACTTTTAATCTATTGGTGAATTCATTAACAAACATTGATATACTATTAATACACTTGTGTTCCCAAACATAACCAAAACCACTTGAACATAAAATATCTCTTACATTAGAGGCCCAATTGACTTTACCATTATTAAGAGCTTGCAGCTGCATATTGTAACATTTCCGAACATATCTGTAATTAGGCATAGCTAAGATTTTACACCAATATGCTATCACTCTTTTATAAGCAAAAATATACATAGGGTAGCGACCACATTCGCCTCTAACAATGTGATTAGACGTTGAAGACTTGACACCAAGAAACCGTTTACACGCATGCATATGTAATACTTCTATTTCTGAACAGATGTCTTTACTCAATCCCCAAACTTCCGACCCATTCAACAATAGAGGAGTTACTTGAGAATCAAAAATTTTAAAGAAAAGTTTAAACGAGAGAGGCCTTAATTTAAGAGTTAATATTGATATGTGCAGACTCCTTGGACAATGGGGATTCTAATTTGTAACTTTGGTGACCCTGTGACCCCAAATAGGGTCACAGGGGTCACAACCTAAAAAAACTATTTTCATCTTCTTCTCAAGTTCCAAAAGGTCTAGAGAGCTGAAATTATATGTGCAGACTCCTTGGCAAATGGGGATTCTAAATTGTAGATTTCGTGACCCCATGACCCCAAATAGGGTCACAGGGGTCACAACCTTAAAAACTTATTTTTATCATCATCTTTAGCTCCTTAAGGTCTATTGAGCTGAAAGACTGCATGTAGACTCCTTGGCCAATTGGGATTCTAAACTGTAGGTTTTGTGACCCCATGACCCCAAATAGGGTCACAGGGGTCACAACCTTAAAAACCTATTTTTCTCCATTAGATGACAGTCTATGGCAAATTTATTTCTCCTTGGATATTTTAGTGTGGACTTCTTTCACTGTCTGATATTGGCGATCTAGAAAGTGTTGAATAATAATACATTTGTTTTGTAAATTTTGTAAAGGTTTTCTTGCAATAGATAACATCAGTTTCATTTTTAGCACATCTTGCCTGTATAAAGCAAACTTGATATGATGCCTGATGAGCTACAGAGCCAATGGCTCTATTTTTTAATTTTGATGAACAAGACACAACTGACTACTTTTCAAGCTTAATTCAATTACAATGCTAACATCCTACTGTTTATTATGTAACAGAATTTCTCTAAACCAGAAGATAAAGCAGTTCAGTACAAATGGATGCCATGGCGTCAGGCTTCGATTTCCTCAGCCGCATCACAAGAGCCTTAACTGTATCTGGGGAAGGAAATAATGGAACGCCTTCGAAAATTTCGCCCATTGCTCCACGATATGCAGAACTTCTTTTGCGGGAGCTTTGTGACATATGGAAAGAGGGCATGTTCTGTGATGTCACAATCAAAGTAGGAGGTAAAAGTTTCGAGGCTCACCGACACCTTTTGTCTGCTGCTAGTCCTTACTTCAGAGCCATGTTTACTTGTGGTATGCAGGAACAGACTCAAAGTGAGATCACCATACAGGACACTCCGTCAGATATCTTTGAAACGGCTCTCAACTTCATATACTCAGGTAAGACATCTTTGAAACAGCTCCCAACTTCATTTACTCAGGTAAGACATCTTTGAAACGCCTTTCAACTTCATTTACTCAGGTAAGACATCTTTGAAACGGCTCTCAACTTCATATACTCAGGTAAGACATCTTTGAAATGGCTCCTAACTTCATATACTCAGGTAATAACACCAAATTTCAAATTCTTCTTAATGATAATTAACCTATGAAAATGACTATTTAAATTTCAAAAGAGCTTTTTAAACTGGAGCAAAATGAATTTGGGTGAAATTTTCACTTACCAAAACCAACAGTGCTTGTAATGAATTGTAGATTACGCTAATTTTTTCCCCAATGAGGCGTTGATGAACAAAGTACAGATTCAGAATTAGATTAATGGGGCTGTCCCTCGGGATTTAATAAGGTTCAATGGGTTTCGGTTTACACACTCTCCTTTTGAATATTTCTATGAAAATTTTATTCAAGGAAGAGTGATACAAGATTACCTAAAGATTTTCTATTACAAAATTTTAAGCATTGTTTTTGAAAATGAGTGAATTCCTCATAAAATATCTAAAACTCATGGTATTGATATCTTTCTTTATATGAATTCAAAATAGATTCTAAAGAGACTTTTAGAAAAAAAACCCATCTGATATGTTTTGAAAAATATCTAAATCACTCAAAACCTTTAAGAATTTCTTAGTGTTGATGTCTCTTTCACAGGGAAAGTGGAAGTCACTTCAGAAAATTGTCAAGATCTCCTCGGACTGTCTGATATGTTGGGACTCATCGATGTGATGCAGGCTTGTAGTGAGTTCTTGAAGACTCAACTACAACCTGACAACTGCCTTGGTGAGTTCATCCCTAGAAATCCCTGAATTTTAACATCTAAAATCGTTTATCATTGATGTTGTTTATTATAGGTGGTGACATAATTTTCATATGTGCACATGTATCACTTTCTTTTGCAACAAGTATTTTTAATGCCTGTTCCTGTATTTTGTCATCTGTGATTTCATAAGAGAGCAGTAGGCAGTAAGCTGTAGCAGAATCATTTCTTATATTTTTCATTCAAAATTATGTCATATGGCTTCTATTAAATAATAGCAAATTTTGTGCATACCATTTCTGGGAGTGGTTGAACCAGAGATTTTGTTGGGAGGGTTTGGGGACTGTTTGAGGGTTACATGAGGGGTTTGGGGCACCCTTTTACTGTATGTGGAATTAATTGTTTTGAAATCAAATAGAAAGGAAAGGGGTGTTGGTGGAACCAATACAAAACACTTGATTTGTAAATATCATATCTCAGGCTCCCTTATAACCTATCGTACAGGTATCTACATGTTTGCCGACGCCCACCAGTGCCTAGACATCAGATCGGAGGCAGAGATGTACGTAGAAGGTCACTTCATGCAGGTCTCACGAGAAGAAGAGTTCCGCGCTCTGCCAAAAGAGGTCCTCATTCACTTCCTGCGTAGCGAGAAACTCAGGGTTGAACATGAACTGCAGGTATTGCTACTTCTTGTGTATGATCTGATGTTTGCTCAGTAGTAATGTTAAACCATATAAGTTTATTTTGATAAGGAAGTTATTATGTTTCTACTCTTTTTCTGTCTGCCCTAATGTTTTGGTTCACAAAATTATGAACTAAAGATAATCATTGATAAGTTATTTCTTTTTGGTATCAATGAAGTTGGAGTTTTTTCTTTTTCAGTACAATATATGGTTGCTTTGTAAGGAATAAAGGCATTAGTTGTTGTTTACAAAGATTAACAGATATGTCTTTCCTTGTTAACTCCAAGGATGGGTTTGTCTATAGAGAATGAATGATGAAGCCTCATATTCAAATTTTCATGGGGCGGGATAGCACAGGGATAGCGTGTTTGGCTTCGGGTCAAAACGTCCTTGGTTCGAATCCCGCCGGGAGCTTGGAAACTTTGTCTACAGTAGAGAACTGTTCTACATGCAGTAAGGTTTGGGTGCAATGCTACACTGAATTTCAGCTCAGTACCACCCATGGTTCCCTAGTTCCAACCAATGATCTCAGGTTTCACCCCAATGCATAATCATAATAGTGTTGCAGGCTTTCTCCCTTCGATAATTGGGTGTAGGAAGGGTATGATCTGCAGATTATAACTGTTTCTTCGCCTGTTTCTTTGCATTCTATTTCTTTATTCATAAGGCTATTATTTGTAAGTCTTTAGTCATTTGTACTCCTGTTACAGGTTTATGAAGCAGCAATGAAGTGGATTCAACATGACATCATTGATCGCCGCAGAGATGTGTTCGAGGTGATGGCACCTATAAGATTCCCCATCATTCCACAGAAAGATTTAGATGCAAGTTTATTACGCTGCCAGGACATTAGTTTAAAGGTTGCACTTCAATTACTGCTTCAAGATTATAAAGTTGACAGAAAGTTACTAGTCGAGTTGAAACTTTCCCAAACACAACCCCAGATGTTGCAACCAAGGAAAAATGCTCGGAAAAATATTTATGTGATTGGCGGATATACACGAGGCAAGGATTTACGTTGGAGTGATATTGACACACTAATGTCGTCGGAACGGTATGACACCTTCCATCATCAGTGGTATAGCATGCCGTCGATGAAAAACGCTCGTAGCGGCCATGGTGTGGCCGTGTTAGACAGATGCATTTATGTGATTGGGGGAGAGAATGATGCATTGATAAATGACAGTGTCGAGTGTTACGACCCTGCAACAAATAAATGGTCGAATTTGCCAAATTTGAACTACCCTCGATGTGGCCTTGGTGTGTGTGCTTACAAGAATTATTTATTTGCCTTTGGTGGTTGGATTGGATCTGAGATTGGGAACACTATAGAGAGATATGACTTTGAGAGTGATTCGTGGGTTGTGATTGGTCAGCTTGAAGTGCCGAGGTTTGCCATGGGAGTCATTGAATATGGAGGTAAGTTGAAGAAAAAATTATAACTTTTTGTCTGAGGCAGTGTTTGAAATATATATATTTTTAAAAATATATTTTATATTGCTAGTTTAGTAATGAATTTGGAATTTGAAATAGTCTAACTGTGCCTTGTTTGCAGTACCCTCACCTGGGCTTACTGATCAAAATTTATCTCCCTGTGCAATTGGCATTTATTCTCAAAATATCAAAATGGCAGAAAGCTTAATAGAAGCCAAATTCTGAATGCATGTTAGTTTAAGTCAAGATTTTCAAAACCAAAATTGTTCAACGTTTGGGCAATTATAGTGGTTTAATTGTGATGTCTCGGCCTTTATAAGTTATACTTTTCAGAGGCGGGGTACATAGGGAGATATTAGCCTTGAGCTTGATATCTCACTATTAAACCGCCTCTGAATGGTATAACAAATTTATCTTATCGAATGTTTAAACAATATGCATATAATATGAAGATAAAGAAAAACGTTAACTGCGTAAGTCCTTTGACTACAGTTTTTTCAAAGCTACATATCGGTTGATCAAAAGTAACCAGCTTGATCATGTGTTCGAGGTAACATACATTGTACATTTCAAGACGCTCAATCTGCAAGTTTTTTTCATGCTTTTTATTTGCCGGGGTATAAATAATTTATCACCCCGCTCAAGAGGGTGATATCAGTATTGATCCAGGTTCACGTGGACCAATCAGAGATCGAGATTCTTACATGAGGTAGGATAATATATTTTTGTCTGATTTATATGGTATGAGTCTTATTCAAAGTTCAGGCAGTTCAGGTTATTTCAAGGTGATATTTTGAACATTGCATTTTCAGGATTGATATATGTGATTGGAGGGTTGAGTGACATGGGAAGTACGGAACTGCGGCACCTGGAAAGTTACAACCCGGTGACACAAGAGTGGCAGAGACTCAGTGATATGCGCATGTCTCGAGGCTACGTGGGCGTGGCCGTCATCGATGGGTGTATCTATGCAGTGGGGGGATGGAACGAGAATCAGGGATCACTTGCCACAGTTGAAAAATATTCCATCGAACATGTAAGCATTAGCTGTGGGTTTAGACTGTCATGCTTATTGAAAAAGATAATAATCATACAACAATTATGAAAATGATTTTGTTTAAATTTTCATATTTATGCTCCTCATTCCCTCTCGCCAGAGTATATCTTCAAATATCCTGTTTAACTTCTAGTTCCCATATTTTTATACAATCAAATATTGTGTTGTAGGTAAGTACATATATCATTTGGGGGTAGATTCTGAACAATACCAAGTTAGTACATGACATCACAGCTGCTTAACATCATCATGACATGACAGTCTATGGACAGTGCATTGTTCAAAGATAGACATTTTCATTGTTATGTTGTGAAAAATTATTTTGGATGATAAATAGAATCTTGTGTCCTGTCATCAAATATATCAACACATTGATAAAAGTAAATATACTCAGCAAGCCTAGGATATTAATAACTTTAGCTCATCTGGCCTGCAAGGCCCGATGGGCTTATGGCATGGCATGGTGTCCGGCGTCTGCCCGTCCATAGACTTTGTGGAATTTCGATTTCTTCTCCAGATCCATAAGGCCTAGAAAGCTGAAACTTGGTGTACAGACTCTTTGACTAATCAGGGGCCACACCCTTAAAACCTATTTTCAATCTTCTTCTCCAGAAGCATAAGACCTAGAAAGCTGAAACTTGGTGTACAGACTCCTTAGCTATTGAGGATTATAAATTGTAGCTGTTATGGCCCTGTGGCCCCTAATAAGGGCCACAGGGACCCCACCCTTAAAACCTATTTGTATCTTCTTCTGCAGAAGCAGAAGGCCTAGAAAGCTGAAACTTTGTGTACAAACTCCTTGACTAATGAGGATGAATAATTGTAGATTTTGTGACCCGTGGCCCTTACTAAGGGGGAACAACATTGGCCACACCCTAAAGCAAAATCAAATGGAAAGCCTGATGAGCTAGAGGACATGAGCTAGAGGACATTTCATATCAGAAGACACCTTGGTCAAAATCTCTATATTTTCTAATTAAGTTGAAAGGACCCTCGTCTCGCACCAATTACTGAAACTGGCTTAACTAAGCACAGTGGGGAGAGAATGAATGCTCCACATACCCAAAGTGTTGGTCAGCTATTGACAATACCAGTACAGAGGTTTTGTGTTTTATATATTCCGCATAATGGTTGTCGACCTTTCCTTTCAAGGACACATGGTCAGACGTTGCCCCCATGTCAGTGAAGAGAGCAGGGGCTGCTGTAGCAGCTGTCAACGGACAACTCTTCGCTATCGGGGGTCGTACGTACACGCTAGAACACTCGGCACCTGCGACCCTTGACCTTCTGGAACGGTATGACTCGGAAACAGACACCTGGATGAGACTGAAAAACATGGCCGTCAGTCGATGTGAAGCCTGCATTGCTGTGATCTGAGAGATTGCTCAGGATTATTGTAAAATTGATATGCTTGATCTTAAAAATTCTTAGTTCTTAAAGGGGCAGTAAAAAGTTTTTTTTCAATTTTTCAGAGTTAAACATTCCATAATCCAACTGATGATCTGATGTTTAGAAAATATATCGAGAATACATCACAAACTGTTGGTTGCCATTTTTATGTGAACGCCCTTTTTTCATTTGAGTTTTGGAAAATGATTCTGGTTGCTTAACCGACCATGGAACGATCATTCAGAAACGCTTTATTTGATTTAAAATCATTGTCTTGCAATCGGAAACACTTATTTTTGGAGATCATTCAATTTTCCTAAAAAAATGCTACTGCCCCTTTAAATGATTATTGAAAGGTATTCATGTCCAGGATAGAAACGTGGAACCAATATCCTGTTTGTATGTCAGAAAGATGAACATTTGTTTGATTAAAGTTGGATTGGGTTAAACCATGGTAGTTCAGACCCCTTATGTGCAATGAATCTTGACAAGAAAACCCTAGTCCGTTCTTGGGCCAGCTAATGATGTTTCATAAATTTTCCAGAAATATTCCTTAAAGTCCATCTTAAGATCTTGCCATTAACTGATCCTATTATCAGGCAATATTGTCGTTATTTAGAGGGAATAGGTTAGACGTTTGGCCATTCTCTCACCACAGAGATAGCTTAAGTCATAAAATTCTATGCTAACCTCATTTCTCAAAGAAAAAATGGGGATGCCTTTTTGGATACAATCTACGGTAATTGTTCAGTCAGCAACACCGTTTCACAATCAATACTCCAAAATAGTAATTTTGTTTGCTTCAGGAGAACCTTATATTAAACTGTGACATTGCACATTGAATTGTATTTCCAGACCCCAGTTACGTCATATTGCGACTGGGCTTAGTGGGACAAGTTGGCTGCCTTCACTGGTCAAAATTTTACAGATGTTAAAATAATAATAATATACATTTATAACACGCATCAAGTCCCTCGATTAAAAGTTCTGTGCGCTTGGCAATTTCAAGATAGGAAAGCGTCATTGAAAAGGTAGTTTTTCAGTCTGTTCTTAAAGGGGCAGTAGCATGTTTTAAGGGGCTATAAAAGGTGATGTCAGGAAAATGAAAATTAATGGTTCCAATTGAATAACAATATATTTAAACTAAATGGAGCAGTAACAATTCAAATATATAAGGTAAAGTTTAGCTATGCGATTCATTTTTCTTATACAAAATGAATTAAAAGTGTTCACACAAAATGGCCGCCAATGGATTTTATGTCAATCTTCATACTTTGTCCTCTGACTATGGATGATTGGCTTGTTTAATGAGATTTTTGACACTGTCAAGATGATACATTTAGCATTAACGTACAATTAACAGTGAACATTTTAAAATATAAAATTATCAAAAAAACATGCTACTGCCCCTTTAAATGTTGAGACATTCGGGGCAAGCTTGATATCATCCCGGAGTTTGTTCCTAAGAGTGGCAGCAGCAAATTGAAATGTTCTTTGTGTTATGTCTCTTTTGTAGCCTGAGAAATGTTTGTTTTGAAATAGTGCTGAAATTAATACTTCAACTACCACTGTAGTGAGAGAAATCAGTTAATATAGGTTTATATCATTTGCCAATGACAGGTCATCTTTTTAAGGGGGAGGATTGTAAACATCTTAGTTTTGCGTTTTATTTGTAAATGTATTTCAAATTAACACTTAGGCTACAACGACAATTTGTGTTTTTGATAAAACAAGATGTGTTTGTGAAACACGAATGCCCCCGGATGCATCCTGCTCGCTGTGTCAAGGTCAAGGTCACAAGGTCAAATGTCATGGTGTCATCTGAAAGGTCTCATGTCAAGGGATCCATATGTCAAGTATCAAAGAGCTAGCTCTCACCAATCAAAAGTTATGACCAAGGTTAAAGTTCTTGTGGACAAACGGACAGACGGACGGACGGACGGAAAAGGTCAAATATCATGGTGTCATCTGAAAGGTCTCATCACAAGGTATACACATGTCAAGTATCAAAGACCTAGCACTGACAGTATAGAAACTATAGCCAAGGTTAAAGTTTTCGGAAAAGGCTCGCTGTGTCAAGGTCAAGGTCACAAGGTCAAATGTCATGGTGTCATCTGAAAGGTCTCATCACAAGGGATCCATATGTCAAGTATCAAAGAGCTAGCTCTGACCAATCAAAAGTTATGACCAAGGTTAAAGTTTAAAATACTCGCTGTGTCAAGGTCAAGGTCACAAGGTCAAATGTCATGGTGTCATCTGAAAGGTCTCATCACAAGGGATCCATATGTCAAGTATCAAAGAGCTAGCTCTGACCAATCAAAAGTTATGACCAAGGTTAAAGTTTTTTTGGACAAATGGACAGACGGACGGACGGACGGAAAAGGTCAAATATCATGGTGTCATCTGAAAGGTCTCATCACAAGGGATACACATGTCAAGTATCAAAGACCTAGCACTGACAGTATAGAAACTATAGCCAAGGTTAAAGTTTTCGGAAAAGGCTCGCTGTGTCAAGGTCAAGGTCACAAGGTCAAATGTCATGGTGTCATCTGAAAGGTCTCATCACAAGGGATCCATATGTCAAGTATCAAAGACCTAGCTCTGACCAATCAAAAGTTATGACCAAGGTTAAAGTTTTTGTGGACAAACGGACAGACAGACGGACAGACAGACAGACAGACGGACAGGTGAAAAACAATATACCCCCGGAATCTCCGATTCGGGGGCTAAAAAATTGAGTTGTAATGTTGTTGAATAAAATATTTGTAAATTGGAGTAATGATATGATTAATAACACCCGTATATGTCAGCTTTTAAACTTGGTGCTGGTCTATGTTTTGTCATCCACAGTCTTTCAGTTTTGTTTGGATAAATTATTTTCATTGTTAGTAGTTGTGTGAATGTGTGAATTATTGTTGATGTAATGCATGATGTATGTTTATTATGTAACAATTGTGCTCATAATTTTCTTTTGAATAACTAGTGCTAAAATGGCTTAGAAGACAATTTATGTTGATAATTCATTATGATGCTTTATTAATTAACTATCAATGATATGGCACTAATACAATCTAAACGGCCTACACTATACGATTCGGCAACTGGGCCAATACAGGTAAGCTTGGCCAATATGGGCCAAACTGGGCCAATACGAGCAGACTGGGCCAGTACGACTCTGAGCATGCGTATATAAACAAATGGCGCAAGTCCGAAGCTATCGCTTCAAAACTTTCAACATATAGGACAGTTCACCAATCTCTTTTATAATTTTGATTTCGATGAAAATGAACTCTCTAATGTTGTACAAGTAAATCACAAAGAAGTTAATTAATAAAAATGTCATTAATCAAGTTTTTCCATATTGGCCAAGTTACAGGTCCTCGGTCCGCTGTATTGGCCCTTGGCTTCGCCTCAGGCCAATACAGCAGACCTCGGACCTGAAACTAGACCAATATGGAAAAACATGATTAATAACATTATAGTATTAACTCTTATCATACAAGGCAAAATTTTCACAACTACAAATATATAAGGTTGTGATACAGACATCCACAACCATTGCATTGGAATTTTAGCACATCATAGCTCTAATTTGGCTCTGAATGCGGTTGAAGAGATATCACGTCTAGAACTTATGAGCATTTCCTTCAAGAGATGCATAACTTGTTTCCTCTTACTTAATATTTTTCACAGTTCTTGCTGTATATTCACATACTTTTAATGTTTTTCAACAGGTCCTAAAAAATTTACTCGAGTACTCGAGGGGTCAGACTCAACTCAGATTAGGGTACCATAAATTCAATCTTTACCCAAGAAATTATGTAATTGTTGTTCACAATTTACACATACATTTCGACTTACCAATGTCATAAATAACCTATTTTGACATTAATGTTCATAAATGTCAATATTGATCATCTGTCCTCACACGTTACAAACAGACTGATATGATAATTAACTGTGACTTGCACTTTTTGAGTCCTCAATCCAAGAAAATGGACTCAAGTTATGCTGGATTTGACTCAGGCTTGAGTACTCGAGTACCCGTGGAAGCTCTACTTTGAATGTATTTTATGTGTACTTGTTAGGCTTTGCTTAGCAATGTCAAACAGTGCATCTATAGAAATGGGACATAAATCATATGCAGGTGTCATTTTACTAAATAATTTTTCAAATGTCAAGCCTTTGAACTTTTGGTTATTAAGTAAGTAAAATCTTTTGATTGTTGAATGAAAGAAATGAATAAAAGAATGTGATATTGATTTTGCTCTTTATTAACTACTTTGCAGTAATGCAGTTATAGGGTACACAATACTGAAATACAAAACACCAAACAAATTTTACACTAAATTGAACACTATTTTAACGACAACATTTATGACATCTAGTCCACACATACATGTAAAAAAACATTTGCATTGATTTTCAATTTGCATTGTTTGGCAACACTCATACAAGCAATACTTTAAAAAATAACTACCGTAATTTCTCTATTAATTCGACATCTCCAATAATTCGAAAATATACTATTATTCTGATGTCACAAATTCAAATCACATCTAAAAATTCCAACAGCCAAAAGTTTATGTTCCTGTGATTCAATCACTGCTATGAAAAGGTTTAATTTGCAAAAATAAAATTAATAACTGCAATTTGTATTTTTCTCTGCTGCAGTAATCAATCAATAGTACATTCATTATGATAACTATGACATTTTCATGTGGTCATCTATGTAACAATGTATTAATTTGTATTAATTATATATAATATAACTTCCTGATATCTATCTAATATTTAACCATATAACCAAATGAGCCACCAAAAGTGAAATTAGTTCAACCATAGACATTTTCTGAAAATCTTTTGAAAATTTTAGGGTCGAATTCATAGAGAAATTACGGTATGCATCTTTCTTATTTAAGCAACAAAATAGCACAATATTATCTATACATATTAATGCAAAATGATAAAAATATTTCAAAAAAGCTGCTCTGTAGCTTATCAAGCTTTAGAAAGTAATATAATATAAGAGTCCTGTTTCTTGAACTTTAGTTATAGGATGTTTTTTGGAAGTAGCTTCTTTATCTTTTAGCATATTTTCATTGTACAAAATGTAAGGAATCCCTTCACTAGAATAAATCTTCAAGCCCAGAAAATTTAAGAAAGGTTGTTGCAAAAGTCTTATAGGGGACTTTTTTGGGGTTATCAAATTAACACAAAAATATAAGGGTAAGAAATATTCAACATCAAAGCTTATTGCTGAAATTGAAGTACCATATTTGTTCCAATAAACATCAGGAGTTGCTCCAGTACCTTTTCCTGGCTAGGCAGTTTTACATATTCTATTGGTTGATAAAGGGATCATTTACACTTTCTAAATGGAGCTGTTCTAAAACAATGTTTAACCTGCATTTTCTACATAAAAATAAACTTTGACATAAAAAATATTTAAAAAGGCATTAATTGGAACACTATCATACTAATGGCAGGGTTATCAAAGTGCTTTGCAATGGCGTTGGGAAAATGTTCCGTCTCAAAGACAACCGCATTCAGCAAGTTGGAGGTTTGGGACGTCTGCTCTACTGATGTCACCCTCATTGTTGACGTAGAGTAGCGAGATTGTCTTCAGACGTACTGCCCCGCAACATGGCATGATGGCGTTGCGTATTGTGTTGTTGGCAGATTCGCTCCTCCATATTACAGCTGTAAGAATGTTTGTGTGGTTGTAGTGGCCAGTCACCATTGCTGAAATAGTGAAATTTAGATATTTATGATTGAATGCATCTTCTTATGCAAAGCCTAAATGGTTTCCAAACTGTCAGTTTATGCCTTGCTGCCAACCCTTGAGTTTTCTGTGCTGATATCAGCCCCCGTAGATGATTGTAACCAACCTTCAGTTACTTTCTGATTTGACTATTGCTTTCTCTCATAGAAAGCCGAAGAGCAAGCACAGAAAATTCAAGGGTCTGCAGCAAGGCATAAAACTGACAATTCTGAAACTGGCGTTTTAAGCTTTGCATAGGAAGATGGAATGAATGAGGTATAATTGATTTTGATATCAAATGTAAAATTATAATATTTTAGATTAGAAGTAAACAAGTTTAAGACACAGGATCTAGCTTTACTTTGAATGATTGAATTTTCCTATGATAAAGTATTTTGGTCAATATTCCATAAAATGTTTTTAGTAACCCTCTGATATCACATTCTTTCAGAGTCATATATAAAACAAATTATTTATAGCATTGCACAAAGATAAAACATTCTTTACAAAATTAAGAAACTTGAAAGAACATATTCAACTCCACATGGATTAAATCCACATTCAATGTTTGTGTTTTAATTGGCAATCTCATTAAAATCAGTCCAAACCTTATTCTTGTACATACTGCATCTCTGATTCTGAGAACTTTCCCATGGAGGTTATGTCAAACTCTTTTTACTCAAGCCAATCAGTTACTGGGTTAGAAACATCAGCTCTTTTCAATCGAGGTCATGTCAAACTCTTTTTTACTCCGACCAATCAGTTACTTTGCTTAGAAACCATCACCTCAATATATCTAAGAAGGTTTGTGATTCGTAAGAATTATCGAAGGTGAAGGGTCATCTGACATCAGTTCCATGATGCAGTTCTCAGATCAGAAATAAAGGTAGGTAAAAGTGTTACAATAGATCTGGTTTTAATTGTAGGCTATTACTAACGGCGAGACATCAGCAGATCGCATGCAGCAGAGACCCTCTATAAGCACTAGCTATCTATACTCATCTTCCTACTCAAAGCATAAAACGACAGTCTCCGAGCTGTCCGTAAGGTTTTCCTGTGCTTGCTCTCACTTGCCAGAAGGGCCACTTTAGCAGCACAGAAAAGTAAAGTGTCCGCGCCAAGGCATAAAATGACAGACCGGTAACTGATGTTTTAGGCTTTGCATAGGAAGATGTCTATACTCTGCAATCAGCAAGGCATATATGCTGCGACTTGATTTAAATGAGAAGGATTTGAGGAACAAACTTACGTCCACACGGCCCCGTGCAGTAGTTGGCCCACAGTCCTTTAGGATGGATGACTTGGGCAAGGTTGATATCCTCGAAGTCAACCCAGAAGTCGTGTTTGCAGCAGCTGTGAACGACGTCTCCGCAGTCGATACTTCTTTTCTGTCGTCGTCGTTGTCGAACTGGCTGGATGTGGACCACGAGGAATGTCCGATACCCCTCTTTGGAGCTGAAGATTTGGTTGTGTTTCGTTCCCGTACAAGTCTTGCATTTCACAGCGATGCCATCATTTGCCAATGGTTCTTTAGCCCATCTCATAACAGTTTTGTCCAATCGAAACGTCATCCAGCCCTCGGTGATGTCCGTCTCTACTCGGTTCACGATGTTTCTTGGCATGAGTTTCCGATGTTTTGGTCTTTGGAGTTCCTGGAGAAATATCGTCTGCTGTCCATCATTTGGGTCGTGCAGCTTGTAGACGTACAGTTCGGCAGATGTTATGTAGCCTCTGATCTTCCGTCGGAGGTTGAACTTGAAACACGCTGTTGACTTGCGGTATCTGCATCGGTTGGTTACTGGAAATGAAAAAAAAGTTAAGAGACTTGTGGAGTCACCTTGGGCAAAAGACTTTTGTCCTGTTCACTCAGCAGGATATTGGTACATGGTAAAGAGACAAATATGTCAGCTTTGATTAGACTAGGCTAATTATGTTGGTAGTGCCTTGAGCATGCATTAGTGGATGGAACTGTGTGGTTAATGAATAACCAACATTATATATTATTTCTGTATCATTAGAAATATGTGCTAGTCAGAAAGTTGATGTGACTTGAGACTATTCACCAATTACTGAAACTAAACACTATTGGGGCAGAATAAATGATCCTAAACCAATATTGTTGATGAGCTATTGACGGGTTTGTGCTTTATATATTCCGCATAATGGTTTTCCAAACTTTCCTTTCAAGGACACGTGGTCAGACGTTGCCCCTATGTCAGTGAAGAGAGCAGGGGCTGCTGTAGCAGCAGTCAACGGACAACTCTTCGCTATCGGGGGTCGTACGTACACGCTAGAACACTCGGCACCTGCGACCCTTGACCTTCTCGAGCGGTATGACCCAGAAACAGACACCTGGATGAGACTGAAAAACATGGCCGTCAGTCGATGTGAAGCTTGCATTGCTGTGATCTAAGAGATTGCTCAAGATTATTGTAAATTTGATATGCTTGATCTGAAAATTCTTAGTTCTTAGGGGCAGTTACACTTGTTTTTGGAAATTTTATTCAGAGTCAAACATTACATAATTGAAACTGATGATCTGATGTTTTAAAAAAATATCGAGAATATATCGCAAACTGTTGGTAGCAATTTTTATGTGAACGCCCTTTTTTCATTTGAGGTTTGGAAAATGATTCTGGTTGCTTAACCTTCCATGGTATGCTCATTCAGAAACACTTTATTTGATTTAAAATCATTGTCTTGCAATCGGAAACACTTATTTTTGTTTTTTGGAGATCATTCAATTTTCCTAAAAAAATGCTACTGCCCCTTTAAATGATTATTGAAAGGTATTCATGTCCAGGATAGAAACGTGGAACCAATATCCTGTTTGTATGTCAGAAAGATGAACATTTGTTTGATTAAAGTTGGATTGGGTTAAACCATGATAGTTCAGACCCCTCATGTGCAATGAATCTTGATAAGAAAACCCTAGTCCGTTCTTGAACCAGCTAATGATGTTTCATAAATTTTCCAGAAATATTCCTGGAAGTCCGTCTTAAGATCTTGCCATTAACTGATCTTGATCAGGCAGTATTGTAGTTATTTATCTAGA
Source organism: Steromphala cineraria (assembly GCA_916613615.1). Lineage (NCBI taxonomy): Eukaryota > Metazoa > Mollusca > Gastropoda > Trochida > Trochidae > Steromphala > Steromphala cineraria. The sequence goes on along the minus strand of OU744722.1, from coordinate 32,205,958 downwards.
AGGAATAGGTTAGACAATTGGCAATTCTCTCACCACAGAGATAGCTTAAGTCATAAAATTCTATGCTAACCTCATTTCTCAAAGAAAAAATGGGGATGCCTTTATGGGTACAATCTATGGTAATTGTTCAGTCAGCAACACCATTTCAAAATCAATAATCCAAAATAGAAATTTTTGTTTGCTTCAGGAGAACCTTATATAAAACTGTGACATTGCACATTGAGTTGTATTTCCAGACCCCAGTTACGTCATATTGCGACTGGGCTTATTGTGAACAAGTTGGCTGCCTTCACGGGTCAAAATTTTACAGATATTAATAATAATAATAACATACATTTATAACGCGCATCAAGTCACTCGATTAAAAGTTCTGTGCCCTTGGCAATTTCAAGATAGGAAAGCGTCATTGTTTTTCAGTCTGTTCTTAAATGGGCAGTAGCACGTTTTTAGGGGCTATATAACGTGATGTCAGGAAAATGAAAATTAATGGTTCCAATTGAATAACAATATATTTAAACTAAATGGAGCAGTAACAATTCAAATATTTAAGGTAAAGTTTAGCTATGCGATTCATTTTTCTTACACAAAATGAATTAAAAGTGTTCACACAAAATGGTCGCCAATGGATTTTATGTGAATCTTCATACTTTGTCCTCTGACTATGGATGATTGGCTTGTTTAATGAGATTTTTGACACTGTCAAGATGATACATTTAGCATTGACGTACAATAACAGTGAAAATTTTAAAATATAAAATTATCAAAAAACGTGCTACTGCCCCTTTAAATGTTGAGACATTTGGGGCAAGCTTGATATCATCCCGGAGTTTGTTCCTAAGAGTGGCATCAGCAAATTGAAATGTTCTTTGTGTTACGTCTCTTTTGTAGCCTGAGAAATGTTTGTTTTGAAATAGCACTGAAATTAATACTTTTATAACCACTGTAGTTAGAGAAATCAGTTTGGCATAGGTTTATATCATTTGCCAATGACAGGTCATCTTTTTTAGGAAGAATTGTAAACATCTTAGTTTTGCTTTTTATTTAGAAAAGTATTTCAAATTAACACTGAAGGGCTACAACGACAATTTGTGTTTTTGATAAAAAAATTTAGTTGTAATGTTTGTTGAATAAAATATTTGTAAATTGGAGTAATGATATGATTAATAACACCCGTATATGTCAGCTTTTAAACTTGGTGCTGGTCTATGTTTTGTCATCCACAGTCTTTCAGTTTTGTTTGGATAAATTATTTTCATTGTTAATAATTGTGTGAATGTGTGAGTTATTATTGATGTAATGCATGATGTATGTTTATTATGTAACAATTGTGCTGATAATTTTCTTTTGAATAACAATTAAGTGCTTTGAAGGACAATTATATTGATAATTCATTAAGATTCTATATTAACTCTTTCCATACAAGACAAATTTTGACAACTGCAAATATATAAGTTTGTGATACCATGTGCAACGAGTACAACTATTTCATACGAGTACAACCATTTCATACGAGCGGTCTTTAGAACATAGTTCTTCTGAAAGCAGTTGACGAGATATCACGTCTAGAACTTATGAGCATTTCCTTAAAGAGATGCGTACCTAGTTTTCTCTTACTTAAAGATGCTGTATCATACTTGCAAGCGGTTCAGGATGAAACTTAGCTATTGAGAAATGAAATACATCACTTTGTAGAAAAATCTTTCGTCGAAATTTTGATATATTTAGATTGTTTAATCAACAATAACATACTTATTTCGAAGCTTCAAGCACAGTACCCCTCCTAGAAAGGGCATGTCATTTAGCGAACCCGCTTTCGGTGACGTAATCATTATGCTTGTAAGATTTACACCGTGTCTCAACTACCGTAATTGCGTTCGATGGGTATCAACTTTGACAGCAACGAATACCTAATTTGGAGAAAAAGAATATAAAATCTAGTTGAGCGCAACAAAGACGGTTTTCAAGCGTACATTTAGAAACTGGAAGTTGTGAAATGGCCACACTTGATTCGCCCTTATGTCGACTGCCGTTTCGGTATTTTTTGGTAAATTATCTCCTATTTGATGAATTTTGGTCCGATTTTCTCAAGGTTGGTCGCTAAATTTTTCTAAAAATACAACGTATACATTAAAAATACTTTAAAAATATTGCAAGTATGATATAGCATCTTTAATATCTTTCAAGTTCTCTTGCTGTATATTCACATCCCTAAAAATTGGACTCGAGTACCATAAATTCAATCATTACCTAAGAAGTCAAGTAAATGTTTCTTTGATGGACATTCTAGAAGTTGCGATGATGAAGAAGATAAAGGCAATATTATGGATATACAACTTCTTTATTCAAGTTTGTGACGTTTCAACATAGATACTAATGTCGTTCTCAGTAACTGATGCTTGAGAACGACATTAGTATCTATGTTGAAATGTCACAAACTTGAATAAAGAAGTTGTATATCCATAATGTTGCCTTTATCTTCTTCATGTAATTGTTGTTCAGCCTAGATAATATACACATTCATTTTGACTTACCAATGGTCATATAAAATAACCTATTTTGACATTAATGTTCATAAATGGCAATATTGATCATCTGTCCTCACACGTTACAAACAGACTGAAATGATTTAAATTATTAACTGTGACTTGCACTTTTTGAGTCCTCAATCCAAGAAAATGGACTCAAGTTATGCTGGATTTGACTCAGGATTGAGTACTCGAGTACCCGTGGAAGCTCTACTTTGAATGTATTTTATGTGTACTTGTTAGGCTTTGCTTAGCAATGTCAAACAGTGCATCTATAGAAATGGGACATAAATCGTATGCAGGTGTCATTTTACTAAATAATTTTTCAAATGTCAAGGCTTTGAACTTTTGGTTATTAAGTAAGTAAAATCTTTTGATTGTTGAATGAAAGAAATGAATAAAAGAATGTGATATTGATTTTGCTCTTTATTAACTACTTTGCAGTAATGCAGTTATAGGGTACACAATACTGAAATACAAAACACCAAACAAATTTTACACTAAATTGAACACTATTTTAACGACAACATTTATGACATCTAGTCCACACATACATGTAAAAAAACATTTGCATTGATTTTCAATTTGCATTGTTTGGCAACACTCATACAAGCAATACTTTAAAAAATAACTACCGTAATTTCTCTATTAATTCGACATCTCCAATAATTCGAAAATATACTATTATTCTGATGTCACAAATTCAAATCACATCTAAAAATTCCAACAGCCAAAAGCTTATGTTCCTGTGATTCAATCACTGCTATGAAAAGGTTTAATTTGCAAAAATAAAATTAATAACTGCAATTTGTATTTTTCTCTGCTGCAGTAATCAATTAATAGTACATTCATTATGATAACTATGACATTTTCATGTGGTCATCTATGGAACAATGTATTGATTTGTATTAATTATATATAATATAACTTCCTGATATCTATCTAATATTTAACCATAGTACCAAATGAGCCACCAAAAGTGAAATTAGTTCAACCATAGACATTTTCTGAAAATCTTTTGAAAATTTTAGGGTCGAATTCATAGAGAAATTACGGTATGCATCTTTCTTATTTAAGCAACAAAATAGCACAATATTATCTATACATATTAATGCAAAATGATACAAATATTTCAAAAAAGCTGCTCTGTAGCTTATCAAGCTTTAGAAAGTAATATAATATAAGAGTCCTGTTTCTTGAACTTTAGTTATAGGATGTTTTTTGGATGTAGCTTCTTTAACTTTTAGCATATTTTCATTGTACAAAATGTAAGGAATCCCTTCACTAGAATAAATCTTCAAGCCCAGAAAATTTAAGAAAGGTTGTTGCAAAAGTCTTATAGGGGACTTTTTTGGGGTTATCAAATTAACACAAAAATATAAGGGTAAGAAATATTCAACATCAAAGCTTATTCCTGAAATTGAAGTACCATATTTGTTCCAATAAACATAAGGAATTGCTCTAGAACCTTTTCCCGGACTAGGCAGTTTTACATTCCAGTGTTTGATAAAGCAATTATTTATGCTTTCTAAATTGATCTATTCTAAACAATGTTTAACCTGCATTTTCTACGTAAAAATAACTTTGACATCAAAATATTTTAAAAGGCATTAACTGGAACACTATCATACTAATGGCAGAGTTATCAAAGTGCATAGCAATGGCGTTGGGAAAATGTTCCGTCTCAAAGACAACCGCATTCAGCAAGTTGAAGGTTTGGGACGTCTGCTCTACTGATGTCACCCTCATTGTTGACGTAGAGTAGCGAGATTGTCTTCAGACGTACTGCCCCGCAACATGGCATGATGGCGTTGCGTATTGTGTTGTTGGCAGATTCGCTCCTCCATATTACAGCTGTAAGAATGTTTGTGTGGTTGTAGTGGCCGGTCACCATTGCTGAAATAGTGAAATTTAGATATTTATGATTGAATGCATCTTCTTATGCAAAGCCTAAATGGTTTCCAAACTGTCAGTTTATGCCTTGCTGCCAACCTTTGAGTTTCTGTGCTGATATCAGCCCCCGTAGATGATTGTAACCAACCTCCAGTTACTTTCTGATTTGACTATTGCTTTCTCTCATAGAAAGCCGAAGAGCAAGCACAGAAAATTCAAGGGTAAGCAGCAAGGCATAAAACTGACAGTTTACAAACTTGTGTTTTAGGCTTTGCATAGGAAGATGGAATGAATGAGGTATAATTGATTTTGATATCAAATGTAAAATTATAATATTTTAGATTAGAAGTAAACAAGTTTAAGACACAGGATCTAGCTTTACTTTGAATGATTGAATTTTCCTATGATAAAGTATTTTGGTCAATATTCCATAAAATGATTTTAGTAACCCTCTGATATCACATTCTTTCAGAGTCATATATAAAACAAATGATTTATTGTCATTGCACAAAGATAAAACATTCTTTAAAAAATCAAGAAACTTGAAAGAACATATTCAATTCCATATGGATTAAATCCACATTCAATGTTTGTGTTTTAATCGGCAATCTCATTAAAATCAGTCCAAACCTTATTCTTGTACATACTGCATCTCTGATTCTGAGAACTTTCCCATGGAGGTTATGTCAAACTCTTTTTACTCAAGCCAATCAGTTACTGGGTTAGAACATCAGCTCTTTACAATGGAGGTCATGTCAAACTCTTTTTTACTCCGACCAATCAGTTACTTTGCTTAGAAACCATCACCTCAATATATCTAAGAAGGTTTGTGATTCGTAAGTATTATCGAAGGTGAAGGGTCATCTGACATCAGTTCCATGATGCAGTTCTCAGATCAGAAATACAGGTAGGTAAAAGTGTTACAATAGATCTGGTTTTAATTGTAGGCTATTACTAACGGCGAGACATCAGCAGATCGCATGCAGCAGAGACCCTCTATACGCACTAGCTATCTATACTCATCTTCCTACTCAAAGCATAAAACGACAGTCTCCGAACTGTCCGTAAGGTTTGCAGTTGATCCTTGAGTTTCCTGTGCTTGCTCTCACTTGCCAGAAGGGCCACTTTAGCAGCACAGAAAAGTAAAGTGTCCGCGCCAAGGCATAAAATGACAGACGGGTAACTGATGTTTTAGGGTTTGCATAGGAAGATGTCTATACTCTGCAATCAGCAAGGCATATATGCTGCGACTTGATTTAAATGAGAAGGATTTGAGGAACAAACTTACGTCCACACGGCCCCGTGCAGTAGTTGGCCCACAGTCCTTTAGGATGGATGACTTGGGCAAGGTTGATATCCTCGAAGTCAACCCAGAAGTCGTGTTTGCAGCAGCTGTGAACGACGTCTCCGCAGTCGATACTTCTTTTCTGACGTCGTCGTTGTCGAACTGGCTGGATGTGGACCACGAGGAATGTCCGATACCCCTCTTTGGAGCTGAAGATTTGGTTGTGTTTCGTTCCCGCACAAGTCTTGCATTTCACAGCGATGCCATCATTTGCCAATGGTTCTTTAGCCCACCTCATAACCGTTTTGTCCAATCGAAACGTCATCCAGCCCTCGGTGATGTCCGTCTCTACTCGGTTCACGATGTTTCTTGGCATGAGTTTCCGATGTTTTGGTCTTTCGAGTTCCTGGAGAAATATCGTCTGCTGTCCATCATTTGGGTCGTGCAACTTGTAGACGTACAGTTCGGCAGATGTTATGTAGCCTCTGATCTTCCGTCGGAGGTTGAACTTGAAACACGCTGTTGACTTGCGGTATCTGCATCGGTTGGTTACTGGAAATGAAAAAAATAACACTGTAAACAGTCTGATCAAACTCGACCTTGTTCCAGGGAATAAAAGTTTCAAAATATTGACGCTAGCGGTAATCGGAAACGTTATATCCGAGAGCTTTCCCTTCACAAGAGAGGAAATATCGACTGGAATGAGTTCAAACCCTCACGGTCAATATATATTTGCCATTTTTTCTCGATGCACGGTCGATTTGCATCATACCTGTGTCATGTTTATTGTCTTTTATTAGCTCATCTGGCCTCATGGGCGCATGGCATGGCATGGTGTCCGCCGTCCGTCCGTAAACTTTATGCATTTTTAACTGCCTCTCCAGAAGCGATAAAGCCATTAAAGCTGAAACCTTGTGTAAAGATTCCTTGACTAGTGAGAATCTTAAATTTAAGCTTTGGTGGTCCTGTGGCCTCTAATAAGGGCCACAGGAGCCACACCCCTGAAAACCTTTTTTCATCTTAATCAGAAGCATCAGGCCTAGAAAGCTGAAACCTTGTGTACATACTCCTTGACTAGTGAGGGTTATAATTTATAGATTCGTTGACCCTGTGGCCCCTTATAAGGGCCTCAGGTTCCATACCCTGAAAACCTAATTTCATCTGTTTCTCAAAAAACTTTGTGTGTAGACTCCTAAGTTACATTTAGACCACATTTGCCACACCCTAAAGCAACATTGATATGAAGACTGATGAGCTACAGAGCCACTGCCTCTATATTTACCATCACATTAAAATGAACTTTACTACTTATATATTTAGCGTATAACATACAATGACAACAGTCATTTTTAATGAGATTGGCTATAATGGCTTATAATGCTGTTCACATATCTTAATTATTTAGCGCAACATACCGTGATACTGGATTGTAGGCAATCTAACCGGCATTCTTTAACTAACTACTCATTCACTACTTCATGCAGCTTAGTTTTTAGGAGTCTTTGACAATTATCCGACCCTTTTCGCTACGTGTGCCTTTGATGTTAGAATGGATGATACTTTATTATACCATTGGAGTGGGTTAAATCTATTGAAACTTGGATCAAATTACCCACATACAAGAAGATGTAATTTTAATGGTTTGGATGTTGCTTATACCTATTCTTGTCTAAATTAGTATCGAGTTGAGGATAAAAGATTGCGAAATATTTCTAAGGATCAATTAAAGAAAAGTCAAACATTAGAAAGGATATATGTCAGAGTATTGTCACTATATAGCGATTGCAACCGGAGAACTCTGCAATGACACATATGCATTCTCATAACTGGTATTGGGGTAAACGCTTAGACCCCTTATAATTTAGCTCAATATTATATTCTGAGCATACAAAAAAAAAAAAAGCCAAAAGGGAACTAGGATATAGCACTTACACTTCCTGAAGTGTTTTACTACTATCTAATTTTCAAGTTCTTGTTCATTCATACTATTTATTTACCAAACTATGAATGACAGGAAAATGTGGGCATTCGGATTGTTTTTTGGGATTCTTTTCGTTGATAGATAAAATAATATATCACACAAAAGTATTTAAGAGTCTTTTCTTTACTCTTGGTGCAACTGTCTTGCATATGGTAATAATATGGATATTTATATGTCGCCTTTTCCACGTCCTAAGACCTTCATCATTACCGTGAGGATTGACCCTTCACAGCTGTTATTAAGCGCTAGTCACGACCACGTAGGTCAGTACATCCTGTGTTCAGGTACCCAAGTGGACTGAGTACAATGGGGATGAAGTGCCTTGCCCAAGGTCACACCATAGAATGAGACCCGGGTCACAATTTTTTCGAACCCGGGTCTCTGGCGTGAGAGGCCAGCATGCTAACCACTGCCCCACTGGATGCCATATGTTGGTCATGTTTCTATTGGAAGAGCGCAAAAACTAATATTTCTATATTGGTTAAACCACATCTAGGATTCTTGGGTGTAAGTTTGGTGTAGTTAGATGTTTAATTTAGGTGATATGCTCTTGGCAAATAATGTTAAAGGGTCACTGTTTAGTAATAATGCAGAAGAATGTATGGCACTCACGTACAATGAACAAAGAAGTTGTCATCCATATGTTCCTGTGCATTATTGTCATTCCAACTTCTAAAAATGCCTCTCAAAGAAACTGTTTATGTTTGCATGGAAACTGAAAACGATTATTAAAATAAAGGTCTAACTCTCAAAAGGCACTAGGGATCATGGTTGAATGTATATAAAGTTTGGTCAAGCTAGAATGGTTTAGGAGATGTGCTCAGGACAAAATGATGTTTCATACAGTCATCGTTTATGTCATTTTTCCACGTAAGAACATATAAATACGGCGACCTTATTGATACAAGTTTAGAACATAGTTTAAAGAGTTAACATAGCGAGCGCCGTGTTGATTTTTTTAAAAAACAAATCTATAATTCAACTGGTTGCATGTCATTTTACTGAACTTTAAAGCATAAATTGGAAACTTTTGGTAACAACAATTACTTGTCCATAAAATATATCAGTTGTAAAATTTGACATTTTTAGTCCAACAAGAAACTCCATGTCACTTTAATATCCTTGAATGTCTGAAAACCCTATCATCATGGTGCGACTGTACCGCAAAGTATTGAGAGACACGTGTTATTGTACGAGTTAATTTCTGCTTTGTCAGGCCTTTTAAAATCAAATATTGTAAAACGCAGACGTCTTTAATATGTAACCTTGAACTTTGACTTGAATGATTGACATGTTTGTTATTTGAAATCTACAAGGACCACAAAACATGCAGCTTTATCAGTTGATGGTATCAAATTACGACTTAATGATGTTTTAAATGCCTGGCGATAGCTGAGAAGTTAAATACTTCCAGATAAGATGATAAAACCGAAAGAAATGATATAAATACATTTTGACATAACGAGGTGTTGGAATTATTAATAGCAATCTTAACAGAACATCTGTCGTCTGAATTTCATCTGTAAACATCTGTTTTAAATAACGAGCTTCCTTAAATATCTAATATGTTGTTGATAAGAAGTGAAATACAAAAATAAGTGTTTATCATTTTTTAAGGCTTTTATGATAAACATTAGGCTTATGAGCACGTCTTTAATCTAATATGGTAATAAATAATATTTGGCCACTTAATTAAAACATCTTTCCTTAATTTTTATTTACGAAACATGTGTTTGTTTTTGTGTATTGGTAACACATTTCCATATGAAGTTTATTTAGAAAACATAGCAGTCGAAATCGCTTAACTGTAGTAATATGGTAGAAATGGCAAATAAGGAACATAATTTGGAAGTAACTTTATTTTACATTAGAAAAGTCATTAGTGATAAAAACATTTGAGAAATTAAATAAACTATAGTGTCCAAAAGAAACGATACCATACAAATCGCACAATAACTCAATCCATTGCAGATTGATAAGACTAAAACATAGTTTTATCATTTCTTCAGTAGTCAACTAACTTCTATGCAAAATTTTGAAACATTATCTTTTCATATTTGCGAGAAAAATGTATTTAAAAAAATCATCGATCTGGGATCTCCTTAACAAGGCTAGATAGCAGGGAGAAATTGGACACTTTCGCTTGTTTTAAAACGTTCTAGTGCAATGACGCGTCAACGAATTTATGTCAAATAAAGTGCATTGTATCAACAAGATTGTATTCTTACCTAAATTCAACACTTTATCAATTTTATAGTGAAATGACAAAAGTTCTGTGCATAAAACAACTTGAAATGTCGATGTATGCACCCCATGTGCGTTTGAAGAGACACAAAATCAAAAATATCTTTTCCTGAAGAATGAAAATGTGCATACTTCTTTACAAGACATATGCCTGTTAGGCACACTTTAATTCGACTCTGTCAGGTAATAGAGTTTTGTTTCGGAGGACGTTGAAAACTTGGTATCGTAGACATTAGTTTACATAAGAAAATCATTGAGATCATATATGAAGAAAAGAATATTAAGGAAACGAATAAAGGGTAAAGCGATGAACATATATGGAATGCATGAGAAATTAGCGTTTAAAACGAATAAAACAGAATACCATTTATAGAAGAGAAAGAAAGCATGAATTGTGGAATACCTACGAAATGGTTGTGAATATACCGAGAACGTTCAAATGAGTGTGGGGTCAATTATGTCACATATGTCAAACGCTATTATTGGTCAAGGGTATTGGCTGTTTTACTTTATAAATGCTTTATTGCTGAATAAAACGAATAAAGTTATGTTTTTTATCGAAAACTGGTCTAAAATGTGCAAATAAATGGAACTTTTCCAAGTAAAATAGAAACAATAAAAACTGTGGATTATCAGTGTACGTGAACATGTTGGGACATGGAAGTTTGGTTTTGAACGCTTTTCATAATTATCAAGCCTAAAAAGTGAATGTTTTACATTTTACGTTAAAGGAATAGAATTAACGGTATTTGAAATTATTTCGATTTAAACTTCAAACAGAAAAAATGCTTTTGGCAAAATGGTATTTCATAAAAACAAGTTACTCTATTTTTCTTTAAACGAATAAAAATCAAAGTGAACTGAATAAAAATATTATCAAATATCACTTTTAAAAGTAGAACATGTAAAAAATTCAAAATATGATAAATACTTGTCAAACATTCGAAGAGAAACGTTACCCAATGTGAGGAAACGATTTTAGAAACGATCGAACATGCAAGTAAAAGAAAGTGAAATACACAGAAAATCATTTTCATTGACTTGTCAACAAATGCTTTTGAATGTACTGTAAAAGAAATAGTCAAATGTTGCATCATCTGTATCGTTTGTAGTTTCTTGCATCATACAAATAAATCTTGCACTATATAACCTTGCATCATTGATGAAACATTGTACCCTTTTAACTGATATTCCTTTACGTTTTTATATTTTGGAACGACCATCTCTTGAACTACACTTTTAAAGGGACAGTAGCACGTTTTTAATCTAAGTTTTCCAAACTTATTGTTAGTTTATGCCACATATATTATCTTCAAAGAGTCGAACATCTAATTACTTTACCCGATACACGCAGAGGAAAACATTAGGACTAGGCAAAAACTACTGGCGGCCATTTTGTGTTAAAAATGGATTGACGTATCTTAAACATTGTACGTTGATTTAAGAATTTCATTTTTTTATTAAAAAACTGTGTCTTGTGTTTTGTATTGGTAACATATGACATCGTTTTCGTGAAATAATGTTATGTATCTATAACGGGCTACAGCCGTGTGATGCTGTAAGCCCCTCCCTTTGCTTGGCTCGACTAAAATTCAATCTTTGAAAAATAAATCTATAAAACAATTATTTTACTTATTAAAGTAAAAGAGCCTCTGACAACTGAGTTTTTTATATGATTTTATTTATATTGATATGATTATATTTTATAGATAGCTGTAGATCCATAGACTTGCTTTTCGAATGATATGTAAAGCAACGTGTTAGACTATTGAATGTGCTGTGCCATGTTTAATACGTCTATATCAATAAAAAACGATCTGCCTTAAATACTAATCTGTATTTCCTTACGTTACTTTACATAAAATGTGATCGTTAACATGCGGTTTCAAGTGAAAACAATCGTATTTATTTTTCAGGAATTTACTGAAAGCATAAACAGAAGTAATTGATTGCTTAAACATTGTACGTTGATTTAAGAACTTCATTCTTTGATTAAAAAACTTTGTATTTCATTATTATTTGTAACATACAATATCGTTTTCGTGAGATTATTTATTCACCTAAGATTAAAAACGTGCTACTGCCTTTAATGTTGTAAGCCCCCCCCCCCCCCTTTGTGCTGCGTCATGTATGTGCTTATATGCATGTATATCAATGATCTGCCTTTACCAATACGAATCTGTATTTCCCTATGTCGCGGCATCTAGAATATTATCAGTAACATGTGGTTTCAAGAGAAAACATTCGTATTTATATTTCATGGATTAACTGCAAGTATCAACAGAAGTAATTGAGGAAATTTCCTAATCTGACTTGACGACTTTCAGCTGTTTAATCTTAGCAAATTAGCATTTTAATCCATCTAATTATCGTAATTGATTAAAGGCTTTGTAGCCGAAAGCTTTAGAATTCAATTTGTAATTTGAACATACGTTTTCAGATTATTTGAGAAGAAACCTAAATATTGCTTAATATATTAATGTAAACTGAATGCTATACATAGACCATTTGTTGTCACTATATTTGTGAGATCTTGCAAAAACATGTTTACCACGGTACCAATTTAGTCGAATGTATCAATGAAACATTGCATCATGGTCCGAAGTCCAACGTGGGTAAACATGGTCGCCTACTTTTGCAATTGTAGGTTAATTCCAACTCATTCAATTTGTCAAATCCTGTCACACTTGAATTGTGTTTTTATTTCTCGTCACGTGCGAGTTCATTGATGCACGAACCGGCTTTTATTTATAGAAACCCTTGCATCAGCTGATCATTCAAAGTCCAGTTGTTGACCACGTGGACAGACCATGCCATGATAGCCAAGGGATTGTCCAGCATGCGTGGTCAAGTCATGTAGATCAATGCCTTTAAGAGACATGCATGGTCAAGCTTTTCCCCTGTGGCACTTCTATTATTATGTGTCCAGTGAAAAGGGCTATGTATTTATAATTGGGATTTAGTGGACTTTGGAACGTTATACTCCATTGCCTTCTCATAATGTGCCGGGTATTTCATCAGAATACCCTACTTTTACAGATAAATACCCCGAGTCAGCATATTTATGATACAAACTTAATCCTCGATTTTACTTGAATGTTAAAATTTACATATTCTAGAAGGCAATTAAACAGTTATTTTATTATATATCTAACTAAAGGGTCAACAGGTCTTATATTAGGTCATACTGGTGTCAACAGTATGGTCTAAAATAAAACCTTTTGATCTAAATCCATTTAGAATGGTTAATAAAATGTTTAAATCACTATTCATCTTTTACACTACGTGATAGTATCTATATTTTTTTAAAACAATTATGATACCTCCTATCACATTCATGTGGCTGTTAAATCGGTCAAGTAAAGGGAAGCTTCGAAAATTACACACTGTTATTAATTTGATTAAGCTAAGGTTAATTGTATAAGTAAGATGTATTGTAATAACATTTTCATCACATTTACAAATGCGAGGACGTCTTGCAAATTGGAATAAAAGTTTAAAAGTTCATCCAGACAAACAAGATTTTTTTATTTTTTTTTCCAGTCTAGAACATAAAATACGCATATATATACTTTTTAAAAGGAAGTAGACTTAATAACAACCCCTAATAAACTTATAATTTTTTAGAACAAATGACCATTTAAAACATATGAATGCTGATATATTTCATTCTTAACCAAGCGGTAAATATAGACCATATCCTTAACTTATTTTGCTCAGTATATATGAATCTTCATATAAACAAGAAGCCGCTAATAGCTGAAATATTGCCCAAGCAATAAAACAATAACTCACTCACTCAAATAAACAATATTTCTGACATACTCTTGTGTAGAATAAGTAAAGTATATCTTACTGTCACGTCCGAAGACCAACAGATCCGTTGTCTTTGCATCGCCTTCGTCATCAAAAGAAGATTCGTCCTCCATAAGACTTCGACGTAATATCTCTTTGGGTATAACCGGTCTTCGGAAGTTCTTGGTAGGATCAATTTGTAGTTTCTCCATGATTTGTCTCTTAAGGGACATCTTTCTGTTAGTTTCCAATTCTTCTTTTCGTAGTTTCCTTTCACATTCAGGACACGCTTTCTCAATAGGCTTGATTTCCTCAGGAACAGATTTATGTTTATGTCCGTGATGAGATTTGGTTTTCGGTTCTTCAAGAACAGTTTTACCATGTTTCTTGTTCTTCTTAGATTCGCGTTTCTTTTTCAGTTTTCTTTCCCGTTCCAGTTTGGCTTGTTTGTGTTCGATCCATTCGCTAATTGGTCTGGTGCTGTATTTTGAGTTAATCATTGGCCGCCTTTGTATCACCGGAACTGTCCCTTCCCGCTTTAATGGTACCGGAGTTGAAATGGTCAAATTCGCCATCGGCACCAGGGTCGTTTTGGTCAAATTCGCCACGGTTGAATTTGAACCATTGGTGGTCAAAGTCGTTGGCAACATCGTTGTTGTGACTCCTGTTGATGTTTCAGTTGTTGTTGAATTTGTTGCAGAGGTTGTTGCAACTATTATTGCAACAACTGCTAATACAAATGAAGTTAGGTAAACCATCTTGTCCCATTTGTTAACTTATCAAAATCAAGAACAGGGATCTTCGTTTCAACCAAGTGTGTATCTCCGTAACTTTACCCTCGGATCGTGCGAGATGTAGTTTACCAAGCGTGCCCAAATAGCGTTAAACGTCATTACACGAGAAGTTAATCAAGCGGATACGACGGTCCATTGAGGTTCAAACTCCGCCTCCCGTCTAACCAATAGGATTTCAATACGGCGAGCTAACCAAGAGTGACTCACCATATGTATTCATAGAAACAGCGGAGTCAACGAAACAGCACAAACCAGCTCCGTCGTTCAACATTGACATTGAAGAAACAGTCAAAGGATATGATCATTATTTTCAAGCCCAAGAAATGTCAAGAAAAACTGATATTGTACACCTGCCGTATACAAGAGGCGAGACATGTGTTTACAAGATAACATTTTCTGTAGCGAATTACGCTTGATTAACTCTTTAAAAAAGATTTGCGGGACGGAAAATTTGAAAGAACGTGGCCTTCGAGGGTGCAGTTGTGTCAACCAGAAATGATGGAATGAAAACAAACCAGGAAGAATTTCTATCTCGCTAATTTGTATCTACTCTGGTTTCAGAGGTTCTTAAAGGGACAGTCCATCGGGGTATTTTTGTGTGGAAACGAAGTTCAAGGGGACATTTCAGTTTATACACATAATATTACTAGTACATGATAATAATGAAGCGAAATTGAAACATGTTACTGAGGGTCACATTTCTGTTCATTTAAATTCGATGAAAAAAAGCGCACTTTCGTAAAATGAAAGAAGTGAAGCCATCCGTCGGTGTTACTAGTGTGAAAAGTCTTGCAACGACATTATAAAGCGTTGTTGTTTAGTTAATCAATTCAATAATGTAACTGCATGGATATTCTATCAATACATATAGTTTATAATTTTCTCAACAATTTTTTAAGGTTCAAATAACAAATATCTGGATTAAAATATCTTTTTGAAGATTGTTAAGAAGCGCAGTTGCGGAATCAATGTAACATACAGCCATTTCGATATCTTAATTGCCTAGTTTTTTTTACTAACATTTAACACACAAACATTATAGGCAGATAAATTTGGGCGCATATACATTAAAGCGCCATCTTGAGAAATTTTGTAAAAGGTGATGATTTCATCACGAGAAAGTACTTTAAAGGGGCAGTAGCAAGTTTTTTTTATAATTTTATATATTAAAATTTTCACTGATAATTGTAAGTTAATGCTAAATGTATTATTTTGACAGTTTCAATAATCTCATTATAGAAGGAAATCATCCATTGTCAGAGAAAGTACGAAGATTCACATAAAATCCATTGGCGGCCATTTTGTGTGAACACCTTTAATACCTCTTGTGTAAGAAAAAGCAATTGCATGGCTAAACTTTACCTTATATATTTGAACTATTACTGCTCCACTTAGTTTAAAAACATTGTCTTTCAATTGGAACAATTAATTCTCATTTTCCTGACATCACCTTATATTCCCCCTAGAAACGTGCTACTGCCCCTTTAAGATCTTCAATATGCAAATGTTGACATGACCGAGAAACTTAGTCCCCCTTTCACAATCCAATCTCTCAATTGGACGTTCGTGAAAGAAATATCCTGCTGATCCTTTCAAGGACTGAAAATAATATTTCATTGAACATGACCATGTGAGAAGTCGTGGTTTTGGAAAGGTTTGGTTTGAAAGAGTGCAGTCAAAACATCCATTTATTATTAACGTTTTAAAGAAAAGGGGCGTTTTGTATTGAAAGAGTGCATTCTTAAAGAAGTTATCCACACAAAAATATGAAATTAGTTTGACAGGTAATGTTTTTTTTCAGTGTTGTGTAGCCACTTATAACAGGTGCACGAAGACTCATTTCTTAGCAAACAGGATATTAAAAATATGCTTGACATGCTTAACTAAAATACCCCTGCTTGCTTGCTTTGTTTGTGATTAACTCTAAAATGAATTCAAATCTTTTCTTATAATCATTGACTCTGCAACGAAAATTTGTGTTTTGCAGCATCTTTGTTTAGTATAAAAACTTATTTTATATAACTGTGTAAGGGAATGTGTAGTCGTTGTGAATATTTAATTCATTGGCGGCGTTTATGAATTAAAGTATAACCGATATTTGCATTGCTCAATGGGATGAACGAAATGAGAGTGGGATTTGTTTTAAGCGCCGCTTGGGCAATATTGCAGCCATGTATTAGCGTCGAAATGATGATTCAATTTTAAAATAATTACAAAAATACTTAAAGGCGTACATAGAGAAGTTTCGCGAAAAATATGTTTATTTTATTGTTTATGGAATATGAGATATAAATGATTAAGACATGGTATTGTAAGGTCTTTAAGAACAGCTGAAATATTGCTGACATTACTTTAAATCCCAACTCTCACTATTTAAGAGCGCCCTAGTGACAACCCTGAAAGGTCTTATTTCGAGAATTAGCGACAGTCTACGAAAGGTATCTTAAAGGGGCAGTAGCACGTTTTTAGGGGGTATATAGGGGGATGTCAGGAAAATGAAAATTAATGGTTCCAATTGAAAACCAGTGTATCCAAACTAAATGGAGCAGTAATAATTCAAATACATAACGTAAAGTTTAGCCATGCGATTCCGTTTGTCTTACAGAAAATGAATTAAAGGTGTTCACACAAAATGGCCGCCAATGGATTTTATGTGAATGTTCATACTTTGTCCTTTGACTCTGGATGATTGGCTTGTGTAACTAATTAGATTTTTGACACTGTCAAAATATTACATTTAGCATTAACTTAAAATTATCAGTGACAATTTTAAAATATAAAATTATCATAAAACGTGCTACTGCCCCTTTAATCTATCGGTTCAGTAACTCATTTCTAAAAAAATCAACAGTTCTTTAACATTTTTGATGAATGATTTAACGTTTATAAACTGATGTAATCAATGTAGTTTTTTGCTCGTTTGAAGGCCATGCAAATAAAAAAACACTGTCAAATGTATTCACAGCATATCGTTATTAAACATTCCAGACTACTTGTTATCATATCTTATATGTCATCTATGAATATCCTGTTAGAAACATGGAATTTCCATGCAATTCCACAATATCAAAATCCGTTTCGCAGGAAAGTTATATCAAGAACTTAAGCAATTTCACACATCCGTCATCGTGAAACGAATGACATTATGTCCTTTGAAGGTCTCGAAAGATATATCCTGTTTTGGAATTTAAACAGCACACAAAACTTGAATAAAAGGAAACACGACCTTAGTGGACTTCGAGTATGATATTCTCCAGAAATTATTATCTTGATTTTTTTTGTTATCTGATTGGCGATTTGTTCCTTTGTTAACCATACTACAATTGGTAAGAACATGACTCAAGGCGATAACGCGCCATTCATTATATAAGTTTTTCCTTGATACGAACGTAAATGGCCTAATCCGTTATGAAAATTATAAAAATCTCACATATACATTCCCAAATTGTAATTATATGATAATTAATTATTCTAAATGAAAATTTTAAAGGGGCAGTAGCACGTTTTTAGGGGGAATATAGGGTGATGTCAGGAAAATGAAAATCAATGGTTCTAATTGAAAGACCATGTCATTAAAATAAATGGAGCAGTAAAAATTCAAATATATAACGTAAAGTTTGGCCATGCGATTCCTTTTTCGTACACAAAATGAATTAAAGGTGTTCACACAAAATGGCCGCCAATGGATTTTATGTGAATCTTCATACTTTGTCCTCCGAGTATTGATGATTGGCTTGTGTAATGAGATTTTTGACATTGTCAAAATAATAAATTTAGCATTACCTTGCAATTAACAATGAAAATTTCAAAATATAAAATTATCAAAAAACGTGCTACTGTCCCTTTAAAACAGTAATATATATATTTGCGAAAGCCATTTACATACATGGATACTACAAACAGTATCAATTCATTGCTATCATTCTGACTGCTTTCAATACTGCCTTATCCTTCAAACTATCGGAGAATATCTGGAAAGTTATTTGACCATATTTTAGAAAGGTGTTTACGCGCTTGGGTCGATCATCAACGAAATGCTTTATGGAGGTCAAGCTGGATTTATAGATTACAGTACGACCGATAATGTTTTTGTATTAAAAGCCCCTTGCACAAAATATGTATGCAGACCTAAAGGACGATTTTATAGATCCCAAAAAGGCTTTTGATCATGTTGACCGTAAAAAAAATATTTACATACTGAAGGGTGTCATGAAAAATGTATTGTATATTAAAAAAGTATGTATGAATCAGTTGAAGCCTGTGTAAAACAGATTCAGTAAAACAGTTACTTAAACGTTCGATAATTCAGCCGGCGTTTGGCAAAGCTGTTCTCTCAGTCCATTGCTATTTATACTATGTTAATAACGAGCTTGCTGTAGATATGTATGAAGCATTTAGTAATGGAAAATTTTTAATTTCCAAAATCAAGGATCTTCTTTTACTTTCGTTTGCAGATGATATTGTTACATTTTCGTTTATGTCAAGTGATTGCAACGCCGGTATTCTTCAGAAATGTGACATTTTGGGTTTAGAATTGAATATGAAAAATCAGACGTAGATGTCAATAGAAACGGGGATATTGTGGCCACCAACAAAACTGGACGAAAAATGGTCATTCCGCAGCATACTAAATTACCAATGAATGTTTTCATTATTATAGGTATTTAGGCCTTGTGTTTTCTAATAGACTAAACTGGTCAGTAAACGCTTGCAGGAAAGGCAAAAGGCACTTTTACCGATTTCTAAACTCTTTAATATTAGCAAATTATGCAGCATTTTTCAAAAGATTTTTTTACAGTCGGAAATTTGCTTCTTATAAAACCATACTAAGTGAAACAGGCTGCTACACACTTTAGTGTGAGTCAAATGAGTCATAAAATATTGGATTGAACTTACTAGAATGCTCTCGTTATGCCCATCAATGCTATTCATTATTGTTATCACTTGATCAACATCCAAAAGATGTGAGAAGAATTTTATTTTCAAGCATATTTTCCTTTGCTTGATATTATCAAGATGGTGATAGACAAACATTATTGTCAATGTTTAAGCAAAGAATTAATATATGTATGTATCTCCTTTCTTTGTGAATTGTTATTCCTTTGATGATAAAACACAAATATCGGTATTGCTCGAATTCAGATTTTGTATTAAATAACATACTATTTTTATGGACAAAATTTTATTAACAAAAATCATTAGATTCCATTTCATAAAATAAATTGTAAAATATCACAGATTTGTGGCCAGCCACAAAAAAAAGAACAAATATATGGCTTATTTTAGGGTTGATGTGATAATTGAAGACATTGTAAAAAAATTCAAATGATATTTCTTATAGTGGTTTAGGTGATATGAACTTAATGCATATATTCAGTGTACACGAACTGAAAAAAACCTCTCAATTTTGTTCACACCATTACTGACTACTGTGAATTACTTTCTTGAATTTTTTTCTCTCTGTTAATGTATTTAAAAAATTCACACATTTGTTTTATAAATACAATATATAAAATATTTAATATCACAGACATGACAAAAAAGTCATAAAAATACAAATACCTCATTCCTTGGCTTAAACAAGACCTTGTCAAATTTGTAGAAAAAAACTTAAACAATAATAATTTAATTACAAAGACAATTAAATAATTTAATTATAATGAATAAATTATGAGAAAAACCTTCACCAAAACGTCTATTTTTTGTTAAATGAATTTCAAATTTATAAAACGTGAAGTTGTGAAAATGTTTAGCCTAAGTTCTACATTTCAAAACCAATTAATATAAATCCTTGATTGAGATGACTTAAGTTCTTTTGCAAGTTCACAATGCATTTTGATAATGATAAAACATTTATCATAATACATTTCCTATGTAAATTACAGTTCTTATAAAATAACGATGCATGAAAGTCCTAATCATATGAACATACAATACATGATCAAACTTGTAAATGCTTTAATGATCAACAAAAGTCCGTAAGTGAAAAAAGTATTCATTGATATTTCTAAAATCAGTTGTAGAAAAGTTGTGGTAAATGTTGCTTATCCCCTTTTACCCACTTTCTGATGATGTTTTTCCATATCAAAGGGTAAAGTGACAGTCTGACTTAAATTGACTCCATTTGTGGGCATAAAGGTTTCTAAATTTTGACACTACTGGGATAAGAACTTGTTCCATCAAGGGGTTTCCTCCACAAGGTCTGAATGCAGCCCAATAACTCACATGTTCTGATGTAAACTCAGCTAGTGAATGAATAACTAGTACCCCTGCAAAAGCCTTTTGTGTTAGAATCTAAGGGCAGGTAACTCCTGTTTACCGTTCATTATCATGATAGTTGCCATCCATCTTCATAAACATTATGATAAGTCTATTTATGACAAAGTTTTGTTGATGGTAAACAGGTTACACACTATTCATGTAAGTAGGCTGCATTCATAGCTTGTGCAGAGGAAATTCCTTGATAGAACATGTTTGTATACTGGTAGTGTCAACATTTTGTAAATTATAATTCCTTGAAATGTAGTAATTAAATGTTTAAGACTGGACATCCATGGCTTCCTCAATCATTGTTGTGGCCTGAAGACAAATGAAAACAACAATTTAAAAAACAACAAAAGTAGAATTATAGATGGTTATCAAAACAAAACAGTAACGCTGACAAAATTAATTTTAGTTCTACAGTTGGAACTACATGAATATAGGATTATGTTCAAGCTGTCTTAAGCCATAAGCTCTGTAGCTCATCAGGCTTTACATTTGATTTTTCTTTAGGATGTGGCCAATGTGGTTTCCCCCTTAGTAGGGGCCACAGGGTCACAATATCTAAAATTAGTAATCCTCACTAGTAAAGGAGTCTGTACACAATATCTCAGCTATCTAGGCCTTATGCTTCTAGAGAATCAGATAGGTTTTAAGGGTGTGGCCCCTGTGGCCCTTATTAGGGGACACATGCCCACCAAAGCTACAATTTATAATCCTCACTAGTCAAGGAGTCTGTACACTACAGTTGGAACTACATGAATATAGGATTATGTTCAAGCTGTCTTTCAAAGAATTGTTTCATTGGTTAATACCCCTTAATCTCATCGTGCTGAAGGCGAAAACATTTAAGCTGAGACTTTCTTATCATAAAGAATGCAGTTTTATAGCCTATAGTACCCACTTTGACACATTGTAGTACCCACTTTCATAACCTACTGTACCCACTTTCATAACCTATAGAACCAATTTCCTATCCTATTGAAACCACCTTTATAGCTTTTTCAATCCACTTTCATACACTAACGTACTTACTTTAACACCCTATAGATCTAACTTTCATACCCTATAGAACCCACTTTCATACCCTAAAGAACACACTTTCATACTCTAAAGAACCCACCTTCATACCCTAAAGAACACACCTTCTTACCCTAAAGAACACACTTTCATACCCTAAAGAACACACTTTCATACCCTAAAGAACCCACCTTCTTACCCTAAAGAACACACTTTCACACCCTTAAGAACCCACCTTCTTACCCTAAAGAACACACTTTCATACCCTAAAGAACCCACCTTCATACCCTAAAAAACACACTTTCATACCCTATAGAACACACGTTCATACCCTAAAGAACCCATTTTCATACCCTACATTACCCACCTTCATACCCTTTTCAACCCACTTGCATACCCTAAAGAACCCATTTTCATACCCAAAAGAACACACTTTCATACCCTATATTCCCCCCTATTCATACCCTATAAAATCACTGCTTTCAAATCCTACTAGGTTCTTGTATTCGGGTATCTGCTTTACACATATAGATATACAGTAGAACACAGATATAGCGAACACTCGGTTATAGCGAACAAATTTTCAAGTCCCGTCCCTATAAAATATCATTAAAATTATAGCGAACACCGGATATAGCGAACTATATTCTTTGGTCCCTTGGAGTTCGTTATATCCGAATTCTACTGTATATTCTATAACCACTTTTCCTATGTACACTTTTCCTATATAACAAGAACTATCCACAGATGCTTAGGAACTTGTCAATGATGACCTTCACCCTTACATACCCAGACATAGAAGGTAGCCGCTCCAGCGGACACGTCCCTCACTTCGTCCAGTTCGTACTTGTTGAGTAAAGCCTTCACCCTCTTAGCGACCGGCATAGGGATCTTAGCGGCCTCTGTCTGAAGACACCGTCGCTTCAAACTCTCCTTGCCAGTTTTGCCTACCAGCGCTTGTACTGCCTTCCAGTCCTGCAGGGGAGGTAACTCAGATATTAATATGAACACCCTCTATGTACTTCATGTTTGTGATTATAAAACTTCAATCTTATCATAGTGGTGAATAGATATAGTGGCGAGTTTGTTAGCGACACTTGGGCAATATTTTAGGTGTTTAAATAGAGGTTAAAGTAGATAAAGATATGATTGAAGAGAAGAAGGAGTAGATATAGTCAAAGCAGTCTTTTGGTAAAAGACATTATTGGAATCAGAAAATGCCAGGAAAAAGAGATTCACTATTACCTTTGAGGGGTTAAACATTACAATTAAAAAAATAATTTATTTTTTTTCATACATACAAACATTTCTGTTCATTCCACTATAGAGATATCAATGTCTGTAGGGTTATCACTTTTATCTTGACTCTTTTGTAAATAAAAAAAAATATTTAAGAACATAAAATGAATGATGTAAGCGGCTCAGCATAAGCATATGTATTGCTTGTTGAGCCAAACAAATTCAAACAACTGCCATACTAATCTATAACAAACAACGGACTATCTTACTGAGACGTTATTGAGAATTGTTGAAGTATTATTAACTGTGTTTAAAATGAAAACAAAATTGTAATTGATTGTTATTGATTTTGATTAAATATGAATAAAAGTGAATATTTTGTGAGATTTGAAAAAATATTTCCAAGAAAGGCTCTAAAAACTACTGGCTATTGACAACAATGAATACATCAAACTGCCTTTCGTGAAACTCTTATCACATCAGAAGCTGCAAAAACAAACAAAAATGACTATCTCTGCTGTGAACATTTTGTCTACTAAATAACACCCATTACAAACCTCGTCTGATTCTGAATCGGATTCCTAAGAAAGTAATAGATAAGAGAAAATATTATAAAGAATACTTGAAATCATAGACAAAGAGCAATGGACTAAAAGGTAAGGAGAAAGTTTGAAAAAGCAAAAGAGAGTAATTATTAAAAAGTTTTGAAAAAACATAATTAGGAAAATATACAAAAGGGTATTAGGAAAAATACAAGAATATAAGCAAATTGTAACAAGCAGACAGAGTCAGCTATATCCGCCGCCAAAGGGAAAAGTTAGTTAAGGATACTAGTTGTGGAATATTGAAAAGTGATCATCAATTTATTTTAGGAAATCATGATGTTGTGGTGGTGACTTGTTATTAGCAATGTAAATTATTGGTGATGCATTTTGTTTGTGTTGTTTGAAAGGGAGTATAAGAATTTGTAGTTACATTACAGTGATATTTAATATTTGAATCATGATCATTATCACCCTGCTATATCAGGTTATTTGTATCAGTATTCGAGTGATAAGACTCCTACAAGCTCCTGATATAGTCTGATGTAGCAAGATGGATAAGATATATTTTCTTTGTTGGCTGAGCAGGGCAGGGGCGCCATTCCCTGTAAGAAAACAACCTTAGCCTATCCATTATTATTTTACAAGTGATGATGATGATCATTGACAGGCCACGTTTGGTTGACCTAGGTCTCACAGTTTTCAAGTTCTGCTCCGGATACAAAAGCCTTAATTACATTTCCATGGAAACCGCTTAAAAAAGTCTGCAGAAGTTGAAAACCAAAAAGGCACATAACCACATGCTGACCGTTGAACATGCCAAGTTTTGTTGAGGTAGATCTCAATGTTGAATTCTGCTCCGGAAACAACATAAGGAAGGACAAACGGACGGATGGACAGACGAATCTAATTCAAATATCCCCTGCCAAATATGTTAGTATCAAGTAAAAAGTATCAGGTAAAGTTACAAAAGGAATGATTTGCAGAGCTCTAGCAACAGTAACCAGCGATTGAGACTGGTCGGGGAAGTTGTCAGGAAATATTGAGAAGCAAGATTCAACACAGGAATACAAGAATCAACCCAAAAGATCACCTTTGTTTCCTTCTCCTTGTGCCCGATGATAAGCAGTGTGGCTGTCATAACTGTATGAACCACGACCGGTGGGTTTGCGTAGCTTCGGATCTCTGCCACTGTGGACTGTTTGAGTTCGAGGATCTCGTGTCTGATTCTCTCCAGCCTCTTCAGACGACTCAGCAGTTGGTTGGCTTGCTGCATCTCGGACGCTAGCTGAGCCTCGAAGCCGTTCTTCTTGACAAAACTCATTGCCTGTTCTAGTTCTTCTATCTCTCGCTTTGTCATAGCCTTGTTGAGTCCTGTAAATAGAGGCATAACCATATTATCTTACCTTACAGTAAAATACCCGTTTTTGATTGGCTGACGATTGACTCGTTTCATCTTATGTACCCCGGGACACTCACCTCTCACGGTGTACAAATTTCATGTACCCCGCTGCCATAGCAACAGCTCCTCTCCGAGAAGAGGTGTCACATAGCGTTAGGATGACGTTACCAAATGACGCATGCGATGTGCAGAGGTTACATACGTTCGATTAGCTGTTTTCGTTATTATTAATTATATAATTGTTTTCCAATTATTCTATGTTTTATTTAGAAACAAATTCCGCATTGCATTACTTGCACATGCTATAGAATTAAAATCAAATAGTTTTTAAGCATGTCCGGCTAGTAGTTTTATGTAACACGATTCATAACATTTCAGTCGGGTTAGTTGACGCCATTTTGTTTAGATTAGGGGTCAATGTCGTTCAAGCGGTGATTGCTCAACCGTGAACGGCAGTAAAAAATAAATGAATATATTTTCTTCTGACATGACGGTAAGATAAATTCGTTGTATGCTTCTCCCTCGGCTCGGGCAACATTTCCACAAAGATGGTACACCAGACCGTATTACCCTCGTGAGAAGCAAACAACTTTTATTATTTGACGTTGTCATTGTATAAAGGTTTTATGATACATGATGACTGACCATTTGTCAAATACATTTCCTTTATTAAGCATATATATCAGCATATATCACATGTTTACCAAGTATGACATAAGGCCATCAGACATGTTTTTACATACACATAATTCAAACTGCTAATCACCTTAAAATATAGGCTCTTGTTTTCACATATGTTTACTTAATTCAACTGAATTTATTTGAAATTTGAAAATGCCTTCTGCAATTCCTATTAAATTTCTAAACTGCAAAGAATAAATATTTGTACACCATGTTGCTAATTTCAAATTGATAAATAAAAAGAGATCACATACTTGTGAAGATATGTACTATACAAAAAGTGGACCATTATAGAAAATGTAAATTTTGCATATTACATGTGACTAATTTCATATGGTAAAGTACAAAGAGCACATGTGAATTCATGCACAATAGATATAAAAGGAGTATTATCATAAATATACTCACGTTCACGAGCGGTGAACTCCTTGATGAGTTTCTCAGCCTTCTGCAGGTCCATGTCTGTATCCTCTAGCTTGTACTTGCGGAACTCTGTGACTGAGTATTCCAGCTGGAACTTGTCTCTAGACTTGATGGCTACCTTCAGCTGGTACCTCACCCGCTTGTTTCTGTGCTCTGTCACATGAGAAAATGGAAATGGTTCATACCATGAATATGTGGATACCTTACACATATTTGAGTGAGCCATTAGCAGCAACACATATATGAAACACCTGCCAGCTTGAAGCGTAGCTGGTACCTCAGACGCTTGTTTCTGCAAATGGAAATGGTTCATACCATGATTATGTGGTTACCTTACACATATTTAAATGAGTGAGTTATTCTTTTTAAGCCGCTTTGGCAATATTTCAGCCGTAGTTGAAACACCTGCCAGCGTGAAGCAGAGCTGGTACCTCACCCGCTTGTTTCGATGCTCTGCAAAATGGAAATGGTTTATACCATGATTATGTGGATACCTTACACGTATTTGAGTGAGTGAGTTATTCTTTTTAAGCCCCTTTGGCAATATTTCAGCCGTATTTGAAACACCTGCCAGCGTGAAGCAGAGCTGGTACCTCAAACACTTGTTTAAGTGCTCTGCACACAACAAAATGGAAATATTTAATACTATGATTATGTGGACACTTTACACGTATTTGAGTGAGTGAGATTCTTTACGGCGCTTTGGCAATACTCAGCCATCAGTGGCCACACGTAGATGAAACACCTGCCAGCGTGAAGTGTAGCTGGTACTTCAAACACTTGTTTCAGAGCTCTGCACACTACAAAATGGAAATGTTTAATACTATGATTATGTGGACACCTTACACGTATTTGAGTGAGTGAGTTATTCTTTTTAAGCCGCTTTGGCAATATTTCAGACATTAGCGGCCACACGTATTTGAAACACCTGCCAGCGTGAAGCAGAGCTGGTACCTCAAACACTTTTTTCGGTGCATAGGACAAAATGGAAATGTTTAATACTGTGATTATGTGGACACCTTATACCTATTTGAAACATCTGCCAGAAGCAGAGCAGTTACCTCCCTTGCTTGTTTGGATGCTCTGACACACAAATGGTAAATTCAATTATCTATATAACCTAAAAAACCTACACTAAGGCTCTGTGCAAAATATTGTTTTTTTTTTATTGAGTACCATTGTGAAAAAATAATTTGAGAAGGTTTTTTAGCCAACTTTTGAAAATCTCAGGGATAAAAGTAAGAAGGGCTAACCCTCCTCCAAAACCTCTCCTGAAAGTGGTCAATGGGGAATAGTATTAATATTCATAGTTTCATAATTTTTATATACTTATTCTTAGGTCTAGTGTACATTGATAGATAACTTGAGTACCTATATAGAGTTTGGACATCTTCTCTTCTTCCTCCTTCAGTTTCTTCCTCTTATTTTCATCTTCCTCATCCTGTTGTCTCTTCCTCAGTCGGTTTAATTCATCCTCTGTCTCTCTCTCCTTCCTCTCTTCCTCCTGCAAAACAACATGCTTGTGTTAGACATACTCATCATTTAGACAGTGAAGGAATTGTAGTGAATAAAAGCAACTTTTGGTGCAATAGGCCAGATGGTTAGCTGCTGGTATGGTTATTGCTGGCAGTGTTGCCTGACTCTGAGGGCGTAGATACAAATCCTTAAAGGGACTTGGCCCGAAAAACTACAAGAACTTGTACTATTGCAGATAGTTTGATCACAAACACAACAATGTAGAGAATTATTGGTATTGTCAGTTCCTCTATTTTGAAATAATCTTTTCCTGATTTCAAACTAGTATTTTCATAATTTTTCAACACAGACAACTTGATGAATATCATTTCCATGCTTGAATTTTAATAGAAATATCAAGCAGTGATTTATTTATGTCATTATGTTCTGTGAATCAAAACAAACAAGCAATAATTTAACTATTAAAATTAATAGAAACAGACACTGTGTGTACATTGACAATGATACTGAAAAACAATTACAACAATGCCATGCAAATAGAATCAACCCCTTACATTATCTAACTGAAAGTAAACCGTCAAAGAAAAAACAGCATTTTCAAATTCAATGTAACATAAAAAATAAGCATCGTTACAAAATGCCATGCATTGTGTAGCAATCTCATTAAAGTCAGATTATCACTCATACCACTCTGAGTCCTTGAAACATATGGCCTTGTCTGAGACCTTTCTTTTGAACAAGAATCAAGCTATCATAGCTACATGAAATTATCAAATCATTCTTATTACCCTCGACAATGTTTTACTAGAGTGCAAGGGTTACCTGACCAGAACCCCATTGAGCAGTACTCAGAACAGAAAGCAGTGAAGTATGAGTGATAGGTTTGATCTGATTTCAATGAGATGCACATGCACACATTAGAACACTGTATGACATGTGTTCAAATTTACTAGTTTCTCATGCAAAACAACTTTTTAATTCCCAAATCATCAAGTGCAATTATTTATGACAAAGCTATTACAGACTTTCATACTCACTGGTACCATGTACAGAATCACAGACTCATCTGAGATTGTTATCACTGGCAGCTTGATAATCAAGGATTATGATTAATATTTCAAAACGCTAGGAGCTATCATAATCGATCTAATCTGTAGAGTCTTTTAAAAGAACTTATGCTTTATAAACTTTATATAGTTATTTGCAAAAATGTAATTGTTTAAAATAACTAGACATTTAAAAAATTCAAATTAATTGAAAATTTCCATTTCAAGAATACCTTTATACCAATAAATTCAGGGAAGACCCTTTTTTTTATATTACCTGATTCTTCTGTTTTTACATTGTTTATTGTTGTTGTTCAGTTTGACCATGTTTTGTTGACCAGTTTGTGTCATGATTGGTATATTCTTTAATATTGTTTTGGTACATGTGAAGATAAGTGAAAATATTTTCAGATCTCAGGGCTACAGATAAGGGGCGTACACACGTAATGTACGCCTAAAAATCAACCAGGTACGACCGAAAATAAAATTTCATGCGTATCATGTACGCACATTAATTCTTGTGTACGTCTGCTACTTTATTTTCGGTGCGTATCATGTTCATGGAATTTCATTAGAGTGATATATATATATATATAATTTGATACATTGAATGGTATAATAAGTGGAAACGCATCATGAGACAAACTCTTTTAATTTATTAATATGCAACAACTTGATAAAACTATGTCAGTACACCCTCAAACTCTTGAGTACACCTTCAATTATAATTCCAGGTGTATGTACAACTTCACTCAAAAAGTTATCTGGAGCCCTGGATCTATTTATACCATTCACTTATATCATAGAATCAACTAAATGGAATTGAAGATTAATCAATATGAATAGTTGATTGATAGACAATAAAAAGACTCAAACATTGAAATAAAGGCATTAATACCTTCAATTTGATACAGAAATTGGACAAGTAAAAACATTAGATTTGTTTTCTTACCTCCTTTATTTTTTCCACATCCTTGTATTTCTCCTCTTCTTCTTTCCTCTTCCTTTCTTCTTCCTCCTGTAACTCCTGAAGTCTTCTCTGCTCCTGAATGAAGGAAATTGGAATTTAATAACTTGTATAATGACCCAATATAATCATAATCAGCATCATAATTATAATTATGTCATATACTTTCATTGAGACTTGAATCGAATAATTTAAGATTAAACTAAATATACAAGGGAGAGAATTATTTTAGACAATGAGTAAAGGCTTTCTTTCAGTGAAATTTGTTGGTATGATGAAGAAATACAAATAACGGAATTACAATTTCTTATATGCAAAGAGATGTGACGTTTTGGTGTAGATATTAACATCAATTTCTCTTTGCAATGAAGAAGTTGTAAGTCCATTTTTTTGTAACTTTTCAATGAGTAATGTCAATTACAAACCTCCTCTTCTTCTCTTTTCCTTCTTTCTTCTTCTTCCTGTTTCCTTCTCTCTAAAAATAAGTAATCACAAAAATACTGTGGTGATGGATTCAAGAACAAACAAAATAAGTTGACATATTGTAAACAAGGAATAACCAAAGGAATTAAATGTTCCTATCTCAACAATCATATTCAAAAATAATTTCTGTGAACAGTCTGGGGTGATATGTTGTTTATCACTTCATGTATTTCACTTATATCGTGGCTGCTAGTATTATTACAGGGAGAAAGCCCGCAACACCATTGTGGCTATGCATTGCAGTGAAACCTGCAAGCAATTGCTGGAACTAGCTAATCATGGGTGGTACTGCGCTAAGTTTAGTGCAACTTTGCACCGAGAACTGACTGCGTGTAGAAAAGTTCTCAACCGCAGACAAAGTTGCCGAGCCCCTTTCAGGATTCAAACCACAGACCTCCTGACTTGAAGCCGAATGCGCTTACCACTATGCTATCCCGACCCCAAGTGACGGTATGAATCATATTTAAACTTTGCACACTTTTAAAAAGGTAAAGAAAGACAAAGTATAGAGCACATGAAATTCTCCTCAAACTTCATTAAACGTTATTTTGATAATACCTTAACCATAACTACCTTATTCATAAATCAACTTTAGAACAAATTTTTCTTTTAATCAGCTTACCTTCATCTTCAAGTTCTCTTTTTCTCCTTTCTTCCTTGTCTTTTTCTTTTTCCTTTAAAATAAAGGATTCAGCAAATTTATGACTCCTTCAAATGACATTGAACAATTTAGTATCATTAAATACTCACACTCTTTTCACAGATAATACTCAAAAAAATTCTTTCAACATAACCTTGGTAACAAGAGCGCAATATGCTTAAATTGAAAATTGCCAAAAGGTGATTATACTTATAATGATCCAATTAAATATAATTTATGTTCTCTTTGTCTATTAAAATGTGTGTATAGCACAGGTGAAGGGACTCTAAACTTAGCTACGGTTTCAGGGACAGACTGATGCTTGGCTTAGCCCAGAGTGAGTGAGTTGTTGTTTTACGCCGCTTGGGCAACATTTTTAAAGCCCAGAAACTGCTTGAATGGATAAGATCAAAATACTTGAGTGACCTATTTGAGGGAAGGATTATTGATCTAAAATTAATCCAATTTTTGTATTTCACAAATATAATGCCAAAAGATGTTACCAATTCTCTTCTTTTCTTTTGTTCATCTCTTTCCTTCTTCATTCTTTGTCTCTCCCTCTCAGCCTGTTCTTCTAGCTCCCTCTGCCTTCTAAGCCTCTCTATAAAATTTCAAATATTTTGAAATAAGAAAACCATAGTTAAGAGTCAAGGATTTAATTACACATCTTGTTTTTGATAATTCATGAATTTATTATCTGCTGAAAGCTGATAACTTATTGACATATTCATCCCTGGTAAGAAGAAAGACAAGAGTTTCTTAGTGACGACTCCAAATATTGGGTCTTATACTGTGTTATGTCCCTGGACAAGGCACTATATCCACATTGCACTCAGTCAACCCAGCTGTTT
Source organism: Steromphala cineraria (assembly GCA_916613615.1). NCBI lineage: Eukaryota > Metazoa > Mollusca > Gastropoda > Trochida > Trochidae > Steromphala > Steromphala cineraria. The sequence goes on along the minus strand of OU744722.1, from coordinate 32,174,410 downwards.
GAATATGTTGTACAGACCTACATAGATGTGCTTAGCCCTTTGATGCTGCTCAGAAGGTACAAATAAAATTAAAAAAAGAAGGTACAATTCCTTCAGGGGCACTTTGAGTCGGTTATTATGGACAAGGCGCCATATGACGATAAGATAAGCTAATTCTTCATTGCCCGATAAGGAATTTGTGTCAACATTTTAGTGAACATGATATTCAAAATTATATACATAATATCATTAATTAATACAAAACATATATATATATACAAATATATAAAAATGAAATATACAAATATTTACAACTGAACAAATAATATGATAGTGAGCAATTAACAATGATTAAGAATTGAAATGGACAAGGGCACAAATGACATTTTATAGCGCTTGCTTTTGCACGTCAGCACATACCGGTGACCGGATGGTAAAAATTCAAAACATTCATGCAATTCATATCTTCATTATTTTCTTATCAAAGTTACCTTCCCTGTCTTTATCCTCGTCCCTCTGTTCCCGCTCTAGCGCCAGTCGACTAGGGATGTCACACAGCAACACCTCTATCTCTCCGAATGAGACTCCGCTCCCTGGCACCGCCCTCTGCCTCAAGAATCTCTCCCATCGCTTCTTGGAGAAGTGGCGTCCGTGGACAGTCTGTGCCAGCCATCTGAAAGGAAATTGCTGATTAAAGGAAATTGCTGGATTTGATAATCAGTATTTACACTCATCTTAGTACACCATACTTTCATGTCTGACTTAAGTTTTTTTTACAATTGACTTATCAGCTTTGTCCTAATGATTCTTTAGACTCTTTTGGGACCACAGTACAAAATAATCCACAACTTGAGATCTTCATTGGTACCTACGAAGTTAATGGACCTTGGATGCTTTTGGGCATTTGAAGCATGATGAGCTGAAATGTTCATAGGAATCATTAGGATACCCTGTTAATGAGGACATTTTTGCATTGTAAAGCAATACCTCATTATCAGAAAGATTGTATGGTCAAGGACCAAAATCTCCAGTGTGCAATTGGCTTACAATATACAGTAATGATTAGGAATGAGGCATTCATTGAGCTATTCTTCTAACATGAAATTAAGCAACACGTAAAATTTCAACCATATACAGTTTGTCAAATTATCATGTTTCTTTGGGTTGTTGTGTTCAAGCAATGGGATAAGTGATTTGATTTAGGGTTATGCATCCTCAAACGTTCAAATAATTTCTTGATGTATGGCTACCTAAAATGATAAAAATATTTTGCTAAAAAGTATACATGTAGCTTACTTATTTCTGAGGAGTACAATATTGTAGACAGGCAGCATACCAAGTCAATCAAGCAGGGATAAATTTGCGAGTCCTGCTTCAAATACTCATAAAATTTAGAAAGGACTCATAGAAATTAAAGCTGTGAGTCCTGGGATGCATACTTTTTTTTTGATACTATGTGCTTACTTATCAAAGGACTCATTTAAATCGGCTTGGACTCACAATACTTTTTGGTAGCGAGTCCCTTGACTCAGAGGGTCATATTTGTAGATTGATCACTGATCAAGGTATGCCAAAAAAGATATAGCCCACCTTGCTTGGTCCTCTGGGATGAGGTCGGACTGTTGACGGTCCAACATGGAGAAGTCCCATCGTAAGGTTTGGATCAGGAAGTAGCGGCGATCCATTTCCTGCAGGAGGTCGTGGAGTTCACTCATGGTACAGCTTCTCTCAGACACACACGTGTAAGCTATTGATGCCATTACCTAAAAAAGAAGGCCTTATTAAACACTTTGCTTTAGTATTAAGAAAAAAGAATATCTATGACAATGCAGAACTAATGATGGAACATGACTTCATTTCTTAAATGGGGATAAAGGAAAAGAATTTGAATGCAAAATTACAAAATGTACAATATGTGGTGATAATCAATTCTTTATAATATCACTTCACTTCATTTATCAAAGTGTAAACTTATTTTCTCTCGCCAACCTCCAGTGAAAAGCCAATTTAAAAAAAGTATTTTTCATTTTTTTTTTTCAACTGGAGTAATTCATTATTTTTTGGTGATATGTCATGATCATGGTATGACTTCTTACTGATATCATCTAGCAGTTTTTACAACAAAATAGTTAAATTTACTATTCAGTGATACAATCATAAACAATAAGGAGAATTCTTATGGATGAACAACTTCTTTATTCTGTGTAAGCGACGTTTCGACATAGATTCTAATGTCGTTGTCAAGCAAGTGATACATGTCAATCATAGTAGGAAAATTTTAGAGTGAGATGTTTAGCGCTGCTTTGGCAATATTCCTGCCATTTGTGGTGTGACCATTTTTTTTAGCATCTAAAATTGATAGTCTACAAACCTGTGGCATGCTGATCCCTCCTACTCGTAAATCTCCATGTAAGATCTGCAACTGAACTGGAGTTAATTCCCCTTTGTGGTTGGTATCATATTGACTAAATACATGTTCTAAAACATGGTTCTTCTCCGTCACGCTTAGTTCACCCATTGTCTGAAAAACATACAAAAGAATATCAAAAATATTTTCTTAAGACACACCAGTAATCATGAATATTCATTAAAAAAGAATGATCTTTTAAAGCAGGTTTTAACGGTAAATCATATTTACTAAATACAAAGATATAACCAAATCCATTAAATGTATTTACTTGGAGCATATTAAGCATTAAAATTCTGAAGGATGATATCTACAGTATATTACTGTTTGATGTTAACAAAATGTGTTTTGGGATTAGCTCTCATACTGGGTGGTGAACAGTTATCGCCGTTTTTTTAGACGTTTTCGTTTCTAATACCAAAACGCATCATCAAATTTGGAAAATATTCTACATAACACTTGATTAGGGATCGTCCTGCCAGGACAGAAATGTTTCAATCGTAGATTGTTTTCTACTGCTCTACGGCCGCTAAAAATAACAACGGACCGATACTGAGTTTCGTAGCACCTTACCTTAATAGTTATCGCCAACATACGGTATCAATTCACAAAATTTAAATTCACTTCAAAATTCTTGCAAAATTTCAGTGATACTGAAATATCATATCCTTTGAACGAAGACGCATCTATATTTATTAATTTGAGTTGATTTACAAACCCCCGAAAGAGAAAGTGACCGACTGTCAGTGACAAGCACCCGACTCGATCGGACCGCATCCAAGCGGTTTAGCGAGGACCAAACGACTTCGGGTCGACGTGAAATATTGTGGCAAAATAAATAATTATTGAAAAGAAAACTATCTCATGTTTAAATTGAATTCTTTGAGGCATATATGTGCTGCATTATTTCATTGTTTGTTGTTTTCTTGATGTGTACGCCGTAGCAGTGAGTGAAGGTAAGTAACCGCATTGCCGCAAAGTGGGCCAGTTTTGACCACGATTATTGCTAGAAACATAATTCTAAAATTATTTGCAATCATATAATAGATATTTTTTCTGTATCATAACTATAGCCAGGATCATTTTATATAAATGTATACATTTTTTAAATATCTGATAAGATTTCTCGACAAGTCACGTGACTTCCCCGTCTTGTTTACTTTTCCCACGTGCTAAAATTTATCTTTCGTGGCATCTGGAAAATTAAATTCTTTTGGTGAATTTTTTTATTGGTAATTATTTGAAAGTGGGAGAGATCCTTTGATGAAAAATAGAAGGATTGTATGTGAAAGAGTGCTCAAATGCCTTACAGCAAGGTGGTGGCAATAACTGTTACGCTGCGATTACTCATTGCCAGCCAGTACAGGATGTTGCTTTATATTTTTAATAGTGGCATATCTTCTAAAATATAAAATACACAAATATGCCTTGCTATAGCTACACAACATTTTTCTTGGGGCACATAAATTTTCATAATATCCTGCTAAGTTTGTCAAATCTATGAATCAATATCTGCAGTCATATAGACATGATATGTTAAAAATAACAGTTTGTAGAAGGAGATCCGAATCTAACAGAATCAGATTATTCGCTAAATAATAATGTTCCAGTTTCAATCGGATTGACACCATTTCAAATTGATCGCATTAAAGAAAGATATGACATTGCCCGGAAATAGTTGGTTAAATCTTACATTTGTGTTGAAGTCACAAAACTTTCTGTTGTTTACATCATCAATCGGAACGGGCACCTGCCTCTGTCGGCCATATTTCAACAAATAAATCTCCAATGGCCCAAATGATAAACTGATTTCTATTGGTTGGCGCTGACCAATTGCGTTTATCGTAACACACGCCTTTATACCAAAGCTATTTTCGCATCAACTAATGCTTAGTGTGGTTCTAAAAATATTTAGAGACATTTAATTAAGTATTAATTATTCTATTCATACGTTCAATATTTCACGAATATTCTGACAAGTCATTTAATCTTTCAATCGTGATAAAGAAGTTGGTTTAAACATATTTATTCCGCAAAGAAGGTACATACGTCTGGATTGGGAAACAAGCAATATTGCTTAGATAAATGCCTCTCTTGTACACATAAAATACATTTTCTTAAATAGTTTAAACGCGTACAATAGAATATTACATAAACATAAAGATCATGGTCGGAAAAAACATTTGAGTTCAGGAATTACTTAAAAACAAAAGAGAGAAGAACCGAGATATGCAAGAGCTTCTTGATAACTATTTCTCTCCTTGAAAATACACGACCTTTGGAAATAGTAAAACACCTCTAGACTGTCTAACAACCCCTGAAACAAAAGATATTTAACGACCAAAATAAAGTCTGTATTTTTGAAGCAAGTCTAGATTGCTGCCGTTTCACGTTGACGCATGAACGGTTCAACTTCTTTGCACTGCATAAAAAGATGTCAAAATTGAGATTGGTATTAGTTGTCAATTTAATTTTGGCAAATCAACTATTTGCAAATCAATTTAACTTTAATAAATAGTTTTAATAACGTCTTTGGGTAATATTTTGATCGTGGAAACAACTTTAATTACAAATTTATGTTACTTAGAATTGATCTATTCTGCATTCAACATTTTGGTTTGACAAAGGTACAAGAACCTTTATAGAAATTATCAAAATAACTGCATTGTTCTGATTAATTAATTTAACTGTATTTTAAAAAAAATGTCGTACTATTGGATTAATATAATGTAGAACTGTAGAGCAAAATATATATTTTGATCGATGGCAAATAAATAATTACTAAGATTGATTTGCATATAGTAGATTTGGCAAAATAAAATCGAAAGTCTATATTATTGAAGCAACTTGATTTCCAAACTTACGGAAGCTTTAAACGATTGAATCAATTAATCATACAATTTAAATTTATTTATTATCACTTTAAAGTGGCAGTAGCACGTTTTTAGGGGGAATATAAGGTGATGTCAGGAAAATTAATTAATGGTTCCAATTGATAGACAATGTATTGAAACTGAATTGAGCAGTAACAATTCAAATATATAACGTAAAGTTTAGCCATGCATGCAATTGCTTTTTCTAACAGAAAATGAACTAAAGGTGTTAACACAAAATGACCGCCAATGGATTTTATGTGAATCTTCATACTTTGTCCTCTGACTATGGATGATTGGTGTGTGTAATGAGATTTTTGACACTGTCAAAATAATACATTTAGCAATAACTAACAATTATCAGCGACAATTTTAAAATACAAAATTATCACAAAACTTGCTCAGTACTGCCCCTTTAAGACGACTCGCGATCACTGTGTGATATCCATGAAGCAAATGTTTGTAAATTATGTGACGTTATAAACAAAGAAGAAACAAGATAAACATTTTGATGTTTCACATATCATTGCAATGAAAAGTCATACAAATATTAGAGGATGACATCAACATTTCAAATATCAACTGAATCATCAGAATCCTTATTAACCCTTGTCATACTCATGAAATAGCCATTGGACAAACAGACAGATAGTTTATTAACGTGTCACTGCATGTACAACATAGAATATAACACATAAGCAGTAAAAAGCACATGCACCATTCCTTATGGAATTACGAGAGATTAATATATGGATATATATTATTATTCAAAGTTTATTGAACAAAGCAATTTGCTGAGAACACTCGTAAAGGAAATTACACAATTGGAAGTGAAAAAAACCCAATCAATTTTATCAGTAACTATAGATCATTTACCAATGACTACCAGTCAAGCACTGATTACTCAAGTCAATTAATTACTTCCGACCAATTACTGATTGATAACGGAGGGGCATCAATGTAAACACGAGGGGCCGGTCCTTGACTTAATTTTTTAATTTTAATTTTACGACGAAATGTCCATTATAAGGTTGATTTTACTGGGAAAATGTATAGCTGAGTGTGATAGTTTAAAGATTGCAGTGGTGTAAAACAGTTACAATTTATTTTATCCAGCCCAAATTATGTGTGTTTACTGCTGTCAAAACCTGCCATTTTATCCTTTCTAAACATCAAAATTTTATATATAATTCCTAATTTGAGCTTAATTGATTTATTTTATAAATGTAATAGCCTAACCAAATCTATACAACATATTTGATTAAGTAAAGACAAAGAGCAGTCTTAGTAAAATGTTTACATTACTTATCAAAATTAAAAAGCCGCCGTTCCGTCCAAATTGTGTCGCCGTTTCGTTTAGCGAATGAACATAAATTTCATTTAAAATGTGTTTCGCCGTTTTGACCGGGGGTGTAGTTCATTATTGTATAGACAATCATTTGCTCTGCATCACAATCTGCTGCACTTGTTAACACGTTTCGAACATTTTGAAACAAGATTTGATTAAAATTCATCGCAAAATGCATTATTAGAGACTCAAAATATCACACTACGTTCTCGTCCAACAGACAGCCGAGGTAATAATGTTAGTTGTAAACAAGTAGTATTTTACAAAACCGGAAACGGAAAATGCAATGTTGTGAGAGAAATATGTAGTGCTGTCTGCTGTGATAATAAATATGTGTCTGTAAATCTCTGGTCTTGATGTGACAGCCACTAAACAACAGTAAATACACGACAAAATGGACGTAAACTGAAAGAGAAATGAATTCAGACGTCGAAACACACATTCGCCAAAACCACACCTGGCAGAAACTTCCTGCAAATATCAAACAGGTAAAATCGATTGTCACACCCCCTGTAGATAATATTTGGATAAGCGTGTTCACACGATTTTTCATAGCTCACCACAGTTTTGATTTTTATTAACATAATAGGCCCTACTCAGACATTGAATGAAAAGTTACGTAATCTAGAATTGAAATTATAATGGTTGTGATATTATGGCAAACAGGTTGCAGAGACAACTTGGTAACTGTAGACCATTTGGCATTCATCATGAGATCATCTTGTGGATATTTAACAGTTGATTTACTGGTTTGTTTTTGTTCATCATGATAATTTGTTGATTTGACATAATTGAAGTGTACTGTTCGCATTACAAGATTGACTTGTAACAATAATAAGTGTTCTTGTAAGAGCACATTGCAGTACGATCCACCTCAAGTTTGCTGTTGTCATGGGTCAACTGTCTCTTTCCTTGTATTTGAATAATTTCTTGTTTATTAATGTCAGCAGTTATATTGTTGATCATTCAATCTGCACTGGTACTACAAACAGGAATTGTTCACTTTATCACTAATTGGAACAAACAGAACTAGACATGAGTCTGGAAAGTCATATGATATTTCATTACTTTAACATAATGATATTTTTAAGCACTCTTGAAATTTCAATCCATTCAAGAACTGAAGTTAGTCAAAGTTTGCTCTCAAGCAAGCCTATGTGAACAGATTTTCTTTAATAATATTATAAAAATTATAATAATAATAATAATGTGCGTACTTATATTGCGCATTTTCCATGTCCTAAGACATACTCAAAGTGCTACATTATTACCCTGAAGGAGTGTACTTTCACAGCTGCTACTAAGCGCTAATCACGACCACGTAGGTCAGTACATCCATTTTTCAGGTACCCATTTTAACAGCTGGGTGGACTGAGTGCAATGTAGATAAGGTGCCTTGCCCAGGGACACAACACAGGATGAGACCCAACCAAGTCACAAATTTTTGGTGTCTCCACCTGGATTCGAACCCGGGTCTCTGGCGTGAAAGGCCAGCATGCTAACCACTACACCACTGTGCTCCACTGTGCTTTAACATCAAAATCATCATGTTGCAAGTAATAAGTCTTGACAAACATCACAGAAAATCTCTTTAGAAATGCATGATTTATTTTATCAGTAATTTGTTTTTCAGAGTTTTGGAAATTCTCAGAGGGAGTATGAAAAAGCTGTCGTGACTTTCAGTGTTAAGAACCAGCTTCGCTACAAAGGAAGTTTGGGTAACTAAAACTTACATTGAAATATCTGTTAGAAAGCTTTTTGTATGAGAAATAAATGAAGTTTTGATTTGTCGAAAGGGGTTTATGTTTCTACAAATGAATTAACAATTTTTTTTTACTGACAACAATGTTTTGATTGAAAACAATTCTCGCCAATATTATCATTATGCAAAAGATATCACGCACCATTTATTGGCTTTAAGGCAGTCAAAACATAAAATATTTATCGGTTATCTAGAAAATATGTGTATACCTCATTTTTGCTTCTTTCTTCTTTTAATATTAAGTATTCTTAAGCATTTGTTGACAAAATGCCTGTTTTGAAGATCAGTCCTGCAAAGAAAATCTTTCTACATTGTAAGCTAAATTTGTGCATCAAAATATCTTGGGTTTCTTCTTAGAAACTTGTGAATTCATTAATTAAGTTTATATTTGCTGAAGCTCAATGCTAAAAGACATACCACTCGAAATTATGAACAAAAGATAAAATGCAGATCATATCTTGTAAAGTTGATTTAATTGATGCATTCAATACAGTAGATCTATATTGCTTCCTCCAAAGAATTTTGCAGAAATCATATGTCAAGTTGGTATCTGATACATTTCAGTGCGGCATATCCGCAAAGATGAACGGCGATATTACGAAGATCTCCTGCAGTACAGCCGAGATCACTTGATGCTGTATCCGTTCCATCTGTCGGACGTGGTGGTGAAGGGACTACGTATGACACCCTTCGTCTACTATAGCAACATGATGCAGGATATTATGTCACAGGAGAAGAGCTACGATTCACTGCCAAACTTCACCGCAGCTGATTGTGAGTCACTTCAAACTGAATCCAATTTTCCCTCTTTAATGTGGATACTTTGCAGTGATTTGAAGAGACGAAGGATTTTTAGTGATTTTTGGAATTTTGAATTTCCCTTACATCAATAGTAGTAACCAGTCTGATTAAAATCGACTGTGATTAGAGGAAAAAAAAGTGTAAAAATATTGTCTCTAGTGGGCTTTGAACTTCAACCAGCCCGGCTTTCCTCTCATTCACAGTCTGAAGGCACCCCTATTACCCGTTCATCTAGCCAATCGCAAGGGGCGCAGTAAAAGCTTCGATATCATGCAGGGGCGGTTAACTCCAATGTACCATTTGTTATACATAATCGCCGCTAAACGCTATTTAAAAACGAGGATGTGATTGGATAGCTTATGACTGAGTTTGTCTGCGCTAAACTGGTCATAGGAACATGCGATAGAGGTGGGTTCATTCAGACCGAGACGGAGAGGATGTTCTGGCTGGTTCGAGCCCCGATAGAGACAATAGTTTTGATATTTTATTCCTCAGAGTACGGTTGATTTTAATCAGACTGTAGTAGTAACTTTACAAATTTTGATGGCTCGTTTTTTCATCCAATGTGCTAAAGGGCCCATGGCCCCTTCTTAACCCTTGTGCTTCAAATGATTGAAGTGATTCTTCCTGCTTCATCAGCGTATATGTCTATCCGTTATGCTCCAACCTATCCCCTGATAGCCTTCAAGCAAAAGGTCCGACGTAATATATTTTGAATTCGTTATTTCATACCAACATAAAGATATTTTGGAATAATATACTTTTTGATAACATTTTTCAAACATTGTTCTCTAATTTTCATTATAAAAACTTACTTTTTGGTCATATACATTTTTCAAATCATTTATAATTGGTTTCACTTTTGATTTTTGCCTCATTTTTAGGTTTGAGATTGTTGGGAATCGGTCGCAACCAGTACATCGATCTGATGAATCAATGCAGATCATCAAAGGTAAATATCTAGAACATTCCATAGATAATTGTTAACATTTCTATTCACTGAATCGTATTCTTAGTTAAATTTTTTGCAATATTATGATCAATTGCCCCAGAAGGCAATATCAAAATTGCCTATCTAAAACTTTTTCTTTTGTATTTTTGAATTCAAGATATGAGTTAAGTTCATTCCTTGCAAAAAGTTTCAATTCTCATAAGGTTTCATCGAGATCTGTCATAAAAACTTAAAAACGGATACAGAAAGTTTTTGAAATGTCTTGAAATAGTCATTGGGGATGATGAAAGTTTTGCTGTTAGCAAGAAGTAGCAATAGGATGAGGAATCCCAGATTAGTCACTACATCATTGATCAGGAAAACTTCGCTGAATGAATTTGATTTTGTCCATAGAAATTTTTCCGAAAGAAGCCAGTGAGAGAATTGTTACCGATTCAACCCGTGGAGAGTGCGGTGGTTGAGTCGTGGTGGATTGCAAACACCGGCTACATCACGGAGGATGATATCAAGGTGAGATAACTCTTCATTTAGAAATATATTGAGAAACAATCACAACTCTTAAAGTAAAGACTTAAGTAAAAACCTGGAAATTGACTTACTTTCAAAGTGTTCCTATGCATGTTGTAATTTCAGTGAAAAAAATCTGTGATATTTGTAACATTAGCAACCCTTGTTGATGTTTTCATATTGAAATATACTGGAATTGGAATCCATTTTTATGCTCCTAGGGTTGTGCCCAACCGGAGAAGACAGCGATTGACTCCATCATAGACAGTGGACCGCAAATAGCTGGAGATCTGGATAAAGAAGTTGTTCATGGTATGTTTACTCTGACCTTTGATTTTATACTGAAGATAATAGTACAATATTATTACTCTTTTGTTGAAGATGCCGTGTTTAATAAATCTACCATGTTTTTGCACATATGTGTCGTAACATCGCTCACTGACGGAATGACGTCACAATTGTTAAGAACAATGTTACAATGTCAGTGAACTGGCCGCAAAGGTCATGTCGATTAATTTCTTAAATTTTTTATCATGTAATTAAGTTAGTAATAAATAAAATTATAAACTCGGTCACGTTTCACAACATTTTTATTAAACTCGTGAATGGTATAGGTATATAACTCGCTTTGCATGTTGAATACCAACCCTTTCACTCGTTTCATAAAAATGTTATGAAACGGGACGACTTTTAGTATTCTCTATTTATGTTGATTGTGATCATGTGATTACAAATATAAGTAATTTTCAAGTTGAAACGTTCAAACTTTCTGTCCTTAAATAAAGATACATGATCTATTATATATATGTTTTTGCAAACTCAGGAAAGTCATAAAAATCCTTTAAAATGTTTTCATTATAAATCTATTGATCCTATGATATTTAATACCTCCCTTTCTTTGACCAGGCCTTTATCGCAAAGGTTTAGTGTACCTTGATGTACCAGTGGCTGATGAAGATTGCATTATTGGTGAGTAGTTATCTCCCTTGAATAATTTTCAAGTACAGTAGAACTTGGATATAACGAACTCCAAGGGACCAAAGAATTTAGTTCGCTAAATCCGGTGTTCGCTACTCACGTTTGGCCGCCATGCATAGAGCATTTGACGGGACTTAAAAATTTGTTCACTATATCCGATTGTTCGCTATTTGTGTTCTACTGTAACCAGACTGAGTTATTTTTTGATGATTTTAATGATATTTCACAGGATGAAACGATGTTTAAAATTTGGTAAATTCTTTTCATATATCAATAATAATGTAAAGCAAAATGTAACCTTTGAAAATTAAAAAACAATCCTATTCACTTGATTGATTTAGATAGAGGAGTTTTGACTAGCCTTATTCATGTGTGCATTCATATGAATTTGTTGCAGTTCCGCCATTGGAAGGGTTTGTGATGAACCGAGTGTTGGGAGACTACTTTGAGACTCTATTGTATAAGATCTTTGTCTCCATTGATGAACATACTACAGTTGCTGAGGTCAGCAGAAATATCCATTAAATTTATATTTTTCCTTTTATCATAACATAATTAGTTAACGTAAATCCATTTTGGACCAAAAGGTTATCAAAGCATCAGTTGCTTGACAACAGTATTTGTACATAGAAAACTTGCATACATGCATTAAGATGTTTATTATCAATAAAACAACCTTGCATCATCGTTACAGCTTCTTAGTAAATAGATAATATTATCTGCATATAACTCAATGTAGTGGAAAATTCTTGATCTATCAATATGACAAATAATATTTCTAATCATGCCTTCTATTGTCAATGAATTGAAATCTAGTTCTTTGAGCTCTTGCTGAACAAATTTATATGTCTTTTCAATAGGGGTGAAACGGTACGCTTGAGGTTCGGTTCGGTATGTATTGCGGTACAGAACCCTCGGTTTGGTTAATTTTCGGTTCGGTACAAAACCAAGCATGTCCATCGCCATTTTGATTACCTTTGAACGAGATCTCACGATATCAAGTTTATATTAGTGCAATCACGAAGTCATTCACACACTATCGTTTGTAGAGAATAAAAGTGCTATTTGATTGTTTGAATGAAGTATGCATTCGGTATATGTACCGAAAATTCAAGTTAATGTACCGTGTACCGAACCGAAAGCAAAATACCGCGGTTCAACTACAGTAGTTGTGAAACGTTTCACCCTTACTTTTCAATAATTTGACTGTTATAATTATGTCTCCTGTTTCAGCTGGCTAGTGTGCTACAGATAGACTTACAGCTTGTAAAGGTAAGTCATTGAACTTTCTTCTCTAGCAGATACATATGACAACTAGTTCCTTTTGTACTTTATTTTTCATTCAGTTTGACCGTTAAAAAATTTCTTAACTAATTGTTTTAACTTTGTTCATCACTATCGGTGATCAATCAACAGATTTGACTTGCTGAGTCCAGGAATCTTATTGATTATTGTTAGCTCATCTGGCCTGTAAGGCCCGATGGGCTAATAGCATGGCATGGTGTCCGGCGTCCGTCCATCCGTCCGTCCGTAAACTTTGTGGAATTTCGACTTCTTCTCCAGAACCATAAGGCCTAGAAAGCTTAAACTTCGTGTACAGACTCCTTGACTAGTGAGGATTATAAATTGTAGCTTTAGTGGCCCCGTGGCCCCTAATAAGGGCCACAGGGGCCAAGCTCTTAAAATCTATTTTCATCTTCTTCTCCAGAACCAAAAGGCCTAGAAAGCTTAAACTTGGTGTACAGACTCCTTGACTAGTGAGGATTAAAAATTGTAGCTTTAGTGGCCCTGTGACCCCTAATAGGGGCCACAGGGGCCAAGCCCTTAAAACCTATTTTCATCTTCTTCTCCAGAACCATAAGGCCTAGAAAGCTGAAACTTGTCGCCTATATACTGAATCTTATGAATGGTGACCCTGTGGCCTCTACAAAGGGGGAATCACATTGACCACACTCTACAGCATAATTGATGATGAAGCCTGATGAGCTACAGAGCCAATGGCTCTATTTTTTTGGTGGTAGTCTCAATAACAATAACAAGATAAAGAAAAATGTTAACTGTGTAAACCCTTTGACTATAGCTTGTTCAAAGCGATATATAGAATGATCAAAAGTAACCAGCTTGATCATGTGTTCGAGGTAACATACATTGTACATTTCAAGACGCTCAATCTGCACGCTTTTTTCATGCTTTTTATGTGCCGGGGTATAAATAATTTATCCTCCCGCTCATGAGGGTGATATCAGTATTTATCCAAGGTTACGTGGACCAATCAGAGATTGAGATTCTTACATGAGGTAGGATAAACATACTTATGACTTTTGCTCTTTTCAGAATGCAGTGTCCATGTACTGCCGTCTCGGGTTTGCCAAGAAGAAGAGCGTAGACCAGGCCGATCTCCATCCTTCCTGGACTCATCAGGCCCCCAAATCTCCCAAAACATTAGTGACTCAAAAGTAAGATCACAATTCACAATGACCTGATGTGGTGTGTTGAATAGATAGTAAAATCTTTAGATACCACTAGCCAAGAGATGTGTATATCCTTCTTAGATCCGATAAACTCTTTATCTAGTAAAACTTTGGTGACCTAAAAGTGACAGAGGACAGTGATCTGTATTTTTAGCTCATCTGGCCTGTAAGGCCCGATGGGCTTATGGCATGGCATGGTGTCCGGCGTCCGTCCGTCCATCCGTCCATCCGTCCGTCCATCCGTCCGTAAACTTTGTGGAATTTCGACTTCTTCTCCAGAACCATAAGGCCTAGAAAACTTAAACTTTGTGTACAGACTCCTTGACTAGTGAGGATTAAAAATTGTAGCTTTGGTGGCCCTGTGGCCCCTAATAAGGGCCACAGGGGCCACGCCCTAAAAAGCTATTTTCATCTTCTTCTCCAGAACCATAAGGCCTAGAAAACTGAAACTTTGTGGACAGACTCCTTGACTAGTGAGGATTAAAAATTGTAGCTTTGGTGGCCATGTGGCCCCTAATAAGGGCCACAGGGGCCAAGCCCTTAAAACCTATTTTCATCTTCTTCTCAAGAACCATAAGGCCTAGAAGGCTGAAACTTTGTGTACAGACTCCTTGACTAGTGAGGATTATAAATTGTAGCTTTGGTGGCCCTGTGACCCCTAATAAGGGCCACAGGGGCCAAGCCCTTAAAACCTATTTTCATCTTCTTCTCCAGAACAATAAGGCCTAGAAAGCTGAAACTTTGTGTACAGACTCCTTGACTAGTGAGGATTATAAATTGTAGCTTTGGTGGCCCTGTGACCCCTAATAAGGGCCACAGGGGCCAAGCCCTTAAACCTATTTTCATCTTCTTCTCCAGAACCATAAAGCCTAGAAAGCTGAAACTTTGTGGACAGACTCCTTGACTAGTGGGGATTATAAATTGTAGCTTTGGTGGCCCTGTGACCCCTAATAAGGGCCACAGGAGCCACACCCTAAAAACCTATTTTCATCTTCTTCTCTAGAAGCATTAGGCCTAGAAACCTTAGACTAAGTGTACAGACTCCTTGACTAGTGAGGATTATAAATTGTAGCTTTGGTGGCCCTGTGACCCCTAATAAGGGCCACAGGGGCCAAGCCCTTAAAACCTATTTTCATCTTCTTCTCCAGAACAATAAGGCCTAGAAAGCTGAAACTTTGTGTACAGACTCCTTGACTAGTGAGGATTATAAATTGTAGCTTTGGTGGCCCTGTGACCCCTAATAAGGGCCACAGGGGCCAAGCCCTTAAACCTATTTTCATCTTCTTCTCCAGAACCATAAAGCCTAGAAAGCTGTAACTTTGTGGACAGACTCCTTGACTAGTGGGGATTATAAATTGTAGCTTTGGTGGCCCTGTGACCCCTAATAAGGGCCACAGGAGCCAAACCCTAAAAACCTATTTTCATCTTCTTCTCTAGAAGCATTAGGCCTAGAAACCTTAGACTAAGTGTACAGACTCCTTGACTAGTGAGGATTATAAATTGTAGCTTTGGTGGCCCTGTGACCCCTAATAAGGGCCACAGGGGCCACACCCTAAAAACATATTTTCATCTTCTTCTCCAGAACAATAAGGCCTAGAAAGCTTAAACATAGTGTACAGACTCCTTGACTAGTGAAGATTAATAATTGTAGATTTTGTGACCCTGTAGCCCCTACTAAGGGGGGAAACACATTGGCCACACCTTAAAGCAAAATCAAATATACAGCCTGATGAGCTACAGAGCCAATGGCTCTATTTTTTGTTTTATGGAAAGTGAAATGTTATATTCCAAAATTCTAGGCAGGCCTGTTACTAAGGATGCACGGTATTATCAATATATCGGTATATTGCAATACAGGAACAACGTGATACAAATCGGTACACAATTCTGAAAATATTCAATATATCGAACGTTTTGAAACTAGCTATTTCCATCTAAGATTGCAAATAACACAACCAAATAAAACATGATTGATGGAAAGTTTTTTTACAAAGTTTGAAGTTGAGAAAGTTGCTTAAATAGGTTTACAGATCATAAACAGTGATTGAATAAATATCCCTTTTCAAAGCGGTTCATAGATAAGCAATGATAATCGTTCTTAACGCTCATATTTAGTCAAGATTACATGCAATTCTTGAATTAAACAAGTACGAGTATATTGCAATAGGTATTTCAATACGCTTTTCTGTATCGCAATATATTGCAATGCATCCTTACCTGTTACCCTCTTGGACCAAAAAGGCCCCAAGATCTATTCACACAATAATTTTAAAATTTTAATTTAGTGACACATAAGTAACTTAACCATTCACAGAGATATATATGATTCTTACATTTCACAAATATTGAAATCTTGATGAGTCTAATGATACTAGATTGTGGGAGAAGATTGGTTGATTAAAAGAGAGAATACCCCAGTGATAAATGTATTGGATTTGATTTATGGGTAAAGTTGTATTTGAACTGCGCAACAATTCGTAAGTTAACGTTTTTATCTTTCACAGCCAAGCTTTGATGCAGTTGATACGTGTAGGATCTAAACCGAGCCAGAGGTGTTGTTGATAATGTAAGCCCGCGGCAGAGGGAAATTGGGAAGGGCCGACAGGCCCGCCTCAATTTCCCGAGGCTGAGGGCTTATATTATCAAACAACACAGAGGGCGAGGTTTAGATCTAACTTATGAACCGAGATAAACCGTAGTAACAAAATTATTTCAATAATAAGTATAAAAATGGATTCATTGATTTTTACTGGTAGGGAATCACCATGAGCAAACAGAGAGCACATCCGCGCCCTGCACGTGCTTTGCGCTCGCTATCCAAGCTGTGAACGTGAAATGCATGCGCTATCTGCCTCGTGAAGTTCACATGATTGTCACTGTGGAAAATACATGATTGTTCTCGTGGGCCTTTATAGCCGAGTTGTCAAAGGCGCCAGTTTAGTAAGTGAGTGGTGCAGAGTTCGAAACCAGGCATGCGAACATTATATTTGTGATTTGTCAAAATTGTGATATTTTGTGATGGTATTTATTCGAAGAAGGACTTTGAAACAAAGTATTTCAAAACGTGTATAATCCCAATCAAAATAAATTTCCGATAAATTCTACAGTAAGCCCCGGGCTTTCCTAAAGAAAGCCCTGGGCATTCTTCAAGAAAGCCCTGGGCATTCTTGGAGAATGCCCGGCAAAGAGGTTTATCCGGTAAAAGAAGAACCTAATAGAACAATAGAGTGACGTCACTGGAGGTTTATAATGCTATATCAATAATATCCATGCATGGAATGAATAATTTTGCATAAAATTTGTATGAACTCTTTTGCAGATCTAGTCAAGAGTCTTTGCTAATTGACCTGAACAATGCGATGGATGTTGATCTGTCAATGAGCGACCACTTTGAGTCAGACAACGTCAACACAAACGCAAACCCTGAGGCGTCAGCCATTGAACGTGCAATAGGTGGGTGGTTGAAGTTGCTGATAGCCTTTGATGGTTAAACCTCCCTTGTAATCCATAACTCTCAATCACTGGCTAAGGTAAATCTTCTTTTTATCATGCAGTGTTTGAAAAATAGTCTTTAGACAAAGTCAGTCATTTGTTATATGCCAAGCGGTGAGAGACTGAGTTTTCTCAGTTCGGGAAAAGTTTTCTCGCCACTGAGTGTGATATCACTTTTTCAAGTTAGTGAAAATATCACAGAGGGGATGACGTCATGTGTACAACGGTTAGACGTCACTTTTACAATCAATGCGACGTCACCGCCGTCGCTAAGTTACTATCAACAATGGTATGACGTCGCCAGAAAACTCTCGAGTCAAAGTCTTTTGGACATAAATTACCACATTTTCGACCACAGAGGCATATAATAAACAGAATATCTTTTGTTTTGAGTGTGATATCACTTATCTCTCATCTCGTGACGGGGCCAAGCCTACAAAAGATATCCTCTATGACAACCTAAGAGGGAAACTTACTGTAAAGAGAGCTTTGAGAACTACATTTCTCATCAGCACTCCTGACAATCAAGTTATGGTGCAGTTTACTGAAGAGGTGGCACAGAAGAAAAAAATTGAATAAATGAAGCAACACTTAAATAACCAGTGATTGAAACTGCCACAAGTTAGACCTCTTAGGAAGTGGTTGGGAAATCAGTAATTTATATATTTTAAAGAATAATTAAGATGTATCATTTCTTCTCATAGTAAATATGTCTTCAGTTTTTGCAGAATTAGGAAATGAGAGATACTTGTTCAGGCCATTGAATGGATCATCAATATTGTCATGTACTGTGCTTGTATTAATGATGAGAACAGAATTATGTCGTCTTCAGTTAGTGCTGAATAAGTTAATATTTGTTAAGGCCTTTTGATGAATTCTATATTTTGTAATATTGTTGTTGTTTGTTTTATAGAGATGAACAGTCAGACATCAGGCCAGGGCAAGAGGATAGCGTTTCTCTTCGACTCAACCCTTACAGCATTTCTCATGATGGGCAACTTGTCACCCGTGAGTCAGATATTATCCTTAGAGTTTGAATTATGTTTAAGTCCCTCAAACAACCAGGGCTTGTGGTTTGAATAATCAACCAGTCCTCCTTAACATTTCACATGCAATGTAAATACGGAATCTCTAAAATCAGACAAGCTAGACAATCTTGCTGATCTTTGTCCTACAAGACCCATCTGAAAGTAACCAGCGATTGGCAGGCCGCCATTTTGACTACGGTCATAAGCCCAAAATAACACATTTGGCTTTAAGGATGAGGAGTCTTTTCACATTTATGGTTGGAGTTTTCTTGCCACATACAGTTTGTGTAAAATAAGATCTGTCCTCATAAATTTTGATTTGATACATCTGGCAGGATTCTTTCAATTTTGTCAAGAACCTGACAATGTGATGGTTTAAAGCCAATTGTGTTCGGGTTATTTCATATGTTGATGTAAATGGGACAGTTCTTTTACCTGAAACATTTAACATTATACAGTGAGCTATATATTCTGATATAATAATTCCTGCGATGTTGTTACCTACAGGGTTTGAAGAGCCATGCAGTGACCATGTTTGAAGTTGGAAAACTCAGTGATGAATCCATGGACAGCTTCCTTTCCGAACTAGAGAAAGTGAGTTTCTGATAGTTTTTTCATGAGATATGCTTATCGGTTGTATGATGGATGAAGATTAAGTCCCTAACGAGGAACAGAGACTATGCTTTCATTAAGATTCAGATCAATTGTGTTCGAAGATAATGTTTCAAGATATTGCCTCTACCAGAATGTGAACTCTTTCTGTGATGTTCTCTTCAAACAGTTTGATGACAGCCCATAATGATGGATGTTCTGTTGCCATTTTATTGCAAACAAACCTGGTCATTTTCGGAGTAATAATTCCATTGCCTTTAGCTGCAATCCTTCACATGAGTAACTTGCCACTAGCTTTTGTTACAAAAAGCAACGTCTCCATTTAAAAATTCTTACACAAAATGAACATTTCTTTGTTCAGAGGTCATGTTGACCTCTCAAAATTGTTTGATGATAAGAATATTTTAAAGTTTTTATCAGTGATTAAGGATTTACCCTGTTTCTCCTATAGGTTGGTTCAGATGCAGAGGGCGAAGCAAGAAGATATTTTGATCACGCACTGACTTTACGAGACACGATCCGCTTCCTGCGACACAACAAGAGTCTTAGCGAGGAAGTGGACTGTCCGAATGGTCAGGGGATTGACCTCTTGAGGTGTGAGTCTCTCCTCAGTCTGGAGCCGGCCACTCGCTCTCGTGTTCTCAACAAGAACTACAGGTAGGAGAGAAGTTCTTGAGTTCATTTGAAATACCGATATTTTTAAGTCATTTTCTTATCAAAAATTAAAGATTCATAATAATATTACAAGCATATCTAGGGTACTGCTCATGTG
This sequence comes from Steromphala cineraria, assembly GCA_916613615.1. Classification (NCBI taxonomy): domain Eukaryota; kingdom Metazoa; phylum Mollusca; class Gastropoda; order Trochida; family Trochidae; genus Steromphala; species Steromphala cineraria. The sequence goes on along the minus strand of OU744722.1, from coordinate 32,154,428 downwards.
TCCTGCCTTTGGGTTGTTGAAAAGCTGTAGGATTATATCTTAAGATTTTAGATAAAAAAAATTCAAAATAATTTTTATATAAATAAATAAACTAGTAAGTTTTAAGATACAAGCATATCCAGAGTTCTGCTCATATGCCCTCTGTCATATGTGTTTTTTGAAGACAATGATCTTCAGATTAGATCTTGAGATCTTCTAGTTTGTTGCTATTTTCAGGCAGTTGACTCCAAGGATTCGCGCCAGCTGTTCACATGGTCTATCCCATATAACCGATTGATGGAAGTGTCACACAATAGCATTACCTTTGGCTTCTGATTTCGTGTTGTGTCATATGAAAACTCATACTTATATTTCCTTCTCTCACATTTGTCCTCTGCTTGACCTTCTCCACACACTCACAGTAACTTCTCTCCACCAGCTTGTTGGTGTCTATGGCTCCCCTCAGTAACGAGATCAGACCCGTCAGCAGCTGTGTCCCCCAACACATCGGACCCGCTATACCTGAGGTGAGAGTTTGCTTTATGAGAAGCAGAATTGTGGGACTTCGTGCTCATATCCTTACAATTTCTGTCAAAAATTTCACAAAACAATGACCAGATATGTATGGTGAGTATAGCTTATGTGCAAACTTGCAAAGTGAAAATGACACAAACGTGTTCAAGTTATTACCAGTCATACCTAATATGAAAGATTTGCTTTATAAGGATCATGATTGTGAGATTTCTTGCTCATATCCTAACAATTGCTGTCTAAAATTTCACAAAAAAAAGATATATATTTGGTGAATGAAGTAATGGTGAAAATAACACAGTCATCAACAGCGTATTATCTCCATTTCAAAATTGTGGACAACCGATCATGGATCGCTCATATTTTGTCAAGATAACATGGGGGGAAAAAAAGAAGTTAAAATACTCATCCTTAGTATGCATAAACAGGACCATCCCCTTTTACTTCTTTCTACTCTAAAAAACTCCATAGAAGAGAGCCATTGCTTGTATGTTACATACTTGTGTTGTGTTACAGGTGAACTCAGTATGGTTCAAGTTGTTCATCTACCAGCTGACCAGCTGTGGGCCCCCCTCTCTCCTCCTTGTCAAGGGGACCAAACTCAGAAAACTGCCCCTTGTATTCCAGGTAATGCCATTGCTTAATACCTCGATTTTTAAAATGTTTACTGGTTTGGGTTCGTGATGAGTGTAATGTCTGTAGTTTAACCCTAGGAGCAATATTTTCTGGATTACAACTTGAAAAAGTTTTTGAAAATGAATTTACCATTTGCAGAGGTATGAGCGTCTTCTTGTGACGACCTGGGGTCATGACCCTGGCATCATCGCGACCTCCAACATTCTCCTGACATTGAATGACGCGCTCACTCACTCCGCAGTCCTTGTACAGGTAAATATCATGCTATTATAACATCTTTGACTACCAGGAACAATTCCAATAGCTCTCAGATATTTGAGACCAATGTTTATTTTGTCAAAATCTAATTTGACTTCTTTGAATCTAATTTTCTTAGATAAATGATTTTGAATTGAAATATCCTTGTCCTAGTCTCCACAAAAAGTACAGCTCGTGATATTTGACATGTATCTAATCTATTATTATTTCTTCTCCAGGGCCACGGTTATGTGACTGATGGTGAGACAGTACATATACCATTCCCACTCAAGGCTGAGGAAAAAGGTTGGTATGATTATGATATTTGATAATTCATTGAAATACTCATTCTTGACATGTTGTTCACCTGGCAAACTTTAATTCTTACATTCTGGCTCTTCAATTTAGACACATCATCAAATCATTATATCATCTGATTCATGATCTGAACACTATCAAGGTGGAAAGCAGACATTGCTGTCTTAACTTTTGGTGGGAGATCAGAGTCTTGCTGATGTTGATTCAAGTCACTCTTGGAAAATCTAGGATTTTGAGATGACTGAATCAAGTTGATTGTTCGATTTTCAACTCGTAAACGTCTTATTACTTCACTTGTCTGGCCTTAAGCAAATAAGATTATTCAGAGGATAGGTGTCACTTCTTTCTCATCCTGATTATCTATGCTCAACAAAAAGGTGTTATGTTTCAAGCCAAAAATGCATGCAGCCATATTGATATGAACCTATCAAATTATTTGAGTTATGGAAATTTGATTCATTTGGCTTCAGTCTGGCAGTTATCCCCACCAGATTATAAAAGGGGAAATCATATAGGCAACAAAATTGTTCAACACTAACTGAAAAGATTTGATGGCTTAATATAACACCCCCACACCCACAATTTAAGAGTATTTTCTTGAAAATGTCTAACAACCTACCCTTTTTCTTCCATAACTTGTATACATTTTTGAAATGTCTTCTTCACAACTTAATCCTAGGTAGTCTAATGTATATTTCACATTTTTGAACTACATGTATCTGAGTGCTGTACTCTGATCAAAAAGAAATAAAGTAGTACAAAAATAAAAAAGTATTTAAGAGTATTCCTACTCCTATGACTTGTCAACCAGGTACCCACTGTATATTTCAGGTCCATTCAGCAAGCGGCACTACCAGAGTCACTCAGCAATACAGAACTTGTCGACCCACGTGGATCTTGAACACTCGTGTGGCTACGTCACGCTACTGCATCCTGGGAAGAATCGTTACTCAGAACATGCAGCCTCGCCGGCCAACAAATCAAGCTCCTCTTCATCCATTGGTGATACCCCTGAGAAACCAACCAATGGGATTAAAGATGAAACATCGGCACAAATGCTTGCCTCCGAGATTGATGCTTTAGAGAGTGCCGAGAATTCACCCTCAAAACCTGCGAAGGAGAAATTGACTTTGAATCTGAGTGACAGTATCGACGAACCTGGCTTAGTTGAATCAGATTGGTTGTTGCTTGATTGTTATTTTGGTATACCGCTGTTTGACACTAGTCTCAATAACAACATTTGTAATAAGATCACATCTATTGGACTCTTCAAGCAAGAAAGGTGAGGGGTCACTTCTAACATGCAAAATTTGGATGTGGAGATTTAGAAAGATATACATCTTATTATCCAATATTTTTGATAGAGACTTAACCAAGAAGAAAGTGATAGGCTTAGAGTAAAAATGCATTTTGTCTCTGGTTTTCGCCAGCCTCAGTTTCAAACCCATGCATCAAAACTTTTTTCCAGATTTTGACAAAGGAAAATAAATAGAACTTTATTTATTAGCCTAGAAAACTTTGAAACATGGATTTTTGAAAAGCAACTCTTTTCTGTTCATGTAGGCGTAAATATGATTTTTAACAGTAACTAAGCAACATAAGTCTATTTTGTTTTGGCAATTTCTGATATACATGTATTCTTTAAAAATGTACTTTATAAAGATTTGTATCATTGTACCGTTGCTTGTTTCAGTCTGCAAGGGTTGCTGCATTCCAGTCGACTTCTCTCTCTTCATCTTCTTGAGTTCGTCACCCAGTGGCAGGTAACATCCTTTCACTGTTCTCATAGTAATAATGATGAGTATCTATGATGTATTTCTATCAATCAAGTCCCGCCCCTAATGGCTGAAATATTGTCCAAGCGACGTTAAGCACTAACTCACTGACTATCAATCAAGTACTTCTGTATTAGCATAGTTACAGGCAAAACCAGGGCAACAACAAACCCAAGAACTTTAACTGGGCCAATAATGAAAACTTGATTAAAAACACTTTTATTGGTCAAACTGTTTATGTTTTACTTGCATCACAGTATAGAATTCATTGTCATGAAAAACAATTTTAAATGAGGCTGATGAACTGTCACTGTTGAAAGTTTTGAAGTGGTAGCTTAGATCTTTCCCAATACGTATGGTTGCGCATGCTCCGAGTTGTTGGAGTCCAGTCCTATTGACCCAGTTTACCTGTATTGGCCCAGTTGCCGTATCATATAGTCTTGGCCGTAGATTTTTTTGTATATATTTGTTTAAATTTTATTTTTATTCAGTTCAAGGGTTCAGTGTTACATTGTTTTTACAAAATGTAGGCTGTAGATATTGTATTACAGTAAAGCATGAATGTTATGTTCTATCTGGTTTAAATGAGATATACCTATCTCTCTCTACAGAACCCGTCAGTGGTGTCAGACATGGAGTCGTCAGGTGTCCCGGAGGACAAGGAAGAACACTCGGCTATCTACCCTACGCAGAATGTACTCTTCTGTGATGGGACGCTCTCAAAGTGGTCAGGAGTCTAAACAAGGATTTCTTATTGTTATGGCGAATAAATGCATCAGACAGCTCATCATGAGATGCTGTATAAGTGGGCAGTGTAAGAAATAATTAGTGGGAAACTGTAAAAAATAATTTCTTTATCTAATAGCTAATAAATATATCCGACAGCTCATCGTGCTATGAGATGCTGTATAAGGTGGCAGTGTAAAAAATAATTAGTGGGAAGTGTGAAAGATTAATTTGTTATTTAATGGCTAATAAATATATCCGACAGCTCATCGTGCTATGAGATGCTGTATAAGTGGGAAGTGTAAAAAAGGATTTCTTTATCTAATAGCTGATAAATGCATCCGACAGCTCAACATTGGGGAAGTGTAAAAAATAATAAGTTGGAAGTGTAAAAAATAATAAGTGGGAAGTATAAAAAAATAATAAGTGGGAAGTGTAAAAAATAAAAAGTGGGAAAGTGTAAAAAATAATAAGTGGGGAAGTGTAAAAAATAGTAAGTGGGAAGTGTAAAAAATAATTTCTTTATCTAATGGCTTATAAATGCATCCGACGGCTCAATATTAAATCATGCTGTCTAAGTTGACAGGGGTCTTACAATGTTGTCGGAAAGTAATGGCTAACTGCATCAAACAGCTCATTGATAAACCATACCATGGGACATTCTAATGGGTTCTCCAGCAAAGTAATGGCTAACTGCACCATGGCGCTCAAGTTAGACCATTAAACTCGCCAAAATCTACTCTTTATACGTGGGAAGGATCAAAATCATATTTTCTAAGATCCCGTTAAGGCTTGTTGCTGTATTGAATTATAGTTTGTAAGTTGGTTATACTTCAGTTTGTCTTTCTATAAGAAAGCTAATCCAGAATATATTCTATCTACGGTAATTAGTCAGAAAACTCATCAAGAATAAACTAACTCCAAAAATTTATCGGCAAACTCGCCAGGACAAATTCTTGCTACATTTTAAACAGCAAACGTACTAAGCCAAGAGCAAACTCACTAAACACTCACCCAGGTTAAAGCAAATTAACATAAAAACTCCAAATTACCCATCAAAACATGCCCAAGTTTTTGTCAGAATGTGTCCTTCTTCAAGTATAATTCTTAAGCCATTTTCATGTTCATTTTAAATTTTAGATAATATTCTTTTTTAGATATATACTGAAGCCATGTTGATTTGTAAGCAAGTTTTTTTTCTTCTTTCTTTTCTGCATTTGAATATATGAAAACTATAAATTTGGTTCCAACAAGCGCTGAAGGACCATAAAACCATCTTAGAAGATATGGACAAGGAATTCATATATTTATATATATTATGTTTAAATGTTTCCAAGTCCTCAATAACAAATCTCTTCCAAGAAAAAAAATAACCTTTTATTGTAATACCAAAAATGTATTTAAGTATTGTTGAAAAGGTTGAACTTGTAATCGATCAAGGGAGGTTACTACACATTCTTGTAAACAAACCTCCAAAAACAAATATCCCATAGATCCATGAATATAGAGAACCAAATATCAGTGTTGTTGCATAGTCTGATATAGAAGCCATATTGTTGTCTTGTTTACATCCAGTAATAAACACCCTGTGATGCTCTCAATATTAAGTAATTATTAATAAATAATGCGGCCTTACTAGATTCAAGTTGCTAGATATATATCTAAGTCATCTGACACATACAGCTTTATTTGTAGAGAGTCCAATAGTACAAATAATAAAATTTCTTTACATTTCTTTTGTTTTGTTGATATATAAAATTTCATTCTTTTCATGGTCTTTATTATGAAATTTGATAAAGGTTTCTCATTATTTTTTTCAAAGTTTTCAAAGTTTTACATGAAATTCTTTTATCTGGATTTAGATTTTGATTAATTTTGGAAATCAGAACTTGACATAATTTTTGGTTAAAACTAGAAAAGGAAATTTTTAATTTTTGGAAACCAGATCATGACATACTTTTTGATGAAATCTAGAAAAGAAAATATTATGTAAGAATGTAATTAGTTGGCCTATAAATGTCATGTTCAAATGAAATGTTAATTTTATTTGTAAGGATAAAATATCAAAATAGTGTATATTTCCATTACATATACAATATCTTTGTAGCTTATAGAAATCTATATTGTTACTAATGCAATGTGTTGCAAATAAGCTATTTTATAAAAAAGTGTCTTGTACATATTTTATCGCTTGTTTGTTGATATTGTTACAGTATAATTGCTATTTGAACAAAGTCATTTGTCAGAATGTGGGTTTTGCAAATGTGATAAACAGTGTACAAAGTTTTAGTTACCATTCATTGAAAAGCTTTGCCTCTTTGCAAATGTGCAGCATTGAGAACTATAGTTTATCAGAAAAGCGGAAAGGTATTCAAGAGGATTTTGTGAACAATGATGTGAATTATAAGGTAAATGTAAAGTAGTGTCAAAGATATAGGTTTATTCTTTTACTTAAATGGTAGAATAAGAGAATTTCTTCATGTAAATCACATCCTTTCAGAGTATATTTTAACTCTCTCATCAATAAGGAAGTTATCAAAATATCTCTTTTCTCATATGAGCCACTAATGAAACCCTTAAAAGACAAGTTGATATTGAAAGAAATAATGATTTTCTGGTTAACAATTTCGGAGTATATTTTTACTCTTTTATCAATAAATAAGTTGTCATCCAGAAAATCTCTGTTATCATTTATACCACTTTTAAGGCCTTCACAGACATGTTAATAGAAAAGGTAAAATTTCTGGATGTCAACTTCATGTAAATCACATCTTTCGGATTATATTCTTACCCCTTCATAGAGTTGAAGTTGTCATCCAGAAAATCTCTCTGTTCTCATGTAAGCCACTTATAAAGCCCTTCAAATACACGTAAAAGAAAAGGAAGATAATGATTTCTGTATAACAACTTGTAAATCACATTTCAGAATAAATCAAGAATCAAAAATGTTATTTTCTTTGAATACATGCTTTCTTTGAATACATGACAAAAACAGATTAAAATTCTGGAACAAAAATCTTTGTTCAAAAAAGATTAATATGGGAATGTGATGGGACCAAAAGTGTTGCTTGACTTTGAAGAGAGAAAATAAAATAATTTCCTTTGAAATTTTGTTTATGAATTGGACAAATATTCTGTTCTAGTGTAAGAAATAATGTGTCACTGTATCAAAACAAAAAACTTTGTTATCATACATGTAATATATATTTCATTCATTTCATGTATTTTATTATTTTTTGTCTCAGAGGGGGAAATTTTAATAATTTTTCTACATCAGCAATATTTATGAATATAAGTTTTTATTTTTTTATGGTTTATGTAACAACAAAAGCAAAAAAAATTATTGTGTGTTAATACTTACTGGATAATTTAATAACAAATTCTAATAAGAAGCTTATGCTAAATGTTTTAGGTATGCATGTATTCCTCTCAGGAGATCTGTAAGAAGTCCGCAGGTTTTTATCTATACTAATCTATCTTTGTAAATAAGAAACCCTTAAAACAAGAACGATACCTATGGGATGAGTAATGATATGTTTGACCGTCATATCATTACATGTCCCAAAATTTATATGGTCTAGGGCGCTAATTATGTTAAATACGGTAATATATATATATATAATATCATCGTATTATCTTTAAAGGGGCAGTAGCATATTTTTAGGGGGAATATAAGGTGATGTCAGGAAAATTAAAATAAATGGTTCCAAATAAAAGACAATGTATTTAAACTAAATGAAGCAGTAATAAATCAAATAAATAATGTAAAGTTCAGCCATGCGATTCCTTTTTCTTACACAAAATGAATTAAAGGTGTTCACACAAACATGGCAGCCAATGGACTTCCTGTGAATCTTTATAATTTGTTTTCTGACTATGGATGATTGGTTTGTGTAATGAGATTTTTGACACTATCAAATAAAGACATCAAGCATTTACTTACAATTATCAGTGAAAAATAGAAAATAGAAAATTTTCAAAAAATGTGCTACTGCCCCTTTAAGCAGACATGACCAAGAATAATTGCCTTAACCAATTCATCCCTGAGAAACTGGTAACCAAAATGTTATTGCGCTTTATTCCTTACTTGTAAGAGTCATAGGGTTAAGTTTCTTCATACGCTCATAATGTACAGTGGTGAAATTGTATCTGGACTGCAAGACTGACATATATTTTAGCAGTTATTTAGTGATTGCATGACCTTTGGTATTGGCAATGTGGGTTGGTTAGTTGCCAGATTAATATTTCATTACGAAGAATATTCCATATTTGTTGTTCACTCTGTTGAAACTGTTCTGATTATGTATCATATTGATAATTTAACTGAGAAATCTGTCTGTATCATATGTGATGTAAATAAATAATAATTAAAAGAAATGTGGTTTTTTTTTCAAAGTTTAGTTAATAATGACAGAGAGTTTGGAAGCCTTCTTAGTCTGATTAAATTTGACCATGCTCTGTGGAACAAAAAGTTAAAATATTGTATGTATCAGGGTTTGAAGCAGCCGGGATATCCTCTCCGCAACGGTCTGAATGAAATCTTTCTAATCGAATGTTGCTGTAACCAGTTCAGTGCAGACATGACATCTTTGTTTTTAAAAAGCGTAAAGCAGCGATCATGTATAACAAATGGTACACTGGAGTTACCTGCCCCTAGCTGGATATCACAAACCTTTGTCGCCTTCCTTGAAATTGGTTAGATGAACGTTCATCAGAAACCTGCAACAAAGGTGAATGCATTCATACCGTGGAGTAAAGGATATCCAGGCTGGATTGAACCCCATTGAGACCATATTTTAACTATCTTCTACCTCAGAGTATGGTAGATTTAAATCAGACTGGAATCTCTCGCTCTTTTATGGCAGCTGATGTCGCCAGTAATGGCTGCAATACTGCCCAAGCTAAACATAAACAATAACTCTCTCACTCGCGATAGATGAAATGTTGTTATTCAAGAGGTTCATACAATCATCATTCTTTCACTGCCACTACTGCTGGTTATGATTGATTTCATTGGCTGGTAACTAAAAGAGCTGTATGTGAGGTTTTGCCTTGATAGATATCAGGATGTGGTTGTAGCGCAAGCAAAACGAAAACGAATATGTCGATGTAGCATGGTGCCGTTTTAAAAGATGAACTTTCTCAGTGCCAAGGACCATCTTGCCCAGGGATGTTCCAGATACAAGTTTGAACAGGACATTATAATGTATTCATATTACCTCTTGTCATTCATCAACATAATATGTATGCACTTTTCAACCAAATGTTTTCAAATTAACAGTGACCTTAGTTTCTTAATCACTTTGATCAGTCGCCATGGTCTTGTTTAAACTATATCACAGAATCTGTTGTTCTTGATTTCATCAAATATGATGAAAGTCTCCTCTTTAATATTTTGTGACCTTGACCTAATTTTTAAGGTCATTACTACACTTCATCACTTTCCATTCATGTTGAGAAATGAACAAGTGTGCCCGATTCCAGGGGTAGCAATGACCAATGATAAGAACAAGCCATTTGAACCAATGAATAAAAGAAAATACACATTCAAGGTAGCGATGGTAATCTATACGATCATATCATCACTAAGTCAAAATAGTCTTTCGGACTATTAGTCATCACAGTTTTGTAGACAATCAGGTCATAGGCTACAAGAGCTAATTTCTAACTTATTGGCCAATATTTTGAGGTTACAAACACTCCAGTTCACTTTTGTGACCTTGACCTTAATTCTGGACCACAACACTTGTAAAAGCACTTTCACATGAACTGATGACCTTGAAGGAAAATGAAGACACTGGTTGCGACCTTCTTGTGACCCTGACCTTTCCAAGGTCACCTTACCACATGTTGAAGCTACATTAGATGAACTGTTGTCCCTAATGTTGTCCCAGTAATGTACAATGCAGTGTGTTTACATTTAATTGATAGAGGCCAGTAATGTACAGAGTGATTTCAGTTAATTAATTAAGCCTATGATCTTCTCCTTTATTATTAACTGTAATCACTCATGTACATCACTGGCCTCTATCAATTTAATGTAGCGCACTGCATTGTACATTACTGGTTTCCTACCACTCATCCTTGTTTAATTACATTTACTCTCTTCATTAAGTTGTTGTTACTGTGTATTGTACTATTTACTTATATATATGCCCCTACTTCTTTACTCTTCCTCAGAATAAAAAAACAGGAGGAAAATACACCAACAGTTATCTTGACATTGGAGGGAACAACACTACCCAAAGCCATCACTTTCGCGGGTATACCAAAAATGATAGTAGAACCATTCCTTAAACAACCAACCTTCTGTACTAAATGTTTTGAATATGACCATACAGCAGTAAATTGCAAAAATGCCAAACACTGCTCTAGATGTCACAGCTCGGGGCACGACTTTGACACGTGCAGATACAGAATGTATTGTGGTAACTGCAGGCAGGCAGGGCACAGCGCACTCTCACGAAAATGTCCCTATAGAATTAAGCAGTTGCAACAACTAAACAAACACCATTTCAAGACAACTGACAACAAAACCAACAAAACAACCAAAGAGGATTACAACCAATCTGTAGCATTCAACCCCTCAAATCACTCTTCACCCAGACAATCACCAATCAATGAAGAAATTCTTTACTCTAGGAAAGTAATACCAAGACAACACGTACACAACTCTGAAGAGAAACACAAAAGGTTAGAGGAAACATTGAAAAAGGTTGAAGAAAAACTCCTTGAAGACATAAGGTCTACCCACAAGGAATCAGAGCAACAAAACAAAGCTGGCAAAAATAAAAAACAAAACAAATCAGAAAAATATCTACCACCAATGATGAGAAAAAAACTCGCATACCCTCACAATTCTCAAAAAAACACTTCCAAAAAGTCACAACAACAAAGACAACAGGACCTTAGGGAAACACTTAATCGTAGAAACACTTAAGCACAACCAAAATCAAAACACACCAACAGTGTAGTGGATAGGATCATTCTATTCATAACCCAAGCAATTATCAACTCAACACCAACATACTCTGACAAAGAACACCAAAGAGATGTCAAGAGAATGTACTCAAACGCTATGAAACTAGGGCTATGTAGCTTAAGCTGGGAACACTTCTTTGAGAAAATCCACCAAAACAAACCATCAAATGTCACCTCTCGCTACCCAGTACGAAACAATTACTAGATCACATACGCTCAAACAATTAAGCCCCCCCTCACTTGTAATGGCAGACTTCACTGTACTACAACAAAATGTCAACGGACTAGGCACCAATGGTGCCGAGCTTAAAATATTACTACAAAACAAGACTATACAACCAAGCGTAATCCTTCTTCAGGAAACAAGATTATCTAAAAGAAGGGATTACAAAATCCCAGGTTATAATATAGTAAGAAAGGATCGTTTTACGGAGATAAGAAAAAAAACCCACATGGTGGACTAATAATTGGTGTAAAACATGGTATTGATTACAAACCCTTAGACATAAACATTGAAGGCATAGAAATCAATGGCGTAACAGTTAACATAAATGGTAATAAACAGACAAATGTTATAAATGTCTATTTACCCCACAGCACAAAAATTACAGTTGAAATACTCAACAAATTACTACCCTATCTCGCCAACTCAGCTTTTCTGGGAGGAGATTTTAATGCACACCATCGCCTCTGGGAGGCAGACGATAGAACCGATACAAGAGGTACAGTCATACAAAAATGGTTAGAGGATAACAAACTTGTTGTTCTCAACAATGGCGAACCTACTTTTCACAGGCTAACACAAGGTATATACACCACAATAGATCTTAGCATTATTACACCAGACCTAGTTAATGATGCTAGTTTATATGTTCATGACGACAGTTGGGGAAGTGATCACTTCCCACTATTCACCACACTAAAGAATAACAATACACAACAGGCACAAAAAAACAATACCCATAACAATTGGAATTTTAACAAAGCAAATTGGGAAATATTTCAAAATATTTGTGAGCAAAACCTAAACAACGATGTAATAAACGAGGATGTTAACATATACAACAAAAATATCACCGAGGTAATTATAAATGCTGCTAAGGTAGCCATTCCAACCAAAAGAATCCACAATCAAATACCTGTACCATGGTGGAATGAAGAAATTATGCAAGCAAGAAAAGAAAGAAAACTGCTCAGGAAAAAAGCCAAAAAGGATAAGAAGTTAATACAACAAGCGGCAGCAGCTAGAAATAGAGTCAAAACTCTAATAAGTAAGGCAAAAATCCAATCTTGGAAAAAAATGTGTAGCACATTAGATATCAAATCTAACTCAAGGCAAGTCTGGAAAAAGATAAATGTCTTTAGAGGTAAAAGCACTAAATCACATATTCCAATTATCAACAACAGCAAAAACAAACAGGAACAAATCGACAATTTATGCAAACAATTCTCACAAGCAAGTTCAACCAATAATTACAAAACTGCTTTTCAAGATAAGGTAAAAAATACACAACCTTCTCCGAAGGACAAAAACAAGCCAAACCTATGGTACAATAAGCCATTCACAATATCAGAACTTAACAATATTGTAAATAATAAAAAAGGAACAGCATCTGGTATTGATCAAACCAGTTACACTATGCTTAAACATCTCCCCTATAAATGCAAACAAGTATTATTAGACTTCTACAACAAGCTATGGAAAGACGGCAATTTACCAACAGACTGGAAAGAAAGTCTTATTATACCATTACACAAACAGGGAAAAGACCCTACCAAATCCGATTCATATAGACCAGTCTCTTTAACATCTAATCTATGTAAAACACTCGAAGCTATGGCAACGAAAAGATTACAACACTATTTAGAAACCAACGAATTGATCACACAAAATCAATCAGGATATAGAAAATCCTATAGCACCACTGACCATATTGTTAGATTACAACACTCTATCAGACAAGCTCAACAAAATAATAAATTCACTACAGCAGTCTTTCTAGACTTCAGTAAAGCATTTGACATGGTCTGGAAAACAGGCTTGATACAAAAAGTTAAGAAAAAGGGCATACAAGGGGAAATGTTAAACTTTATAAACGACTTTATGTCAGACAGAACATTTCGTCTAAAAACAGATGATCAAATATCAGACAACTATAATTTAGAAAATGGGACCCCACAAGGAAGTATCATATCACCAACTTTGTTCAATATTATGATAGATGATCTATTTCACAAACTACCCAAACAAGTAAACACCTCACAATTCGCTGACGACGGGGCCCTTTGGGTCAGTCACAAATACCAACATGCAGCTGCAGAAATATTACAAAAAGCCTTAATCAAAGTAAATGAATGGACCCAAAATTGGGGATTTCAATTATCCACAAGTAAAACTGTATCAATTCTCTTTCGGCCAACACCCAGAGCTGACTGCAGACCACTGAAATTATACATTAATGAAGAACCATTAAACCAAGTTAAGTATGTCAAATTTTTAGGTATAATCTTTGATAAATATCTAACATGGAATCAACATATTGTTGAACTGTCACATAGATGCAAAAAAGATCTCAATATATTACGAATGCTTTCTCACACCACGTGGGGCAGCAGCAAGGAATTGTTACTCTTACTATATAAATCTCTGATTAAATCCAAACTGCACTATGGAGCAGAAGCTTGGTGCGACACTAGTCAAACCAACATACAAAAGCTAAAAACCATACAAAATCAAGCTTACAGATATATATCAGGATGCCTAAGTGGCACATCAATGGAACTAGTCAGACATGAACTAGGTGAACTCCCGCTAGAAAAAGAATGGGAAGATAATATTACCAACTATATTGTTAGATCAAAACATAAGCCATGTTTACAAAATATTATCACTCGTAAGAAACAAATAATGACAAAAAGAGTAAAAAAAATACCAACACCATTTGGTGTTACCATGAAAAATCACATAGACAAATATGACCTTGATACAATAGACGTTATATCTGACCCATATACCAAGCATATCTTAAAACCTCCAGACATCCCCGATATCCAAGTTGATATCAAATTGAAAGACCTCATAGACAAAACTAATCCAAAACCTAGTGACCTCAGTAACACTCAAGTCTATATAGAACAAAACTACAATCAAACTGAATACATTCAAATCTTTACTGACGGGTCTAAAGATGAAAAAGGAAGAGTAGGCTCTGGGATAGCCTTCACTCACACAGGTGATGAAGATATATCCCTTAAACTACCAGACAAAACCTCTATCTTCACAGCTGAACTTGTAGCTATTCGACAAGCACTCGTTATCACTAAAGGCTACAAACACAAAAATATAGCTATTTTTACAGATTCACTCAGCTCACTGCAAGCTATACAAAACAAAACGGAAAAAAATAGTCATGAACTTCTACATCAAATTTACCAGGGGTATAATTATCTAACTCAGGATAACAACAATGTTAGATTTATATGGGTGCCTTCCCACATAGGCCTAACAGGCAATGAAAGAGCCGACCGAGCAGCAAAAGCAGGTCTAACCCACAGCAATAATGTCAACATACCATTTACTAAAAAAGAAATTAAGAGCATTGTAAAATCAATTACAACGGATGAATACAACAAAACCTTTAAAGGCAACTGGGGACATACCCAGTACTATCAAGTACAACCTACAAAACTTACAAAAGTTAAAAACTTCCACAACTTTAGAAGGGTTGATGTAGCCATAACTAGACTCAGGCTCAACAATGTTTGCAACGGGGTTTATCTCCACAAAATAGGGAAAGCACCAAATAATCTATGTAATCAATGTAATGTCGAAGACACCATAAATCACATTCTGTTTCAATGTGATAAATACAAAAAACACAGGGGACAACTCCTTGAAAATGTAAGCGCTAACAACCCACAAGAACTGTTAGCCAATGCTAAAAATTACCAGTACCTTTCAGTATTCCTACTACAAACCAAATTGTATAAAACATTATAATTAATAACCACCTAGCCTTACACCCAAACTCTTAACCATTACCTACCCCTCATCCCTTCCCCAATTTAAGGGTCACTAAACCCTAACAACCACCCCACGGGTAAAACTCCCAGAAGGACCCTACGCAAGCGAGACTGATCTCTTAAACCTCCTTCTTCTGGTAAGTGTTGGTCATGGCGACCCACGACCACAGCTGGTTGGTGAGATAGGTTCACGATATACATTACCTCGGAACCACTCGCGCTAGCCTATACAAACAGGCGCGTAGGCTCCCAACGGGAGCTTTCCACCTAACACCTAATATAATATTTACCACTCCCATATTTGGGATAACTGGTAGGACTTGGGCACAGGGCAAAATGGTTAAAACTCTTCACTTAAAGTGCACGGTGTGGCTACCCCCGGCACTTCACTAAATTATAACTGGTAATTTTCCCAGTAGCAAACCTCAAAACCCTCACTGCCTGATTCTTAATCGGGTTCAGTGGGGAGGACAGGTATTGTACCTTAAGTGTATGGTTAGACTACCCCCTGCACTTTACATAGGTACAATACCAGTCAGACGACCTTCAAGAAAGAAAAAACGCACATTGCGAAGATAACAACGCTGGAAACAACAGCAAATAACAGACTAAGTATATCAAACCAAAAAGATAAGTATTACTCCATTCACTATATTATCAATAAATTTAGATATAAAACATTACTATTTACAAATAAATATAAATACAATTCAAACACAATTATTCAAATACAATTTTATCTTATCACAATTAAAAATACCATCTCAAATACTATTTTAAACCTTTTTACTTCAATATAATTTCCCATACATAATATATTCTTTCTATCTCTTTCAGGTACCACGCCATTTCACAGCACTATTTATTTACTGACTATTCATAAAATCAGGCCCCCCCCCCCCCTCACTCTATTCCAAATTCGAAATTAATTTTAACCACTCTAGAACCTTTATTAATTTTACTTGGGTGCCTAAGACCTATTCTAAATTTCATGCCCCCTTTTTTTTTGGAAATAACTCAGGCTTAGACCCAACGTCGGCGACATCACCGTATGGTGAAGAAGACGTTAAACCCCAATCCAACAACAACATTACTCTTCCTCACTTCTCTCTGGGACACCGGAGAGATCAGACGTATCGTCAGTCGCTCGCGCAACTTACGAAACAACCTTACCTTTCTACCCACAGCGTCTCTACTTGGATTGAGGATATTTATTTGAACATTACTACCCTGTTCGGATATTATTCAAGATTCAGTGAGACAACCCATTGAGCAACGCTCAACATTCGAATACGAGGAGTATTCACATTCTATTTGGACTCTACCCGGATCAACAATTCGGACTTACAACCCGGTCACATAGATCGGAAGAAGTATTCGGATTTACCGATTCGGATCAGTTATTAGGAATTCCAAATAGACTTTAAGTCTTCAACGTGAGTTCTTTAAGATTCTCCCTTGAAGCACAACAACAACATACCAATTAGCACATTTGCTAATCACTCGAGTACGAGGAGTACTCACCACCCACAACCCTCACTAACCCTGCACCCCCACAGCGCATTCACGCACCACAGCGCATACACCTTATTATATTTATATTTAATATAATATTAGATAAATTATATCTAACTAAGTGTTTTCTATACCCAACCCCAAGCAGCAGAGGTCTAGCTTACGTAGCTCAGGTCCATTGTTTGATTACATAACCGGCTTGCCGGCGTGGCGTCCAAGTGAATCACCTTGTTCCTTAGCGTGGACAAGGTCAGGTGTGACCTACAAGGTTGGGCTTGGAGGTGTGACGAGTTTTAGAATAATTTTATATTATTCTAGGTGGCTTCGCTGTAGGCTCTACTTATCGCTAGGAACCAAACTGCATACATAAATAGTAACACACTTCGCTTATAGGGTTATTTTCTCATAATCAAAAATCAACTAACCATAAGACATGGATAATCCACTAGAATTATTTCAAAACTCTATTCTGGACTGTACTCCAACTCACCTAGAAATACAAAAAGAACATAACCAACTAGTTGGTGCATCTAATTTTCAAATCGCATTCGGCGATATAGAATTAGATGAAACATCAAATATGGAAACTGACGGTTTTACAGTGTACAGTAACAGGAAAAAGAACAATATGTGGTGATCAGCGGTTCCCGGCAGCCTGCCCGACCCGACATTATCCGAATGACAACCGGGCTAGCCGAGAGTTGCCGAGCTTCCCCGACGACGGTTCCCGAGCCGCCCCGAGGACTGCCGATCGCCGCCCTCAACCGACGAGTCTGTGTCAAGCGATTGTAAGTATAGGACGTGTTTCCCTGCTCTTGCAATTAGCACACTCGCCGACTCGCATTAGAATGCTTTTGTAGCTGCTAGCTTATGCTTCTCTAGTGTAGTAACTTTCTTGTAAACCCCAGGTTCACAACAGTGGCGCTGTGAACAAATTTCGGAGCGAGAATTAAATACCATTCATCACAGTTTCAACGGCTTTGAATTTCCCTCGTTTGGTCGGGCGACTACACGGTGCTTGTTCACCTGTGTCAGTCGGCCTTTTTCTTCGATAATGAAATGTTTCCTACACAGTTATCTTTAATTGTGTGTGGCTTTTGTTTGCATTGACTAATTGTGTGAATTTTCATGTTTCATTCTCCACATGGTGGATGTCTCGTGCACGGGTGACAGACGTGCAACAGGTCGCCATTTTGAACATTGCAAGAACGCACGTGAGTGACTTTCTAGTTTGGATTTTGTGCTTTGTGTGCTGTATTATTGATATTGACAATAATTACAACATATTCCCATTCATCATGTTGGTAATTTTCTGGAACTTTTCGACTTTGGAAACGACTTTTAGAATGTTTACATTTTTCCCCCGGGCTTGATACTTGGGCGGAAGTTCAACGCGCATGAATTCTGCGCACTTGTGAAAACATCCGGAATGTTTGTTGACAATTTTCTCGGAACATTATAAGGTATTTATACTTTAAAACTACAACAATTTCGAAATGAATTCTTTCGTATATCACTGTGGTTTCATTCAGCGTGATTCAATTCTCTATTTCTGGAAATTTAAGTGTTTTTTCATATTGTAAACGGACTTTGTTTACATTTCATGATGATCAACTTGACCATGTGTGACTTTGTTTACATTGTTGTTTCGGACTATATCATCAATTCAAGTTGCTTATTCCACTCTCATTTCAATTCAACAGTACAACAAACATGTCTACTTCTTTACAAGTGGCACAACAAGTTTTGATCTTTCTAATTACTGCTATTTTCTGTAATATTTGAATACAGGCCTCCACTTTACATGTTTTAAGTGTTTGGTCACCACATATTAAATATTACATCACAATTGGAACAAAAACATTTCTGGAATATTTGTATACATGCCTCCACTTTACATATTTAAAGTGTTTGGTAATCACATATGAAATATTACATCACTCTTTGAACAAAAACTCTCTTTGCATATCTCCTAATTTATTATATTGGAACTGAAGCATTACACATTCAATATGACACTGCACATTAGGACTTCTTTTTTCAATAAAAGTGGGAAGAGGAGTGATTGTGACGTTCAAATAAACATTGACTGAACTACCTACTGGAGTGCTAGTGACATTCAAATAAACCCTGACTGAATTACCTATTGGAGTGATTGTGACGTTCAAATAAACCTTGGCTGACCTATTTCTTGGATGAAATTAATCTACATTTCTACACAATGAATTCATTTACACCTTGATTGCCTTATACACTGTGATTGACTTATACACCTGTGTTGTTTTCTTTGGACTGATTGTGTTTGTGTTTACTTTATCCTGACAACATGCAAGACTCAACAATATACGTGAACTTTTGCAAAACGCGTGATCTAAGATCGCAACAGTTAACAAGTGACCAAGCTGATGAACTTAGTAAATTACGCGATTCGGGCTACAACTTGTGTGAGGAGGACTTCAGAGATTCCTGTGTGTTCGATGTTAATACGCTCGCGCGTCTCGACTATCAAGTGAATCCTAAATTGCGAGACCGTCCTCTGGAGTCGTCCGAAGGAGGATCTGATCCGGAACTCTGTTCCGGAGCCGCTAAAGGGGGAAGCGGATCCTCTGATCCGCTTGGCGGCGGGGGCCCACCAACGCAAATTGACGTGAAGGACATCGGGAATGTCCTTAAAGAAATATTGGCCGGTTATGTTGGGGAGGCTATCCACTCAATGTCACAAGCGGTGAGTCATGATATGCGAATTCTTTCGGAATCAGTTTCCCAGACCGTTATGGAATTGTCAGAAGGGATGGGCAAGTTCACTCAGCGAATGGATGAAACCGTATATCGCATGGGAGACCAGATGGACGACCGTTTATCTAAAATCGCGAAGAGCATCGAGGTTTCCAGGACCCAAGATAACCCCCAATTCCATGCCAATATGGAGAAAGGAAATCTCAATTTGCCCCCACCCCTAACCTCTCCTCAGAAGTTGTACAGCACGCCGATGCTCAACCTGATTCAAAACGTGTCCCAAATTACTGATCAACGTAACTCTGGGAAATCCTCTCTCCAAGCATCGTCCAGCAGAATGGATTCGAGTAAGAAAGATGGTTTCCTGTACGACACCACAGATCGGCGTGTTCCTAAAAAACAACCTCCCTCTGCCTCCTTTGCTAGAGGAGACCTGGATAGGACCGAGGATCCCTCTCCTGACAGAAGATGGAGAAATTCAAGATCTTCCCAAAGTCCGCGTCGGAGGCATGACTCGACGACGGATAATTTCCGGTTGATTTCTAATTCAATATCTTTTGATGGGCATGGCCCTTGGATCCCTTTCGAGCATAAGTTTAATCTCTTAGCCCATGTGGAAGGATGGGACCAGTCTGAGAAACTAACGCAACTCTGTTTTGCGTTAAGAGATGAGGCCAGCACGTACTACACTACCTGCCTCCAAATGGATCAGAACATAAACCTTGACCGGATGATGGACAAACTCCGCAGACGCTTCAACATTACAGAATCGGCTGCTTCTGCTCGACTAAGAATGACAGGCATGTGCCAACAGCCGGACGAATCACTGGAAGCATGGGCCGGAAGAGTGACAACCACTGCCCACACGGCATACCCAAACCTCCCGGAGGAGTTTGTAGAACAGGAAGTCAAAGAACGCTTTTGCTTGGGGTGCGTTGACAAAGAAGCTAGCACCTTGGTGTACAATTTGAAGCCACTCACGCTAGAGAGAGCAATCGAGGACATCTGTCAATTTAAGCACCATAAGGCTAGCGAGATGCGTATGCGACCCCGGCGAGAAATACGCTCTATTTCTTCGGACACCGAAGAAGAATTACCCAGCTCTGAGATCAGATCTATCCGTCGCTCCCCTTCGCCAACCCGCCCGGAGGCGGCAACGGATGAAGTACGACGGGTAGTCAAAGACGTAATCAAAAATGACATGGACGGCGTACGGAACGACATAGAGTCCCTTAAGAAGGACAGCGAAAGGAACAGGAGTGACATTGGACTACTCCGAGATGGAATGAATGATTTGAAGACGTCCATCTCAAGCTTAACCAAACTGGTTGAAGATAAGGTTGCATACAAGCCCCGTCCACGTTCACCTAGTCCCACCCGTAACCCAAATTGTTATGGATGCGGACAACCCGGTCACTTCAAGGCAGAATGCCCCAAGAGATCACCCTCGAAGGACCGCAAGGTTTCATTCCAGCGATCCCCAGAGAAGACTTTAAACTAGTAGGAGGAGAGTCAGCTGACCGACACTCTCCTCTGCACGGATTGGAAATCGAAGGTCAACCTCCCTGGCCCCCAGACACTTTCTTTGCGAATTACGATTCGTGGTTTGGTCACACTCCACTTTTAGATGAGTGGGGTGAGACAGATGAAGAAACCGGTCTTCCTATGATAACGGTTAAGGCTCTCGACAATGGCGGTTCGTTCACAATACCAGTGGAGATCCAGGGTACGGAAACACAGGCTGTGGTTGATACGGCTGCAGATAACACAATTGTTTCAGATGTCTTCTTTAACGAATTGCCAAACAAACCAAACTTAATTCAAGCTATCATCATTAACAACGCAGGGAGAGAGTTACGGATGAAGGGGTTTATCACCGATGTAGTTGACATTAACATACAAGGAGCAACTTATCGACAAAATGTATTAATAGCCCCAATAAATGATTCTCTAATTCTCGGTTTGGATTTCATGAAGAAACACTGTTCCCGGATAAACCTTGATAGCAGCACTATCATTATCGGTGGGAAGGAAATCCCGATGACTTTAAAGACCAAGCCCTCCGCGGTGTGCCGTGTTTCAGTATCCCAATCAATAGTCTTAGATCCCCGCACAGTAACCTATGTACGGTGCGCGGTGAGTAATCCCCTGGGTTGTTGTGTTATTGAACCAGTTTTAGATGTGAATAAATTTGCCCTAATGCCTAGAACTTTTCATCAGGACACAGATGATTTGAAAGTGTGCTTGATTAATGTTGCAGATCACCACGTGAAGCTGCCCCAGGGCCAACTCCTCGGTCACGCGTATGATGCGGAGTTGATACAGCCCTGCAATGACTCCGCCTCCGCTTCTCGGCTTGCGGAGGTTTCTTGCAGGTCCTCCACTGATGCTTTGGAGGGGGACCTGATGGGGGCAGTGCCTGCTCACCTACAGGATCTATTCACCCGGTCTCGAGGTAATCTGTCTATTGAAGATCAGCGACGCCTGGTGCTACTGTTGCAAGAATTTGAGGATGTCTTCACTAAACATGACCTTGACCTCGGTGAGTTCACCGCCATTCAGCATACGATAGACACCGGGGATCACCAACCAGTGAGGCAACGCCTTCGTCGAACGCCCCTCGGGTTTGCCCATGAAGAGGAGGCGCACCTTAATAAAATGTTGGATGCAGGAGTCATCCGTCCCTCGACTTCGGAGTGGGCGTCAGCACCGGTGCTAATACGGAAACGGGATGGAAGTGTCCGTTACTGTATTGATTTTCGCGAGACTAATGATAAATGTGTCAAAGACAAATTTCCGCTCCCCCTGATAGACGACTGCTTGGACACTTTAGCGTCGAGCCAATGGTTTTCGAAATTGGATGCCAATTCTGCTTACTGGCAGGTGAAAATAAAACCAGAAGATTGCAAGAAAACCGCCTTCGTTACCCGTTATGGACTGTTCGAACACGTAAGGATGGCCTTTGGTCTCTGCAACGCCCCAGCCACATACTCCCGTGTAATGTCTCTCATACTCGCCGGGTTGAACTGGGACATTGTATTAGCTTTCTTGGACGACGCCATTGTGAACGGAGCAAGTGTGCCCCAGCATTTCGACAACTTACGCCAGGTGTTGAAACGATTCAGACGGTATGGGTTAAAATTAAAACCAAAGAAATGCGAGTTGTTCCAGCAGCAGATAGAGTTCCTGGGCCGTCTAGTGAGTCAGGGAAAACTAATGGTGAATCCTCACAGTCTAACCACCGTGCAGGATTGGCCAAGACCAAGTACCACGAAGGAAGTAGAACGCTTCCTCGGGTTCGCCAACTACCACCGAGCCTTTATCAAGGAATATGCGCAGATAGCTCTGCCGCTCTACGCCATAACAGGGAAGAAGCAGTTCCTGTGGACTGATACTCAAGAACAAAGTTTCCAGTGCTTAAAGGAAAAATTGGTGACCACTCCAGTCCTCAGTTTACCAACACTAGAGGATCCCTTCATCTTGGATACAGACGCTTCTAACCATGCCATTGGAGCCGAACTGATTCAAATCCAGGACGGACAGGAGAGGGCCATTAGCTACGGCAGTTTCTCGCTAACTCCTGAGCAGAGACGTTACTGCACCACCAGGAAAGAACTTCTTGCAGTGATCAGATTCACCCGACAATACCGACATTATCTCCTAGGACGCCACTTCCGGTTACGGACTGACCACAACAGCCTACGTTGGTTGTTGAACTTCAAATCGCCAGAGGGCCAACTTGCACGCTGGTTGGAGGAATTAAGCCAATACGATATGACAGTGGAGCACCGGCCCGGTGCCAAACACCAAAACGCAGACGGTCTGTCTCGTTTGGAGGATGAAGGTAATTGTGACGAATACTCCCCCCTCGTGGATGTCAAAACCCTGCCTTGCGGAGGATGCAAGTACTGCACCAAAGCTCAACAGAACTGGGGACAGTTCATTAAAGACGTAGATTATGCAGTGCCCTTATCCCAACGTCCCAGACAGGTGAGAGCGTTGCCAACGCCAGACCCCCCAGACGACTACCAAGTCCAACGTATTGAGATTCAAAGACAAGAAGGCGTAGTGATATGGAACCCTGATTCCGCTATCCCTACTACCTCATCCTGCGCTGTTAACCAACTGAACACTGATCCCTTGAAGGACCAAGCAAAACTAGGATATTCATCTTCAGACCTCAACCAGATGCAGAGGACTGATCCCGACATAGCCACACTCTGGGAATGGTTGCACCAAGGTACCAATCCCACAGAAGCCGAACTACAACTCTCCAGTCCCGCCAGCAAATCCTATTGGATAGACAGATCGTTATTCAGATTAAACTCCCAGGATGTCATTGTACGAGCTCTTCCAGACCAGACTGACATTGCCGTGCTTATACCAGCACAAATCAGACAGGACGTCCTCGCATCCCTACACGACATTCCCATGGGAGGACATGGAGGCATCACCAAAACCAAGCAGAAGGTAAAACGCCACTATTATTGGTACAAATGTGGTCAAGATGTCGCC
Organism: Steromphala cineraria; assembly: GCA_916613615.1. Taxonomy (NCBI): domain Eukaryota; kingdom Metazoa; phylum Mollusca; class Gastropoda; order Trochida; family Trochidae; genus Steromphala; species Steromphala cineraria. Next base: position 32,130,456 of record OU744722.1, on the reverse strand, counting down.
GAATACGTAAAAGGATGCAGCACATGTAACCGAAGTAAAAAACCAAACAAGAGAGCTAAATCTAAGTTGACCACCTTTCATGCAGGTGCCCCGATGGAACGGGTACATCTAGATTTTATTGGACCCCTACCAGAAAGTGACCAAGGCAACACTTGTATCCTCATGATGGTGGACCAGTTCACTAAGTGGGTTGAGTGTGTGGCGCTTCCTCACCAGAAAGCTGAACTCACGGCTAGGACTGCTGTGAATGAGTTCTTCTCCAGGTTTGGGTTTCCGTTCCAAATCCACACCGATCAAGGCCGCAACTTCGAAAGCAATCTTTTCAAGTCCATGTGTGAGATGTTACAGATCACCAAAACCCGTACCACTCCTTATCGACCGTCATCCAATGGGCAAGTGGAAAGGTATAACCGTACTCTCCTGCAGATGATACGATGTCATATCAACAAGTCCCAGACCAATTGGGATGAATACCTACCCCAGTTCGCCAGTGCTATTCGTACACCGCCAATCAACTTATGCTGGGTCGGGAAGTAAATGTGCCAGCTGACTTGATGTTCCCGGACCCGACAGAGAAACAGGAGGAAATGAACACCAATCAATATGTCCAAGAACTTAGAGCGGGAATTATATCCGCTCATCATCAGGCGAGAGATTTCCTTAAAACATCATTAATGAGGGCCAAGAGAGACTATGACCTGAAAGCTCGAGTCCACCAGATTGAAGAAAACCAGCCGGTATATATCCTGGATTCGGCAGTCACCCCAGGACGATGTAAAAAACTGTGTCCCGTGTGGAAAGGGCCATACTGGCTGGAGAAGAAATTATCACCTAATTTGTTTGTTGTGAGTTCACACTGTAAAAAGTTCACTGTCCATCATGATCGAGTTAAGCTATGCAAAGATAGGTCTCTTCCTCGGTGGCTCCAACGGAGAATTTCTCGCCAGGGGGTCACAGCTACATCTGCAGTGACCCCCACTCTTCAGGATTCCTCAGATCCAGGGGATAATTTGGATGAGGTTTATTGTTTCTGTCGGCAACCAGATGATGGGGATTTCATGATTGCCTGTGATTCTTGTGATGAATGGTTTCATGGTAAATGTGTTCAAGTAACGGAGCGAGCGGCAGCTAAGATGTTAGAATATCATTGTGCCAACTGTCTTTCTGAGATGTAAATCTTATATGTTGCAGGATCTATCAGCTTACTCTAGAGTTACTTGCGACAGCAAAAACAGCCAACAACCAAACCAACAAGATGTCCCGGCATAATCCCGCCTCGGATATCCGCGCCCTCATAGCGGAGGAAATTAAGAAAGACAGAGAGGAGAGAGAGAAAGAGAAAAGAGAGAAGGAGGAGAAAGAGAAGGAGGAAAAGGATAAAGAGGAAAAACGGCGTGAACGTCAGGCCCGGAGAGATAAGGAGTCATGGCTGAATATGCAGCGCAACAGCGTGGTATATAAAGTCTTGATGGGCCAGGACAAGGAGGCTCCAGTCGGCGTTCGACGGGAGTCCCCCCGTACACGATCACCCTCATCCCGGGAGGCTCCAGTCAGTGTTCGACGGGAGCCCACCCGCAGGAGATCCCCGCACAAGGTCCGATTCCACCCCGGTTACAGGCGTGAGGATCTGGACAATACCACAGTCCAACCCAAACCAGAAACCAGGCCGGCGCCTCCACCTGTCAGCAGGGTGGTGGTGACTGTGCCCCTTGAAAGAAATCCACCAAGACTAACTGCCCAACAACGAGAGGAGGAGAAGAGAGGTGTCCGGTCGGACAGGTCTCGACGACCACTCAGGACCACCCCCGAGGAACGTCGCAGGTCTCGTGGACCATTCCGGACCACCCCCCAGGAGAATCCAAGGTCTCGTCGATCATCCCGACCCAACCCTGAGGAACGGCGAAAATCATACAGGGACGCGAGGTCCAGATCTCCCCTCAGCTATCAAAGAGAACGATCTCCCCCAGGACCAGCCCAGATCCCTGCCTCAACCCCCACAGGATCCAAATGTCCGGTGGTGGGCTGCAACAAATGGTCCAAAAAACTGAGAGACCACGCCTTCAACGGTCACCTGCCCAGATACTTACAAGACCGCCACAGTCAGATGACGGTGGCAGATGGAGATGCCATGGACCAAGTCAGTCTGGCCCTGCGCCAACTGTCCCAATGGATAGTTGGTCCCGCAGCCACCCCGAAAGCCCTATACAAGCACCTCCGGGGAAATCTGGAGCTTCCCGCCAACTGCGAGCTGCCCCCAACCTCCTGCGGCCACATGAAAGCTCTCTGCCAGAAGGAGGGCTGGAGGATTCCCCCCCACGGATTCACCATTAACCCGATGAACTCCCCTGCCTGTCTTCGCCACTGGAGAGTGACGCTGCACGTCCTAAACTTTTTGACCCCGGAGCAGCGTGCCACATTCAAGACGTTCTTGATGCCAGTGCCAAGACGACACTATGCAACGCCCACCGCAACCAAACAAGAAGAGACCACCTCAGCACCACCACCCCCAGAGTCGTGGGATGCTGACCTCTCAACAGGAACCACGGAAGCACCGCCACCCCCTGAGTTGTGGGATGCTAAGACCCAAAGCGAACTAGAAGGCCACCCCGCACCGTTGGCAATCGACAGCCATTTCCACCTGGACCGCACGTGGAAGGCCCTCGGCTGGAGCGGCACACCCTCCTCAGATCGACTCATCATGGAAGGACCCCAGCCAAGCCCTCGCCACTCTGTCCACGTCACGGGAGTGGTCGAGATCTACTGTGACCCGCCGACCCACCCCACCACTGCCTCCGACGAGTTTGGCGTGGTTCGGGCTGTGGGAATTCACCCAAAAAATGCAGGACACACCACAGACCGCCAATTCCTCCGGATGATAGAGCTCTGGAGGAAGGATGGGATAGTGCCTGGGGAAATGGGCCTGGACCGCTCAGTCCACCCCTGTCATTGGAGCGCTCAGGACGAAGCCCTTGCCCGACAGGTCAAGTTCGTGCCGCCGCACAAACCAGTAGTGATACACGTCAGAGGGACAGAGGGGGACAAGTACGCGGCAGACGTCCATACCCGATGCCAGCAAATTCTACTCACACATCTGACCGCCAACCAACCTATCCACGTGCACTGTTTCACGGGGCTAGAGACCACCGTCCGAGAGTGGACCACCGCCTTCCCGGACAGCTATTTCGGCATTGCTGGCCGCGTCGCGACGTTCGACGCGGCTCAGATCCAAGCCCTCCAGGCCATACCCTACCAGAGGCTACTCCTGGAGACAGACTCTCCTTACATGCCACCGCCCGGCCACCAAGTCAACTCTCCCACCCTGATAAAAGCCACAGCGGAGAAAATAGCCGAATTCCTCGACCAAACAGTGGAGGACATCCTGGCCCAGACAAGGGACAACGCCAGGGTGTTGTATGGGCTGTAAGGGGAGGAATCAAAGGACGGGGCGTGAAAATGCTCCTCAGTCCCCTCTCCGGCTCTGTTTGCCGGGGACGACAGATCCCCGCAGGGATGTTACTCGCGGGAGATCCCAGGACCCACTAGGAAAGGGCCTAATAAAACAAGGGAGAGTGTGGTGATCAGCGGTTCCCGGCAGCCTGCCCGACCCGACATTATCCGAATGACAACCTGGCTAGCCGAGAGTTGCCGAGCTTCCCCGACGACGGTTCCCGAGCCGCCCCGAGGACTGCCGATCGCCGCCCTCAACCGACGAGTCTGTGTCAAGCGATTGTAAGTATAGGACGTGTTTCCCTGCTCTTGCAATTAGCACACTCGCCGACTCGCATTAGAATGCTTTTGTAGCTGCTAGCTTATGCTTCTCTAGTGTAGTAACTTTCTTGTAAACCCCAGGTTCACAACAAATAAAAGACAAAGACAAAGAAACCTGTCAGACACATCCGATTCCGCTGGATCAACTCCAGACAATAACAAAAAATAGAGCCATTGGCTCTGTAGCTCATCAGGCATCATATCAAGTTTGCTTTATACAGGCAAGATGAGCTAAAAATGAAACTGATGTTACCTATTGCAAGAAAACCTATAAAAATATTACAAAACAAATGTATTATTATTCAACACTTTTCAGATCGCCAAAATCAGACACTGAAAGAAGTCCACACTAAAATATCCAAGGAGAAATAAATTTGCCATAGACTGTCATCTAATGGAGAAAAATAGGTTTTAAAGATTGTGACCCCTGTGACCCTATTTGGGGTCATGGGGTCACAAAAACCTACAGTTTAGAATCCCAATTGGCCAAGGAGTCTACATGCAGTCTTTCAGCTCAATAGCCCTTTAGGAGCTAAAGATGATGAAAATAGGTTTTTAAGGTTGTGACCCCTGTGACCCTATTTGGGGTCATGGGGTCACGAAATCTACAATTAAGAATCCCCATTGGCCAAGGAGTCTGCACATATAATTTTTAACTCTCTAGTCCTTCTGGAACTGGAGAAGAAGATCAAAATAGGTTTTTAAGGTTGTGACCCCTGTGACCCTATTTGGGGTCACAGGTTCACCAAAGTTACAAATTAGAATCCCCATTGGCCAAGGAGTCTGCACATATAATTTTTAACTCTCTAGTCCTTCTGGAACTGGAGAAGAAGATGAAAATAGGTTTTTAAAGTTGTGACCCCTGTGACCCTATTTGGGGTCACAGGGTCACCAAAGTTACAAATTAGAATCTCCATTGTCCAAGGAGTCTGCACATATAATTTTTCACTCACTACTCCTTTTGGAACTGGAGAAGAAGATGAAAAAAGGTTTTTAAGGTTGTGACCCCTGTGACCCTATTTGGGGTCACAGGGTCACCAAAGTTACAAATTGGAATCCCCATTGGCCAAGGAGTCTGCACATATCATTTTTAACTCTCTACTCCTTTTGGAACTGGAGAAGAAGATGAAAATAGGTATTTAAGGTTGTGACCCCTGTGACTCTATTTGGGGTCACAGGGTCACCAAAGTTACAAATTGGAATCCCCATTGGCCAAGGAGTCTGCACATATAATTTTTAACTCTCTAGTCCTTCTGGAACTGGAGAAGAAGATGAAAATACGTATTTAAGGTTGTGACCCCTGTGACCCTATTTGGGGTCACAGGGTCACCAAAGTTACAAATTGGAATCCCCATTGGCCAAGGAGTCTGCACATATCATTTTTAACTCTCTACTCCTTTTGGAACTGGAGAAGAAGATGAAAATAGGTATTTAAGGTTGTGACCCCTGTGACTCTATTTGGGGTCACAGGGTCACCAAAGTTACAAATTGGAATCCCCATTGGCCAAGGAGTCTGCACATATAATTTTTAACTCTCTAGTCCTTCTGGAACTGGAGAAGAAGATGAAAATAGGTTTTTAAAGTTGTGACCCCTGTGACCCTATTTGGGGTCACAGGGTCACCAAAGTTACAAATTAGAATCTCCATATGCTAAGGTACTTGTACACAAAATTTCAGCTCTCTAATGTGTATGGTTCATGAGGAGAAGTCGAAAGTGTCAAAAGTTTACGGACGGACGGACGACGGACGGACGACGGACGGACGCCGGACGACGGGCCATGCCATAAGCCCATCTGGACTTTCAGTCCTGATGAGCTAAAAATGCAAGAACTCTAATGAAACAATAAGCAATAAAAGCACACCGGCAAATGATAAGAAAAACAAATACCAAATGATTATGACAGCCATAGACAAAATTGAATTGAACCAAATCATGAGTTGTCAAGACATGGCATTTCAACTAAGCTCCCTGGGGGCCCATCCAGTAACAATAACCAAATGTGGCAAAGGCTTTTTGCTTACAACGGACAATAAGCACTACTTAGACAGCATAACAAGCATAGGCGTAGGAACGGTCCGAAAGTTGGGGGGGCAAGATTTTTTTTTGTGAGCGGGGGGGGGGGGGGGGGGGTCTTGTCATTATATAGATTATATAGGTGGTGTTCCGAATATAGGGGCGTAAGGGGCATTAATTACAGCATAAAAGCTCTTCTTACGCGCTGTCATGGCGTTATTTTCGTAATTTTGGCTTCTTATTGTTATATTTATCAAGGAAACCGAGGAATTAGTTAAATTTTTACCTTGAAATCCCAATAAAATTCATTTCTTTTGCACGTTTTGTATTAAATATTATAAAGATTCCTTTACAATTGGAATTTAGGGCTGTAAAAAAAAATTAGGTTTGGAAAATCTTGGGGGGGCAGTGCCCCCCCATATTTTTCTCTGGGGGGGCAGCTGCCCCCCCTGCCCCCCCGGTTCCTACGCCTATGACAAGCTACACCACAGTAAATGGCACTAAAGTCAAATATGACACACCAAATTGGGAAAAACAAATAAAAGGAGTCGTCAAAGTTAACCCTAAACTCACAGATGAACAACTTCAACAATGTATCACAAAAGCAAACCAATACAATAGGACTCCTATCCTACAAACCAGAAGGATTAAGAAGCAACAACAAAACACACCTTCAGTTATCATTACATTCGAGGGTACTAATCTCCCAAAACACATCACTTTCGCTGGTGTACCAAACACAGTAGTTCAACCATACCTTAAACAACCGATGTTCTGTACAAAATGCTTCTGGTACAACCACACTACCACTGACTGTCCCAACGCTAAACACTGCTCAAGATGCCACTACTCAGGACATGATTATGACACATGTCGCAACAAAATGTACTGCGGCAACTGCAAACAAACAGGTCACAGTGCCCTATCTAGAAAATGCCCATACAGACAAAAACAAATTGAACAACTAAATAAGCACCACTTTAAACAAACGGCTCAAATCAAAAACAACAAAATCAACATAGAGCAATCTGTTGCATTCAATCCCTCCAACCACTCATCACCCAGACAATCACCAGTAAATGAAGAAACGCTCTTCTCCAGGAAAGTAGTTCCTAGACATCCAATAAGCTCCTCAGAGGAAAAACACAAATAGATGGAGAAGATGTTAGAAAGTGTTGAACACAGACTTCTTGAAGATATCAGGTCCGCAAGAAAATCACAATCAAAACCACAAAACACAGATGAGAGAACAAAAGAACAAAGCAAAGCTCAAAATAGTGATAAATACAGACCGCCAATGTTGAGAAAGCTCAACTACTCTCACACGAATAAAAACAATGTCACTAAAAAAACACAGCACCAAAGACAAAAAGATCTGAGGGAAACAATCAACCGTAGAAACACCAACGACAAACCCAAACCAAAAAACAAAAACAGTGTCGTTGATAGGATAATACTATTTATAGCACAAGCTTTCATAAACTCAACACCAACACACTCTGACAGGGAACATCATAGGAATGTCAAGAGACTATACTCCAATGCAGCTAAATTGGGGCTATGCAGCATTAGCTGGGAACAATTCTTTGACAGGATCCACCAAAACAACCCACTCAATACCTCTTCTCACCACCAAGATAGAAGCTGCTACTACTAAACCTAAGCTTTCCTGAACATAAATCCCTCCTTATAAAATGGCGGACTTTACTGTACTCCAACAAAACGTAAATGGGCTAGGCACCAATGGTGCTGAACTCAAAGTATTGATACAAAATAAATCAATACAACCAAGTGTTATCATTCTACAGGAAACAAAATTATCAAAAAGAAGGGATTATAAAATCTCCGGTTATAACATACTAAGAAAAGATCGTTTTACGGAAATAAAAAAAAGTCCACAAGGTGGACTCATAATTGCCATAAAACATGGCATTGATTACAAACCCCTAGATATAAACATCGAAGGCATAGAAATCAATGGCGTAACAGTTAACATAAATGGTAATAAACCAACAAATGTTATCAATGTCTATTTACCCCACAGCACAAAAATTACAGTTGAAATACTCAACAAATTACTACCCTATCTCGCCAACTCAGCCTATTTGGGTGGCGATTTTAATGCACACCATAGCCTCTGGGAGGCAGACGATAGAACCGATACAAGAGGTACAGTCATACAAAAATGGTTAGAGGATAACAAACTTATTATTCTCAACAATGGCGAACCTACTTTTCACAGGCTAACACAAGGAATATACACCACAATAGATCTTAGCATTATTACACCAGACCTAGTTAATGATGCTAGTTTATATGTTCATGACGACAGTTGGGGAAGTGATCACTTCCCACTATTTACCACATTAAAGAATAACAATACACAACAGGCACAAAAAAACAATACCCATAACAGCTGGAATTTTAACAAAGCAAATTGGGGAATATTTCAAAATATTTGTGAGCAAAACCTAAACAATGATGTAAAAGACGAAGATGTTAACATATACAACAAAAATATCACCGAGGTGATTATAAATGCTGCTAAGGTAGCCATTCCAACCAAAAGAATCCACAATCAAATACCTGTACCATGGTGGAATGAAGAAATTATAGAAAGCAAGAAAAGAAAGAAAACTGCTCAGGAAAAAAGCTAAAAAGGATAAAAAGTTAATACAACAAGCGGCAGCAGCTAGAAATAAGGTTAAAACTTTAATAAGTAAGGCAAAAATCCAATCATGGAAAAAGATGTGTAGCACATTAGATATCAAATCTAACTCAAGGCAAGTCTGGAAAAAGATTAATGTCTTTAGAGGCAAAAGCACTAAATCCCATATTCCAAGTATCAACAACAGCAAAAACAAACTGGAAAAAATAGACAATTTATGCAAACAATTCTCACAAGCAAGCTCAACCAATAACTACAAAACTGCTTTTCAAGAAAAAGTAAAAAATACACAACCTTGTCCGAAGGACAAAAACAAGTCAGACTTATGGTACAACAAGCCATTCACAATATCAGAACTTAACAATGTTGTAAATAATAAAAAAGGAACAGCCTCTGGTATTAATCAAACCAGTTACACAATGCTTAAACGTCTTCCCTATAAATGCAAACAAGTGTTATTAGATTTCTACAATAAATTATGGAAAGACGGCAAATTACCAACATACTGGAAAGAAAGTCTTATAATACCATTACACAAACAGAGAAAAGACCCTACCAAATCCGATTCATATAGACCAGTCTCCTTAACATCTAATCTATGTAAAACACTCGAAGCTATGGCAACGAAAAGATTACAACACTATCTAGAAACTAACGAATTGATAACACAGAATCAATCAGGATATAGAAAATCCTATAGCACCACTGATCATATTGTTAGATTACAACACTCTATCAGACAAGCTCAACAAAATAATAAATTTACTACAGCAGTCTTTCTAGACTTTAGTAAAGCATTTGACATGGTCTGGAAAACAGGCTTGATACAAAAAGTTAAGAAAAAGGGCATACAAGGGGAAATGCTAAACTTTATAAACGACTTTATGTCAGACAGAACATTTCGTCTAAAAACAGATGATCAAATATCAGACAACTATAATTTAGAAAATGGAACCCCACAAGGAAGTATCATATCACCAACATTGTTCAATATCATGATAGATGATCTATTTCACAAACTACCGAAACAAGTGAACACCTCACAATTCGCTGATGATGGGGCCCTTTGGGTCAGTCACAAACATCAACATGTAGCTGCAGAAATATTACAAAAAGCCTTAATCAAAGTAAATGAATGGACCCAAAACTGGGGATTTAAATTATCCACAAGCAAAACTGTATCAATTCTCTTTCGGCCAACACCCAGAGCCGATTGCAGACCACTGAAATTATACATTAATGAAGAACCATTAAACCAAGTTAAATATGTCAAATTCTTAGGCATAATCTTTGATGAATATCTAACATGGAATCAACATATTGTTGAACTGTCACAAAGATGCAAAAAAGATCTCAATATATTACGAATGCTTTCTCACACCAGGTGGGGCAGCAGCAAGGAAATGTTAGTCTTGCTATATAAATCTCTGATTAAATCCAAACTGCACTATGGAGCAGAAGCTTGGTGTGACACTAGTCAAACCAACATACAAAAGCTAAAAACCATACAAAATCAAGCTTACAGATATATATCAGGATGCCTAAGTGGCACATCAATGGAACTAGTCAGACATGAACTAGGCGAACTCCCGCTAGAAAAAGAATGAGTAGATAATATTACCAACTATATTGTTAGATCAAAGCATAAGCCATGTTTACAAAATATTATCACACGAAAAAAGCAAATAATGACTAAAATGACTAAATTACCATGAAAAAACACATAGACAAATATGACCTTGATACAATAGACGTTATTTCTGACCCATATACCAAGCATATCCTAAAACCTCCAGACGTCCCCGATATCCAAGTCGATATCAAATTGAAAGACCTCATAGACAAAAATAATCCAAAACCTAGTGACCTCAGTAACACTCAAGTCTATATAGAACAAAACTACAATCAAACCGATTACATTCAAATCTTTACTGACGGTTCTAAAGATGAAAAAGGAAGAGTAGGCTCTGGGATAGCCTTCACTCACACAGGTGATGAAGATATATCCCTTAAACTACCAGACAAAACCTCTATCTTCACAGCTGAACTTGTAGCTATTCGACAAGCACTCATTATCAGTAAAGGCTACAAACACAAAAATATAGCTATATTTACAGATTCACTCAGCTCACTGCAAGCTATACAAAACAAAACGGAAAAAAATAGTCATGAACTTCTACACCAAATTTACCAGGGGTATAATTATCTAACTCAGGATAACAACCATGTTAGATTTATATGGGTGCCTTCCCACATAGGCCTAACAGGCAACGAAAGAGCCGACCGAGCAGCAAAAGCAGGTCTAACCCACAGCAATAATGTCAACATACCATTTACTAAAAAAGAAATTAAGAGCATTGTTAAATCAATTAGAACGGATGAATACAACACAAACTTTAAAGGCAACTGGGGACATACCCAGTACTATCAAGTACAACCTACAAAAGTTACAAAGGTTAAAAACTTCCACAACTTTAGAAGGGTTGATGTAGCCATAACTAGACTTAGGCTTAACAATGTTCGCAATGGGGTTTACCTCCACAAAATAGGGAAAGCACCAAATAATCTATGTAATCAATGTAATGTCAAAGACACCATAAATCACATTCTGTTTCAATGTGATAAATACAAAAAACACAGGGGACAACTCCTTGAAAATGTAAGCGCTAACAACCCACAAGAACTGTTAGCCAATGCTAAAAATTACCAGTACCTTTCAGTATTCCTACTACAAACCAAATTGTATAAAACATTATAATTAATAACCACCTAGCCTTACACCCAAACTCCTAACCATTACCTACCCCTCATCCCCTACCCAATTTAAGGGTCACTAAACCCTAACAACCACCCCACGGGTAAAAACTCCCAGAAGGACCCTACGGAAGCGAGACTTATCTCTTAAACCTCCTTCTTCTGGTAAGTGTTGGTCATGGCGACCCACGACCACAGCTGGTTGGTGAGATAGGTTCACGATATACATTACCTCGGGACCACTCGCGCAAGCCTTTACAAACAGGCGCGTAGGCTCCCGACGGGAGATTTCCACCTAATACCTAAAATAATATTTACCACTCCCATATTTGGGATAACTGGTAGGACTTGGCACAGGGCAAAATGGTTAAAACTCTTCATTAAAAGTGCACGGTGTGGCTACCCCCGGCACCTACTAAATTATAACTGGTAATTTTCCCAGTAGCAAACCTCAAAACCCTCACTGCCTGGTTCTTAATCGGGTTCAGTGGGGAGGACAGGTATTGTACCTTAAGTGTATGGTTAGACTACCCCCTGCACTTTACATAGGTACAATACCAGTTAGACGACCTGCAAGAAAGAAAAAACGCACATTGCGAAGATACCAACGCTGGAAACAACAGCAAATAACAGACTAAGTATATCAAACCAAAAAGATAAGTATTACTCCATTCACTCAATTATCAATAAATTTAATTATAAAACATTACTAATTACAAATAACTATAAATACAATTCAAACACAATTATTCAACTACAATTTTATTTTATCACAATTAAAAATACCATCTCAAATACTACTTTAAACCTTTTTACCTCAATATAATTTCCCATACATAATATATGCTTTCTATCTCTTTCAGGTACCACGCCATTTAACACCACTATTTATTTACTTACTATTCATAAAATCAGCCCCCCCCCCCTCACTCTATTTAAATTCTAAATTAATTTTAACCACTTTAGAACTTTTATTAATTTTACTTGGGTGTCTAAGACCTATTCTAAATTTCATGCCCCCTTTTTTGGAAATAATTCAGGCTTAGACCCCACGTCGGCGACATCACCGTGTGGTGAGGAAGACGTTAAACCCCAATCCAACAACAACATTACTCTTCCTCTGCTTGAGAACAACACAAGAATCTGTGTCGAAACGTTGCATACAATGAACAAAGAAGTTGTCATCCATATATTCCTCAGCATTATTGTCATTCCAACTTCTGAAATGCCTCTCAAGAAGTTATTACTTTCATTGCCAATCAATGATTGGTGTCATTACAAAGAAGGTTTAGACAAGCAATTTTATTGTCATATTCATTTATTACAAGCATATTGGTACATGGAATATTGGTAAAGTATACCATTACATCATACAGATATTCAATCACTAACCACAGAAGAATATGGAAATAATTTGAGCAAATAATATTAATCTCAAATGAACTGAACTTGCAGAGATTGCTTTGAAACTTTTCAAAATATACATTACGGAGGACAATATTTGAAACATTAAGACATCATATACATTTGGTTCCATGATCCACATGAACTGATAAAAATATCAATGTATATTATTAAAAAAGATTTGGTTTTCAGATTGTAAATCTTTCAAGGCATGAAGATGTGTAAAGTAGCAAAAAGGCACTTGAATTTTTGCCATTTAAAAAAAAAAAATTTCTAAAGAACATGTTAGACATGCCGCATAAAAATGTTCGCAAATCGATGCTAAGAGAGTGTTTCCACAATTGCTTTTACATTTAAAGAAAAGATAAAACTTATTTTGTTACAAAGGACAAAAAAGGATCAAAATCTACTAGTATTTACATTTTTAAGAAATTAAGGCACTGATACAGAAATATCAGAATTTAAATATTGCAATATCAGGAATCTATATTTTATAAGATATTAAATATAATAATAAAATTGTCTTTCACAATATTCATAAATCTGGACTATATTTGTTAATGATTGTTGACAAAATAGACATCAAACTGATTACATTTGTTATTTGTACCACCATAAATACACAACTTTTGTTTACAATAGTAATACAATCAATTTATATTTGTAAGATAAACTGGAAAAAATTATCAAATCACACGTATAACAACATTAACTTTTACAAGTTATGAAAAGTGGTAGATATGAAATAATTTCAAATGGATATTCCGTAAAATGTTAAAAGTAAGTATTTTCAAAGGAGAACTATACTACTCAAAAGAATTTAGGGAACATTTGTATATTCTCCCTTGTATACTTTATGAATGAGCCCATGGTTGAACTTCCATTTTTCATAAGATAATCACCATCATACTGACATATTGGAATCAATTACTGAGAGTGATGCCATTTCTATACTGAGGTTTGATATCAGAAAGAATGCAGTGGTCAAAAAGGAAAGTTACATGAGGTAAGATTGTTCAGGTTCAAACCAATAAAAAAAATTCTTAAGTGACTTTATTGCTTTGAAAGTGATATCCTTTGTAATGAAAATTTTGATAAAGATATTTTCCTGAAAAAAAAAAAATTAAGTTTAAAAAAAAATTGCTTCGCGACTTAAAGATGTTCTTCCTGATATAATAAACGAAACACAAACTGGTTTTCTAAAGAATAGATTTATTGGGGAAAATACCAGAATACTATATGATTTAATGCACTATTGCGAGGAAAATGAAATACCTGGACTTCTGGTCGCAATTGATTATGAGAAAGCGTTCGACACAGTTGAGTGGGACTTTATTGATAAGACTCTGGAAGCTTTTAACTTTGGCCCCGCTCTCAGAAATTGGGTAAAACTTTTTCAAAAGAATAGCTGCAGCTCTATTATTAATTCTGGTACATTATCAAGCTTTTTCGGTTTGGGACGTGGTTGTCGACAAGGCGACCCGGTAGCACCATACCTCTTTATCGCATGTGTTGAATTATTAGCTATTGCAATTAGATCCAACAAGGATATTAAGGGCATAAAGATAAAGGGTATGGACTATCTTATTTTCCAGTACGCTGATGATACCAATTTTACCCTTGATGGATCCGAAAAAGGATTATCAGAACTTATTTATGTTATCAAAAAGTTTGCCACTGTCTCTGGCTTAAATCTTAATACAGATAAAAGCATAGCGATTTGGTTTGGCTCACGGCGCAACTCCAATGAACAACTTTGTCCACACATACCACTTCGCTGGTCAAAAGAACCATTCAAAATTCTTGGAATAACTTTCTCTACTAATTTAAATGAAATGATTTCACTAAACTTCGAACAACAACTTTCAAAAGTCAGAAAAGTACTTTTTTCATGGTCAAATAGATCCTTAACTCTTAGAGGAAGAATTATGATTATCAAGTCTCAGATTATCCCCCTTTTTACCCACCTTTTCATGGCGCTTCCCAACCCACCTAAACTCTTCTTTAAACGTTTGAATTCAATCCTCTTTAAGTTTGTTTGGGGAGGGAAACGCGATAAAATTAAACGCAACATGTTAATAAATGAGTATGCAAAAGGGGGGCTGAAAATGATAGATATCATATCCTTTTGTAATTATATGAAGATAAAATAGAGCCATTGGCTCTGTAGCTCATCAGGCATCATATCAAGTTTGCTTTATACAGGCAAGATGAGCTAAAAATGAAACTGATGTTACCTATTGCAAGAAAACCTATAAAAATATTACAAAACAAATGTATTATTATTCAACACTTATTAGATCGCCAAAATCAGACACTGAAAGAAGTCCACACTAAAATATCCAAGGAGAAATAAATTTGCCATAGACTGTCATCTTATGGAGAAAAATAGGTTTTTAAGATTGTGACCCCTGTGACCCTATTTGGGGTCATGGGGTCACAAAAACCTACAGTTTAGAATCCCAATTGGCCAAGGAGTCTACATGCAGTCTTTCAGCTCAATAGACCTTTAGGAGCTAAAGATGATGAAAATAGGTTTTTAAGGTTGTGACCCCTGTGACCCTATTTGGGGTCATGGGGTCACGAAATCTACAATTTAGAATCCCCATTGGCCAAGGAGTCTGCACATATAATTTCAGCTCTCTAGACCTTTTAGAATTGGAGAAGAAGATCAAAATAGGTTTTTAAGGTTGTGACCCCTGTGACCCTATTTGGGGTCACAGGTTCACCAAAGTTACAAATTAGAATCCCCATTGTCCAAGGAGTCTGCACATATCACTATCAACTCTCTAGTCCTTTTAGAACTGGAGAAGAAGATGAAATAGGTTTTTAAGGTTGTGACCACTGTTACCCTATTTGGGGTCATGAAGTCACGAAATCTACAATTTAGAATCCCCATTGGCCAAGGAGTCTGCACATATCGTTTTTAACTCTCTAGTCCATTTAGAACTGGAGAAGAAGATGAAAATAGGTTTTTAAGGTTGTGACCCCTGTGACCCTATTTGGGGTCACAGGGTCACCAAAGTTACAAATTAGAATCCCCATTGTCCAAGGAGTCTGCACATATAATTTTTAACTCTCTACTCCTTTTGGAACTGGAGAAGAAGATGAAAATAGGTATTTAAGGTTGTGACCCCTGTGACTCTATTTGGGGTCACAGGGTCACCAAAGTTACAAATTAGAATCCCCATTGGCCAAGGAGTCTGCACATATCATTTTTAACTCTCTAGTCCTTCTGGAACTGGAGAAGAAGATGAAAATAGGTTTTTAAAGTTGTGACCCCTGTGACCCTATTTGGGGTCACAGGGTCACCAAAGTTACAAATTAGAATCTCCATTGTCCAAGGAGTCTGCACATATAATTTTTAACTCTCTACTCCTTTTGGAACTGGAGAAGAAGATGAAAATAGGTATTTAAGGTTGTGACCCCTGTGACCCTATTTGGGGTCACAGGGTCACCAAAGTTACAAATTGGAATCCCCATTGGCCAAGGAGTCTGCACATATCATTTTTAACTCTCTAGTCCTTTTGGAACTGGAGAAGAAGATGAAAATAGGTATTTAAGGTTGTGACCCCTGTGACTCTATTTGGGGTCACAGGGTCACCAAAGTTACAAATTGGAATCCCCATTGGCCAAGTAGTCTGCACATATCATTTTTAACTCTCTAGTCCTTCTGGAACTGGAGAAGAAGATGAAAATAGGTTTTTAAAGTTGTGACCCCTGTGACCCTATTTGGGGTCACAGGGTCACCAAAGTTACAAATTAGAATGTCCATTGTCCAAGGAGTCTGCACATATAATTTTTAACTCTCTACTCCTTTTGGAACTGGAGAAGAAGATGAAAATAGGTATTTAAGGTTGTGACCCCTGTGACCCTATTTGGGGTCACAGGGTCACCAAAGTTACAAATTGGAATCCCCATTGGCCAAGGAGTCTGCACTTATCATTTTTAACTCTCTAGTCCTTCTGGAACTGGAGAAGAAGATGAAAATAGGTTTTTAAAGTTGTGACCCCTGTGACCCTATTTGGGGTCACAGGGTCACCAAAGTTACAAATTAGAATCTCCATATGCTAAGGTACTTGTACACAAAATTTCAGCTCTCTAATGTGTACGGTTCATGAGGAGAAGTCGAAAGTGTCAAAAGTTTACGGACGGACGGACGACGGACGACGGACGGACGCCGGACGACGGGCCATGCCATAAGCCCATCTGGACTTTTAGTCCTGATGAGCTAAAAATGGATAAAAAGACTATCCACTGGAAACGGACTATGCCACCACTTAGGCTTTATATCATTATCACCATTTGGAGACATTGATCTGTTTAATTTCCAAAGAGAAAGACTTCTATTATACGCCAAACATGTGAAAAACGCCTTCTGGAAAGATGTACTTACAAGTTTCACGTGTTTAAACAGGAACGATATTTTAATTATTGAAGATTTTTCAATTCTACCAATTCTTAATTTCATTCCATTTGATGATATAACTTTGTTCGTCTCTTGGTACAAGAACGGAATGACATGTTTTCGGAATATCATCTCTAACACTGGTAATTTTAAAACTTTTGAAGTGCTAAAACAGGCGTTTAATCTTGATCACACCTACTTACTTTACTTTAGATTTATCAAATACATACCTAAAAACTACCTCGACTTAATTAAGGCTGCAACCCATATAGGTGAAGTAGTCAAAACACAAGAAACATTATTTACACAAATATGTAACTCGGCGGACTGTAAATTTGTCTATTCACAGCTGTGCGCAAATAAAACAGTACCATTAGACAACCTTCGTTTAAAGTGGGAATCAAAACTGAGTACTGCTTTATCAGATAATTATCTTCCTGACTGTTTTGCAATGATAAATGAAACAACATTAGAAACTAAAGCTAGAAATTTCCAGTACAAGCTATTGCACAGAATAATATCAACGAAATCATTTCTTTGCAAAATAGGTGTAAATCAAGACAATCTTTGTACATTATGTGGTAGAGAAATTGAAACACTTGAGCACTTATTCTTCCACTGTGAGAAAACTCAACTGCTTATCTATCAATTAGAAAATTGGTACAACCTCAAGATGGACACACACCTCACTATAGACATCAAAGCATTTCTACTGGGGGACCCAACGGCAAACATATTAATAAACCACATTTTTATTTTAACAAAAGAATATATAAATAAAACACGATTTGGCTCTACTGACTTAAATGTCAATCAGCTTATAGCTTTTATAAAATACCATTACCATTTGGAGAAACATATTTTCTCGGATGAAGACCCTGACTTTCAAAGAAAATGGTCCGGACTATTTTAACGTAATAAACTGAGTACCCATCTTTATACACCCTCTCACATTGCACCACTATCCTTTCTTTTCCTATTCTTACCCCTTCTCTTTTTCTTTTTTTGTTTTGTTACATCGATCTGTGCCAACTACTTGAATGTGTATGTAACATCCTCTTTTTTGTAATAAAAAAAAAAAAAAAAAAAAAAAAAAAAGAAAAAAAAAAAAAAAAAAAAAAAAAAAGTTTAAAAAAAAAAATTAAAAAAAAAATCTTTAAAGTTTTGAAATAAGAAGCCCAAGGTCTAGTATGCATATGGGTATGAACAAAACTTCAAATGAATAACTTCTCTTTGACCAGCAGACATTGAAAGTTGGTGCAAATGATAGACACCACTTGACTGTTCCTTAAATTCTTTTGAGTAGTGTATTTGGCTTATTGCAGATGTGGTTAGGGAGTAGAGAGCACCGATCATATAGCTTTCATGCATACATAGGACATACACAAAATAACAAGATGTATATGAAAATTAACATTTGAAAACATAATACTGACAAAACAACTACAAAATG
Source organism: Steromphala cineraria (assembly GCA_916613615.1). Classification (NCBI taxonomy): domain Eukaryota; kingdom Metazoa; phylum Mollusca; class Gastropoda; order Trochida; family Trochidae; genus Steromphala; species Steromphala cineraria. The sequence continues at coordinate 32,111,987 of OU744722.1, read as the reverse complement.
TAATCAAGTAAATAGGTTCAAGTAAGTTGTTAACAAAAATTCAATTTTTTTTCAAAACATTAAAATGACAAATGAGTTTGATAATGAAAATGAAATACAGGCTTGATAAACAAAAATATTTTCCTAAAATTTTAGAATAAGAATCAATGAGGATATACATACTTAAACGATTTCTAAAAAGCACCTTAAAAATTCTAAAAACCATACATTTTCAAGACATTTTTTGCTAATGCAATATTTTGAAATTTCTTTTTTTTAAAAACATTGATGACAATTAACAAATTTGAACTTAGGTTTTCTCTCAAAAAATCTTTGGTACACTTGAACAAAACAATTTTTAATGAGAAAACAGATGTCACAGCTTTATATTACTAAGTCAATGTTTAATGTGGTTTATATGCTTGAAATTGAAACCTTAACAATAAATAATTTGGCATGAAGAAAACTAAAAAAAAAAATATTTGTCATCAAAATGATTATTGAAATGGAGTCATTCGTTTTGGGTTAAGTATTTTAACTCTTTCACCCCTAGCAAATCACAGATATTTATTTCTTTTAAATTTCCCCCGATAAAAATTAATCAATACAAAATGTTCATCAGCCCAAAGTAGAAGAAATTATCAAATATCTGGCAAAAACTGCTGACGGCCATTTTAGTCTGAACACCTTTTAGTCAATTGCGTTAGGAAAATGGGATTCAAATAGCTTAAACATATTTGTACAATTGTAAGGCCTCCTTTTATTGTTTGAAATAGATGGCCTTGCACATTTGACATTTATTTCACTTTTAATGAGATATGTCTATTTTCTTAAGAAAATGTGCCCCTGCCCCTTTAAGGGAAAAGTTAATGCCGGCTGAGTTATTGGCCCATCTCTGTAAAAGTTACTTAGTAAAAAGGAGAATAGAATTTAATGTAGTCTGGGTGAAAGAGTTTAATAAAGGCTGTTAAATGTATGACTATCTTGGTCCCTAAATCATTCAAAATGGCACAAACATAACATATCACATTACGACTAGAAAACACGGCAAATAACAATTGATTCAATGTAAGCTAAAACAAAAAGCATGTGTACATATTGCATATAGAAGTTTTGTTTTGCCAAATGTATATGTTCAATATTATATGAAATAAAAAGCATGTCTATTTATTGTTATCCAAATTTTGCTTTGCAAATTTTTAATTTGAAAATTGTATATTTGATGCATATTCTAAAACTACAATCATAAGCTCATGTTATACCAACTGTCTATAATGTTTATTTAAATCATGATTACCTGGAAACAATATTTCTCAATTTACCATGCAAGTCTTCATAATAAATGCATTATTGTACAATACATGAAAATTGTTTTTGAAAAAACTAATGTCAGCATTTTTTTGCAATAGGAATACACAATGAAATTGATAAGATTTCACCATTCTGGTTTAGATTAGGTTAATAGGCTGCATTATAGAGTCACTCCCTGATTTTCATCAAATATTTCTTTGCTTCCGGGCCCCTTTATCCCCGGCCTGTATTCGAGACTAGTGTCTCTTAATTTCTAGTAGAAAATTTCGTCCAGGTCACAAGTGACAACATCAGAAAGGAGCAATTACGGCAAATTATCTTATCAACCGGCGTCTATTCGAGACCTGGCGTGTAGGTTTTACTTAAAACAGTCATACCCCCGGCCTCTATTCAATACCCATCGAAAACAAAAATTTATCATATAATTGCCATTTGGGAAGATATTTTGACTTTGAAATATGCCATTTAAATTCGTATCAAAGCAAAACAATATGTGCTGAAAATCACGGAGTGGCTCTAAAAATGCAGATATAGACCAACCAAAACCGCATTTAAAATATATTTGGCAAGATGAAACACGGATGAAATGATGTCAGAATAATGCTGGATATACATCTAATTATTGTTCATATATTTAGTCGATTACTAGTTTGCTTGAATCGACAGAACTGTTTTGAGGTAGAGTCCCAAGTTTTATGCAATTTCTTAATAAATTTTAACAAAATATAGAAATACAAAATTAAGAGGTAGAACAAATTATGAACACCTGAAATCTAATTGGAAAATAAGGCACATTTTCATTTAAAACCCAGAAAAATATTCGCGGGCGGTATATGATTGGAAGCAAGAACCCCAACATTTTACATTTAATTTAGCAGGATTGAATTATTTGGTTGATTTGGAAAATAAATCATAGATCAATTAAATATATACGTATATACTTTATGAACAAAAAGACAACCTTTCACATTTTTCTAGATACTTTGACTTTAGAATAAAATCATTAAATAATTTATTTTTAACAATTACATTGTTCCATCCACAATACAATGACACCACAATACCTTAAGGAACTCTTAATTTTCAATTCCTTTGACATTAAAAACAAGATTAAATATACACATGGAGAAAAGAAAAGCAACACCAGTAATTGCTAGTAATGTCAATCGATATTGCTCTTAAGTTATTTAACAGATACATCTCTACAAGGTTTGAATATTTGTATCTTGACCAATATTCATGTGTAGTAAAATAACCAAGTACACAGATTTATCCAGTTGAAGTAAAATATCACAAAAAGTAAAAAAAACAACAAATGTGATAATATGGCCAGATCTTAAAATCGTAAATAAATTGACATATTAAATGTTGTAATTTAATTCAAATGCATCTTTCTTTTGTAATGTGACAGCTAAGTCCTCATACATTTAGGTCACAAAATATTTAGGTAAACAAATTTTTAGATTTCAAAATGAAACAAATGCATCATGCTTTTGTAATTTTTTCTAATTGATAGCTACAATTAAAAATATTTTCCTGGATGTTATTATTAATTGATAGCACAAAAACATCTTTTTTCCTGGATAAGAATATTACTTGATAGCAGAAAATATTATTTCTTATTTTTTTTTGCAATTACCAGATGTGAATTGTGTTTTCCATGATGTATATCATATATATATATATATTGACAAGACAGTACAACATTATGCAGTTTCATACTATTATGCAAACAAAATCAATTCTAGTTATGAATATTTACAACATATATATGTATCATTTCCGTAGCAAATATGTATAAAAGCACTTAATATATACAGGTTTGTTTCCGAAGGCCATTTTATCTAACTAAAATTGTTGAAAAATAAACAAAATGTACAAATGAAAACAGTAAGATTGACCAAAAGCTTGCAAGATGCGTTTAATCTTCATATGTTGTTTGTGGATTGAAACTTGCTTTTGTGATTGGTTATAAACAAGGTTGGGCTTAAAGGGGCAGTAGCACGTTTTTTGACAATTTTATATTTTCAATTTTTCACTGATAACTGTAAGTAAATGCTAAATGTATTACTTTGATAGTATCATAAATCTCATAACACAAACCAATCATCCGTAGTCAGAGAACAAAGTATGAGGATTCACATAAAATCCATTGGCAGCCATTTTTGTGTGAACACCTTTAATTCAGTTTGTGTAAGAAAAGGAATCGCATGGCTTAACTTTACATTGTATATTTGATTTATTACTGCTCCATTTAGTTTTTATACATTGTCTAAAGAGTGGAACCATTTATTTTCATTTTCCTGACATCACCTTATATTCCCCCTAAAAACGTGCTACTGCCCCTTTAATGCCGCTTTCGAGAGAATTGAACTTAAAGCACGGCTGCTAGTATTATTGCAAGGAGAAAGTCTGCAACACAATTGTGGCTAAGTACTGCAGTGAAATCTTCGAGCATCGGCTGGAACTAGCGAACCATTGGTGGTACTGTACTGAAATTCAGTGTAGCATTGCACCAAAACCTGACTGCTTGTAGAACAGTTCTCTACTGCAAACAATTTGAACGGGGTAAGATTTGAACCCCGGACCTCTTGATCCAAAGTCAACCTGCCACAGGGTATCAAGCCACTCTGATATACAAATTGATGGCTATAAAACATGAATATGATTGTTCATAATACTGATCAAAACCTCTGTATGAAATTGATGATTGTAAGGCAGATGAATCATGCTTAATTGTAAGTTATACGTGTACATGCAAAGGTATCTTGAAAAGTGTAAAAGTAAATATGTTTGTTAAATAAATATATTCCTTAATACATGATCTATATGGTAATTTAAAATACATATCTTTTTACTGAAGATTATATGCTTCTTATGTAGTAGTATGGGTCTTAACAACAAAGTAATAAAGTGTTGAAATATTTTAGGTTTTGTATCCCTTTGAAAAAAAATAGAGCCATGGGCTCTGTAGCTCATCAGACTTTTGATTAAAACATATTTTGACCCCTGTGACCCCATTTGGGGTCATGGGGTCACGAAATCTACAATTAAGAATCCCCATTTGCCAAGGAGTCTACAAACTACTTTTCAGCTCTCTAGACATTTTGAAACTGGAGAAGAAGATGAAAACAGGCTTTTAAGATTTTGACCCCTTTGACCCCATTTGGGGTCATCGGGTGACGAAATCTACAATTCAGAATCCCCATTTGCCAAGGAGTCTACACACAACTTTTCAGCTCTCTAGACCTTTTGGAACTGGAGGAGAAGATGAAAATAGGTTTTTAAGGTTTTGACCCCTGTGACCCCATTTGGGGTCATGGGGTCACGAAATCTACAATTTAGAATCCCCATTGGCCAAGGAGTCTATATACAACTTTTCAGCTCTCTAGACCTTTTGGAACTGGAGAAGAAGATGAAAATAGGTTTTTAAGGTTTTGACCCCTGTGACCCCATTTGGGGTCATCGGGTGACAAAATCTACAATTTAGAATCCCCATTGGCCAAGGAGTCTACACACAACTTTTCAGCTCTCTAGACATTCTGGAACTGGAGAAGAAGATGAAAATAGGTTTTTAAGGTTTTGACCTCTGTGACCCCATTTGAGGTCATGGGGTCACGAAATCTACAATTTAGAATCCCCATTGGCCAAGGAGTCTATATACAACTTTTCAGCTCTCTAGACCTTTTGGAACTGGAGAAGAAGATGAAAATAGGTTTTTAAGGTTTTGACCCCTGTGACCCCATTTGGGGTCATGGGGTCACGAAATCTACAATTTAGAATCCCCATTTGCCAAGGAGTCTGCACATCAAATTTCAGCTCTCTAGAGTCATTGGTTTCGGAGAAGAAGATGAAAATGTGAAAAGTTTACGGATGGACGGACGGACGGACGGACGGACGCCGGACGCCATGCCATGCCATAAGCCCATCGGGTCTTTCAGACCAGATGAGCTAAAAAATACATAATCGAATTGATGAAACTTTTACCGTAAACACTTTTCTTTGCCATCAATAATTTTATGACATGTAGTTACGGGCCCACACTACAATGGCCTAAAATAAGAACTGAATTGAGATAAAAAAAGCTTTGAAATTACAATATTTACGGATATTAAATGTCCTTTTTTTAAAAGAATTTCCTCATTTTATTTAATAATCTGTTTAAACAGAAATTCATAATAAATTTTGATATAAAGTGAAATATCCAAAATTACTGAAACTATAAGAATCCATCATACGATCATAATATTATATATTTTTCTCAAAATTTCAGCCTGATTGGCATTGTAAAGAACTTTGAACTATGGACTTGACATCTATGGTTTAACATATTTATTTCAATACATCAATGTTCTTCAAACATATTTAAACGGAAAACATCAGAAAATAAAATCAGAAAATCATGGAACTGCATCTGAATGGGAATAAGTTCTGGTCCCTCTTGTTAAAAATGTATAAAAAGACGTGTATAAAATATCAGTCGATGATTATCATCTGCAAAATAAGTTCTAATTTCTCATGTGTAAAATTTGGTCCTGATTTTTGTTGCTCGCATTAAACAAGAATTAACAACAGCATCAAAACAAAACAAAATCAACAAAACAATGAAAACAAACAAAAGAAAGAGATCAAATTCTTGTGCAAAAGGAAAGAATAAGCAAGAAATATTGTCTGGAAATTTCTTTCTGGAATTATGGATGAAATAATAAAACACAATAACAATGACTTGGTTATGGCACACATATATATGATAGAAAACACGAGTAATAACTTGGCACCAATATTTCCTGTTCTTGTTGGTCCACGTCAACTTTCAGGTGAAATTCGAGTACATTGAAAACGTTTCAAGGTAATCGTGAACAGCCGAGTACAAAAACTTGAACTGGTCCTGCAAAGAAAAGAAATTTTTGATAAAGTTAACTCTTTGATGAAATGATAAATCACAAATAACACTATGATACACTATTGCTTAAAAAACGTTTTGGTATTTTTAAAAAACAGAAAGAAAAGAGAGAATACTTGATTTTTAAGATTTTGTAAACTTTGTAAAGATGATGTGATTGTAGATGAAATACACTTTTTATTCAAATGTCCTTATTTTATTGAATTAAGAAAGAAATATATCCTTAATTTACCTGAAAAAAATCATATGTTACCTACAAAATGTTTTACAACACCAAAACTTAGAAACTCTTTCATCGTACTCATGTTTTTAATAAGAGACGCACTCGCTCAATGTTTTTATCATCAAATTAATTTACAATGTAAGTTTCAATGTTCTCTCTAAAATAATTGTCTTGTTTTGACTAAGGCCTTCTACCGAAATAAAGAAATTGAAATTGAAAAGCTTTATGGTACTATTGAAACCATAGAGACAAATTTTTCTCTACAAAAATACATCTCTAGCAGAGTTGATATACTGAAGCCATGTTGCACCTTTGTTGCAATATGCAAGTATACAGCATTGTTGCAATATTCGTAACCAGGGCAACAAGATTAGAGAAAACAGGAAGAGCAATGACTGATTAAAGCGCCACTCTGTGATATTCTTCATGTTATTTAGCTTTCATACGATTCATAAATGACATAATCAATTTACCAAATCAAAGAAATCTCACACATTCATCTCAAAATGGCAAATATACGATAATTACTTGTCTTGATTAAAATTAACAGTCATATATGTTCACGGAAGGCAAATTCACACGTCCAATTAACATCGATACTAGTTATATAATCTATCAAACAGTACAACTTGTAACTGTCATTCTGAATTTTTGATAAGTTTCCAAAATTACGTTTGACTGATTGACGGGCGTCATTGTCCGTTTTTTTTATCACGATCATGACTTTAAACCTTCTTATTGTCATTATCCAACTAAACATTGATAAGCTTTAAAACGATACTTTCTTGTAACAGTTGATACCTCTCGATCAAATGACATTAACGATAAGGTTTGTCATATATGACCCCAAAAAACTCACGGAGTGGCTCTTTATGCTTCTGTTCTATAAAACAGGCACAATATGCCAGGGCTACAAGAAATCAGAGTATAAAGAAGAATATGAACTCACAAAGCTCTGAGCCATTTAGCCTCTGTTCTACAAGGGTGATGGGTGATGTATGGTTTATCGCCGTTTTCAAGAGTATTTCACTTATATCGCGGCTGCTAGTATTATTGCAGGGAGAAAGCCCGCAACACTATTGTGGCTATGCATTGAAGCGAAACCTGCGGGCATGGGCTGGAACTAGCAACCATGGGTGGTACTGCACTGAAATTCAGTGCAGCATTGCACCCAAACCTGACTGCGTGTAGAACCATTCTCCACTGCAGACATAGTTGCCAAGCCCCTGGCGGGATTTGAACCACGGGCCTTCTGATCAGTTCTACAATGCAGGCACAATATGCCAAGGCTACATATATCATATACAGAGTATAAAGAAGAACTCACGAAGCTCTGAACAAGCTGGGGACGACACACCCTCATCTGGTTGATCGTCTGGAGGATGCTGACGTCTTGTTCCACTTTGAGTCTCTCCAGGACTGCAGACAACACACAGTACAGACCGGACCTCTCCACACCATCTCTGGAGGAGAAACTCAATGTAATAATATTTCATCCTTCCTGGGTTATGACAAATCAAATTCAGTCCTTTGCAGTGTTTGAAATAAGCGTAGACCCATAGGCCAAACACCGACAGCTATTCGCAAGGACCCACACTTTTCAATATCTTCAGGTCCTTAAAGGAGCAGTAGCACGTTTTTTGAAAATTTTATTTTTTCAATTTCTCACTGATAATAGTACAGTAATGCTAAATGTATCATTTTGATAGTGTCAAATATCTCATTACACAAAACAATCATCCATAGTCAGAGAACAAAGTATAAAGATTCACCTAAACCATTGGCAGCCATATTTGTGTGAACTCCTTTAATTCATTTTGTGTAAGAAAAAGGAATTGCAGGGCTGAACTTTACATGCTATATATGATTTATTTCTGCTTCATACATTGTCTTTCAATTGGAACCATTTATTTTCATTTTCCTGACATAACCTTATATTACCCCTAAAAACGTGCTACTGTCCGTTTAAAATATAAACTAGCTACTTTTTGCCAGGACTGGTTACTTTTCTGTCAAGTCCTATTAATTGTCAGGACAGGCTAGATTTCCGATCTTTTTTATACACTGTTATGACAAATCAAATTCTTTCATCTAATTAGTGGTTGTTACTTTTGATACATGTTTTATACAACATTCCAATTGTGACCCCTACCTATGACCTTGGCAGCTTTTGTCATGTCCTATTACTGTCTGGCAAGAAACTGAGCCAGGTTCTTTGTACTCATAGTTTGCATATTTGAGATAAGGTGAATTAAAACATTCTTTAAGAAGAATAAATTCAGAATTGATATTTCCCTAACTTTCCCTTCTCCCTAAATGCTGTGACTAACATTAAATATAAATAGATGAATTCTTTTTTGTACCCTCAAACAAATATATAAACAATTCCCTTGGAATATTTTGCAACAAGAGTCATCAGAAGATGACATATCCCACCGGTTCCACATGATCGTAAGATGTAAACCTTTGAAAGATAATTGTAAATTTTTCAAGCAAGGTTCATAATAGTATAAGCTAATATAAACGAAACCTTTCATGAACAGAGTCCATATAAGAGCCGTTTCCATGGAAATAATAAAAAATAAATTTTTTAGAAATATGAAAATATCAAAAGGCACCACTTCAGTAGGTGGGCAATACACATGTAAAGTTTCAGAAAGATATGTGGATCGGTTTTTGAGTTCTGCTCCGGAAACGAAATGATTACGGACGGACGGACAGACGGACGGACGGACATACAGACGGACAGGGCGATGACTATATCCCACGGTATTACATACTGGTGGGATAATAAGGGAGATAATCAGGATTTTACTCAAGAATTACCTCCCTTTGAAAAAGACAAGTTGAATCCATTCAACACCTAAACTTAGTTTTAGATACAAAAGAAAAGCTTTTTGGTATTGTACTATACAAGTAATCAAAGCAAAACAATTCATGTTGTTAAAGCTGTTTACTCACAGACAATGAACGGTGACTTGTGATTGGTTGGTTTTGATCTGCCACGCCTCCACAGCCTCGATGACCGCGAAGAGAGGATGAGCGGAGCCTGGTACGATCTGATCAACCGGCCAGAAGGAACACTGGAACATCTTGACCAGTCTCTCACAGTCGTGCTGGCACATAAGGGGTTAATAATCATATTAAGAAAATGTTTTATTCTTTCTTATAAATATGTTGTCACATGTATTTTCAAAAATGGCTACATTTCAAACAGATTTTGATGTTCACTGCAATTTTTTGGAACTCGTTGAGTTTATTAGTTTTTTTTCTTCTGGAAACCATATCTAGGTCTAGGGCTTGCATGGGCACTTGAGTACTCGAGCTAGAGTCGAGTCCAGCTGGACTTTGATTTTCTTGGACTCGAAGACTCGATAAGTTGATATCACTGTTAATCATTTAAGTAGAATCTGTCAGTTTGTCTGCCAAGTGTGAAGACAGGTGATCAACTTTACCGTTTCAAGACATTAATGTCAAACATGCTATATATGGCCATTTATAAGTCCAAATATATGTTTATTATATCTAGACTGAACAACAATTATATGATTTCTTGGGTAAAGATAAACAATTTTGGTACTTGGGTCATAGTCATGTCTGGCCCATCAAGTACTTGTGTTCGATTTAATTGGACCGGTGGAATCCCTATCTAGGTCTTGCTTGGTAAGCTAATGTAGTTACCCGTAGCCATTTAGCCCAGACCCTCTCATAAAAATCCATGAAATTTTCTGATGAACATTGTTAATAAGGTAATAAAGAATTATAATCATTAAAGAAATGACAATGATCACGATGCAGGGGACATACCTCTGAGTCTGAGTTTGGTTTGGAGACCTGGAGAGTGAGGACCTTGTAACATTCGTAGTCCTCCTCCTCAACCACCTCCACCAGGAAGGGGCCGTACATCTCCTTCAGCGTCCTCTGGGGCCAGTAGAATCCTACAGTCTGTGGGGAGAATCAGAAGTAACCATGTTACCCCTTAAAGTAAATCAGAGGTTACCATGTTACATCTCCTTCAGCGTCCTCTGGGGCCAGTAGAACCCTACAGTCTGTGGGGGAATCATAAGTAACCATGTTACCCCTTAAAGTAAATCAGAGGTTACCATGTTACATCTCCTTCAGGGTCCTCTGGGGCCAATAGAACCCTACAGTCTGTGGGGGAATCATAAGTTACCATGTTACCCCTTAAAGTAAATCAGAGGTTACCATGTTACATCTCCTTCAGCGTCCTCTAGGGCCAGTAGAACCCTACAGTCTGTGGGGGAATCATAAGTTACCATGTTACCCCTTAAAGTAAATCAGAGGTTACCATGTTACATCTCCTTCAGGGTCCTCTGGGGCCAGTAGAACCCTACAGTCTGTGGGGGAATCATAAGTTACCATGTTACCACAAAAAGTAAATCAGAGGTTACCATGTTACATCTCCTTCAGGGTCCTCTGGGGCCAGTAGAACCCTATAGTCTGCAGGGAGAATAATAAACTACAATGTTACCACAAAAAGTAAATCAGAGGTTACCATGTTACATCTCCTTCAGGGTCCTCTGGGGCCAATAGAATCCTACAGTCTGCAGGGAGAATCAGAAGTTACCATGTTACCTCTAATAGTAGAATCCTACAGTCTGTGGGGGAATCAGATGTTACCATGTTACCTCTAATAGTAGAATCCTACAGTCTGTGGGGAGAATAGGAGGTTATCATGTTACCTCTAATAGTAGAATCCTACAGTCTGTGGGGGAATCAGATGTTACCATGTTACCTCTAATAGTAGAATCCTACAGTCTGTGGGGAGAATAGGAGGTTACCATGTTACCTCTAATAGTAGAATCCTACAGTCTGTGGGGGAATCAGATGTTACCATGTTACCTCTAATAGTAGAATCCTACAGTCTGTAGGGGAAATCACAGGTAACCATTATACCTCTAATATGTACAAGTGAGTGAATGAGAGCCTGCAGGGAGAACAAGAAGTTACCATGTTACCTCTAATAGTGCATGTTTCAAACAGCCAAAACAGAATAAAATTCCAGTACTTTTCAAGGACATTTTACCATTTTTCAAGTAAACATTTTCGCAGGTCAAGTGACAAAACTTTTGGTTTCGATGCCCCCATTTTCCATGAGCTGCATTGCGACAACAGAATTTCCTGAATGCAATTGATCATAGGAAGCGGAAATGTCAGATATTGTTGGAATAATTGGATGTTTACAGACTGGTTTCGTTTCATCCCGTTCTCTATCAATTTGCGCAGTTAGGAGAACGACGATACTTCTGTTTTTTTTTAATGAGATCAATTTATTTTTGAAATTTCCAGGGGAGAACTGCGAAATTCCAGTACTTTTTCAGGACAATTAGTAAGCATTGTAATTTCAAGTACTTTTTCAGTATCATAACAAAATTCAAGTACTTTTCCAGCCAATGTGAACCATGTATTTTAACGGTCTGCAGGGAGAATGAGAAGTTTCCGTGTTACCTCAAGTAGCAGAAACCTACAGTCAGTATTTACAATTTATAGTCCACTCACCAGCTTATCATCATTATCATCGTTGAGCATGACGATCGTCTGAGCGTAGGACTCAAACATCAGTCTCCAGAAGTCTATCACCGTGTCAACCATCGGCATCTGGGTCAGGATGAAAGCTCGCTTCTGTTTGTATGCCTGCAAAAATTATGTAGACTTTTATAATCATTTCAAAAAATAATATTTGGAAAAAGAAAACAGACTTAACCATCTCCCTTACCTTACACTGTTGTGTCATAATACGACTTAAATTGTTATTCAAAAGGTTTGCATTTACTCCCATCTTGACACTAGAGCAAAGACAAAGTAGTTGTTTTTTCCTTCTTGCCTCCCAAATAAATCCATTAATCAAGCTTAAAAATGTATGTGGCCAAAGCAATTTCAAAACATTATCAAAAGAGTGATAACTAAACTTACAGGCAGGAAAACAGCATTGATGTAATCTGTGGTTCCATGGACTGGTGTTGACAGGAATGGACGATGGTAGTCAGCTGGAAAATGTATATTTCGATAAAGACAATCAATAAAACAGGAATATCACATAGTTATATTTCAGATGACATTATCTACAATGGTACTTTTTGAGTTGAGGCCTGATGGTGAAGAGGTCAGCAAGGTAGGTGGCTTGTGTGATTATTTAGAGAGTATTTAGAGGTACTGCTTGATTGGTAACCCGGCGTGCTATCAGGCGTACAACTCAGGAAGTGACAAACGTGCAAAGCACTTTATTGGTACCGTGTGTGCGCACTAGTCATGTGCACAATACTGAAAACAGTGCATTTTACAAAAGTTGATGTTTTATCAACATTTCGAAAAAAAATTAAAATTAAGATTCGTCTGACATAAATAAGATGTTTATTGAAGCTACTTTGAGGTATGCTCATTACTTCCTGTGCATACGCCGATACACTTGATTCAACTTAAGCCTGTTGCAGACCCGGATTACGCCAGACACGTGACAGGCATATTCGCCTCTTAAATGAATCAAGCGTAGCCACTAATCTTTTCCTTCTTGTCAAATTTCAGGAGGGCTGCTTTATATATATCAGACTAAAAGCCCTGCTTGCTTGTAGAGATTAAACATATTTCGACCACTGATTGGCCTTGTCTCTTGGTCAATGGACCTACATGCTGATAACCCTTCCTTACTTTTCTGAGCTTGAAAAGCCTCGAGACAGAAAATAGAACACAAATTAATTCTACAAGTAGACCTCCCAACTCACAAGCAAGGATCTCCTTGAATCTGTTTCTATGGAGATTGTCCGGTAGCGTTGCTGTATGGTACTCCTCCAATCTGTAGGCCGGGGTCATCAAGTTCAGCATCTGAATAAAGTAGGTCAAATCATTTTGAGAGGCTAATATACCCATCACTCATCTGCTAAGCGAAAAGTGTTGATGACTATTTCAGACTTTTCAAGGCTTACAGATAGAGGGTCAGTACCATTTTGACTTTAAAATGGTTAATCCATTGAGCTCAACAATAAAGGTAAATTTTTTCAACTTTTATGTTAAAATTTATTTTCAGTTTTTTTCTAGTTATGTTTTAAATTTGTAGAGTTTGTTTTCAAAAAAACATTGTAATAAAGAGAATCTATGCTGCAACATTGCTTTCTAAAATTTACATATCTGTTTAAATATATCTCTTTATTTGATCAACACATTAACCTGCCAATTAGAGAGTCAAATCTGACCATGATAGACAATTCGGAAAACAAGGACTACAGTGAAAATTTATGCGAAATCAGCTTCCAGGGAAGCGCTGTAAAATCTCCAAATTAGGTCACTCGGTGGACACATACCTCAAAGAGTTCCTTCATCTTGATGACTCCGGTCTCTGGGTTCATCTGAAGAAGATCCTGATATGCGGTCTGGAAGTTGGCAGTAGGGACCGTCGTACCTCCCGCCATGATGGCTTCCACTAGCGCTAGATGTAGGAACTCATACTGTTCCTGTATTAAGAGAGGAGTCAAATAGTTGTTGATCAAATCTTTCATATCTATTCTACTAATGAAGCTTGAAAATAGCAAGCCCAAAGTGTAATTATTTTCTAACAGAATGATTTAAAAAATCTTAAAAGATTTACAAGTCATGGGCTGTCAGAGACATTTTATTTTAAACAATGAGTATATGTTTACACTCTCTTAACAAAAAGTTACTTTGAAGTCATGGTAATAAGAAAATTATCCATGAATCTATATTCTAAACCTAGAAAAAAAATGTTCTTCTTGTGTTCATAACTTAATTTTATGAACAAGCGTACTTGAAAATGCTGGAAGAAAAGCGATTGATGAAAATGCCTTCATTTGATTCAAATGTTAAGTTGTCAAGCATGTCTTAGAAGGTAACTAAATAAAAGTACTGAGGGTACAGAAGCTCACCTTAAAATGAATGATGTTGTAAAATGGTTTAATTATACATGTAACCATCTTTTATATAATTGATTATGGCTGCCATCATGATCTTTTAAAATACTAGTCTTCTTTTGGAAACCACTAGAGCTTGAACAAACATTAATACACGGATAATATAATCATGATAAGTTAACAAGCAGTAGGTTTTTGTATAACTTTTTTGTATATCTGTGGCTGAATTGGTGACCATCTTGTACTTTTTAATCTTCAAAATGCTACTTTTATGTGGGCATCCGTATTAATTTCATTATGATATCTTGATTGGTTTAGGTGTATCCATTTAAATGTCATTCATTACTTACAGGATGGTGGCCACTTACATTTGTTTTGTAGTGAATCATTAATATGATTTCAAGATTATTTCACTGATGGTTATGCTGCATGGGATATTGAGAATCCCAAAAGTACAGATTTTTCAAGGAAAATGAATGACTGATTGAGAGGAAAGTCATAAACACAGCAATGCATAAGACACGTTTATTTTATTCACATAATATTTACATGTCAAGTGACCATGAGATGTCTTTCATTAAAGTATCAATTTATTTAACACTCATACAGTACTATAATGGTAAACATTTTTGCATTGTCAAATCAACAGAGAGATATGACAAATCAAATTTCCTTACTTTTCTTACTAAACCCTTTTCGATTTTCATCTGCATATTTATTCCACATCAACTTATCATGTAGATTGCTAAACACAAAGCTTATTGTAGACAAGTTTTGTGTAAGTTGTTATTCTTAGAAAGAACATATCACTGTCATGAGAATACAAGTCCATAACTTTTATTGCATACACATGGGCCATGGCCATATATAGCAGAATACTCTACCATATCAATTGGGTCAGGTTGATTATGCAACAGACTAGCAGCTGACACTGTGATGCTACCAGCCTGCCTTGGGATGTGTATTAGCATAGTGGAATATCTGAACTCTGGTTGACCCCTTATGTGTGGTATTTAAAGGAATATAAGGGAGATACCATTGTTTAAAATTTAACATGTTTAATGTGATTTGGCTTTTGCAGCTAGTTGCTATAAGGATTTTAAACAAATTAATCAATTATGTTTGTCTTTCATCTTAATATTTTTTAGAAACACTTAAAAATATAGAACAACTTGCACGACAATCTTAAATATTCCATATTTAAGATAATATTATGATTAGTAAGTTCAAATTAGAGAATTTATATGGTGCCAGTGATCACTTGATGAAAGCTTAAAATTTAATAATAATGATGTGTCATCTGCAGCTGAAAAGTCAATATGGCTGCTATCGCGGCCATCTTGGATTCTCAAAACTGAAACGTCTGCCTTTCTGTGCGGAATCACTATAGGTATAACATACTACAATATAAAAATGATATCTAGATTTGTTTAGGAGAAATAGTCTTTGTCATGAAATCTAATTGAAAATTCAATATGGCTGCCATGGCGGCCATATCGGATTTTCAAAACTCAAACGTCTACCTTTCTGTGCGGAATCACCATAGGTATAACATACTACAATTTCAGAATGATATCTGTATTCGTTTAGAAGGAGTAGTCTTTTTCATGAAATCTAATTGAAAATTCAATATGGCTGTCATGGTGGCCATCTTGGATTCTCAAAACTGAAACATCTACCTTTCTGTGAGGAATCACCATAGGTATAATATAATACAATTTCAGAATGATAGCTGTATTCGTTTAGAAGGAGTAGTCTTTTTCATGAAAACTAATTGAAAATTCAATATGGCTGTCATGGCGGCCATCTTGGATTCTCAAAACTGAAACGTCTACCTTTCTGTGAGGAATCACCATGGGTATAACATACTACAATTTCAGAATGATATCTGTATTCGTTTAGAAGGAGTAGTCTTTTTCATGAAATCTAATTGAAAATTCAATATGGCTGTCATGGCGGCCATCTTGGATTCTCAAAACTGAAACGTCTACCTTTCTGTGAGGAATCACCATGGGTATAACATACTACAATTTCAGAATGATATCTGAATTCGTTTAGGAGGAGTAGTCTTTTTCGTGAAAGTTTACGGACGGACGGACAGACGGACGGACGGACGGACGACGGACGAAGCGCCATGACATAAGCTCACATTTACTTTGTAAAGGTGAGCTAAAAATAGAGCCACTAGCTCTGTAGCTCATCAGGCTAATAAGGGGCCACAGGGCCACAAAAGCTACAAAGTTTCAGCTTTCTAGGTCTTATGCTTCTGGTGAAGAAGTCGAAAATGTGCACAGTTTATGGACGGATGGATTGACGGACAGACGGCGGACACCATGCCATGCCATAAGCCCATCGGGTCATACAGGCCAGATGAGCTTATCACCAAAGCCATACCTCTGTTTGGACCATGTTGACCCTCTCACTGCGCATGCGATGAATACACCTGTACGGGTCGACTGTTTCACCTGATTTTGCCTCGTCAACCAGGTAAGAGAGGGCCAGGAATGTTCCAGTACGACCGATTCCGGCACTGGAAGACAAAAATTTCAGATAAATATCTCCTGGCCTCATAATAGTTTTTTATATGTTGCTTTTTGAAAATTTTATTATAATTCCAATGAGGTATTATCAATTTACTAGTAATAGGGTGACATTTGAAAGAGTTTCAGATACAAGAATTTCTGATACTTTTCATATTTGCTTTATATCAGTTTACCATTTTATCCTGAGTTAAGTATCAATCATTCACAAGTAAATCAGGTGATGTCTATTATTTCTAAATTGTGTACTTTGTTAACATTTGACACAAGATTCAATGCTGGATAACAATCTTAATAAAACAAACATATCTAAAAGATCTGAAACATTATTTTGTCAAAATATCATAGAATCATGTGTCATTTCCCCCTAAATTTGATGAGTTTGAGTTCAGTTCAACATTCTGTCATGATAATTCAATACAAATGGCGAGTGTCTATTTCACTCACCTGCAATGTACGACCATAGGCCCACGTCCATGTGTGGGAGTATTCATGACTTTGAAGTAGAACTCTACGAGGGAGGCGACGTCAGTAGGAACACCCTTGTCAGGCCACGACGTGAAGTGAAAATGTTTCACGATTCTTGTGTTTGATGATTTGCTTTTGCCCTGAAAAAAACCCAATGTTACATTGCTTCATTTCAAGGCATAAATGAATTTGATTGAATTTTAATTGAATATGAACATATTTTTTAGTATCAAAATCTGAATGTTTTTCATCAATTTTCCCCAACTTGCTACTTGCCAAACTATTCTTAACCAGTGTCAGATGGCTTTTCTACTCTTGAAGAAGAAAATACAGATATAACCAATGCTAAATCAACAAACCTGCTTGAGTTTGCATATCTTGAGAGTACGGACGGTATAGTGAGCCAGAACATCCTCAGTGGTACACTCAACAACCATGTGTCCGTACTGGATCGGTCCCGAGTCTGGTTCTGGCCAGTACATCACACACTTCATCTGGAATTAGGGGGAGGGGTTAGAAAACATCAGATAAAGGACAAGGGCAGATAATTCAGAAGTGTTAAAGTGACCAATCAATTCTTAAACTATTGGTGAACTAAGGTGTCTTTTTTAATTGTGATTTTGTAAAGAATAATGAAATCCATGTTACTGTAAAGTCTTCATTAATTTGACGTCTCATATAAGTCACAAATTCAAATACCTTCAAAAATTTCAAACACATGCCAAATGTTTAAAGTTGATGCTTATACAATTCAACCATTGCTTAAATCAATGTTTATTTGCAAAAAAATAATACCTGCAAACATAATTATTTCCACTGTAGCAATCAGTTTAAAGAAATAAACCAAAAATCTTGACAAAAAAATTAACTGAATTTGCCATGAAGACAGAAACATTAGTTGATTGTATATACCGGTATTATGATAAAGTTTGAAAAGGACAATGAAGCTCTTGAAAGGATAAAAAAATTAGGTCTATTAAAAGGTCAGAATTACAAGGAATCCCAATACAATTATTTAAACCTAGCATAATTCAATTCATTATGGTAAGAGGGAGAAGAAACACACTTAAGAAATAATGAGTAGTAATACATACCCTCCCCTCCTCTACGATGTTAGTTAACATGACGATCTTGCTGGTGTTGAGCTGCCAGATCATCCTCCAGAAATCTACCAGGATGACATCAACTGGACCTAGGACAAACAATCAACTACCATGTCAACAACAAACCCAAAAGAACCTTATATAGACTCATCTTCATGCTTACAATGAATAACAGATGAGATGATGTGGTGTTTATCGCCGCTTTCAAGAGTATTTCACTTATATCGCGGCTGCTAGTATTATTGCAGGGAGAAAGCCTGCAACACAATTGTGGCTATGCATTGCAGTGAAACCTGCGAGCACAGCTGGAACTAGCAACCATGGGTGGTACGGCACTGAAATTCAGTTTAGCATTGCACCTAAACCTGCCTGCTTGTAGAACAGTTCTCTACTGCAGACAAAGTTGCCAAGCCCCTGGCGGGATTCGAACCACGGACCTCCTGGTCTCAAGCCGAAAGCGCTAACCACTGTGCTCTCCCGCCCCCGAAGTAAAAGGAGACAATGTAATGGATGACAACTTCTTTCTCATTTCACATGATGTTTCTGGCTTTACTTCTTGCCTCTTCTTCAGATTGATAATAAAGTAATAATATAATGTTAATTTTGTTTACACATGAACTGGAACGATATGTAGAGTATGCATAATTGTGATACAAGAATTGATAATAACTGGATTCTTTTGCTGTATCTTACTTTTTGAAGAATTGAGTTTTGTGTAACCAATCATAAACATTAAGTAGAAATTATAATTACATTATCTCAAAATACAATCTAATTTTTACCAATTAGTATATTTTTGTGAAATTTTAGATTGAGTTCAGTTTTGGCTTTTACAATGACAAAGTTATCTTGAAAGCTGGCTACTTATTTAAATTTGTTCATACACTTAACGTAGTCTCATACACAAACATGTGAAATAAAAACAGCAGAAAACAGTCGCAAAATAAAAGAAGCAAAATTTCAGCTGAACTTACCTTGTGAAGCAATATACATCTTGGGTTGTTCATATCCCTGGAAACAAATTGGGTCAATTATATTTTGAACTGAAACTACTAATGGGTACATGATATACATAGTTTAGTTCTTTTGAGGAAATGGGTTGTGAAACATTCAGGGTCAACAAATTCTCATTCTACTATCTACTAATAGTTTTGACTTGTACATGAAGGATTGATCATCTGTAATACCACTATCTGAGGAATAGAAGTTTAAAAATATTAACTCTTTGTGAATCTTGTTATTTTGATAGGTATCCTCTCCAGTGAGTCAGACGGCAGTCAAGTAATTCACATGTTCTGACGTAAACTCAGCTCACCAAGCCTCCGAAAAAACCCTTCGGTATCAAGCTAGGGGCAAGTAACTCCTGTTAATCATGCTTTTAACATGATCCTGACTAGCAGTCTTATATACAAGACAATGTGATTGGAAGCCAACGGCTGGGTTTCAGCTGCACTAAATTGGTAAAAGGGAGCAGTAAGCCCTAATGTAGAGGATTTCATACCTCCCTGAAGTTAATATTTTGAATATTCTATTCCTCATAACAAGGCCATTTTTAATCAGACTGACACCCGTCTAGCACTTTGGTTTGAATTTTAAAGGATTTGTTTGTACTTCAAGGTACACTAGCCTGCAATTGAAACGAATACTTACAGTGATAAAGTTGGCGTTTATATAGTCAGAGTTAGGATCATCATCCTCCTTGTCCAACACTACACGAGATCTGTCAACTGGAACACAAAATATCAAATGAGTCAAAATTATAATTTGACTTTGGAGCTCACATTTATATAAAATATTAGATTCATCTGCTTTTGGCAATTACCCTTTTAACAATGGTTTCTTCACAAAAAATATCAAACAAGTCCAAATGATAATTTGACTTTGGGGCTCTCATCTATATAAAATATTAGATTTATCCGCTTTTGGCAATTACCCATTCAACAATGTGTAAAGTGTAAACCAGTGTTCTTGTTGAATAAACCCACAGATCCCGTTTTGAAATGCAAGAGTCTGCAGACTATAAAATTGTTGAAGACCAGGGGAAGAAGCCTGGCTCTTGATCATGTCCCTTTTGTTATCACGTTACATTCAGCTTATTAGTCATTTGTCAGAATGATAATTCATTTAAAAGTACGGTTTGAATTTCTTGGTTTCTAATTTTTGCACACATATCACATTTGAGTGAATAATTTATTGTTTTACGCCGTTTGGACAATATTTCAGGAAAAAGCGGTTCACATTTGAGCAAATCAATTTAATCACAGTCAAAAACAGCCCTGCAGAACACTGTTGGGATCACACTTTTAACTTGCTAGCTCATTAGGTCTTGCTGATATCCAAGGGAATTTTTTGTTACTTGGTGTAGAGTTGATCATTTTAAGACTCTTCTAAGTTATGCTGTGGTATATTTAGAAACCTTTGAGAAAATTCAAAACATAAAAAAACATTAACCACTCACATGCACATATATTCTTGTATCTGTTCTTGCCCTTGTTTTCTGGCAGCATGGCAATGTCGCAGGGATGTATAAGACCTGTTGGTAAACTCTGTAAACAAACATGATCATATGAAGTGGATAGATTTATTTAATTTATTCATGGCAATCCTGCAGGGATGTATGTGACCTGTTGATAGACTCTGCAAAAAATATGCATCCTATTTAATGGAAAGCTCTTTGATTTTTTTACATAAACAAAATGATTTGGGAATTTTTAGACCTTTCACACAAAATTTCAATTAATTACAAAGGCTCAGACAATTTGAGTGAATAATTTAACAGATTAACCTAGGACAACTTACTCTGCAAGTCTTAAATTGGCAATCTCTGGTTAATCTAAGCCTTGCTACATTTGTCAACTGTTTAGTTTAGTGCTAGCTCTTCAGTTTACTGCAGCTTATCTTACCAATCTATCAGAAATGTCTGGAGATTGCTACTTGTTATTAATGAGGAAGCTATTTCCAACCTTTTCGGGCCGAGTCCCATGCGGGATTCGAACCCACACCCTAAGAGTCAGGCAACACCGCCAGCAAT
Organism: Steromphala cineraria; assembly: GCA_916613615.1. Classification (NCBI taxonomy): domain Eukaryota; kingdom Metazoa; phylum Mollusca; class Gastropoda; order Trochida; family Trochidae; genus Steromphala; species Steromphala cineraria. The sequence continues at coordinate 32,090,549 of OU744722.1, read as the reverse complement.
GACCATACCGACAGCTAACCAGCTCGCCCGTTTCGCCATCCACAAAAATGGAGGTCCAACAAGCGGTAGTTAAGCTGCGGATGGCGAAACGGGCGAGCTGGTAAGCTGTTGGTATGGTCATTGCTGGCGGTGTTGCCTGACTCTGAGGGTGTGGGTTCGAATCCCGCATGGGACTCGGTCCGAAAAAGTACAAGAGTCCGTACTATTCAAAGTAGTGTAATCCCAAATATAACATTGTTATCATTTGTTCACTATCTAAATGGCATTTATCTCTAATCCCATGTCATACCTTTTTAGGGAAGTTGTTCACTAAACTGCATCAGCAGGAAAAGGGTATAAATTCATTTAAAACGAACAACTAAAAAGAAATCAAACTCACATCATACTGTTCCTGGAATCCTCCAGAGTTCTTCATCTGCTGGACGTAGCTCCAGAGTTCGCTGGTCTTGACCACTGTATTGGACTTGCCCATCAGGTTATAGTAGGCCTCCTCCCCATCCTCATGATGGACCTCCGCCATTGCTGTGTGACCATTCTGTCCTCCCACCATCCCGTTCTTCTTGGGCGTGGTCCTCAGAGGTTTGCATGGAGCTAGAAGAAAAGATAATTCAGTTAGATTTTGACAAGAAAAAGTGACCCTATCACAAAATATTTTTTTTAAAATATTTCCCACTGGTGCACATGAGCACATAGCTGTGTGACGGTTCTGTCCTCCCACCTTCCCTATCTTCTTGGGTGTGGTGCACAGGGGTTTGCACATGGGTAAAAGGAAATTCATGTTGCTATGAGTTAGGTCATTATTTTTAACAACTAATTAAGTGATCTTCAGAGCTATGGTGAAACAAAAGCAATGTAGTATTTTTCTTAAATGCACATGTGCACATTGCTAAGTTACATCATTTTTAATGGGAGCTTTCCTCAGGGGATTTGACAGCTATATAAAGAGGGTTAATGTGTGATAGCAGAGGAAAAACTTTATGGGAGATGCCATCCAAGGAGTTAATCTTTCTTTCATTGAGCAAATTTTCAAGTCGTGAATCGTGGAATCGCTGCTTCCCTTACACATCTCCTCAGTGGAATGCTCTGACAAAGTAAGTACTTCAAGATTTAACGTTTCATAAATTGATGATTGGGCATAGGACAAATCTGTGAAAGGAATCTAACTTCAGTTAAAGACTCTAAATCCACAAAAGGTTTTATGCCTACCAGCAGGAGAGTGGCTGTAAGACGGATTGGTAACGGTGTTTCCGTGGAGTGGTAACATCAGGTAGTCTTTGTCGTTCCTCTGTCTCGTCTGGGTCTGACGTCTGTAACAACAGTCACATATTGTTAACATATATCCAGAGGACAGTAAACATTCTTTCGTGTAATACCAGTTTAATATATGATTTAAACGTAAAAAGAGCTAAGGCCTAGAAAAAAAGTAATCTGTTTCTGCTTTCCGCCTACGTCAGATTCAAACCTCAGCATCAAGCATTTTTTCCAGATGATGACAAGGGGAAAACTGGAAATGTAATCCCCAGGCCCAGAAAAAAACATTGAAACTTGAACTTTTATAATTTAACTCGTTTCAGTTCGTGTAGGTCACAGACACAGTTATAAAGTGATCCAAAGTTTTTATTCATGTTTTTTTTCAATTTTCTGTTGAATTATTTAATATTCAATAACAAACAAAATATTTAGGAATAATAAATAAAAGTACCGAGGGTACAGAAGCTCACCTTAAAATGAATGATGTGGAAAAATGGTTTAATTATAAATGTAACCATCTTTTATATAATTGATTATGGCTGCCATCATGATTTTTTTATCTTTTAAAATACTAGTCTTCTTTTGGAAATCACTAGAGCTTGAACAAACATTAATACATGGATGATATAATCATGATAAGTTAACAAGTAGTATATTTTTGTATAATTTTTTTGTATATCTATGGCTGAATTGGTGACCATCTTGTACTTTTTAATCTTCAAAATGCAACTTTTATGTGGGCATCGGTAATAATTTCATTATGATATCTTGATTGGTTTAGGTGTATCCATTTAAATGTCATTCATTACTTACAGGATGGTGGGCACTTACATTTGTTTTGTAGTGAATCATTAATATGATTTCAAGATTATTTCACTGATGGTTATGCTGCATGGGATATTGAGAATCCCAAAAATACATATTTTTAAAGGAAAATGAATGACTGATTGAGAGGAAAGTCATAAACACAGCAATGCATAAGACACGTTTATTTTGTTCACATAATATTTACATGTCAAGTGACCATGAGATGTCTTTCATTAAAGTATCAATTTATTTAACACTCATACAGTACTATAATGGTAAACATTTTTGCATTGTCAAATCAACAGAGAGATATGACAAATCAAAAATCCTTACTTTTCTTACTAAACCCTTTTCGATTTTCATCTGCATATTTATTCCACATCAACTTATCATGTAGATTGCTAAACACAAAGCTTATTGTAGACAAGTTTTGTGTAAGTTGTTATTCTGAGAAAGAACATATCACTGTCATGAGAATACAAGTCCATAACTTTTATTGCATACACATGGGCCATGGCCATATAGCATAATGCTCTACCATATCAATTGGGTCAGGTTGATTATGCAACAGACTAGCAGCCTGCCTTGGGATGTGTATTGGACAGCATAGTGGAATATCTGAACTCTGGTTGACCCCTTATGTGTGGTATTTAAAGGAATATAAGGGAGATACCATTGTTTAAAATTTAACATGTTTAATGTGATTTGGTTTTTGCAGCTATTTGCCATAAAGATTTTAAACAAATTAATCAATTATGTTTGTCTTTCATCATAATTTTTGTTAGAAACACTTAAAAATATAGAACAACTTGCACGACAATCTTAAATATTCCATATTTAACATAATATTATGATTAGTAAGTTCAAATTAGAGAATTTATATGGTGCCAGTGATCACTTGATGAAAGCTTAAAATTTAATAATAATGATGTGTCATCTGCAGCTGAAAAGTCAATATGGCTGCTATTGCGGCGATCTTGGATTCTCAAACTGAAACGTCTACCTATCTGTGCGGAATCACTAAAGGTATAACATACTACAATATAAAAATGATATCTAGATTGGTTTAGGAGAAATAGTCTTTGTCATGAAATCTAATTGAAAATTCAATAAGGCTGCCATGGCGGCCATATTGGATTCTCAAAATTTTAACGTCTACCTTTCTGTGAGGAATCACCATGGGTATAACATACTACAATTTCAGAATGATATCTGTATTCGTTTAGAAGAAGTAGTCTTTTTCATGAAATCTAATTGAAAATTCAATATGGCTGTCATGGCGGCCATCTTGGATTCTCAAAACTGAAACGTCTACCTTTCTGTGAGGAATCACCATGGGTATAACATACTACAATTTCAGAATGATATCTGTATTCGTTTAGAAGGAGTAGTCTTTTTCATGAAATCTAATTGAAAATTCAATATGGCTGTCATGGTGGCCATCTTGGATTCTCAAAACTCAAACGTCTACCTTTCTGTGGGGAATCACCATGGGTATAACATACTACAATTTCAGAATGATATCTGAAATCGTTTAGGAGGAGTAGTCTTTTTCGTGAAAGTTTACGGACGGACGGAGGGACGGACGGACGGACAGACGGACGACGGACGAAGCGCCATGACATAAGCTCACATTTACTTTGTAAAGGTGAGCTAAAAATATGCGTCATCACATCATTTTTGCCTGTATCAAAAGACCAGACTTGTTTGGGGGAAGGGGAGGGCTAAAGTGAGTTCATCTCAAGAATGTACTTATAGTCAACATGAAATTGCAATTAAAACAGAAGCACCTACCTCCTGTAGATAAGAAATCCTATGATAAAGACGACAGCCACCAACACGATGGCCACCACCGCTATAACTATCGGGACAACGCTGTTGGACGTTTCTTCCACATTGGACGGAGCGATGATCACTGGAAATATCACAAATAAAAACTCGTCATTTTAGAAGAAAATCTTCATATTATGATTGTCATAATAAAAATAAATTATTATTCTGGACTTGTAACAAAAAGAAATGTTGGAAGAAAATCTTCACATAATGAGTGTCACCATAAAAGTGAAATGTATTATTGAACACTTGTATACATACTATCAAAAGAAATGTTGAAAGAAAATCTTCACATAATGATTGTCAATGTAAAGAAAAAATATATATCTGAAAACTTGTAACATATTGGAAAAGGAATGCTGAAAGAAAATAAAAATGATCGTCACAATGAAAGCAAAATTCTTATGGTAGACTTGAAACGATAAAGAAAAGTTGAAAGAAACTCTGAAAAGAGCCATTAAGGCAAGTGCTTACCACAGGATTAGAAGATAGTTGTTGTTGTAATTATACGGAATAATCTGGTCACGAAACTGATATTGATACAGGGGTAGTCCTAATTTCAAAAAGCCTCTTTAGTCATAAGGGAGCTCTTACCAAAAGCTTGATACGAGTTGATCTCGAGTTCAGGCACATGAGCAATAGACTACAATAAACCCAGCTAATTGTTTATTCATAGCTTTGTGGTATTCTAGAGATGGTCTGATGAAAAATGAAGACAGTTTTATGGATAGAGATCTTCTTTAATCTATATATGTTACATTTCTACATAAATTTTATTGTTAAGCAGGCATATTCACCTTTCTGACTTGTCAGGTGTTTGGTATTCATGTTAAAAGATGGAATCTAACTGGTCTTGATTTTGAACTTCGTTAGGGCAATTTTGTTTAAAACTTGAGAACAATTTCTCTGTTGAGTTTCCCTACTACTATCAAATATTAATCTTATTTGATATCAGTATGTTCATTATAATCTCATGGTGAGTAAATCTAAACATAATTCTTAAAACAATTTATCAATTCATGAGTTATGAAATTGTAAAGTAATGCATTCTATGTTGATGGCTCTGATGATTTGCTTCATGCAAAATGTTTTATTTTTTTAATGATAAGCTCTTTATTGTGTAAACCTAAAATAAAGCCATGGGCTCTGTAGCTCATCAGACTTTTGATGGAAATAGCTTTTTAGGGTTGTGACCCCTGTGACCCTATTTGGGGTCATGGGGTCACCAAACCTACGATTTAGAATCCTCATTGGCCAAGGAGTCTACACATAACTGTTTAGCTTTCTAGACCTTTTGGAACTGGATAAAGAAGATGAAAATAGGTTTTTAAGGTTTTGACCCCTGTGACCCCATATTGGGTCATGGGGTCACAAAATCTACAATTATAGAATACCCATTGGCCAAGGAGTCTACACACAATTTTCGCTCTAGACCTTTTGGAACTGGAAAAGAAAATGAAAATAGGTTTTTAAGGTTTTGACCCCTGTGACCCCATTTTGGGTCATGGGGTCACGAAATCTACAATTTAAAATCCGCTTTTGTTAAGGAGTCGGCACATCAAATTTCAGCTCTCTAAAGTCATTGGTTCTGGAGAAGAAGTCGAAAAAGTGAAAAGTTTACGGATGGATGGATGGACGGACGCCATGCCATAAGCGCATCAGGTCTTTCAGACCTGATGAGCTACAAATGTTAACCTCGCTGACATAATCTTGCTATAATGATAAATATTATGAACAGGATATTTCTCCTTCACAAAAAAACAAAACAAACCCTAACAGGACTGTCCCTTTAAAGAGGCACTCCATGATTTTTCCAAACATTGTTTTGCATAGAAACGATTGAGGATGGCACGAATAATGATACCAATTCAAAAACCTCACATTTTCATTTCCTTATGGCCCTTACATGATAAATTCTTGTTTTAAATGAAAACCTTCTAATAGCCTTGTATCTCTGTAGAAGCCAAATTCATACGTCAAATTTACATGAATACTTGTTGTAGAACCTATCACATATTATCAACTTGTAACTGTCATTCTGACTTCTTTCGATATGTTTCTAAAATTACGTTTAACAGATTGATGAACGTCATTGTCCTGTTTATCCCCATTATCATCATTATTCTTTACAATGTTGATTGTCTCCAAGATTATACTTGCCTCCAACAGTCAATACGTCTCAATAAAATAATAATAATAATTGGATAGCTTTTACATAGCGCCAAACCTCCACTATTTGAACTCAAAAGCACTCTATGCTTCAATACCCTGGTCTAACCCTGGCTGACATATTGCTCAAGGGTCACCTCCAACACTTTTACCAGGTACCCATTTGCACTGCTGGGTGAACAGAGGCTCATTTTGAATAAAGTCACTCACCCAAGGATAGCACAAATCTTTGACTCATGTCTCTGTGTGAGGCAGGGAATAACCCTTTAAACTCTCAGTTCATTCAGCCTTGGGGTCACCCACTCATCCAGCCAGCGAAGGCCGATGTTGCTGAACTACTCTGATAGCGATCGAACTGAGCTATGCACAGGACCACTGCCACCACACCATATTGTTTGACATATGTGACCCTATACAACGCAAGGAGTGGCTCTTTAATTTGAGTTGACCAGTTTAATCAGTGTTAGCTCATCAAATAAAAGTAGACAATGGTGCAGAGAGCAAACAAACAAAAGGTTTTAAGCACGATGGCTGTGTCCATTATATTCTATCTTTTAATGGAATTTTATGGATGATCAACTTCTTTATTTTGGAAAGTAGTGACGCTTTGGTCCCTTTACCATTTTCAAGCCCAAAAAAATGTCACTAATTCTACAATATAAGTTGATCATCCATAAAAGTCTTCTTGATATTTCCAACTTCTGAAATACCTCTAAAACAACTTATTTTCTATCTTGCTCAGTCTGGATATGTTGCCACACTGTCAATCAGAACGAGCGATTAGTTTGATTCCAAATTTTGTTATGATACTCACAGTGTTCCACGCACAGTAGCCCATCGTATCCATTTGAGCATCCTAAGGTGCAGTTGCCGTGGAGACGGTCACATGTCACATTGTTTACGCAGTGTCCACACTTGCGTTTGCAGTCGCGTCCGTAAGTATAATCTGGACAAGCTGTTGAAGAAGTAAAGTGAACTTATTATTTTATCTCTTACTAATTTTCAAAAACATCTAAAAAAAAGAAAGTCTAAAGTCCCTATCATTTGTTGTGCAACAAGGTAAATTCTTGCATAAGCCATACTAAGAATTTCAAAAGCAACAGTGTCATCATGTCTAAGCTATACACAAAAAATTGAAATTGTTTCAAAGATTGAAAGATGGATGTAACTGAAAAACTAGTTGCCTAAATGAATGAATATTAACGTTCCTAACAGGGACTTTGACTATTATATACAAAAGGCAACTTACGTGTGTCACACTTGAGTCCGGTGACGCCTTCCTTACAACTGTAGGTACAGATCGCTGAAGCCTGCTCACAGAATTTGTCCAAACAACCTTCAGGACACTTATCCATACAGTAGTCTCCATGAAACCCTGGCTGACATCCTTTGATACAAGAGCCATTCTTCTGGTCGCATCGTATATCCTTCCCTTCTCCACACTTGATATTGCAGGTTTCTTCACAGAAATCTCCATACTTTCCTCCAATGCATCCATTGCTACAGTAGCCAGACGTCTGCTCGCAAAGTGTTCTATTGCAAGTGTCACTGCAGCCTTCTTCACATCGGTCTCCATAGAAACCATCCAAACAACCATCAAGACATCGACCCGTCTGCTGCTCACAGTACACAATGAATTCGTTTTCAACTTCTCTTCTTTTGCAGGAATTCGGGCATTGTGTGTCACATTTGTTACCATGGAAACCTGGAAGACATCCTTCTTTGCATTCTCCTGAGCTCTTGTTGCAGTTTCCATCAGCACAGTTCGGACATGATTCATCACAGGTCGGTCCATATTTGAAAGTAAGACATTGATTGCATTGTCCTGAATTTCTGTCACATTTCAGACAGTTGGCATCAGGGCAGGTTTGGTTGCATTTTGGTCCAAAGAAGCCATCAATACATCCACGATGGCACTCTCCATTTGAGTCACATGATCCTTCTTGACAGTATCGACTACACTCTAGACTACACTCCTTCGTGAGTTCGTACCAGCCTGGTTTACACAGAGAACAAGATGAGTCTGTACATTCCTGGCAGTTTACAGGGCAGGGAGAATCACATTGAGATCCCTTCCATCCTGCAATACAGCCTAGTGAACAGGAACCGTCGTCACGGTTACAGGTTGATCCTTGGCAGTTGATACCGCAGCGTTGGTCACACTGGTCACCATGGAAACCGTCTTCGCAGTTGAGTAGACAATAACCGTCTGCAAATCTGCAGTGTTCAGTTGATGAAGTTTTGCATCCACTATTGCAAGATGTCTGACAGTCATTTCCATAATATCCAAGTTTGCACCTTTGGCAGTGTCCTGTATCTTTCAGACATTGTCCTTCACAGTTTTCTGGACAAATATTTTCACAGCTTATCCCATGATAACCTTCTTCGCAGGTACCGCAGAAATTTTCTTCACATGAGATGCAGTGATCTGGGCAGGGTTCATCACAATATTTGCCCTTCTTCCCATTGATACAACCATCCGAACATTCAAGTTCATGGCTGCGGTTCTTATTACAGAGTCTGTCCACACAGTCAGAGCTACATCTGTTGCTACAGTTGGCTCCAAACCAGGTGTCCTCACACCCTCGCGAACAAAATCCGGTACTCTTCTCACATTCATTGTTGATGCAGTGTCGGTTACATGTCTTATCACACTTCCGACCGAAATATCCAACTTTGCAGCCAGCTTTACATACCCCCTTGTGGACACACCCAGTCAAGCAGTTCTCACAGGAGTTGGTACAGTTATAGCCATACCAGCCGTCCCTACAGTCTTTACATTTCCCGGTCTTCCTGTAGCATGTGGACTTACAGTTTGGACTGCAAGAGCTCGAACAGTCATCGCCAAACTTTCCACTCACACAGCTTTTACAAGAGCCATTTTGTTCGCATCTGCTTGCAGCACAGTTGTCACTACAAGTTAATGAACAGTCCGGACCGTGGAAAGTATTCTTGCATCCTAGTGTACAGTTACCAGTGTCCTTCTGGCACGTCTTGTTTTTGCAGTTTGAGTTACATTTGTCTTCACATTTAGGCCCAAACCACTTGTAATCTTTGCAGCCATTTCTGCACACACCGTTGTCATCACATTCATGTCGCGCACAGTTTTTACAGATCGTTTCTTTTTCGGTACATCTCTCTCCTTTCCAAGTTGGCTTACAGTAATCACATTCCCCAGTGTCCGGGAGACAAACATCATCTGCACAGTTGTCTGGACAACTCTGGAAACAAGATCTCCCATAGTATCCATCTTCACAATCAGAGCAGACGCCAGTCCACTGGTCACATACAGTACACCTTCCTTGACATTGCTTTTCACATTCGTAACCATAGAAACGATCAGGACAGTTTGAAGAACATTCTCCAGTTCTTGCATCCTCGCATGTATCACCTTGGCAACGGTTTATACAAGGTTTGCAGTCATTTCCGTAGTATCCATGGCCACACTGGGTTTCTGTGGAAGAATAGGATAAGAAGGTGAGTCTTATGAAGTTTAAACTTTAAGTCATGAGAACATCAAATTTTTATATGACAGAGTCTACTCAACAACAAATGTGAAGGAATTAAATGATGTTTTAGTCGTTATGGTTTGACTTCATGTAAATCAGTGACAGTCAAGGTTCTCATTGAGTAGCCTAACTTTACCACTACACAATATAAAGAACATTATTGATAAAAAAAAATTGTCATGGGCTCTGCAGCACTCTGTACTATCTACAATCTCTAAGGTTGAAGATTTTCATGTGTAGCATCACTTAGGATGTACAGTATTATCGATATATATCGGTATATTGCAATATCGGAACAACGTGATACGAATCGGTACACACTTCTAAAAATATCTAATATATCGAACGTTTTAAAAACGAGCTGTTCAATCTAAAATTGCAAAAACACACTACAAAATAAAACATGATTGACTTGTGAGTTGCGTTGTTAAAATATCTCAAATATATGTATACAGATCAAAAACAGTGTTAGAAAACAAATCTCTTTCCAAAACAGCTCATAGCTGAGCAATGATGATCGTTCTTAACGCTCATATCTAGACAAGGTTGACTTTCTTGAATTAAAAATGTACAAATATATTGCACAACAAATTGCAATACGCTTTTCTGTATCCCAATATATTGCAATATAGAAATGAGGAACGATACCCATCCTTAAGCATCACGATATACATATTGCCAGAGTAAGTATCACGATTCTCAATGTAGGGGTGTAACAATACATCAAACTATCGAAATATCGCGATAGTTAGCTTGGCAATAGTACACTATCGATAGGAAACACAAAAAGACTATCGCTATTGCAATAGTAAGGTTAACTATCGATAGTATCGAAAGTGTAATGTTCCGCTATATTTGGAAATATTTACTAATTTTTCTGCCGGTAAGTTAAATTATTCATTCTCGAATGAGGACAGATGTGATATTAGAGTGAGGAAGTCATTTGCTAGAGTGAAAAAATGACAAAAGCTGTTTAATTCATGATTTTATCACAGATTTTGCCGCATATTACTTTTAGCAATTACATGAATATAACAAAGATTATGAATATTCTAGCTAATTTTGGATTTTCTTAAGATCAAACACTATCGCAATAGTTATCGCAATAGTGGCTCACAATAGTCTATCGTTATCGCAATAGTAGGTTGCAATAGACAATCGCTATCGCAATAGTCCCACATGGTCAATAGTCACCCCTACAGATATTCATATATCATTTCAATTCATCAGACGTGCACCCAATACAAGCTTCAGCATAAACAGCCAGCTGAAAATGTTACCCCCGTTAAACAAGTTATATACTTAACTTACCTGATTCGCAGATATTGCAGGTTTTTTTGCAGTGTGTATATTCATTGTGTGTGCTGTTATATGGATATTCATTGCTTGGACACTGAATTCCACACCACTTTCTCCAGTTACTAGTGTCTTGGCATGGTGCTGCATCAACTGGAGAAGAAACAAGGAGTAGTTATGATGATGATGATAATAATAATTACAAAATGATAAAATTATGATAAAGAAATAGAGCCATTGGCTCTGTGGCTCATCAACCTTCATATTCAATTGTGCTGTAGAGTTTGGCCAATTTGGTTCCCCCTTTGTAGGTGCCACAGGGTCACCAATCCTAAAATTAACTATATAGGCGATAAGTTTCATTTTTTCTAGGCTTTATGCTTCTGGAGAAGATAGATGCAATGAGCCGAACATGAGTTGCATCAAACTTTTATAGGAAAAAATAAATCCCTATGCACCCGCTACGCAATGTTATAACGAATTTATCTTACTGAATGTTTAAACACATCGCATATTAAAGAGGTTAAAAACTGCTTAGGCACATGACAAAGGTCAGGGTCACAAACCGGAAGTATTCTTTTTAAAACATGCATCATCAATCGTGTCAATGCCTGGCTAAGCCAAAGGAATGATTTCTATGAACATAGTTACTGAGGCATAATTTAGATGATAAACAACTCAAGACACACAAAGAAACAGTGAGTGAATACTAATATTTCAAAAATAAATGTCAAACCTATTCACATATGCAATGATCAAGAAAGCCGTGAAACATTTCAAACACCAAATCTGAGATAAATAAGGTAAATGTTGAAATATACATGTATGTTTTCGGCATTTGTATAGCTTGCAGTTACTTTGAATTTAGTTTGTATAAATCTACATATCTGAGCAAAGGTAACATCAATGTATTCCACAAGACATATTTTTCAAGAAGCTCAATCTGACAGTCTGATTAAAATTGACTGTGATTTCGAGGAAAAAAGTGTAAAAATATTATCTCTAGCAGGGTTCGAACCTCACCCAGCCCGGCTTTCCTCTCATTCACAGTCTGAAGGCACTTAGGCACCCATATTACCCGCATGTTCTGACATAAGCTCATCTAGCCACTTGAAAGGAGCGCAGTAAAAGCTTGGATGTCATACTAGGGGCAGGTAACTCCAGTGTTCCATTCTTTATAAAAGCTTTTTAAAAACGAGGATGTGATTGGATAGCTTACGACTGGGTTTGACAGCGCTAAACTGGTTATAGCAACTTGCGATAGAGGTGGGTGCATTCAGACCGAGACGGAGAGGATATCCCGAATGGTTCGAGCCCCGATGGAGACAATATTTTTTTAATTTTATTCCTCGGAGCATGGTTGATTTCAATCAGACTGCTTAATCTGCAAGCTTTTTAAATGGCCGGGTATAAATAAGTTCAATTTGCACAATTGGTTCATGGCGGGGTATAAGTAATTTATCATCCTGCTCAGAAGAGCATGATATCAGTATTTCTCCAGGGTCATGTGAACCAATCATAGATCGAGATTCTCACATGAGGTAGGATAATGTATGTTAATTTTGTTAGCATTAGAATATAGCAAGCACATGGGCAATAATGAGCGACAATTTTTAAAAGTCATCTAAAAATGTCCCTGCAATTTTAAGGATAATATCAGTAAGTATTAGTATAGTTCCTGTAAAACTTTAATGGAGCACAACCCCTCCCCCACAAAGTTTTTGGCAGCACAATTTTTTTGAAGAAGTATTTTGTACTTTTAGGGAGGATAGGGAGATTTTCTCTGAAATTGTCCTTTTTTAATTACAGTCTTTGTAGCTCAATGAAATGAATCATTTGCTAGAATTTTTTTTAATTTTTTTTTAAATCTTTGAAGTTTATGCCAATGAAATTTTGGTTTTCTAAGTTCTTATTAATGTGCATTTAGTGTTAAACCCTTTTGTTTTCATTCAAAACAGAACAAAGATGTACCTTTAGTTCCTGATATGAGACAATATATTTCAATAATCAATCTAGATATAATCTTAATATCAATATTTTCCTAAAATTGTTTTGTTTGACTAAAATCAAAACAACGAGATAGACATGCAGTGTTTTACATGATGAATGAAAACTGAGAGTCCTGGGGACTCAATTAATATATTTTTTGGATTCCTTTTCCTATATCAGGAATCCTTTAAACAATCATGGATGTTTCATACTATAAAAAGGTTGATAAAGATCTGCCTATAATGGGATGGTTATTTGGTTGATGTTTTGATACCATCTTGACATGAAATGGGTTTTATTGAAAGATTGGATAGACAGGGTTCGAAATTACCACTAGCCCGTTAGCCAATGGCTAGTGAAAAAGATGCTGGGCTAGTAAAGTGCAATCATTGGTAGTCCGAAGGACTAGTTGAATTTAAAGAAAATTCTATCATATCGGTGTATTTGGCTAATCAGAATATCTTTGGGCTAGTGCTCACAGAAATGCACTAGTCCGAATGGCTAGTACCCAAATAGGACTTATCTCGTCCCCTGATAGAGAGGACCATAATGATTATCTTTTGAGGGTCCTTTTGACATTTTCTGCTTCAAATATTCAAGAAAGTTGAGTCATATAAAACTCTGGACATGTAGGATCAAAGGAAAAGTGGTAAAAATCTGAAAGATATTTTCTAATCAACCATTCTAATATTTTTCGCTTGACTGAGTGAAACTGTTATCCGATCATCATGATAAGATCAGTTTACATCAAATTTTGATTTTAGATAAAAATCATATAAAGATATTCGTAATTAACAACACAATAATCAGAATTCCAAAATACTTATTACATACCTGTGATGAAACACAATAAAAATATCCACAGAATCATCACAAGCTTTCCTCTCCTGTCCTTCATTTTATCCTAAATGTGGTAAAAACAAAGAGGAAGGGCCGCCACTATAGTCGGACATTGTCAGTGATCTGAGTCACGTGGGCTGGCAGGGCAATAGTCTTCATACTTGAGGTTTTCCCTTCGTTGATCCACTTACGTATTATTCATAGCAAGGGCTCAGTTCCTGAAACAGGAAGTATGTGTCAAGTGTATTAGTAGATGAATCATTCAGAGAGTAATATCAAACACAAAATTTAACATTTAATGTCCTTTAGTTGGAATTTGAAATAAATGAATATGTTGAACTCTTTTTTTGAATATGATCTTTGATCACTTGTGAAATTTGTACAACACCCTTCAAAAGATATTTAATGTGTCAGTAAAGAGTCACTCCGCGATTTTCATCATGTAATTTTGCTTTGATATGTATGTAAATGGTATCATTAATTATATAAATCCTAAAAATCTCACACATTTATCTCAAAAAAGCCAATATACAATAAATACTTGTTTTCAATTCATGAACATCTTAACACTGAAGGAAAATTCACACATGGTGACATCTATCCTTGATCACTTCATAATGAATTTTAAAATAAAATTAATTCAATTAAATCTTTTTTTACTTTGATTATATTCTAGTAAAAAATTGGTTAATATGTTGAATCACTTATTCAAAAACGTCAAGGTGTCACATTAAAGACAACAAACAACAGAATTCTTTTGTTTACAAATGAGGAATCGTAATAACCAATGCATTTGGCTTCATGCGAGATGTTTTGTCTCGATAATCAATCATTCTTTGTCAAACAAATGTATACGATTGTTATAATTTAAATTTTTGTCAGACCATACCGTACATGAACCGAAAACAGTACTGGAAAAACACAATCTAAGACTAAAGAACCACATCGTTACAAAATTATTTTCGTTTTGCTTTGGACACAACGCTGTTATCTTCTTTGGCTGATATTTCTTACAATATTATAACGCTTTCATAGCTTTTAGTGGATATGCAGGTCCAGTAAAATGTCCACAAGGAACAAAACACATGAACATGCGGATTATTAATAATAATAACTCACATAAGGACACACGGAAGTTGCTTGTTGTAGTTTGTAGCGAAACCTCCTTTCTCAAAACGCGATGTAGAGCTTAGAAGAACTCCGCACACATATTCAACGTGCCAAGCAGTGTGAGGAGCTTGGAGCTCACAGCTTCAAACAAAGAGTTGAAATTTGCTTAGTTATCACTTTTAGGGGATTCGACATTCCAGGAATAGCAGTATGAAGTTTTTGATAAAATAAACTTTAAATAAAATAGTTTTAACGAGGAAAATTAATCTAAGTATATTCCTGTTATTTAGAATGTTGACTAAGCACATTCAGAACAAACGACTATATTTTTCTTGACATTTTAGTATTTTGAGTATTTTACATTTGAAAAAATAACTCAACATAGAATCTACATTTTTGATGACAATTAACTAGTATATTTTGGGAAAATGCTGAGTTACAAGTGAAGAAAAGGATAAGTTATCTATTTTAAAACACACAAAACAATTATTTGAAATTTTATATATTTGGCTGTAAGAATTGAAAATATCAAAGTTTAAATATAGTTAAAAAAACGAAAAAGACCGATTCATACTGAAATAAATACGACCAATAAAATACATGTTGGATAAATTGATTTCATTTAGAATTTCATTTGAAGAACTGTTAAGTAATAAAAATCCATGAGAATATTAAGAACCCTTGTCCATTTAAAAGTAGCACATTTTAGGGGAATATAAAGTGATGTCAGGAAAATAAAAATAAAAGGTTTAAATTGTAATCTAAATAAAGCAGTAATAAATCAAACATATAATGTAAAATTCGGCCATGCGATTCCTTTTTCTACAAAAAATGAATAAAAGGTGTTCACACAAAAATGGCTGCCAATGGACTTTATGTCAATCCTTATAATTTGTTCTCTGACTATGGATGATTGGTTTGTGTAATGAGATTTTTGTCACTATCAAACTAATACATTTGGTATTAAAGTACAATTATCAGTGAAAAATTGAAAATATTAATTTTTTCAAAAACTTGCCCCTTTAAGATATTCACGTATCAAAGTTGAAGTTCCAATATTATTTACTTTTAAAGGCTCACTATATAAATACTCACTAGCAACCATTTGAATTTATTTTCTCCAAAAATAGACCTTCCCTGTTGACATTTCAGACGTAGACTGTTTTATATTAATATTTTACCCAACTTGATTAACAACAACAGTCCAACCTCAGAGCGTTTTCGCTGCTTAATTTGCTGCGTTAAAATAGCTGGGTGTGTTGATAGCTCGGGAATATTTGTTCCACTTTCAAGGCGTGTTTATTTTAGCTTATTCATAATCGTTAGAACATGGTAAAGGTAGAATTTACGTAATGACATACCGGCCAATCCTTCAGATGAAACGTGAATGCCTAGTCTAAACATTTGGTATACACAAATGTCCCAATGATCAAACTCTGCATAATGTAACTAATTCGGGTTAAATTTAAAACGGGGTTATTTAGCAGCGAAGAGTCTAAAATATTTTCCTATATTAAAAAAAAACCCAAGTATCATTACAGATTTACTACATGTATATATTTATTTAACCCATTTGTGCATGACGTCCCATAAATGGGACGCTAATTCAATGGTCTGGTTCTCAGTTCATATACAAGATAAATATTTGCTGTAAGCTGTTTTTAATGGGAAGATGTCGTATTTATATGTCAACAAAGTTAAATAGTTGTAGATTTAAATACGGTGAAATCTGACAACCTGAAACAGAGAAGATACTAATTTAGCAAATTGCCAAAGTTTGAGGTACCACTAAATAATTGAATGTTCAATTTGAACTAAATTGACTTGTTTTTAATGTGTTTCAATGTTAAATAGTTTAACTAAAAATAAGAGTGAATGTCAACTAAATGTTTTTCCATGCTCAAACTTTTGTCAAATTAGCGTCCCACTTATGGGACGTCATGTACAAGAGGGTACAGGTTTTTGGTCATTCTCGGAAATTATTCTTGTGAAGAAATATAATTTCTTGTCTTGATATTTATTGGAAAGGATAACCTGAAAGGTAATAAAATTAGAAGAAAAAAAAAGTGACTGATTAACCCTCTGCTGATATATAATTATGTGGACATATCCGAATTTTCTGCTGCCATAGATTGTATTGAAGATGAGGATGGTTTTAAGGATGAAATGAGTTAATCAGAGCATTTCATGTGCTAAAAGTACCTCATGAAGAACCAAACGTGGTGGTCAATGTTCCTTTCCCCGCTCTCTGGAGAAATTGTTAATGCTTGAATACTACATATACTAAGTTTTTCACGCAAAATTTGATTGATTGCTCTGCTGAAGTACACCTGAAATCGGAAATTCTGAAATTGTTTGCATTTCTGAAAGAGGAAGTCCCCAAGATGTTGTCCAACTAAAATTTATTATCTGTCAAAAGATTTGGTTTCATCATGTGCATATAAAAAACCTGTACCCTCCTGTGCATGTCGTCCCATATATGGGACGCTAATTCAATCCTCAAAAGAACACGGAAAAAATTACTTGAGGGAAAAATAACAACTGATTCCCTTCATTGCAAGTTATGAACTATAAATTGTCACAATTAAATTAAAATCTGAGAGGTCATGCATAAATGGGATAAAGTCGATGTTAAACCGATCGGCGTATTGTATTGATTATTGTTTCGGAAATTGCTTTTTGCATTTATGCTGAACGTACATGGTAAAACGTTATTTATTAGAAACATATTATTGAAAATGGTGTACAGATGAAATAATGAAAAACATGTAAACCCTTTTCCATCTTTTCCAATAAAAGTGAAACATTCCACCACGCGTGTTTAATTTATATTTAAACACATTTGCAGATCTGTTTGTTGAATAATTGGAGAGAACAATGTATAATTTTTACCGAGGATTATTCATATTTCAACGAGTAGAATAAGAAGAAACATGAAACGAATGGTGTAGACATATACCTATTATTGCTTTGATGGAATCATTAAACCTTTGTTTTATTCTTATCTGATGTAAAATAGCTCTTACGCAATTTTTAAAATAGTGTTCATCACTTAAAGGTGACGTAATTGACAATCTAAATAAATTTAGGTCGACAGTTTCATATTTGTTAATACTGTATGATCTAATACAAAAACAGTTACTGTTGATCAAAATTTATTTAGATTGCGTAATTGATGTAGTCTCTATTGCGCAGTGACACTGCATACGGAAGAATTACAAATCCTCATTAAAAGACACTCAGTGACGTCACACAAGGAAGTAACCTTTTATTATCACAAGTACGCTCTTCTATGGAATTCCAAGTTGTTACTAAACCAACAGATGAATAAATTCGTTTGTAATGAGTTCAAGCGGAAATATTACCTGAGGACATTTACTTTTATGCAACCCTCTGATTTGGAAAACTCCAGGAAATATCTAGACTTGCTAACAGACTAATGCTAGACTTAATAACAAGTTTTAATTTAATTTGAATTGGCAATATTTACTTAAAAGATAAAAATACCTATCCGTCGAATTACTAGTTTCAGGCTAGCAAAATCAATCCGACTGATCGGCATTGTGATTTACCTGTAATTGTCTTACATAACATAGGACCGTTCCAAAATATGACAAAAGGGGTGTTTAGCTTCCCCTTTTTGCCTGATCTTTCGTAGTTGATTTCCAAAGTTTGATTTGATTCATTTTCATTCTGACAGTCAAATATTTTTAATTTGTATTTTATTTTTCACAATAAATAAGCATATACACTATCCATATATTACTCCTTACATAGTATATATAAAATAATGGTCTGTTATCAAGCAACCTGTTTCAATATAAGCAGGTAAGTGTACTGAGTGTTAGTTTTAGAGTGTAACATTATGCCTATGTTATATTCACTGTGTATAACCGTACACCGGAACTAGCGAGGTGTACGGTGGAGAAATGTTGCTAGCGAGGATCGTGATCGCAAACGGGATCACTTAAAAAGCAATCATCGCCGTTTCATCAACCTTTTCTATGTTATTATCATGTCAATAGATTTCCGAGACATAACTATTTAATGTCATATCCTGTTCATAGTCAGAGATAGCAAATATGTTACTATCAACAGCATTACTCGCAACTGTCATTGTTACTGTCCCTTGGATACAGAATGACAAGCACATACATTCTACTAAGCATGTGTGCTAAAATGACCACATGATGTTGATTATTTGAAAGTTATGAAGTAAAATATTACCTAACTTTCGATTTCGGCTCATCGCTAGCAACATTTCTCCGCCGTACACCTCGCTAGTTCCCGTGATTCGGTTATACACAGTGATAATTTTACTATAAAATTGATAGTCTAGTTGAAAGCAGATCTTTCTATTACGCATGGGCCTACATAGCTACGGGTCATACACTCAGCGAGATGCTAGTGAGAGGTTTGGTCGGATTTCATTGATATTGTTACATGTTTACCTTACCCAGTCTCTATTAAAATAGTACAAAATAAAATGATATTGGGAGTTACTATGATGTAACCGAATATGTCGGAAATTGTTAATTTCATGCCAGTTATGCTTATCAGTTCGGTATGGGGACAATATAAATATTCAAGTCGTGATCGAAAACTGGACAATCTACCATGGCTGGCCCGCGATAGTTAGAAAAAAAGGTTATTTTGTAAACTTATAATCTATAGCAACTAAAAGAAGGTAAAGTTTCACATTTTGCTATATAGCTTATATACATTGTTAATGTAAATGTAATAAAAATTTTGCTCGAGTGCATATATAAAATTGCTTGATTTCACATGGACAATTTTTTTTAAAACTTGGGCATGAACATGCTAATCGACCGGGATTTTTAATCTTTTTTCTTGTAATTAGATATGTATTAAAGCCACGCGGTTTGTTCTGGAAACATTCCCCTTGTCATATTCCCCATGTAAATGGGGGTACTGTGCTAAAATATAATTTAATTATTTAAAACATTTAATATTATAATACCATTATCATATATCGTGCATAACAAAACAACTGTTAAAAGTCTAGAAACCAGTTGTGATTGTCATAAAAACTACGTATACAACGAATATTTGAAAACAAAATTCCACTGCAGAAAAGGATTGCTTAAATTAAATCATGTGTCCTTGTTAAACAAAATGAACTACGAGTGTTGCTATTTTAACGAGTGTAAGCGCTGACACGTTATCTTCGCCTATAAATAAAAAAAGCTAAGTTAATGTTGATGCATAAGCATAAGGTTTTCCACGGTGAAAGCATACAATAAATATGGTTACAACTATGCAGTGTCTTATTATGCCGTGTCATTTATAAGCATAATTTATAATCAGTATTAAAGGGGCAGTAGCACGTTTTTAGGGGCAATATGAGGTGATGTCAGGAAAATGAAAATTAATGGTTCCAATTGAAAGACAATGTATTTAAACTATATGGAGCAGTAATAATCCAAATATATAACATAAAGTTTAGCCATGCGATTCCTTTTTTTACACAAAATGAATTAAAGGTGTTCACACAAAATACTTTGTCCTCTGACTATGAATGATTGGCTTGTGTAATGGGATTTTTGACACTGTCAAAATAATACATTTAGTATCAACTTACAATTATCAATGAAACATTTCAAATATAAAATTATCAAAAAACGTGCTACTGCCCCTTTAAACTTCTTAATTAATGAATTAAATCTTTAAAAATGAAGACACATTCTGAGTCAGGTACTCGTTTCTTTCAACATGAATGCGATAATCTTAGTATGACACTTATAGAAATTCTGTTTGATAAAAATGAATTTGTTTCTTTGTATTTTTATGAACACAGCGGAGCAAAGGTTGAAGTATAAAAATGAACTGTGGTTACAGTGAAAAGTACACAGTAAATTAGCCTGTAACTGTCCTTTGTCTTATGTATGCTGTGTTGTGTATTTATTTTGATAATTTGCATTATTAAACTTTCATAATCTATGACATTAAAGCCTTAAAGGGGCAGTAGCACGTTTTTAGGGGGAATATAAGGTGATGTCAGGAAAACGAAAATCAATGGTTCCAATTGAAAGACAACTAAATGGATCAGTAATAATCCAAATATGTAACGTAAAGTTTAGCCATGCGATTCTTTTTTCTTCCGCAAAATGAATTAAAGGTGTTCACCCAAAATGGCCGCCAATGTGAATCTTCATACTCTGTCCTCTGACTATGGATTATTGGCTTGTGTAATGAGATTTTTGACACTGTTAAAATATTACATTTAGCATTAACTTGCAATTATCAGTGACAATTTTAAAATCTGAAATTATAAAAAAACATGCTACTGCCCCTTTAAAACATGGAAGGTTCTGAACAATGTACTCGTTTTCTTACATAAATGCGATATGAGACTTAATTATGCCATGTAGATTTATCTATAAACAAATATGAACACAAGGTTAAAAGATGGGTTACGTTTACACAGTATTAGCATACAGTAAATAGGCTGAAGCTATTAGCCTTTTTAAATAACACTTGAAGGGTTGTGGGTTTTCAAAAATGAACTATTTGTTCTTAAATGAACACACCGGGGAAATGGTTGAAGTACATATTATTATGATTACGGATGGGAATGTTTCTCTAAATATATAATGTAAATATATGAATTGTGGTTATATGAGATTTGCTACGGGACACGTGGGTCATCGCCTGATGCAAGCAAAACAAGGACGTCTAAAACTAGACTAACTTTGAGTTAAAAAGAGTTATGATTTTTTTTTGATATTTGATTATAAATGAAATAAAAATGGGCCTAAACAGTAGTAATTTTCAAGTTAATGCAGAGGGAGCTAGACTTGCCAACATCTTCTAGACTAAAGAAGGCTCCTTTAATTTGTTTACTTTTT
Source organism: Steromphala cineraria (assembly GCA_916613615.1). NCBI lineage: Eukaryota > Metazoa > Mollusca > Gastropoda > Trochida > Trochidae > Steromphala > Steromphala cineraria. The sequence continues at coordinate 32,068,876 of OU744722.1, read as the reverse complement.
ATCTTATTAAATCTAAAGCAAAATAAAAAAGTCTTTTCATGTGGGTACCGTGTACTAGAATATGCACACAAGGGGACCCTCCAATAGTCTACATCTAAATCATCTACTATACATACAGCTATAAAGACTCCATTTCAGTCTAGTAGGTAGTAGGGCTATACCAAGACATAAACCAGACGAGCCAATCCTTTGGGAGCTTAAATCACGCGTACACTTTATATTTAGAAAGAAACCTTTGCCTTGGAATAAACTCATCAACTGTAAGTATTTATTGAACCCCTACAAGATACGGTGTCTTATCTCTCATTACGGTACGGTGAGATGAATTTTAGGCGTCTTGCAATGTCGAGGAAACGTGATAAAGTACATATCATATCCGGGCAGCGTTTCTGAAAGACAACCCTATTCCTGATAATTAAGTAATATTTATTCATTTTAAAATATATACGTTTATGTGGGTCATGCCTTGAAAATGATCATATCTTATCCTAAAGGAATGAAATGAAATAGTTAGTTTAACGTAACGTTGAAACATTATTTGTTGATATTGCTTGACATATTACGTCCTATTTCAAACATTTGATCATTTATGGTTATGAACATTATAAGTACGTACTCTTAATGTAGATAGTTAACATTGATCAGAAAATTGACTATGGACGTACCATTTTGAGCAAAAACAATCCCTCTTTTCACCAGAAATACATAAGCAACTGTCAAGACAACTTATGTTTAGGGATACTTAACCTTACCTTAGTGAATTATCCGTTCAGGTCCTTCCATAAGTATACTTGGGAGTGCGTGATATATAATTCAACATACTGGTTATCCTAGCCTAAAGAACAACCTTGGTATCATGTTTGTATATTCGTTAGTGGTCCGCTAAACGTGTTGATGTATCTATTCTTGTCGGTTATCTCCCCTTGCGAATATAGGATAAGATAAGACAGACTTAAAGGCTTAGATCCAGGTTGGCGATATTTCTTAAGCAGCTGCGTAGTGTAACGAGCCTGGTAGGTCTAAGCGCACGCCCATTCTGTACTCGGGTGACCCGTTGAACTCTGAATGTGTGTTTATGCTGTCGTCAGTACACAGTACCGTAGTTCCTTAAGTAAACCTTTTTCGGATATATATATCTTTAGAGAAAACATTTCTCAACCTTTTTAACCGAATGAATTAGTGTTTCTCTTGAAATTCTGCTATAATCCATTTTTTTGGACATAAATTTATTCAATCCAAGGTTGCAGCCACCCCAGTAGGAAAAACAAGCAATATTTAGCAAACATTAAATAAATCTATTATTTTGTATATCTTTTAATATCTATACCTTTTCTAAAAAATTATTTTCATCCTTTCTTGTGTTTGTGTGCAGTTTTATCAATAATGTATAGCACCGGAGTTCAAATAAAACTTAGGGATTATTCATTCGGTCATTTCGTCGGTTGCTTTAACCAATTTTAATAGTAGGCCTATGCTCTTAATTGCAGTCAGTAACCTCTAAGGTTTAATTTTTATTCCTATATTGATATATATGTGGGTTCTTTTCAAATATGAAAGATTGTGTATACAAGAAACAAAATACAGGAAGTTCTTGGAGATATTTGTCATTACAGATTGTCAGCTGTTAAATCGTAAATACGACCGAGCCTGACCCTGGTTGACAGCTTGACTAATGTACAACACGTGAAGCGGGGGAGGAAAGATAAAGATATAGCAACATGTTCCTGTGTCGACTTTCGATATTTAGTGATGGCATAAATTACACACTACTTTACGCTTTTTCTGAACGTTGATTAAAATTTCCTACTATATGTATCATTTGTAATAAATAAAATTGTATATGACTGAATTTCAATGTAGTTTAAGAAATCGGACACATAGTATTTTTCACTCACGTTGATTTAACCAAATATACCAACTAAATATAGTACAAAGAACTAAAACAATATATTTCTGTCGTTAGCGTAAAAAACAATTAACGTTATCATGTAAATTTTAAATTACTTTAAATTTTAACAATGCGATGATCCAAAACATGCAAAACATTAAATGATTAATTAGATTTATATTTCCCCAAACTGCTTACGTTAAGGGTCTCTCATATCATAACATTATTGCCCGTGCGATATTGTTCCGATGCGTTTGAAAAAAGGGCAGCACCTGTTTTGATGTCACGGATCGAACGGCATGCATTGACCCATCGGTTGTGTGGTTGTCTATCAAAATCGAACAGTGCGTTTTTAACGATGTGCAAGGAAAACAGATGTGTGTCCTCATCAACGATCGATGCTCAGTCATGGTATTTCTCTGATCGAATCGTTGTAGAGGGTCTTACCATTGCCCAAAGAAAATTGGTACAAATTATTGTATTTCCAAATTAAGAAAATAAAAATTGAAATGAATTTAAACCCAATCTGTTTCATCAAGCCATCAATTCAAAAACTTTAACTACTGACGATCATTGGCATTTTACGATACTTAAAGAACAGATTGATAATAAACTTCATAGATTTTGTACGTAAGATTATCCTTTGTCAATGAAACTTATCATTTATGCCCAACAAACACCCAAATTACATGAAACAATATTGTTCTTGTTTTAAAAAGGGATAAAGCAATCAAACTTTCGGGATGCAAGAAACGGTTGAGAAATATTTCATTAGTTTGCATACGTATTACTATAAGGAATGGGTTGAGATGTCTGTAGGTCCAGAATAGTATCTTTATAAAAGAGAATTGTAAAGACCCAAGAACTCCCCTTACATTTCCTTTCTAACCAAGTTCACAAAATCCATGAATAATAATGATTATCAATACTTAATTAACGTTAAGGAATAAGCGAATATTAAAATTTTTGACAATCAACTATCATTTATATTTTTTCTTATATTCTGGAGAAATCCATGAATGATATATAATGAACATTTTTTATATTGAATATGAATATATTCCGTCATTATCCACCTGTTGAAGTATTACTCATACAAATTACAATTTATATATTTACAGTAGAGATAGGTAGATGAAGTGATATTAACTATAAGTATCGTTCTATTGAAAGTCTGTGACATAAAACTTATGACTCGTGTTGAAAACACCAATGGAAGGTTTGCAATAACACCAATTACACTTATCAGCAAGCCAATCTTGAAATGTGTCATGATGACAAGTGTATGTATAAACCAGATGTAAGTTGGCGGACTACGTGCCGAGGGCATACAATGTGTCTTTTAGAACTGTCGAGTACGTTTATATCCTTGGTGAATTATTCAATAACTTTAAGCCTTCTAAGTTAGTTTTTTTTATCATTATTTTCAAAACTGCAGTCAAACTTATTCGACTTATACTCTGAAACTGAAAGTTTGAAGTTAGTTGCAACAGGGTCCCTAACACTTTGCAAAGATACAATATAAATAATATCATGTCACAAACATTGCCATAATAGAACACACCTTTCCGATGATTGAATTCCCACGTATCGCGATCGATCTCTCCTTTGGTACTGTGATATAGGTTGCTACTTCTGTAAGTTCATTCTATACACAAAGAACTTAATTAAGCACCGCCCATTTTGTAAAATGAAATTGGGAGCTCTTTGAATATTGTGATATGTTTGATGTATTGACCACTCTAGATATAACAATTGCCGTTTTATTTATTATTTGATTGACGTAAAAATCCTTATAACACGAAATAATTGAAAATATGAGAAAAAATGTGAGACCACTGAAATTTGGCAAAATATAACTATTGTCTTTTGTGAGAAACCACGCATGAAACTTTGGATTTTTTCAATCAAAAATAACCTTTTTGATCCCTAGTTGACATTCAATTAGAGAAACCTTTTTTATCATGCACGATAAAAGCCTAGCAGGACATTGAATTTTCAGTACTTTTTTCAACCATAATTGAGAAAATTTCAAAATTGTTCAAATCTGTGAGTGAATTTGAGATTCTTTGAGTTGGACTTGTGGGTCAAACACTTCTTCTCCCCTTAAATAAGCCATTATCTTAAAGAGTCGCCAGTTTTACCTTAGAGAAGATTTTTTTCAAATTTGATATGTGATAATTTTGTGATTTTGAAGGCTCATACTGCTCTAACGACTAACATTTCCTAAGAGGTCCTTACCTAAAATCATCAATTCAGTCAAGAGAATTATCATTACCATATTGCAGCAAAAAAAATTTACTTTCATTTTCAGTTATATGTAAACTTGAATTTTCAAAAATACCAAGTTGGGGGAAATAAGTTATCCAGAGACAGTGAATCGTAAATTGAGTGAAGTTATCATTTCTACATGTTAAATGATCGTTCTATCGAAAAACCCTAAGTGTTTTTCTGGAACCTTGTATGGTTTATTAGCAGAAGCTTATTTTCTGAAAACATTGGTGGTGCTTAACTAAGTTCTTTGTGTATATATAACTGGCATACATTGCTCTGAGAGAAAAAACACTTTCTGTGCAAGCAAATATTGAAACGTTCTCGATATTTATTTCAACTTCAAACATAATCTTCTTCTAACGGCAATGAACAAAAAATTTATTGAAGAGATGGGAGAGTTTCTCTGCACCATCAAAGATAACTACAGTAGTACACGGATATAGCAAACTCGGATATAGCGAACAATCAGATATAGTGAACTAAATTCTTTGGTTCCTTGGAGTTCGTTATATCCGTGTTCTATACTGTATGTATGTATTGGTTGCATCATAACTTGTGAAATGCAGTTAACGTTTTACGTCATTTTAGGAAACTTGCTGTAATCAGTGTCGTTTGTAATATATATTATTGCTGATACAACTTTATGATTGACGTTCCATTCAATATTCCATACAAGGCTATTTCCTAACAAACAAGTTATATTGGTTTTTATAAAATTGTAATGTGATTGTTAATCAGGTTTGTAGTACGTTGCTCTTCCTGTTAAACAATTCGAATTCGAACTAAATAACACTCTTACACATATAATTAACATAATTCAAAATCCTGCTAAGATATCAACAACTGTAAATATCATAATTCATTTTTATCTACACCAAAATGAAAACAATTACTAATTGAATTATTGTCCGGTGCACGTTCTATAAGTAAAGGGTGAGCTCAATATACAGTCTAAAACTACCCGACAGTGTGTCAGTGGTGAAAGAGAAAAATAAATCACCAGTTCAATATGTATTATCCCAAACTTCTTTCGGAAGTATTGAACCTATAATTTTTACAATTTGTTTAATTAGAAGGTCCCTCTGATAATGTATGTAACATAATAGGACAAGTAAATACATAAATAGTTTGCAAAAAGGATATCTCGCATTCCTTATAGTTGTTTTTTTGTGATGGACACTGTTGTGAGGTATATATCTGACGGAGTTCTGTATAAGAAAGACTTAAAAATGCTGAATTACATAAAGGGCAGAACGGGGTTTCTATCGATAGAAATTTGTTTCCCTTAAATAACTATTAGTAACGAAGCAATAGGTATCTATCGAACATTACGTTTTATTGAACAATATATTATAAGGGCTCATTTTGACAGAATCGGTTGAATATGAGTATTAATAAGTTTATGATATATAATTTAAAACATGTTTCTTAACTTACAGTGATCTGCTTAAACTTATATAAGAGGTGTTTTTTAATGATGGGCGAATTTATTCATCTTTGTGAAAACAAAATCAAAATTAAGAATAAGTATTGATATATGCAACTTAAAGGGTTGTAGGCATTTAAGGATCTTATCAACTGGCAATGTTAAAAACCAGGCTTCAGCTCAACTTTTTTTTTTTAGTGAAGCCCTCCAGGACAGGTCGTTTATTTTGTAGATCGATTATAGTGTCAGGAGGTAAAATTTAATATTTCAAATTTCATGTCAGATTTACATTAACATATCTCTGCTACAGATCATGTAATTTTGATGCAAGGCATTCCTCTTGAAGTGATACATAGAGATTATTATAAGCAATAAAGAATTATCTTCTTTTATCTTATATTTGTACAGTATTAATAAACTATAAACTATAATGTGATATATATAAATTTAGAACATCGACTGCATGGAGTTATCTACGTGAGGTAGGCCGGCACTATTATGATTTTAGTTTTACCTTTCACATTTCATTGATTCAATGAGATAGATTTTTTGCAATATTCTTTAATTTGTAACAAAGTAAGAAATGGTTCTTTAAAAGAATGCTCTGATTTTCAATGCGAGCTCGTGTATACGAGCCTCCTTTAATTGTTCACTGATTGAAATAATTTCACAGAGTGGCAACTGTCATTCATCAACAGAACATATTATCTGATAATTGCGAAGATCTGCCAATTTTCGACAACCGTTTAATTTTAAATGCTAATAACGACACAATATGTACCTGCAGGACCTTTTTCAATTATTTTCCATATTTCGTGATACATGTTTATAAAACTTTAGGCACAAACGGCACATATGAACAAATCCATAAATCCACATTTGAAGACATTTGATGCTGATGAATGCGTTATTTAAGCAAAACAGGCCTTTTCAATGATTCTATTTTGCAACCATTTTAAATCTGTGCATCTGGAACATTTATTTGCAAAGACAGACAAAAATGTTTCAATCATTGTCAGCAAATTTCATTTGTAGTTTTCTTCCCATTTTAAAACGCTTAGAGGTCAAACGAATTTTGAGTCAAAGAGAAAGGCATATAATCCTTTACCCTTTAGTATGGTGTTCATTTGTCATACATATATGTATACTCAAAGGGTATATGGGACCAAACAGTTTTCTGTTAAATTGGATAATGTTTAGAAATCGGCTATATGTCAATATGGCTCTTTCACTGATTCATACGTCAGATAATACGTCTTATTATAGCAGATAATTTACAAAAACAACACCTTCTTCATACCAATCAAAATTATTAAAATATTGTCATTGTGTCACAATGATTGTGAGAGTATGTCGTATTCATTCGAAATCGCCATTTTGCTTATTGATATGAAGTGTGGCAATTGTAGGAGTATGTCCCTCCAAAATGAATTTAATAGAGAGGGAATAACTATATTATTCTGAATGAAGCCGCTATCTGTTATTAGGAGAGGAGTATTTATGTTTAAACAGTTTTGTCGATTTAAGGTCATTACCACTGATACGTTTTATCCATTTTAGTTTTTGTGATGAACTGATAATCTTTCTCATATTTGGATCTTGTATATCACATGTTCTGGGTTCAGCCGTATAGCAGCTCTTTCACTCTTATCCAATCTAAATAAATTTAGATCAACACTGTTGATCTAAATTTATTTAGATTGACTCTTATCTGGTTGATTTTTCTGTTAAAAAAGTTAAAACATTTCTTCTGTAGGCTTCCAATGACATTTTTTCGGGTTCTGTAAGGACGAAAGAAATGTTGAAGTTTTGGTAGTAGGAGCGATTTAAGCACAGTATATCTGCCATATAGGGTCAATGTTCAAGCTGGCCAATTATTAATTTGCCTGTCAATATGCGAGAGCTTTTCGTTGTAGTTGATCTTTTGTTACTGGTTCTTTACTTGGCACGTCAAACACAGAGAATTGATTTGTGATAGACTGCAGGATGAATTATCACCTCAGCGAAATACAGCTGAAGAGTCATTCAGTGTTAAAAAGAAAGTTGAAATATTGCAATATAATGGCCTGCTTTAGGGTAGCATAAAAATGCTTTACTGACCCGTAGCAAATGAATTTGCACCTACCCTCTACTATTAATGAGTCAACAAATACACTCGCAAGTAAATGTTGCCGTGTAAATGGGGTAAAAGTTTTAATGCACAAATGGTTCAATGCAATTCAGAAGAAAAAAATTGAATAACCAAATTAGAAAAAGCCACCACTCCACAAATAGATCCACCAACTTACTAAATTTTGTCCCCAAAAAATAAAATAAAATAGTTTTTTACATAGAGACCGAAAAAGTTCCCAACCTCGTGCTTTCATGATTGCAGCAACTTTTACAATACGTAAGACCTTTAACCAGATATGCTCAATTTCATAAATACTCAGGTGAAATACTATAGTCCTTGACTGTGTGTTACACCACTATTCTCCAGATGTCTGAACAATCGAGTCGAACATATTTAACCAAGAACAATGGCAAGTGGCGAGTCTGTGGTCATCAAAACGCAGCGAGCGCCTATATTTGTAAGCGTCCTTATAGTCCGTCAGGTACGTTGGTTGTCATTACCATTTTGGGTGGCAAAGAATTATTGGCCTTAATAAATTGCTTTGGCTATGTGTATAATGAAAAAATATGATAGCAGTTTCAAATAAGTAGCTTTTAGGTTTGACACAACTTTAAAGTACGGCACCAGAAGTCTCATTCCAATATCTGTATATGAAACTAGTTCATGAGAAAATAGCATCCCGTCGGCCATTTTCCAATATGGCGACCTCCTTGACAACTGGATAAACAGGAGATGCTGTGCTAAAAAACAGCATACTTGGACAGTTTCAGCCATTGTAAGTACATAGTTTTGATATCATATGATTAGTTTCAATCAGGAATTAGATTGATATACTCAAATAACTTTATATATGTTTTTTAAGAAGTTTTAAATCTTGTTGTACCACCTCACCATTTGACCTATACATTATCATTAAAATATGAAAATGTTTTTAATATGTTCTGAAATTATTTGTAAGGATTTTTGACAAAACAGACATTGTAATAATGTAATCTTCTTTGGTTATTTCATACATAAATATTGAGTGACATGGTCAAAAACAAATTGCAATTTGAAACAGGTCACACTCAAACTTTTTACACATATACTATTTTCCTATCAGCTTCTCATATATGTGCAAGGCTTCTGTTGAATTCAATAAGTTCATTAATTTTAAACATTTATTAGCGTTTTTATCCCAAAATAAATGTACAAAATATATTTTTAATTATTGCAGAACATATTTCTCTAATTATATTTCTAATTGATAGATTAATTCTACAAATTTCTAGAAAATTAAAAAAATATCAAAATAATTTTTTTGGCATATGCATTGCTTTCATTTCATTATTATCTCGTTAATTGCAACAAATTACAAATTTGTTTTCATCTGAAGGAGAAATAAGTAAATTTTGGCATTTTTTCCAGTTATTTTAACAAAATGAATTAATTATATTGCTATATGATTATAATAATATATATATATTTATTGTGTATTCAAAATGACATTAAGAAATTGTGATTTACTTGAATTGTGATTGGTGAATTGGCAATTATTATCTCTTTTTATCTTTTCAGTTTACAGTTATTCAGTAGATAAGAATCAGTCACCACCAATGATCATGTTGAAGAGAGAGTTTCAAATTGACCTTGAAAGAAGCAGTCATCATGTACATGTTTCTTGTTGTAAGTATTTTATATGTCTTCAATGTTAGAAAAATCAAAAAAGTGTCAAACACCATCTCATTAATTTTTTTAGCAATAATAAATTAAGAAAGTAATGGATAATCCTGATTAATAGATATTAACTAACTCTATAGCAAATGATTCAGTAAATCCAACTGAAGTTTATTCACAAAAATACAAATATTTTTTCCATCACTAACTTAGTTTTTGAACATATTTCAGATGGATATAATTGTTGTTTTCTTATATTGAAATTGACTGAATATTCCTTGGAACAACACTTGACTATATTCTATCTCCTAATTTCCTTTCAGCTCCTGTCACTACCTACTGATACCTATGAGAGCCAAAATCCCAAATTACTTGGAATATGTGCTTAATGAGTCACTGGTGTGAGTATTATTATCAATAGATTACTGTAACTTCTTTATATTACAGTTCTTTAGACTTTCATGTCATCATATTGATTTACAACAGTTTAATTTCATACTTCTACCTAACTAACTAGCTATATTAACTATTACTACCATGTGTCTCTTATTATATCTTAAAAGACTTAAGTTTATTAATGTAAAATGTATTCTTGTATTGCAGGTGACAAAGAATGAAAGAAAGAGTTACCATTGGATGGCAAACAAAACTATAGATTTAATCATGTAAGTATATTTGTATACTAAATATTATAATCAATCATATCAAGTGAACTTATTATAGCAACATTGCCATGATTACCGTATGCTCATCATAAAGTAAAAAAAATATTTTGATTAATATATATGTTCAATTTTATGCATTTTATCTTATTTTCAGGAAAATATGGGTGCTGTTATCCTTCCTCTGTTATTGACATTGAATGTTCTTGTGATCATGGACTCAAATGCAGGTAAATAAAATATATGATGTATATAATAATTTCTAGTAAATACTTACTGTAAATACATTTGATTTGAAATTGAATATCAATATAGCCCCCATTTCAGCCATATTGTAAAATCAACAGGTTGAGGTTTTTGCAGGTTGGCTGCAATGCTCTGTCACTATTTTCTTTACATAATTAAATTACCATTTTATTAAATGGGAAATTGAATATCCATAGCAAAAATTTATTATACTGCAATTTGACAAATGGGATTTGAAAGAAAGTAATCAAAGTGTATAATATTTAGGCTTTCATTAGATGTTTCACAAACAATAACATTAAATGTTTTTAAATTTTATTGCAGATGGGAAATCAGCATTTTGCATGATACACTATGCTCAAGTGCAAGATGATGAACTTGTGTCACCAAGAGATGCTGATTCCTGGGCTACTCTATTGAATGCTGCTAAACTTAGAGGGCATGAAGAACTGATCAAGGCTTCTTTTAACGTCAATGAAGATGGCATCCCTGAATTATTCTATCACAGGAAATGTAGGCAATTATTCACTATGAAACGAGATCTTGACAAGCTATCGAAAGAAGGAAGTGAGCAAGCACCAGAAAAGAAGGAAAGACGAAGGTCAATGCGTGACACTTCAATATGTTCCAATATTCTACCATCAACTTGTATCTTTTGTAAAGCATCAAAATACATCAAAGGATCAAAAAGCAGAGAGCCATTAAATCAGTGTGTAGAAGAAAAATCACATAAAAGCATCATTGCAGCTATTCTCAAGAAAAACGATGTGTCTCTCTTCCCACTTACTGCTCGGGATTTGATAGCCTCTGAAGCAAAATACCACCGATCATGCTACAGAATTTATACAAAGACTGTATCCAAAAGCACAGACGTCAATGAAGATGATATAGAAATGAATGCCTACCAAAAACTGATTGAATATGTACAGATTCATGTCATAGAAGAGCTACAGGTCGTTAAGCTTACAGATCTCACAGAACTTGCAGTGAGCTTCATGAAGAACGATGGAGTGACAGGAACATCAAGTTCAATTTCCAATCACATCAAACGAAAACTTCAATCTGACTTTCAGGATGAACTTCTCTATACAACTGATGATAAAGGAAAAGTCCTTGTCTTTCCTAAGAAATTATCAAAAGAAGATCTTGTAAGAGAAAATCATCAACTGAAAAGAGAAAATGACATATTAAAGAAAGAATCAAAGGATGCTACATCATTAATTACAAAGGCTGGATTACATCTCAGATCCATTATACGAAAATTCACTTGGAACAAATCATGGCCATTTTTTCCAGATACACTTGTCGCAAAAGCTTTCAATTTTCCTCCTCTTCTCATGAACTTTCTCAGCTGCTTACTCACAGGTGACCCAAGCACAACTGATCTTTCTCAGAGATGTACATGGCTATCCAATTCATTTGCTCAGGATTTGATGTTTGCAGCTACCAGAGGAGCAATCATCCCGCCGAAACACATCTTGTTACCCTGTGTTGTCAAGGCACTGACTGGTAATGTGCAACTGATTCAAGCTTTAAATCGACTTGGACACGGTGTCTCTTACACAATGATGGAGGAAAATGAAACTGCACTCTGTTTGTATAAACTGGAAATGTCACACCTCCCACTGCCTAGCAATATAAGATTGTGATTATATTAATGAAAATTGCACAAAACATGTTTCTGAGATTGAATATGAAGTTTAGAGAATGTAAATAGTTTGATGAGCTATTTGACTTTGTATATGTACTGAAAACTGTTGAAATATAAGTACTTTTATGAAGATTTTGAAAACCCCTTGTTTCCATGGCAACCGTAACAGATTCAAAGCAAATATTTCATATTTTATGGTTTACAGTAAATAATTATTGCTGAATAAATAAATAAAATTGTTATTAAAATGATTATTTATTCAAAGAGCATGTTTGTAATTATTTCAATGAAGTAAAGTGTAACACATGGAAAGAAAGATGAAAATCGGCAAGATCGGAAGGGGTAACTTTGGGGGGTCACTGATACTCTAAGCTACTCAATAGAAGTTGCTATCATATTTTTTTTTAAACAATGGATCATATACCTTTAAAAAATTAAATGATCACAATGCCACCTTTAATGGTAATGATGACCAATTTTGGGGGTCGTACCTGATGGACTATTAGTAGTAAGCAAATCAACCAGTGTCACAAAAGAGTCATCCTCACACATTCTCATGCACAAGATCTTTCGGAGTTATTTTCGATGAACAGACCATATAAAGAGTTTATCTTTAGAATGCAATGGTCAAGTATATTCACAAACTGAGTAATTTACTTTTTTAGAAGTTAATGATGATTTAATGTCATGTGTCTTAAACTAGAACTGAAATAATGCAATAATAAACTGTGTATTTTAGCCACAAAGACACTTTCACATCCAAGGTCCTTTCTTCATGCACAGATTTACGTATATTAGTAAATTTATTTTAAATAAGGAGAGTTGGTGTCGTATTTGAGGTGTGTATAAAAGTGTCATGACAACGCAATTACATACATGAGTATTTTTCACTAGGAGAAAATTTACATGACTTCGGGAGGTCATGTAAATGTTCATATTTTTACACACTACATTTGCATACGCACTTTTACATACCTAAGTAAATTTGCTCGCATGTGTAAAAGTTATTTTACGTGAGTAAATTTCAAACTGGAGTAGCTTTGCATGACCTGAGGAGATAATGCAAAAATTATTTGATTTAAAACATTGACTAGTGAGGATAATAATTTATAGCTTACGTGGCCGTTTGTTCCCCCTAATAAGGGCCATGTCCTTAAAATCTATTTTTATCTTCTCCAGAAGCATAAGGACTAGAAAGCTGAAACCTTGTGTACAGACTCCTTGTCTATTGAGGATTATTATTTATAGCTTTTGTGACCCTATAGCCCCTAAAAAGGACTTTGTGAACCTTTGGATCCTATACCTTTAACTGCCAATTGAATATTTCAGCAATTTCCACTTCTGAATTGATGTAAGGTATCTCAATCACACCGCCTATACACTTTATTTTAGGGTTGGTGACCATGTGGCCCCTAAACAGGGGGAAACTACATTGGCCTCACCCTACAGCAAAAATAAATATGAAGCCTGTTGAGCTACAGAGCAACTTTTATTTACACATGCAAAGTATTTTGTGGCTTATAACACGTCATTATTGCATCGTTATTATTTTAGTCCAGACGGTCACATGACCTGTCTAGTTTTACACTGTCTGTTTTTCAATAGAGCGTTATCATTTTACTAGTTGATTAAAGAGAAATGAACAATGCTCATAAACCTATATGTGAATAGATAAACGCATACTTAAACACGTTATTATTTTGAATTAATCATTAGTCAGGAATACAAAGGAAAAGGTGAAATAGCCGTTTCTAGTAAACTTTCTACAATTTTCTTATTCTTCTTCGTTTGTTCTTAAGACGTAGATAGAGACAAAAGTACGAAATAGGTTTCAATTATGAAATAAGCCTTGGTAACCAAACAGATAGTGAATGCAAATCAAAAGTAATTATTTACTGCTGTAAGTAAAGTTACTTAGCATGCAAATATACTGATCAATGTGTGCATGTAAACATGGCATACTGTGTCATGAGAATCGAATTTTGTATTACGTTTAGCGCGTTCGAATCCCGCCAGGGTCTCGGCAACTTTGTCTTTAGTAGAGAACTGTTCTACACGCAGTCAGGTTTGGGTGCAACGCTACACTGAATTTCAGCGCAGTACCACCCATGGTTGCTAGTTCCAGCCGAGTTCGCAGGTTTCACCGCAATGCATAGCCACAATAGAGTTGCGGGCGTTCGCCCTGCAATAATACTAGCAGCCGCGATATAAGTGAAATACTCTTGAAAGCGGCGATAAACCCCACATCACCTCACCTTTTATTACTCCTGTATGCAAAAGTATAATATCTATTTTTTTTAAATGTCATCTTCTGTTTTGTAGATTAAAAATGGTTAAATCACACTGTCTTAAACTATATTTATTCATATGTAGTGGTCATATCTTATACTTACAAGTACTTTGTGTCAGTTTGTGATCGATTATTATTTTTATAATCCAAAACTGTGTTCCACGGGAGATATAGCTTGTGGGTAGGGGTCGTGTCGATTGACATTCAATATTGATATGTTTGATGTGATAAATAGTTTTTTTAATGTTTATGACGAGAATGGTTGGATAAGAAATACATTATGGAATTCCAATAATTAAAGGTTTTATAAACATAAATAACCTTCTTGGACAATAATGTGTTAACCCGTCGTTACGATAAGACGCAATTTCATGGGGTATTTTTTAAGAAATTAAAAATTATTCCTTTATGTTATTTACCTTCTCAAGAAATGATGTTACCCTGTTTTAGTCGTATTTATAACTTTTGAACTGAAATATTTTTTTTGTATTGTGACGCTTCTTTATCTCGAAAGTTTTGAGGGTATTAACTGCGACTACTTTTTTGTAACAAAGACGTATATAAAATTCTATGTGCGTATTTGGTTGTAAACATGAACACTTTTCAAAAAACATTTAAAAGTGAAGAAGTTATTAATATGCTAACGCGTTTATATGGGTTTATACCATATGGAGAAAAAGTTATCAACTTTATTTCAATAACTCTTTAAAAGATTTGATGTTTCCTCTTTGTAATAGAGTTAAAATATAAAGGGAGATAACTTCATCAATAATACGGTTACCTCCCTTTCCTGTATACATTTGCGGGACAAAACAGCAAACTTTTTCAAAGTATTTGATCGTTATTTAATAATTATTTTATACCATAAATCAGGTTAGGTACTATGTTTTATTACTAAATAACTATTTAATCATTTGAAATTAAGGTTATCAATAGAAAAGAGAATTTTGTTTTCAGTTATTCAAATTGGCCAAAGTTACTGTCGCTTTAGATTGTTTCGTATAAAGCAATATTTCTCATGAAATATGGTTGATGATGATGATATTCATTTATACAAGATGTATTTATGATGATGAGTTTTTGAGAGGCTCGGATAACATATTCCGAGTTTGGCCTAATTAGAAATAAAGGATATAAATAGTGAACCAAATAAGAAGAAATAAATCGCCATTAACATATTATATCCAAATCAAATTTTCATTATTTTTATCCCGATAGTTATTACGTGGTCAATGAGTTATTTGCAGGGGACCAATCATGAACAATTTTTCTAACAACAGATCAATATCCACTTGATAGACCAGTTGCTTAGATCCAAATACTGATGAAATCGTTAAACGCCGGATTAAAGATTCAACGTTTCAGTAAATAAAGTGTATAATATATAATTTAATCCGATAGGTAACGAGTTTATCTTCAGGAACTCGACTCTGAACTTAAAGTTGCATTTTAAATCTTGTATCAAACCGAAGTCTGAGTCTGTTCGAGGGGTCGGCCATTTTCTTTTGTTTTTCGTTCGGTAAACTGAGAAAAACTATCAATGATGAAATTTTGCGTTCATATTTTATAGATCATGTAACAACAAAAATTACCCCTGATGCTGAAATATCATTGAAGCAGATGTTTCAAAACTCGTTAATGTTGGTCATTAGGTTCTCTAGTTGCACAGACGTATGGAAACATATCGTCAAACAAGTTTTATTTACGTCGTGTTATATCTGCCTTGGACCAGATCACTTGGCCTTACAGTTACCTTCATTAGATATCACCTAAGGGTTAGAATAAGACCGGCAAGTGTATTGACGGTACATGAACAGGCCTACCGACTGTCTTATGTAATCAATTGTCAGTTGCATGTTTCCCAGCTGCATTAAGGGTTAATTCGGATAACGCTAGAAAGAGTTCCACATAACGTTTTCGTTTAATGACAAGGTTAGATTTGTCTTACCACAGTGGGTAGGGGTAGTGTCGATTGATATTCAATATTTATATGTTTAATCTTTGATGTGATGAATGATGGACTGTTTGCGTAAGGTGCAAACATATTTGCTTTGCGATACATTTTCCTGGTTGAGAGTTATACACTCGACTTGTTCGGCCAAAGGGATATCCCTCTAGCTAAAGCCGGTAGGAATGCTTATATCTCACCCTATCACAATAACCTTAATAAATGCGAGTAGATGTTAAATAAATGGGTTTTTTTAATCAAATATTCAAATGTAAAGAAAGCTAAAAATAACTACATTTGCATACCGAAACTGTCAATAACAAATACGTATACAACATATACCACATACTACACGTAAATTACAGGCCGTAATGCCCAATCCACTTTCGTTAACCAAAAAGAAATACCTCGATACGACTTTCTATTTTAAAATCAATACTTCTTCACAATATACACATTAGTTAACGTATAACTTTTATATTAGTTTACGAAATATAAAACTTTAGCAATGGAACTTCAATGAAAAGTCCTGTCGAGCCCAGAAAGCGAAATCAGAACGACAGGTTCGTAGATTTCCGGAAAATCCGAATTACTACCGAATTCACTTTTCTGCGAATGATTGGTCACGTATCTTGAGTGGGCGTGGTCTATTGAGGAAGCGAAGATGGCGACCGAAGAGCCGGACTGTGGTTAGTTCCGCCTAGCCGTGTCTTTCTTGTTTCAGTTGTAAATTGAATATCACCCCGTCAGGAAATTAAACAATGTTATCTCCAGTGTTTAAGACGTTATCTATCTCTGTTTAGAAACACCGTGTAACGTTTTGCAACATAGTTACGATTACATGATATCAAGTCGCTGTTCGTGTTTTGTTTATTTTCACTTTTAGTTTGAGATCTTTTCTTCCCAACAAATTTATCATTTTTGCATGGTATATATGGGGTTTTTTTAAACTCATTATATATTTCTTCACCAAATGGTTTAGTTTAATACTTGAGTGACAATAACATCTGTTTCAAAGGGATGATATCAATATTCTCTTTGTATCACATAGATATTACATAAGTGTTACAAGATAAAAAAACACCAGAAAAGTACATTTCCAAAAATGTCAAGTTATTGATATGTACACAAAGGTCATAACTGTTTGTTGTAGGAGAAAAAATTAATCGATCAAGAACTCTCTTAGTTATTATTTCATTCAATCTGTGTAAACAGTTTCTATTTTGAAATCACTGAATACCAAAAAGAACAGAGTGAATAACATGAATAATTTAAAATGCAACCTCAACAATTATTAATTTGTTTGATCTAGTTGTTCAACCCTCTTTCATGTTTGAATCCTTGAAACAAATTGATAGCAGCAAACTTGTTATCTAGATTGACCTTTTCTTAGTCTGAAGTTAGATTCTGGCTTAAGTAAGATTGAGCAAAACAGAGTTATTCTTGAAATAAGACACTTTACATTGTTTGATTTAGTAAATTAAATATGTCAAATTCAACAATAACAATACCTCTCAAATAGTGCAACATTCACATTGTTAATCCTCACTGACTGTATGAACTTGGAGCCTCCAAGACAGTTGAGGGCCTCATTCAGCAAGTTTAATCTTGAGCAATGAAACCGTAAGACCATTAAGTAAAGGTCAGATTCCTTTTATAGCCCAAAATATTTCATAGAGTAAATCATAAATTGGTCAAAAGCTTTAGAGAGAAAGTCACTTTCCACAGGTTTCGACGAGAGCACCAAGGCGGGATATGTGCGGATCAGGATGAGATTGCCTGGAATCAAACCTGGACAGGCAGGCATCTTTTCAAAAGCTAAACAACCGGAGAAGGGAAACGCTGAGATAGAGGGCCCATTTTATGGCAATGAAAACAAGTAAGAACATGAACAATGAACTTTCATAATCATCTAAACAATTTGGAATGTGCATTGTTATTCTTATACTTATTAAGTTAAGAAAGAACTCATAATCAATTAACTGGTAGTCCTAGGATTTAAATTTGGGCTTTTGGTACTATTTGAGGTTGGTTTTTTATGGTACTATTTGTTTACTTAATAGAAGAACAAAGCTTTGTGGTAGCAAGTCCCTGGACTCAACAGGTCAAATCAGAACCGGTAGTTTGATTACTGATTTTGTGTACTAATTGCTTAATTTGCAGGTCCATCAAACTTGTGATAACAGACAAGGGAGGGCTGGATGACAGTAACTACAAATATGAAGTGAATCAACTACCTTACCCGATCATACCTGAGAAAACTGAACTAAAGGTAAGATTAGACATGAATTTTACAGGTAAAATATTTCCAGATATTTTGGAATTTTGGAGTCAATGGTTAGAACACTGCTTTATTAATTACAGCAATTGAAGTTATTATATCATTATCTGTCATTCAGTAGCAGGCTATTATTTTTATATATTTACACCTTGATTGTCCTATTCTGACTATGAACTTTCAAACATACTCTTTAACTATTGATATTGTGAGAATTCTTTTTTTTCAAACTTGGCTGTACCACAGCTGTTCTATCCCCCTGCCCCTTTAAGAATTGACCAAAAATAGCCCAACCCTCCCTTTCAAAAATACATGTACTCGTTGGCGATTTGTTACTGTAAAATCTTTTGTAAAACTTGGCTGTACCACAACTGTTCAATCCCCCCGCCCCCTTTAAAATTTTCCCTTATAAAGCCCCCCACCACCCACCCCGTTCATGGTTCTTGGATGCACCTCAGTGTGGTAGTAGAATATACCGGTAAACATATTCATTAATTTCCATAAGAGGCATCAATAGAGAATTTGTGGCTATTTTCTGGTTCCCACAGATCGAGAAGAACCAGGTGATCCTACTGCTGAAGAAGAAGGATGCTGGGAAATCCTGGGAGACCTACTTCAGGAACGGGAGTCTCGAGACCGCCTAGTGCCACAGCTACACAATCAATCGAAGGATGTACATCTAATGTTACTGAGCTTTGTTAGATCTGACACAATTCCCTTGCCTGAGTCAAGAACCGTTTCTTTGGCTACAGGGATGGGTATCATAAGATATATATAACATATAGTATATATATTAGTATATATATAAATTGTAATTAAGGAAGAGGATTATATGGATGACAACTTCTTTATTCATGTTAGGCGATGTTTCGACGCAGCTCCTTGTTTCTTTGTCAAGCAATGACACAAGAAGCTATGTCAAAACGTCGCCTAACATGAATAAAGAAGTTGTCATCCATATAATCCTCTTCTATATTGTATTCACAACTTCTAAAATGCCTCTCAAAGAAGATATACATCGTCAATGAGCTTTATCATATTTCCTCAAACACAACCAAAAGGTTATATTTTATTTTACAATCTTTCACTCAGTTTGTATATGAGGAAAGACTGTATTTGACGTTACGTAATCAACTTGTATTTTATTTGTCTCTATTTGAGGACAGTTTTCAGAGTATTAAGGGCCCACTTTATATTCAGAGCCCATGCTAAGGTACGGGTAATAATATATTTTTGGTCTGGTGTAAATTTAGAAATTATGGTATATCTGGATGAAAATTAACATCAAAACCTTGAACATTTTCATGGGTGAAACTTATACACACAATAACACCCTCTGCCTGATGATGTCATGGTTTACAAGGACAAATGATAGTCAATTAAAAACAGCTCAAATGTCAACTTCTAACATTTTACCATTGGTTTACTGGCCAGTGTTTGCCTTCAGCTTCTAAGATTAAAAAGCCACCCCATGAGTTATTGGGGGTCCCATATGTAAAAACTTTATGATAAATGTCATTTCATCAAGAGAATCTTTTGTTGCAGAAAAGTATCATTTTAAAGCTAATCAAGGTTTTATAATGACAATAGAAAGTTTTAAAGTCAAGAATATGTTCGAAAACAGGATAATGACAAGCGTAAATATTCAAACATAATTTTAAAACTTATCAAAAGCAGTCAGAGAATGACAGATGCAATGTGATAGTATCCATTTTAATAAGCTGTTTGAATTTGACTCCCATGAATATATGTTACTGTTTGAAGTTAATAACTGAAAACAAGTATTAATCAAAGAATTGTCGTTTGGGGATAAATGTATGAGATTTATGAATTTATATAATAAACTATGCTTTTTATGTTGGTATCAAAGCAAAATATAATTATTAGATCATGGAGTTAGTCAATATCAAACTTATGCCTAAGAGAGAAATATGTTTGTGACCAGTCAATATTCTGTTCTTGACACATCTTGTATCGGTATCTTTTTTGAACCAATCTAAATAAGTTTTGTTTTATCAACGTTGACTTTCAGTCCTGCGAAGCGGGCGAAAAATTCTAAAGTATTTCAGTAAAGCTGCGTAGAGGATTTTTTTGATTGGGGGGATGATGGAGGTAAGGATGGTTGATGGAGGTAAGGATGGATGATGGAGGTGTGGATGGTTGATGGAGGTAAGGATGGTTGATGGAGGTGTGGATGGTTGATGGAGGTGTGGATGGTTGATGGAGGTAAGGATGGTTGATGGAGGTAAGGATGGTTGATGGAGGTGTGGATGGTTGATGGAGGTAAGGATGGTTGATGGAGGTGTGGATGGTTGATGGAGGTAAGGATGGTTGAAGGAGGTATGGATGGATGATGGAGGTGTGGATGGTTGATGGAGGTAAGGATGGTTGATGGAGGTAAGGATGGATGATGGAGGTGTGGATGGTTGATGGAGGTAAGGATGGTTGATGGAGGTGTGGATGGTTGATGGAGGTAAGGATGGTTGATGGAGGTAAGGATGGATGATGGAGGGATGGTTGGATGTTTACAGCTGCTGAACATAAGTGTGTTATATCACATGCATTTTTTTAGCAAATGTCATATAATTTGGTATTCTCTTAGGTTCGACGTAAAGAACCACCTTACTGCCATAGTGAATCATGTGCGAGTACATGAAGGAAAAATCGTAATTCATTCAATAATATGAACTCATTTGCACATTAGAACGCATCGATTTATAAAACCCAGGGACGAAATGAAAACCCCATTTTCATTTAATTCTGTTTAAAATTTTAATTTCAGAATGATTAAACATATCATATATTACATTTTGATGCAGTAATTTGAAAATCTTATTATAAAATGTTGACTCCCCATGCCTCTTTGGGGTATGGCAAGGGTATGATCTTCATAATTCCACAGCTGCGTACCGTGTAAATATGAACCCTTAACATGTTGATTCACAAGTACCCTCTGAAAAGTTTTCTTTAAAATTTCCCCGCTTTACAAAAATACAAAAATTATGATATAAAAAAGGGAATTACGCGCATTCTTACAAACTTTTTTTCAGCAGTTGTACATACGAGTAGTAAATATTGACAACTTGAAATGTGATGTTTGTCTTCAATAAAAATCATTCTTATTACTGTCTTTTAGGTTGAAAGGTTTTTCTCATCTTTAGGTACGAAATAGTATATCAAACGACTTCTTCAATTCGTTTTATGAATGAATGACATACCATAACATGTTATCGAAACTGATTGGCAATATCAACTAAACCTAAAGAATAGTCGAAAAAGAGAAAGGCAACCTTGAATTCCTAACATCACACCCTATAATACGCTCGGTCGAGAACAATCTAAATAAATTTTGATCAACAGGTTTTATATTAGGCCACAAAAGTATGACAAAATAAAAAATCTGTTGATCTAAATTTATTTAGATTGGGTCGAGAAATGAAGGCACTACGGAGGGCTCACGTCCAAATTATGATGCCTATGACATATTAAAAGTAGATGCAATTCTAAATGTCTAACATTATCGATGATTGACATGTCAATTAACTAGTTTTTCAATCTTGTATCTCAACATCATATGACATATATCGGTTTTGATCTTCAAAATTGGGATACGGCAAGTGCTGTACATGCATAACGATACATTCTTTTACCGATTTATGTCTTAAAACGGATCAACGCAGTAATAATATACCAATATCATTGGAAATGCAAACGTCATTTGTTATTAATTATATTAATTAAAAATCTGTACAATCACATTGTTAATCACATTTTCAAAACTTCTGCTCAATCACTAGGTGTAAGGTGTACGCAAGGTCGTTCGTTGTTACTGATCAGTCACTTGACTAGTGGAGCTGCTATCTTCAACATCCATGTCCCATTTCTTTCGGTTGCATACCTAGCTATTCGTGGAATTCCATTCGACGGATCGGTACTGTGATCTTAGTTGTTAATTGGCTTACATAAAATTTGAACTTTTCAAAATAAGGAAAAAGGAGTGTTTGGACTCTCGTTCAATTTATTTTGATCACTTGAAGTTAGCATTGTGCGAACATATCATCTTCATTTCGATGTTGTATTTAATGAGTAAATATATAATTTGTTTTTCTTGTTGGAACTAAATTAACAAAGACATTTTTTAAACCTTTAACTTCACTTTTGCCGATCTTCAGATAAAGTACTCCTTGAAAAAAATAATAAAATAATATTGTTGCGTTACATAAGTCTCATCGGCCATTTTGGATGATAACAATCATGAATAAGAATAAGATTTGACGTCACAGGCAGCTTTGATGTTTCGATGACATAATTGACTAGCTCTTTCACTTGTATCAATGACAGTGAGTCAGTGTGCAGCTAATCCTGCGATTGAATCATTAGCAAAATTCACATAGACTTTTATGTTAATTAACTGTTGCAAATTTTGTTTCCTTAATTGAGAAAAAATTATACTTTTATAACATACAACTAGCAAACAAGCCCTCAGCTATGCTTATGTAATTATCTGTCATCTTTATGTGGATTAGTTCTTGAGTGACAACTGATTGAGTGATACATACACAACTTTATATGGCCTGTTCCATTGACCGCCATGTTGAAAGTGGGAAGTTTGTTATATATTTTGCTGTTTATGTGTTGTTAAATAGCTGCAATATTCGTAGGTGAAATGATAACTTATTTTATAAATAACCTTCGGCTTCGTTTCGATTTCTCACTTTTGTCCAGGCACTGTACATTGAAACAATACATTCGTGTGTTTTTGGCATGATTGCTCATCTTTAGCCTAGGTGATCAAAATACAGACCCGTACCAGTTATATTCGGACAGTGACGTTATTTCCATAGACTTGCATTTTAAATTGGTGTAGCATAAATAATTTTCACTCATTTAATTTACGTCGGATTCTGTTCATTGTTTGCACATTTGTAACGAATCATCTCAGCTACAACATCATAATTTCTGTTTAATTTTCAGTCGATTATCTATGGAATGACAGTAATTCAATCAAATTATTTACATAATTGTGAACAAATTTATATTAGCGATCTATGGGACAGGTGCCTTATTTTTGTACAAAAATCGGTAAATTTGTACTATTGCTTAAATAGTGATAAAACAGGAATACACAGTTTTATAAACAACTTATACATGCGTGGATGGGTAACTTTCTTTAAACGAAGACCCTTTATTCGTAAGTATCAATTTCTTATAAATTAAATTGCCTTGATGCCTCGACGATTAGTATTCTGCCCCGTAAAATATCCATACGCACGTGAATATTACTAAACTGCATAAAGTACTAAGGTTAATATGTGCCTGGATTGTTTTAGAGTTTTTTAAACTCCAAATACCATATAAGGTAAAGTTTTTAGAGAAAACTCCAGGCAACAATATTTGTGTTACACATTCAAAAACATTGTCTTGCCATTTGAAACATTCAATTGAAACATAGACAAGCCCTACTTTCCTCTAAAGAGTATATACAAATAATAAATACAAATGTGACTTTCTCCGTCTGTTATTATTTTTAGTATCGTCAAGTCATCTGTTTTCAGTCATCATGTGTTTTCGGTCAGTCATTTTGACTCCCTTTTGTGTACATATCTAAAGGGATATTAAAGTACCTTGTGGATAATTTGAAGCAGAGGGTTCATATGTACATCTAGGAATAGTCATTTAAAATATAATTTGCTTAAGAAATATTTATTATGGTAAAAACATAAAAAAAACATCACATTTTAAAGCAAATTTCCTTAGGGAAAGAAAGTCTTTTTATTTTCAAACCTTGCTCTAATAACTGTCCACCTAATTTCCTTGTAATTCTTTATACATAATGAGATGTCTTGATGTGATATTATTTATTGTCACTTGCCATTTTAAGAAAAAATATATTCATTGTTTTCAGTGTTATTTCTTATCAAATTTGTTTTCAAAACATTAAGCGTTATCTCAGTGGTTTTTAATGAATTTCCTATAGTGCACAATATATTTTTTTTAAATATGGATAAACTCCAGGAGATGCCTTTATGAAAGCATCTTAAACTATCAGAAGTGATATTCCTGTCGGAGAAATAGTTAGGTCCCCAAAACCCAATGTTTCATGTTTTTCGATTTTTCATTATGATATATGATGAATCAAAATATCAATTTAATAGATTTAGTCAGACTTATGTCAACTTTCTGTGTCATTATGGAACGTAAACTTCGAAAAACCGTCCTGCATATTCTAAATAACAGAGGTTCAAGAAAGTGACTGAAAACACATGACACTACTTCCAAAGTCAGGATTTTTTCAAAGTTATGTTAACAGCATTCTATGTTGTACAAATGTTAAATATAATTGGTTTTCATAAATTTTCTATAAGATAATATGGCAATAAATGATTAAGAGTAATTTCTCATCAATATATGTGGTAATTTTTCAAATACAGGTCTTTATTCCTTATCTGACTGAAAACCCATTACACAAGGATACGTAATAGTTTCCTCACTCTTTCATCTTGTTTAGTAAATGATTAAATATTATTCACTATTAGTCATTAAAACCTGTGGTCACCCTCCTCAATTGTGTAGCCCATCCTGTGTTGTTTCATTTTATCAATAGGTAAGTGTAAATCTTGTCATGCGAACGCAATTGCAGACGTGAGTAATTTTACACAAGGAGTGAATCTATATCCAGTAAGGGGATGGTTGAAATGCAATTCTTACATTTTCAAATTTGCATTGTGCGTAAAAAAGACATGCGCACACGCGTTGCAAAAGTACTTACATCTAATATATCAGTGCTTTCCAAAATAAATATTTGTCAGTAAGGTAACGGATTTGTCTTTAAGAGAACTGTGGTTAATAAAAACTTAGATATCATTATGTGAATAATAATAGTTTTTGATGTACTTAATTCTTGAGGTGTGTAAAGCTGGACACTCACACTCGAGATGATATCGGTCTTCATTCACATTCAAACTGCACATTTTATGGATTGAAAGTGTTTTTTGATCCAATCTATATACCTATCCCTACTAGCAAGTCATGAGATTAAATTCTATATGTCCGAACATTGTTGTGTATACATTGCTGAAACAACGTCTGAAATAAAACATTTATTTGAATCGGATTGCTTAGTCTCCCAATCTCAACAACACCTTTACGTTATTATAACCGAGGCTTGCCGAAGCTGTATGGCTTCACACATCATGAAACACATTATCATCAGAAACAAATTAAGAACACAACACATCATAATAAAATATTAATGCAGTATATGGGACGCTCTATTATGATATGTGGGTTCGATTGTCTAATATCTAATGCCGTTAAAGCCGTCAATCATACATGAATATTATTGTTGTAATCGTTCAGCGTTTTGGAGTTTTTGTTTTTGTACAACCCATTGTCATCAATGTATAATACTTATATATATGTCTCGACATTTATTTTAGTTATGGAAACCGAATACCTATCCTAAACTAATTAAGTACATTATGTAATATTTCTCAGCAAAAAGCGACTGTATGTCTACATATCTTCCATTGTGGCAGAAATTGAATGGGTGAATAACAAAATTAAAAGTATTATCATTTACCTTTCTATAAATGGATGTAATTTACCTCTTGGCCAAATATAACAATGACTTCCTGTATTGATAATTTTATAAGTATATATATTTTGTGACTTTTAGCTATATTTTACGCATAGTCTTTTCAGATGGCCGTTTCTGGATATAACTGATTAACTTTTAGCCTCACGCGTGCACCCTTCTACATGCAGTTACTTAAAAACACATAATATATACTATGTATATATCATTTGATATTAAAGATAAAGCCACATCTGTTATTTCTCCTTGCAAACAATGATATTTTAATGGGTATTTTTTCTTATTTAAAATCGTATATATAAGGTAAGAAGAGTCGCATCAACCATGGATGCCTCAGGGGGATATACGGGAATGTAAGAGTGTTCTTATCTTATGTTGAACATGACTCGTGTGTCACTTCAGAAAACCAGATTTCCCACAATGATATCGAAATACTTTTGAGAAGACAGCTGTGTGAAAGAATAGTAGGGCAGAAAGTTTTCCTTTTACTACAAATTCTTATACAAAGGTTCAGTACGTAGGCTACCGCATTAAAAATACATTGATTTTTTTCTTCTACATACATAACAAAACCCTGACATTTTTAATTGGTCTTTAATATTTAGGAAAGTGTCTTGATATCAATCTAGTCCCTATACTTGATTAAATATTCTGAAACGAAAAAGTAAATGTATATAGGCTATAGGCCTACTATGGGCCTATCTGTTAGGTCTTGTTAATGATTATTTGCGTCGACATACGGCGAATTCCTATACGCCTAAGAATGAAGAAGGAAATGCAGTGAGATAAAAAGTGAGAAAAAGTGAGAAAAAACCCTCAAAAAGCCTGATACGTTGAAAATCTTACATAACTCATTACTCAATATGTACGCCTCAAACATTTTCGGTTGGCGAGCCGCATTGGACAGCATATAGATTTATATGTACTTTTAAAATACAGTTACATTCCGATCTGCGATCATGCCAGTGTAAATGAATTAATTGAACAGTTTAATGTGATCAATAAAGGAGATGTTTTACACCATATTAAACAATTTAATCTGTGTCATAAATGATTAATCAAATGAAGGAATGTCTCATGACCCTTTAATATAGTGGTAATGTTATCGGGGACACTCATGATCAATTAAGTCACATATAATAGACGAATAAACATAATACTGAGGCATCTACAGGGGGATTTTTGTTTAAAATTTAGGCTTATACTTATATTTTCTCACATTTTTTGTGATTTGAAATGTTCAGTTTTGTTGGCATTTTATAACAGTTTTCTGTGTGTGCCTTAATTGTAAAACAACCTTTTGTGTATAAAAAATTGTCCGACTGGTTTTTTTAGAGTAGAGAGTTTGATAGAAAGCAATGAGAAAAGTGTAATGAAGCGTTACATTTGCTGCAAAAAAAGACAAAAAACTACAAAGTTGTAAGCTTCCTAATTTCCTGTTTATTATGATATAGGAATAGATAGCGAAAGTATATATATCTTCATTTTATTAGCAGAACTTATTTTAAAACAATGATCTCACAATTTGGAAGCAACATAACATAACTATTATGACATCTTTATTCGTCAACAATTTGCTAATTTATTAACACAGGCCTACTGTAAAAACTAGCAAGGAAAAATGGCTGTCCCGTAAAAGTGAGGCAAGGCATCCTTTTATTATAAATTTTATCAAATAAAGTTTTGCAATCTATCGAGTGTTTAACATCAGCTCAGCTACCACCCTTATAATTTACCAAAAATAGCAAAAGATATCCAGCTAATTCAACTTGTTGGACCATTTGTTTCATGTATTACGGTATCGCTCTTTCAAAACATTAACGCCTGTCAATCATCTAGCTAGTCATGAATATTCATGCCGGCCTAGCTCGTTACATGCCCTAGACCGGCCTAGCTGCTTACAATCTAACATCAACCTTAGATCCACTTCGTTATGGCTGCCATTTGCTAGTTAGCCGATATCTTGTTCTTGTTAATGACAAAGTACACCGTTTTATCGCTTTAACACAACTGGAAATAGTCCCTCTGGCTGAGATTTATATTGAAACATCTCTATTGCCTATCTACATGACCTGGTCGTTTAAGAAAATGATAATAGGCCGATATGGCGATGGATATATACTTATAAAAAGCTTCGTATTACAGGCATTTATATAGATCTTGACTTAATATGTTATATAAATGTGTTTATTATTAACACTAGTCTGTCTAACAGCCCCTGAAACAAAATATCTCTAAAGACCCACACAAGTCTATATTATTGTAGCAAGTCTAGCTCACTGCAGTTTCAGGAAATGAACAGCTTCAGTGGACTCCTTTCAATTTTAATAGTAGAAAGCTGCATTTAACATCTATTTTCATTTCAGAGACTGAATTTAGTCTAGATTTACACTTTCATGAAAGAAACTCACTCCCTACATTGCATCAAATATGGTTTGATTCCCTCTGTGAATGCACGTTCTGTTATGTGTATAGATCAATGATCTTATGACATAAGTTCATTTGGATTGCTAAATTTCATTTTGAAACAAAAATTGCGAAATCAATCTTATTTACATGAAAATGGCATGCACAGACAAGTACAATTTGTCTTGCTAATAATGATATATATAATGTTCATTCGGCTTGAAATCAACAAGACATACAGAATATTTACCGGCATTGCCAATGATTGGTAACATTATTTGGATTTAATCTGTCTCTATTATCTGCTCACGAATAGCTGTCACTGTGAGACTGAACTTTAATTATAACACTTAACTTGCTTCATATTAACTAAATATCTGTTTTCTGATACAGTAGAACTCGGATATAACGAACTCCAAGGGTAGTTGTATTTTTTATCGTACTGTACATAACATCTGTCTTTGAGTTTATGATTTGTGCTTAATCGGTTATCAATATTATATATCATACACTTATTCTCTTTGATTATAGTCATCTTTATTATTTTTGGCATTCAGAACAATTTAACACTACCCGAATATAAGGCCGAAGAGTATTCTGATTTTCGTTAAGCAATTCCATATGCTATATACATTTGTCCCACCATAAGCCTATACGTTTCATTTCAACTTTCAAGTTTCCTTTCCATCCTACTCATTACTTCATACATTGCTCTGCTTTTTAAAGGGGCAGAAGCACGTTTTTTTTCTTCAAATTTTATATTTTCAAATTTTACTGATGATTGAATGTTAATGCTAAATGTATTTCTTTGATCGTGTCAAAAATCTCATTACACACGCCAATCATTCATAGTCAGAGAACAACTTATAAGGATTCACATAAAGTCCATTGGCAGCCATTTTTGTGTGAACACCTTTTTTGTAGAAAAAGGAATCGCATGGCCGAACTTTACATTATATGTTTGATTTATTACTGCTTCATTTAGTTAAAAATTGTCTTTAAACTGGAACCATTTATTTTCATTTTCCTGACATCACCTTATATGCCCCCTAAAAACGTGCTGCTGCCCCTTTAAAGTGAATATCTTACCAGGAGACGTAAACTCTATTTTGTTTGCTTCCACATGTGTTGTTTAAAGGACATGAGTATATACGACATATTTTTAGTTTGCATATTCATTATCAAGTGCAAATCATGTGATATTCAAAGTTTATATTGAAAATAGGACGGTAACAGAACCGAAACCATAGGGGCAATCGTATAATATAAATGACTAATAAACGCTACCAACCAAAAGCTATGTTTTTAATACTTTAATTAGTTTCTCAAACGGCATTTGGCCAATGGGACATATGATCACAATTCCAACTTTCGTTTGATTATTTTATAGAACCTATATCATTATATTGAATATTTTAGCAACAGTAAACACTGTTCGCTCAATTTATTCAGTATTATACGTTATCGTCACTTAAAGAATGATAACATGAATAAGGACATTCTCAGATCCGCATTGTAACAACGTTATATATCATTCACGTGATAAGGTAAATAAGATGGAAGTATAAATAAATCGTTCGTTGGAATACAATGTTAGAAAGGAATGGAATAAGGTTATTTTGTTCACTTTGTTCACTGCATTAATCATTGTTACATTTAACGCCTAAAATTAAATTCTAAAACGTAATATTACAATACTTTTATAGTCAGTATATATAACTGAATATATAAGCAAAAAACAAAAACCACTAGGGTTTTGTGTGATTTGGCTTTGTAACAAAATGGTACAGTGCTCAACATTTGTGAAATGGAGCGAGATAATATGTAGGGAGCAAAAATCAGTTTGCCTACAATATCATGTCTCTTGGTCACTACAATATTGTTTCATGCCTGAGGCAATTATCAAGTGACAGCTTTATTAGCTTTCTGACCACTTTTGTTGTAAGGGCGCTTGGGCTTGTTGGCTGATTGGGGGCTGCTTGCTGATTGAGAGTGACTGGTTGCGTTTTGGCGATGTGTTTGGCTGTTTCTGGAGCTGTTGCGTTTTGGGGCAGGTTCTTGTTTCTGGCAGTTTCTAACTAGGAATTTGTTGTTGTGTCTGCATGTGTTAACATCATTGACAGCAACAACAAAAATGTCAAGGTTACCAAAGAGCAAACCAAAGACAAAAACTGCAACTGCCGCAGCCCAAAAACATGCCCCCTTAAGGGAAACTGCCTCGCCAAAGCTGTCATATACCAAGCAACAGTGACATCAGACAATAATATTGAAACATACGTAGGCCTCACCGAAACAGAATTTAAAACAAGATACAACAACCACAAGACCTCATTCAACAACCCAAGCAAAAGATCCGCCACAGAACTGAGCAAACACATTTGGCAACTGAGAGATGAAAACACCAATTTTAACATCGAGTGGTCAATCATTGGCCAGGCCAAACCGTACTCAAACACAAATAAAAGATGCAGCCTTTGCATATATGAAAAATTCATCATCATCTGCAAACCCCACATGGCCACCCTCAACAAACGTAACGAACTTGTTAACACATGCAGACACAACAACAAATTCCTAGTTAGAAACTGCCAGAAACAAGAACCTGCCCCAAAACGCAACAGCTCCAGAAACAGCCAAACACATCGCCAAAACGCAACCAGTCACTCTCAATCAGCAAGCAGCCCCCGATCAGCCAACAAGCCCAAGCGCCCTAACAACAAAAGTGGTCAGAAAGCTAATAAAGCTGTCACTTGATAATTGCCTCAGGCATGAAACAATATTGTAGTGACCAAGAGACATGATATTGTAGGCAAACTGATTTTTGCTCCCTACATATTAAAGGGGCAGTAGCACGTTTTTAGGGGGAATATGAGGTGATGTCAGGAAAATGTAAATTAATGGTTCCAATTGAAAGACAATGTATTTAAACTAAATGGAGCAGTAATAATTCATATATTTAACATAAAGTTTAGCCATGCGATTCCTTTTTCTTACAGAAAATGAATTAAAGGTGTTCACACAAAAATGGCGGCCTATGTATTTTAAGTGAATCTTCATACTTTGTTCTTCGACTATGGATGATTGACTTGTGTAATGACATTTTTGACACTGTCAAAATAATACATTTAACATTAACTTACAATTATCACTGAAAATTTTAAAATATAAAATTATCAAAAAACGTGCTACTGCCCCTTTAACTGAATATATATATATGAATAATAAAGATTTAACACATGAAATGAAATGTTTGAAAGGAGTTCATACTCTTATACCAAATGACAGCCCAACTAAGGCTATTGGACTTTAAAGATCTCAGTTTTATATTCAATTTTGTTTTTAAAACGATATATTATTCCCAAAAATGGTCATTCCTCACACTAAACGTTAGTCAAGTGTTTAAGGCCTGAAATCGTTCTGTAAATCATATGATATATTTAATATGTTAATAAATGTAAACAATAATTTGATAATTGACAATGGAATGGAACCAATTCTAAATGTAATGTCAACTACCAGTGGGTTTGTAAACATGAAACAATACAACACATTATTCACTATTACATATCACTACTCTACCTACAGAAATACCAGGGAATGTCAAAATAAGAATAAGCAGGTTGAATGTCAATTCCCCAGCCATATTACAGAAACATGGTATTGAAATATCAAATTGATAACAAAATACCAATTTCTTTAGGAAGAATGTGATTTTTGTAAAATATTGATAATAATGATCACATGCAATAAGCCTGATAGTTAAGAAATGATTATCCATAACATAAAAGTATATACACACAAGGTTTTATTATTATGAAACTCATAATGTGATATTAAAAAGATGTCAAATGTCAAAAATTGTTTTTCAAATTGTTACCTTTCAAAAATACTGATATATCAAGGAATCGATATTCAATGAATATGATAATACAGGAACATGATAGAACAGGAAGATTATAGAACAGGAACATGATAATGATATTATGATGATAAAAAAAAAATGCAATTTAATAGAAATCCTTAAGGAAGAGAAACCTCATTTGAAATTGAGTTCGTGAAAAATAAAGGATAAATTCTGGAAAACTATGGAAAGATAGAGATTAAATATCAACGATTTATAGCACGAATTCACCAAGACAGTTGAATGACATCGATGACATTGTTCTAAATCAATCAGTCACGAAAACTTGAAATTGATGAATATTTAACGAAATCTAATCGATAGCGTTTAGAAATAATATCAAAATGACAGAAAAAGAATATACAATTACTATCCTTTTCGATTTCAAATATATGACAAATAATTTATGAGTAAGGATGGCGTTTTGAAAATTCAAAACATGCATTTGAATTTTGACCCTTTCAAAATGCTATTCACACATTCACACATTGACACATAGTCGCAATGAATATCGATATCAAAATTTATTTTGAAATTGTTAAAACCAAAACAAACTATTCGAAAATCAAAACATGCATTTGAATATCAAATACCACTAACCTCGCTTCCAGATGCCATGAACATTCACACGTGGTGCTCATGCTGTACATTTCACGTTATACATTTCACAGCTTACGTCTATCACGTCTGGAGCGAGCTGACCTTTGTAAGATTTTTTACGTTTCCTGCTTTCTCAAGAGTTAAAGAAAAACCTGGAGCGATCCATGACATAATTAGGCACGTGAAATGGCTCCAGGCACATTAAAACTTTATTAGGAAATTATGTGGTATAATTAGACATTGAACTACCGAACCACCGACATGTGTGAACTTTATCAATAAATAGTGCTGTTTCCGAAAATGTTATTCAGGAAGTAATTACTTACGATTAAAAATAATAGACTTATGTTTAAGTGGATATGAGTGTTTTAAGTGCACTTTAGATTGTTAACACTTGCATGCATAGACTAATACACGTATGTACGATGTTGTGTGATGTTATGTAAAGGGTGAACTTTGACTTGAAGTTGAAGTGTTATACATGTATATAGTGACAGTGATATAAGATTTACGTTGGTCCGCTTGATGCATAGTTTGTATGGTTTGAATTTATTTGCCAGTATTCAAATGATTAACCCGCCAGGGGCTCGGCAACTTTGTCTGCAGTGGAGAGGTTCTACACGCAGTAAGGTTTGGGTGCAATGCTACACTGAATTTCAGCTAAGTCCCACCAATGGTTCGCTAGTTCCAGCCAATGCTCGCAGGTTTCAACGCAATGTAAATCCACAAAGGAGTTGCGGGCTTTCTCCCTGCAATGGTACTAGCAGCCTTGATATAAGTGAAATACTCTTGAAAGCGGCGGTAAACCCCACATCACCTCACCTCACCTCAAATGCTCAATCGTATTCAAGGTTTGCAACATATAACAAATAATTTGGGAATTATTGAATTGATCGAAAAATGAATCACTCTCCATGTATAATTTTCAAATTATACACATGTCCAAAATAATGTTTCAGTTCATTTATTGTAATTTGTTTATTGATTTTTGTAATACAAGAGCTTTAAGGCATTGATGAAGCACAGCGGTGTAGTGGTTAGTCCTCTCACGCCAATGACCCGGGTTCGAATCCCAATGGACATAAAAACTGTGTGACTTGGTCTAATTCTGTGTCGTGTCCTTGGACAAAGCACTTCATTCACATTGTACTCAGTCTTACATGGTCGCGCTCAGCGCTTGTATACTACTTTGAAAGTACAATTCCCTCCTGGTAGTGATAAAGGCAGCAGGTTATTAGTACATAAAAGGCGCTATATAAATAACACCATTTTCATTAACATAAGACGTTTATTTGCAATTTCCATTCTGGATACATTAAATAGATATGTAAGCAAAATATAAATTCATCTTCTGTTAACCCATCTCGTCTCTCCATTCCATATTATCCGTAGTTGTAGAAAAATGTTTCAGGTATAATGTTTATCATTCGAGGCAACATATAGCTTAAAATTATTAATTATTCTAAATTAAATTATATTAATTGTAACACAACAGCAGTTTGTCTTCCAACGTTCAGTTTTCTCATGTAATAAAACGAGTTGAATTGTTTTGAAACATACACATACATGTACATCTATATTCCATGACATAAATGAATTCCGATACCAACCAAAGTAAATAATTAAATTTAATTCGTTTCGGAGTACTTTATTTGTAGTTGGTGATTTCAATTCAAAACATCTCTTATATTTATCTTCAAATGGAAACAGCTACTTGTTCCACATAAATAAATTTTAGCACAGCCTATTCTTAACTTAAAGAGCCACTCCGTGAGGTGTTTGGATCACATTTCATGCCATTCTTTATCAACAATGTTATTTGAACGAAAAGTATTGACATCTGTGGGAAGCGTTAAGAGTCAATAGACGTTGAAAATTATGACGATAGGAAGGTTTGAAGTCGCAACTGTGATCGAAAACCGGACAATGAAGAGCGTCAATCAGTCAAACGTAATTTTCGAAAATTATCAACAGCAGTCAGAATTACAGTTTCTAGTTGATAATGTTTTGTAGGTTCTACAACGAATGTTCATGTAAGTTTGAAATGTAAATTTGGCCTCTACGAATATTTATGTTTTTTAACAATATTTATACAAACAATTGTCCTATTTACTATTTAGGGATGAATATGTGAGTTATTTTGGATTCATAGAGTATGCCATCTACCTTCGTATCGAAGCAAAACAACATATGCGTGATTTTATCATGGTATTGCTCTTTCTTATTTTTGTGTTTATTGCTGATCTGTTTGAGTGGCATTCTAGAAGTTGATGATACAAGGAAGATAGGAGTAATGAGTCGACGAAAGCCTTTTTATTTGAGAGTAGCAATTCTATGGATGAAGAATTTCTTAAGTTGACAGTAGCAATTCTATGGACGAAGAACTTCTTAATGTATTTAATTTAGTAGCCACTGTCAATGAAGAAGTTGTTCATCCATAAAACTATTCCTGTCCTTGTCGTTATGATATCGAAATGAATTGCAGCTTACAAGTGTATGACAATCTCCAGTATTCAAACCATTTTACCCTTACATCCGTTTGCAATTCTGCAATTTAAGAATCCAATTCTTCAAAATTGTTCGTGAGATTTCAGATAGAATATACAACCTTTTTGAATGTTTTGATCTATGAAAAGTTTGTCTATCTACCATCCGGGGCAAAAATTAAAAGGAGCCATATTTGTCTTGAAAACTGATGTAGAGTGTTTTCCTAGAACGTTTTTCGATGTTTTCATATATCAAGAAAATTAAAAGCGGATCATTCATAAAGCTTCTTATCAAGGATGTTGGATATCCTTGAAGCTGAAAAGAGAGATGTATAAATTCATTGAAGCGTTCATAAATCCCCTTCCGCGTGTCACAATAATATTCACTCAATCGTCAATCTAGATAAATAGGGTTTTATATTAAGTCATTACATTATTAGCTAATATGGAACTGTTGACTAAATGTATTAAGACTGCTTCTACATAAACCAAGTTATGGAGAATATACTAATGATTTGACAAACTAAACTTTTATACAGTGAAATTTTCAGTGTAACGAATTACCACGGGTGCATGCAGTGTTAACTCATATCTATCTATCCAAAGCTGGCATAAGCATGAACATCTCGTGCTGCACGTGCAGCCCGCTGAAATATACAACCGAGACCGCAGAGGCCTTCAACATTCAATTAGATTATCATTGTCAATATGCCCACATGTAACAGAAACACAATTTTGGTACGCTGATATACTTTTAGTATTTACGGTTAATTTAAATTATCGATTTATCAAGAATAATTACGGTTATGATTCTACTCCAGGCAAAATGATACATTTATCCACAGGCAACGAAAACTCAATATATACATGTATTTTCAGCAGGATTCTGTTGTCTTATAGTTTGTTCGCTAGGTTTAAAAAAAAATTGTCACAGGCTTTATCCAATGTTTCTCGAAAAATGCTACGTTTGTCAATGTCTTGTTTTTAAAAAGTGAGATATTTTGTTTTGATTTGAAACTAACGTTAATTTCTAACAATTAAACAAAATCTTTTCCAAAACTAAAGAATCATTCCGTGAGTTGTTTGGATCACATGTCATGACATTATTTATCAATAGTGTTATTTGAACGAGAAGTTTTGACATATGCAGGGAAGCGTCTAGAGCCAATAGACGTTGAATAGTATGACAATAGGAAGGTTTGAAGTCGCAAGTGTGATCGAAAACCGGACAATGACAAGAATCAATTAGCTCTCGCTGACTTCTTCGTTGACAAAGTTGAGAGAATAGTTGAAGAACTATCTGTCTTGCCAGAAACAATCCTCTAAGTTTTGATTCCCCATTCTCTAGGGAAAAATTAAGCAACTTTTTCTTTGACTTCACAAATTCAGTGGAGGTAACTAAGGTCATTAACGCGGCGCCCTGCAAATCATGCAATTTGGATCCAGTTCCGACTTGGCTGCTTAAGAGCATTCTCTCTCCTATAGCTGGAGTTGTTTCTGCCATCATAAACTCTTCTATAGCTACAAGTACAGATCCCGATTGCTTCAAACATGCATTGCTAACACCATTGCTTAAGAAACCATCGCTTGACCCTCTAGTGTTACAAAATTATCGCCCAGTTTCCAACCTCCCGTTCATCTCAAATATAATGGAAAAGGGGATACTCTCTAAATTGAACATCCACCTGAATATGTGGCTGCCTGCTTGGTAAAGCCATATCTAGACCTCTTCCATCATTACATTCTCCTGATATTCTGCCAGACTGTTTCCAGAATTTCTTCATAGGTCACCAAGATCCGTGATTCAATGGGGCCCCCAACCAATCCATCTGGCTGCAATGGCGATGATGCAAGAAGCTACCACAGTCACTCCACCAATGTACAGGCCTGTCAAGAACCTGGTAATGATGATGACTCAAAGCTTACATGTTTCAGGCCTTACACTGAAGTTGAGGTAAAGGAACTGATGAGGAAATCTAAACCAACATCTTGCGATCTCGACCCTCTGCCATCCCCTATGCTTTCAGAAAATATACATGTTCTTCTCCCAGTTCTGACTCAGATCATTAACAGAAGCCTTGAACTTGGTGAAATGCCTACTGTTTTTAAATCTGCACTTGTGAAACCCCTCCTGAAGAAGCCGAATTTAGACTGTGATGAACTTGGAAATTACAGACCTGTATCAAATCTTTCCTATGTCTCAAAACTCATAGAGCGGGCAGTGAATGTTAGGCTGTTAGAACATCTCAACCGCAACGAGCTGCATGACCCTCTACAATCAGCATATCGTGCTTACCACTCTACCGAGACTGCCCTCGTGAAAGTACTCAATGACCTGAGGCTTGGTTTGGACAAAGGCAAAGTTGGAATTCTAACACTCCTTGACTTAAGCTCTGCTTTTGATACTATTGATCACGATAGACTAATCAACCGACTCAAATATGACTTTCTCATTGACGGCACAGCTCTCTGCTGGTTCCAGTCCTACCTCACCGATCGCCATCAGACTGTCCTCATAGATGGTCACCACTCTGCTCCAGTTCATCTCAAGTATGGCGTTCCACAAGGGTCGGTCCTTGGGCCGGTCCTATTTACGCTGTACATCAAGACTGTTGGAGATGTTATTGCCACACACGCTGCCGACCGCCATCAATATGCTGACGATGCACAACTCTACAAGTTGTTGGCTGCAGACAAGGAACAGTCACGTGCTGCCCTGACAGGCATGAGTCACTGCTGTGATGATGTGAAATGTTGGATGACTGACAACAAACTTAAGCTCAACTGCAGCAAAACAGAGTGTATTCTCCTTGGACCAGAAAAACGGAGGTCTAAGTGCGAAGTCAATCATCTCGAATTTGATACGTCATCGATCTTCTTTGCTGATCAAGTCAAGGACCTGGGTGTATATGTTGATTCCGATCTGTCACTCCAATCACATGTTGATTACCTAATCAAAACCTGCTTTGCATCTCTCCGCAACATTGGTAATGTACGTCAATACCTCACCATAGAGTCCGCCAAGACACTTGTTTTGTCAACCGTCATGAGTAAATTAGACTACTGCAACAGTTTATTGGCCGGTGCATCTAAGACTCAGATTGCAAAGCTGCAGAGAGTGCAAAATGTTGCTGCTCGTATTGTGACCCGCTCCAGGAAATACGACCACATCACTCCTATTCTGTTCTCTCTCCACTGGCTTCCTCTTGAGCATAGAATCAAGTTCAAACTTCTATGTCTGGTTTTTCGCTGCCTCACTGGAACTGCACCGACATACCTTTCCAGCCTCCTGACAGTGTACACTCCATCCCGCTCACTACGTTCACAGGACAAGTGCCTTCTGGTGACACCAAAAGTGAAATCAATGCAATATGGACAAAGATCTTTCACTTTTGCAGCATCTGATGCTTGGAACAATCTCCCACAGAGTCTAAGAGACTGTTGTGATTACCAGATCTTTAAGACCCAACTCAAGACTCACATGTTCAAAATCGCCTTCCAGTTGTGACATTTTTACAATCCATATTTGTGCGCTTCGAGCATGCTCTAGCATGGATGAATGCGCGGTATAAATACTCTATTATTATTATTATTATAATAGAAATGACTTATCCGAGCCTTTTCAATCAGCATATAAGTCATGCCACAGTACCGAAACTGCTCTAGTGAGAGTACAAAATGACATTCTTAGATCTATGGACAAACAGGAAACAGTACTCCTTGTGCTGCTTGTTCTGTCGGCAGCGTTTGATTCAATTAACCATGATACACTGCTGTCCAGACTGAAACATGCCACTGGCATTACTGGTGCTGCACTTGCCTGGCTGAAATCGTATCTACAGAATAGATCAATGTGTGTAACGGTTGATGGCGTTAACTCAAAGTCCCACAGTTTGCTACATGGAATTCCTCAGGGCTCGGTCCTTGGTCCTGTCATGTTCTCCAAATATACCACTTCTCTTGGAAACATCTTCCGGAAACACCAGTTACAATACCACGGCTATGCAGACGACAATCAACTGTATATTTCCGTTTAACCTGGAATGATAAATAAAGCTATTCCAATTTTGGAACAATGTATAAAAGACATTCAAAAATGGATGACAACCAACCAACTAAAGCTCAACAACAA
This sequence comes from Steromphala cineraria, assembly GCA_916613615.1. NCBI lineage: Eukaryota > Metazoa > Mollusca > Gastropoda > Trochida > Trochidae > Steromphala > Steromphala cineraria. The sequence goes on along the minus strand of OU744722.1, from coordinate 32,029,322 downwards.
CAAGACAACTTCCACGAATATTTATGACTTCTCCAACATTTTTTTATATTGAGTTCAAGAAATTATCATATAATTACCATTAAGGGATGAATATGTGAGATGTTTTGGATTGATAGAGTATGCCATCTTCCTTCGTGTCAAAGAAAAACAATGCGTGTTTTGCGTGCGAATATGTCGGTGTTGCTCTTTTATGATGTTATGTTTATTACCTGGTTTGTTTGAATTTCATTCTATAGGTTGATGGTATATTGAAGACAAGAGTAATTCTATGGATGAAAGATTTTTATTTGAGAGTAGCACTCCTACGGATGAACAACTTATTTATTTTACAGTAGCAAGTAAAGAAGTTGTTCATCCATAAAATTAGTCTTGTCTTCCTTCCCGTAATGATATCGAAATGAACTTGAAAATATATAGCTTACAAGTGTATGACAAGCTCCGATATTTTAACCCATTTTACCCTTAAATCCGTGTGCAATTCTGTAATTAAAGAATCCAATACTTCAAAAATGTTCCATTCTCTACCCACAGAGGTAGTCATGAAATGTTGATGCTGCCTCTGTTCTATTACGCCGATTTTGTGGGATAGAATTAGAGATGCCTGATCGGAGGCGATCAAATTTAGCTGTGCCATCAGCGACGCTGTTTTACACCATCATTATGGCTACTGAATCATGACAAAAAGCATTGTGATATGAAACACCCTTTTTAAACGAGAAGCGTTGCCATTTGATAAAGAAATTCAAATTGATTGTGTTGCAATTTTTTCCGCAAGGGGAAACTGTCGTAACCCAAGGATTTCGGCGTAATAGAACCGAGGCTGTATCAACATTTAACGACTTGATCTGTCTCTGTGGGGAGAGAATGATAATGTTCGTGCGATTTAAGGTAGAATATACAACCTTTTTGATTGTTTTGATCTATGAGAAGGCAGACTGTCTACCATCCGGGGCAAACATTTAACGGAGCCATACTGTCTTGAAAAATGATGTTGAGGGTTTTCTTAGAACGTATTTCGATGTTTTCATATATCAAGAAAATAAAAAGCGGATCATTCATAAAGCTTCTTATCCAGGATGTTGGATATCCTTGAAGCTGAAAAGAGAGATGTATGAATTCATTGAAGCGTTCATAAATCCCCTACCGCTTGTCACAATAATTCACTAAATCGTGTATCTAGATCAATAGGGTTTTATATTAAGTCATGCCATTATTAGCTAATATGGAACTGTTGACTATATGTATTAAGATTGCTTCTACATAAACCTAGTTTTGGAGAATATACTAATGATTTGGCAAACTAAACTTTTATACAGTGAAATTTTCAGTGTAACGAATTACAACTGGTGCATGCAGTGTTAGCTCATATCTATCCAAAGCTGGCATAAGCATGAACATCTCGTGCTGCACGTGCAACCCGCTGAAATGTACAACCGAGACCGCAGAGGCCTTCAACATTCAATTAGATTATCATTGTCAATATGCCCACATGTAACAGAAACACAATTTTGGTACGCTGATATACTTTTAGGATATACTTTTAGTATTTACGGTTAATTTAAATTATCGATTTATCAAGAATAATTACGGTTATGATTTCTACTCCAGGCAAAATGATACATTTATCCACAGGCCACGAAGAACACAATATGCATAGATATATTTTCAGCAGGATTCCGTTGTCTTTTATAGTTTGTTCGCTAGGTTTGAAAAAAAGTCACAGGTTCGATTCAATGTTTCTCGACGAATGCTACGTTTGTGAATGTCTTGTTTTAAAAGTATACAATCTAAGTGAGATTGCTTTGATTTGAAAAACAAAATGTTAGTGTTTACAGACGCCAATAGCGTTGAGCCAAAAAATATAGGAAATGTTGGCTTAACATTTCACTCAAAAAATGCCAATGAATTCCAGAAATACAATGGAAACTGATAAAACCAGCACCTTTGCAATCAACATCTACTTGTCAATACTGGAGTTAAACAATATTTATTTGCGTTGTTTTATAAAACCTGTTTTATAAAATATCAAACGATATTTAAGAAAGTATTATGTAACCCAGATGAACAATTTAAACAGTTTTCCCCTAGATTTTTTTCAACATCGGTATCTTTTTTTGAGTGGCATTTTGGGATTTCTAGAGTTAAAGTAAAACCACATTTTGATGTTAGTCAACGTCTTGAGGTTCGATGTCAGTATCTACACCGAAAAAAATATCTATTCAATAATGAAGTTAATTATCTATTAATCTTTATTTTACTTGACTTTAAACTTTAAGTGTATTCATCGATCACCGACTAATTCAAACTGTCGAACTTAATATATCCATTGTTTTTTCCGAGACATCTTTGACTAAATTTAAGCTTACCTCTTATTGTTTAATGTTCTTTAAAGTTTTCTTAAATGACTCATATTCCTCTCATTTCACCTTAATTTAACAAATTGTTCTAAATTAATCTCAATTCTCATTTTTGATGTTACAGATTGACGATCTTCTTATTGCTATGTGAAAGCGAACAAATAGGATGAATCTCTTTAAAACAAAACCATGTTTTCAAAGCTCAGTTCTTATCTAATGTTATTGCAAGTCCACTTTTCGAGTTCAAAGGGTTAGAGCAATGTTATGGCTTTCTTTCTAAAGCTGAACTAATATAACTAATATTATCATGAATAAACAGAAGTTGAATGTTATTTTTGATATTTATTCATGCAATATGAAATGGAATCTCGTTAAATGGAATGTTTCTGATCGGAGTCCTGCGCGCGTGACCTTTCACTTTTGATTCATGAAAACAGAGGCCAGAAGTTCGATCGTATGGCTCCCCTTACTTGTTGCTGATTGATACAGATCACAAACGCAGAAAGTTTCAACTGATTTGAAGGTTTTCGTATATAATGGGGGTTTGTGTCATCCCGTTGATCGAAGCCATATTTAGAGCATATTTCTATTCAATGAAATAATTCAAAAGCATTACATAACAATATACAGCGTCAATATATGACTACCATTTACAGTTATTATCACCCACATATTTTGGAAATAACAGAATACTTGAAAACATAACAATACATCAACAACATCGGTAAACCGACCAAGTTAACCAATAGTCAACCCCAAAGTTCAATACAGAGTTTCTTTCATGCTCTCGTTATCATGATTTCAATGTTTTTCTAATTTTTCTAATACTTCAATATTTTAGTTCTTGTCACAAAAAGAAATCATTTGCAAAATGAGACTCACATTGTCAGCTCTCTCATGCCAAAATTGTTCAAATATTTTTCAGTCCTTTCATGAACAATCCGATCTTTCTTATTTCAATGTTTGTTAATTTTGGGAAAGCTGATTTGAGCGTGTCTTCATTGTGTGATGCGAGCATATGTCCGTCAACTTTATTTTCCCTGAACATTTTAACTGTGTTACTTTTCAGTCCAGCTGCTTTTAACCTGTCACACACTTCCGGTCCTGTCATCCGGGCTACTTCACTGACGCAATTCTCCTCCTCCTCACCCATGTTGATCCCGGAATCAATGCGAGGTCTTTCAGATCTCTGTTCTGTCCGAGGACGAATAAGTTCTACTTCCTCATAGGTCAGTCCTTGACCACTGTCCGATGTGACAAAATCTGGGTTCTCATATATGACGTCATCACGTTGAAAGCTTGGAAATTCGTACGTGACATCATCAGAAGCCGCGTCATCATCGCTTGTTTCAAAGCTCGGCTGACGAAGCTGCTGTTGAAAGACCTTGAGGTCTTCTATGTTTTCGTATACTGATGTTTGCTGTTTCCTTCCACCGATCGCTTTCTGTTGAGAGTCTGTTGTTGCAGCATTTTTGGTGTCTTGTTTGGGGATTGCTACTTTTTTGCCAGCTTCCTTCGTTGCTTGATCAAGATTTTTCCAAAAACTCATTTTGTTGGAGACAGTCTCATCCTCAGCAGACGCAGATGCAGAATCAATGTGCTGGGCAGTGAGGTATATTGGCACAGTTAAGTAGTTATTATCTATACTTATTCGAAGTGGCTTCTGTCGAGATAGGTTCTTAACTGGTTTTGGTGGGGTCTCTGGTGGGTTTTTCTTTGTCGGTGTTTTGGACATCATGTTTGAGGGACTGATTGGAGGTTGTGACTGCCCAATGTGTTGATTCGAGAGATTTGCTACTTTTGTCTGTATTGCTGATGTACTTGGTGGAACCATTGAAGGAGGAGCTTCAGGTCTGAAATGTGACGATTGTTGTTTCGTTGACTGACTTGGAGGAACCATTAAAGGCGGTGCCGATTGAAAGGTGACAACTCTCTCAAGAACATCCGGTTTGGCCGACTGGGGAGGGGGTGATGGGGCCTGGTTTTCAATTGACGACTGACGACTCTTTGGAGGAAGTGAAGGAGGTCCTGGTGATTGTCCATGGCCTGGATGTTCTGTGGTTGGTGATGGATGTTCGTCATATTTGCCAGGGTAAGGAGGTTGAAATACCTGTGGAGGACTTTCCTCTCCATGGTAACCGTGTTGAGTACCAGGCGATCTTTGCAACTGGTCTTTGCCTCTATAAGCTCTGTTGCTTGGCAATTGAAACTGGGGATTAAAACGTTGGGTTTGTGAAGGGCCATAATTGGGAGGGTTTGATTGCTGGCAGGCAGGAGCTTCATGTGTCCTGAATTGTCCTGGGTGGTCATCTCTTGGTGGTGGTGGAGCTGCTGACTCTGGTATGTCATCAGCTGAACTGATCCCTTGTGACACCTTAATGTTCCTCATGTACCTTTCAGCCTTCTCCTCGCAGAGTCTGAAAGCATTCCTGAAACCGATGTTTTCCTCAAGATTGTTGCCTTCGGCGGCCACTTTGAATTTGAGGGGTATATCGGAGGGGATCTCCAAGAGAATATTTCTCAGGTTGACGATGGATGACGCAACAACAGAGAATTCTTCAAAAGAATGCTTTAACACCATGAACCCTGAGAAAAAACAAGGGCTGCTTGGTTCCAGACCAAATAGGAGTTTCACCACGCAAGGAAGCCGCACGTTATTGATGATCTCCTTGATCTGCATAATCCTTATAGGAGGTCGTTTGGTCTTGTTTCTAATGACATAGAATTTCCCTGTGGATCCAAAGGGCAGCAACACCTCTCTATCGTGCTGGTCAATGCATAGAAGGAACTTGCTCTCCTTGACTACAGTTCTGCCAAAACGTCTTTCTGTTGTCTTGGCAAAGTAGGTATTGCCCATCTTCAGCACTTCCCCTGGGTAAAGTAACCTTTGCACCGGATGTTCCATTCCTCTCATTTTCTGGACAGCCTCCACGTTTTCCTTTCCGCCAATGAGGAAAGTGTCACAGTCTGATTGTGAGAGTAGCTCCACTTGACCGTAATGAGGGACTGGGCCGTTGACCTTTTTTACATCCATAACTGCAAACCATCCTGAAAATATGAAAATACATATTATACAAAATTGACATAATCAACAATTCTAAAAAGAATATTGTTTGAACATGCTGCGATGGTAATGTTAAACTCGTTAAGGATGTGAAATGTTCACAAAAAGGTTCAATAAAGACGATAAAAAATAATTTGGATTTATGATCCTCCTTGAGCCCGTTTTGTCATGAATGGAATTGATATCTAAACTGGGTGATTATAAAATGAAACCGTATTGCCCATACACTTTATATATGCTTCTTACATAATTAATCTTGTTGAGTAGAGGTTTAAGTATTTGTTAAATCCAAAGATCTAACTGCACATCTCAACGCAGAGATATATTCAATTATTTATTCAAAGGAAAATAAACTAAGTGTTCAAATATGCTGAATAAGGGTAGACGCTGAAGTATTTGTTATAGCCTAAGATCTAACAGCACATCCCAAAGAAGAAAATATGTTTTTCTAACCATGTTGAGTAAACTGAGTGTTTAAATAGACCTTCATTATATACACTATATATATGTATCATCGAAAATATAAAGATGTACTTTAAAAAACTTACAAGGACAAAGATTATGTATAAGGTTTAGGAACTGAGTCGTGCTTTACACAAGGGGAGGACTTATAAAGACATATTTGTATTCATTAATTCGAGTCTCGTCGAATGTGTCTGGTCACTAAGGTGTGTCAAATTCGACGAGGGGTGAAGGGAAAGCTGGGGGTAGGAGGGGGGGGGGGGGGTATGCTCGTATGGGGACTAGAATTAGATTGTCATGTCTACCTTCTTGAACAACAAGTAGCCTTGCTGTTGAATGATGTCTAACAACATCTGCTTGTCTGTCATTGTCTGTCTCTGTGCGACTATCTATCTGTCTGGCTGGCTGACTGTCACATATTTATAACATTTTACGTAATTGGGTACGTGCGGGTATTGTGTGTGTTTATGTTTACATGTAACTTTTACGTTTTTTTTGGAAAATTTAATGTTTTCCATTTTTCACTCATATTGTACATTAGGCTTAATATATTGTTTTGATAGTGTCATAAATCTCATAACACAAACCAATCAACCATAGTCAGAGAACAAATTATAAAGATCCACATAAAGTCCATTGGCGACCATTTTTTTTTGAACACCTTAAATTAATTTTTTGTAAGAAAAAGGAAACGCATGGCTGGACTTCATTTAGTTTAAATACATTGCCTTTCAAATAATTTTCATTTTCCTGACATCACCTTATATTACCTTTAAAATGTGCTACTAACCCTTTAAAGAGGTATTTCGATAGTGATCTGACGTTTTTTGGAAAACAATCTTAAAAAAAAGCGCTGTATTTTACTGTATTCAGAACTAAGTATTGCTAAGTCATATTTTTGATATTATGTGGTCAAATTAGCAATTAAGTATACACTCCATTGACCAACAATGCCTTGCCAGGCTTTTCTCATTCGCGATTGGATAAAAACTTTCCATTGGTTATTTTCTTCTTTGTACAAATGTGGTATAGTTTTGTTATGTCGAGCTAAGGAAAAAAAAATCCTGTGTTGCTTGTTTTGTATTTTGCTGTAATTATTGCGTAAATGAATGTTTTAATATGAATGTCTCTTTGAATTTCGTGTAAAAAAATCATACATAAAACCCTCCCTTTAAGAACCCGGTAAAAAGCTAACGAGGCAGAAAGGAGGTAAATCAACTTTAGTTACTCAGAAATGCAAATAAAACAACGAAAACAACGAATTAAAGTTTAAAAAAATCACAAGGAAAATGTGAAACGTTTTAAAAAATTCACAAGGAAAATTAAATTATATCACTAAATCGCAATAAAGGCGCTACGTCAGTATTTTAAAGGAGCAATTCACTATATTTTTTTCGCATTGTATTGATTTCAATGATGAAATACATACTTTATCATACGGTTGGAAGTCAATCAAAACGCAGTATTATTCTAACTTTGAAAAAAGTTGTTTATTGTTGTTTTGTGGTCCGCAAACTAATACTTCCGTTACTCGCGTGTAACATCACATCATTATGTCCGTTAAACGATTCTCTCTCGTCACATAACATAACTCCTATATGAGACTTTACTGAATTTAGGAAGAAACACGTTTGTATCACACCATATCACATTGAATATGACTTTATATAAAACGAAAGCCTTATGTCATTCCTACTTTCATTTATTCCTATGGTGGAAATTAAACCCTTGTTTGTGTTAAAGAAAGTTTCTCCGATATGTTTCTGGTATGTGCGCTTTTTTAATTTTGACTGTGGAGAAGTTCGAAACCGGATGAAGAAACTCCAAGTTTTGGGGCTTATCCCGTATCTAGTTTGAAATAAGTTTATGAAATATAATTTGGTATATAAAGTTCACTTCTAGCAACCTCAAGATGCATTTAAAATTACACTGACAAATCAGATCAAGTTCTCAAGCCGGGTTTAACGAAAAAAACAACAGCTTTCGACATAAAACAAAATTCTTTTGATGCTTGTGTTTTCTCACTTAAACGTCTTTTGGTACATATGGATGCAATTAATGATTTTAGAATAAAACTAAAAGTTAATTTTCCAACTTTAACGCCAAAAAAGTCAGTGGCAATCCCAACGTTCAATTAAAAGTGTGGCGATAATCATTTGCTTGTGAAAACCTGTTGAGGTCTCTGCATAACATAACAGACGTTCCGTATCAATTCTCAAGTTTTATATTAGTTTATCTGTTCAGAATAGGCTCAAGAAGCTCAAGGGGAATGGGACCTTTTGCAAGTACAAGAAGCTAGTGTAGCGTTTATGAAAATGTTAAGCTTATTCTGCAAACCAGACGCTCCCGTTATTCAAGCTGTTGTATAGTCAGGGCTCGAGCATTGTGCATGATTAAAAACCCCAAACGTGCTTGAAAGGGGTACGATATCAATTAATTGTCACATGCAATATCACATTTCCACAACGTCATCATTCAACAAGTTGTACATTTTTCTTTAATAATACACCTAGGCATGCCGGTTAATTGCAGTCAGGAACAATTTGGGCGAAACTAGGATATGCAACGAAACGTTTCTGTGTTATGTTCCATTCAGACTTATCACAATAATATATATTGATATTAATATTGATATTAGTATCAATAACTTAACTAAGGGAAGTTCTTCTATTCATTATGATATTAATTTGAATTTCACAAAAAATAGCACCATATTCATGCAATAGATCCAACTATTGACAGAGCGGACTACAGCCAGAATTGTAAATCTAACAGCAATGAAGCCCCTTAACTAATAATGAGTTCAATCTTATATAATTTCAATTGGATAGTCCCTATATAATACACTTTTCGTCCTATAGCACAATTGACAGAGCAGAACACAGCAAGGCTCGGTATGTAAGAAGTTGAAAAACTCAAAGTATATTATATCAACATTCGGTGTACAATGCAATGTTCCGTGTAGTGACACCCAAGCGATGTGTTAGGCAGACAAGATTGATATGATAAGAGGCGATACATACCTTGAGTGTATATACAGTACGTAACCACCTTTCTAAAGACGGAAGCTACTGTAATGTAGACACCCAAGCAATTTTATAAGCAGAATTAGGGATTGAAATGATACGAGGCGATACGTAACTGTAGTGTATATGCCGTATTTAACTAGCAGTTAAGATCGGGAAAATACTATATTGTTGTCACCCAAGCAATGTTATAAACAGACAGGAATTTTGGATTGAAATCATAAGAAGTAGTTCATAACAACTTTAGTGTATAGACAGTATGTAACAAACATTTAAGAGACGGAAGCTACTGTATTGTACACACTAAAGCAATGTTATAAGCAGGCAATAATTGGGGATTGAAATGATAAGAGGCGAGGCTTTAATAGTGTAAATGCCGTATTTAATTAGTATTTAAGATAGGGATGGAGCACAGTGGTGTAGTGGTTAGCATGCTGGCCTCTCACACCGGAGACCCGGGTTCGAATCCCGGCGGAGACATCAAAACATTGTGACTTGGGTCTCATCCTGTGTTTTGTCCCTGGGCAAGGCAAGGCACATTGCACTCAGTCCACTCAGCTGTAAAAATGGGTACCTTTGTACAGAGCTACATGGTCGTGATAAGCGCTTAGTAGCAGCTGTGAAACTACACTCCTTCGGGGTAATAATGTAGCGCTTTGAGCATGTCTTAGGACGTGGATAAGGCGCAATATAAGTATGCACATTATTATATTGTTCACACCCAGGCAATGTTATAAGCAGACAGGAAATTTGGATTGAAATTGTAAGAAGTAGTTCATAACAACTTTAGTGTATAGACAGTAAGTAACGAGCATTTAATAGAGGGAAGCTACTGTATCATTGGTGGAGCATAAACGGACCAGGAAGCAAGTACACACCTGGAAAACTACTGCAACACCTGCATTTTCAATGACTGATTGATATTCGATTGGTAAGGATATCATTCATATGAGACCTTTTGTGTAAGTTGAAACCACGAGTCAGATAGGAACAAATCTTACAAAATTTACCAAGCTGATCATTTGATAAAACGTCTTCGAAGAAAAAATTCAAAACAATCCTTTAATCGAAAAGGATCTCCGATGACAGCAATGTTTTCTAATGATTAATGTCGACTGTTACTGACTTAGCCCAAAGGGACATGAAATCTAATACAATACTCCGTATTTTTTTTTTGATTTCTAGAATGATTGAGCAAAACGTTTCCTAAGCAAGTGCATAAGACACTGAAGATGTATCGATTTGTACGTTTCATGGTTAATGTTGACAGTTACTGATTTATCCCAAAACTTCACGAAAACCAGTACAACACTATGTGTTTGGTGATTTCTAGAATGATTTAGCAAATTGTTTCTAGGTTGGTGAACAAAACACTGAAGATGTATCAGTATGTACTTTTCATGTATATATTTAATGTATTTAATTATGGGTCAATTGGCCTTGCAAAAATAAAACCTTTGAATTGAATTGAGATGTATCAATGGCCGGTAGTTCAATTTTCCCTTTTGGTAACGTGTTTAGACAACAGGGGCAGAAATTAAGAATACATTGGTGTTGTCAACTTTCTTGAAGGTATCAAGAAGCACAATCTTAATAAATTTAGATCAACAGATTTTTTATTTTGTCATACTGTTGTATGACCAAATATAAAACCTGTTAATCTAATTTATTTAGATTGCAAGAAGCAAATATTATTTGTAGTGTCTTATGCATATACTAACCATTGTAATAATGAATTCAAACTATAGATTCAGCGATTTTTCTTTTATATCTACTTAAGCAGTTCTTCATTGTTTTATAAATCAACGTTAAATAGTAGTAATCTTAAATTTCAAGATCTGAATCAAGGTCATGCACTAAGTTCCAATCATCACAGATATAAATTGATTTATTTCCAAATTCTTTAAAGGTGCTTTTGTTTAGAGGTGTTTGCGATTAAATGAATAAATGAAGAAATTTAATTTTAATGTATTTTTTATTCTAAAGGGGCACTAGTCGTTTTTGGGCAGATATAGGGATCTTACGAAATCGAAAATAGATCAATTGCAAGACAAAGTTTTCAAAGCAAACGTAACATGTCTGGTCAAGCTACGCGAATTCATTCCCCAATCTCAAATGACTTAAAGATGTTAAAATAATTACCGACATTAACGTGGCATTTGATGATTTTTTTCATCTACTGTTACAACGATTTTTTACAAATTTAAAACATTAAGAAAACGTACATCCCTCCTTTAATGTCTATAGATATAATGCTACCATTATAATAGTGAAGAAGTGCGGTCTTTTGTTATGAAATTTATAGTTTTCACATGTTTGAAGTAAAAATGTTTTGAATAATTTCGTGTATACAAAATATGATAAAAAACAACAAAACATAATAGAACAGATGACTATTTTTGTGCAAAATAAATAAAAAATACTGGATAAAATAGTAGCACGTTTTTAGGGGGAATATAATGTGATGTCAGTAAAATGAAAAGTAATGGTTCCAATTGAAAGACAATGTTTTTAAACTAAATGGAGCAGTAATAATTCAAATATATAACGTAAAGTTTAGCCATGCGATTCCTTTTTCTTACATACAATTAATTAAAGTTGTTCACATAAAATAGCCGCCAATGGATTTTTTGAGAATCTTCATACTTTGTCCTCTGACTATGGATGATTGGCTTGTGTAATAAGATTTTTGACACTGTCAAAATAATACATTTAGCACTAACTTACAATTATCAGTGAAAATTTTAAAATATAAAATTATCAAAAAACGTGCCACTGCCCCTTTAAAGTAGGTTTGTATTAGAAACTTAAAGTGACAGTTACACGTTTTATGAAACTTTTATATTTTCAATTTTTCAGTGATAATTGTACGTTAATTCTAAATGTATTATTTTGATAGTATCAGATGAAAATACTACGCCAACCAATCATCCATAGTCAGAGTACAAATTTTAAATATTCACATAAAGTCCACAGGCTGCCATTTTCGTGTGAATTCCTTTAATTCATTTTGTATAAGAAAAAGGAATCTCATGGCTGAACTTTTCATTATATATTTGATTTTAACTGCTTCGTTAAGTTTTAAAAATTGTCTTTTAATTGGAAACGTTTCTTCTAATATCCTGACATCACCTTATATTCCCCTTAAAAACGTGCTACTGACCCTTTAAAGGCCTTCTCAGATACGATCAGGTAATATCACAGATTATAAAGGAGTTTACTAGATATGTATGTAATATTTATACGAAATCCAAATACGAATATGTTAATGAAGTATGTAAGATAAAGCAGTTTACTAGATATGTATGTAATGTTTATACGAAATCCAAATAAGAATATGTTAATGAAGTATGTAAGATAAAGCAGTTTACTAGATATGTATGTAATGTTTATACGAAATCCAAATAAGAATATGTTAATGAAGTATGTAAGATAAAGCAGTTTACTAGATATGTATGTAATGTTTATACGAAATCCAAATAAGAATATGTTAATGAAGTATGTAAGATAAAGCAGTTTACTAGATATGTATGTAATGTTTATACGAAATCCAAATACGAATATGTTAATGAAGTATGTAAGATAAAGCAGTTTACTAGATATGTATGTAATGTTTATACGAAATCCAAATACGAATATGTTAATGAAGCATGTTACTGTTTGTCATTCACATGACCACGCATACATTGACCGTATGAATTCTGCTGTAAATGACATTCCCATGACACGTGATCGAAAAGGATATGTGAATAGTTATAGCATCAGTTGAATTATGTAAAATGTTAATACATTGTCTATGCCTTTTATGATTTTGAAAAAAATGTGATATTTTATCCTACGATTATAGAAAATATTCTTAATTGGATGCGTTAAATTATTATTTGTTATTGAAAAACATTGGATATATATTCGATAAAACATATTTTCCTTAAAAAAATGGTTTATTCGAATTGAAGATATTAAATATAAAAATATTAAACAGATACATTTAAAAATCAATCAAAATTCTAATACAAAAATCGCAAAATACAGCATTTTAATAACTACTTGTGTAATTTGGGTTTCTTTCTAATTATTTTCCTAATTAAACGTTAATTTCAGCAAAATACACATGTTTCTTGTGACTTGAAAGTAACATTGACATACACCAGGGAATTAAGAAAATATTGTGCCCTTAAAGTGTATCATAAATTTGTAAAAAGGATTTTGTCGTCTTGGAAGTATCTTTTAATTTGATTTGTTAAGGAGCATATGACCTATAAGCGATAATCAAATCTGCGATAAACTCAACATAAGAATACCCAAATTTCTTCAAATTAGATTTAGATATTGAAATGTTTCTCGATATGATTTAGCATCAAAACGATAATTTGAGTTAACGTCCCTGACAACTACTTCATATCAGAATAGAAAATACTAGACTTGATACATAAAAGTTCTAGCCTTGCGAGTCCTGCTTGAATTCGAACTCGTTTTAGGACAAGGGTCTTAAAGTCACAATTACCGTTAAATTCTATACCCATTAATCAAGTTATTGTTTATGCATCAGATCACAATACCTTTACCTTAACCCCACCAAGCCTGAAACATAACCTTTTGAAAAGTAATTTTAAAATTAAAAATATGATTTAACATAGGCTCCATTTTGGAAATGTAATTAAAAAAACCCATTTAATCTCTACTACTGAGAAAATAGAAGTCTTAGGTTATTGTGGAACATGCTTTATCATTAAAGGCACAGTTGCACACTTTTAGATAAAAGTCATTTTGCAAAAATGGAAATATGTTTCTAATTGCACGACAATATTTTTAAATAAGATGAAGCAATTTTAAAGCCAAGTGGACCACATGTGGTCAAGCTACCCGAAACTTCAACCTCAAATGAATAAAAAGGTGTTCACACAAAAATTGCCGCAAACAGTTTTAGAAGAATACTTGATATCTCTTTCATCATCGGATTCAATAATGTGATGTTTACCCGCTGATGATAACATAGTTGGCATACGTTCACATTTATCAAAGAAAAACGTGCGTGTGCACCTTTAAAGGGACAGTAGCACGTTTTTTGAAAAATTTTATACTTTAAAATTTTCACTGATAATTGTATATAAATGCTAAAGGTATTATTTTGAAAGTGTCAAAAATCTCACTACACAAGCCGATCATCCATAGTCAGATGACAAAGTATGAAGATTCACATAAAATCCATTGGTGGCCATTTTGTGTGAACACCTTTAATTCATATTGTGTAAGAAAAAGCAATCGCATGGCTAAACTTTACATTATATATTTATATTATTACTGCTCCATTTAGTTTAAATACATTGGAACCATAAATTTTCATTTTCCTGACATCACCTTTAATCCCCCTTAAAACGTGCTACTGCCCCTTTAAGACGCGGACTCACACCTACCTTTGTAGTCCTCGGGTACAAGGAGTTGATTACCAAACTCATTAGCTGTTTTTGTTGTTCTGTTTAAATCTAGGCTATGAGCAATCACCTTCATGCACAAACGTTTCTTATAGATTAACATCGGCTGAAGAAAATCAAAATTTGAATGTTCACGGGAAACATCAGATATGACAGAATCACACTGTACAACGTTAGGAAGAGGAAACCTTCTTAAGATATGATCCATGGAATAAGAACCATTTTCCCATCGTATATTAAGTCTTGGCACTCCAGGTCGTATATCTATATTGTCAGGGTTCGCCATGTTGAATGTGATTAATCCAAACCCTGTCGTCTGCTTGTCAAAAGACAACTGTGCGCCTTCTCGGGTGAATTCCCCTCTTTCCCTCTCGAGACTGATAAGAATAGAACGCTTTCTCACAACAAGCTTCCAAAGAAGTTGTTCAGCAGGTCCAAAGTCCACATATGTATTCGTATATATCGTCGAGGTACATGCCTTTGATATCTCTCAATGCAAGTGATCACATCCGTTAGTCATCCAAACACCATAATAAATGTTGTTAGTAATGCAAGTCCCAAAAACGATAGTCACGTTTTAGAACACGCAAATATACACCTCCGGGTTTCCCAAAGTCATATCTACGTCACATCATAAAACAAGGGTCACATATACCCCGAAGCGCTTGGTACGCATTGTCTTTGTTATAAAGCTAGTTCATAACTTTCACGCTCGGGTCTCAACTTGTCCAAGAAGTAAACAGATTTTTTTTCACCGTTACCCGATGCAGAATCATTTTAAAGCCAAAGTCCCGGTGGCCTAGTTAGGTTTTTGTTAAAGGTACACGGTGTACAATAGATACTGGGTATGGGCTGTGACAAGGAAAACCACTTACACCGTTTCTTTTCTGCATAGAAAATCTTTTTCTAAACACTAACGTCACGAGAATGAAATTACTTCCTGGTTGGTTTGGGTATCTAAAATATGATATTAATATAAATAGGCGGGTTTAAGAGGAGTTTGAGTACCATCCAATGAGAATACACGAATCCATAGGAACATTGAATCGCTTTGTATGAGCAAAGGTTTATGCTTAGAAATAAGATTTTCGCTTTGTTGTGATAATTCATCATACAGTATGTGAAAGGTTATCGCAAGCACTAGACCATTCAGCACAGTGAGGTTACAGAGGATTTACATAACAAAATGTATCAAATAAAGGCTAGTAACATTTGTTGAAAGCACATTAAGAAAAACAATATATAATGGTGTTGCAAATGAATAACTGAAAACTGAAAACTGAAACATCAGTACTTGAACTTTGTCGAAGACAAATATTTTTTGCAAATTTAACTAACGATTTAACTTTCTATTAGATGACGAAGTAATTAAATAATTGTTTCGTGCTCGGGAAGTTGGGTCTTAACCTTCTGCCTGCTGGATTGTTTGGAAGTTTTTGCTTGGAGCTTCAAAAGTGTAAAATTTAAACAATGACGTCACATTGATTTCTTTCATATTTAGCTTCTCACCTTTTCCCCCATTGGATCTGGTGGGAACTGCATAATTTCTGCAAAAAGGAGATACACGCTGTAGTTATCCTGAACACTTAAGGATAATTCATTCAAAGCATTAAAAAATCAAATATCATTCAATTAAGTGATTAACAATTGATTGTCATGTCATATCAAAGCTTCCACAATTTTCGCCAAAGAAATTATTTAATCAACTTATCAAAATCTTAAGCAACGACAAATTTACCGTCTCGAAAACGATTCAACTGCATCAATAGCATAAATTCTTAGTGAACTTTCAAACTCTTAAGCAACGATAAAGTTACTCTCCGGAAAACTATTTAACTGCATCAATAGCATCAATCCCTAGTAAACTTTCCAACTCTTAAGCAACGATAAATTTACCCTCTTGGAAACGATTCAACTGCATCAGAGGCATCAGTTCTTAGTTAACTTTCAAACTCTTAAGCAACGACAAATTTACCCTCTTGGAAACGATTCAACTGCATCAATAGCATAAATTCCTAGTAAACTTTTAATCTAATAAGCAACGACAAATTTACCCTCTTGGAAAACTATTCAACTGCATCAATATAATAAATTCTTAGTAAATTTGCAAAATCTTAAGCAACGACAAATTTACCCTCTTTGAAACGACTCAATATAGCAATAGCATAAATGTATAAACAAGACGCCCTCCAACTTTGTTTCAATGAAAAATATCCCGGTATAACCGGCCCTTTAATAACACATGTCTTGTTCTGGTCCAGTGTCTCTTGTGACCTAGGCAGGTACTTGAGCACTCTTGTGAGCCCTTGATGTACTTGCTGATAAGAGACTCGTGACGTTCATGTGCAAAATCATTGCACTCTTGATCCTTTATCATCTGTCTCCCACTTCGTCTCTCTAATATTTCGAATTCTTCATCACATCCTCTTCTATTTCCCCATAAGATCATTCTCTCCCCACAGAGCAGCTCATTCGTATCTAGCTTCTGTTCAAATTAGACGAAATCCGTGGTTTCCGGCAGTTTCCCCTGGGTGGTTCACGACGCCTTTGCCGCGATTCAGTATCTAAAATGCTTGGTTTCGGACAGCGTCGCTGATTGCACGCTTAACTTTGATTGCATCTAATCATGCGTTTTCCATTCTAACCCACAACTCGGATAATTGGAACAGAAGCTAGAGCTAGATCAAAGTAACACGAATGAGCTGCCTCTGTGTGGAGAGAATGCCAAAAGATATTCATTAGCTAAATTGAAAATCAAATTTTTGGTCAACGCTCTTCTTCAAGGTCTTCTCTTTAATGTTTCGACTTTCAACGAAAAGCTTTCTTCTTCTCTATTTTCTTCTTCTTATTATTTCTATCCTTTTCCCTCTTATCTTCTTCGTATATGATAGCTTTCTATTTCTTTTCATAATTCTAATTCTTCTCATTTCTCTTCTCTTTTCATATATTTCTTCCACTCCCCCAAGACTAAAAAACCCATAACATTAACAACAACAACAACATAAACAAAAAAACCAGTAAAAACAACATGTTAAATGATACTTCAACCCTTTTTGGTTACATTTTCTACCTTGTACTTTTACCAAATGCACATAACTTTGTATCATTATATACATATTGATAACTTTAAATATGATCTCTTTTGTCTATTAATTTTTTGCTATCCTATTTTCTTCGTCGTGTTCGCCTGTTCGTGTAGACGTGTTTTTTGTCAAGGTAAATTAATGCTCTGATAAACATATTTATGTGTCTGAACACTGCATAAGTTACTGCAAACCGGTCTGAGTCGTGATGTAATGACAAAAGACACATTTTTAATAATAGTTACCTTTATTGTACTGTGTTAGCAACTTCCTTTTTGCTAAGTAGAGGTATGCCAATCGTCACACTTACTTACCTTGGACATACTGCTGTATCATGAAATATAGTGATTGTTTGAATTGGCACTAAACCAGATTGCAATGCAGATTTCAAAATTAGGATTCTTTAAATCACGTACAGAAACATCGAAAACAATAAACTGGTACACGATAAGGCAACAACAATTTTATCGCCTCCCATGGTTTTTCAAGTTGTTTCAAGTTGTTTCGTGATTTTCCCATGACGAACCAACAAATGATCAAGTGAATAAACATAAATGAAAAAGTCACCAAATCTGGGAAAAGTCATTTTATAAAATATTCAAACGAAAGAACATTAAAAAAATACAAAATCAAAGATGTTTTTTAAATGATTTCATATTTTGATGGCCGTTTACCAATCCTTTAAGGCCGGATATTATGATTTTACTTTTACCATTGTTTCCATAACGCGATGGAACCCTAAAAAAGATGCTGTAGTTAAGAGTGCAGGGTTTCATTTACGCAGATAGCCTCACATGTTGCAATGAAGAATTCAGATGTTTTATTACTGGACATCCACACCAACTTAAATAGGTATACAATGTGTCAAGATTTTTTGTTTTTGAAAGTGAACACAGAAAGTATTAAAGTTTGTTAAATAAACACTAAATTACAACACAGACTTCAAAATCACATACAGAAACACCTATATCAAAAACTACGACGAGTTGAGAGTGCATGATTTCAATCTACATTGGTGACAACAACGTTGTAATACAGACGACACGACTTTTTAAAAATAAATTAACAACTTCTTGATGTAATAACGATGTAAAGCAGTGAATGAAATTAGCCTGAAAAGTAGCTTGCCCAAAAGTTATATCTTGTATGATTAATGGTAAAATTAAAGATAAAACTTGAAGAAGTTACCAGCCCTGATTAAAAGTAACTAGGTACCGGGCTGTCGGACAGGCCTTATATGATTCCTATACATGTACACTGATACACACTGATGTCTATTAGATAATAAATAATTTTAAAGAAACTGCGTTGTATATTTCTTTCACCCGGTAGTTTATAAGTTGAAATAGAGTAGTTAGGTATCCAAAGTAGTCCTAAATAATTGAATGATGTCATATCGTTTTTTTTTGTTTTTGTTTTTCAAAACGACCTTCCGTGAAAAGCTTAACAATATTTGTACGCTGCTTGTTTACAGGTTAAATGTTGAAATTACAACTAGAAACAAAATGATCCAAAGGTGTGAATTGCCTTACGCCCATTTTACCACATTTAGACGATATATTACGAAACGTCGCCATTGTCTAAACTAAAGAGGTTGATCATCAATAAATGTCCTTGTCTTCATGATAGATCATGCAATGATGTTGTGCCTTATGGGATTTTCAACTTCTTTTGATTTTGATTTTTTAACTTAGAATTTAGTTTTCCGAGCATCACTCAAAATATTTTACATAGCTCATTGAAACTTGGTATATACATCAATTAGCATGTATAATTGTGCCTTATGGATTTTCTACCTTCGTATATTCCTTTGGTGGTCTCCATGGAAACGTAAACTAGAATTCATTATTGGAACATAACTACAAACCTATTTGACCTAGCTCATTGAAACTTAGACGGTGGATCACTCAGCACGTGAAGATGTGCCTTTAAGGATTTTCAACTTTTATATATTTTGGACGGTTTCCAGGAAGAAATTACTTTTTTCGGAGAATAACTCCAAAACAATTAGACCTAGCTTATTAAATGTTGGTAGTTGGATTAGTTAGCAAATGTAAATGTGCCTGTTTTCATTTTCGACGTCTTCGGATATAACTGGTGGTTTCAGTTAAAATGGAGCTTATAATTGCGACACATGACATTTTTTCATAGATAATAGATATTTTGATTTATTGGGGACCGGTTTGGATAAGTCATCTTCTGTCATTAGTAGATAGTGAACCCATTTCAACAAGATTTCTACTTCGGAATCTTCTCTATGCACAGAAAAATGTCAGACAGAAAGTAGGTTTTGATTAGTATACTTGCCTCTGTACTTGTTCAAATGTTCTTATTTCATTAGGCGATATCTCCCTTGGGGCATGATGATACAGAACTAAGGCAAAACCTACAATTCATATTTATGTTGAAGACATTATAGCTTGTATCATATTTTTCTATTTGTTCACCTTTATATTAAATTCATATAAGCTGATATCCCCCAAAAGCAAATTTATGATTTAAGCTATGGATATCTTTTAAATTTTTTGTTTATGTTCAAATATTACAAAATATGATTAAAGATAATAAGTGTAAATCACAAACACTGAGAAAAGACGTCCATGACACATCGTTATTAATAATTAATGTATAAAAATGTATATGATATCATCTAGACAATTTTGCAACCAGGAAGTAAACAGACCATGATAATCTAACATCAGTATACAAACATTAGACATAACAGGGCGATCATGCGTAACAGGGAGACGAAGCTTAAGAAGACTGACGGATTGTTTTGGGCCAGAGGCCTTGAATACTGAATAAATTCTGTCTGTCAAATTGAGAACTTATTTCTGTATGATACAACTGATAAGGTATAACTTGAAACTGATTACTTTATTTGTAATGTTTTCGTGCATTAGAATACTACTATTTTTTTGATGATCAACTAATGTTTTCAGTTAAAGACATCTATCTATCGGCTTTCATCCGCCATCTTGAAATTTAGCATTGCGAGAAAACAAATGTGCTGTATCATGCTAATTCATTAACAAATTTAAGAAATAACTAATTAATTGATAGAAGAGGAGGATATTTACAAATATGTCAACATAAAATCATCAGTTACGACGATGTTTTGTCGTAGTACTGTATTCAACGCTCATGACTCGATGATTAGCTTCATTTCACGATGTTCTTCTTTCTTTGAGAGATAAACTTTATTCTTTGTGAAATTGTTAAACCTTAAACAACTGATATGTTAACCTCCCTATCATATTTAAAATTAAGTGTGAAATAATCAGGTAAAAATCGCAAATATTTGTTAACAGGAAAGTCCTCCTGAATTTCATTTATACTTTAATACCCAGATAGGACTGTACCTTTAATGAGTCAAATAATTTCTGGTTGACAACAAAATTAGGCCTTTTATCACAGACTCTAGTATTTCACCTTTACATGTAATTCACTAAAATTGAAGAGCTTCAACTTTAGTGAATTACATGTTAAGGTCTGTTAAACCTCACTAAAACAAATCTAGAATTAATTTTTAAATTAACAATAAATAATGTGCATACTTATATTGCGCCTTTTCCACGTCCTAAGACATGCTCAAAGCGCTACATTATTACCCCGAAGGAGTGTACTTTCACAGCTGCTGCTAGGCGCTAATCACGACCACGTAGGTCAGTACATCCAATTTTCAGGCACCCATTTAAACAGCTGGGTGAACTGAGTGCAATGTGGATGAAGTGCCTTGCCCAGGGACACAACACAGGATGAGACCCAAGTCACAAATGTTTGGTGTCTCCACCGGGATTCGAACCCGGGTCTCTGGCGTGTTATTATTCAAATATTACAAAATATCTTTAAAGATACTTAGTGCAAGTGAAACAAACCAAGAGGGAAGAAATGTTTATGATCACTGACATTATAACGTGTAGACAGCTTTGCAACCAGGAAGTAAACTTTCCATCTAACATCAGGGAACAAACATTCAATCTCATAAAATGATATAATAATTTTCTTCACTACGTTACGCAGATTTTAGGTCATGCGTAGCGAAGTGTAGCAAATAGATAATATTTTGATAAGATTGACAAACATTAGAACTGACAGAGCGATCACCTATGAAAAGGAGACAAAATGGAGGATATCGGGAATATATCTTTATGTTTCTGTACTAAGTTTTAGACAACGGGTATTTTATTAACACTCAGCTTCTTAATTTTAACTGAAAGACGTTGACAATTTGTGAGTGTTTCTTTAACAGCAAACCGAGGACAGCTGTGTGATATATGGGTAGAATCTTCACAACCTCTGAGCCAGTACAACTTAAAGACAGGATGTTTGAAGATATTTCAGATACTTTTACAATTTTATGAAAAGATTAACGAAAGATTCCAAACAATGAAAAATATCATATGTGCAATAAAAAAATAGAAACCGTTTTTTTAAGAAAATAATCCAGTCTAAACCTAGCCTCAATATTACCCGATTCACTCCGATATTGAGTTTAGAAAGGTCTAGATATATGATAAATATTCAAATTGCCACCAAGTTATTAACTATTTTTTAAACACCGATACATATCAATATTCAAACGCTGCATTCTCCGTCTTCCGGGTTAGTTGTTCACATGCACAAAGATTTAAAATTCCTGCATCGCCTTAACAGAACTAATCAAAGTTTGACAGGTATGGGCAACGCCCGATCGATAATTCGCCAAAATGCATTATGCAATAAGTTTTGCACAGTAACATATTTTCAAAATTGCCAATACAAATTTCTGTTGTTGAGACATCGGATACCAAACGTGACATATAGGCTTCCACTTATCACCATAATCCATCATTTTAAAGTATGTAGGTTTAGTTTGTTAAGCTTAAGCGTTCTGTGTAATTGAATATGAAGTGTGTTAACTGGATAACAGTAATGTTTATCAACTCTTAACCTTACAAGGGCACCGATGGCGTTTGGCCTTAAAGGGACAGTCTTATCGGGCTATTTATTGTGGAACGAAATTCAAGGGGACTTTACACATTACACGATTATTACACAACCAAGTTGAACAGGTTATTTGGAGTAACACTTTTGTTGATTTAAATTTGACGACATAAAACAGAAGAGCGTACAAGGAATTTCATTTTCAAAAAAATAACCCGATAGGACTGTTCCTTTAACTCACACTAGCTGATAACGGATTAAAGGGACAGTCCTATCGGGGTATTTAAAAAGAAAAGAAATTCAAGTTGACATTTCGGTTAAGATATATATGTAATTATTGTTGTATACGATATATGATATATGATATGTAATGCAACACATTTGAATAATGTTAAGGGTACAATCTATGTTGTTAAGGATTGGACAACTGAAAATAATCGGGAAAACAACACTGAACAAGTGAAGAAATACGAGTTTGATAGGTCTTGCTATGTATTTTCAAGACATATTTTTTATCATAAATAAGTGTAATAGGCCTATCTTAAACATGCACTAGTATGGTGGTTACAATACACAGATTCACACGATATCATTGAGGGAAAGATATCTCCTTAAAATTTACTGATTTAGTGTCAGGCAAAAGTGATATGTGCACATGTGCTCATATTGAAAATATGACACCACTTATTTCAACCCAATCGGTAATAATTGAATACATGCTCGTTGCAGTTTGAACTTGTAAAGGTGCCAAAGAGACCCATTTATACATTAGGGGGCGCTCTTTTCCCTGGTCGCCCCTATTTACTGCATAATATCAGCAGAGATAAAACGTTCCCAATTTGCACCACCGATGAGTATGATATATTCTATTCACAATTCAAAAAGCCTGCACGATTTTTTTTTTAACCTTTTATAAAAATAATTCAAATCCACACGTAGCCTTTTTAAACATGAAACCCAGTTTTCAAATACTCAAGGTACAATTCATAAAGTCTGCAAGATTTTTTGTTTTTTGTTTAACCTTTTAAAAAAATAATTCAAATCCACACGTAGCCTTTTTAAACATGAAACCCAGTTTTCAAATACTCAAGGTATTTATACATAAATTTTTGTAGTTATGTACATACTTGACAATATTTATTCAACCCAAACCTCCATCTTGAGTTAACTAAATAAGGAAAGAACATTAGCTCAAATCGACACTGCTTAAATATTTTTTGAAAGGTGAAATGAAATAAAACTTCGGTCTTCCTGGTTGAGTATAAGCGTGACAGTATCCCATCCCATATGTGAAGACTCTTATCTCGTAATAAGGATAAAGGAGGAGTGGAGAAAGTGTTCCCGGTTGTGTTTACGTTATGGATCTATAAAGGCATCTCTGTATCTCTAAGGTTTGCATAGCAGAGCTACCAAGTTCAGTCATACAGTTGCTCAACAAAGTTTCTTACCCGTTTTGAATCATCTTCATATATCATGTACAAATCGATAGTTTTATCATTTTGTTACTTATTTGAATAGTGAATACTATTTCATTTGTGTGTTCCTCTTTAAGACTTATACGTGCTGCCTTTAACATATATACAAAGCTCTTGTGAAATTGTTAGCAGCTATTTCGTAGTACCGTACTTTTGTAATTGAAATTACATTGGAAAGTGTTCATTTCAAAACAAAGTAAACATAATTATTTTTCTCCAACAAAAAAATAATTATGAAATAACACATTCCAAGTATACCTGAGAGCACATTTATTTTTTCATTAAATAAATAAGTGGTATACTATCGCTCTCTGGTCTTTATGGTATTATGGTAATTGATTTAAACATTTTTAACAAATATGTTGATTAAAAAAATATATATATGTTGATTATCATTTTCTTTGTTTGCTGCGTTGAACTTGTGCTTCAAATAGTTTAGTTACTATAAACATAAAACTACAGTTACCAAATATCATACACAGGTTAATACTCTAGCTGACAGTTACCATTGCAGTTACCATTGACTGGTATACTACAATTAAGTATAAACTTATCACAGAATTTATGTATTAATGTTGAGGTCACAGTGTATCTTGTAACAATATCTCAGTATGTTTTACAACGACGAAAGGTTTAACAAATCCTTTACATTAAATACATTACGTTAAAAAGTTACTTTTAAGTCTTTGATAATAAGAAGAATACCAATATATAAGTTAAAACATCAGCACTAAGAGAGAAAATCAAAACAGCTGCATTTGAAAATTTCTGTTTAAGTCTAGATAGGAGAGGGAAAGCTTCAGATTGGGTTGTTGCAGATGTTCAACCTAGAATTGCGGAATGAATAAAAATCGCAAGCTCGATTTTTCGAGTCGACTTCAAGAGAGGTTTTTCTTTTCAATTCCGCCATCCAATCGCGAGAAATGTCACTGTAAACTAGTGTATTACTACTGCACATATAACATCTTACTACAAACTTCCAGTTTTCATATAACAAGTCAGAAACGTTGTTCAAATGACATCCATGGAATGGATAATTTAATCAATCTTATCAGTTGGTCATTACATATGTGGGCAAGAAATAAATACAGCATTAAAGTCACTTTCGTGAGAAACCTTTGCTTTTATAAATTGTACCAAACAATGGTGTTCAATCTTATACATTTCAATCGTTTCAATCGCCAATTGATTAATTGGGGATTCATAGTTGAATACCATACTCATATGTATAATTTAATAATATTTTCTTGCAATTCTTAAACATCTTGAGGCAGATGTTTTGATTTGTTTACGTTTTGTCACCGATTGCAAATTGTCGAAGTGTATTCATAACAAATACGAATCTTAGCAATCGTAATTGGATCGAGATAGATTTTTATGCATGTATGGGTATTCTTCGCTTATTCGGAGATTTCAAATCCTAACTTGACCACGCGTCAACAACAAATGTCGAAAAAATATTCCCACGGTTCCTCACTGTTCAAATTTTGCAAATTCCTTTGTTTCGTTTACGAAGTTGGTTGGCTCATTAAACGTCCCCTCAAAGGGGCAGTAGCACGTTTTGACAATTTTCTATTTTCAAATTTTCACTGATAAGTTTACGTTAATGCTGAATGTATTACTTTGATAGTGTCAAAGATCTCATTACCAATCATCCATAGTCAGAGAACAAATTATAAGTATTCACATAAAATCCATTGGCATTTTTGTGTGAACGCCTTTTAATTCATTTTGTGTGAGAAAAGGAACACATGGCTTAATCTTAAAATATATATTTGAATTATTACTGCTTCATTTAGTTTAAATACATTGTCTTTAGATTGGAACCATTTATTTTTATTTTCCTGACGTCACCTTATATTCTCCCTAAAAACGCGCTACTGTCCCTTTAACTACCTGTATAATATTATGTAATATTATGGTATTTCACAAGGTATGATGATGAGGTGTGAAACGATGATAATCATGATGTTGTGATCCCTGTGATGGTGTAACTTGAATCTGACAAGATGCACGCTTGATTTGAATTTTTGTTTGTACTATTGGCCAGTGACACCTGACGAAACTACCTGTAATTACTGTAATATAAAAGGCTTTGTAATTTGATAGGTAAATGGTATTTTTACTCCTCTGTTATGGACACAATGACATATAAACGTAATAGACGTAGGAATTCGATATTTAAAAATAAAGTTGACACGAGTGTAAAAAATGCAGTTGAAATCTTTGTTAATTTCACATAATGCGAAGCACAAGTAGTGATATTTCAATCTTGGCACATGCACATATACAACTACAATGATTGTTACAACAAAATGTTAAAATTGGTCGTGGCCTTGATGTAAAAGGTCGTAATATTACAAATCTAGTCATTTGAAATGTCATCGGTAAAAATGATTTCACTGGATGTTGTTTACTAAACTTTCTTTTGTAAAAGTCATATAACACACTTCTTGGGTAAAAATCTCTCTCCATATATTAACACCCCTTGGGCGGTTGTACATATTTCAATAGGTTTTAACTAGTAACTACCTTCCTATAGGTGTCTACCATTTACACGCCATGAACAACCATATCTTTTCACATTGAATCACAATGCATACATCTCCGAAAGGACTTTTGGTGACCTGAAGAAGACAAAACTTTCTACAAGATTTGAAACAACTCTTAATACTACTCAGAATAAATATGAATAACTCATTATTTCTTGAAAGATATTTTATTTCAATGAATAAACCCAATGCAATGCTGGTTGAATACACAAAAGCACCATATATAGTGTGAAATATTTAAATATATTTTATATCAACCAGGAAAAAAGCAAAAGCTAAATATTTACTCAGCAAATTTCACACATTTAAATGCACAGTTGAAGACATCTTTCCATAAGCACACACAAATGTTATTTTTACCCTTGATAGGTATTCAACAAACAACCTTTTGGGAAGTAATATAAGTTATTTCACAACATATTTGATGTATTTCGTTAAAAGAACGGCAATGAAAGCCAATCATTGTAAATCTTTACATTTTTAAACATCTATAAATTCTAAATTTTGCAGACAATCCGAAGACCGAAACTGGCAGACCTTATGATGTCATGTTTATGAGAACGTTCTCAATATGGGTCCAAAATATGATGAAAATATCTAAAAAGCATCAATTGAAAGTTTTTATATAATGGATTATTTGTGGAGAATTTTATTCTTTCAACAAAGATAACTAGAAAGTGTTTTTACCCGTAAAACAGATGTCTCCCCCTTCCTCAAATGCTCCAAACCTCTAAACAATGCTATCATAAAGCACCATTAATGTTCTCTGTATAATTCAACTTGAATAAACAACATATCAACTCCACAATTGTAGCAAACAAAATATTCAAAATTTGTTTTAAATCTCAAACCTCCATAAGGCACATCTACATGATATGGAGAGGCAATATACCAAGTTTGGTGATGATCGGTCACATAGTTTTAGAGATCTGCTCCGGAAAAGAACACAACTCTTGAAAAAAGACTAAGTCCAAATTGTTGCCATGGAAATAAAAAAAATATTAAATTTTAAGAAATCTATAACCTCCAAAAGGCACATCTACATGATATGGAGAGACAGTATACCAAGTTTGGTGATGATCAGTCACATAGTTTTAGAGATATGCTCCGGAAACGAAATGGGAACGCCAACGCCGACGCCGACGGGAACTCAGCTAAAACCAATATGTCTTCCGATCCTTCGGGGGAAGACATAACAAACACGAAGTAAGAAATAAACAATGTATGGTTATATGATATGAACTCTGAAAAGACAACCTTTTTGCAATAAATCTTTATGTAATTCCAAAACGTTTAAATAGTGTCTTCAACATTAACCCATCGCCGACAGATTTAACGACGTTACACCTACACTTTTAACAAAGGTAACCATATAAACAATACCAGAATTTGGGCTTGAATGTGTACATGTATGTACTAAATAAATATAGGTAACAGACAGGCCTACACACACTTACACCGAACTGCATCTAAAGTATATCCTCAGTTCAGGTAGAAGTATATTATACATATCATATATATAACATATCATTAACAATCAGCGAGCAAGCAAAAAAAAAACATCATGATATATCAGAGAGGTGAGGTGATGTGGTGTTATTGCCGCTTTCAAGAGTATCTCACTTCTATCGCGGCTGCTAGTATTATTGCAGGGAGAAAGCCCGCAACACTATTGTGACTATGCATTGCGGTGAAACATGCGAGCATCGGCTGGAACTAGCAACCAGGGTGGTACTGCGCTGAAATTTAGTGTAGCATTGCACCTAAACCTGACTGCGTGTAGAATAGTTCTCTACTGCAGACAAAGTTGCCGAGCCCCTGGCGGATATCTCAGAGGAGAAAGGTCTGTATTATAACAAAGATCCTCGTCTGAAAGTTCTACACTTCATCGCCCATCGGGAACAGCTGAACTGATTTAACCCGGATAATTTCAGGGATGATTTTCCTGATGAAAAGTCCTAGGGTTGATATATCGTTAATCAGTTGGACATTCAGCACTTGGTAACCGATGACGGATACGTCATTGATTGTCCTTGTCATTCTCATCCAAATACTTTGCCTTTAATCTCATTTCAAAGCTTACCTCTAAAGCTTACCCTAGTAACCATGAAATAATGATGAAGTTTCAAATCCTATGAAAAGAACTGTCTGTGCAACTGACATTCTCTCTGCTATGTTACTTTGTCATATCCTCCTTCGTTATACCTGTTACAAGTAGGCCGCATTTTGAGCTAGAAAACAGACATCAGTAATATATGTCATACGATTTTGATTTGATATTCGATTCGTGAAAAATGACCATCTTGTAACAGAGGTGTCGAGGGAAGAGAGAAGTTCAGGAACCTCCACGTAAGGCATTCTTAATTGATCTCATATTGACAATTCAGAACCTGCGATGCTGAACATACCGGAATCACAAGCAGACGAACGTTGGCCTTCACCTTGACCTTTCTTCGTTCGTGTCTGAATGAGGGGCCATATCTCAATGTAATCCAACGCTGTGGAATCGTCATCATTGTCATCAGAGACCATGTCATCAACGTTGACGTAATCATGATCATCGAAGCCCCATTCGTCATAAAGTGAGAAGTTTGAGAGAGAATCTTCGTTTGAAATTAAATCGACATTCTCGTAAACACTGTTGTTGACGTTGGCGTTGGCGTAGTCGTTGTCGTTGGCGGTGTCGTTGACGTTGACGTACTGTGGTGGACCTCTACAAGGGGAAGGTGCAGCTGCCTGGAGAGGTCCTTTCTGATTCGCTGACGATTCCCCATTTGCACTTGTCTTTTTTACATTAATAACGGTAACGAATGGAGTGAGGTAAGATGTATTTGACGTTGGTCGTAACCTGGGTTCTTGAGTTTTCCAGTCACTTTCTTGTGGGGAAGGATTGGTCTTCAAAATCGAAGGTTGAAACACGTACTTAATCGGAGTTTTAGTTGACCTCTTTGTTACTCCAGGAAATTTTGATTCGTTCAAAATTTCCATTCCTGAAGTTTTGATGCCCTTTCCATACAACTCAGCAAATTTGTGACAGAGTCTGATTGCATCTCTGCAGCCTTCAAAATTGCGCCAGGCCTCGTTCAGAGTGGCTAGCTTGTATTTGACAGAACTCTGTCTTGGAATTTCAACAAGACCATTTTCCTTCAAGGATACACTCGCTGCAATAAAGGAGGATGATCTCTCAATACCAGATAGTCTAATCCAACCTTCACTTGAAGGTTGGTTCAAAGGTTTCTGTCCTTGAATCAGTTTAATCAAACATGGCATTTTAATTTGTGGGTCGGATATGATATGAGCCATCTTCATCACTGGAACCTTTTTTCCCTTTTTATTTCTTCTTGAAATCACATAAAACACCCCGTGAGCATCATTGTCAACATATATAGTGTTCCCATCGCTGTCTGTACACTGAACGTAACCTTTGTCGGTTATTCTATCAATGATTTTTAACACAGAACCGGGCTGTACCAAGGTTGTCTTCCTGCCCCCTTCATTTTGTTTAGCTTGCAGATTTCTCTTTCCTCCGACGAGAAACACGTCACAGTCGGCTTTAATCAAAGCGGGAATATCTTGGTACACAGGAACATCTCTAGCTTTCGGTTTCGAAGGAAACACTGTGAACCAACCTGTTGAAATAGAGGAGTTTTCTTATGAACGTAAGTAGGTAGTGACATATGGGACAATGGTAGTGCTTCTCAAATACTATGTACGCTAGTAATAATGAACTTAAGTAAACATTAAGCATAACATCAAAATTTACAATTTGTTAATGTTGCCCGAACACACAGCCAAGTCAAAACTAGATAAAATGTTATGAATCAGTAACGCTTTTCATCAGTCAGAAACAAAAAGTACACCATAGGCTCTCATAGAATAACCGATGAGCACGAACTTTTTTAACACCATCTTCTGATGCTAATAAGATCCGTTTTGTTTGATTAAAATACAAGTAAAAATATGAGTTTTACTTAATGGCATAGGCTATCACCTGTGACACAAAGTATCTTTATTAAAATTTTATTTGGTTTTGATAAGCTACAAAATATCTTATATGCTGATTGAAGTTCATATCTCATCACTGGACTTGCAAATATATCCATTTATGCATAATATCTCTAAGATGCTTGATTTTATGGAAAAATCAAGAAAACATCTCAAAAACTATTCGAAATTATGCATCCAATTAATCTACCTGTTAGTTACAATACCTAATAAACACTATATAATCGAATATCTCTTCCTGTCAGCTTTTAACAAGGTTTCAAAATTACGTTTGGCGAATTTGGCGATCAAAATCCCGAATTTGAATGGCGGTATTTTCGCTCTAATGTACTGATTGACCTTTGACTTGTTATTTTCAGTAACAATTAGTGGTTCCCGATGTAATAACATCGATTTCAAAATTTGACATATGTGATACTATCAACATACTCTGTGTCTCTCTAAGAGACTGTCGATTTTGAAAGCTCGAAATATGTGTCATTTACCTTGATAACGTAACATGGAAATCCCTATACTGGCATCACATTCAGTATTGATTTGCAATTGAGAAGCAATTTGACATACACCAATGAAAAATCTTAAAAATGCTAATCGGGGTGTAAAAGTACCTCTTGTGCCTTCTTTATTTCGCAAACAAAACAAACCAAACACAATGAAGAACATAATAATTGAAGATAAGACCAACACACTAAAGGGCGTTACCACTTCGATGTATTGCTAAGGAGGGTATTATTTGCAGGCTCGAGCAAAGGACTAAGGGACGTAAACACATTTAGAAACATGTTTTGTTACTCCATGATCAAGACTGGGATGGCAGCACTGATTCAGCAAGAAAATGCATTTGCACGTGCGTTGCCACAGCGACTTTGAAATTGACAATCACAGTCGTGAAGGAAGTCGAAAGTATAGTAATTCTTAGAGCACTGTCAACAATTATCGGGTATTCATAAACATCTTCATTTTGTATGTCATAACATATATGCAACATATTTGATAATTGTCATAAATTTATGAAATATTGATGATACATAATTTCAATGATCGTATTCATATTTCAAGAAGTTTACAGTGAAGTTCCCCTTGCATAGGAAACTTCAAGTACATTAAAAACGATGACATGACGGATTTGGGGTTCGTGAATATAGTAACGGCAAGGATATATTATTTCCTATTGATAACTAGGTACATTTGTATAATTGATGCTATCAGAAAACTGTTGATTTTCCTACCTAACCTTTCAATTTGAATGCATTATTTAAGAAGTGAGTTGATAAGAGTGCAATAATATGATTATACATCTTTCTATGACCACATGTATGATAATGATACAATCACCAAGAAATCGGTGATAAGAATGTCATGAATTCTTACCATCATAATCAAAAGGAATTACGATATTCTCGCCAACTTCCATCAGCTTTCTGTCTTTTCCAACCTCGGTCAGGAGCTTCCCCGTTGCTCTTCGGACGTCCCGATGGCCGTATAGCAACAGGGCTGTGTCACATCCAACACCTCCACCTCTTCCCCGACCCCCCTCAGCTGCCCTGACCCCCTCAGTACCTCCATCAGGACCCACACCGCCATGTTGGGTGTGGTCGCATCGCACAATCCGGGGCAACGCAAGATTCCGCCTTATATAGTCCAAAGTATAACTTCCGGGTTCATATGTGAGTGTTTCCGGTTTAGCCGCCATTTTGGTTTTAGTAAACTTTGGATGTAGAAAAAATCTTGTTGCTGGAAATAATGAAAATACCTTTGTATTTCTTATTGATACATCTAAGAGAGGTTATGATAATTAATAACAAGTTGAACAAAGTATAACGATAAGACAGATATCCTAAAAATAGGTAAAGGGCTAAATTTCATTTTTTTATGATTGTATCTTCATAGTGGCTGTAGGATGGTTCCACTC
Source organism: Steromphala cineraria (assembly GCA_916613615.1). Classification (NCBI taxonomy): domain Eukaryota; kingdom Metazoa; phylum Mollusca; class Gastropoda; order Trochida; family Trochidae; genus Steromphala; species Steromphala cineraria. Next base: position 31,997,028 of record OU744722.1, on the reverse strand, counting down.
TGAGGAAAGTTGAACATATTTTTTTTTCATTTGTTCCCAACTTTACAGAGTCAAACATTCATCCTTGATTCTTTAGTCTGACGAGTCCAGATCAATGGACGAAACTAGTAACTCTAAGCAATAACCACTTGCCCATTTGCCATAGTAAGGCCAATCCTGTCTTACTAATATTAAATTGTACATATCAATACATACTATAGATATAACGCAAGTTGAATATAAACTTTGTTTAAGCGAAAACATGGACAAACTTCTCTGTTGAACCACCCTAGAGTAAAACAATGATTTCTTCCTCCATCAAGTTTGTTTGCTTACATCTGACGAAAGTTTGAAAGCATAATCAAAACATAAATTCCAACCATATTGTGTTGCAAACAATTTCATGGACTCTTTTTTGGAGCATGAATTAGTGAGTTTTTAGTGATATGGTCATCGCTTTGTCTGTACGTCGGTCAGTCTGTCTGTCCGCCCGAGCCACTGTAATTATTTCGTTTCCGGAGCACAACACCAAACGTATTGACCTCGTTCATTGAAACTTGGTATATGCATGGGTTAATAAACATGTTTAGATGTGCCCTTTGGGATTTTCAAATGCTTAAGAATTTCATTTTTGGCGGTTTCTATTGAAACTTATCTTTCAGCTTCAGGGGCATAACTCCTAAACTGTTAGACCTAGCCTATTGAAACTTGGTATCTGTCAACATGTGTAGATGTGCCTTTTGGGTTTTCTATTTTTAAAACTTCATCGGATTTCTAATTCTAGTGGTTTCCATGGAAACGTAACTTTTCGACAGATAACACTGACCTGTATATTAATGTTAGATAATGTTAAGATAGATATATATATATATTCATCTCAAAACGAGGTCTTGCTTAAACGACTACAGCAAACGATGACAAGGTTTCGGATCGTCCTTTGAATAAACAAATAACCAAAATGTAAAACCCGAATAGACGTTGAAATTGAAGGTATTTGATAAACCGTTACAATGACTATATAGATTGCGATATCCACTGTATATGATTCTGTCATGACACGGGTTAAAGGAAAATAATTTTGACTGTTCCTTAAGTGTAGTATAACTAATAATTTGGTTAGTTATACTACAGGTCTTTAAAAAACGTCAATATGAGTGTATCATATTCATGTAATGGAAAATGTTATACATTAAATAAACAATCATAATAAGCTAAAATGACTTACCTGTTCAAACAGGGCTCAATGACATCCGAAATTGACATACATACTTGATTTCGGTGGTTGCTGTTTGCATTAAACGAAGTAAACAGACGCTGGGGGCCCACTTTGAATCATTTGTGTAAACCCAGGTAACTTTCCAGGTAAGTCACGTGACCTGCAATTCCGTATACATTTACCTGTATCATAAGCTGAGGTACAGCGACTGTTGTTCCGCACTATTTACCAACAATCCATGTGCACGATATTTCTCAGTCATCCGAAACATCTTCCTGTTTGACAAGTGTGACAAAGAAAACATTTTTTTCATCTTTAGAAATATACACGTCTTGGCTTGAGAAAATATATGAACTATTCACATTCTGCGAAATATACAGGGCTTGTTAATCAAAATATTGTATTGAAAGTTTGTGAGTGAAGGCAATGTACATAAATCAGGATTTTTTTCTATTTTGCGAAGGATATGTTTTCTCATGTATGTTTTCTTTATCTTTTCTCAATGATATCTAATATATGATTTGTTTTCTAAAAAAAAAGAAGATATAATTGTTAATCATAATATCGTAGATACATTGGTAGATAGTAAAAGAAAACTACATCAAACACGATTTATTGATTGATTGATGTTAAAAAGGAAAGTATGAATCACGAATTTATTTCTAAATTGTGGAAAATGTTATGAATCATATTATTATTTCGTAAGTATGAAAGTATAATTTTGACACGCTGTCATCATAACATTATTTCTGGATCATAAAAGTAATAAATATGAATCACAAATAGTTTTCTTAAATCGTGATGGAAAAATAATGTGAATAACAAATAGTAACACAAAATCGTGAAAGTAGGAAATATGAATCACAGATATAATTTTTAGTGACAGGTTATGACGTTTGAGAAATTGATCATCGTGATGTTCTGATATTAAGTATTAATAATCGTACCTGTTCGTCACGAAAACTAGTCACCCATGAAAGCACATATCAAAGCAATGCATCATTATGGCTATAATAGTTCGAGCGTAAGCGATGATTGTAATCATTGTAAAATCTTTAACTTGAGTGAAATAGGTGACGAATTGCATTATATACTCGGTCTAAGTAAACCTAGCCTCAATAATACCCGTTTCACTCCGATATTGAGTCTAGCGAGATAAAGTTGCGGGTCGCTTCAGCCGATCTATCGAATTGACCAATTAGGGATCGTCTTACCAAGCCGCGATAGTCTGCATTCGCATAGATAACGTTGGAGGGTCATAGGTCGGCGAAAGATCGGCTGACGCGACCCGCTACTACCACTCACTAGACTCAATATCGGAGTGAAACGGGTATTATTGAGGCTAGGTTTACTTAGACTGATTATATACGTTAATGTCAATGTTATATGCAAAACGTTAACTATATTTACCCCCTATGAAAAGTCTTAACGATATATATAACCTTGCCCATGCCCTAACTCCATCGACTAAAAGATACGAGAAATGTTTGTCAAGCTTCGTAATCAACAAAATCTTTTATACAATGTTTAATCACTAAATGTGACTTTACACTTTAGCTATGGAACCAAGTATGTATGATTAATAGCTTATTATCCATGTAAATGTACGTAATTTTTGTCTGTTATGAGACGCATGCCTATATTATGTTAATATTGATTGATATTGATTGATGCATGCTTTTGTAACAACAGAATGTTTTTTGAGTAATATAATTGTTGACAATTTTAAATCTTGACTATTATTGACAGTTTATGAATATGACAACAGTGAATGAATATCAGTAAAAAGATGAAAAGAATGAATCAGAAATGATGAACTGGAGAAACATGTTTGGTTGACTTTGAATATTTTTCATAAAATTGGTTAAAAGGGGCAGTAGCACATTTTTTGAAAATGTTATTATTTTTATAATCATACGCAGTTGGATTAACATAAGCTGGACAAAATAAGTTAGGAATATTATAGATTATCATGTCATCAGGTGATCAATGAAGAAATATATCAATATTCATAATATATATTCATTATATATATATTTAACAATCCATTATCTTCTATTTGCACATGGAGTCTCTTCCTTAACCTGTAATTAAATATTTTAAATATTTCAGAATGTTCATATACCCTTAATCATGTTTGTCTAGTATAGATAAGAACATGTCGCATATTTACAAGCCTTAAAGGGGAAGTAGCACATTTGCAGGGGGAATATAATGTGATTTCAAGAAAATGAAATGAAATGGTTCCAATTATAAAACAAATGAAGCCGTAGTAAATCAAAAATATAATGTAAAGTTCAGCAATGCGATTCCTTTTTCTTACACAAAATAAAATAAAGGTGTTCACACAAAAATGGCCGCCAATGGACTCTATGTGAATCTCTATAATTTTTTCTCTGACTACGAATGAATGGTTTGTGTAATGAGATTTTCGACACTATCAACAAAATACATTTTGCACTTATGTACAATTATCAGTGAAACTTTTGAAATATGAAATTTCCAAATAACGTGCTACTGCCCCTTTAAGCTAAAGGACGATTTTTTTATCAAAATTTTGAATGTATTCTTCTTGAAGTGTTGCTTATAGTGTCCTTCTGATCATGTAATATTTATCTGTTCTTTAATTTACTATAACTACAGAATGTATTTCTATACCTTGAGTAAATGAATTAAATATTTGGCTTTGACCTTTTAAAATTGTTTATGCATATTAGTGAGTGAATATGTATGTCCTGGTTCTGTGTAAATTTTAACAAAATATCACTAAAATATTTCTTGTCATACTTTTATTTGAATAGGGCTTCTTTTACCGTTCCTACATATATATATAATGGGTTTCTAAAAATATTCATTTTACAGATGACACCATTTAAGCTAGACATTAGTTAGATTAATTTAAATTTAATTACTATAAATCTACAAAATATATGGCCTTTTTAAATGCAAAACGAGCACAATTTTACTCATTCTGGTCTTCCTTACATACACTTTTCTCAAATTTAAGTATTTCTTAGGTATAATTTTGTTGTACTGAAATAAGCAAATGACACACATATTTGTACTACAAATCTTGTATAATATTTTCAAACCTATTGCCAAAAAGTCTATATAGACTAACAATTGAAAAAGGATTAAAACCTATATTGTTATAATATGTATATGTATTGATGCCTTGTAGGCTGTCCTTTTTGATGGCTGAAATGTTATGAATTGATGTGAACTTTTTTTTAGGAAATAAAAACATTAACAAAATGTGCCTTCACGAGTTTTGACATCAGGTTCTAATTTTCATTTTCAAATATAATTTTGAATATCATATTTAATTTCAAAAGAGCTCAGAAACACGCTGAATAAAGTATAAATAAGATTTGATATTAAACATTTAAAGTGAGACGAGTTACCTCCCCTTTTAATATGTCAATCTTAGATATTTTATGACGCCTCTTCAAGCATTTGTGAACACCATAAAATCAAATAAATCATCGTTATCAAGACGCCAAGGCCTTCTAGGCAATGGAATGTATACAGGTATGTAACACAGAAATGATTTATTATTATCTTTTTTAAAGGTTTATGTTATTTGGACAATACCTTGTTTATCCAAGGTTGGTATTCAGTCATGTTGATTTAGCCTCTATTACGCCGAAATCCGTGAGTTCCGGCAGTTTACCCTGGCGGAAAAAAACCGCATCACAATCCATTTGAATTTCTTTTTCAAATGACAACGCTTCTCGCATGGAAAGGGTGGTTCATATCACAATGCTTTTGCCTTGATTCAGTAGCCAAAACGATGATTTAAGAACAGCGTGGCTGGTTGCACAACTAACTTTGATTGCCTCCGATCAGGCATCTCCCATTATATCCCACAAAGTCGGCGTAATATAACAGAGGCTAAATCAACATGACTTGATCTGACTCTGTGGGGAGACAATGGGTACTCATCTGCATGAGTTGGATACAAAAAGGATTGAAAGATACAAGATTTGGGGAACGGTAATGTGCTTTGTGGTAACTTCTATGACCCTTAAATAAATAAAATATAATTCTTACTTACAGGAATCGACGATTGTGTTAAATTGTGTATTTTGTGTTACTTATGAAATTATTTACATAATCACTTCCCATTTTGCCTGTAATGGATATCAAAATAATATTGATCTAATAAATTAAAATGAACTCAACTTATCCTTGATTGTAAGTTAACTTCTTAATTTATCTTCTTTAACTAGAATGGGTGTCTTAAAACAGCAATAGGATAATAAAAATAATTACGCTTAAAGACTTAGGACCTTATTTCTCATTCCCCTTACATGCATAACTACATTTTTCTGCAGAAAGCAGAACTATCTACACAGATATGAAATTGATCGATATTTCTATTCATATGCTCTGTTATATATGGTGGCTGATATTTGCCATTCGCATCTTCGCTATTTCGTGTTTCTAATTTTAAGGCGAAATAGCGAAGTAGCGATGCGAAATAGCGAAGAAAAATAGCTTCGCTCCTTCGCAACTTCGCATCGCTATTTCGTAACTTCGCATCGCCATTTCGCAACTTCGCATGGCTATTTCGCATGGCTTAGAAAACACGAAATAACGAAGGTGCGAATGGCATAAATCAGCCACCATAGTTATAACTAGAACCCATATGTAAAAACCATCCGATTATAACATCAAGATGTCTACACTTAGAAAACCGAGAACCTTGTTTGTCGACTCCCTTACATGCATTAACTACGTACATTATCATTTCTTTTTAAAAGCAAAACTATTGAATATAAAATCTTTTGCTCGCAGCCATATTGAAAGGAAGTCACTCCGACCTATACACGCCCTGAACACAAAGTAACCTTCTCTGTTCAATACTAGCACACCAAAGACACGACGCATACTTACAGGCGACGTATCGCTCTGTTGATTGATCTACAATCTGACTGCTGCTTTGACATGGTAACCTGTTATCTGGTAAGAATTTCATATTAGATTGCATACTTAAAGTTCCGTGAGTTCCGTAAATTACCTTGAACGTTCACGGCTTATCATAATGAGTGCAGTTATGTATTGAGAGTGTATGTGGGGGTTGGGTTAGGGTGGGTAATGTGGTGAAATGTGGTACGAAATCTGGCGAAAGGTGGTACGAAATATGGCGAAAGGTGGTACGAAATCTGGCGAAAGGTGGTACGAAATCTGGCGAATGTATTGTTGTATTTGTTATGAATTTGTAAATGAATGTTTTTGTCTCGTGAGCCTTATGGCTAGGTGCTGACTTTTAACAGCTTTTAAAACTGTGATACATAGTGAGTTTGTCAATAAGAAGCTGTGTTTTTCATTCGACCAGTAAAGGGTGTTGCGCACGTGCATTGCCCTGCTTTAGTTCTCAATCACAGAGCGTCGCGCGAAAGATTGGCAACTCGCGTGCATGGATGAATTCATTTCAAGGACTTCTTCAGTTTATTCCCGTTTAGAAAGCGATCAATCTAATCAAGACTAGCTGTACGTAGCTACCTACTCACCTGGTCCGTGTCGAGCAAGCACGGAAATTAAAGAGACACAGAGTATGTTGATAGGATCACATATGTCAAATTTTGAAATCGATGTTATTACATCAGGAACAACTAATTGTTACTGAAAATAACAAGTTAAAGGTCAATTAGTACATAAGACCGAAAATACGGCCATTCAAAGTCGGGATTTTGATCGAAAACCGGACAATGTGGCTCGAGTGGCGCGCGCAAATTCGCCAAACGTTATTTTGAAACCTTGTCATTAGCTGACAGGAAGATATATTCGATTCTATAGTGTTTATTAGGTATTGTAACTAATAGGTAGATTAATTGGATGCATAATTTCGAATATTAAACGTATTTGAGATGTTTTTTTGATTTTTCCATAAAATCAAGCATTTTAGAGATATTATGCATAAATGGATATATTTGGAAGTCCAGTGATGAGATATGAACTTCAATCAGTATATTAGATATTTTGTAGCTTATCAAAACCAAATAAAATTTTAAGAAAGATACTCTGTGTCACTTTAAGCAATGTCAAAAGAACTGGCTGATTTCTTCGAATCGGACAATCTAGTTAAAACTAGCTGCATAAAATTCAGTTTCTAATATGGCATGTACAATTTAAAATGAAGAATGCTTTCGGATAAATTGATACGTCAAAATAATCAACCAGCCGCAAAATAGAATATTTGCCCCTTTCTGACAAATACCATACTCATGTCATCTCTAGAGTTAGAAAAGCTACGGCACTTCTCGTCCAAGGATAAATTTCAACCTTATAGATACATTCTCAAAGTCGATTACATTTTATGGTAGGCCTATACGTTAAGAAAAGACAGATCTCGTATTATTAAAAGATGGAACAGGAAAATGACTGATATTTTAAACACGATCCCTAGTTACCATATAATTTACAATCGATAGTTTTCATGTTGTTCCGCTTGTGTGCAAGCCGTCGGGTAGTATTTGTGTTTTAAATGGAAGACTGGACGAAATGCACTAGATATAACAATGCTTAATGTAATCATTCTATCATTTTCTTCTTTTAGAGGCTTCCAGGTTCGTTTCAAGATGATGACGTTAGTTTTCGTTTTCACCTTATGGCGTTTCACTCATGGTTTTGTAAGTATTGAAAGATTGTACGGATTATTTTTCATCGAATGTGTCATTAGAAAAATGTCGACTTTACTACTTTTGGAAAATTACATTAAGTATTCAATATTTCATGATGTTATCTAAAATATGTTATTGAAATTTCTTTTGAATAGCAAAATAATCTTCATTTGTTGTAATTTGCTTAGCTGAGTTTCGTCATCATATGGTCAATGGTTATGTGGGAAATATAAGATATGGTCACTGTAGCTTAAAGGGGCAGTAGCACGTTTTTTGATAATTTTATATTAAAAAAATTTCACTGATAATTGTACGTTAATGCTAATTGTTTTATTTTGATAATGTCAAAAATCTCATAACACAAACCAATTATCCATAATCAGAGGACAAAGTATGAAGATTCACCTAAAATCAATGGGCGGTCATTTTATGTGAACACCTTTAATATATTTTGTGTAAGAAAAAGGAATTGCATTGCTAAACTTTACATTATATATTTGAATTATTACTGCTCCATTTAGTTTAAATACATTGTCTTTCAATTGGAAACATTAATTTTCATTTTCCTGACATCACCATATAATTCTCCTAAAAACGTGCTACTGCCCCTTTAATTGTCAGTTTGCTGTACTGATAAAACCCAGTATTTAATTGCTGATTTTAATTAATAAGATAATCATACAGTCTATTTCGGAATCAATTACAAATCTTTCTTTTCTTTTCTTATGAATGAATATAAGAGAAACTAATCTCACAGGTGGTCATAATTTTTTCCCGATATAATATCGAATTGGAATTAAGGATAAAATAAAAAGAGTCCCTATTGTAAAAACATTAATCAAGGGACGCCACCATCTTAATAGTACTCAAACGCCTTTCAATCTCTGTGATTGGTTATTTGCTTTAATAATTGCCAAGGCGAAAAGATTTTATTGAGGTTAAACCAGTTGTAAGAAAGTTAATATAAGTTGTTTGCTTCTCACGAGGGTAATACGGTCTGTAGAAATGTTGCCCGAGCCAAATTGCTGATTTTCCAAATAAAACATAGAATTATGGGAAAACAAATCTATAATTAATAATCACGAAAACGGCGAACCGAAAATGTCAACTCTGCATACCGCGTGCGTCATTTGGTAACGTCATGTTAATGCTATGCGACACCGCTTCTCGGAAAGGAGCTGTTGCTATGGCAGCGGGGTACATGATATTTGTACACCGTGAAAGGTGAGTGTCCCGGGGTACATAAGATAAAACGAGTCGATCGTCAGCAAATCAAAAACGAGTATTTTACTGTAAGGTAAGATAATTATTCTTCTACCCTGAGACTTGACTGAAATCTTAAAAATTCATCTGTTTGCAGCACTATGACAATGGACATTATGATGACTTTCGTATTCTCCTGTTGGGCAAGACGGGACATGGTAAGAGTTCCTTAGGGAACCATTTACTGGGCAGAGAAGCATTCAAGTCATCACCTTCCCCTAACTCTGTGACAAGGACCGGTCAAAAGGAAAGGGGGTTTATTGGCGACACGTCAATAACCGTAGTGGACACTCCTGGTTTCAGTGACACGGTCCTTGACCAGAGCCAGACGGTCAGTCTGATGGCAGAGGCACTGGTGCTCGGGTCTTGTTTCAATGGGATTCTTCTTGTGTTGAACCCCAATGTAAGAATCACCCCTGAAGAGAAGCATGTCATTAAGGTACTTTATGGGTTATTTGGAGACCTATTTTTTAAGTATGTAATCTTTGTGTTTACCCACAAGAATGGATTTGAAGAGCGCACAAGTGGTTCAGATTATACATTTCAGAAATACCTAGGTGAACTTGATGGCGAAATGAAAACTTTTTTAGATAGGGCCCGGAGACGGTACGTTTTCATGGACACCAAAGAGAGAAACAATCATCAGAGAAAACTGACAAACATGTTTTTTCTTGAACATCTTGAAAACATAAGAGAAGCATCAAGAGGGATTGGTATAATTCTAGAGATTCCAGAGCTTTAGTTAAATGGGATTATAACATATGTAGGCGCCAAAAATCCCGTTTCAATGAAAAGAAGAGCAGTTTAAAAGTGTATCTTTACATTCATGTATGAAACGACCGAAACGCTCATTGTGCTTTCTTGTTTTTTGAATCAACAATGGAAAATAGCAACATAATTGTTTTTTGGATACAATTTATTTGTCCCATTCCGAGCATACATATCATATTCTGTAACAACCATTTACAGAGTTGAAGTAGCTGAAACAATTTGACTTATCCTCTAGGGTTTTATTGTTTCATCCAGCTGAATCACAACTATATATGCAACTGGAACTAACCTCGTGTGTATGACTCATCTCTGGTTTCAGCTGTGAACACATACAATCGTATCGTATCGTTAAGGATGTAACGTTAAAGGGGCAGTAGCACGTTTTTTTGATAATTAAATATTTGAATTTTGTCACTCATAATTGTAAGTTAATGCTAAAAGTATTATTTTGACAGTGTAGAAAATCTCATTACACAAGCCAATCATCAATAGTAAGAGGACAAAGTATGAAGATTCACCTAAATCCATTGGCGGCCATTTTGTGTGAACACCTTTTATTAATTTTGTTTAATAAGCAATCGCATCGCCAAACTTTACGTTATAGATTTGAATTAGTACTGATCCATTTAGTATAGATGCATTGTCTTTCAATTGGAACCATTAATTTTCATTTTCCTGACATCACTTTATATTCCTCCTGAAAACGTGCTACTGCCCCTTTAAGGATGTAACGATAGATCAAACTTTGGACTCAAATCGATAGCTGTAGTGCAGATAGTACTTTATCGATAGTCATTTTTGAAACGATCAATAGTCTCAATAGCACATCTAACTATCGATAGTAACGACATTTTTGTCAATTCAGTTGTTAATTTAATTCTAAAAGTAAAGTTTACGCAACAACACGTATTTTTTTCATTTAAAATTCTGGAACACATTCAACAGATCGCTGAGAGTTAAAAGTAGCAACAGATAGCCACCGGAAAATAAAACAGGACTGTATGTGACGTCATGGAATTTACTCCGATACAACTTATAACACCCTTTCCTTAACACCCTTTCTATAACTATGCAATAAATAATCGAGCTGTTATTTATAAATTGAATTAATAAAGATCTTTTTACTAAATTTGTTGAATCGATTTATTGAATCAACATAAGAGATCTTATTACTTATAAACACATATGTATGAAATGTATGTATGTGATCATCTGATTACAAACTATCAGCGTCGCCCTTGACTTCACGGGCCACATTGACTGTGCTAGCATATCAGCCAACTGCGAGCTCGTTGCATAGTCCAATCAAAGTACAGCTTGTGAAATGAACCACGGCTATCGTGTTACTCGCAGCAATACATTACAACGATTGAACGATTTTCAACGATTTTTATTAACTCATACATTATACCGCATACATATATACATATTTTTAATAATAAAAATGGTTACATAACTAGAGTGTAAAATATCATTTGGCGATTAAACATTGGATAACAGATTGTTAGGTGGATAACGAAGCTTGACAAAATTTCATATTTCGTTTAGTTGATGGAGTTAGAGCATGGGTAAAGTTACATATAGCGTTTAAACTCTGCATAATGGGTAAATATAACTTTCGTTTTTCATATAACGTTGGGCATGTCATCTTCCTACGCAGAGCCTAAAAGGCCAGTTTCCAAACTGTCATTTTATGCCTTGCTGCAGAGACTCTACTTTTCTGTGCTGCTATAGTGCCCCTACAGACTAGAGAGCAAGCACAGAAAACTCAAGGCTATGCAGCAAGGCATAAAACTGACAGTTTGGAAACTGGCCTTTTAGACTCTGCGTAGGAAGATGTGGGCATGTAAGTATATAGTGTTATTCGTCACCTATTTTATTCAAGTTACTGATTTTACAAGTTCTTTCATCTCTTGGTATGCTTGCCATCTTCCGGTTTCAATTGGTAAGTTGAGGTTTAATGTTCTGAATTTCAAAATCGGCATATAGATTCTTGGTAAAAGAAGATAATTTTCAAAAACAAGTGATTGTTTATAGTGTTGATAATAGAGTCCTTTTGGGCTGGATCTGATGTTTTCTCGCCATAGTTGAATAAATTGATCAGTTAGAATTTGTCCAGCTGTTAGAACTAGGAAAGACGTAGAGCATACCGAAGGATTTACAAATACATTTGATAGGCCAATTCTATCTAATAAAGTTTTGATAAAATGAAACCAATGGCATGTTTTTTAGATAAATATTTTCAAGTATTAGGTAATTGTCCTAGATCATAATACACATCATAATGACTGCTCATATTGAAAAAAAAAGAAATGTACATGCAGGAACGGACATATTTCGACTCGAGCTCATAATGCAGTGTGTGATCAATAGATATTTTGGTGTAAATATGAAAGCACTGACCTTTAAATTTTCTTATATTGAAAGTTTTGAAACGTGTGTATTTTTGATAAGAATTGTTAAATTTGTTTTAATACAGTGAACAAGGAAGAAAATACGTATTCAGTAAACACATTGACTGCTTAAAGGGGCAGTAGCACGTTTTTTGATAATTTTATATTCTAAATTTGTCACTGATAATTGTACGTTAACCCTAAATGTATTATGTTGACAGTGTCATAAACATAATTACACAAGCCAATCATCCATAGTCAGGGGACAAAGTATGAGGCTTCACATAAAATCCATTGGCGGCCATTTTTGTGTGAACACCTTTAATTCATTTTGTGTGAGAAAAAAGAATTGCATGGCTAAACTTTACCTTATATACTTGAATTATTACTGCTCCATTTAGTTTAAATACATTGTCTTTCAATTGGAACCATTAATTTTCATTTTCCTGACATCACCTTATATTCCCCTAAAAACGTGCTACTGCCCCTTTAAAATAACATGATTTCTTTGTTAGCTTTCAAATGAATATGATATATAAAAGTTTTATATCGTTTTGGAAGGAATTCATATTTGTATACCACAAGTTCTTTCTTGTACATAAATCAATTTTGGATAAGGTGTGAAAAATAAAATGCTTAAGACGTGATTATTTATTAAGTAATCCGATTAGGCAAATGTAGGCTACTGTGAAAATATGCCTCATGTATTTTCATATTCAATTCAAATTGAATAACCAAATTATTTTTGCAAATTTTAGAATTACTCAGAAAAATGACAGCAATCAAGGAACGTACAAAATAGCTGTTTTAAAACAAACAGATTTGAATAAAATACTTTTGTATGCATTGTACAAGGGAGAAAAACACTTTAATTTGGTGACAAATTAAATTTTATTTTCTCTGCATTCTTGGTGCTCAAGCGGACTGACGTTTTACAGTGAATTTTACTCGGATAGTTTTCAAAAATCCCCTTTTGGTATTTAGAATTTGTTGTGAACATAAACTGCGATTTCATTGGCTTTTGTTGAAAGAGCTGGTAAGGGGCGTAACTGTGTAAGGGGCGTGTCGCTGCTGTTTCACCTGTATTCTATGCTGCGATGGCAAGATCTAAAACGAGAAGAGTAACTCAATACGTTTCCACCTTGCCGTGGGAAGATAATTTGAGAAATGCATTTAATAAATCTGAATTTATACGCCTCACAAATTTGTAACTTATTATACTTGCAAATATGTAAGAAAATAGTTCCACTTTTATTTGAAACTTTAAAAGACCCTTAAAATATTTTATTTCTGAACACAGATATGGGTTAATGGATGACGTCATTTTAGTTAGACTTAGTAAGAATTATTTGTGGCTTGTCGAGTTTTCACATTAAATGTTAATTTTTGAGACATTTCATTTCAATAAGCATAGAAACACAAAGTTTAAACATGATTTGATATGAGCACTTAAAATGGGAGAGTTACTGATGATGTAAATTTAAATACAATGTATCAAAATAAAATTACAATCCCTGCCGATTATGACACAACCGTGTGTCAAAGAAAATTGATGGCATTATGATTCTCTATTCTTCTGTGTTACAATGAATGTTTTCTGTAAGAAAGAACGTCAAAACTGCGCTGTTTGATTTCAATTAGGATATTGATGCAAGGTTATCATAATAATCATTATCATAATAAATTTAAAGTCATGATAGCAAGCCCCCTTTGGTTGAATAACTATGACAATGTCACATACATATGATAATTGTATTGATCTAGAAAAACAGGATGTGTGGTAACATGTTGCTATGTTCTTAAAATTGTAAAGAATATTTTTATTATACTGAGTGAGTTTGTCAAGACGCCAAACCCTTTTCAAGTCATGGACTGACTGGTGTAACACATATATGAGTTTATTACCTCTATTTACAAAGTTTTTGACAATACCGTGTTTGTCTGATTGAGTGTGATACAAAACATATTGGAATATACACAGACTAAAAGGAGCGGTTATACGCTTTGAGGCAACTTCTTTCTGAATCTGAACAACACTTATATATATATATACTATATATATAGTATTTCCTATTTGCAGGAATTGACAATTTTTGTCAAATTCATATTTTGATTTAAATAATTGTTAATTATCAAATTATATTTTTTCTTCTCATTTTGCATTAAATTGGATTTATGGGTATCATAATATAATTGATCTATTAAATAAGAATGAACTCACACTAAACTTGACTGTAACTGTTCTGTTTTAACTAGAAACCATATGTAAAAACCATCCGATTTTAACATCAAAATATCTACACTTAGAAACGGAGAACCTTGGATGTCGACTCCCTTACATGTATAACTACGTACATTATCATTTCTTTTTGAAAGCAAAACTATTGAATATGCTTGCAGCCATATTGAAAGGAAGTCACCCCGATCGGTATACGCTCTGAAGTTGGGGCTGAACACAATGTAACCTTCTCTGTTTAATACTAGCACACCAAAAACACGACCCATACTTACAGGCAACGTATCACTCTGTTGATTGATCTACAATCTGTCTGCAGCTTTGACAAGGTGACCTGTTATCTGGTAAGAATTTCATTTGAGATCGCATACAGATTCCATAATTTTATTCTTCGAAATTACTTCAAAAGTTCACAGTTTATTGCAATAAAATTTATTGTAAAGAATGAAAAAATAATTGTAAGAGTATTGTAAACAACTTGAATTTACTCGACTTAACATTTGGTACTATAAAGGGGCAGTAGCACGTTTTTAGGGGGAAATATAAGGTGATGTCAGGAAAATGAAAATCAATGGTTCCAATTGAAAGACAATGTATTTAAACTAAATCGAGTAGTAATAATTCAAACATATAATGAAAAGTTCAGCCCTGCGATTCATGTTTCTTACACAGAATGAAGTAAAGGTGTTCACACAAAAGGGCCGCCAATGGATTTTATGTGAATCTTCATACTGTCGCTAGCGCTCTCGGAATTTAAGATAATTCTTTATTGCCCGTTAAGGAATTTGTGTTACATTTAAGTGAGCATGAAATTCAAAATTTTATAACTATATTCAAAATAAATACACAAACATATATACAAATATATACAAATGAAACATACAAATATTTACAAATGCACAAATAGTGTGATAGTGAACAATTTAACGATGATTAAGAATTGAAATGGACAAGGGCACAAATGACATTTTAAAGCGTTTGCTTTTGCACGTCGGCACATTATACCGACGACCAGATGGCAAAATTTCAAAACAATCATGTAATTCATGTGAAGGGTCACTAATAATTTTTGAAGCTAAATTTCTAGTCTGTTTTTCATGAAGTTCATCTAATCTCTGAAAGGTACGATTAGCAATTTTTTCTCCTTGTTTGATTATCTTATTTAATTTATTTCTATTTGTCAAAGACAGAGAGCCAAACCAACACTGTATAGAGAACATGAGGACAGATTGCACACACGTTTTATAGAAAAGGTCCAAAATAGTTGAGTCAATGTGAAAGGATCGTAGTTGCCTGAGAAAATGAAGGCGAGATTGGCACTTACTATAAATGCGGTCTGTATTTTCAGAGAAATTTAACTTATTGTCAATTACAGTTCCAAGATATTTATAACTACTCACTACCTCGACAACATCTCCATTGATACTGACTGGATTAATTGCTGTTTTATTTCTTCGAAAATCTATGATGAGTTCCTTTGTTTTTGATACATTAAGTTCTAAGAAGTTTACACGACACCACTTCAGGAAATCATTAATTTCTTCTGTGTATGAAATTTCACTGTCAAAAAGTAAACTACTAATAGCTGTGTCATCAGCGAACTTGAACCTAGAACAGTTTGGTTGAGAACTTACACAATCATTAGTATACAAAGTGAAAAGTATTGGAGACAATACACATCCTTGAGGAGCCCCGGTGTTAATTGACACAGTACTGGAACGAGTTCCTTTCAGTTTAACATATTGGTATCTGTTACACAAAAAAGAGGCTATCCATTTGACCAAAGAAGGGCATATATCTAAGTCAATAAGTTTTCGTATCAAAAGGTGAGGCTGAATTGTGTTAAAGGCTGAGGAGAAGTCAACAAACAAAATTCTAACATAGGCAGAAGGTTTTTCAAGATGTTGATATACAGAATTCAACAAAGAGACAGTAGCATCTTCAACCCCGCGCCTCGCCCTGTAAGCAAATTGCAGAGGATCTAAATGTGGTTTAACATAGTTCAGGAGCATACTCAGCACAATCCGTTCAAAACACTTCATAGCAATCGAAGTTAAAGCGACAGGTCTATAGTCATTATTTACTTTAGGCTTATCCTTCTTGGGTACTGGTATCACTTCGGATAGTTTCCATGAACGGGGTATGATGTTAGTGTCCAGGGAGAGTTGATAGATTTTACAAAAGATTGATGATAGTTGTTCTCTACACTCTTTCAAGATGATACCACTCAAACAGTCCGGGCCTGATGATTTCCTGATATTGATTTTTGAAAATCTATATAAAACTTCTTCTTCTGATATACAAGGTTTATCATCGTCATCTTGCACACTATCTAACAAGTTCTTTAATTCTTTCGAAACATCTTTGTTGTCAAATCTGCTATAGAATTCATTTAGTGCATTTACAAATGTTGATGAATCACAGAGCGGAACTGTTTCCCTTGGCTTTTCACAACCAATCATAGTCTTCACCCCTTGCCAGGCTTTTCTGCTGTTATTCCGTCTGAATTCTTCTTCAACTTTATTCTTGAATTGTTCTTTACATTCTCGGATTTTGTTATTGATATCTTTTTGTACATTTAACAAATGAACCCTGTCTTTAGACATAAACGCACGCTTCTTTTCATTCAGAAGAAGTTTTAATTCTTTTGTGACCCAAGGTTTATTATTTGGATATATCTTTATTTCTCGGGTTGGTATGATGGAGTCTGTGCAGAATGTTATATAACTTGTGACAATGTCATTTAATTCATCAGGGTCCTCACAACCAGCGCACATCACATCCCAGTCCGTACATGCGAAACATCCTTTCAATCGATCAAGAGAATCTGTATTCCATGTTTTGATAGTTTTCTTTATCACTGTTCCCGTTTTCAGCTTTTGTCTGTATGTAGGTATCAGATAAACGCCATTGTGGTCTGATGAACCAAGTGGAGGTTTGCTGAGAGCTTTGTATGCATGTTTCACATTACCATAACAGAGATCAATCGTCTTGGAATGACGGGTTGCACATTTCACATACTGTTCATAGTGCGGCAATGAGGATTTTAAAGAGCAACCATTAAAATCTCCTAGAATTAGTTTGGGCGAATCGGGGGAAATGTTTTCTAATTTGTCGACATGTTTTTGAATAACTTCGGCAGCATTCTGATTGTTTGCACTTGGCGGTATGTAAACAAGTGTTATGAAAATTTGTCCAAATTCACGTGGAAGATAGAATGGCCTCAGAGAAACAGATAAAAGTTCAATATTAGTAGAACTGATGCGTTCACGCTGCGTTATGTTATTGCACCATCTTTGATTTACATATATACAGACACCTCCGCCGACAGATTTTCCAGTACTATTAACGTCCCGATCCAACCGAAGCGGCAGTCCGAAACCAGGCAGTGAAAGGCAGTTATTATCAGTTGAAGAATTTAACCAAGTCTCCGTGAAACAAAGCAGACAACTTTCCTTATATTCAAACATATACTTTACACATGAGTCAAGTTCATTCATTTTGTTTCTTAGCGAACGCACATTAGCAAGAAAGATTGTTGGAAGCGGCGGTTTGTTGGGTCGACTTCGAATACGTCTCCTGACACCTCCTCTCTTACCTCGTTTCCGGACTTTCTTTGTATCCTCAGAATGATTAGTTTCCGATTTAACACATTCCGGCGGTAAGTCCAAGTTAATGGCATCAATGGCGGCAAAGTTCCTGAGAGCGAGGAGATCATGACGTTCATAGCGAGCGAATCGGCCATCTTGGTGGTCACTGTAACGGTTTCCGGGTTGACAGCTGTTTACCGTTACGCAATGGAACAGTAAAATTTCCACGAAAAACAGCAGGAATATGAATGTCGATTGTCCTTTCATCATCGCTGACACATTTTCACACATTTGAAGCAAGTTGGAAATACACAAACACAAATTATAAAGAATTTCGTTGAGAGCTCACTTAGACGTGTGTCGCCAACGAGCAGCGCCACCTATATTTGGTTCAGGATTTCCTTTTTCAAAGTGTTTTGCAGTTTCTTTACTAATGATAACTCTTGTTTCTCACTATTTTATGTCATATTAAAAAGTACGTTTTTACCAATGCATTGAGATACATTAATTTGGTGTTTTAATCAGAAAAATGATTGTTACTTGCGGAAAATTCCGAGAATTGCCGAAGCTTAAAAAAAGTAGAACCGACAGGCGTGCAATACGGATTCTTGAGTGCAATACGGAATTTGAAGACGTATTCCGTATTGCACCCTTGTATTACTATCCTAAGATTACATGAGTATATAATAAATTCACATACAAACAGATAGATTTACAATATATATTTACAAAATGCGAATAACACTATTATTACAGTACATGGTATCAATAAGCAAAACAGTAACGTATCTGATTGAAAGATTTTTTTCTTGTAATTATCAGTAACGACAATTTTTAAAGGTATTAATAATGATATTACAAAACAGGGCTAATTTTCTTAAAGTACCTATCTTTTTGCTGTTAAATAGTGTCTTCATTTTAAAATAGTTTGGTCTAGTATAGAAATACGGCTTGATATATTTAACTCTTGCATTTATGAAATGAGAACAAATAAATAAATTATGGAATTCGTCGCCAATTTCATAACTAATACAAAGTTTACAAATTCTTTTAAGCTTTTGGGTATTACTCAAGCGACCTGTTTCAATGGGTAAGTTATGATTTGAAGTAATGAAATATATAATGTAATGCTCTAGAATTCCTTTCATCACAGTTCAGTCTGTCGGCTTGATTAAGGGAGCCTGGTGAGATCTATATACAATAACAATATATATCATTTTTCATTGAGATTGATTTAAGGCAGGCGTCTAATTAAGGGTTAATGGTAAAAGTGACTAAGATTAATTATGTGACAGGAGAGGAATAGTTTTGTGAAAACGATACACGAAGCCTTACTATCACAAACATTTGTTACAACTTCAAGAATTTCCTTTCCTTTTTTTATTTAACAACTTAAATGCTAATAATCCTTGGTCCGATTGACTTAACGCAAACTATCTCAAATAATTACACTGTATCTAAAAAAGTTTAATCCTGGCAGCAAATAATTTTCTTGTGTAAACTCAATATAATCTTCTGAGGCGAAAATACAATCTCTCGAGTTCATAAGTTACAGCGCTTATTGTAAAGTTATAAAGTTATGCCTGACTTGATGACATGGTATAATATTACATAGTTAACAATTTACAGATATCCCAAAAGTATAATATTGATCATGTTAAAGACTCTAAATTTTCTAAATTTTTTCTAAACACATGCCTTCATTTTAAAAATACAGATTTTACATTTTGCCACGTAGTTGAGTCTTGCTTTTTAAGCCAGTTGAGACGCATGGTTCCAATTGAAAGACAATGTATTAAACTAAAGTGAGCAGTAATAATTCAAATATATAAAGTAAATTGAGCTGTGCGATTACTTTTTCTTACACAAAATGAATTAAAGGTGTTCACACAAAATGGCCGCCAATGGATTTTCTGTGAATCTTCATACTTTGTCCTCTGACTATTGACGACTAGGTTTACTAGGTTTTTGACACTGTCAAAAAATTACATTTAGTAATAACTTACAATTATCAGTGAAAATTTTAAAATGTAAAATTATCCAAAAAACGTGCTACTGCCCCTTTAATACTTTGAAATGCTGTGGTAACCTCTTCTTTATTCACAGACTAGATAGAACATTGAAATAATTCTTGATGCAATTATACAAATATTTTATAATATTTTAAAACTTTTTTCTGACTTTCAGCAACGTGATAAGATGATCACAATTGGGATTGGATTATTTTTCACCTTATGCCATATCACTTATGGTTTTGTAAGTAAATATATATTTTTACCTGTTATGAAATCTTTGAATTGTAGTTTACATACGACTTAAGTTATCCATCATAAATAGTCTTGGCAAGTATCTGTTCTTAGCCAGAAAGAAACGTAACAGGTTTTGTGTTTGTGACACCCCTATACACTGTTGTATATTTGATATCAAGCATATTTTACTGGCGCTTCGATAATGTGCAGAAATTGTATACTTTGTATAATGGGCCTGTGGCCCCTTTACTGAAATAAATAAACCTCACCTAAAGGATCATAGATTTTTAGAAACAATATCCAACTATTCGATGCCATTGTTATTCATAAAAACTTGTGTTAAATTGACATGTAGGCCATTACTTTTACACACTTTCACGTGTATTTCATGTCATTACATGCGCGTGTAGGGTCACATTGTCTGATTGGGTGAAATCAGGACGTTGGTGGTTCACACATTTGACCAGAAATTTGTAGTTAGAAGACGTTATATCAAACATTTTCAATGCTTCGTCAAACGTCAAAGTCAATGTTAAATGTCTGAGCCATTAGGCAATAGTTCGTACGGATTAACCAGAGCTTTCTTTGGACTTAAACCCAATTGAACATGTTTGGAACAAGACGTAAGGTTCAACCCAGAACTCTTTAAGAGCCTTTGTAGAAGCATGGAACAACCTTCCAGTAGAGGAAGTCCAGGGTCTTATTGACAGCATGAATTGTCGATGTTAGGTTGGTTGTCATTTATACACGTGGAGGTCACCCCCTTTGGCATCAACTTTCAAGGAAACAATAAACAAAAACTTCTCTGTGTCTAGGTTAACATTCGTCATGTCTTCATGCCAAAATGAAATTTTGATTTCTAAAGCAGTTTTAAACAGGTTGCACTCTCAATGAAATGATGGTCATCTCAATGAATAATTCTTAACAATATCTTAATTATCCTTTCCAACGTTTATATTGAGTGGCTCATACCACGAAGAAATGATCCCATCAAATTGTGAGTAGTATATATGCAACAAGGAAGAAGAATTCTTAAATAAGCAAACATTCTTCCTCGTAATCCATTACAGATTATGACTTTCTATTCTTTTTGTATGATTAATTGTGACCCAAACAGGTCTCATAGGTGATTATGAAAACGTTTTATAATTTTGCGAATCAAATTCAGATTAGCAAATGAAAAAATCATTGGAATCACCTAAGAACTATATAACTATGACAAGGGCGCCGCCATCGTGATGTTACTTGGCTGAATCGCCTTTTAAATGCTATAAATAGTTGACTGATAGGTTATTGGTCACAGCATGCAGCATCCTCAATAATCCAGCGCTTTCGTTACGATAAGTCTACACTACAAGCCCTGAAAGACTTAACGGGGGTTTACCTCAACCCAATTACCTCCCTCTGCGTACACGTTATCCAACCAGAAATGAAACGCAGACACCTAATGCGTAAACAACTCGACCGTTCGCGACATCAAGTGAGTGAGTGAGTTGAGGGTTTAATGTGTTGTCAGCTTTAGTTAGCTATTTAAACACGTCGATGTTGTCATTAAAAAAAACAGATCAAGGAGAAAGGATGAGGAAAATACGGAAAGAAGGCATAGTGAGACATAAAAAGCTCGAAGTGATCCCAATGGTTGTTACAAAGCAAGCACTTTGCAAACTCATTGCAAAGGGAGGTAATTGGGTTTGAGGCATTCTCTCCCCACAGAGGCAACTCATTCATACCTGAATTAGCCTCTGTTCTATTACGGCTAATACACGGGGTAGAAAGGTAGATATCTGATTGGAGGCAATCGAAGTTAGTTATGCAATCAGCGACGCCGTTTCAAAAGTGGTTATTCGTAAAACCTCGGCTATCTCCGCGTGGTTCGTCAAAGCTTTCGTTGAAATTTAACATCCAAGGAAGGTAATTCTTCCTATTACAAACGATCGCTTTTTACCTTCTCATTAGTTATTATTTGGTTGATTAGTAAAATATAATCTTTCATAAAACAAATAATAATTTACACAATTATAAAACAGGATCTATCTAATGAAAAACCCTATCCATATCTGATTTCCAAACTGTTTCCCTCTCACACTTTTAATGAAAAATAAACATAAAGACATAATATTTTCAATGTCACTTTAAAACCGTTAAGAACTTCCAAAGTCATGGACATCCAAAAGGTGTTTTCATTGGCCGCAAATAAGGGAGATATTTTAAGTTACAACTTTTTGCCGCTAGGGCAATCTGCCGGAACCCCAGGATCTAGGCGTAATAGAACAGAGGCTAATTCAGATATGACTGAGTTGCCTCTGTGGGGAGAGAATGGGTTTGAGGTAAACCCCCGTTAAGTTTTCCAGGGCTTGTAGTGTAGATTTATCGGAACGAATGCGCTGGGTTATCGAGGATGAGCATGCAGCTTTTGGAGGAGATATAACCCAGGGTAAGAAAGTAAAACGTGTACATTATACCCTCAGACTTGATTAGAATCTTAACATTTCATCTGTTAACAGGACAATGCATATGGACATTACGATGGAAGCCTCGATGGTGAGTTTCGTCTTCTCCTGTTGGGCGAGACGGGACATGGTAGGCGTTCCTTGGGGAACCATTTAATGGGCGAGGAAATATTCGAGTCTTCATCTTCTGGTCAAATGGTAACCGGTATAATCGGAGACACACCGATAATCGTAGTGAACGTTAATGGAGTCAGTGACACCTTGTTTGACCAGACCCAAACGGTAGATCTTATCGCAGAAGCTGTGGCCTTCTCCCCCCAAGGATACGACGGGTTCCTTGTTGTGTTGAACCCAACTGTCAGGATCACCCCTGAAGAGAAGCAGACCATTAGGCTACTTCAAGCGTTAATTGGAGACCGATTCTTTGATTATATAATCTTCGTATTTACCCACAAGAATAGTTTCGAAGAGCGCACAAGAGGTTCAGATTATACCTTTGAGAAATACCTGAGTGACCTTGATGACGAAATGATAACTTTTCTCAACAAGGCCAGGGGACGGTACGTTTTCATGGACACCAAAGAGAAAAACAACCATCAGAGAAAACTGACAAACATGTTTATTCTTGACTTTCTTGAAAACATCAGAGCAAAAAATGGAGGGGAAAGGTATAGCAATTCTATATTCGATAACCTAGCTTCATTTTATTGCGATTATGACAATGGTTGGCACCAAAGATTCCGTTGCATGTATGAAACGGCTAAAAAGCTCATTTGGGCTTTCTTGTATGTTGCTTTTTAATCTGGATCAACAATGAAAATTAAGCACAAATTTATTTATCAAACAGTTTCTCTATTCCATACCCAGCAAACGTGTCATAGTCTGTAGCAACTCACAGAGTTGCAGTAGCTGAAACAATGTGGCTTATCCTCTCAGGTCACGACATTATTTTTAGTCCAATAATAAACGTCTTAAAAGATAAATAATAATTTTGTTCTTCTATATGTTGGGTCTCAATGATGAATTTGAACATTCATGAACCATTAAAAATCAACGAAATCGATTGTAATATCGCACTGCCTATTGGTATGTTAGAAGATATGTGCAAAATTTGAAATGAATAGTTGGGTAGAAGACATGTACTAACTTTGAAAACAATCGATGAATGGTTTTCTGCAAGTGGTTGGACAAATTCGATTGAAAATGACTTGAGTAAAAAAAAAAAATAGAAATTCGTAAAAAATACAATATAGAGAGATCACTTGTATATAATCAGTGGAACACTCATTGTTAATTGACCATTTTCCAGTTTTGACGTTTAGAGTTATCTGCCCTTGACCGCGGGCAACGTCACGCTTGGCGTCAATGGGATCTAGTGCAGTAGCTTACATTTCGGTGTTGTAAAATTGTATAGGAAAGTGTTTGATTTGAAAGAAATTAGACAATAATAAATAATGATTGTTAAGGTGTGAGATTCTTAAATTTAATCTTTCTTTTTATGTCATAGGCCATCGTACGGCTGTCTGTATTAGTCTATAGATATACGTGTATACGTGTAGGCTATGTAACTCAATTTATGTTTGATTTTCGTCACTTGAATAATTTTAATTATATAAATGTTAAACTTTGTCAATCAAATTGATTTAAAAACTGTTTTAGCAGATTAAATAATTCGTCTGTAAATAATTCTTTGAAAAGATAGTTTGAAAGTTTATATGAACCCTTCCAGATTTATTAAATTTACCCGCAAAATATAGTGATTGTGGCCTTTTGGCTAGTCATGAAATTTGTTTCCTAATAAATTTATGTAAAAGATATATTCAAATTGGCGTACCATCGGAGAATACTGTATTAATAATTTGTAAACTGTGTTATTTAGTAAAATCTGTTGTGATCGGAGAAAATATATCACATTTTATATCTTAAACTTTAAATAAACATGTTTTTGGTATTCAACATAAATTAAGATGTCATACTTAGGCTTATGAAATAAATTGTAGACGATGATTAAATTAAATAGTTTCGCGAATATCTCTTCATCTACGCGTTACTTTTGTCGTTAAAAATATACAGAGGTATCATATTTTGTCGCATTTTGCGTAAATTCAATAGACTAATGTTATTCCTGTTTTACATAAATAATTTCTTATGCGATGAATTATGTATACATCTTTGTCAAACTTTGTAAGTTTATTTGAAATCATCTCAGTTTAAAGTACATAAGCATTAACAATAAATAATTCGATGACTATCCGTTGTAAAACAGGTCTCCCATTAGCCACCATTTAAAAATTTATGCATCAATTAACATACTATGATGATGAAATTTATGCTATTCGAAAAGAAAAATAAACATGGTATAAATTAACGGAAAAAATGTAACCGTAGCTATGGTGATTCCTCACAATTACTTAGTTAAAAGGAATCTAGAATTCTTTCATGAAAATCTATGGGAATATCATATGACATCCTTTTGGTACACCGCTGTATATTACTAGAAATTAATCTTTGAAACACTTTAACACATGATCTTCAATTAACCCCGCTGTCGGTTAATAATTTTCAAAACTCACGTTTGTAGTGGTATGTCGTCCGGTATTCGATCAAATTCAAGATTCTATGCAGTTATTTTGTCGCTCAACTGAACCTTTAGCCCATAATTTGTAGTTTTCAGCAACAATCAGTAGCTCTTGACTAAATACCACAAATAATATGTAACGTAGTGAATCCCTGAGTATTCGCGATTATCAATGTTAGAAGCCATTTTGATCCAGAGTATATTCAAGGTTGTTTTCTTAGCCATGATTTTTGATAACTCTATGCAAATAAATTCATTAAGGATTGCTATGAAGATATTGTTACATCAGTTATTGCATATTGATAAATATTGTAAACATTTTTGCCCCGAATCACGGCATGCAGGCGGCTTAAATCAAGTTATGACTTTTCAATGCTGGTGATTATTCAAATATTAACTGTGTTATACTCAGAGGCAAAAGAAAGGATACCATATAAAATGCAAGATAGTTAATTACGAAACAGGGTTACTTCATGTCTTCAGGAGCAACCTGAACTAAGTTATGAATTTAAAAGCAATATTCGATCAAGGTATTTGAATTATACGCCTTTCAAAAATTGTCGTTTTAAAATCTCCTTAAGTAGATGAGAGGGAAAACAGTTTTTTACTTGGTTTTTTTAGCGTCATACAGCATATATGCTTAAACAAATTGATTTCCATGAAGGTTTTTTATATTTGTAACATCTTATATCTATAGAGTTTCTACATTTCGTAACTTTTTCAAGTTCGATTCATTACATTTTGGCCAAAAAGCATCTTGAAAAAGCTGTTTTAGGACCTCAAGTAAATTTGAACAGTCATAACAATAAAGTTATCACACTCTGATGAATGAAATTGCGAGTACTTATTATCGCAGGGTTTAGTTGTCGCCTGTCACTAGTCATAGCATTGTGTAATTCACCCGCTTAAAACGTTGAAGTCGTTTCTTTTGCCCCTCAGTGTTTCATTCTGACTCAACAAGCTGTTTCATCTGTAAGAATTGTGTAAATTATCTAAATTTTAAGTTTATTTTAAAATGCATAATTCAATGATGTTTACTTCCATTGCTATAAACCCTACCGCAATGTTGGATTTCTGTGCATTTTCCGTAGGTTATGTTTGTTTCTTTATTGAAATTTAATTCATATACCCTTACTTATAACCATTGTATCATTTTTTATAATACAATTGTAGAATTGAATATTCTTGACAAACTGAAGAACACTAATACATTATACTTTTTAGGCCTAAATAGATTATTCATATATATCTTATCTGAAGTTTTCCGACTTTCAAAAAATAATAAAACGATAAAATAGATATGATAGAATAAATCAATGGAAACTGTGTGGTACGCCCTCAAATATCATTTTTGTAATGTAGCTCATAAGTTTCTTGATTTTTTTTTATATCATCAGTGTATCTTTCATAAATCAAAATAGTTAAATTTGATTTTAATTCAAAGGCAAAATTAAATTTATTATAAAATATTTCATTTGCTACTTATCGTATTTTCAAAATATGGACAATAGTACGAGAAGAGAAGCAATGTTGTGGGAGAAGTTGGTTTTATGTAGTCGAATTTCGGGATTTTTTATTTATCATCATACGTGTTTAAATAACGTTATGGTTATTTTTTAAGTTTAACCCATAACATTTTTTACTTTTAAAAATCTTATTTCAAATCTAGAATTTTTCAAATGATTTAATTCAACATTTTACGTTTTCATTATTCCTGTTGTGTAGCCTAATCCCACGGTTCACAAAAGTGCGTCATGGAATACTTTTGAATGCCTTAGTCGTCTTTATTGACTCTTTAAAATAGGTGTAAACAGCGTACAGTCGTTTGAGACCTTCAATTGTTTTATAGAGAAAACTTTAAGGTCTAGGCGAGCATGACAAGTTGACTAAATTACCGTTCAACTCAACGTAAACTTTGACGGCTTGCCCGCGGTCACGTGACTTTTCAAAGGGACGTCACTCTAAATCGACTCGTTTCGCGAAACTGGAAAATGGTCAATTAGAAAACATCTGCAAAATTTGAAAGAATCAGGTAATTAGTTTTCCTGCAAGTGGTTGGACAAATTCGATTAACAATGACTGAGTACAAAAATTGAAATTCGTTAAAAATACAATATAGAGAGATCACTTGTATATAATCAGTGGAACACTCATTGTTAATTAGAAAACATCTGCAAAATTTGAAAGAATCAGGTAATTAGTTTTCTTGCAAGTGGTTGGACAAATAAGTGTAAAACATGGAATTTGTAAAAAATTAAAAAATCATGGAAATTGTTTGTAATTTGGAACTGCATCCCTCATAGTTGGGTAGAAGACATTTGCTAACTTTGAAAACAATCGGATGAATGGTTTTCCTGCAATGTCGGACAAAATTTGTCCTCTGACGGATGGACGGTTGGGATCGTTGGTATTACTATATATCCTCGACAGTTGTTCGGGGGTATAACAAATGACCACAATCCTTCTTTTTTTCACAAGAGCAAAACAAATATCAAACATATAGATTTAAAATTGTAAATCCGTGTTCGTGGCATTCTATAGATCTATATCCCACTTCCGGTTTCGTTGCTATTGTTTCCTTTGTTCAAACTGAAGGTCTATTGACCAATACACCCCAACTTTTCTAATAAACCTCCTTTTTATTGCACACCCACATTCAGTCAGGCGAAGAGATCTTCAACTTTGGCAAATCAACAGAGTGTAAACACTTTTGAGAAAAGTGAGCAGCCAAACTGGGAATCGAACGAGGCGACTCAAGCCTCTATCAACTGAACTATTGAGGCTTGATACAGGCAGTGGTACTTTTTGTTGTGTCATGTCTAGTGATACTTTTTGTTGTGTCATGTCTAGATTGTTGCATTTTCCTATATAAGCCATTTTATAGGTACTAGTTTGTACAAAATCTTAATGTAATGAAGTCAGTTTATGTTTTTAAAACGCAATGATAAGAGTAGTGTGCATCACTAAATATACCTCCTGTTTGAATGGTGGAGCCTCGGCTCCACTACTCTACGCCTCGGAGACCCATGATTCATACAGGAGGTATATTGAGCAATACCCTTTGGGAAGTGTGGGTATATCTATTACCAATACCACATTTGACCACTAGATCTGGGCTAGTCAAAACTTCATTTTTCCTAAATGTTTTACTATATATGACACACCTCCATATCATTATGTATCTCAATACCATGTTTGGTCAACCTATGACACAATATCAAGAAGTTCTGAGCAGGACTGGTCTATAATCAGTTTTCTAACACAGTTCTCACCCCCCCATAAAAATACAAAACTTTACAAGACACACTTTCTTATGATTATGCATCTTAATGTCAAATTTGTTCAAAATGTGATGAATAGTTTAAAATTTTTGAGCCGGACAGGGCCTGTAACAGGTTTCTAACAGGTCCTCGTTTTTGGGGGCAAAATTGACAATAAATAATTTTAAAATGGATAATCATGACACACCTTCATATGATTATTTATCTTAAAGTCAAATTTGATCAAAATGTGAGGATAAGTTTAGTTTAGTGAGCCGGACAGGACTTGTAACAGGTTTCTAACAGAGTACACATTTTAAACCAAAAACCATTTAAGCAATAAAAAAACCCGAAAATTTTAGAAAAATATTTTCAAAATTGTTTATCATGACACGTTTTCATATGATTATTTATCTAAATGTCAAATTTGATCACAATATCATGATTAAATATAAGTTGGGAGCCGAACAGGACATGCAATATTTTTTAAAACAAATTTACCACTTTTTCCAAAAACCTAATAAATATATTATTTAGTTACTAACCTCCGACAAGTGACCTTAGCCTGTTAGCCATATAACATGTAATCGACTCATTCCCACTGATGTAATGAACCATCATTACCCAGAACAATCAGAGTTATCCGCCCGTCACTAGCCCACTAGGTGGCGTGACCTGTCATCCAATTAGATCCATTCACATTACAGAGTCGGTATTGTGCAGACGTGTTTCTGTATCTCTCCCGATTGTATTGAGCTATTTAACGTGTTTTGTTGTTTGTTGACTTACTTTATTCTTGTTCCTTTTCCCTTTTGGTCTGTCTATCTGTCTCTTTGCAGGGTATTCAGCCCCCGTGGTGGAATACTGTGTATTGAGAGTTTTTAGTTGACACAGCGTGGTGTCAACTTAGTGGCAGGCTGTAGCACGTGCTGTCGATTTCGCTCGTGCTGCACGTGCTAGGCGAGCGACGGGCCGTCGCTCTCTCTATCTCCTTGTCGCGCACGCTTCGCCTGGGGCGAGGCGGTTGTTGCCGGTGGGGTGGGACTGACGCTTGCGCTACCCACGCGCTTAGTGTCTCGTGCGCTTGCTGGCGCAGAGATTGGACAGGCGCTTGCGCTTGGTGTCTCTTGCGCTTGCTAGCGCTAGGATTGGACAGGCGCCTTCGCTTGGTGTCTCGTCGCGGGTGACTCGCGCTCCTCTAGCGCTAGAGTTGGACAGGTTCACGCGCTTGGTGGATCGGCGCTTGCTGTCGCCTGGATTGGACAGTCGCTTGCACTTGTCGCGCTTGGTGCTTCGGGCGCTTGCCAGTTGGACGTGCGCTTGCTTGAGCGTTTGGTTGGACGTGTGCTTGTGCGATCGGGCCCCCGCCTCGCCTTTGTGTCTATCGCTCTTAGTCTCAGGGGAGTTTCCCGCCGAGGGAAGCGGCTGAGCGGAGAGTCGACTGACACGTTGGGCCGGGTGCGTGCCAGTCGTACAGGTTCACAGGACAGCTGAGTGCTCGCTTGCGTGTCTGAGTGGTTTAGCGCTAGACGCTCAAGTGTTGGCTGGTCGCTTGTGACTGTTGGATCGAGGCGCGGCAGACGCCCTCCCCTTGCCTAGTTGCTGTCTTGTCTGTGTTGCAGGCTTGAGCGGCATGGATTTAATCCCTTGCGACACCGCATCCCCGTACGCGGGGTTCTGCGGGCGCTGCGGAGCGCGGAAGTCGGCAAGCTACGACCCTCACGTGGTCTGTCGCCTGTGCAGGAATACCTGCCCGGAGGATAATCGGTGCGTCGAGTGCGCCGACCTCACCTGGGAGCAGCACAAGCGTTACCGCTCTTCCATCCAGAAGAGTGAGTCGCAACAGCGCTCCAGGAAGGCCAGACGCCCCACCCCGGGTGCGTCTTTCGCCACAGGCACCGCGCGAGGGTCGCCTGAGCGCTCGGACCTCATCATCACCGAGGACGCCGGCGAGTTTGACTTCCCGTCCTCCCTGGCGTCGGACGTGGGGTCCGTGCGCTCGGACCAGTCTCTACGTGACCCTCTGGGTCTTGAACGTGTGCCCGACGCTTCCCCCCCGCGGGGTTCGTCTCCCGATGGGCACACCTCATTCACAGACGCCTCCCCACGGCGCGGGGGGCGTCGGAAGAAGGTGAAGAAGGCTAAGAAGCGTTCCAAGGCGCCCACGCCTCCTCCCTTCGACCACAATGCGTTTAAGGACGATGTCCTTGCGTCCGTCAGATCAATGTTGAGGGAATTCGCTTCGAATGACCCTCAGGATCAGCGCGAGGCTGTCGTTCCTTCGGCGCCTTCCGCTAGGAAAGGGCGTCGTGTGACTTTAGTGTCACCCCCCTCCTCGCTGCCCGACACGTCTGTGCCTTCCTCGCCAGAGCGCCAGGTGGAGGACAGAACCGAAGGGGGTTCCCCCGTTGTCCTCGGCTGGCGGCAATCGCGAGGAGGAGGCGCCGGATCAGGCGGAGAGGATGGCAGCCATCGCTGACTGGTGCCAGGTAACCTTGCAGGAGGTGGATGAGGAGTGCTCATACTCCAAGCAGGCCCGCCTCGAAACCTTTTGTCAGGAGGAGGAGGTGGTGAACCCCCGCAGCGTGCGGTTCCCGCCTCACCGCCTCCTCCTGGCAGCTGGGAAGGATTTCGACACTCACGTGTCATCAGCGGCGCCGGGCCGTCTTGTCCCGCCTTTGGTGATCTCAGATCGTCAAAGGGCGGGGCTCCCGGTCGCCTCTTCACCCATAATGCTTTCTCCTCCCGCCTTGGATGAGGACATCAGGCGCGTGGCAGCTCCAGGAGTCGGGCACTCGATCTCCGACGGCCACTTGTCCCACCTGGACAAGGAGGCTAGGAGTATCCTGGGCATGGCAAACTCAGTCGCCCACTCCTGCCAGGCCATGGCCGCCTTCTCCAAGGAGGCGGGGATGGAGAAAGGTGCGAAGGCACTGTACAGAGGGTTCGGTTCCGTGGCAGGGAACCTAGCCCAAATTATGCTGAGTGCCTCCCGCATCTCAATGCCTCTACGCAGGGGTGGGGCGCGCACCTGGGGATCGAGCAGGCGGCAGGCGTGTGGTCGCCGGCGCAAGCCGGACGTCACATCAACTTCTTGGAGTTGGACGCCATACACCTGGCGATCGACCATTGGTCAAGCCGCTTGGAGAGCCAGGTGTTGTGCGTTCACACGGACAGCTCGACGGCAGCTTGGTCAATCAACAAGCAAGGATCGACCAAAGCGGGATCACACTTACAGCTGGTGATGGAGCTGTTTCAACTGGTAGACAATCTCAACATCTCAATCAGAGCGGTGCACATCCCGGGAGCAAAGAACGTCCTTGCGGACGCTCTCTCTCGCCCGGACAAACCTCCTTCTACGGAGTGGATGTTGCACCCTCGAGTGTTCGAGGCGATCTGTCTCCAGTTCGGGAGGCCGCATGTCGACCTCTTCGCGACACGGCTCAATCACCAGCTGCCGGTATACGTTCCCCCGTACCCGACCCCCTGGCATGGGGATTAGCTCGCGTTAGGATTGGAGGGGATGGACGCTTACGCTTTTCCCCCCCCTGCCATTCTGACTCGGGTGGTAGCAAAAATCCAGGAGACGAGAGTGCTACGTCTGCTCCTGGTCGCACCGATGTGGCCGGCGAGGCCCTGGTACGTCCCCCTTCGGAGGCTCTGCGCTCAGGAGCCGGTTCCCTTACCGACCAGGTGGGACCTTCTCAGGAGCAACCCGAGCAAACGGGTGCACGAGAACCCGCAGGTTCTTCATCTGCACGCTTGGGTTGTCTCCAAGACGGGATGAGGAGCGGTGGCAACCTCGCAGCGGTCATCCACGCGTAAGCTGTATGACTTTCAATGGGCTTCTTTTATGACCTTTTGCGAAGGGAAGGGGTTCGATGTGCGCACGATAACGGTGCCCCAGGTCGCGGATTACCTGGTCCACCTACGCACAGTGAGGGGGCTTAAGGCCTCCTCCATCAACACGAACCTCGCGACCATTATGTCCGTCCTTCGCAAGAAGGATCCGGGTTTGGATATCTCGGTCCTAAAGGAGCTCATTAGGACATACAGAAACGTGGATGGCCGCCACAAACTGAGACCGCCAGAATGGGATCTGGCAATAGTGTTGAATCACCTCAAATCTGAGCACTACGAGCCGCTGACGGACACGACGCTGCTGCGTCTGACCATTAAGACGTGTTTCTTGGTGGCAATGGGGTCAGCGGCTAGGATATCAGAGTTGCATGCTCTGCAAGCTGATTTGCTCAGGTTTGAGGTGAGAGATGGAGGGTCAGCGACCTTGGGACTGGCGCCAGACTTCCTGTGCAAGAACCAAGGCGCTGACGAACGTGGGAGGACCTTCACACTGCCGTCAATCTCCCCGGCTATCGAGCCGACGGACGAGCGGGAACGTCTCCTCTGTCCCGTGCGCGCTCTACGCGTCTATGTGGAGAAGACGCGGACACTGAGACAGGGGAGGCGCAGGCTCTTTTTGCCCCACTCCCAGACGAGCTCAAAGGAGATTGACAAGAGGCAGTTGGGGGTCTACCTCAGGTCTGCGGTGGTGGACGCCTACAAGGCGGCCGGGCTGCCGGCGCCGGCGCGGACCAACCCACACGAGATCAGGGCCATATCGGCGACTATGGCCCTTCACAGCAATCTGTCAGTGGCGGACATCATGGCCGGCTGCTTCTGGAAGTCGGGCTTGGTGTTCGCCAACCACTATCTGCGCGATGTCTCCACGGAGGACCTGGAGGGCGTAGCCCGTCTAGGGGTGCAGGTATTTGCACAGCAGCGGACCACGGGGGCTCCCCCGGGTAGGGGGCGCAACCATCCACGATGATGACGCCTCACTCGTCGAGGTGGACATCTTACACTTTGAAATAAAATTCTTTTATTTTAACAGTTTATAGTGTTTTGTGGTGTTTTAATTAGGGGTCGTCGACCTCGAGGAGTCAGACAATGGCCCATTTAGAACGGTCGCTCGCTGGGTCGCCGATCCTCAGATCAATCTTGAGAGTTATCGCTGAACGCGACGAATGCTACCCGCCACCTACAGTGGTATCAGGCTAAGGTCACTTGTCGGAGGTTAGTAACTAAATAATAGTACGTTTTTGATTAAACGTCATTATTTTTACTTACTGTAGACAAGTGACCGTCGTCACTCCCGCCCGCCTCCCCTCTTACGTATCCGTCGTTAATTGGGACTCCTAGGTAATGTGAATGAATCTAATTGGATGACAGGTCACGCCACCTAGTGGGCTAGTGACGGGCGGATAACTCTGATTGTTCTGGGTAATGATGGTTCATTACATCAGTGGGAATGAGTCGATTACATGTTATATGGCTAACAGGCTAAGGTCACTTGTCTACGGTAAGTAAAAATAATGACGTTTAATCAAAAACGTACTATTTTAACTAGAACCCATATATAAAAACCATCTGACTATAACATCAAGATATCTACATTTAGAAAACCGAGGACCTTGTTTGTTGACTTCCTTGCATGCATAACTACCTACGTTATCTTTCCTTTTTGAAAACAGATCTATTGAACAGGAAATCGATATTTTCTAATCTTAATGTTTGCAGCCATATTCAAAGGAAGTCAAACCGACCTATACACGCCTGTATACAAGTAACCTTCTCTTAGCACGCAAAAGACACGACCCTTACTTACAGTCTACATATTTTCCATTTGCTTGATCTACAATCTGACTGCATCTTTGGCATAGTAACGGGTTATCTGGTAAGAATTTCATATACGATTGCATACATGAGGCTTCAGTAAGTTTATTTTTCGAAATTACTGTAAATGTTCCCATTTTATTGCAATTGACTAGAAATGATTGTGAAGATTAACATAATTGTGAGAGTATTGTCTCATTATTTCGGTACAACTTGAATTTACTACACATGGTAAAGGTTAATGATAGTGTAAATTCTATTTCTTTCTCCTGCCTACTTTAAACAAAGATATTCTGACAAAACATTAACCAGACACAATTATTTCGTTAAAAATACTGCAAATATGTGTACGTGTCAACTTGCCACATCAAATGTCTCTTAGATATTTAGTAAGTCTATTCAAACTTTTGTGTAGATGTCTTTATTGTTATAAATACATATACAGAATGTCATACTAGTGAATTTTGATGTTTTGTATTGAACGAGTAGATGTCATGGGTGCAGAGAAACAACGAGTTCAAAGTTTGGCGTGCAATACGGAGTCTGGAGTGCAATACGGAATTTGAAGACGTATTCCGTATTGCACCCTTGTATTACTATCCTAAGTTTACATGGGTATATAATAAATATGAATATAGTTTGTTAGGTAAATGGCATGGCTTCATAAAAATACAACCGGTCGTTTTCCCTCTCAGAAGGCATAACCGTGCAGTCGTGGCTGTTGCAAGGGAATCGACCATTGAAATGCCGCTTAACAGTTTCTAGCTTTGTTTCTCAACAAACTTTAAGAACTGTGCCATTTTCACTGTGCGTAAACCGATGACCGTAACTTTAGTTACGATCATCCCAACATGGCGGCAGGTCATACGCTTCGGAACTTTTCACGCGATATTCTAGTTGTTCAGATACATTCAGATAAATTCAATAATGCGCTTAGATGCAGGTTGACGTGGAGACGAGATTCTAAAAATATTTCCATTTGTAAATGCATATTAATTAAGATATTCAAGTTTTAAAAATCGTGCATGATGACGGTAACTGAAACATGATGATGACAGTAACTGAAATGTTCGTCATAGCTAGGATGACGGTAACTGAGTATTTCCGAGATCAGTATGTGTAACTTTTAATGAAAACACTCGTCAAAGGACATGAATTTTAGTAATTCAAAACGAAGGTTGATGGTATATTTTTGTATATAAGATAGCCACGGCATGAAAACAATGGCGGACAATGGGGCCGACGATGTGCTTTATTTGACGATACAACCATGCGCGAGATTAATGACGTCCTTTCAGTTATGATAACGTTATGACGTCATAATTGTCAAGTCCATTGATCCAACTTGAGGGGGCATCTATTTTTCCATCATGGCTGACTCGACGTCTGTCGATTCGAAACCAAATCTCAATTGAGAAGAGATACTTTGTGCAAATATTTAATTATATATGTTCAATAAATTAAATTCACATAGATTGTTCAATTCATTTGATATTGTTATCATTTGAGCGCCCACCCCTATACAAAATGATGGACTCGTCTAATGATACTTAATATGTTCTACGAACGCGAAGTGAGGCATCATTATTTTCAAAAAAAATGTTTTTAAATTACCATAATTTTCAACTGATTTTATATAAAACGCGAGTAATTGTTATTGGTATCTCATATAAGAAATAGAAAACGCGTTGTGCATCTATCGTTGAATAAAACATAGCAGGGAGATGCACACCAACTCGTCTTCTATTTCTTAAATAAGATTTACAAGAGAAAGAGTTTGCTTATACTGGTGCCCATGAAGCCACATTACTTATTTCATTCCTATGTACTTCACTCAACAACAGCACATGAACAATTTAAAGATAAAAACATCTGGACGAAAATGCTGGCATATTTGTTTTGAAAACGACTCGTTTCAGAATTCTACTGTAAAGTTACCGAATAACATGAACATATTTCACTACGAACATTATGTAATGTATAATTGAATTCAACAAACATTTAAAATAAAGAAGATAAAGTTGTCAAAATCTATTAATATTTATTCTTTCTTAAAATTTTCACCCTGAATCAAACTAAAAACGACCATGCATAGTTTTACAAAATCTTGTATTTTCCGGCAAGCATCCACTGTCCTGGATTTTGTAGCCAGAGAATATTTAATCGCATTGTGATATGTAGTCTGGTTCACATGAAGACGCTGAATAGCATTAAACTCTAAACCGGTCTCATTCACAAGATTTGAGGCATTACTTTAGAGTTTACAAGCTCTAGGTTCAAGAGGAATCAAATGCGACTCCAAATTCACAGAAAAGAAGTGTCGAATTACATTTGCAACCCGGGATACCGGAACAAACAAAAAGCTAGATGATTCATATACTAGTCTGATAGTAACCAATTAAGTAACGTTTTGTTAAGTTTCAAACTGCATAGCTTCTTGTTAGTAACCAGCTCATTGTATTTTACTGTACACAGGAACTACACAGATATATTTTTTTAAGATTTCAATACTGAGACAAAAACATATGTTATAAGTATTCATATCTACACTTCGTCCTTTTATATATATACAAACTATATTTCCTTCTATATCACCGTTTGTAAGTATCATGTCATCTGATTGTTGTCAATGACTACTCGAAAATTGTTTTCATTGTATTGATATAATTTCACAAGGGCAATAGCAAGGTTAAAATCAGAATGTGTGCCATATAAATCCCTTGGATAACTGTTAAAATGTTTATTACTATTAAATCTGTGTATTGCGAGAGTTTGCCTTCCAGTATCACCAAAAAACTTAACAGTTTATTTAATATCATAAATAATTCTACATTACAATTTGTATGATCAAATCACTCAAGTCATTCAATCGTTTGCTATGTATTTTTCACTTTAAAAACTATAACAACTTTGAAACTTAAAGGGACAGTTGAACGTTTTTTGAAAATTTCATATTTAAATTTTTTCACTGGTAATTGTAAGTTAATGCTTAATGTATTATGATGATAGTGTCAAAATTCACATTAGACAAACCAATCATTCATAGTCAGGGAACAAAGTACAAAGGGCCATTTTTGTATGAACAAATTTAAATCATTTTGTGTAAGAAAGGGGAATCGCAAAGGCAATATGCTGAACTTTACATCATATATTTGATTTATTATGGCCTTATTTAGTTTAAATACATTGCCTTTCAATTGGAGTCATTTGTTTTCGTTTTCCGGGCTTCACCTCAGAATACCCTAAAATCCGGCAACTGTCCCTTGAAATTATATGTTCATAAACAGGGCTTAAATACTTTTTTCATGTTTCTCCATCAAAATAGGTAAAACCCGTAATTAGGCCCTGCATGGGCTTAAATAAGTGCAACCCTGGTTGGGTCGGTCTTGATCTGGAGTTTTTATTGGTTTCCTTTACTTGTCAAAATATCAACACCTGCTAGTGATAAAATAAACTTCCATGGATTTCCTTAATGACTTGAAACATTATTTTCAGGAAGTATTCTTTAAAAAATTGTTTACGTTTTCTAAATAATTCAAAATTTAAAATGAATTTTCTAAAATTAAATAATCAACAAACAGGGACAATGTTTTGCTAACGACTGTTAATATAGATCTACTTATTCCACACCTTCAAATGACCTCTAAAATCAAATTGAAACAAATCCTAAGAAAATACAACCGCATAATGTTTAAATAAAATTCATTTGAATTAAATATATTATACAGTGATGGTAACAGTGTGACATGTATCTTTAAAAAGATATCTTTAATTGCGTTGTCCAGAACGTTGTATAGTGCTTCTAAAATACCTACAATACAAATCATTACACAGGTCATCAGATGATCAGCTGGTGATCCGGACTTCAACCACCATCTGTGACCTCTTCAATGGTGAATCTTTGCTATTTCCTACACGCTTATACACATTTTATTACCTTACTGTATGCAGTTACCGTCATCTATCCTTTTCAGTTACTGTCATCATGCTCGTTTATGATTTTCCAGTTACCGTCATCATGCCCGATTTTTAAAACTTGAATATCTGCATTAATATGTATTTATAAAAGGAAATGTTTATAGAATCTCGTCTCCACGTCAACCTGCATCTAAGAGCATTATTGAATTTATCTGAATGTATCTGAACAACTAGAATATCGCGAAAAAGTTCCGAAGCGTATGACCTGCCGCCATGTTGGGATGATCGTAACTAAAGTTACGGTCATCGGTTTACGCACAGTGATTTTACCATAACTTAAATCTGATTCCGTGTCGTCAAGCTTTAACGCCACATGTATGGCACCTACAATAGTCTAATCTGCTATTTTCTACCGAATCCGTTTCTCGCGAGTTTGTGTTTACGTACACTGTTGACACTAGGAATGTCAAGGCCACGTGAAAAGACGTCGCGTGATTCTGTTGGGATTTTCATTGGCTTGTGAACTAATCGTAGGCGGAGCTAAAAAAATTATGACGTTTTGATTGACATTTTGTCTCTCCCGTGTTGTTGAGTTTGAATTCGTTCACGTAAATAGTGCAGTTGTATTTGTTGCGAATATGTTTATTTGGAGCAAATGAACGTATCAAAACATGCAGTATGTGTTTTTCTATTTATAAGAATTGACTTCAAAATTGCAAAAGTTCATGGAGGTATAACTTAAAAACTGTGTGCAAACTAGGCGTAAATCCGCTATATCACTCTATTGTGTTTACAAATGACTATATCTATATCTAAGAATCCACTACTTGTTAACTGTATCGACTAAAGTGGAAAGATTCACCCTAATCTAATATTAGTTTGTCAGTTAGTAGACTGTGTTTTTCATTTGACAACGGCGTGTATTTCCACCGAGTGAGCAACAATAATTTTGTTAGTGTTTTGTTGGAAATATGTTTAAACTGTAAAACGATGAAGTTTCTAATGTTTTGTAGAAGAATTAAGATGCCCCGAAGTAGAATAGCTTTCCCTTTTTATAAACAAATAATCTTTTCATCTCTAATTGAAAGTTTACTGCACTTCTCGTTAAAGGATAAATTTCTACCACGCTCGATTACATGATATTACATTAGTTAAGGAAAGACAGATGTGATATAAACGAAATTCTAAGCAGGCTAATAAATGTAACATATTTTACAGCATCCCTCATATTACAATTTACAATCGACAACATAATTCCTCTTCCGTTCTTATCCCACTAGATAGATGCTTGATTTTACTTATACACCTCCCGAACTCGTTAAGTTTAGACTACAGAACATTGAATCCAACTCACTGACGATTGAGCCATCGCGACAATGCTGATGGAACCTTTATGTTACTTAATCAAATGCCTATTTGAGTGGTCTGGTTTTATATGTTATTATACATATTATTTAGTTACTAACCTCCGACAAGTGACCTTAGCCTTGTTAGCCATATAACATGTAATCGACTCATTCCCACAGAAGTAATGAAAACATCATTACACAGATCAATCAGAGTTACCCGCCCGTCACTAGTCCACTGTGTGGCGTGACCTGTCATCCAATTAGAATCATTCACATTACAGAGTCGGTAGTGTGCAGACGTGTTTCTGTATCTCTCCCGATTGTATTGAGCTATTAAATTAACGTGTTTTGTTGTTTCTGACTCTATTTACTTACCTTAGTTAAGTATTCCCGCTGTCCTTCGTCGTGTTCATTCCTCGTGAGTGAATTCGGTGCTCTGACAGGGGTGTTTGTGGTTAACACAGCCGTGTTGACCTGGATTAGTGGAGCGCGGGTTGACTTGCACGTGCAGCCCGTGCAGCCCGGGGGTGGACTTCGGTTGTCGTGTGCGCTTGCCGTCTGCTAGACGCTACGGCCTTCACTTGATCTTCTGGCCGCCTGCCGGCGCTAGATATCTCATGTGCGCTTGGAGTGGCGCTTGCCGCCTGCCGCCTGCCGTCTTCTAGGCGACAGATCTCTTAGGCGTGTGGACGGGCGCTTGCCGCCTGCCGCCTGCCGTCTGCCGCCTGCCGTCTTCTAGGCGATAGTTCTCTTAGGCGCCTGGACGGGCGCTTGCCGCCTGCCGTCTTCTAGGAGACAGATCTCTTAGGCGTGTGGACGGGCGCTTTCCGCCTGCCGCCTGCCGCCTGCCGTCTTCTAGGCGATAGATCTCTTAGGCGCCTGGACGGGCGCTTGCCGCCTGCCGCCTGCCGCCTGCCGTCTTCTAGGCGAGGTATCTCTTAGGCGTCTGGACGGGCGCTTGCCGTCTTCTTGACGGGGTTATTGGATAGGCGCGTGCCGCCTACCGCCTACCGCCTGCCGCTTGCCGTCTTCTTGACACTCGCGGGCTAGGGCCGCTTGGATTGTAGGTCGCGCTTGTCGCCTCACAGGAGATGGACTTAGTTCGCTGCGACTCAGCGACCCCGTACCGGGCGTTCTGCGGACGGTGCGGGTCAGGCAAGTCGGCGAGCTACGACCCTCATGTCGTCTGTCGCCTGTGCAGGAACACTTGCCCGGCGGATAACCGGTGTGCAGAGTGCGAGGATCTCTCCCCAGAGCAGCACAGGCGTTACCGCTCTTCCACCCGGAAGAGCGAGTCGCAGAGCCGCTGCAAGTACACTAGGCGCCCCACCCCGGGTTCGTCTGCCGCCGCAGGCAGGCGCTCGTCGCCGGAGAGGTCGGACCTCATCACTTCCGAGGACGCAGGGGAGTTTGACTTGCCGTCCTCCCTGGCGTCGGACGTGGGGTCCCTCTGTTCGGACAAGTCGGTCCGCGACCCGCTGTCTCGGGACTTGCTCCCTGACGCGTCACCTCCTCGTGACTCGTCACCAGAGGAGCCTTCTGATCCCGGTCCCCCCTCCCCCTCTCGGGAAGAGCGACGGAAGAAGGCGAAGAAGGCAAAGAAGCGCGCCAGGGAGTCGCACCACGCTTCCTTCGACGCCAAGGCGTTTAAGGATGATGTCCTCACATCGGTCAAGTCGATGTTGGAGGAGTTCTCCCAGAAGAGATCTGAGGATCAAGGCGGGAAGACGCTGGTGTCCCCGCCTTCCTCCCCATCGGACACGTCAGTGCCTCCCTCACCAGGGTCGCTGTCTGGGGACAGAACCGAGGGGGATTCCCCCCGTCGCGTTCCTCCGTTGTCCGCCGCAGGCGGCCTACGTGAGGAGGAGGCACCTGATCAGGGTGAGAGGATGGCGGCCATCGCTGACTGGTGTCAGCTGACCCTACAGGAGGTGGACGAAGAGTGTAGTTTTTCGAAACAGGCACGTTTAGAGACCTTCTGTCAGGAGGAGGAGGTAGTGAGCCCGGGAAGCGTCCGCTTCCCTCCCCACCGCCTTCTCCTGACAGCAGCAAAGGATTTTGACACCCACGTGTCATCCGCGG
This sequence comes from Steromphala cineraria, assembly GCA_916613615.1. Lineage (NCBI taxonomy): Eukaryota > Metazoa > Mollusca > Gastropoda > Trochida > Trochidae > Steromphala > Steromphala cineraria. The sequence goes on along the minus strand of OU744722.1, from coordinate 31,955,395 downwards.
CGCCGGGCCGTCTTGTTCCGCCTCTGGTGATCTCGGATCGTCAGAGGTCGGGGCTCCCGGTCGCCTCTTCTCCCATACCGCTTTCTCCCCCCGTCTTGGATGACGACATCAGGCGTGTGGCAGCGCCAGGAGTCGGCCATTCTGACGGGCACCTGTCCCACCTGGACAAGGAGGCCAGAAGCATTCTGGGCATGGCAAACTCCGTCGCCCATGCTTGTCAGGCCATGGCCTCCTTCTCCAAGGAGGCGGGGATGGAGAAAGGGGCGAGAGCACTGTATCGGGGGTTCGGTTACGTGGCAGGGAACCTAACCCAAATCATGCTAAGTGCCTCCAGCATCTCAGCGGGGGTCACTAACCTGAGGCGAGACGGATTTCTCGCGCGTACAAATCTCCCGGCGGAGATGCGCACCGGCCTCAGGAGCGCTCCAGCAGCGTCGTCGACGCTGTTCGACGGGCAAGTCGCAGAGGCTCTGCGACACCGCCAGGAGACCCAACAACAGGAGCTCACCAACCGTTTGGCAGCGGGAGGCGGCAGGGTCTCTTCGGCGGTGACGACACCCAAGAAGCGGAAGTGCCAACGACGTCGCTCGTCTTCCTAGGCGTCCGTTTGGACACGACGCAGGACAAGGCCTTTGTCATGGAGGAACGGATGGGCCGTTACAGGGAACTCCTGGCGGACGCGTGTCGCGGGCCTCTCTCGCTCCGACGGTGGCAACGTCTGCTAGGGTTCTTGACCTCAGCTCAAGACTTCACGAGGAGGGGGAGGCTTCACCTCCGGCCCCTCCAAATAGTGCTGAACGGTCACGTTCGGGAGGTATCTTGCGGCCATCACATCAGGATGCCACAGGATCTCATTCACCACCTACGATGGTGGCAGGACGAAAGCAACGTCTTGGCGGGGGTTCCCCTCCGGCAACCCCCCGCCGGGAGCCAGTTGTATGTGGACGCCTCTACCCAGGGGTGGGGCGCGCACCTGGGCACCGACCAGGCTGCGGGCGTGTGGTCGCCGGCGCAAGCCGAGCTTCACATCAACTTCCTGGAGTTGAACGCCATACGTCTGGCGATCGATCACTGGTCGGATCGCCTGGAGAACCAGGTGCTGTGTGTCCACACAGACAGTTCGACGGCAGCCTGGTCGATCAACAAGCAAGGATCGACCAAGGCGGGATCGTTGTTACAGCTGGTGATGGAGCTGTTTCGACTGGTAGACGAACTCAACATCTCAATAAGAGCGGTGCACATCCCGGGAGCAAAGAACGTCCTTGCGGACGCTCTTTCTCTCCCGGACAAACCTCCCTCCACGGAGTGGATGTTGCACCCTCGAGTGTTCGAGGCGATCTGTCTCCAGTTCGGCAGGTCGCATGTCGACCTCTTCACGACACGGCTCAATCACCAGCTGCCGGTATACGTATCCCCAGTGCCAGACCCTCTGGCATGGGGATTAGATAGGTCCGCGTTAGGATGGGAGGGGATGGACGCTTACGAATATCAGAGTTGCACGCTCTGCAAGCTGATTTGCTCAGGTTTGAGGTGAGAGAGGGGGGCGCAACCATCCACGCTAACGGGGCCTCACGAGTTGAGAGGGGCTCTTAACTCATTTAATAAACTTGCTTGTTGAATGGTTATAGTGGTTTTGTGGTGTTTTAATTAGGGATCGTCGACCGCGAGAGGTCAGACAATTAATCCTCATTAGAACGGCCGCTCGCTAGGTCGCCGATCATCAGAGCAATCTTGAGAGTTACCGCTATGCGACGAATTCTACCCGCCTCCTACAGTGGTATCAGGCTAAGGTCACTTGTCGAAGGTTAGTAACTAAATAATAGTACGTTTTTGATTAAACGTCATTATTTTTACTTACCGTAGACAAGTGATCGTCGTCATACCCATCCCGCCTCCCCTCTTACGCATCCGTCGTTAATTGGGACTCCTAGGTAATGTGAATGATTCTAATTGGATGACAGGTCACGCCACACAGTGGACTAGTGACGGGCGAGGAACTCTGATTGATCTGTGTAATGATGTTTTCATTACTTCTGTGGGAATGAGTCGATTACATGTTATATGGCTAACAAGGCTAAGGTCACTTGTCTACGGTAAGTAAAAATAATGATGTTTAATCAAAAACGTACTATTTTTAGATAAACTAGGGGAAATATTACATTTCATCATTCTTAAAAAATATTTGACTAGGGATTTTGAGTCCATTCTAAAGGGAAAATCACGAGAGTCAAGTACCACTGGCTGACTGCACGTTCAAAACATACCAAGGCTGACGATGCGATGCGTTTCATAACTCTCAATGACACATTATTTCATTACTGTGTCCATCACTATATATGTCAGTATAAATTATTTCCCCATTGTTTCTGTCGGCTTATAAGTTGGATAAAACATGGCCTGTGGGCATTTTTGAAAAGTATACCCTCCTCCCACATGGTCATGTTTTATCCTACAAATATCTTCTTATCTTTTTCGGGCTTTCAGGGTCGTAACAAGATGCTGACACTCATAATTGGATTTCTATTCACCTTATGTCGTTTCACTCATGGTTTTGTAAGTATTTAAGTATTGTAACTTTTATTTTTCTTTGAGTGTGTCATGAGTAAAATATCATATTCCTGTTTGAAAAAATAAATAAATAAAAAATCAAAATTTCCTAAATAATTTTAACTACCATAGGTTGTAAAAAGTTACTTTAAGATAGAAATATAACCTTCAGTTGTTATACAGCTGAAAAACTTCTGCCATCATGTGGTCAATCTAGTTGAAAATATAAGATATCTCACTGTAATCTGATCGACAGTTTATTGCACTTAGAAACAAAATGAATCTAATTGCTGAATTAATAAATAATATCAGCGTAAGTCTTTTTTGGAATCCATTACACATCGTGACTTTTATTGTTTTTACATGATGACATTTTAGTCTCACATGTGGTCATGAGTTTTTTTTGTCAAATAAGAATCTTTGGAATCACCTTAGAACTATTTTGATAAGATAGTCACTATTGTAAACTCATTATTTTAGGGACGCTGCCATCTTCATAATTATCATTTTATGCTCTGTGATAAATCTGATTTATATTGGCCATGGCGGACTTAGAAAGATGGTAACCCAGGGTAAGAATGTAAAAGTGTATACGTTTATCCTGAGACAGAATAGATTCAAATAAAATTCATCTCTTTGCAGGACATTGACAATGAGTATTCCCTTGGAACCATCAAACCCGAGTATCGTCTTCTCCTGTTGGGCAAGACGGGACATGGTAAGAGTTCCTTGGGGAACCATTTACTGAGCAGAGAAGCATTCGAGTCTTCACCTTCTCCTAACTCTGTGACAGGGTCTGGTCAAAAGGTAACCGGTAAAATCGGAGACACACCGATAATCGTAGTGGACACTCCCGGAGTCAGTGACACGGTGCTTGACCAGACCCAAACGGTCAGTCTTATCGCAGAGGCTGTGGCCTTCTCCCCCCAAGGATACGATGGGTTCCTTGTTGTGTTGAACCCGAATGTCAGGATCACCCCTGAAGAGAAGAATGCCATTAAGCTTCTTCAAGCGTTATTTGGAGACCGATTCTTTGATTATATAATCTTCGTGTTTACCCACAAGAATAGTTTCGAAGAGCGCACAAGAGGTTCAGATTATACCTTTCAGAAATACCTGAGTGACCTTGATGACGAAATGAAAACTTTTCTCAACAAGGCCAGGGGACGGTACGTTTTCATGGACACCAAAGAGGGAAACAATCATCAGAGAAAACTGACAAACATGGTTTTGCTTGAATTTCTTGAAAACATCAGAGCAAACAATGGAGGGAAAAGGTATAGCAATTCTATATTCGATAAGGTAGCTTTGGTTAAATGGGATTATGACAATGGTAGGCACCAAAGATTCCGTTCTAACGAAATCCAAAAAGTTGAAAAGGGCATCGATATCTTTTCACACATGTATGAAACGGCTAAAAAGCTCATTTGTGCGGTATTGTCTTTTACACCCTTTGCATGTTAACTTGGATCAACAATGAAAATTAGGCACAAAATTATATTTGTTATAAAATTTCTCTTTCCCATTCCCAGCATACATATCATAGTATGTGGCAACTCACAGAGTTGCAGTAGCTGAAACAATGTGGTTTATCCTCTCAAGTCACGACATAATCATTTTTAGTCCAATAATAAACGTCTTTAAAGATGAATAATAATTTTGTTCTTTCTATATGTCGGATCTCAATGATAGATTTGAACACTCATGAACCATTAACAATCAATGAAATCGATTGTAATAGGGCACTGCATCCCTCATAGTACGTGTATGTTAGAAGATATGTGCAAAATTTGAAATGAATCAGATGAATATTTTTTTCCTGCAATTGGTCGGACAAATTATAATATCAGAAAACGACCAAGTACAAAACATTGAAATTTGTAAACAATTAAAAAATCTAACAGGTTTCTAACAGGTCCTCGTTTTTTGGGGCAAAATTTACAATAATTTTTTTTAGAATGGATAATCATGACACACCTTCATATGATTATGTATCTTAAAGTCAAATTTGATCAAAATGTGAGGATAAGTTTAGTATAGTGAGCCGGACAGGACTTGAAACAGGTTTCTAACAGAGTACACATTTTAAACCAAAAAAAAACCCCCGAAAATTTAGAAAAATATTTTCAAATTTGTTTATCATGACACGTTTTCATATGATTATTTATCTATAAAAGTAAAATTTGGTCACAATATCATGATTAGTTATAAGTTGGGAGCCGAACAGGACATGCAATATTTAAAAAAATCCAAATTTACCACTTTTTTTCCAAAAACCTAATAAATATATTTTATGTGGATATTCTCATTATAACATGTTTCTTCATTTGCACTATGACATTGAATTAAATGGTTGATTAGTAACAAAGTTATGAGCCGGACACAAAATGAAATGGACGAACGGACGGACGGTACACATTTTAATATCCCCCGCAACTTGTTGTTGCGGAGGATAATACACAAGTTGTTATTTCGGAAATGGTATACGCCTGCCTTTAAAGGATCTTGATAATTTGACAATTTGAAAGTCACAATGCCACCCATTTTAAAAGAGTGAATTTATTTGAACTGATAACAGGTGTCGGAAAAACATTTGATGGAGCGGTCTCAAGGGTCTCCGCATCCTTCTTCAAGTCGTGTGCGCAGGTCTGTTGGTGACGTCATTGAATTTACCTCTGTACAACTTAAACAAGCTTTTCTTTTCTTTATTATTGCAGATATGATAATGATGCAGGATAAACACATTAATTACATATTTTGTTTAATTTAAATAGATAATGACAAGTTTTTATAATAGAAAAACAACAATCAATAAATGAATTTTGATGTAATGAACAATGTAATTAATCAAACTGTTATCTATTAATTATGTTAATAAATATATTTTTACCAAAGTTGTTGAATCGATTTATTGAATCAAGTGGAATCATATGGAATCTAATAATGTATGTGCTCTCATTTAAACTCATGTCCAAAAGAAACGATACCATACAAATCCCGAAATAACTCAATCCACTGCAGATTAATAAGACTAAAACATAGTAATATCATTTCTTCAGTAGTCAACTTACGTCTATGCAAAATTTGGAAACATTATCTTTTCATGTTTGCGAGAAACATGCATTTGAAAAAATCATCGATCTGGAATCTCCTTAACTAGGCGAGATAGCAGAGAGAAATTGGACACATTCGCTTGTTTTAAAACGTTCTAGTGCAGTGACGCGTCAACGAATTTATGTCAAATAAAGTGTATTATATCAACAACATTTTTTTCTGACATAAATTCAATACTTTGTCAATTTTTAAGTGAAATGACAAAAGTTCTGTTCATAAAACAATTTGAAATTTCGATTTATGCACTCCATGTACATTTGAAGACACAAAATCAAAAGTATCTTTTCCTGAAGAATGAAAATGTGCATACTTTTTTACAAGATATATGCCTGTTAGACACACTTAAATTCGACTCTGTCAGGTTATAGAATTTTGTTTCGGACGACTTTGAAAACTTGGTATCGTTTCTTTTGGACATGAGTTTATATCAAGAATAACAAAATGACATCAACATCCCATAAAATGTATGTAATTTGCATCAAATAAAGGGATTATAAACACTGACGTCATATAGTACTTCGACTTACTTCACTGTTTAATAAAATACTTTGAAACTTCAAAATAACTCTGGGAACCAATCTGAAAATTAAACTTTTAAAGCAATTATTTTTGTTTCCTAATGATCAGACGACGTGAAAGTTCATGTTTATTCCTTCAACTCATGATGGCGATGGTCATAATGCTCGTGCTTCCGGTAACACGCGTGCGCATCCAGGGAGCGCTCGTTGTTCATGACTCGTAGGGAGTAATCATTATGTAAGAGTCCCAGCAGTTATTATATCATTTTGTTTTATACAAGAGTGAGAAATACATGGCAAGAGTTATGCCCTTTGACACTTTCACGCAATCGTGGTACGCCTTGGTACGCCAATTAGTACCATCGCAGGAACAGTAGTAAACTATGCGTACCATTGCATACTATTGCGTACCCTGCGTGACAGTCCTGAATCAAAACCTTGGATTTGTCCAAGTTCATGCCACGCACTCCAGTGCGTACCCGGTTCGTAAACTATGCGCAAACTATGCGTAAATTGGGCGTACCCGGTTAGGAAGAGTGTAAATGCAAAATTTAATGACGTCACGTTGAGGGTTAAAGCCATTTTCACTTGCGGGGTGAATGGGCGATATTACCTTCCCTTTAAATGTTATTTGTATGGAGCGTGCCGGTGCCTGCCAAAATAGGACTCACAAAATGATCACACATGCTTGAGGCTGAGTACACTAACGCAACCAATATTAACCAACAATTTCAAACTCTTCAAAATCAACTATTTATACCATTTTTAAAAATCCATTTCTCCACTTTGAAAACTATCTCAATTTTCAGCATTACATTAACTTGTTGAGATTCCGTAATTCAAACCATTTTCTTCCAATCAAGACAGGTAGATGGCGACAAAGCCCAATGAAAGATAGAAAATGCAATGTATAATTTAAATGATATTGTTGACGAATTCCACTGTTTGTTTGTATGCCCCTTGTTAGAATTAGATATATGCATAGATATTACCATCTTCCTACGCAGAGCCTAAAAGACCAGTTTCCAAACTGTCATTTTATGCCTTGCTGCAGAGACTCTACTTTTCTGTGCTGCTATAGTGCCCCTACAAACTAGAGAGCAAGCACAGAAAACTCAAGGCTATGCAGCAAGGCATAAAATGACAGTTTGGAAACTGGCCGTTTAGGCTCTGCGTAGGAAGATGAGATATTACTACAACAGACCAAATATGTACAACATGAATATACTATTCAATACCAATAGATAAGGAACTTTACGAAAATTGTCCATCTTTTGCAAAATCATAATGGCATTATTTAAGAATTAAGTCTCATAATACACTGTACCAATCCTTCATGTATCATTAACGAATGTATCGGCTCTAAATTTATATTTTATGTTGTATAAATGTAAATATGTAATGTACCTCTTACGCTGCAGTTTGCAGCCTGAGTGTAAATTAAGTTCAGTTCAGTCAGTGCAGGAACTGGCGTACCATAGCGCAAGTGCACGGAACCAAGAGCGAACATGACGCAAACATTGCGAAAATATTCCGTACCGAAACGGGATCTTGCAGGACAGGGCACGTGAGAGACATTTAACATGGTACGGATGCGTACCAGTGCGGACAGATTTCGCAAACTATGAACAAATGTTGGTCCGCACCGGTACGAACGTTTGATTGACAGGTGAAATATACATCATAACCATCCGCAGTGGTACTCCTTATTGCATATTTTCTATTTAGCTATTTTCACAACTTCTCCACTCTGTTATGTATTACATACGTTAATGAAAACGTAATTGCATCTATATTGCTTCACTACAATACGCTGTAATGTGAAGTTATATAGATCTTATTATATATTTATATATTTATTAGAGTATTTGAGACAAGAACAAGATCTTGCATTTTGTTGTGATCCGAAATATTCACTTTATCGGCGATCGTTGGTTGTAAAATTTCCGGAAATTTTCTTATATAAAATTTTTTAAAAACCATTTTCGCCATAATGTATCCCTGATATCAGACTGAGTTCATGAGCGATTTTTCGAAAATCATCTTCAAAACTCGATTGTTTTCTTAATCTAATACTTACAGTTTGACCAATGAAAAATATTAATAATAAATATTAATTTGAAAGCGAAGTAATTCTTATGACACATTAACTATTCAAACATTTAAATGAAAGTTTTTGTGAAATAAATTGCAAAAGAAATCTGTTTAACTACAGGTGTATGTTGTCCTTACCAAATAATGTGCATAATCACGTTTTCGGAACTTACCAAATACTTTGTAGTTATGGCTCCTTAGCTACAAGTTCCTTCAAAATCTATAGATTGGGCAGCATCTATGACGAAAGCTACGATTTGAACAACAGCGCGCGTTTTACGCTTTGCACGTGCACAACATGATGAAATAGACATGGGCTTTTGTAGGAGGCGACATTGTCACTGTGTACAATTGAAGGTGAGGACGTCGGCATAATTTCTCTAGATCTCTAATCATGGATGATGTGCTCAAATGACGGATGATTACTTTTCCATCGATGAAGATGACATTTATTGGCACAACAAGCATTTTTAGAAAACTTTAATATTTCAGAAATGTCTCAGGTACAAATTGGCACAAAAATATACATTTACTATTTACTTATATCCGTGATAACAGTGTATAACAAACACATATTATTGTCAGGTACTCTGATAAACAAAGTAGAATTTCATTTACTAGGATGTTTTATTTATTACCTATGACGAAGTTCATTACCAATTTTCGGAAATTTGCTTTTTATTATTTTACTCCTTTTACAAAGAGAACTGTTCTACACGCAGTCCATCTTCACAACGTCACGGGCGAAACGAAAAAGTTTCTAAACTTTCCCATTCCTCCCTTGACATCATTGGCCGTGATTTCTGTGCTAGCAGTTCAACCCGCTGCACGGAAGTAGAATAGTCCAATCAGAAGACAGCATGTTAACTGAACCGATTTGAAAAAATACTTTTGTATGTGTTTTACAAGGGCGAGAAACAATTAATTTGAGTGATACATAAATGTTTGTTTTCTCTGAATTCTCGGTGCTCATCAAAAACGTGAAAACAACCATGCGGACTGAAATTTGAAATTAAATTTCACTCGGATAGTTTTCAAAAAGATCATCTGTTAGTATTTTGAATTTGTTCCGAAATTTCATTGGCTATTTTGTAAGAGCTGATAAGGGGCTTAACTCGTGATCACGATAGGTGTCGCTGCTCCGGATCACCAGTTTTCTACCTTGTGAAGGCAAGGTCTAAAGCGAGGAGAGTTGCTCGATACGTTTTCACCTTGCCGTGGGAAGATGCACGCAGTCAGATTTGGGTGCAATGCTACACTGTATTTCAGTAACACCAATGGTTCGCTAGTTCCAGCCGGTGCTCGCAGGTTTCACCGCAATACATAGCCACATTGGTGTTGCGCGATTTCTCCCTGCAATAATACTAGCAGCCGCGATATAAATAAAACACTCTTGAAATCAGCGATAAACCCTATTTCACCTCACCATCTTTATAAAAATTCAACAGTCTATTATGCCATCATGATTATGATAAATAAATCAATTGTAAATACATTGTCAAAAATATCTCATGAAATGTTACTGTTTGAAATCTAACTTCATTCTCATCCTTGTCATTGATGGTTGGATTAAGAGATTTCGTCAATGATCTTGTAATTAAAATTTAAGATACAACTGTATTTGTTTACAGTGATGATATTTATCCAAATTGTGGAACAATAATTGTGTTTGCCATTTTTCTCCCAACGAAAATATGTTGTTAATGGAAAGGACTGCAGGTTAGTTGTTTTTCGTCGATGATTGATATGAAAGGAGTCACAACAGATTTACTCAGTATATAGAATATGCCATTAATAAAACAGGGGGATAACAAGCTCATTTAACGAAGACAGTTAATTATATATTTTATTCTTAAAGGGGCAGTAGCACGTTTTTTGATAATTTTATATTTTAAAATTTTCTCTGATAATAATAAGTTTATGATATATGTATTATTTTGACAGTGTCAAAAATTTCATAACACAAACCTATCATCCATAGTCAGAGGACAAAGTATGAAGATTCACCTAATATCCATGGGCGGCCATTTTGTGTGAACACCTTTAATTCGTTTTGCGTAAGAAAAGGGAATCACATGGATAAACTTTACGTTATATATTTGAATTATTACTGCTCCATTTAGTTTAAATGCATTATCTTTCAATAGGAACCATTAATTTTCAATTTCCTGACATCACCTTATATTCCCCTTAAAAACGTGCTACTGCCCCTTTAAAGTTTTCTATGACGAGTGTAACATAGCAAATGTTGAACTTGAAATAGAGCGTGTGTTAGGTGTATAGTGAGAGAGTGAGTAAATGCTTAACGCCGCAATATTTCAGCCATTAGCGGCGGGCGTAGTTGTAATTGGTTTAACGATAATATAATTAGTAAAGAAACTTAGGACCTTCAAAATGTTCGCAAAATGAGGATTTTCTCAATTAGCAATATTCAGGGACCTGTCATGAACATAATTAAATATGTTTTGACTCGTTGTTATTTTTATAATTGTATTTGGTCTATCTGGTTTATAAAAAAATAATAATTGATTTTTTTGTCTTTAGCAGTTTTGAAACTAAATGAAAGAAAATAATCCTAAAAAATGGAAAAGTCATCAACAAATTCTTTCTGTCCAAATATTTCCTATATTATCATTTTTTTAATATAATAATGATCTGTTATGGATTTCTTAAACTTTAATTGTAGAAAAGAATGCAGCTTAAAGGTATAGGATGTGACATTTCCTAACAGAGTTGTGCTCCTTTGAACGTGACACTTAAAAATACTTTTACGCAAATGATCATTTAAAACAAATGCTATAGCTAAAAAACTACCGAAAATGGGGGACAGGTTTGGGGGTATTTTCTGTTATGTTTTGTATATAGGTTGTTATTTTTTCCTATATAAGCCTATATATAGGTGCTAGTTTGTACCAATTTAAAAAAAAATGAAGTTAGTTTATGGTTTTTTAAACCACAATTAGAAGAGTATTGTTAATATTCTATTGATGTTATTAGTTCAAGACGTATATACATAGAGAAGGATGGAAAACGTTATTCATAAAAAATAACTCGACCGTAGTTGGGTATAAACTGTTTACAACTATCGTGCTTAAAATACGAATATTTCAATTCAATTTATTAAGTTTCAGCAGTAAACGTATCATCATCATCATGGCAATTACAAACGCTCTCATACATGTATCCATCTTAGGGACGCTGTCATTTGTTAAACTGTATATAGTTAATAAATTAAAATATCGAGTTTTTGAAGATGATCAACGACACATTCGCCCATGAACCGATTTTAAGAATAATATGTCAAAATGTTACTTTAAAATTTTTTTTTAATGTAAGAATATGTTCAAGCATTTTACTACCATGCGCCGCTGATAAAAAATATTCCCCACCACAAAAAGATAAGACCTACTGTTATCGCAAGACCTTATTATTTGAAGCAAGTATTCTCAAATATCTAATGAGATCTATTTTATTTCAGATTACAGCGTACATGTCACATAGTAAAGCAATATGAATAAAATTACTTTTCCTGTGACTCCTGTAATACATTTAAGAGTTTTAAAGTTGTTAAGGTACTTAAACTTTGATTTAAATTCTACAGTATTTGCCTCCGTTAACCCATTTCAAGTATTTCTCACTCTACTCATCCAAATAATATGAAAACAAGTCAATCTTTCGAAAAAAATGTATTTCAAGATGAGTTGAAAAAAGGGTATTTTGAACTTTCAAAGTATTTGATAAAACAGTGGAATTATTTTCTTGTATCCTTGCAAATATTGTTAGTCACAAAAGAAATCATATACATTTCACGGAAGGTGATTTTATATTGCTATTGATAATATACATGCAAGCACATACATGTGCTTGAACAAATAATTACTACTTAGATTCATAATGATGGCTTGATTCAATGAATCGATTCAACAACTTTAGCAACAGATCTATATTTATATAATTGATAATAATAATAATAATAATGAACATATCCAGTGCAAGCACCGCTCATTGGCTGTACATTATTTCCCTGAAGGAATTGTACTTTCAAAGCTGCTACTAAGCGCTTCACGCGACCACATAGGTCCGTACTTCCCGTATTCAGGTACCCAATTGTACAGCTGGGTAGACTGAATGCAATGTGGATGAAGTGCCTTGCCCAAGGACACAACACGGTGTAAAGCCCAGGTCACACATTTCTGGTGTCTCCACCTGGATTCGAACCCGGGTCTTAGGCGTGATAGGCCAGCACGCTAACCACTACACCACCGCGCTCCAAGTTAATATAATTGATAAATAACAACATGATTTACATTGTTCATTACATTAAAATTCATTTATTTATAGTTGTTTCTGGATTATTAAAATTTGTTTATATCTATTCAACCAAACTAATTCTATAATAAACATGTTCATCCTGCATCATTAAAAGGGAAGAAGCAAGTTTTAAAGTTTCAAATCTTCACTGATAATTGTACATTAATGCTTAATGTAGTATTTTGATAATGTCAGAAATCTCAATACACAAATCAATTATCCATAGTCAGAGAACAAAGATTACCAAAAAGTCCAATGGCGGCCATTTTTGTGTGAACACCATTTATTCATTCTGTGTAAGGAAAGGGAATCGCGTGGCGGAACTTTAAATTATATACTTGATTCATCACTGCTTCATTCAATTTGAACCATTTTAAGTTTCCTGACATCACATTGTATCCCCCTGCAAACGTGCCTCTTTAACATCTTTGTAATGATAAAGAAAAGGGTGTTTTTAAGTTGTATAGGAGGAAATTCCATGACGTCACCAACAGTCCTGCGCACAACGACGGATAGAAGGATGCGGAGACCCACGAGACATCTCACATGTTTTTCCGACACCTGTTATCAGTTCAAATAAATCAACTAAATTAATAATAAATATAAACATAAGTGGCATGTGTGTTTTTCAGGTTATATTTATCTATGCATTGAACTTGAATCAAACAAACGCAATTAGGTCGGACCTTTATGAGGTGGTTATGTCCATAACAATTTTCCATGAGCACAATAATCATTGTGTATAACCGTACACCGGAACTAGCGAGGTGTACGGCGGAGAAATGTTGCTAGCGAGGAGCCGAAATCGAAAGTTAGGTAATATTTTACTTCATAACTTTCAAATAATCAACATCGTGTGGTAATTTAAGCACACATACTTAGTAAAATGTATGTGCTTGTCATTCAGAAACTGTATCCAAGGGACAGTAACAATGACAGTTGCGAGTAATGCTGTTGTTAGTAACATATTTGCTATCTCTGACTATGAACAGGATATGACATTAAATAGTTATGTCTCGGAAAGCTACTGACATGATTATAACATAGAAAAAGTTGATGATTGCTTTTTAAGTGATCCCGTTTGCGATCACGCTCCTCGCTAGCAACATTTCTCCGCCGTACACCTCGCTAGTTCCGGTGTACGGTTATACACAGTGATAATCACGACCTCGTTGCTGCAGTCATTTGCATTTTTGCCATGGTCACGTGTCTTCAAAAGAATCTCAATAAAAGAACCGGTAAGTCAATAGAGAAAGATATTAATCTTTAATTTCAACCTTGTGGATCTGTGTGGATCTAACATGCATTCTGCCTCTATAAAGATGTCATGCGGATTATAGATCTAACTATAACTTTGTTTAATTAGTATAAGAATAAGCCACACCTATGCAAGAGTGTTTGATACAGATTAAGATATATTTGTTGTTGATGTGTTCAAAGATTAAACCAGAGGAAAGTAATACATGAAAAGTTAGTTACATAAACTGCCAGGCAAAAAAAAGTACACACCACAGTTACATGTAGTAGCCTTATGTATTGCTTTGTAAATTTGTATGTCCATGTGTCCGTGATTATATCTTTGTGTGTTTGTATATGAATGTATTTCTGTTTGTATGAATGAAAGGTTTTTACATTACGCTGTAAGTGTGATTGTATGAATGTATGTAGGTTTATACTCCATTGTTAATTCATCCTTATTCGTGTAACATTATGTATGTAATGCAATGTATTTCTACACTGTTTTAATAGTTTTTTTGTGTTTAGTCTCTCATAACCTACCCGGTGGTTCCTGTACTTTTATTTCATGTAAAATTGTGTTTTAAATATATTGACTATGTACAGGAAGTGAGACTTTAATAAACATCATCTCTCTCTCTCTCTCTCTCTCTCTCTCTCTCTCTCTCTCTCTCTCTCTCTCTCTCTCTCTCTCTCTCTCTCTCTTTCTCTCTCTCTCTCTCTCTCTCTCTCTTTTTCTCTCTCTCTCTCTCTCTCTCTCTCTCTCTCTCTCCCTCTCTCTCTCTCTCATGTAGTGTAGATATACTTATCATCTTAGAGACATGTGATGTATTACATTAAGGTACGTTTATGATAAAACATATTTGCAGTAGTTTGAATAAAATGAATGTCTGGTTAATGTTTTGTTAAAATCTCTTTGTTTTATGTAGACAGAGATTAGAAATAAAATTAACACTACCGTAACCTCTGCCATGTTTAAAATGTTGTGGAAAATAACCACGTTTATTAATTTTCACATAGAATATGACTTCTTTCTGATGACCATTTAAATTATAATGATGACCATTTATGTCATATCAAAATTAACATGAATTTGATTTTGAATATTTTTATAACTTATTTTAAAAGTATTCCTGACTTGATGTATCAAATATTCTTATCAGTTTGAGAATACGACATCAAAAACTCGAAATATTTCCAATTGAAAATCTAACGTATGATGAATTTAACTGAAGTGTGTACTTTCTTTTGTCTTGCAGTTTATATAGTTTTAAGAGTTTAGGCTCGATGATATAACTAAGTAAATGATCCGAGAGGATAAGCCACATTGCTTCAAATTACCACAGTCTAGTAAACCTTGACTCAATATTACCCGTTTCACTCCGATAGCCGATCTTTCTGCGACCTTTGACCCTCCAACGTTATACGTGCGAAGGCAGACTATTGTGGCTTGGTAAGATGAGTTCTGATTGGTCCATTCGATTCGTGGGCTTAAGCGACCCTCAACTAGACCTTTCTAGACTCAATATCGGAGTGAAACGGGTAATATTGAGGCTAGGTTTACTTAGACTGAAATTAACACGCAAATGGTGTAAAATACAAGAACGCACAAATGAGCGTTTTAGCCTTTTCATACATGTGTCTAAAGAAGCCCTTTCCATCTTCCTCGTTTTCATTGAAACGGGATCTTTGGTGCCTACCATTGTCATAATCCCAAGATAATTTAGCTACCGTATCGAATAAAGAGTTGCTATACCTTTCCCCTCCATTTGATGATCTGATGTCTTCAAGATGTTCAAGAAAAATCATGTTTGTCCGTGTTTTCATTAGTGTGTTTTTCTCTTTTGTGTCTAAGAAAACAACCCGTTCCTCTGCCTCATCTAAAAAAGTTTGCATTTCGTCATCAAGTTCACTCAGGTATTTATGAAAGGTATAATCTGAACCTCTTGTGCGCTCTTCGAAAGCATTCTTGTGGGTAAACACGAATATTACATAATCAAAAAATTTGTCACCAAATAACGTTTGAAGTAGCTTTATGGCATGCTTCTCTTCAGGTGTGATCCTGACATTTGGGTTCAACACAACAAGGAACCCATCGTATCCTTGGGGGGAGAAGGCCACAGCCTGTGCAATAAGATCTACCGTTTGGCTCGTGCTCTTCATTGTGTCACTGACTCCAGGAGTGTCCACTACGATTATTCGCTTGTCTCCGATTTTACCGGTTACCTTTTTACCAGACCTTGTCTCAGAGTTAGGAGAAGGTGATGACTTGAATGCTTCTCTGCCCAGTAAATGGTTCCCCAAGGAACTCTTACCATGTCCCGTCTTGCCCAACAGGAGAAGACGAAACTCATCATCGAGGCTTCCATCGTAATGTCCATTGTCCTGTTAACAGATGGAATGTTAAGATTTTTACCCAGTCTAGGGTAATTGTTATCTTCCTAAGCGAACCCTAAAATGCCAGTTTCCGAACCGTCAGTTTAATGCCTTGGTGCAGACCCCTTAATTTTCTGTGTTTGTTCTCTTGCTTCTATAAGAGAAAGCATTAGTCCGACCAGAAAGTAACTGGAGATTGCTTACAATCGCCTGTAGGGGTGCTGATATCGGTACAGAAAATTAAAGGGTCTGCAGCAAGGCATAAAACTGACAGTTCGGAAACTGGCGTTTTAGGCTTTGCGTAGGAAGATGGGGTAAAGGTAGACAATTTTACTTTCTTATCATCTCACTTAACGCCATGACCAATTAAAATCTGCCAACTTATCAAAAACGATAGAGTATAGTCGCAACTTGCCTAAAATAATGTTTTCCCCATGGGGACTCTCTCATTTAAATAGTTCTTAGGTGATTCCAATGATGTAAATTGAGAAGTATATTCGCGAAATTAAAAAAAAAATTATGATCTCCAATGAGACGATTTTGTCTTACAATTATTAATAAATAACGATACAAAGATGTGAATGTAGTGGAGTCTCAAACAGAGTGTATGCTTATAAAACTTAAATCAACAATGAGATTGGGTTTTATCAGTGAAATAAACTGTCGATCAAGCAATAGTGAAGATATTTTATATTTCAAACATGAACATAGACCATATGATTGCCGAACTCTTTCAAACAAATAGAGATTAGTTTTCTATTTTAAAGTAATTTTAACAACCCTCGATGAAAAAAATAACCTTACAATACTAACATACTTACAAAACCAAGAGTGAAACGACAAAGGGTGAAAAATAATCCAATCACGAGTGTCATCATTTTGTAACGAACCTGAAAGCCCAAAAAAGGGGGATATTATGTAAAATGATAGCAAAAACATTAACAGGTTTTAATATCATGTCATACTGTTGATCTCATATTGACCAATAGGGCGGGCCGTCCCGTTGAACTCTGACATTAGCCATTCGGCCAATCAGAAAAGAAGCCCTATCTCGCTGCGGGCTCGATATTATTAGGTCTTCAAGACAGAGTCTGGAAGACCCACTGTTTTTATCCGATTTCTTCAAGTTATTTTTATTATTTGTACACTTTTTGCTACTCAGATTCATTCATCATCAAATTCGAGCAAACTTGGCATGCTGATAGCCCTTATTGAGGAGGGGGAATCGCACGAAGTCGACACCTAGAAAATCCAGAATAGCATAACGTCGAAAGGCGGCGGACTTTGATGTTTCATGTTTTCTTAACACAGGATTAAGTTTACCTGCGATATAACCATTGAAGAATAGACAGGCCTAGCTTTTGGGCCACCCGACCCGTACTATGGATTAAAGTGACGCAGAGTATCTTTCTTAAGTGAGTGAGTGAGTTGGTGTTTAACGTGTTTTCAACAATATTTCAGTTATTAAACACGTGGATGTTGCCATCCAAAAGAGAGTAGATAGATCAGGGAGAAAGGGATCGAAAGGATGAGAGAAAAGACGGAAAGAAAGGCATAGTGAGAGATAGAAAGCAGATTTTAGAAGGACTCAGATTTGGTCAGGCTTCTACCCGTCGACCTGTCCAGCTTGGGTGACCCTGTACTATACAATCTTGGAAGAATAAATATCTTAAGATTTGTCCTATACCATCTTGGAATATTTCAATATTCCAAGATCGTATAAAAAATCTTAAGATATGAACGGCTCCTAGCTAATTAGCTGTGTGGATAGTGTTCACGCTGCATTGCCCCTCTCTCTCTGCACCTTGCTGTAGGCTGCCATAGTTGATTATATTCAATTACCGCTGAACATAGTGGTGGGTGTGCCTCAATTATGAGCTGTGTTAATCACTCTTGTAGTGGAGGGGCCTTATGTAAGTAGCGTTGTAAGGCTGTACAGCGATTTGAATCGGCACGCGTTACGCTGTGATCGCAGCACGGCTTACGGTGTCATTGTATACGAGTATTCAAGCTTATTAGGGCCGTCGCGCCTTGTCGCGGCATTTCGAGGCACTTCTTAGTCATTCATTTATATATAGGAGGGGGAATATATATATATATATATATATATATATATATATATATGAAAAATAAAATACTCCTGACGTCCCTTGTGTACAATGTAGATCTCATTTTAATGATGACTAGATACTTTGCAGTTCGTCAACAAGTATTTTCAACATAGGTATATATATATATAGATATTTGTGTGTGAGTGTGTGTGCATGTGTGAAATGAATTTGTTATGTTATCATGGCATTCATTGTTAAATAGAGAAGATGGGAGAACTGGTTCGAATAAACTTCGACTTTATAAACATTTTAAGTATAATTTTAAATTTAAATTTAAAATTATATTGTCCATCACATGTCAAGACATTATAGGTCGGCTATGTCTAAATTTCGATGTTGCGTTGCTCCCATTAGAGTGGAAACCGGCCGTTATGAAAATATTTTATTAGAAAATAGAAAATGTTTTAATTGTATTAATGACGTTGAAGATGAATTACATGTTTTGTTTCACTGTGTATTATATGATGATCTGAGAGTTTAATCAATGTGTTATTTTATCTCCAGACTTTTTAGATAAATCGGATCTTGAAAAAATGTATTTTATTTTCACAAATCATGATATCTGTTTTTATACAGCCAAAATCTGCTTTTTAATACTACAACGTAGGATAGACTTGTTATATGGTTAAATATTGTTTTATGTCTCTCATAATTCTGCTTTGAATGGTTCTGTACATGTTTTATAAAGGAATTGTGTGTATAAATGTAAATGTATTCTAGCTTTGTACAGAAGTGAGACGTTAATAAACTATTGTCTGTCTGTCTGTCTGTCTGTCTGTGTGGTTGTAATGAAATATAAGCTCTCGGCGTTTGTTGGTCAATCCGTTCATGTATTATGAAATGTATTGAATATGTTAAAACCAAGTTTCATAATGTTTCAATCTTTTTCTCTCCGTGGTGTCTGTGGTTCTCAAACCCCTCCATAAAATATACGACTTCCTGTTTGTGTATCGAAAATTTTACAAACTGGTTTTATGTTTATAGAATTTACTTGTTATCTGTTGATGATGAGTGGTTCAATAAATTGATCAATATTATGAGTAAGTTAAGATGTGAAAGCTTACCGTTGTCAAATCCTTCACTGTCGTCTACGGTTGGGGTTTAGCGATCTCAATTTTCAATGCTGATAAATTTAACAGACATATATTTGACAAAGCTGATTGCTCTTGCGGCCATGCCACTGAGGACGCACTTCATTACTTTTTCGTCTGTTAAAGATTTGATTCAGTTAGATCCAACACATTTTATTATACAAATGGCTTTTCGTTAGAAAGAATCTTATTTGGCCACCCATCTTTGAACACTGATACACTATCTGAAATTCTAAAATCAGTACATCAATTTGTAATTGAAACTAAACGTTTTGACTAAACACGTATGATACTGACTGCGGATATCAAAAATGTATTCAGCCATCATCTCCAATGAATTTATTTCCAGTTTACTACCTGTATTATCATTCTTAGACACCAAGTTTACTATATGTTGCTCTTGTCATGCCCATGCTCATATATTTTTGTTGTTGTTGCGGTCTTCACATAAGCTCACACGAGCGTGTTGACCAATCCAGTTGGTTTCAACATATTTTTATTTCCAAAAAAGAAAACGGGATTGGCAAACAAGCAAATAGTGCTTATGTTAATGCCGCTCCCTTACAAAATACAGTTAAATCAAAGTGACGTACACATGTACAGATCAGTATACACAAAATATACAGAGACAATATTGAACAATGGTTTTAAAACTATAGCAATCTAAGGCTCAAGCTCATACTTTAATAAGATGGTATAAACGTAATGTTAGTCCAGCAAGGCAAGATCTCATATTAAATATTTAATCATGTTATGTGAAATCTGAAAATCTCTTAGATATAACGATATAATGATATACTGACTTCCAGTTCCAGTTCATGTATCTTTTCATGAAATAAATACGTGTAAACCAAAGCTTACCGTTAGCTGGGAGGATTTTCTACGCCTGTTAAGCCTCTTTGTGATATAGTTTGTATTTTTTGTAATGCAATCAAACAAGATTCATTTCATCATTGATTGTAATTTCTATTCCGACATAGTTACTAATCAAACTAGGAAGTACTTAAAAATACTTAAAGGAAAATGTGGACAATTTTATCAACATGAATATGACTTGGAAACCATGAATGATTCAAATCTTGCTGTTGCAACAACCAGAAATACTGCCAATCTACCAGTTTCGACGAATTGAAGAAAGTATGAAAATCAGACGGAAAGAAACCGATCATTTAAAGGATTTAAAATCTCAAGGGGTCAGAAAGTCATAAACCTAAATAACCCTTTATCAAGGAAAAGTATTCACAGCTGAACAACTTAGTAAAAATGTATACATCCTGTATGGGTTATGTCTAAGGTAATATTCATACATCTTAACTATTCAATCTATACTTAATATTGGAAAAAGAGTGGTAAAATGATATTAATATATATAATATAATATAAAGTTTGCTTTTATTATACATGAATTTGTTCCTTTTACTTATACAAAATATCTTTAAAACTTTGAAAAAAAAGGTTAATCCTTTTTTGTTTAAGAGAATGTCACGCTTCAGTGAGTATAGACGTCCGGCAAAGTGAGCCAATCTTACGTTTAGCGAGGGATTAGTAAAGTGTAAAAATACTTTTTTACCAATCTTTTGGTTGTAATACTTTTTACATCTGAACATGATATCTATACCTTACACCATTTTATGTGGTGTATCAACAACATTGTGTTCTCTTTTATGTCTCTCATAACTCAAATAAGAGTGGCTCATTACATGTTTTATCTATGTGAATATAATGTATATATTTATATATATATAGTTAAAAAATAACAGTCTGGAAATGATTTGAATCCCCCACCGGTTTCACGCTATTCAGTGATCATCATCGGGTCTTTATGACGTTGCCATATATATAATTGTATCATGTAATGTGATGAGACGTTAAAAACTGTCTGTCTGTCTACAAACTAAAATAAAGAAAATATGATACAAATGTTCACAACGCGAAGTGAAGATAACATTAGGGCTTGTCGCCGTTTAAGAAAAAGATAGTCGGATCTCTATTTGGAAATGATATACAGAATATACATAATTGTGTTTTGATAGTTACGGAACATTGATATTTTGCCTAACTTTACAATACTGATAAGGTATAAAGTTACCCTTTGTAATATTTTAGTGGCCATGAAGAATTTGAGGCATATTAAGACAAATTAAAGAACAAAACGACCATATCACGTCTTGTTTACATTCATATCTTTCCATTTTTCTTAAAATCATGATCGGAGTTATTTTATAATAAACCTTATTCAGTTGAATATTGTCGTTCCAAAGTACATGTATATTTTCACACGTAACCATTAATTATGTCAAACTTGAATTAACTTTCATATAGTAATGGTCCATAAGATAGATGGCGAGGAAACAAAAGTTTAATTCATTTATGGTATTTTTAAATGAAATATTTAACACAAGACAAAGATAAAAATAAACAACATATGCAGTTTTTTTTTTAAAGTTAAACGTCTGCTTCAACGATGTTTTATAAAGAATTTGCTCTTGGAACATGTTGTTGTGTTGAAGTTTTAACGTCTGTTTTTACCTCTTGGTGATGTCTCAGACCTAGGGGGCTAAAATTAGAAAAATGAATTTAGAACGGACACCGAATTCGGGTTGTTTATTGTTTGGTTGAGGTTTAACGTCTTCTTCCACCAATAGGTGATGTCGCCGACGTCGGGCCTATGCCTTATAGTTACTTCCAATGAATGGAACGCATACAATTAAGAATAGGTCATAGACACCCAAATAAAGTTAATAAATGTTCCAAGGTTATACAAAATATAACTTATTTGGAATTTTGAATAGAGTTGGGGGGTGTTATATTCATTAAAAAGTATCAAATGGAAACCGTGAATTTAACATACAAAAAAAAAAGATTAGCAACATAATCAATTTTCTTTCCAAAGCTTAAGACCTAATCCAATTAATTGGTTGTTATTAGCTAAGGAACTCATTTTCTATAGCGAGTCGTTTAATTTATTTCCGGAATTTAATCTCTTGCCTACTCTCGGTTGATGTTTGTACAGTCATTACCTACACATTTAATACATGTATATATATTTGGTCGGACGAGAATTTTTCAAAACGTCCAATATGGATTGTTCAAGAAGGGATGCGTTCGAAAAGATCCTCATGGAAAAGTATATCGACAACTTCAAATCGGGTGCGCTCAGTGACGAAAAGAAAGAACGGTACATTGCTTTCCTGAAAGATCCTGAAGGCGGCACAAGAGACTACAAGTTAAAACATGTCCTGAAGAGAAAGAACTTCACATTGGTTAACGATTCCCTCCGCCAAATCAAAACAGTTAACGGGGTGAGTGATCTAATGGTTACAAAAAGGTTTTACGCTTACCGCAGTAGAATACATATGGCATATATACCTGGGCCTAGATTTTCGAAGCTCTCTTAGTGCTAAGATAGTCGTAGGCCAATGTTACAGTATGGTACTTACGACTATCTTAGCACTAAGAGAGCTTTGAAAATCAAGGCCCTGGATATTAATTATGCAAGCCCGAGCTTAAGTGTCGGAAAAGAAAAATAGATATATTTTGTAGTACATTTAATCATCATCCATCTATTGGTATAACAAGGAACAATTCTTTGTTTAGATATTTGTATTCAACAAGTCTGGTATTGATTGGTGTCTAATAAAACAAAAGGTTAAGATCATTTACTTGTTGTATGGTCGTGGAAACGTCTGTTTAACAAAAGTCACTATATTTGCACAAGTGTGAAGCTTCACAACGCAACTTTCAAGAAAACAAAGCTCCCTTGAAGTTGCTGAATAACGAAATCCGTTCAGAATGAAAAGTATTGTTTTCTCCAACCGAAAAGAAACTTTTAACAAAAAACTGAATCGAACCCAATCGGCTTTCCTGAATCTGATGAATGTAACTTTATTTCGTATAAGGTTGATAAATTGTTGTCGAATCGCAAACTTGGAAAACACAATGTTGATTTTGACACCTGATTCTAAGGTTTATCGCGTAGTTTCGGAACAAGAACAAGAGGTCTTTTTGGCAAACAACTCTTTATCATGTAATTGTCAACCTTACGTGGTAGTTTCAAAAGTTTTTTCTAAAGTCCGTCTTTTTCGCCATCGGTCATTTAAATTAAAACTCCAAATATGGGATTTCTACAAATACTAATCAAATTAAACCGTATGCCAAGTTTCGAAAAGTAAAATGACCGGATACTTAAGCTTTCAATTCTTTAATTACTTTGGTTTTTGAAAGAGAATATATTATATCACATAGATATTAAACATTTTCATCCTTTTTTTATTTCATTGTTCATCACTTGTTACGGTTTTCGTTTTAGAGAACGACATATATATATCTGCAGGTTCCCTCAATTGGCGAGCTGTTCAAGGTCATTGAAGACGTGCATGTTGACACGGGACATGATGGCATATTGAAGACACATAAAGCCGTAAGTATTACATATTTTTGGTTTATTATCCCCCCCGCCGCGTAATCTTGTCTATAAATGACGCCAGTCAGTACGTATGTTCATTAACATTGTCCGACGTTTATCTTAGTGTTAAGAGAGCTTCGGAATTCTAGGCTCAGACAAGTAACTAAATATTTTAGGCCCATCTCATTTAGTTTTGGAAAAGGGACAAATTATATGTAAAGACTTCGGACATGTTCAACTAATTCTTAGTTTTTCCCTTTCGCCGTTTTCAACTTTACTAAGTACAAGGTATAATCGAAACTCAAAAACCCTGATGCCTAGTCTAGAGTTTTGGTTTTTGTCTTAAGTTGTTAATTCATTTATCAAACCCTCTCCTTGGTGATTCCTGGACATGACTGAGAACTACATTGTAAGGATTTTCTCATTAATCCTTGGAATAGTGAACAAGCATCATGTTTTGTGGTGCATTTGGTTTTCGGCTTCTAAAGCATTACATTTATACCCGTTCCATCTTTAACTCATATTACATTATCATATTATAAAGGGTAGAAGTTTATTATAAACATTGATCACACTGATGCTGGACACAATATCTTTTGTTGAAAGATTTCATTGCCAATGATCTAATAAGAACAAGTAGACATGGTCATCAACAACCCCAGCAAAATAAGTTTTCATTAAAGCTCCCAATATTGTCCTAAATGGGCTGTAGCTCTGCAATACGTAATTGCATTTACCTCATTTTGAAGACCTTCAACAATCTTTAATAGTTTTTGATAAAAGTTGTTCCCTTTGACGACTCCCTCCAACAGAGTTCAAAAACACGAAACAAGGGCAATAACTCCGTAAAAATAATTGCGGTTCTGATTTTTAAACTCCATCAAGGTATTGATACCATGAAGACACAAAGCAAATTTGGTTACCCAATATTAAATAGTTTCTTAGAAAAGGATTCTCCTCGGTCGGACAGAGCCCAAATTAATAATTAATAATTAATTGGCGGGAGTGTTACCGACCTTGCTTGATTTAACTAAATACAGAGCTTGTTGATAAACAATTTTGAAAAAAATTATTTCTATTTTGCCCTTCTATCATTTTCAGCCCAATGTTATTTATGGTGTTCGTCCTGTTTCAAATGATAAGATTGGCACTTGATGATTTTTATCTCATTTTCTCATATAACAGATTCAAATGCAGGATGCCTGTGTTCCCCGCTGTCTTGTGGAGCTGTATGTAAATGGTTGTCTCACCTGTCAACTGAAGAGACAGCAGACAAACAAAGCGTTGCTGAAACCGATCATCAGCTCGGAACCTTTACAAAGATGCCAGGTAAGAAAACATTTTCAATATCTGATAGACATTGAAAAATACTGGGATAAATGTTTCTTCCAATATGTATCAAACGCCAATCACTATGTCAATTTTAGTAAAGTATCTGTACAGTCATATATACTCTGTCGCAACTATCGCTGTTTATGTAATTATCTATGTTCATTGTATAAATGAATGCAAAGCTATTCTTCACAAAAACAATTATATCAGTGTACTGTTAATTTATAATAAATTATGTTGATCATTTTTAAAACTTTCAATTTTATCATATATCTCACAACATGCATCGTTATTGTTCATTTCAGGTGGACCTCATCAGCCGCGTTAGCCACCCAGATGGTGAATACAAGTACATCTTAACCTTCATTGACCATTTCTCTAAGTTTGTTGTTCTTAAACCCCTGAAATCTAAGACTGCAAACGAAGTCGTGACCGCACTAAGAGAAGGTGTATTCGCCTACTTCGGACCACCAGCCATCCTCCATACTGATAACGGCGGGGAGTTCTCTACCACTTCAAACCATGCTGGACAACTGGCCATCGCAATGCATAACCAAGATAGTGCATGGTAGGCCACGTCATCCTCAAAGCCAAGGTAATAAATCTTTCATAGTTCGTTTCACCACTTGCTATTCTTGCTCATGTTAATATTTTTTTATACAAAGATTTAGAATGTTGGTATTCAAGGTGAAAGACATAAGTGGCTTATCAAGTTTTTGGACGTAAGAAATATATACAAAGAGTAAATAATGATAATTATATTTCTTGACATGGTAACAGCGACAATAGCATTTCCCGTGAGGATAAGCATAGTTATTCAGCTTCCGTTAATCTTACAATCTACAAATTGCATGTTTCCAAAGTTCGGGATTCGAACCCCAACCCTCTTGACCGCAAGCAAGCACTCTTACCACTACTCTAACGGGCCAGATAGAAGTGAAAGCTATGTTCAACCATCTATTTAGTAAAGATTTCAGCAAAAAAAGTCGGTCCTAAAGAATTATGATATCTAATTGCACTTTACTTTCAATTCTTAATACATATAAACATTTATAATTGATATTAAAAGGCGTACACCTTTTTATTTGTGATGAATTTTAAGGATAAAAAATACGGTATCAAACACGTGACTTGTCATTATCATCCATTGTCATTTGTAAAACTTTACACCTCGAAGAATGCTTTACGCTGCATTTTGTGCTTTGTCAAAGTAAAATAGTCGTTTGAACACACTGCTTTTTTTTGGAGGAAACTAATTTTATCGTTTTTTATTCAGAATTCAAGCAAAAGTATAAAGTAATGTAATCAAATAATAAACGTTAAAATAAACCGGCAAACATATCCTTGATTTGTTGTTTCCAAATTTTCTTTTATGATCAGTCTTAAAATATGATACTACAATATGAACAAATGATTGCGGGTTGTTAATAGATGTTTAATAGCGGTATCTAAGTTATTATAAACACGAGAACGAGGTTCGGAGGTTCGGAAACCAAACTTCGCAGTAACTAAGACCTCAAGCTTCGCTTTCGGTCTTACTTTCCGCTCAACGTTCTTACCTCAGGTTTTGAAAACCAAAGCATTACCTCGTTTTGTGTTTAAACCAAAACGTAATAACCCTTCCTGCATAAAAATGATATATAGCTGGCATACTTACGAACAAACCTCACAGAAAAGAAAACTCTCTGTTAAATTTATATCAAATTTTTGTAAAATACTTTAGTTCTGTTAAAATGCTTTGATAGTTCGAAATTTTTTTGGGAACACTTTTAAAGAATATGACAATTTGAACGGTAATCAATACAAGATTTCACAAACTTGAATATGAATCTTGTAAACAATATTGTGTTATCCTTATTCAGGACGCCAGAATACAAGCAAAAGTTAAGTTTGCTCCATAATAGTTTTGGCATCCATGTTTCAGATTTTTAGTCTCCATTGTGTTATCAAAACCACTATTTGTTAAGCTTACCATGTTATTCCAAACGATGAAATTGTTGGTTGCAACATCTATTTTTATATGCCACTTAAATTTTTAAGGAGTTGTGGAACGCGCCAATAGGACCATAAAAGAATAAATTGGCTTGCAGAGAAGTTGACACCAGCATCACCAACTCACCATGGGTTCAATGGCTCCCTGAAATAGCATGTAAGTTACACGTTTAGGGGATCAAGGCTACATATTTCATATATACAACCCGTGAGAGTTGTATAGATAGTGTGATAGAGTGCAAGTTTTGTTTGGCTTTATTTGATAGAAGTGAACTTGAAGATGAGATCCATTTTCGCATTATCTGCCCACTCTATTGTAAACTCAAAGCTCAACTGTTAACAATTCCTCAATATCTGTCCAATAAATCAAAGTTCATTCATGTTCTTAAGTGCGGAAACCAGTCATCGTTAGCTGAATATATATTCAAGGCCTTTGTTATGAGAAGCAAGTATCATAACACGTAATGGAAGGAAGTGAAGTTGTGAAGATTCCATGTTCAATTTTCATTTAGGAGTTCACTATTGATGAAATGGAGATATTCCTCAGCCTCTTATATGCAATACGGCACACGGTTTTTTACTTAACTCTACCCCAAGGGAAAAATATAATGCAAATCACATTCCCAAATTGTGTATGTCATTATTTATGCTGTTTT
This sequence comes from Steromphala cineraria, assembly GCA_916613615.1. Lineage (NCBI taxonomy): Eukaryota > Metazoa > Mollusca > Gastropoda > Trochida > Trochidae > Steromphala > Steromphala cineraria. Next base: position 31,927,612 of record OU744722.1, on the reverse strand, counting down.
ATACTGTTACTAGTAATGCTCTCATGCAATTATACAAGATTGTATTTTGAATACCAACACCAAATCATGTGTTGCACTTTTTGTACCCTGGGTCTAAGGCCCCTTACACGGAATAAAATAATTGAATTGAATTGAACAAACCGCGAAAAATAAGTACTTGCATCATTCATTCGTATTTATGAAATGCATGATCCTTTGAAACATTGATATTGTTGTGAACGCAAACATAACATGAATTTTTTATCGAATGATATTAAACAGGTAAATTATAAGAAGCAATATATTTTTACATTTTTACTTTTATTATAGACCAGATGAATACAAGTCACCACACAACAATTGGGATGACGCCCTACGAGTGCTTGCTCGGCCGTCAAGCATTTCGACAATCTCCTGTGGACGACTCTACCGCTCAGGAAGACCATGCTGCTCAGGAAGACCATGCTGCTCAGGAAGACCATGCTGCTCAGGAAGACCATGCTGCTCAGGAAGACCATGCTGCTCAGGAAGACCATGCCGCCGAAGAAGACCATGCCGTTGAAGAAGACCATGCCGCCCGAGTAGACAACGCCGCCCAAGAAGACCATGCCGCCGAAGAAGACCATGCTGTCGAAGAAGACCATGCCGCCCGAGAAGAAGCTGATACCGCCTCCCAAGACGTCCAGGCCGCACAGGAAGTCCAGACCGCCCAAGAAGTCCCTAATGCCGCCTCCAAGGAATCGACTGACACTGCAGCCTCAGATATTCGGGAGAACATTCTCAAGAAGGCGAGAGAGAATACTAGAACTTTCGTAAAAAGGATGCAAAAAAGGGACAAAGTCACTAAAAGTGCTGATTTTCAGGTTGGAGATTTCGTCACTGCACTTATTCCAAAGAAAGATCGAGCAGCAAATGGGATAAAAAGACTCCCCGCCATCATCGTATCAGAGGCATCAACCACATGAGGGCAGACGTGTAAATTAAGGTAAGCATGTTGTATATTCTAACTAAAAAGGCATATTGATGACATGACTTTATTCGGAATAGCTGATTCGAAAGATTTCCCTATGACCATGAACGCTCACAAATTAATGAAGGCGAATCAGCGCGAAATGACGTTTAAGAGCATTTATATTAAAGAAGTTCAGCCGGTAACTCTCTCATCTTGTGCCGCTTTAAAGATTTGATAATTACGGCAAATAAAACATGAATAGGGTTCGATTTCCTATAAGATTGTTCAAGTATATCTCTCAACTGATATATAAGATCTAAGCTTTCCATGATTGGGTGTAAAAAAGGTTCCGTTAGCCAATTTTTTCGAAAACATGTAACTCCCATGAGTATTATTAAAACTTGAATACCATATCCTTGAATGATTGGGTAAGAAATAACTGTTGTCGCCGTCCGAAATCTCACAGTGATTTCATCCTTGCTACTGTTTTTACTATTTGAACGCTGTTGGTTACGCTCTGAAATCCCAATTTTGACATAGTTTTGACCTGCACACTCTTACAAAAACAGAGCTGTCCCAAAAACCTAATATGTTATCATCAAAAGAGAGTTCTTTAATAGTCACGCTGCATTTACAATTTCTTGGAATTCATTGTTATTACCTCAGTAACTTTAGTTGAAACTCGATTTTAAAACGATGACTGGTCTTTTGTTATTAATAGTTATAACATTATGAATATTTCCATTGCTTAACAGATGCGAACATGGAGTGCTGAAGTCATCCTATCGCCATGATGTTCTACAACAGTTCAAGGGAAATCTTAATCTCAAAGTTGATGGATGGAAACAAGATCCTGTTCTTTCGCTTAGGGAAGCTGCGCAGAAAGGAATATCCGTTACGGTACCCCAGTGAGTAGAAGCAGATCCAGTTCATATTCTTGTGCAACATGTTATCACTAGCTTTAGATGTCTTTGATAAAAAAAATTGGATTATGTATCCTTATTATGTGTGTTTATTAAAACGTACATGTATGTCTGTTCAATAAATACTTGAATTTTCTGAAAGCTATAAATACATGTAAATATTGTTCCACTCAGTAAATATCCGTTTGTTATAAAAAGTATACTCATAGATTACATAGATTGATAATGTGATTTTTATCGTTTTCTTCAGGTATCAACCTGATCTAGAGTGGCCACAACAAACCAGACATCACATCGGACGATTACTTGAAGAAGTACGTTTACTTAAATTAACCACACTATTATTCGCTTCATCCATTAAGTAATAAGGAATGATCGTTGTAACATCTTTCAAATCTCTATTTACATCTCAAAGAATTTCCTTAGTCTCCCATCCCCCTCCCGGAGGGTCGGGAGACATATGATTGGTTTTGGATGAGTTCCCGTCGGCGTTGGCGTGCCCAACGGGGCATAATTCTGGTACACACAGCCTCTCCATATCATGTATATGTGCCTTTTTGAGGTTTCAACTTCTTTTCAAATTTATTAGTTCTTGTTTCCATGGCAACAGTTTGGATTGTGTCATTTTGAAGGGAAGGGTCAGTTTTCATGACAAACTGCGTAGATGTTGATTAACGATTCCCATAACTAAAAATCAATTTTAACTAAAACTTACAGTTCATGTTGTGTTGTATGCTTCAGAATTTCAGCGAAAGCCAATGCGAATTAATGCTGGACTGTCTGGAAGTCGTCTCCTGGGACACCAAGGTACAGACTGCCAAGGTGTTGAAGACGCTAATCCCGCCTCCACCCCAGGAAACAGCAAAGACGATCAACAAACATGTCATAGGACGTTTTGGGGATGGGTAAGTGGAACCAGGTTCTCTAATTTGCTAAAATACTGGGGTTGACCATTGACCAAAAAAGGACTATTGCGATAGGCGGTTGCTACTTTCAGCCCTCAGCTTTCTGTTTAATGTCAAGAGATGTGTTTTTGTGTGATTAACTTAACAACTGAATTTACTACAATGTCGATACTATCGACGGTTAGACTTTCTATCGATACTATTTATCGTTTCTAAAAAAAAAGACTATCGTTAAAGTACTATCGGCACAGCCACTATCGCAATAAGTCGATTAGTTGACCTATCGTTTCACTACTAAAATACCCCTTTCAATAAGGTGAATCGGTGATTCTAGAAAACGAACGAAATAGCTAACAATTTACATACGCAAATTGTCAATGTAGAACATCGCCCTTACCCATATGTTTTAAACGTATTTTATTCATTGAATGGGATCGGTAAACAAGCCAAATGGCTTATATAAATACCTTTCCCTTACCCATATATACAATTGGTAACAAAATGCATAAGATACCCTGATGATCATTCTGTTGTGAAACCGGTTTAATAATGATAATTATAATAATAATAATTATAATAATTTTAGTCTAAGAAAGTATTATTATTATCAAGTTCTTTATTATAATTTCTTTAACTATAATAGTTAAGGGCAAAACTTTATTTCTTAAAGCTACAGAGATATATTATAAGAGCGTTTTTAATTGATAATCGTAAATCGTTTGCAGATATATCAAGTACATCCCCGAACATCTGAGGGAAAGCTACAAAGTAGCTATAAATACAAGTTCAGACAGGAACTCCTGCTTCTACAACGCAGTCTCAATTTTGCTGTGGGGAGACGAAAGCAAGTCCATTTTCCTTAGACTCGCAGCTTCATGCGCAGCGCTTGCTGAATGGCAGGAAATTGTCCGAACCGTGAGTTTTTGATTATTCAATCTACGTTTTTATGATTACATACATTCCATTTACTTCTCTCATAACCCTTGAGGGTTAGCTGTGTAAATTGTTAGCTCGTCTGGCCTGTAAGGCCCGTAGGGCGTATGGCATGACATGGTGTCCGGCGTCCGTTCGTCAGGCCGTGAACTTTGTGGAATTTTGACTTCTTCTCCAGAAACATAAGGCCTCAAAAGCTGTAATTGTGTGTACAGACTCCTTGACTAGGATAAGAAATTGTAGCTTTGGTTGTCCTGTGACCACAGGGGCCACACCCCTAAAACTTATTTTCATCTTCTCCTCCAGATCGATAAGGCCTAGAAAGGTGAAACTTTGTATACAGACTCCTTGACAAGCGAGGACTATGAATTGCAGCCTCGGTAGCCTTGTGTCCCCCAATAAGGGCCACGGGGGCAACATCTTTCAAGAACCATATGGTCTAAGCCGAAACTTGATTAGTGAGGATTATAAATCGTAGCTGTTGTGGCCCTGTGATCCTGTGGCCCCTAATTATTCTCAGATTAGTAGTAAATTATTATGCTTTATAAACAGATCGAGGACCAACACCAGGACGCTGATGAACTGCACTGTTTCCTGTCCGAGGCATCAACAGACGACACTCTGCAGAAAATCCGTGATGGAGAAAATCCTGTCAAGGAGGTTGTAAAGAAAGAACTGTCCCTTTCATGTGACACATCACGCGACTCTGGTAACCATATATTACAAGTTAAATCAGAACATTTGTGATTTGTGAATATTTCCTAGCTATGGTGCTCAATTTTACATTTACATTTTACACTCCTTACTCAGCAAGTAAGAATATCTCAAAGCAAATTAATAAAATCGGAATCGGATTTAAACCATAAAAGTCTATTAATTATAAATGTATACTATAACTATTTTAACGATTTCGAGAAATACCAGGAAAGTTTTATTTTTGCTCAAACTCAGTTAAATATCCTCTTATCTCATTTTTAAAGGGTTTTGAAATACACTGCATTGCAAAATGTAAAGTTTTTCAACGTTTACTTTTTTAAAGGGCCTATTCAGTGCATCTCAATGGCGATGTGGACCGGCCGCCCTGTTGAAGTTGAGAGTATTGCCTCTACCCAACGAGTTTACGGATCCCAACAGACTCTCAGTCCAATTGTGCTGGTACTGGTGCCAACTAGACTGGATGGAAGCAACCGTTTAAGCCATTTCTGCCCGATAGTCGACGGAGACATTGCAGACTACGGAAGAGAAAGGCGAGAGAGCTGTGGGGCGGATCAGTTTGGTCTCTGTCAAGGCATCTCCAACAGACTCGTGACATGCACCATGTGTAAACAGCGGTACCACGAGGACTGTGTAGGCATGTCAATGATGACCAATGACGAGGCTCACTTCACTTGTGGATGCCATAAGAAAGCGCCATTACAACCAAAGAGGTAGGTTGATTTATGTGTAAAACAAATCAATAGTTTTCCAAGAAACAAATCAATGCAATGAGTTAATGAGTTAATCTTCCACAGGGTATATTTGTATGAAACGAATGTAGGAAAAAAAGTAACAGGAAAAAAGTAACAGGAAAAACGTAACGGGAAAAAAGTAACGGGAAAAAAGTAACACTTCTTATATTAAGAAACACTTTAGTAGGAAAATGAGTTTGAATTATATAAGGATTAGTGTTGATAATCTTGTCATTAAAGAAGATTATCACACTTAACATCAAAGGTACACTTGTTACTTAACACAAGATAATTACATTGGTATTAACTGTTTCCTTCTCACCTACTGCATGACCAACGAGTGAGTTTGTTCTGTAATAGCCTAGGCTTTGGTAATTGATATAATTAATATAAGCATTTTGTATTATTGGATTCCAGTCAACAGTTCTACAAGGACCCAAGTCGAGTGAGGAGGTCCCTCCGGCAAGTAAATGTTCAGGTAAAAAAAAAGGATCTGAGAATTTTTGTACGGAAATTAGATTGTATCTAAACATTATTACTCTTAGATTGCTTCATATAAATCATGTTTTCCCCCTATAGTTAAAATGGAAACATGTGTCATGGAAATAACCCATTAGTTATTATATCGTACTGTATGTACCTAATTTCTATACGTACGGAAAAAAGTTAAGCACCCCAAAGTTTTTTCATCAACAAAAGTTGCCTGATCAAAAAGAAGGCGATGTGGTTGTAGAAATAATCTTATGGTATGATAGAGCCATAATTTAGTAGTTAATTGAAGAAAGTTTCATCCGGAAAACGTATCGCATCTTGTGGATATTTGCATTCATAAAATTGTTGTAGTTTTATATAAAAAAACAAGTTACATTATTCTGAGAAAAGAAAGTTGCTATTGGCAGTTGTGATGTGGGTAATTCAATTCTTTCGAGTCCTTATGTCAAACTTTAGTATCAAAATTTTAGTCAAAAGTCACTATTTAGACCTTCAATAACCTTCAAAGTCGCAAAATCTATAAAAAAAAAACTAAATTCAAGAAAAACGGTGTAATAACAAAAGATGGTCAGTGTCAACTGTAATGTCCCCTAGGAATCAATGAGAAGTGTTTGATTAACATATTGAACTCATAATAATCCAAGATTATTCCAAAATCGTATGATTCCAGCCATTTCGGCAATTATTGACAATAACTGTTGGAAAAAGGGATGCCATTTCACCGACCAGTTACTTCCTTAATTTGTAAGATAAGAGATAAGAGATGTGTAAGTCAAGTTGGTAACACAAACGTTATTTTGATGTCTGAAACCGGTTTTATTGCCTAGTTTTGGCACTACAGCTAAACTTATTTTGGGTTAAATTTCAGTAACATTACGAATTCAATCGTAATTTCAAAAATTGTCTTCATGGACGATCTTTCTATTTTAGAAATTATTACAAAATCAACATTTTTATGTTAAAGAGTCATAAATTTATTCACGGTACAGTAACTTTGCCATAGCATCATTTTTTTTTTTCGATTTTAGGGGGTGCTTAACTCTTTTCCGTATGTATATAAAAATGTCTCTCTTTTAATAATCAATTTTCAAAAGTGATGTTTATAGATGTATATTATTTGCGTATTGTTTTGGGTGAAACAGTAATAAGTGAACTCTCTCTCCAGGCCCTCGTGCAGCGCATTAAAGGTGGACAGTACAGATCTGCCAGAATGTCCACACGGGGTTTAGCGAGCGGCCAATTCTGGAAAACCAGGATGGCTATTCATCACTTCTCAGAGAATGCGGTAAGAAAATGCATCAATGTCGAAAGCTTTCACGATATAAGCACAACCATTTTATTGATAAAATGTCTCGTCTAAATTTCCTCTTTAAAATTTGGTGTACGGACAAAACCCCACCCCATAAGACTAAAGCCCACCCTGACAAAAGCCCACACCAATCCTACAGATACTAGGACAAATCCCCACACTTAACCCAATTTTAACAACTTTTATTCCATATTTAACAAACATTAGAAACAATACAGCACTTACATCATATCTCATATCATACTTGGAGTTCACAGCACTAAAATCATATCTCAAATCATACTTGGAGTTCACAGCACAATACAGCACTAAAATCAAATCTCATATCATACTACTTCACATGCATTGATTGTCACAAACTAGCAAAGTCTGATGTTGTGTGGCTGCATTCCCATCTAATCATTGTCTTGGTTGATCTCTTCTTTGTGTATAAATGTCCACCAAAACTAATCTTAACACCTCCTTTGTTGTTCTTCAAAATCTCCATCTCCATCTTAATGCATACTGAATAGATAATTTCTGCTTTCTTTATACCTACTCTAAGTGACATTGAGTTGATACACTTACCTTTGAGTTAATTACTGCCAATTTATTTACAACACATTTCCTAAACTCAACCCAATCAATTAAAGTTCATATAACCACAAACATATTTCACTATTTTCTTTGAATTATATTAAAGTCTGATTACAATATTGTATAGTGCGCCAATGGTCGCTACTCAAATATGTTCAGTTTGTTAATGAAAGCCGTTTTTGAATGCCACTTTGATTGGACCGCTTAGACCTATCTGGCCACAAACCAGTGAATGCATGACTGCCCGTCACTGCTTACACCCCCTTTTTGTGACGTCATAAGCAGAAGTAGTCTCGTTATATCTATAATCTATCATTACAATACCACAGAAAAAAAACCCAATAATAAACGATTTTCCGAAAATGTTTTCCACCCAGTTAGATAAATCATTTTACGATGTAACACTAATAAGCATTTGGTGTAAAAAAGATATCCACATCAATGGTAATTAAACAATTATTTAGTCAGTATTTCAGTTCAAATAATGATACGTTAATCTGTGTAGTCTGTTTATTACGTCACACACGCGCGAGTTTTATGGCCCCTGACCCAGGTGGGGTTTTCACAGCCGATAATTACGCCGTCTCAATAAAAGGCTAATTAAAGGTGTTTATTGGACAAATTAACAAAAATCAAGCCAAGTTTTAATTTTTTTGAAAAATCTTTGAACGAAAATCGAGAAGTGGTAAAGTCGAGGTTAGTTGTTGTTTAACAACTCACTTATCTCCAATCTATTCTTATTTTTCTAAACTAATTCATCCTTGTCAGTTATCAACACATACTCAACTACAAACAATACATTCTCTACTCTACTAATTAAGATTGGTGGGCTTTTGTCTCCATATGAGAAAATAGATGTGGGATTTTGTCCGGGTGGGGTTTTGTCCTACAATCTAAAATTTATGTTATTGTTGTTGTTTTTTCAGGTAACAGTTCTGCAGAAAAAGCTGGAAGCATTACAGGAAACAAATAAGTGGGAGAATCTTGATGTTTTCCTGCCAGAGGTACAGACAATTTACTCATATGAATGCATCATAATGTATATCGAGAATGCTTTCTGAATTAAATAAAAAATTAGAACTTGATCCGATCCACAGTAATATATGGTTCATTTGTGCAAACACAAATATTTGTTCAACATTTTCCCCTTCATCTTTTACTTCATCATTGCATTTATTAATTTTATCAAACACCTTACTACTTTTAACGTAATTGGCAATTTCGTTATTGTTTTCAGGTGGCAGTTCACTTGACAATGTGCCAGGAAGGAGTCAACAGAGTGGAGGCAGATTTACTGCTACATCTCTGAAAGTGAAACATCTGAAAGTGCTATTGTGTAATGTTTAAATGATTAAATGGATTTTCTCTACATTTCTTTTTTATTTCGAATTACCGAATATATATATATTACAGCGTTTGCAACATGATTTAGCGACGTTGAATTAGAACGTTTTTGTTCTGGCCTGGACCACAATTTCCCCGAAAGTTAAACATTCCAACTAATATTCATATAGTAGATCGCTTTACCGATGCAACACACGCAACATACATCGATTTCGGTTCACTCGTTGTAGCATTCTTTAGCATATATAATATCATATTTTCTGCAGCCTATCATCATATCATAGGCTTCTCCAACAACGTTATTCTTTAACATAAACTGATTTTACTATAAAGATGGTTATATTAATTTTTTCCTAATTGTTTTGAATATTATTACCAATTGTGGATCGGACAGGTGTAACTTACGATTATAAGAAATATTTATCCCATTCTGTGGCACCAACTGTGATCTTCAAAATTAGGATTAATAAAGCATCAAGGCTTTATTAATTGATATGATGTGTTTCTGATATGGTTTTGTCTGTGGAACATGAGACTGAATAAACATCAGTGAGAAGCATTCAGGCAAATATATCTCATTCATGGTTTTTCATATCATCTTCATGTCTAGACATGTTTTTTTGAACAAAGTAAATATAGATGGGCAAACAAGCCGCAATGGCTTATAGTAAGGTGTCCGGAAAAAAAGTCCTCGGAAAAAAAGTCCTATTGTGGATTTTAGGTAACAAAGTATGACAAAATAAGGTGTCCGGAAAAAAAGTATAGTAATACCTCTCCATTAAATTAGTATATAACAAACATCAGTAGAAAGGCAATCAGATACATGAAGGAGAGCAAGCTTGTGTAAGTAAATTGAATTATTAATCAAACCTATGCGATTATATTTGGAAAATAAGGACATATTTGATTATCAAATAACAATTTCATATTCATTAGAAATCCCATTAAGATTGTCAACCTTAGGATAAAAATAAATTCCATCACAAGGCTAGGAATCTGTGTTTAAAAATGTAGAATTGCATGATCCGTACCTGGATTCAAATCAACTTTTTTTTTTTTTTTTTTTTTTTTAAATGTTTTTATTCCTTGAAGCATAGGCATGATATACATACAATATTGAGTACCGGTATATGTGTTACAGAACATTCTGCACAATACATAATGTAGTTTACAATGACAAATAACTCTCTTGGTTGAAGATACATGACAAATTCAAAAAGTATCTGATATGATAATATGCATATATATGGTATGTCAAATGAGCAACAAAGAATGCTGGAATAAGCTATAGTTGAAAATATACAACAAAAAACCCTATAATTTATTAAATAAGGTATGGAGGGAGGACCAGAATGTGTAGAATCGGTCTGGCATAGCATTTGAGAATGCTGTATATTTTGTTGCATTATAATATTGAATTACTTCTCTTTGGAAGAAATCAAATTTTGGCTTTATATCTTTAAGGCTTATTTTATATAAAGTATATTTTATTAACAGACATACCACATTCAGTGGATTGTTGTTTTTACCTTGAAAGCCAAATATTATATTCTCATGAGTGAATCTAATACTTCCTTCTGACAATTCATTTAACCATTCTGATAATTCCCTCCATATATTCATTGAGTATGGACATTCACATAACAGATGCATTGTTGTTTCAGCAGCTGCATTACATAAAGCACACAGGGGAGATTCCTTTATTTTCATTTGGTACAATTTGTGTTTAGTTGCCAGAATGTTATGTACAACTTTATAATGAAACCATCTTAACTGTATACTTTCAGTGCATCTATTTGCCATCAAATAAACATTTGTCCAGAACTCATCGTCATATTGTTTGTTGAAAGTATTTTCCCATTTTATTTGTCCATTTGGTTTATTTTTACAACATGGCAATAGTGTATTGTAAACATACTTGCTGTTTGTATTATGTCCAGAGATGCAACTGACATTAAAGGGTAAATACGGACGCTGGATCTGAATTGCTTTGCCCATAAGAGAAATATTTTTAGATTTACAGTAAGCTGTTATTGATCTTTTTATGCCTTCAAAGTGAAGGAAATTTATTTTTGGAATTTCATACATTTCTTCCATGTCAGATTTCTGCATAAAGTTTCCCTTTGTGTCAAGGATATCGCATATAAAGTTAACTCCTCCTTTTGCCATGTTGTAATTATAAATACACTTTCCATCAATCTGAAAGTTATTGTTGAACCATAATGATTGGCAAATGATATCAGACTCTGTGTTTACATTGCAATAACATCTGTTTAAATATTGATTCCAAGCCCATAACATATCTCTCCAGAAATGGTTAGTGACCTTTGGGATAACATTATCATTTATATATTCCGCATCTGCTATAAATATTTTCTTGGCGTCGGTTAAATGTTCATTTATTATGAGAATACATTTAGAGTTTTCTGTAAGTAATCGTTTAATCCACATCACTTTTTGAGCATGTATAATGTTTTTGATAATAGGTACACTAATACCTCCATCCTTTGGTTTGAGTTGAGTAATTTCTCTTCTAATTTTATCCTTTTTGCCTTGCCAAACAAAATTGAAACATTTTTTTTGGAAATTTTGTAGTACTTCATCTGGTGGGCTTGGAATAGATGAAAACAAGTGATTTAATTTTGGAAGAAGTAAAGATTTTAAAATTACGTTCCTCCCCATAGGTGTTAGGTATCTTAAGGACCATAGATTCATTTCCCTTGATATATTTTCAATTTTTTTTATTATAGTTTAACTCTACCATATTACTAAGCTCAACATCAAAGTCTATACCCAGCAGCTTGAAATTTGATTGCGTCCAATCTAAGTTCCATTCTTTGCACATCTTAAGTCTGGATCGCTTTTTTGAGCCTATCCATATCAATCTGGTTTTGTCAGCATTTATCTTCAAACCCGAAAATCTTGCAAAAAAGCTTAGTGTATTTAAAGCAGCATAAAGGCTTGGTTCTGAGCCGTCTAACGTTACAGTAGTATCATCAGCAAATTGAGTTAAGAGGTTTACAATATTTCCTATCTTTATTCCCTTTATTTTTTTATTTTTTCTTAACATAAGGGCTAGAATCTCAGCACATAGAATAAAAATATATGGAGATATTGGGTCACCTTGCCGACAGCCTCTTGTTACTTTAAAGAAACTACTTCCAAAACCATTTACTAGTACACTAGATTCAATGTCATTGGATAGGATATAAATCCATTTTTGTATGCTTGGCCCAAAGTTAAAGAATTTAACTACCTTTTCAATAAATTTTCTGTCAACTGAATCAAAAGCCTTTTCAAAATATATAAGGAGAAGTAGACCAGGGGTTTGATAAGCTTCAGTATGTTCTATTATATCGTATATTTGTCTTGTAACTTCCCCAATATATCTTCCAGGGACAAACCCTTTTTGGTCTTCATGTATAATATTTTGTAGCAAGGGCTTAATTCTATTTGCTATTACTGCCGAAGCTAGTTTGTAGGAAGTATTAAGTAATGTTATTGGTCTCCAATTTTTTAAAATTTTTTTGCTTTTGTTTCCTTTTGGTAGAAGAGTTATTAAGCCTTGTTTCTGGGAAATAGACATAAATCCATTTTCGTAACCGTAATTTATTGAGTTAATCAAATATTTATTTAAATCATTCCAAAAGAATTTTATGAATTCACTAGTAAAACCATCTGGGCCAGGACTCTTGTCGTTTTTCATATTTTTAAGAGCTGCAAGGGTTTCTTCATAAGTTATTTTACCCTCTAAGGATAGCGCTTCAGCATCTGATAATTTTGGGACCTCTCCTTCCATAAATAATTCTTCTAATTTAGTTTCTCTACAGTCTTCACTTGAGTATAGTTTTTTGTAAAATATTTTGGTTTCTTCTAATATTTCGGATTGAGTATTTATTGTGGAACCATCATTCTTTTCTAGTTCTCTTATAGATTTATTAAGGAAGTTTCTACTTTCTAGCTGTAGAAAGTATTTAGTCGGCTTTTCCCCTTGTTCAATCCACTTTGCTTTTGATCTTATGTAAAGACCTTTTGTCTTTTGCTTATTTATCTCTTCCAATTCATATCTTACTTTGTTAATCTGTTCAAGAGTAGCCGCCTTGTTTTTCTCTAAGTGTGCATCAAGCTCAGCTTCTAACTCATTTAGTCTGTTTTCGAGTTCATGTTCTCTATTTGCTGTTATCTTTTTTTTTGTTGAAGAGTAGTATATAGTGAATCCTCTAATTTCTAATAGCAAAATCTCCCACAGTAATTGGTCATTTATAGTATATGACATTTCTTCATTTTCCAATTTGTTTTTAACCTCATACTGTTGTAAAGTATCTTTTATTTTTGCTTTTACTCTCTTCACATAATTTGCATCAGACAAGAGTGAGTTATTGTACTTCCAGAAACCCTTTCCTCTAGCAGTATCTCCTAGGGATATAGTTAGCGAGATCATTGAGTGGTCAGAGTTAATACTTGGAGATATATCTGTATGAGTTATAGATTGCATAAGATTATGTGAGACAAGAAAGTAGTCAAGTCTGGATTGTTTTAGGGGATTTGGTTGTCTCCAAGTAAAACGTTTTTCAAATGGGTTTGATTCTTTCCATGGGTCTTTTAAGTCAAGCAAATCAATGGTGTCAAGTAATTCTTGTCTAGCTTTGGGATTATTTATATGCTTATAGTTATATGTATCTAGGTTACTGTCAAGTATTATATTCCAGTCTCCACAAATAATATATCTATCGCTTTCTAGTGTTTCTAACATGTCCTTGATTGATTTGATAAATTCTGGGCAGTCTTGGTTTGGTCCATATATATTAACAATTGTATATTCAGTATCATTGATTTTTATCTTTAATAAAATGTAATTACCATTTTCGTTATCAATTTGTTCATGTAATATTTTAAATTCAAAATTATTGTTAAAAAGAATAGCAGTTCCTCTAGCATTGCTTTTGAAGTGGCTAAAATAACATTCTTTATACCCCCACTGTTGTTTAATGAATTGTTCTTGATCAGATGTAAAATGAACATCTTGAAGACAGTATATATTTGCCTTTTTTAATCTTAAAAATCTAAATACCTGTTTCCTCTTAGTAACACTATTTAGTCCCCTGCAATTTAGAGAAATTATCTTTAATTTTTCTTTTTGTTCACCCATTATAAGTTTGTAAAATATTTACATATGCTATTTGCAAGATTTTGGGCATTGGTATTGATGAATGTTTGCACAACAATAACAAAAGAAAAGAAAATAATAAACTTTGTACGCTTGTACATTTTTGACTTCCATGAAAGATTGCATGGAGAAGGTGGGAAATTTGGAGCGGGTGTGAGAACAAAGCATTTCCATATATATTTTTGGATATACCATCAGCAAAGATTTTGTTATTTTTTTCTCCCTTTACTAATTTCTAAATAGCAAATCTAATTCTATACTTTGAAAATGTATATACTTAAATAATAAGGATGCTTTGATGCGACAAAATCATAATAACAAAATTTGACATGTGATTTGACAGATTTTCACACATTATCTAACTGAATATAACAGACACATCCAATTTTTATGGAAGGGCATAATCAAATTTATATGTTTCATAGTATAATAATAGAGTGCACGTCTGAGTATTTTAATAAGAGAAAAATAATTCACATAACTTGTGGGTTGTATACATTTTAGTATACTCAGTACTGATAAATTACGAATGTTCACAGTGCTCAGGAAGCGTGATATTTTTAAAAGTTCTTTGAAGAAACATTTACGGCGAATTGTCAATTCACATTTCGTATCAGAAAATGTATTACAGCAGGTATACTAGATACAACAACAACCAAAAAAAACCCCAAAAATCAACAAATATACTCACTGTAAGTTAGAAAAACAGCAAGGTGAATATTTGCACATAATTACACTTTTGGGTGAAAACATTTGAGGCATGATTCTCCAATTTCAGTTCAGAAAATATATTTACGGTAAGCATCGTAAATATAACATAACATGAATATCATACTCACTATAAAATTGGAGATCCTCGATCCATGAATAATCACAAATATATCCAATATTGGAATAATATCGCACCTCCAAACACAAAAGAATAACTTAATGAAAATTCCAGTTTCTGGCAAAGCTTTTAGAACTGTTTTGAAACACTAGTTCTTTATTTCCTCAACGAGGATCCATGGTTCCTTCGGTGAACCTCTCATTTCCAAGCGGAGATTGAGATCCCTTTCGAGTATCCTCGTCTGGCACTTGCTGTTACTTCGAAGTTCGAAGGCTTTGTTGGCGAGTTTCCCCCTCTGTTTTTTCATAATAACTGGTAGGTCAGTTCGCACAGTAATCTTCTTGTTTCTAAGTGACTTCGATGCCTTCAAAGATGCCTGAAACACTCGCTGTTTGTCCAGCGCTGAAATAAAGCGTACGGCGATGGGCTTTGGCATATCAGGCCGAAAGTTGACAGGATCTGTGCTGGTTCTGTTTAACCTGTGTATGTTGTCGTACTGAATGTCCTTCGCTTTGTCAACCTGTAACACGTTGTCCAAAAGTTCTGAAATTGCTGTAAATGGGTCGCGGTCGTCTGGGATCCCATACACAAGAAGAGAATTTTTGCGTGAATAAGCTTCCTGTCTCAGTAGGGTTCGTTTCATGTTGTCAAGTTCGGCTTTCAGTTTAGTAATTTCTGTTTTGTTTTCTGTTATCGCCGTCTCGTTGATATGTACAGCCTTCAGAATGTCACAAACTTTAGAGTCAAATTCCTTTATTTCTCGTTTGACATCGTTTATTTGTTCTTTAATTTCTTCTGTTTGAGTTTTTAATAACTCCTGCATACGCTTAGTCAGTTCGTCGACATTTTCAACATGTATCGGCGACGCCATCTTGCTGACCACGTTGTCTTTCAGTTCGTCCGATACTTCAGAATTGTCTTTTCCCTTTGACCTCGTTACAATGTAAGCGTCTAATTTGTGTGACTGTTCCTTTGTTGTTTCTTTAATATGTTTTGACCGATTTTGTTTTCGGGTGTTTGTCATTATCTCGGATGCTGACCGATTTTATCAGAGCCGCTCTCACCCACGTCTTACTCCTACGAAGTCATAACCGGAAGTCCATTCAAATCAACTTGCCATATATATATATTTATATATATTATATTATCAGTCAAACTGTCAAATATCAG
The DNA here is from genome assembly GCA_916613615.1 of Steromphala cineraria. Taxonomy (NCBI): domain Eukaryota; kingdom Metazoa; phylum Mollusca; class Gastropoda; order Trochida; family Trochidae; genus Steromphala; species Steromphala cineraria. The sequence goes on along the minus strand of OU744722.1, from coordinate 31,911,585 downwards.
CAGACGTAAACTTACAGACATTCACTTGTACAATCACAAAAAAACATCGATCATCCTCCCCCCCCCTCCACAGCCATACATACTAACATACTAGACACCTAACAATTGACAATCGCTGTCAATCGGTAATATGTTATGACAGTCGTGACCACTCACGTGCCCGCACTAATTGGGGCAATATCAATTGCATCCTGTTCGACAGACTGTTGTCACACATTGCTCCTACTTCCTGTTCCATAACATGAGAAGTCTTTGTTACGCCACATTATTGAAAAGTCACCCGGACAGAAGCAACCCGGACATAGTATATGATAGTCAATTTTGAAATGGCTAACTTTTTACTTAGATTAAAGTTCTTCAAAATACATTTACTATACACGTAGAGCAATGTTCATAATGTTGATAACACAAACTTGGAAGATCGCCTTTCAAGAAATAGCCATTCAATCTTGGAATATTTATCTGATATATGTCGTAATATGTCCTATTACCTTTTCATCCTCCCATATTTTTACTTAGACTAAAGTTCTTCAACATACATAAAATACACATGTAGATCAATGTTCATAATGTTGATAACACAAACTTGGAAGATCGCCTTTCAAAAAATAGCCATTCAATCTTGGAATATTTATCTGATATATGTCGTAATAGGTCCTATTACCTTTTCATTCTCCCATCTTTTTACTTAGACTAAAGTTCTTCAACATACATTAACTATACACGTAGAGCAGTGTTCCTAATGTTGATAACACAAACTTGGAAGATCGCCTTTCAAGAAATAGCCATTCAATCTTGGAATATTTATCTGATATATGTCGTTATAGGTCCTATTACCTTTTCATTCTCCCATCTTTTTACTTAGACTAAAGTTCTTCATAATACATTAAATACACATGTAGAGCAATGTTCCTAAGGATGATAACATAAAGTCGAAATAAAAACGCTTTTCAAGAAATAGCCATACAATCTTGGAATATTTAGAGCCGATCTGCCGTGCGCGGCTTTATCCCAACTGTTTACCTTATCTATCTAACCTTTTCACATATCTTGAACCCTACGCCACACGGAACAACATTCAGGCTGAATCAAGATCATAATCTAAAGAATGTAAATTGTGACAAAGGCTGCCCAAGAAATTGTCAGTCAGTCTTGAAATAGATATAGCGCATATCTGGCGCGAGGGATTCAATATTTGTGCATTTACATTTATATATGTACGTCTTTGGACAAAATCATAACCACTACGCCACACGATATAAACATATATGCTGGGCAGAAATGTGAATGTGAATGCACATATACCCAAGTTTGAAATGGCTGTTCAATCTTGGAATATATATCTCATGTCGCAAAAGGTCCAATGTTCGAATAAACTTTACATTCACCCATCATTTTACTTAGACCAAATACCCCTTTAAATATATTAAATAGACATGTAGAGCAATGTTCCTAAGGTAGAGAACATAAAGTCGAAAAAAAAACGCTTTTCAAGAAATAGCCATACAATCTTGGAATATTTAGCGCCGATCTGCCGTGAGCGGCTTTATCCCAACTGTTTACCTTACCTATCTTATATATGTGAGCCTTTTCACATATCTTGAACCCTACGCCACACGGAACAACATTCAGGCTGAATTAAGATCATAATTTAAAGAATGTAAATTGTGACAAAGGCTGCACAAGAAACGGCCATTCAGATATGGAATATACCGTATATAGCGCATATTTGGCGTGAGATATTCAAAATGTGTGCATTTGCATTTTTAGTTTAAATTACTTTAACATGATATCTATTAATGACCTTATATCCACCATTAAACATATTCTGAGATTCTATGATAAATTCATGCTGAATAAAATTTAAAAAATAAAGTAAATTATGAAAAAGCTCTTAAAGGGGCAGTAGCACGTTTTTAGAGGGAATATAAGGTGATGTCAGGAAAATGAAAATAAATGGTTCCAATTGAAAGGCAATGTATTCAAACCAAATGGAGCAGTAATAATTCAAATATATGATGTAAAGTTTAGCCATGCGATTCCTTTTCTTATACAAAATGAATTAAAGGTGTTCACACAAAAATGGCCGCCAATGGATTTTAGATAAATCTTCATACTTTGTTCTCTGACTATGAATGATTGGCTTGTGTAATGAGATTTTTGACACTATCAAAGTAATACATTTAGCGTTAACATACAATTATCAGTGAAAATTTTTAAATATAAAATTCTCAAAAAACGTGCTACTGCCCCTTTAAAGAAACGGCTATTCAATCTTGGAATATCTTACGTATGTCTGCCGTGACTGGTGGTATAAATGACATTTACATATACGCACTTTTTACATACCCTTGAACTGTATACAACTTTATATTAATCAAAATATATATATTCAATTCAATATTATTTTCAGAGTTTGAAATCAAAAACACTGTTTCAGACAAGTCATTTTCTTGATCAACCTTATTTGTTTTCTAATTAAAGTCATGTTCTTAAAAACAGTTTTTTCTTCTGAAAGTCCTTTTCTTCATCAAAGTTACTTTTGCCTAATGGAGTAATTTTCTTCATAAAAAATAATTTTTTTCATCAAAGTTACTTTTCTATTAAATGAATCAAAGTATGTTTTTACATTTTGTGCATTTTTTTCGTCCAACGTTTATCAAAATCAACATTTTCAATTGAATTAAGTTTTAGGGTTAAAATTCATATACATATCATACTATGAGTAAATATATCCCAAGATGGTATAGAAAATATCTTAAGATATTCACATATTCCAAGATTGAACAGGAGGTTTGAGATTTCGTCATATCTTAAGATTTCCGTACATATCTTAAGATTTTTTATACGATCTTGGAATATTGAAATATTCTAAGATGGTATAGGACAAATCTTAAGATATTTATTCTTCCAAGATTGTATAGTACAACCCTACCAGGAGCATGGAAGCTCCAGCTGGCATAGCTCTCGGGGTCGCCGAAGCACACAAACCACCACACCACGATAAGGTTATGAGTCCAGTGGTGGAGTATCTTTCTTAAAATTTTATTTGGTTTTGATAAGCTACAAAATATCTTATATGCTGATTGAAGTTCATATCTCATCACTGGACTTGCAAATATATCTATTTATGCATATATATCTCTAAAATGCTTGATTTTATGGAAAAATCAAGAAACCATCTCAAATACGTTTATTTTTCGAAATTATGCATCCAATTTATCTACCTATTTGTTACAATACCCAATAAACACTATCGAATCGAATATATCTTCCTGTCAGCTTATGACAGGTTTCAAAATTACGTTTGGCGAATTTGCGCGCGCCACTCGAGCCACATTGTCCGGTTTTCGATCAAAATCCCGACTTTGAATGGTCGTATTTTCGCTTTAATGTACTGATTGACCTTTAACTTGTTATTTTCAGTAACAGTTAGTGGTTCCCGATGTTATAACATCGATTTCAAAATTTGACATATGTGATCCTATCAACATACTCTGTGTCTCTTTCAATGATAACATTATAGCATTATAACATGTCAAGATCACTCTACTCAGTGAAAAAACATGTTCTTACTACTCTGGCGGATAACGGGTTTTCTCAAATGATAGAATGTGGTAATTCACCGCAATAACTATGAATACTCATACCGTCTTCATTTTAAAGTGCTTGGCTGCTGTTCTGTTAACTATCATGTATCTTTGGAGATGATCCTCATTTTCTAGGAAAGTGCGACCAAGGCGATCATACCAAGTACATTGTATTACTAGAGGTGAAAGAGACGCCCCGTAAATAACACCAAACTTCGCCAATAGTGTCACTTGAACCACCGACGGTTGCTAGGAAGTATGATTTTTAAGTTAAACGAGGTCTCGTAGTGAAAATCGGACAGTTGATCGAAAACCGGACAATGGCGTGTCAACCAGTGAAACATAATTATGAAACTTATATAAAGCAGTTAGAATGACAGTTACGAGTTGATACTGTTTTGAGAGTGTTTATAACTAGTAATCATGTAAATTGGACCCCTGAATTGGCCTTTTGAGAAATTTGACTAATTTTAGATTTTCTTTGAAAACAGATGTTTATAATAAAACTGCCATTTTGGGATGTGAATGAGTGAGATTAATTAAATTGTTATGATGAAGTATGCCATTTAAAACAATCAATGATGTAAATCATGGAGTGGCATTTTAAAATGAACCTGATATCTTGTTTGCCGCAAAGCATACATAGATGATATCGTAGTCCCATTTTCTTAAGTTTACATTCAAGATACGTTTCTTACGAAAAGATGCCTATATACAAGTTGTGGCATCTTGAATCGAATTAAACATGGCAGTTGTGATATTCAGAACGAAATGTTATAAATTTTGACAAGGAAAACGGAAAAAATGTTGTAAATTTAGGAGATAAACCTACTGTTTTTTTTATTTTCGTGGTCTAACGTAGATTCGATACCTGTTGATATCGTGGTAAGTTGGTTTGTGTGCTTCTCTCCCCAGAGTAATAAAATCTTGAGAATTGACGGTTTCGCCAAGCGAGAACACTAACTACAAATGCTGGCCAATGAAAACACTAGAATGCGTCATTTTAAGCGGCCATGATTCAGTTGCTTAATTACATGACCGTGTTCTGTCAAGGTTACTCAACGTCATTCTCTCCCCACAGAGGCAGATCAAGCCATGAAATGTTGATACAGCCTCTGTTCTATTACGTCGAAATCCGTGGGAATCCATTGCACCCAAATCCATTTGGATTTCTTTCGCTTCTCGCATGGAAAGGGTGGTTCATATCACAATGCCATGCTTCATTAGCCAAACGATGATTTAAGAACAGCGTCGCTGATTGCACACATATATATTCTCTTCGTTGTCAGCCGACCAGCAAGCCATATATTTAATGAGAAACACTTCAATTGTTAAACCCCTGGCCGCACTTGTCCACCGAATGTACAGGAGGAGATTGTTATATAAATTAGATATCGCTTAGAGCTGAGTGTATTGAGGGGGGGATCAAGATTGAATGGGTTTGTATGGGTGTGCGCTTGTGTGTGTGCGCGTGAGTGTGTAAGGGAATTGTATGTATGTGTATGTATGTACTTGTATGTTTTTACAAAGATTTTAAAAGTTATATTGTGTCTCGTAGGCCACATGGCCGGACGCTGTTTTAAAAATGTGATTTATACCCAATGGTATTTTAATGTATATTTCAGCGTGTGACACTTAAATAAAATATTTTTCTTCTTCTTCTTCTTCTTCTTCATATATATCTTTGATTGCCTCCTTTCAGGCATCTCTCATTCTAGCCCACAAACTCTTCGTAATAGACAAGAGGTTGTATCAACATTTCAAGACTTGATCTGTCTATTTGGGTAGAGAATGACTCAAATTGCGAAATGCATATCCGGTTGCATTCAAGTTATCTCGAAATATTAATTGAAGGCAATACTCTTTACAATTATTTCGAGTCAACGGCAATAAGTTATTAAAGAACATTTGAAGAGATTTCGATGAATAAACTAACGGAACTTAATGTAAGCAATCTGATTACAATTCTTACCAGATAGCAGCTCACGAAGTTATGTCAATGTCGCAGTCAGATTGTTGATCAATCAACATGGCGATACGCGATACGTGGACTGCAAGTATGGGTCGATTCTTTTGCGCGCTGTTGCGTTGTGTACAAGGCGTGTTCGGTTCGTAGTAGTTCTACACCATGGTTGCAATCATATGATTAAAAAATATCAATTTCAAATCGATAATTCTGCTTTCGTGTAGTTATGTTTGTGAGGCTTGATGTTATCATCGGCAGCGTTTTAAAGGAGCAGTAGCACGTTTTTGACAATTTTATATTTACAAATTTTCACTGATAATTGTTCGTTAATGCTAAATGTATTACTTTGATAGTGTCAAAAATCTCATTACACAATCCAATCATCCATAATCAGAGAAGAATTATAAAGATTCACATAAAAACCATTGGCGGCCATTTTGTGTGAACACCTTTAATTCATTTTATATAAGAAAAAGGAATCGCATGGCTAAACTTTACGTTATATATTTGGTTTATTACTGCCTCCTTAGATTGGAACCTTTTATTTTCATTTTCCTGACATCACCTTTATTCCCCCTAAAAACGTGCTACTGCCCCTTTAATAAATGGGTTCTAGTTCTAGAACAATGTTGACGTTTTCACTTAAGAAGTTGGAATGACAATAATGCAGAGGAATATATGGATGACACTATCTTTGTTCCTAGTATGTGACACAAATTACATCTCCTGCTTTGTACATTACTGGCTTCTAACCACTTGTCTCTGTTGAATAACATTTACTCTTTTCACTAAGTTGTTTTAGCTGTGTATTGAACTATTATGTATATATGCTCCTACTTATTTACTCCTCCTCTGCTTGAGAACGACACATACAACGAACAAAGAAGTTGTCATCCATATATTCCTCTGCATTATTTATGACGTCAAGTTTAGTGTGAGTTCATTCTAATTGAATAGATCAATTATATCTTTATTTCCATAACTCCCTTGAATGCAACATGAAAAGTGATTATGAAAATGATTTGTTTACTCACATACATTAAAAAACAACTTAACATAATCGTCACGTAAGAATTGAAATATTAAATATAATATATTCAATAAAATGCTGTGACGTCAAGGTCCAGAAAGAAGCTACCGTATAAAAGTCGTATCTTCGAATCTGTGTTGTATTTGACTCAATCAGATAAACGCCATATTGTCAAGAACAGACAATAAATCTTTAAAGGGACAGTAGCACATTTTTTTTGCAATTTTCACTGATAACCGATGTTAATGCTAAATGAATCATATTAATAGTCTCAAAAATATCAGTACACAAACAAATCCTTCATAGAAAGAGAACAAATTATAGAGATTAACATAGAGTCCATTGGCCGCCATTTTTGTGTGAACACCTTTAATTCATTTAAATCCCATTGCTACACTTTACATTATATATTTGATTTATTACTAATAAGTGCTTCATTTAGATCAAATACATTGTCTTTCTTTTGGAACCATTTATTTTAATTTTCCTGACATCACCTTAAATTCCTCCTAAAATGTGCTACTGTCCTTTTAAACTTGATAAAAAGAATATGATAAATGTATGTATGTGTTACATACCTGTATATCAGTTCAGTTCGTTTGGCGTCTTGATAAACTCCTCAATATAGGACAACTAATGTTTATAATATTACGTACATAGCAACATGTTGCCATGGGTTTGGCGTCTCTCAGTATAGGACCAATATTCTTTACAATTTCAAGTGCATAGCAACATGCCAACATATCGGGTTTTGCTAGATCAATAGATTGACGTGACATAGTAATAATTATACCACGAATCAATGTCTCGACCTGTAACAGTACTTACCAACATGTTCCCTTTAACCCTTGTCATGACGGTATAAATCACAATTTATGTTACAGTAACGGTTTGACAAAAACCTTCAATTTAAAATACCGACAAACAATGATGAGCCAACTTTTATTCGAGATTTACATTTTTGGTATTTCTTTTGAAAAGTACTGTTTTGAGCAGTTTCCTCGTTTGATGTAGTCAGCCGGAAGACTTACTGCGGACAAGTAGTTGGTATTAGCGGAGAGCTGAGACCAACATCTCTCTGATCTTTACACCAATATGACTTGGTTTTCGTTTTGTTGTTTATTTTCGAATAAGTCATTTTTCTAGGCCAGATGATTTTAGCTTGTCCTTGATTGCTTCTGTTTACATTCAGCAATATTCATAAAAAAATAAGTTTAAGTAATCCTAGCATCAATAATACTCACTTCACTCCGATATTGAGTCTAACAAGATGTAGTAGCAGGACGCGTCAGATTTCCTTTCGCCTACCTATTACCCTCTAACGTTATATGTGCGAATGCATACTATTGAGCCTTGATCATAATTGGTCAAGTCGATAGATCGTCTGACGCGACCCGCTACACCTTGCTAGACTTAATATCAGAGTGAAGCGAGTATTATTAAGGCTAGGTTTTAAACTTACTGTAAAAAATTCAAATGTAGAAATAAAATTCGGGACATCTACAATTATTCTTTTGAATTTAAAGTGATTTGCAGATTTGATTCGGTCTCCCGGTTTTATGTCTAATTATGTCACATTCAAATGTTTACTTTGGAATATTTTTACCTGGCTCTGGTAGACTGGTAGATGTCAATGTCCCTTGTGGTTTATAGAATCGCCCTCGTTGAAAAAGTCAAAAATAAATTTACTTGAAGACGAAATACGTGTTGCTCCAGTGTAAACTCACGGGCAAAAGAAAGGTTTCACCTTAGTTGATTTCATCTTATACATTATTTTCAATTACAAATATTTTAATTTTTAGACGTCGTACGCTAAAACAGAACAGTGCAAGCCTTTAGTTATCAATCAAAGAAAACTTCTACACGTGTTTGATTTTTTTTGGGGATAATTTTTTTTTTTTTGAAAATTAATTTTAATAAACAACAAATGGCCATCGATATATAAGCTATATTTTATTAAAAAATCACAAAACAAACCTTGTTTTCCACTCATTTACACTCTTTTTAACATGGTAGGGGTCATGTTGGTGTAAATTTCATTTTTTACCCCGGTCTTCTTTAAACAAAGATATCTTAACAAAAATGAATCAATCAACGATCAATTTATATGAAATATTGTAGATATGATTAATGTTGATGATTCCATAATCAAATGCGTCATATACATTTCAAATCGTTGTAAAATCGAAACCAACTGAGGTGAAACCTTTCTTTTGCCCGTGAGTTTATATCCTATTTACATTGACAACTCCAAATATTATAATTGCTTTTTAATTGACTATTTAATTGAACCAAAAATTGTGAGACTACTAAAATTTGGCCAAATATAACTATTGTCATAGGGAGAAAACTACACATCAAACTTTCGATGTTATGAATTAAAAATAACATTTCTAATCCCTAGCTGACATTCATACACAAAAACCCTTTTTGTCATGCATGATAAGAGGTTAGCAAGACATTGAATTTTCAGTACTTTTTTCATCAAACATTTATAAAATGCCTACAATCTTAACATCTGTGAGTAAATTTGAGATTCCTTGAGTTGAACTTGTTGATCAAACACTTTTCTTCCTTTAGATAAGCAATTATCTTTGACAGTGACCAATTAAAGGGGCAGTAGCACGTTTTCAGGGGGTATATAAGATGACGTCAGGAAAATGAAAATTAATGATTCCAATTGAAAGACAATGTATTTAAACTAAATGGAGGAGTAATAATTCAAATACATAACGAAAAGTTTAGTCATGCGATTACATTTTCTTACACAAAATGAATTAAAGGTGTTCAAACAAAATGGCCGTAAATGGATTTTATGTGAACTTAATACTTTGTCCTCTGACTATGGATGATTGGCTTTTGTAATGAGATTTTTGACACTGTCAAATAATACATTTAGCATTAACATACAATTATCGGTGAAAATTTTAAAATGTAAAATTGTCAAAAAACGTGCTACTGCCCCTTTAATGTCTTTGTGCAGTTTTCTTTCAATTCGATATTTGATGATTTTGTGATTTTGAAGGTTAATACTGTTTTAACGATTGACTTTTGCTATGAGGTTATTTACTAAAAAGTCATCAATTCAGCCAAGAGAATGGTCATAATCACATTGCAGCAAAAAATATTGACTTTCATTTTCAATTTTAAGGTAACTTGGATTTTGACTAAAATATACCAAGTTTTTGTAAAACCAGTTATTCAGTGACAGTGTATCGTAAACCGAGTATAGTTTTCGTTTCCACAAGGCTAGATGATCGTTCTATTAAAATATTCTTATTGTTTGCCTGTACATTTGTTTTGTTTATTATCAGCAGTATTTTTCTGGTTGAAAAAGTGGGGGATGCTTAATTAAGTTCTTTGTGTATATTTAAAGGGGCAGTAAAACGTTTAAGGGGGAATATAAGGTGATGTCAGGAAAATGAAAATTAATGGTTCCAGTTGAAAGACAATGTATTTAAACTAAATGAAGCAGTAATAAATCAAATATATGATGTCAAGTTCAGCAATGCAATTACTTTTTCCTACACAAAATGAATATAAGGTGTTCACACCAAAATGGCCACCAAAGATCTTAATGTGAACCGTTATAATGTGTTACATGTATCTATCTATGGATGACTGGTTTGTGTAATGAGATGTTTGACACTGTCACATTGATACATTTAGCATTAATGTACAATTATCAGTGAAAAATATAATTTAAAAAACCCCGTCGTATTCAAGACCTTTGGTTTCTTTATTTTTTATCGTCATTTTTTAAACATTGTTGGGCATGCACTAGACTAACTTTCAGTCTCAGAAATGAAAATACATATCAAATGCAGCTTTCTTCTATTAAAATTGAAAGGAGCCCACTGAAGCTGTTCATTTTCAGACCTGAAACTGCAGTGAGCTAGACTGGCTACAATAACATAGACTTGTGTGGGTCTTTAAAGATATTTTGTTTCAGGGGCTGTTAGACAGACTAGGCATGCACATATACTGAAGTAATGATAGGTGCCTGAAAGAGTTTTCATACATATAGGAGAGACAATGTGTATACAGCTTTTGGTTCACAAATATTAAAGATTTCCTCCATTTCAATATAGATTTATTCATGAAAGACATAATGTAACATACATGGTGAATGTACAAAATTCAACAAATAAGGTAATTATACAACTGATCGTATTTTCAATATTGTTTTCATATGGATACCAACAAAATAGTTTAACTTTCAAATATAATATGGTTTCTTAAAAGCACTGTTTCGCGTTTTCATGTTGAATTTATCAATTGAAAGGAAAGGAAAGCAATTGTTATCAAATACAAGAAAATAAGTTTATGAAATTGTTAAACGATTGGCCATGTTCTGTTAAGTTTTGAACATCCATTTCAACAGTTCGAATTACTAGGTGTTCACAATGAACACCACATTCAGTTTTCGCTTCATAGATGACACCTTATTCTTAAATTTAAGATAATTGTATTATCAAGAATAAATGATTTCGTTTAATAAAATATTATTGAATGGAGAAAATGTGATCAAATATGATATCAAAAAATTTGCTACAGTGCGTTTAAAGAAGTCGGAATACGCAGTGTAGGATCCTTTTGAAAAGAACTGACACAATTATTAGAGGCTAAGGAGATATGGAATATGATAATTCAGTTTTTATCATCTTACATGGTGTCGTATGTAGTGGAACGTTCATGTAAGGACTTTTATTGCTTACAAATATTGTCGTGAAATTGGAAGCATTTTTCCCCATTCGTAAGATAATACTAGTTTCTTAAAATACGCGATACAGTGCCTGTAAGTGTCATGCATGCAAACATAACAATAATCAATAATTGGGGTGTTGGTTCAGGTAGATGTTAAAGAAACAAAAATCTTTAGATTCTGCAAAGAAAATTCTCGAAGCACCCCACCTTTAAAATTCAAGCTCTATTGAATATAATTTCATTGAGATGGAAAAGAAACGTTAAATCACATTTTTATTCAAGGAAAAGTTTCCGAACACTTTACTTTTAATTCAAGCTACTTGTATTCTCAATATTATTTGATTGAGATGGAAAAGAAACGTAAAATCACAAGATTCTGCAGGGAAATTGTCCAAGCACTTTACTATTCTTCCTTTAGATAAGCCATTATCTTTGACAGTGACTTATTAAAGGGGAAGTAGCACGTTTTTAGGGGGTATATAAGGTGATGTCAAGAAAATTAAAATCAATGATTCCAATTGAAAGACAATGTATTTAAACTAAATGGAGGAGTAATAATTCAAATATATAACGTAAAGTTTAGCCATGCGATTTCTTTTTCTTATACAAAATGAATTAAAGGTGTTCACACAATGAATTGTATATGAATCTAAATACTTTGTCCTCTGACTATGGATGATTGGCTTGTGTAATGAGATTTTTGACACTGTCAAAATAATACATTTAGCATTAACTTACAATTATCAGTGAAAATTTTAAAATGTAAAATTGTCAAAAAACGTGCTACTGCCCCTTTAATGTCTTTGTGCAGTTTTCTTTAAATTCAATATTTGATGATTTTGTGATTTTGAAGGTTCATACTGTTTTAACGATTGACTTTTGCTATGAGGTTTTTACTAAAAAGTCATCAATTCACTCAAGAGAATGGTAATAATCACATTGCAGCAAAACATATTGACTTTCATTTTCAATTTTAAGGTACCTTGGATTTTGACTTAAATATACCAAGTTTTTGTAAAACCAGTTATTCAGTGACAGTGTATCGTAAACCGAGTATAGTTTTCGTTTCCACAATGCTAGATGATCGTTCTATTAAAATATTCTTGTTGTTTGCCTGTACATTTGTTTTGTTTATCTTCAGTAGGATTTATCTGTTTGAAAAAGTGGGGGGTGCTAAATTAAGTTCTTTGTGTATATTTAAAGGGGTAGTAGCACGTTTAGGGGGTGTATAAGGTGATGTCAGGAAAATGAAAATAAATAGTTCCAGTTGAAAGACAATGTATTTAAACTAAATGAAGCAGTAATAAATCAAATATTCAATATAAAGTTCAGCCATACGATTCCTTTTTCCTACACAAAATGAATATAAGGTGTTTACACAAAAATGGCCACCAAAGATTTTAACGTGAACCGTTATAATGTGTAACATGTATCTATCTATGGATGACTGGTTTGTGTAATGAGATATTTGACACTGTCACATTGATACATTTAGCATTAATGTACAATTCCGTGAAAAATATAATTTAAAAAAAAACCCCGTGCTACTGCCCCTTTAAAATTAGCCATATTCAAGATCTTTGGTTTCTTTATTTTTTAATCGTCATATATAAAAATTGCTGAGCATGCATATATACTGTAAGTAATGATAGTTGCCTGAGAGAGTTTTCATACATATATGAGATATGATATGTATATAAGTTTTGGTTCACAAATATTAAAGATTTTCTCCATTTCAATATAGATTTATTCATGAAAGACATAATGTAACATACATGGTGAATGTACAAAATTCAACAAATAAGGTAGTTGTACAAATGATCATGTTTTCAAGATTGTTCTTATATGGATACCAACAAAATAGTATAACTTTCAAATATAACATGGTTTCTTAAAAGCACTGTTTCGCGTTTTCTTGTTGAATTAATTAATTAAAAGGAAAGGAAAGCAATTGTTATCAAATACAAGAAAATATGTTTTATGAAATTGTAAAATGATTGACCATGTTCTGTGAAGCAAATCTATTTCAACAGTTCGAATGATGTTCACAATGAACTCCACATTCAGTTTTCGCTTCATAGATGACACCTTATTCTTAAAGTCAAGATAATTGTATTATCAAGAATAAATGATTTTATTTAATAAAATATTCTTGAATGGGGAAAATGTGATCAAATATGAAATCCAAAAATGTGTTACAGTACGTTTAAAAAAGTCGGATTGCTGCAATAAGCGTCAAGGATCCTTTTGAAAAGAACTGACAAATTATCAGAGGCTGGGGAGATATTGAATATGATAGATCCATTTTTGTCTTCTTTCATAGTGTCGTATGTAGTTGAACGTTCATATCAGGACTTTTTATTGATTACAAATATTGTCGTGAAATTGGAAGCATTTATTTTCCCATTCGTAAGATAATACTAGTTTCTTAAAATACGCGATACAGTGACTTTAAAGGGGCAGTAGCACGTTTTTAGATAATTTTATAGTTCAAATATTTCACTGATAATTGTAAGTTAATGCTAAATGTATTATATTGACAGTGTCAAAAATCTCAGTACACAAGCCAGTCAATCATAGTCAGATGACAAAGTATGAAGATTGACACTAAATTCATTGGCGGCCAATTTTGTGTGAACACCTTTAATTCATTTTGTGTAGGAAAAATGAATCGCATGGCTAAACTTTATGTTATATGTTTGAATTATTACTGCTCAATTTAGCTTCAATACATAGTCTTTCAACTGGAACTATTTATTTTCCTTTTCCTGACATCACCTTATATGTCCTGATATTCCCCCTAAAAACGTGCTACTGCCCCTTTACGTGTCATGCATGCTAACATAACAATAATCAATAATTGGGGTGTTGGTTCAGGTAGATGTAAAAGAAACAAAAATCATTAGATTCTGCAAAGGAAATTCTCGAAGCACCTCACCTTTACAATTCAAGCTCTATTGAATATTATTTCATTGAGATTGAAAACAAACGTTAAATCACAAGTTTCCGAACACTTTACTTTTAATTCAAGCTACTTATATTTTCAATATTATTTGATTGAGATGGAAAAGACACGTAAAATCATTCCATTCTGCAAGGAAATTGTCCAAGCACTTTACTTTTAAATCAAGCTCTTCTGAATATTATGTCATTGGGATAGAAAAGAAACATAAAATCTAAAGATTCTGCAAGGCAAATTGTCCTAGCACTTTTCTTATAATTAAAGCTCTTCTGAATAGTATTTCATTGGGATAGAAAAGAAACGTAAAATCACAAGATTCTGTAAGGAAAATTGTCTCAGCACCTTAATATAAATTCAAGCAATTCTTAATATTATTTCACTGAAATTGAATAGAAACGAAAGTAAAATCCTTATATCATGTGAGGAAAATTTTCTATGCACCATGCCTATGAAACACAAGATCTTCTTAAAATCTGATTTCAAGGACAATATTTTCAATTCTTAAAATGCGGCTACATATTTCAAAAGGAATAAAACATAACAAAGCTATTTCTCAAGATAAACACTGACACCTTCACAAAATATAATATTAGATTTATGGTAATAGATTCAACATATCAACATCAAAGGAGAAAATATTTATGAATTATTACGAAATATAAAGAATAATTATAATTTTTATTAGTTGTGTTCAGATCGAAATGCTTTGTGACTTGTTACATGTTATGACATGATAACGTATGAAATGGTTTAGTAGCTATTCAGTAAATATTGATGCCGATTATAAGAGATGAAACTTTAAAAATGAAAGATTAGGAAATAGAATTACAAAAATACTAAAATATAACATAAACTCAATGTTGTCACCTTCTCAAAAAAGTCGTCGAAATAAAAGGTGATGAACATAAGTTGTATTCATAATCAATCAAAAGGTGCCCAGGTATACAGTAAACAATTCTCTTAACAAAATTCAATACCCTAGTATTTGGAGTTAAGAGACAGAAGATATAGATCGACTGAATGATCCAATGATATAATACGTTGAGATTCATTCTGTAAAAAATAAATTTGGGCATACATTTTATATTAACATAGTTTGAACGAAATGTTTTTGTAATGAAGTTTACAAAGACAATATTGTAACCAGATCCCCTTTGCGTACACCACCTTGTCACTCTATGACGTTTACAAATACCACATTGAAACTATATGGAATTAATAATTATCAGTATAGGAGAACGTTCAGATCATGTCACCATATTTCATTGCTAAGACCACATTACTACGAGGTAACGTCTACAATGTGCCACTATCTAATATCACAACATTATGCCGTTTTATGAATACCTTTTGGAGACATCACAACATTCTTAAATACCGTCATAAGCGATGTCATCAGAGTAATCTTCAAATACTTCATCTCGATCATTATTGAGTAAATCCAACAATAAACAGTTCTCAAAGTTATAATCTACCACAGAATATCGTCCTCAGAGTCCCTTCGACTGTATTGCCTTGACGGTTCCCGCGTTTTTACAACCCTCATGTTTGGGAGAGAGAGTCGTTTAGCAAGATCACCATGATGAGGTTCAGCTTGACCCCTGTGACCTTGTGTTTTTACCCTGCCCTTCCTGTCAAGCACCGGCATCATATAGCCAGCATCATCTCCATAGCCTGATGATGTGTAAGATCGTTGCGCCGTGTTGAATTCTCCGAAATTTGGAGTTACCTCCCTTTGGCCGCTTGGACGACCAGTATAGATTTCCCAACCATCTAAATTGAAATCAGATTTGGGCCTTGTGTCTCTGTATTCATTATCCAGCATATCGTCGTCGTCTTCATGACTGTCTATTGAGGTCACAGATTGTTTCGGAATGGTTTGCACATCAAGAATGTCAGAAAACGAGACCTTCTTCTTCCTTGAAGCTTTAAGTTCCTCAGCATCAGTTTCTGATGAACTGCCTCCCTCTATCACTGGGATGTCATCGACAACGTCTATCTCGGAATACACTGATTCTCTCCTCGATGCTTTTGAATGAGGCGGGATCTTTTCGGTTATGTCTGGAACTCCGTCGACAATATCAATTGTTGAATAATGGTTGAGCAGACTTTTTGCATGAATCTTCTTTTCATTTGAAGTCGTGACATTTATTGTTTGAACTTTGGGCTGTGGTTGGCTTTGAGTTGGAATCGGAGGAAGTTCGGAGTTGCGATGAGATGGAGAAGCAGGCATGTTAGATTTAGGTTGTGGCTCTGGTTGGCTCTGAGGAATCTTTTGTGGGATCAACTGAGGTTTAGGTTTGGGTTTAGGCACTTCTGATATAATTTGGGGTTGAGCTTTAGGTATTGACAATTGTTTTTGAAGCGTTGGATTAGGCTGTGTTGTCGGCTGTGTTGATTGGAAGGGCGACGTTGGTTTAGTTTGTGGTTGTGGTGATTGTTTAATGGGCTGTTGTTGCGTAAATTGAAATGGAGGAGTTGGTTTAGATTGCGGTTGTGGTGATTGTTTTGGGGACTGTTGGGGCGTAGGTTTGAAGGGCTGGGTTGGTTTAGCTTGTGGTTGTGGTGATTGTTTAATGGGCTGTTGTTGCGTAAATTGAAATGGAGGAGTTGGTTTAGATTGTGGTTGTGGTGATTGTTTTGGAGACTGTTGGGGTGTAGATTTGAAGGGCTGTGCTGGCTTAACTTGTGGTTGTGGCGAAGGTTTTGGTGACTGTTGAGTCGGTACTTGTGGTTGAGTTGTCTGCAGT
This sequence comes from Steromphala cineraria, assembly GCA_916613615.1. Lineage (NCBI taxonomy): Eukaryota > Metazoa > Mollusca > Gastropoda > Trochida > Trochidae > Steromphala > Steromphala cineraria. The sequence continues at coordinate 31,894,580 of OU744722.1, read as the reverse complement.
TTTAGTCGTGGAGGAGGTTGCGACTCAATATGAGGAGGAGGAGGAGGGGGAGTAGCAGAAGAGGGAGGAGGTGTTGAAAAGGTGACAGGAGGAGAAAGCGAAGTAGCAGAAAGGGGAGGAGGTGGAGTTGGAAGAGGGGACGAAGTAGAAGGAGTAGAAGCAGTAGCAGAAGGAGGAGTTGGAGGAGGAGTAGGAGGAGGAGGAGGGGGAGGCGGTGACGGAGTCCGTTTTCCAGGAGCCTCTGGTACACCTCCAGTCACAACCTGACCACCCATTCCGAATGTCTGGAAATCAGACATACTACTACTTGTAGAACTTAACTCTTCATTCGCCGAATCCTCCTTCCCAGAGCTTGCAGTCCAAACCTCTTCATAGGCCCCGGGACGAGTTTCTGGTTTAACCAGATGAACAACTTGAACAGGAGGGCGTTCTGTTTTAGTGTCACCATTTTGAGCTTTTTCAGTATTTACTGGCCGGGGAGGGACACCACCTTTAACAAAGATTGCAGTGACCAGAGGTGCTGCAGGAGGGACATCTGTCTCTGAAGGTCTTTGTCGATGATGATTTGATTCACCATTTACTTGGGATTGTGCTTTGCTATCGTGCTTTGTTGAACCGTTGACATGTATAGTTGTGGTCTCGGTCGGCTTCAGATTTTGGGTTTGCTCTTCTGCTTTAACCTCAGCTTTCGTTACAGCGGGTATGATTGTCGGGGATGCCACCTGTTTTTGAATGGGTGCCGATTGAGCTTTTGTAGTAGTTGTTGCAAGGGGCAATTTCTGGGTAGTCTCAGACAGTATTGTTGTCTCGGACACCATTTGCTTTTGGTCCAATTCAGAAGTCGTCACAGGTGGCTGTTTCTTGGTATTCTGAGGGTTTGCTGTGACAGATTTTGAAGCTTGTGGTGATGTTTGGATCGTCTGCGCTTTTGGTGTTGAACCCGGGGAAGCTTTTACAACAGGTGCTTTAGGAGTCGACACTGCTGTTTGGGTTTTAACTGGTGCCGGTTTAGGTGTTGGACTGCTGAGAGTCTTCTTAATGGAAGACTTTGATTCCGAAGATGTCTTTGGAGCAAATGCTATTCCCATTGCAGAAATTTTAGGTTCTACTGGAGTTTGCCCTGGAATATGTCTCAACATCTTGATACTTCTCTCAAAAAGATCCCCTGTATCCTGGCATAGGTTCAGAGCACTGATGTAGCCAATGTTGTGGACGAGTTCCTTACTTTGCACAGCCACTTTGAATTTGTTGGGGATGTCTAGTAACAAATCATGTAGAGTATTCCTTGATTTGAGTATTGTAGATGCAAGCAGTGACACCTCTTGCTTCACGCCCTCCAACACCATCATCTTAGTGAAAACACCCTCCCCTGTGGGTTCACGTCCATACACCAACTTGACAACACACGGGAATTGGCACTTCTGTAGAATGTCCTTGATTTGAAGAATTGGAACTTTGCTAGGAGTAGACTTGTTCTTCAGGACGTAAAATGTCCCTTGAGACTCTACTGGTATAAGAACATCCCGATCGTTGTCATCAGTGCAGTGGAGGTACCTCCCTGTTTCATCCAAGGTCCCCATCTTCAGGATATCTCCAGGACAGAGAGGTCGAGATTCAGATAGGGACTCACCCATTTTTTTCATGGATCTGACATTCTCTGTTCCGCTGATGAGGAACATGCTGCAGTCTGATTGGGCCAACTGCGCCATCTGGCGGTAGTGAGGGATCGCCTTCAGGATCATTGATGTCCCAAGCACAGCGAACCAACCTGTGAAAGGAACAGGTATTAATATAAACGTTGACACTCATGAATATACATGACTCAATATTTTAAATGAAGCGCTATATGATTTTTATGCAAAACGTTGTTTGAGAGGTATTAAGAAGTTGGTGTATTCAAGTAAAGGACAAATTGGATGGCAACTTCTTCCTAATAGATTCGGGCAAAGGAAACAGAAACGTTGTGAACTACAATAAAGAAGTTGTCATTCATAACATTTCTCAATTACTTACATTATCAGTGTTATAACTGAAATCAATAATGGTTGGTATCTAAATGATGCATAACAATGACAAATTTACCTACAAACCTAAGGGTTTAAAAAATACAAAAATAATCAGTCAAAATGAAATTACAAGTCAAAATATGATGTCATCATTTATACGAACAGGATATGCTGAATTTATTGTTATCAAAACATGTGTTTAAGATAAGTGGCTTTAGGTCGTCTAAAAATTCAATTTTTGTACAATATTGCTTGACATTTCATTTAAATGTTGATTGTATGGTGATATACTAACAAGCAAAAGATTCACAGCCTAGACACTACTGAAGATGATACTTCACACTCTATCTATTATGCCCCGATAATTACCCTTTGTAACAGCGCATTGCATTACGCTCCACTAACCATAGAATGTATTGATCTCATAGGAATGATATGTAGACAAGAAGGATATACGAGTACCTCGCACAACTGACTGTCTAGCTAGACTGTTACATGAATTGCGACTGAAAATATGTCAACTTACTTAGATTTAAGACATATGTTTTCTCCATGGCCTAAATAGCCGTCTTGGACAAAGTTTATAATCCAATTAATTTTACAATTGTTGTTTATGACTCTCATGGTGTATACAAAGTCTTTTAGAATAATATTATCATTTTAGTGCCTTTGTCCTTATACATGTTAAAAGCCATACCAAAAACATCGCCAGGAAACACTCGAAAACCCTAAAATCATCTACAAACATCCTGTTGTAACTTAAGTATTTTCTTGTTTTAAATGTGGCTTAAAGGGACAGTCCTCTTGAATTTTGTTTCCACAAAAATAAGCCGATAGGACTGTCCCTTTAAACAATTTACGTGCAAAATGGTATGAAAATTAAGTAAAAACAATTATCATATCTTATGACTTTAACATCTTACAACATGAAATCGCATCCATTTTGCACAAAGAAAAATGTAAGAACATACCTTTATAATCCTCAGGGACCACCAGACGATCCTCGGTCTCCACCAGAGTCTTGTTGTCCTTGACATTAACAGCTAGACTCCCAGCCTGGACTCTGAGCATCTCGTTCCTGTTCCTCAGCATCAGCAGCTGTCCACAGTCGAATCCTCTGGTCCCTCGTCCCTTGTCACAGAGGGAGTGATCACACAGCACGACCCTGGGCAGGGGCAGGTTCCTCTGAATATAGTCCAGGGTAAACATCCCTGGCTCCCATGTCACGTTGGGCCTGGGGATAGTCTTCAGGGAGGCTGATGGGGAGGGGGTAGGGGACGGTGGTCCTGGGAAGGCCCTTGACAAGCTCTGAGTCTTGAGAGTGGACTCATTGTTGGGAGTCTTGTTCTGCTTCCCTGACAGGATGCTGAGTCTCCCCAGAGTCTTGCTCCTGAGAGAGTTGGGAGCTCGCGTTGGGAGCTGGACTGAGTTATCCTGAGCCATGTTGGTCGATTACATCCTGTTGATGTGTTGGTAAAACCCTGAAATGAAAACAAGATTGTGTGAAATTTATCCAATGTACTATCATCTAGGGAATCTGATTTATTAAGTAAATTATCTCCAATAAAAAGGAAGTTCACGAACTTGATATTACAACACGTGTTTATTCTACATAACGCAAAAGGTTGGAATATTGCCTAAGCGGAGCTAAAAAGCATCTACTTCACTCTCTCTATCATTTTCAGTTAATTTAATTGAAACAACTAACTGGGCTCAATCAAGCATAAGTGCAAATACCGTTGCAAATCATTTAGACACAGATGAAATAACTTGAACACTTGAAGGGCATTGTTTGAATGATTCATGTTAAACATTTCAAGACATTGCTAATCATTTCTAATCATAATTTTAGCGACTAGAAGATCAAACAATATTCATTGAATTGAAATTTTATCATTTTGATAAAAGGTTGATCTTCATTATTTGGATATAGCAATGCATGTTTTTCACTGAGAAGCCTAATTTTTAAACTTATATGATAGATATTTGATACTTTCCAACCATAACACAGCTTTGAAACTTGATGCCATTTAAATAAGAATGCTGTACATAATTTATACCTGAGAAAACAACACACTGAGATCTGCTAAGCAATGCATCACGAACAATGTAAATTAGAAGTCTGTCAATAAATATACTAGAAATACACAATCAAACGTTTCGCATCGCTGGGTTTACAACATACAGGTATACGATCAACTACCACGTATCTAAACATAGCAAATCAATTATATATCTTATTTCGCTGCTATCATTCCAAAGGAATTAACAGGTAAGAATTTACACTAAGTCTGCCCTACATATGCTTAACTTGTTATTCAATAGCCAGTCACAGAAATAAATTTTCATATTCTCCTGCACAAGGACCCGTCTATCTACACCTCTTTACAAAGCTGACACATTCTTGTCTAGAGATGCTATACAATAACAAGTTATGCGCGGTCATGGTCTTCTACCCTCGATATAACTCCGGGTATTGTGAAACACTGCCTCGAAACTCGACACACACTTTATCTAAACAGGTTTCACAAGGACATTACACTTTGAAGAAAATCAGCCTGCATGTGTGCATATTTGATGTGCCATGTGCTTGGTTATCTCACATCTTCCATACGATCTGCTGTTGCTACACTGGTTAATGTTTAGAACAAAATAGAAGTATCTAACAAGGCACGTGACCTACTTGATCACTAAGGGTTCAAAATATGTTCATATACACATATACACATGTACACAAATAACCCTTGTTTATGAGAAAGCTTACAAAGATTATTACATTATTACAGAATGTCATGGCATATTTTCATCGTGAGAGAATAAATCTACATAATTGTAAACAAGAACGAGAGTCAGACATTGTTATGACTAACTCCATCACCTGCTGATGTTATGACACATGTCAGTCTGGAAATCGACATTCCATCGTCCGTCTGCTTTCAATCAACTTACCTCTCGATCAGACGACACCGCTCCAGCAGACGACACAAGCAAAGGGAGACAATCCTACATTGTTTTAGCAAATGAAGTCCAGACGAGACGAATGTAGGTTGAGAATCACTGATTCAACGAATCATCCTCCTCTCGTCTTCTCCGAGATCAAGGTGTGATAGAAAATAATAATACCCGTGCTGAGAACACCCTTAGTTCTGCTCTGATTGCCGTGGTCCTTTTGTTGAGACTGAAACTCTGAGCCCAAACTGCACAGAAATTGACAGTGTCTGCTCACTCGACTGTGGCTGAGACATGAAAAGTGGGTATTAAACTGGTGTTTGTTAGGTCAAGAGAGACGTTTTCTTCACAGTTGACCTGCATTGTATGATCACCATTGAAATAGACATAATATATACGTAGTCTTTGACCAGTCCAAGAATAGCCCTGGACGAACGATGTTATGAATGGGGGAAGATCAGATATCAAGTCTGTTTAAACAGATGGAGGCGTGCGGGATGAAATGTATACTGTTCGTTTTATAAAACGCTGTCAGTGTCCCAGTTGGGTATAAGGGTTGATAGGTGTATATGAATCATACAGGATATTCTGTTTAAAGGGTTGTCCTTTTCGTGTAGGCGATGTAAATTTATCAGATTTCTTTGCGTGAAAACTGATCTTTATGACCGAAATATACCTTACCTTATATGTATATGGCTATGACCTGAAGAAGGTAATTATCTATGGGAAAAATAATATACAGTCCTCTTTTAAATCAAAGGAGCGTTTATGTACTTGAAGTTGTATCAAACCATCGAGGTTTGTACGAATGATTTTAGTTAAATACTAAAACAATACACAAATATATAATAATTATGATAAGATACCGGATTTAATGAAGAATCGCATCATTATTGAGAGAAATAGCATGAATGCAATAATATTTTGTAATATGATAGCTCCGGACACATCACAAAATGACAATATGAAATGACCACCGTCAAGCTAGGTGATCAAGGTTCTCCATCCGAAGTTGACATCATTAGGGAATCCAACTAATTTTGTAAATTGGATAAATTTGATTTTTATCCTTCGTATGTGTTTATATACTAATGATTACGCTGAGTCAACATCCCAAAACTCCGTTGAAGAAGTAATCGGAACTCTAAGTGAATTCTCCTAGCAAAAATGATATGTTCAAATTCATCACATTTGGAAATTTGAAAATTCTCCATTTCTTTACAGAATACTTTATGTCAAAACGTTTGGATCAATTTGAAAAATAATATTTTCAATAGATATATAAGGAACAGATATTTGACATGCCAGTAATATTTCTTGGATTCCCAAGAAAAGTCAATGGGTTAAAATTTGAAAATTCTTTTTTTTTTATCTTCAACCATTTAACATATTTCGAGCAAAATATTGGTTAACTTTTTGTCTTGCCTTACGTTTAATTTCCCAAAGAAATATTTCTAAATGACAGTTTGAGACAGTTAACAAATTATTAAATATGAAAATAGATGAGATGATTCATAAACAATGCTTATAATCCTTATACAAAGATACTTTTGTTGAATCCTTACACAAATATGATTTGTGCGTCCATAGATACAGTGACTCATTCTTGCTCTATTTAACGAGACACTTATATTTTGGACAGGTTTAAATTTGTATAGAGACATGCAGTTGGTCCTGATCAACAAGAAGGCCCTGTTTAATAGGCGTCACATGCTTTAGGCACACATTACATATTTACACTCTAGTTATGTATACAGTACACTATGTGCAATTCGCCATCAAGTACAGTTAATACACAAGTGCGTGGATATGTGTACCCAATGACTTGATCTAAGGTGAAGACTGCACATCCAAATTTTTGGATAGGCTATCTATATGATGAGATCGTAAAGTACATGTTGAGCTTTATGACCAGTGTTTGAATGACTAGTATGAGTTCGGACACAACGATAACTCGTCAAGTATATGTAGTTTTGCAGATGAATACCAAAACCCCTCTCTTCCAAATTAATCTACCATTTTTCAAGAAATATGTTAAGGTAACATGGAGATTCATACGTCATCACAAAAGAGGATATACTCCCTCATATAAGACATTGTTTCCATTTAAACCTTACAAAAAAACCTACATTTTTAATGAAGGTAAATTTCCGACAGATATGTTAAAATTGTATTGACTTTATACTGTGTTATAAGATTAATGTAAATGAATTTCAAAATGTAAATTTAAGATATATGTTTATACATAGAATATGAAACGGTAGTACATTTTAAAAAAAAAAACTCGATGCAAATAACTGTCAAAATTTTATCATCTAAGCACGACACTGTCGTTGTCAATATAATAACTTAAACATACGAATCAGCTCTTTTAAAAGACAACAGTATCTAATGTCTTTGTTTATAGAAAATCAGATGTTGTGAAGATATTGCGTGAAGGAGAGTATTTATGTCAGTTCCCTACTTGTCTGTCCATTTTATAACGATGCAAACTTGAATGTCTTCCAGATTTTTCTACTACATCCATCTTCAATTGTCAAACTCACAGCTCTTATGAGGACATGTGAATTCTTAAGGAAACTACTTCAATACTGGAATTTGCTCTACACACCATCGCCCCTCTCACAAAGCAACCTTTACTAAGGTTAGCCTAAACTTAGGGCTTTGTGAAAAAAGGCCCAGGGCCCTCTTTCACAAAGCCCTAAGGTGATCTTAAGTCCTTAAGGTAACATTAGTGCAATGTTAAAGAATGGGAGTTAAGGTCAACATTAGTAACGGTTGTTTTGTGAAAGGAACCCTAGGTCTATAGCAGTCGCATAAAATACAATTCAATGTAACTATTCGAATGTAAATGTTCTAAGTGACTTTTACGGCGCTTCATTCAACAAACGTTTGTTTGCATTGAGGTATCTTGCACAATGTTAGTATTGATAGTTCCTTATCACAGAGAATTTGGATTTAATTTCTTAAAATTTGGATACGGGTTCGAAGCTATCACTTGTTCCCCGAAGCGTTTGTGCGTTAATCTTGGTACGAGTCACAGTTTCGATCTGGTTTAATGAGATTTGATTTCTTTCCACAATGACATCCTGTAGAATTTGATTAATGACAAAAAATTTCGCTGAATATTTGAAACATTCGAGAAATAACCAAATTTCGATAATTTCTACACATGATTTTTTAAAGCAATGTACTATCAAAGTTTTGGAATTACATATCGAAGATGTATTATAAGTACATGTACATGTTTATGAAATACGGTTTATATGTATTCACTTTGGCTTGGTTTGAAAGCAGTGTTTGAAATAAGCATCCAAAAACTGTTTGTCAATAAGGACTCGCAGATAGAATCAACTGTCGGCCAACTCTGAAACTGTCGGCATTCTCTATCAGTAGGCTACTGACTTGACTTGATTCTACAATAATAATATTCTTGGTATCAGTATGTTATAAATACACAACACTGTTATCAGTTTAGAGTGATAGTTACCAGGGTTTGGCAGGGAAATAAATCTTACTGTAAGTATTGTCAGAAAGGAACAGTAGTATGTTAAAAAAACTGTGAGCCTGTAAGGATCTGAAGATATCAAAAAGTGTGGGTCATTGTGAATAACTATCTGTGTGGGGCCTACGGGCCTATGCTTAATTCAAACACTGTTTGCCCGGAAAGTACCATATATAAAGGGTGTCAAAATCACGAATTATGTTTTCTGCTGACTCATGGTTAATTAAGTTTGTAATGTATTTCTGTAACAAATTTGAACTTGACGTCAAACATTTGTTGAATATTATATTACCAAACATTTATATGAACCTATGAGTCATCGGTGTTAAAAGCTTAGTGATTTTAGCGTATATGATGAAAATAAGAAGAGAAGTATTTTAAGCTTAAATGGGTTTTATGTTGACTGTGTCATATTTGCCCCTCAGTGTTGTAGTTAAACAAGACGTATTTTTAAAACATAAAGTGCATTTAGTTAAGATGAATGCCTCAGATGTTTTATAATTGCTTTGCATGACACGATGAAAGCATTTAGATATCTTATATCACAGATAGCATATATAGATATCGTTTTAAATTCAAAGGGAATGACGCTGTTACTATTTTAAAGAGAAATTATCTGTTAAATCATGCAAAGCATTAAAATCAATGCATTATTTTAGAATTTAAGAATTTGTTTTTCTATGTAAGCAGATTTCTATATAAAAGTCATTGAAGCGTTCGTAATAGTTTACGGAATGTTTCCTATGACCTTCAAATGACCTATTGACGATTTTTAAAGAATTGTTATATGACATAACTCTTTAAAGAAGACAAAGAACAGCTATAGAATAGCAAGATATGAGCTTTTTTATTAAGAAAGTCGCGTCACCTTAGATTATAAATTTTCAGCTTCTTCAGGTGTGATGTGGTGAATAAAAGATGGGATAGATATATATACTCGACTTAAGTGTAAACTGACTATAAAATGAGAGAATAAGATTGTAGTATAGTATTGTAGAACTTCTACTATCACCACCACAACTACTACCACTACGTATCATTTTATCTGTAATGGAAGTTCTTCAGGTGGGATGTGATGAATAAAAGAAATGGGATAGATATATACTCGACTTAAGTGTAAACTCGCTATCAAATGAAAGAATGAGATTGTAGTATAGTATTGTTGAACTTCTACTACCACCACCACAACTACTACCACTCCGTATCATTTTATCTGTAATGGAAGTTCTTCAGGTGTGATGTGGTGAATAAAAGAAATGGGATAGATATATACTCGACTTAAGTGTAAACTCGCTATCAAATGAAAGAATGAGATTGTAGTATAGTATTGTTGAACTTCTACTACCACCACCACAACTACTACTACTACGTATCATTTTATCTGTAATGGAAGTGAAGTTCTTCAGGTGGGATGCTGTGAATAAAGAAATGGGATAGATATATACTCGACTTAAGTGTAAACTCGCTATCAAATGAGAGAATAAGATTGTAGTATAGTAGTGTAGAACTTCTACTACCACCACCACAACTACTACCACTACGTATAATTTTATCTGTAATGGAAGTTCTTCGGGTGTGATGTGGTGAATAAAAGAAATGGGATAGATATTCACTCGACTTAAGTGTAAACTCGCTATCAAATGAGAGAATAAGATTGTAGTATAGTAGTGTAGAACTTCTACTACCACCACCACAACTACTACCACTACGTATAATTTTATCTGTAATGGAAGTTCTTCGGGTGTGATGTGGTGAATAAAAGAAATGGGATAGATATTCACTCGACTTAAGTGTAAACTCACTATCAAATGAGAGAATGAGATTGTAGTATAGTATTGTAGAACTTCTACTACCACCACCACAACTACTACCACTACTACCAGTTCATTGCTGTGTATAAAGATACGAGCAGTAACAGTAGAAATACAGGTAGTAATGATGGTAGTAGAAATATAAGCAGAACAAAGGAAAAAGAATTGGTAGTTGTAGAGATAGTAGTAGCATGAGTTGTAGAAGCAGCAGCAGTTGTAGTAGTAGTAGCAGTAGCAGCAGTAGACGTTGTAGCAGCAGTAGCAGTAGCAGCAGTAGAAGATGTTGTAGCAGATGTAGTAGCAGTAGCAGCATTAGAAGTTGTAATAGTAGTAGTAGAAGTAGAAGAAGTGGTAGAAGTAGTAGTAGTAGTAGTAGTAGTAGAAGTAGTGGTAGTGGTAGTGGTAGTGGTAGTGGTAGTGGTAGTGGTAGTGGTAGTGGTAGTGGTAGTAGTAGTACAATTAGTTGTGGCAGTAAAAGCAGCGTTGGTAGAAGATGTTGTAAAAGTAATGGTAGTTGAAGATGTAGTAGTAGAAGTAGTTGTACTAGAACTAATAACAGAAGTAACATTATATGTGAGAACTAGTTCAGTTAAAAAACAACATTGTTGTAGCAGTAATAGCAAATGCATTATCCATAGGTTTTTTTATTTGTAGCAGTAGTAATAACAGTAGTAGTTAAAGGAGTGAAGTAGTAGGGGTAGCAGCATCAGAAATAGAAGTATTTAGGAGTAGGCATAATTAGAAGAGAAGTAGCAATTGATTTACTATTTCTATCACACCTCTATTTCTATTACACTTCTACTACCTACACGACGAGGAAAACATGTTTTTCTTTAATAGTGTACAAGTTTGTCTTATCCTTTATTACACCTTAAAACCGTCACCACAACAATGAGCAATTCAAATAACCGGTAAATATAAGTCATGACATTAACAGATGGCGTTTATTATGTATATATACACAAAGAACTTAATTAAGCACCGCCCATTTTGTAAAATGAAATTGGGAGCTCTTTGAATATTGTGATATGTTTGATGTATTGACCACTCTAGATATAACAATTGCCGTTTTATTTATTATTTAATTGACGTAAAAATCCTTATAACACGAAATAATTGAAAATATGAGGAAAAATGTGAGACCACTGAAATTTGGCAAACTATAACTATTGTCCTTGGTGAGAAACCACGCATGAAACTTTGGATTTTTTCAATCAAAAATAACATTTTTGATCCCTAGTTGACATTCAATTAGAGAAACCTTTTTTATCATTCACGATAAAAGCCTACCAGGACATTGAATTTTCAGTACTTTTTTCAACCATAATTGAGAAAATTTCGAAATTTTTCAAATCTGTGAGTGAATTTGAGATTCTTTGAGTTCGACTTGTGGGTCAAACACTTCTTCTCCCTTTAAATAAGCCATAATCTTAAAGAATCGCCAGTTTTTTCTTAGGGAAGCTTTTTTCAAATTTGATATTTGATAATTTTGTGATTTTGAAGGCTCATACTGCTTTAACAACTAACATTTCCTAAGAGGTCCTTACTTAAAATCATCAATTCAGTCAAGAGAATTATCATTACCATATTGCAGCAAAAAATATTTACTTTCATTTTCAGTTATAAGTAAACTTGAATTTTCAAAAATACCAAGTTGGGGGAAATAAGTTATCCAGAGACAGTGAATCGTAAATTGAGTGAAATTTCATTTCTACACTGCTAAATGATCGTTCTATCGAAAAACCCTAATTGTTTTTCTGGAACCTTATATGGTTTATTAGCAGAAGCTTATTTTCTGAAAACATCGGTGGTGCTTAACTAAGTTCTTTGTGTATACTTAGCTACAATGTGTGAAATCAAATGTGTAACATGTAGAGCAATGACTGTAAATTTTATTTGATGTGTCCATGACAATATTTATACTTATTCAAAGAGTGGTTATCTTTATTGTACCTCTTCTTCAACGTATAAACATAATTGTCATGTAGGTGTTTTATTATACATATATTGAAGTGTTTATGACAACTAGGCTGACTAGAATAAAATGAATATAACATACATGTAGAAGATAATCGATAATCACAACCACTACCTATACTACTACTACAACTACCACTGCTACTACTACTACTACAACTACTACTACTACTACTACTACTACTACTACTACTACTACTACTACTACTACTACTACCACCACCACTACTACTACTACTACTACTACTACTACTATTACTGTTACTACTACTAATAATTAAATACCACTACTACTACTACTCATGCTACTACTACTACTACTACTACTACTACTTGCACTACTACTACTACTATTGCTTTTCTTACAACTGGCACTACTAATTCCCATTCAATCATTTCTGCTATACTACTTTTCTTCTATCACCCCCTTTCTACTACCACCCTTTTTTTCAACTACTACTTCTACTTTTACTCATGATTATTCTACTTCTCCAACTACTACTTTTTAGTTTATTCTTTCGCTCGTACATTAACAACAATAACTACAACCACTCCTTCTGTTGCGTCTACTATTGTTTCAACTTCTGCCACTGATTATCATGTAAGTCAAAGCTGAGATTGTATTGTACAAGCAAGTTGATGAAACAAGAGCTTTGATAGAAGCAGAACTGCTCTGGATATGGTGTTGTCGATATGTCCCATTGAAGGCATAATGTATGAAATGACTTTAAACATTTACCTTTATACATAAACTTTCTATAAACGACCAAGTGTATTTATTCTAACATTTCAACATTATCTATCAGTTGTTAAATTGTATTTTCAATATCCATTTACACCTTAATAAAATGCAATTCAAGCATACGTGAAGGAGAACAAAGTAAAATCAACCTTTTAAGTTCTCTACACTCTACATTTCTTTGAAGAATCTTCAAAGCCAATAATGTTTTACATTTATATATTCAGCTGTACCTACATGTTCAACAGTAATAATGCTTTCTCGTCCATACTACGATACACACAAAGAATGTCTTTGACAAACTCATTTGCTTTCTTTACACACGCCTAGGTAGGCTAGAAATATTTGTTTCGCACGGATAGTCAATGGTTAATCCGACACAATATCCTTGGCAAATACCCTTTACCACGATTTAATGTCTTGGGGCTGATTTTCACACAATGTTCAAGTATACTTCAAATATCCTTGGCTGTAAAGTTAGAGCTTAATGTGTTATTCAGGTGTCACCATCAGCGATCTTATCTTACAAGTGTATCGACACTTAGATTTAAGACATATTTCGTTAAAGTAACTCTTAAAGTAGACATATAGAGAGAAAATAAATGTTCTCATATATACATATAGGATGTAAATTAAAATGAACTTAAAAATTAACGTTTTTAACAAAATCAGTTTGAAAAACTTATCACAAAGGGTATTTTATATAATGGGGTAACTTCAATAATTTCTTTTACAATCTGTTACAATGGTGCAATATTTTTTGCAAAACAATATTAAATTTATAAGCGTAAGACAACAAAGATATTTCGTATAAAAAATGCTAAAAATATTAAACATTTGCAGAAATTCTGTCAAACGACATCATCAAGCACATCATTAAAAGATAAAAACATATATCATACATATACAATAGTTATAATGAAATTTTTTAATTATTCTTCTTATAACATCCTATGTACACTTTGAAATTTACATGAATATTCAAACGTGGTAACACTGTTATGTACCTCTTTTTTATTCTTAGCCTGACTATGAACTTCTCTCTCTTCATGTTATGCAATATTATTAAAACAGATATTTGTTTTCTGAATTCAATGAAGTATTGCATTTGTAAACAAATAACAAGTTCATTTTAATTTGTGTGCGTCCATGATGGGTGATATGAACTTTGCCTAGAATGATTTTAATGATAAAAACAAATCTTTTCTTGGAAACAAATATTTCATGGTGTGAATATGCATTGTTAAGATTCATGCTTTCTCCTCCATCAATCAACCTGATGCAAACGTAAGCGTAATTTTACACTCGTTATTTTCACAATTTGTTTCCATATAATCTAGTTTTTCTTATGTGTTATCCGTATTTTGAACATGAAAGCAGAAAAAGTTTATATTGTCACACTTGCACTTATAAACGTAGTGATGCAGAACGTAGCTTAGCGTAGTAGACTGTACATATCGTTTATTCAAAACTGATTATAACCTAATTATAGCAGTATATAACCTAACATTATATGTATTATAAACATAAACTTACACATTTATGTAAGACATCACTATAACATTATTCATATATCTTATCATCTGGTGATGTACAATGTATGTCTGTGACGTCACAGTAATGTATTGACACAGGTGCTTGATTGCAGACACTACTTCAGTATGAAGAAAGAGATGGCTTGAATGACAGCTATTGACAGTGATAGATAAAGCAACATACAAATCTTCAAGTGAAATTCACATGCGTGTCACTAAGTAGTAGTGTTATGTACAGACATAGCAGCGAAATCAGCAACACAAAGCTCTTTAGAATGCTTTAAATCACGATTTACATTCATGTTGAGAATACACAGAGACGGTGCTAAAACACACTGAACAAACGACTTCCAACAAGCTGAAAACTACCCTTTTTTACATTTTACTCTACGCTGAGAAGATAAATAAGCGACCAAAAATACTCGTCCTAGTGTAAGCAAGGAGATGACATGACATCGAGATCGGGAGAAGGCGACAGCGGTGAATGTGTGAGTTAATGCGTTATAACTGTGGTAGGAGTGAGACAGGGTTGCTGTTTAGGTCAGCTCTTATTACTACTATCTGCATGACACGACTTCTACCCGAATGCGCTCCGGTTATAATGAGGGTGAAAATCGCAGCGTTTCGGTTGGTTGCTTTCGAGGTCGTTAAATTGCCGAGGCTTGCCTTGAGGTCGTCGGATATTCATAACTGATAAGTACAAGGAGTTACAGTTATAACTAGCCCGGACTCGAAGGTGGTAATCTTCGTACAGCCGAGTAGATATGTCTGCTGATAAAGCTTAGGGAGAAGATTAAGAACCATGCACCACTCAGGAGACTCCGTGACCCCCACGGCTGAGATATCCTCCTTCGGAAACAGCTTCCCCTCCCCCTCCACCCCGGGGTCAGGCATTCTGTGTGTCTGGGGGGACCATACCATGAGTCTGAGGGAAATGCTGGCTGACAACCCTCTCCCCCAGATCGTCAAGATATGTGAGGAGGATGTGGTTCAGAGCAACGGAGATGGGGTGGATGGATTCAACTTCCGACAACCCCTCTTGCTTTATAAGGAAGTAAAACCTACCCGCATATTTGCAAGGAACGTGGTTAAAACTGGACCCAGAGCCAGGGAGAGAGAAGTTGGACCATATGTGGTTATTCCTAGCACATACCAAGGTAAGCCGATTAAGATTACGGAATTATTTTGTAATCATAACAGAATGGGGTCAATAAATGTAACTATAGTCGAAGCCAACATGAATTGATCTTCATATTGTGGAGATGTAGGTGGGCGACAACTCCTTATTGATATGCGGAATCAGTGGCATAAACATCATAAGTAACGAAGTTGACTTAATTATCGTTATTTCTATTACAAAATGACTTTGAAATTAGCAACTAAATAAGTTCATAAAATATATAAAAGTTGCCATCGTGTTCTTTATAACTCTCTGAGAGATATCATCTAAGAATTCATAAAAATGCTTGAAACTTACGTCGATGGAAGGTAAAGGGTTTATACTACCATTGTGTACAGTAGACCGTATGAATAGTATCATCACATTACAGTCAACAAAGAGCGCTTGTCGGCCGATATGACATATTTTGCTCTGTAAACAATCATCAGCAGATCTAGTGTATGCACCTGTTATCAAAACCATCTATAAACGAATTGGAATGAGAACTACTGCAAGAAAAGGATATTTGTATATTTGTTGAGTCCTAAAAGATCCGTTTATAGAAATTGATTTGAATTTAATGAGATTTTATATAGATTTTTAATACATTATACACAACACGCATATAGGATACCGTTTTTGAAAGCTATTTGATATCTTTGGGATTAACGCTAACTTTTAACCAATATATTGTCTTTATCATAATGTGGCATTCATTTTTTCACAAGTATGTACAGTACACCAGGTGTACTTTATAAATTTGCAAGGTATTCAAATACTATCATTGTAGATGACATAAATAAATTTTCATCATCAAAATTATAGCTATTAAAATGTTCACTAACACTTGGTAAACCACTACTGTACTAAAGGTCATATGGCCTCAAAATACTGATTAAAGCTTCTGTTCTGTTCTGTATTAAAATGTTCATGTTGTATTCATATAATAAACAACTTTGAATAAACTGTCCACGAACAGTTTTCTACAAGAAGATAAATATAGTACTCTCAAAAACAACCAATATGTTTCCTTTATCGATGCAGATACAACGTATATATACATACAAATCAAAAGGTAATGTAGGTCTTAAAATGGGTTCCAACCCGAAACAAAATAGCATATTATTCAGTGATCATTATTACGCATTATTATCATTAGTATGCCATTTGATAAACTACAGAGCCATTGGCTCTATGTTTTTTGTTTATATCCGAGTTCAATGTCACGACTTCTTAAATATCATATAACCCCAAGGAGTACACAATGCACACATTAATACAAATTGATATAAACTTTTATTTGAAACCTTAAAACAACGACAAGTATGATGTCCATATCAGAGCAGATGGTACTAAAAAGAAGAGACACTTATATTTTGTATGACAGTGAACCAGCTCTTTAAAGAAGGATCTGACAACATGACAATAGACTCTAACCAAATCTGACAACCTGGTACTCACAACAGTCAGATTTACAGTATATAAACGCGTAACCCGAGCTACAAATGGACCCTTGGCGTAATCTGAACTACATTCCTCGTATTCTGACACCCTTTTCTTGACCAATTTATCTTACCCGAAATATGAATCTCATTCGGATGTACGCTCTACCCTTTAGGAACAATAACATTTCAAAGCTACTGATCTGGTTGTTTAAGCCTTATATGCCACCAACCGGCACATACCATGAGGGAATGGTATATTCTATAATCACAACTACCGACATAATAGTTTCTGCAATTTTCCATAAATGCTTTTTACAAAATACTTTGTGATATTCATAATATGTATTTTGAAGCTAGAAAAGTAAAGGTTCATCCTTTCAAATGTACTGGTGTCCTATGTTTGATTGGAAGTTTGAAAATGCTTAAGAATGTGTCAACTGTATGAAGTTTCAGTACACGAAACGTAAGTAGTTTCACAATAGCATTTGGATGGTGTATAAAGTATTTAACATTAATCAAAAACCATCCGCTTAAAACTGAAATTTCTTGTTGAAAAAATTAAATGTATGAGCTTCCCATTGCATTTTCGTGGTACGATGTTTCATCATACGCATTTATGCTAGGATTTCTCTAACTGGCCTCTTAACACGAACATCTTGTATTTTTTAAGTTGACACCTGTAACATAATTAATCATTCATGTTTCGGGCGAGATGACATGAATGAATCCCTGTTTATGGATAATTAATTCATTATTGGGAGATTTGTCTTGTTCTAAAATATTGTCGACAAAATGTGATCGTATTTTATTCATTGCTTTAAAAAGGTTGTTGTTAAAAGGTTTACTTCCATTCATGAATTTTGTAAATATATCTGATATTCAAAATTGTATAACCAAGAAATGACATAACAATCTTTAAATTTGGCATTGTAATTTTATATCATAAAACATGAATATATATAGGGTAATTTCCCAAAAAATTATGCAGGAAAAAAGGTTCCTGTTACAGCTTTAAATATTTATGATATAAAAATGTATATGAAATAACAAAACATTCTTAACTGCTATAATCATATCACTTACGGTATTGTTTTAATGAGGAAAACAAAGTAACTGCTGAAGAACCTAATAGAATTGGTAATTAGCTGTTTAACAAATAACTTGTTATAATAATGTTGTTTCCTTCGACTTTTATAATATTCATAACATTCAAAGTTTGTTTACTTTATGAAGAAACATAATTTCCTCATCACATACTGAAATATTATTCTTGCAGTGCAACATGAACCCGATTGGCATGGGTTTCTTCAAAATTGGGCTCATCAGAAAAACTACCCAATTATATAAATTTCTCTTTTTTGTAACATGTTTGTAATAATGCACGATATATCATATTTTTGATCAATATGGACTTTTTAAACCGAACGTTTTCTTAATTCTGAAAAATATTGTAGAAAGAATAAAATTTAAAATTTCGAAGTTTGACGTCATGTATCTCTTGATGAATGCCAGTATTGTTTCTGGCATGCCCTCTATTGATTTAGTGTAGATATGACACATTAATAAATTGACCAAATCCGTTTGACCACAAAATATCGTTTAAAGAAATAGGGACCAATTTAAAATTTCAAAAATATATAATAGTACAAATGACATCTTCCAAAATTAGACAAACTTTTGTTAAGCAGTCGCAGCTCATACTCTATTTGTAAACATAGCCACAAACGAAATAGTCATTATTATTCATATACTTATATATTTATAAACATCATAATGTTCTCTCGCCTCATGTATCTTTAGATAATGTTCTAAGTATAACCGGGGTTAAACCAAGTCAGGCGAAAAGAAACATACAACTTTAACAATGCATCCAACCGACTTCATCCTGCTTTATTAGCAATGATGAGGAAAAATTGCTGGTTCATAAATAATATAAACATGGCTTCTTCACTAAATATAAAGACTAACGATATTTGTTAGAATCTAACTAATTTGTGATCGTTATATCACATTAGTTCTGATGCCTTGTAACCTCTAAAGTATGGTTATAAAAGGTATGGTATGTTCTGAGAGACATTCAG
This sequence comes from Steromphala cineraria, assembly GCA_916613615.1. NCBI lineage: Eukaryota > Metazoa > Mollusca > Gastropoda > Trochida > Trochidae > Steromphala > Steromphala cineraria. The sequence continues at coordinate 31,875,373 of OU744722.1, read as the reverse complement.
GCAAACATATGTAGTATAGTTACTGTTATGTACTGTCAGGCAAACATATGTAGTGTCTTCCGTGATATGTTCTGTCAGGCAAACGATTGGAGTGTCTTCAGTGTTCTGTTCTGTTAGTTCTGTTAGGCAAACATGTGTAGTGTCTTCAGTGATCTGTTCTGTCAGGCAAACATGTGGAGTGTATTAAGTTTTATGTTCTGTCAGGCAAACATATGTAGTGTGTTACGTTTTATGTTCTGTCAGGCAAACATATGTAGTGTCTTCAGTGTTATGTTCTGTTAGGCAAACATATGTAGTGTCTTCAGTGTTATGTTCTGTCAGACAAACATGTGTAGTGTCTTCAGTGTTTTGTTCTGTTAGGCATATGTCTTCAGTGTCTTCAGTGTTATGTACTGTCAGGCAAACATGTGTATAGTGTCTTCAGTGTTGTGTTCTGTGAGGCAAACATATGTAGTGTCTTCAGTGTTTGTTCTGTTAGGCAAACATATGTAGTGTCTTCAGTGTTTGTTCTGTCAGGCAAACATATGTAGTGTCTTCAGTGTTTGTTCTGTCAGGCAAACATATGTAGTGTCTTCAGTGTTTGTTCTGTCAGGCAAACATATGTAGTGTCTTCAGTGTTTGTTCTGTCAGGCAAACATATGTAGTGTCTTCAGTGTTTGTTCTGTCAGGCAAACATATGTAGTGTCTTCAGTGTTTGTTCTGTCAGGCAAACATATGTAGTGTCTTCAGTGTTTGTTCTGTCAGGCAAACATATGTAGTGTCTTCAGTGTTTGTTCTGTCAGGCAAACATATGTAGTGTCTTCAGTGTTTGTTCTGTCAGGCAAACATATGTAGTGTCTTCGCTGTTATGTATCTATAGTGTTCTTAGTTGTAACTTCTGACAAGAAAAACATTATACAACGCGTAGTACTAGTTTGTATATGATATGTTCTAACTGGCAAACAAATATACGGTTCACAATGGTATGTTGCAGCAGGAAAAACTCTGATAAGGCTAGTGAGGCATTAATATAACCATAGTTTTCTTCCGGAATAAGAATATATTTAAACCATATCTAATAAGTGGAAACCATACATATATAGTGCTCTGAGCGGTACACGAAAAGAAACAAATATAATGTTTAGAGGTGTATATTATTAATGGAAAATAAACATGTTGTTGACAGTGTTAAGTTCTGGAAGGTAAAGTATATCTTAAGATATATTCTCAAATGTAAATCTTGAAAGCCTTGATGCATATTATTGAGATATGCACATGTCTCCTTCCCTTGAAATGTTTTTTGTTTTGTTTTTGTTTGTTTTTTCCATATTTACAAGTTACAGGCAAAATAATATTAATAATGACATGATATCAGGTTACAGGAAGAAATGGTAACAAAAATGACATAATATCAATAACATAAATTGACTAACTACATTGACAATTATGTGCGTATACAATTTACAATTGTGTTTTCTTTCCAAATAACAAATGTAAAGTTGACCAATATTTAAAAAACATTTGTTCAGTGCCCGTTGAAAGGAACACGTATTTTGAGATATCATAATATCTAACAACTTCTGTCTTTAAATGATCTATTTTTGGTCTGAAGTTGTTAATGCTACATCTATAAATATACTGTTTGACTAATAAAATGATTGCGTTTACAGGATTATTATTTTTCCCTTTCATTCCTAAAATAATGATTTTGTTTGTGAACTCTAGTTTCAACTGGACTGAATTTAGCCATGATTCTAAGTCTTTCCATAACCTAAAGATAGGTTCGCATTCCCATAACAAAATTCCCTTGAAATGTTGATTAACTAAGCTTCTTGAGTGGGTCATTATGAAATGTTGAAGTAATTTGTTTCTTGCCTAGTTTTATTAGGCAGCGTAAGGTATACATGTATGTTAATTTATTTGTAGATCGTATAATTGTTTATACGATATAATGATGAGAACATATTCATACATTACGCTCTACATCATAATTGTCAATAATTTGTCCTGTTTAAAAATCACATATAATGTACCATAAAAGAAAAGACTTAAATCGACACACTACAATTTCGTTCTTACGTCATAGTTCAATAATTACAAGCCTGAATAGTTAATGCATCTTTAAAAAGATTAATGTCATGATGTATTGCATTATCAAGCCACGTGTCATAGAGTACAACTCGTCCTTAAATGACGCAAATACGTTATTAATTTGTGGAGTCCTCAGTTACCCCGATGCTTTGAAACTTGTTTATGTCTTTTATTAATAACTTTCAATCACAAATATGAAGTTCGTCTAAGGTGTTCATGTCACATGGGGTGACATTGTGTTGTTGCTGTTTTAAATGAAACTAATATCACGTCACAATGTTATACAATTTGTGATCTGTATCTATTTTACACGCTGACGTCACAATGATTATGTTCATCATGATCGTGCAAGTGTTGAATGATTGGTTAATGCATCTGACTATCGTCATCTCATTTGCGTATCAAAGAAGTGAAACTTTTGATTGAAATTAAAGAAATAAACTTCACCAAAATCTTGGGTGTCTTAAGACGTCATGAAACATATCTTTGTCTCTGTTTGTAATTTACAATACATGACACTACAAAGCCTAAGATGTAAATATTCTTCTTGCAAACATATCACAGAATGTCTCTATCAATTAATTTAGTGTTGACGTAGCATCGCATAATAACAATAAATCCAGGCGATTTCTCGGGAATTATACATAAAAATGTACATCTGTCCATTTAATGGCTACACAATAATTTGGTACGAAACACCTAAACTGTGTTAATGAATAATCCATAGAATGTGTTAAATCTAATTAAAAACAAGAGAGGACTAATACCATCACCCTGTCACACACATTCGTCAACTTGCAAGATTTACCACAGGGAACAAGCAAGACCATCAAAACTAAGGCTCTTGTCCATTGTGTGGTCAGTTCACAGGTTATTACTACCTGACCACCGCTGTGTGGGGGGAAAGCTGTCAAACTCATTGTTACAAGCTCTGTTGGACATGCTCTTGACCGTTCTGTTGTTTTGTCATGTTTTGACTCAATGGTCCATGTCAATCTTAGCCGAAGTTCTGTTGGCTAACTATGTTATTGTCGGGTATATCATTCATGCCCAGTAAGCAGGTTAATGATTATGAAAGATCAGGTTCATCTAGGGTAGTGACCAACAAGTGTACTTTTAAGGGGCAGTGAAGGGGATCCAACATATTTTTTTTATAATTTTACGTGAAATGATAAACGGTGAGTATTTGATAAACTTGCATGTAGACTAAATGATTAAGACTGAAAACAACACTATATCATAACATATTGAATTTAGAGCTCTAGACGTTCTGTTGAGAGTCAGACACTCTACCGACTCAACCAAAGGGATATCCGACAAATTAAAGGGTTGTGAAGGGGTGTCCTATCTATTCCATGACCCTCGTTTTAAATTCAAAACAACAAAAACAACAACAACAACAACAACTGCAGATTTGACTTATATTATTCTAAGCATGTTGAAGAATTCTTTTATTTCATTAAACTCAGTACTAAGGAACAACAATTTCTTTAAAAATAGCATTTTTTTATTTTTTAAGGGAAAATCACAAGCACACAGGACGATAGAAAATATTGATAATATTTTATATATAATATGTTAAAACATATATTCATGTCAATGGAACGCGTACGTATGAAATTGGCAGCTGAACATATACATGTATAAAGTTGTTATTATCGAAAAAAAGTAATCGTCATGTGTAGTTAAGCGTACCAAGATACATGTTTCGAATTGAATCAACAGAAAAGATTATATATCAGAGCACCACATAATTTTATGAAAAACCATGAAATATCCCTTTGAAAAAATATATTTTAGGAGAAGAAACTAAAATCTAACATGAGCATATCAGCTTGACACGATCCACGTATATGAACTTATGACTTTATCTGGTAATTAATTGCCCCAACTTACCTGACAGCAACTAAATCTCTCATCAATCAATTTTCAACAGGTAAATCATTTAAAGGTTAAAATGTCAGGAAACAGTTTCTGCTTAGAGCTATATAAGAAATGATTGAAATTCAAACAAAATTCCTTTTGATGGTGAATGTTTATCTTGTTGGAATATGTCAAATATATATTGACTACCATTAATTACAGGATAAAACGCAAAGCCAAAGGGTACAATAACTTAAAGAACGACAAAGACTTCAAAAGTGGTTTTGGATAAATATACATTTAAAGAGAAAAAGAATCCCGTAATTATATCCATTTTAAAGTTAGAAATTATTTGATTGCAGAGAGGGAAGTTTTATAATATGGATTCAATAGCAAAGACTCTTAAACAAATTCTGTATACCTGATTAATTTAAACTTTAACTTATCTTTTACTAAAACACAATAAAAAGTATCAAACAAGTTGCAAACATTTCATATCGCCAATAAGTCCTCCGGTATTTTTCATGTCAATAAAAGCAGTCTTTGAAAATAAGGGTATTTATTGTCATATTCATTACTGTAAAATACGAGTACATAGTTTCTGATTACAAATGTGATTGTTTACACACTGACTTAGCCTCTTTTCTATTTTTTCTACTGAATTTGTCAACAAAAGAAAATCACAAATGAAATGCTGAGATGAAATTGTGTCAATATTTGAAACCACCTGCAAACTGCTTTCAAAGCTCAATTTCTGTCATTCCTTACAACAGACATCCGTCTGTAAGTTAGATATTATTATTGTTTTAAATTGCACGTGTTACGAGTCGAGGAGAAGCTCATGTGAATGATAACACGGAATGTTTAACGTCAACTGTCATATCCGCAAAATATATTTCTGCATTTTATCCGAAACAAAGATATCAATAGACATGGACTGAATGAAGAGTCAGTAAAATCCTTTCACAGAAGCATCATGATGTAGACTTGTTCCTCGGATAAATAAACGATTTCTTATAACAATGCTTTTTTAAAATAACCCCACCATTTTAATTTTGTGTGTGTAAATGTAGAGATTGAATGATCAGACTATTGATTTAATACTTTGTAACAATGCTTTTTTTCTAAGAAATACTAACTAAGATTTATTTTAATAAAAAAAACTTATATGTGTTATTAGTTTCAATATCTGAATGAATGTACAGAAATGTATTCAAATCCTTGTGACATCAAGATTTTTACCTTTGCTTCACAACTTGAGTCAACGACGGTGATTTTCTTAAAAAGGAGATAGCACGCTTCTTTAAAATAATTTGGTTTCAATTGTTCATTGTTAATATTTGTAAATAAAAAATGTTTTGTATTCAGGGATCCATATATCTCATTAATCAACACGTAATAGAGTAAACCATTAAATCAAGCAAAAAAAATCTCGCGGCCCTATTATTCATTCGAGGTAGGGAAATTAACTGATCGTGATACCTTGGTTTTAGAACTGCATTCATTATCTTGCAATTGGTAACACTTGTTACTGTTTCGTGAAATCATTTCATACCTAAAACGTGTTCCTGCCAATAATTTACTTGATAATATCATGTCGACAATTGTTTTGGACGATATCTTATGTCATACACGTCGAATAAGGAAATGCAGTATCAAACAGGATTGTTTTGCTATTTTGAAAACGCTGTACTTATATCCTAAACACGTTTCTATCAATCAACAATCTTTATTCAATACTAAGAGGCCACAGGCCTATAGTACAAAACATGGATGAATTACAAATGATAATATTCAATGGTAATACAGCCACCTTCACAGAGACCATATCCTCATAACATCAATTTACACACAATTAGTTATTACAATAACAACATATTATATTCTAACATACCACATCGTATCAGACAAAACATATATTATCTAAAATTTAATACAATATCACATCATACTTATAATTTATTCTTTCTTAGTGACATTCCTTGATAAATGAAAGTTGATAGCTTGCGATAACACGCTTCTATATCGATATATATGGAACATCTAATTATCTACCTTCCGATACCCTGAGCGAAGAAATATCGACATAGACATTTTATAAAATTCAACTTCAAATGAGATTCATGAAAATTCTCTTCATTAATATCAAGTCATAGTATCTTAGTATCAATAAAAATATTATTCCTTATTTCCCAGCTAAAGATTGTACGTAAGGTAAGGAAACACAGGATAAAAGGCTATTAAATAATTGACTACATTGAAATGAAGGGTTTATGGCTCAAAAGGATAGGGCCAAATGATGCCTTTTAGATGATTCATGGCTATTGAATTCTACATTTAAACAACTTTCTAACATAAAGAATCATATTCATAATAAACCACTATTCTGTTTTCAGGTTTATTCAAGATGGTGGACAGTGACAGTGCCGATGATACGAGTCTGACATCTCTGTCTACAGTTGCAAGAATAATGCCAGCATCGTTCTTGTCTACCCGAAAAATAAAAGGTTTTGTTGCCCTCCATAAAAGGAACTCAACGACTGTGTACGAAAAGAACGAAATTCCACCCGGTGTGTTTTACTTCTTGAATATTCATGAGGATCAAATTACCTACATCAGCAACCGGAAGTCCGAAAAGCGGAAATTATTACTTTGTCTACGATGCGCATGCGCGGAAAAAGAAGTTCTGTTACCTTATGACACAGTGGGACAATTCTATATTATTGACTTGAAGAAAAATAGTTCCAAAGCACAGTTAGAATCAGGTGCGTGTGTATATACGATATCCAGTGTGATTGGGAAATTTGATAAAATGAAAGATTCAAAACTTGAACTCATATTTGGTGACCCCCCTTCTCAGGAATGCCAGTTCTCGGGAGTTATCAGACTAAGTCACGTGACCAGAGAACACGCTGTGATTTCATGTACTTTGAACACATCGGAACCAAAGATCTTAGAGTTGGCGGTGTCGCAGTATCCTAAGTTCAAACTTGCCCTCCAGACGGCCGACAAACACAGCGATGACGTCAGAAAGAAGTGTTTGAGTTTCATGAGATCCGCATGCGACAAATTTAGTCGAGATTTGAAAATAAGACGTGACTATGAAATTGAAAAACGAGATCTCAGAGAAGATTATTGATTCACGTGACTTTGAAGTTGAAAAACGAGATTTGAAAAGACATTGCAAACTTTACCTGAATACACAACGACAGTCTAAGTTAACCTAGCCTCATAGATACTCGCTGTACACTCCCATATTAAGTCTAGCTAGATGGAGTAACGTCGCGTCAGGCGACCTATCGAATTCGACCAATCACGGCTCATCCTACCAAGTCGCAATAGTCTGCATTCGAACATAAGGTTCTTATTTCAAACTAACACATACTACTAATAGTAGCCGCTTTATGATTGTAGAAATCCATTCGGCTGTCTAATGTTTGACTGGAGGGCCCTAGTTCGAGGAAGGTCGGGTGTTGCTGTATCTAGCTAGACTCAATAGCGGAGTGTAACGAGTATTATTGAGGCTAGATTTACTTATAATGACAAACGAAAAATGAAACTTTGAGAACATTAATAATCTCGAGTCAAGTATGAGACACAAGGTCTTAGTCGATAATGCTAGTCTGAATTGAATAAGTTGGTAATGCTCCTACGCTTTCGCTTTAATAGATTTTTTTTATATATATATTTTTTATATATTACAATCAAATTAAAGGGGCAGTAGCACGTTTTAGGGGGAATATTAGGTGATGTCAGGAAAATGAAAATAAATGGTTCCAACTGAAAGACAAAGTATTCAAACTAAATAAAACAGTGATAATTCAAACATATAACGTAAAGTTTAGCGATTCGATTTCTTTTTCTTACACAAAATGAATTAAAGATGTTCACACAAAATGGCCGCCAATGGATTTTATGTGAATCGTCATACTTTGTCACGATTGGTTCGTGTAACAAGATTTTTGACACTGTCAAAATATTACATTTAGCAATAACTTACAATTATCAGAAAACGTGCTACTGCCCCTTTTACGTTTTATCTAACCATAATTTACAATCAAATTTAAGTACCAAGAAAGAATTGTTGTCACTCTTTGCTTATCAAGAACTGATCCTGTCCAACACCATCTTCCTACGCAGAGCCTAAAAGGCCAGTTTCCGAACTGTCATTTTATGCCTTGCTGCATAGCCTTGAGTTTTCTGTGCTTGCTCTCTACTCTGTAGGGGCACTATAGCAGCACAGAAAAGTAAAGTCTCTGCAGCAAGGCATAACATGACAGTTTGGAAACTGGCATTTTAGGCTCTGCGTAGGAAGATGGTCCAACACATGACAATATCACTGGGCGCAAGGACAGACCAGCTATAGGTTACTATGATCACGTTGATAATGCATAAACTGTTTTTGAGAAAATAAAGGTCACACGTGGTTTTATATTTTATAAATCAAACATTAAAGATAAATCAGTTAATTTTTACCTTATAAATGCAACATAAACTTCGGTTGCAAGTTTGCCATGTTAGGCCTTTTAGATTCAGTTGTATCTTTTTAATTTAGAAATGTCAGAGCATATCGAATAAACTAATAGCATAAATATGCTTGTCAATTTGTTATACTTCCGATATAAACGTTTCTGTGGCCAACATAGTACCTTACTGAAATCTTGCTGCAGTTTGAATGAGATAAATTGAAAAAATAAAATTATATATACGAAACAAGAAACCGCTGATCATTATGTTATGTTTTCAATTTTTGATGACTTTTATAACGCCAAACTATTAATATTTTAAAGATCATACAAAATGTATATAGAAGAGTGTGTCAAATATAATATTCTATTGTTGTAAAGGTCATAGGTCAATGTACCGAGAGAGATAACAATGAATGAATAAAAATGAAACCAAAAAGCATGGATAACAGATAATACAATATTGCAACTAACGTAACATGGGTTTCGATAAAATGCATACCGTAAATCCTCGAATAATCGCTTGCCTTGAATTAAGATCTCGTTGAATTAATGATTGTTTGCCTTGAATAATCGCCGGGTATGATTGAGCAATATGAACAATATTAATCTTTTTAATATTAATGTTTCTAAGTTCTTCTGGCATATATGCATATTTATGAAACGCATGACAAATCATACGGGAAATTATGTCAATATTCACTAAAAATTGCCGAGGATGTTCGTTTTGTTCCATTTTATTTCAAAAGGGATAGACATAGTGTGGCTTTGAAAAGAATAATCGACTGCCTTGAATTATCGCTGGGACAAATCGAGTAATCAAGCGAGTAATCAAGGATTTACGGTGTATATTAAATATTGTTATCTATTAAAGGGGCAGAAGCACGTTTTTAGGGGGAATATAAGGTGATGTCAGGAAAATGAAAATTACTGGTTCCAATTGAAACACAATTGAAGCAGTAATAATTCAAATATCTATGTAAAATTTAGCCATGCGATTCCTTTTTTACACCAAATGTATTAAAGGTGTTCACAAAAAATGGCCGCCAGTGAAGTTTAGGTGAATCTTCATACGACTATGGAAGATTGGCTTGTGTAATGAGATTTTTGACACTACTTAAACGTGCTACTGCCCCTTTAAGATTATTGTTTCTGAATTCATAGCTTAGATATAAATATTTACATAAATTGTTAAGTAACTGCATATGAAATTATATAAATTGATTGAATATATTGACAAATATTGTCAAAAGAATGGCTCTCTTGACTATGATGACATTTATAATTAATAAAAAATATAATTGGACGTGATGTTATAATATCCAGCTAAGGTTCATTATTTCCTTGAGACAGTAATATTCATATACTAATCTCTAATCAATCGAAATAAATTTAGATCAACAGGTTTTATATTAGGTCATAGTACAACAATATGAAATAATATAAAACCTTTTGATCTAAATTTAAATGGTCTAAAATATGCGTATGTTAAGATCCTGTCTTAACAAGTTTATATTTGGTTGATTTATTACCAAAAACAACATGTAATTTCATATCTTATCGAAATAATCAAAATTCGATTCTAGGCATTTTCTTTTTCCTTTTTGACAAAATATTAAACAGTTACTTGATGTAATGAGTCCAATATCTATATACTTGACTAAACACTATAGAAAAACTTAAAACTTAAATGCCTACAAAGATTAATTTCCATCGAAAGTTGTCATTTGTGACCTTTAGTTTATACCTTTTCTATATCTTATAGAATTTGATTTATAATGCTTTTCTTCTTTGAAGATTTCTTGTAATCAACTCAATATAATTGGTGATTTAGAGTATTAGTTCTGAAACTTTGTAAATGAGATTTAAAGTTTTTTTAAAACAGAGATGTGAAATGTCGTGAGCAATAATTAAAAGTAAATCAAATACTGCACAAGCAATGAATAGAAGGTAACAAAAGATTAATTCTCCTTCTTTGAGGAAAATATTTGAAATAAAGGTTTTTTGTGGATGTCTTTTGAATCTTTTATAAGTTTTGATAATCGGTTTCATTTAACTAAATGGCTGAAAGTTTTGACATCATTTGTTAAGAAGATTTATTTTCAATTTTATGAGAATCCTTTTGTTAAAAGGATCATTTGAACCATTCGTAAATTAATAATTCTGTTACTCAACGTTTTTTTTTATAAAATTAAGTAGAATAATTCAACGTAACATCATAATCTAACTCATAAATTTTGCTTCATTTTACGAAAACAAATCATAATTTAAAAAAAAAATTAAGACACGGTTTGATGAACAGGTGAAAGCACATTAATGTCTCGTTTTTGTTTTAACCTATACACGATAAGAAAGTTGATACAGCCACAATTTCTACGCAGTTATATGCATTAATAACATAATTTCTTATGACACTACTGTGAATGAATTCAACAATCAAACTGTAATCTGTATCTAATACCAACCACTGAATGTTATGAGAAATGAAACCAAAAATCTTAACGGCGCAGTAGCACGTTTTTTGATAATTTTATATTATAAAATGTTCACTTATAATTGTAAGTTAATGCTAAATGTATTATTTTGACAGTGTCAAAAATCCCATTACACACACCAGTCATCCATAGTCAGAGGACAAAGTATGAAGATTCACCTAAAATCCACTGGCGGCCATTTTTTGTGAACACCTTTAATTCATTTTGTGTAAGAAAAAGGAATCGCATGGCTCAACTTTACGTTATATATTTGAATTATTACTGCCCCATTTAGTTTACATACATTGTCTTTCAATTGGAACCATTAATTTTCATTTTCCTGACATCACCTCATATTCCCCCTAAAAACGTGCTACTGCCCCTTTTAAAGCGATTATTATGATGAAACATTATTGATATAAAATAAAACTGTACGTAATATAATGATATCCAGCTGAAGCTCCTCATTTCCTTGTGAATTTTATACTCGTATACTAGTATAAGAATATGCGTATTCTCAAGTATTATCTTTATACGTTAATATGTCGGTAATTTCATACCAAAGACAGTATGTAATTTCATACTCTTATCATCATATATGTACATTATGACAATACTGTGACTTAATTAAAAAATCAATGGAACCAAAAATCTTAAAGCGATGATTATGATGACATATAATCGCTCTAAAATAAATCTGTACGTTTAAATTATTCATTAAAGCGATGAACCTGATTAAAAGACACTTGTTGTGTGTATAACGTCTACAGAATTTCCATATTTAATGCTAGTTTTAAAGATTCATAATCTCAGCTCATTACTCAATTCCCCTAAAGTCAAAAGGTAAGATATAACGGATCAATTGAAAACTTCCTGACTGTTTGTGAACGCCTATATAACCATGGTAATCTGAGCACCAAGTAAAACACGTCCATAAGTCTTCATCAGAAAAATCATGAATACTTCTACCAAAGAAAATCGACTTAAAATGTTGTTTAAGACACGTGTTGTTAAGATGTCTTCAAAATTCAATACATCAGAGTTTTAACTTTTTATCTTATGCCTGTTAGAATGTACTTGGGTCCTGAAATCGTCTTTTTATCAACATTTTGTTTACCAAGATTGAAGCTAAAATCATGAAATGTAAAAATAAATTATGGTATCGACATATAAAACCTTCTTGGACCTTTTTTTAATTGTAGAATCTCATAACAAAAGTCAAAACAGCCCGTTTTACTCCTATATCTCATCATGTAACAAATTCCAACAACGACAATTTTTTTCTTCAAAAAGATGAACAGCTACTGTGCATATAAAATAACTTGAGTTGACTACTGATGATGATGTCATGATGAAACTGTGTTTCATGTTGCATTCATAGATTGTGGTTTGAAATAACTTGTATTAAGATGGCGACGTTTTCTTTTAACTCAGTTTATGGTTGATTCAGAATTCCTGTTTTTGACTTAAATTAAATATAATTGGTATCCTTTGATAAAAGTTGTTTTCCTTTTCCGAGAAATCGCTTATTCCCGTTAGAAAATATGCTTGTACTGAACCACATTCTGTAAAAGATACATAATAAGTAACGTCCTTATAAAACAATCTTCATTCGACTGCTTAACTATCATCAACAATGTAACTGAAGTATTCTTTTTACCTGAAATCTCTGTTACACGTTGAGTAATTCTACGGTATCGTGGAAAAAACAATAGAAAAACGGTCCACATGTAACTGAGGTTACCTGGTGAGAATAATTTGTGGAGTCTCTCTGTGGATCAGGAAGTCCGTGGTTCGAATCCCGCCAAGGGCTCGGCAACTTTGTCTGCAGTAGAGAACTGTTCTACACGCAGTCAGGTTTGGGTGCAATGCTACACTGAATTTCGTGCAGTACCACCCATGTTTGCTAGTTCCAGTCGATGCTCGCAGGTTTCACCGCAATGCATAGCCACATTAGTGTTGCGGGCTTTCTCCCTGCAATAATACCAGCAGCCGCGATATAAGTGAAATACTCTTGAAAGCGGCGATAAACTCCACATCACCTCACCTCACCAGTGTAGAGGACAGGTACATGAACTTCATTTGGCTTGGCATTGTGAACTATACGTTTTAGATCAAGTTGTAAACAACTGATCCAACCTCTGTTCGTATCAGTCCAAATTCCTGGTTTCCGGCAGTTTTCCCTAGCGGCAAACGTTTGCACAATTTGAAAAAAAAATCAGCAATTTGAAACATTTTTCGCACGGAAAGGGTGATTCTCTTCCCATGGCCTCTTTCATGATTCAGTATCAAAAATGATCACTTTTATACAGTGTCTTTTACTTGCCTCCAATCAGACTTCTTCCCTTCTAGCCCATAAACCCCCCTGACTCGAAAAGAGGCTAGATCAACATTTTATGACTTGATCTGTCGGGAGAGAATGGCAAATATATGAATTTGTGTGAACACTTTAAAACGTTAGTATTCTCTTCAGTTTCCTGATATCACCACATGAGAACACAAGTTCGGGGTGATCTTGGTGTGAAGTTGCTTTTATCAGACCTGTTAACGTCAATTCTTTACAGGGGCAGTAGCTCGTTTTTGATAATTTTATATAATATTTTTTTCACTGATAAGTGTACGTTAACGCTAAATGTATTATTTTGATAGTGTCTAAAATCTCATTACACAAACCAATCTTCCATAGTCAGAGAACAAAGTATGAAGATTCACCTAAAATCCACTGGCGGCCATTTTTTTGAACACCTTTAATTCATTTTGTGTAAGAAATAGGAATGGCATGGCTAAATATTACATTATATATTTGAATTATTGCTGCTCCATTTAGTTTAAATGCATTGTCTTTCAATTGGAACCATTAATTTTCATTTTCCTGACATCACCTTCTATTCCACCTAAAACGTGCTACTTCCCCTTTAAAATACAAATCATATCTGCGAACAATCTAATTAAAATCAGATCGCAATTTAAATCATCCCTTGTAAAAAAACAGCCTGGGACGAGTGATAGTGTCGATTTGATTTTAATGAGATTTATCAGCGGGTGAAATGACTCTAAATCAACGATCATGGCATCCTTGCAAAGAGCGGTGATTGATCACAATTCACATTTACCGACTGTTTTACGTGCACTGCATGTAGCCTTACTAAATGAATAAAAGATATACCATTTCAGTCACTATCTATTTTTGAATAATACATCATGAAAAATATTCTAAAATTTTACATGTTAAAGGGGCAGTAGCGCGGATATAAGGTGATGTCAGGAAAATGAAAATGGTTCCAATTGAAAGACAATATATTTAAACTAAATGGAGCAGTAATAATTCAAATTTATAATGTAAAGTTTAGCCATGCGATTCCTTGACTTACAGAAAATGAATTAAAGGTGTTCACACAAAATGGCCGCCAATGTATTTTATGTAAATCGTTATACTTTGTCCTCCGACTCTAGATTGTCCTCCGACTATGGATGATTGGCTTGTGTAATGAGATTTTTGACACTATCAAAATAATACATTAAGCATTACCTTATAATTATCAGTGAAAAATTTGAAATACAAAATTATCAAAAAACGTGCTACTGCCCCTTTAAGTATTGAATCAAAGACATGATGTAGCCGTTACAATAACATAAATATGTTCATTTCACTTATAATTGTGAAGTTGGTGCTATGTTTGTGAAAGGTAAATGTTTACAATGAGTTTATCTTATAAGTATTTTAACAATATTTAATGGAAATTTCATTAAAATAATTGAAAAAAAAAAAGAAAAAAAAGATAAAAATAATCAATTTTAAATATTTATTCAGAGACAATGATTAATATGAGGTTTAAACCATGATTTAATAGACATAAAATGTCCTAAACCAAGTCAAAATGGTTTGACAATATGCTCAATTTGACATTTCGTACTCATATTCATATCCTTATTAGTAGTCCTAAACTTTCACATTTGGAAATAAATATGATTTTTTGAAATATGTCCTGATAACAGTTTCAAAATTTGAAATGTCAGTGTATAAATTTTTAGTGTAAAACACATCACTATATAAGAGTCAACATTAAGTTCAAATGGAGCTCTCTCTAGTTTTATTTTCGTTTTACCAGATAAGATCAACAATAACAACCAATTTGTATCGCATGTCTTTTAACATGCGTCTAATACCATTTTAAAACAAATTTATACGAAGTTAACACAGGCTATATGATCATATCACTTGTCCAAAAGTGGAATAAATATTATAACATACATAACTGGAAGCATATATAATTTATTTTGATATAAACAAATGCGTCATCTGTCAAAAAAAAAATGTTGTGTGCAGGAATAACTTCCTAGTTTGAAAAGGCTTATCAGATACCCTAAAAAATTATTGTTTTCGCTATAAAATTGTTACCCTTTCTTTCCCAAAAAAGAAATCATCGACTCACGTTCTCTTTATTCAAAACCATCTCTGCATGTTCGCGTTTTATCAGTATATACATGATTTATTATGAGCCGCGTTTAAGAATAAAGCTATTTTATCATTGTTCTTAATGATATCACATATCAAATGATATCACAAAATCGAAAATGTACCTTCAGGAATTGTAACTAAAAATGATGATTATTTGATTTCTTCTGCTATGATGGGGTTGTATGACTGTCTCTTGGTCGCCTTTCACAAATGACTTAGGTGATCGTCAGTCACTAACGTAGCCTTAATGTTAAAGGGGCAGTAGCACGTTTTTTGATAATTTTCTATTTTAAAATTTTCACTGATAATTGTAAGTTAATGCTAAATGTATTATTTTGACAGTGTCAAAAATCTCATTACACAAGCCAATCATCCATAGTCAGAGGACAAAGTATTAATATTCACATAAAATCCATTGGCGGCCATTTCGTGTGAACACCTTTAATTCATTTTGTGTAAGAAAAAGGAATCGCACGGCTAAACTTTACGTTATATATTTGAATTATTCCTGCTCCAATTAGTTTAAATAGATTGTCTTTCAATTGAAACCATGAATTTCAATTTTCCTGACATCACCTTCTATTCCCCCTGAAAACGTGCTACTGCCCCTTTAAAGAATGGGAGATAAGGTTAACCTTACTTTAGGTTGCTTTGTGAAAGGAGGTCCTGTCCATTCTTCAACATTTATACAAAATCAACCACCCATGGCCAGGACACAGTAACAATTTAACATTGCCCAACTGTATAAACTCTACATTTCAGTCTTTTCTCAAATCTTAACTTTGGTTTGTTTGAAGATACAAGGTTATACATTTAGTACATAAACTGCGTTAGTTCACATTATACAATCAAAAGTCAAATCGTCTAGGTTTAATTCCACTGTGCACTCAAAAGTATCATTCATAATGACATATATAAGTTTGCAATTTACCGCACATACTATATGTTTTTACAGTTTCTTTATATGTAATATCATATCATACTGTTGAGACTTGACTCTCTAATATATATTATTTAGATGGTTTTGAAGACGACTCAGATAATACGCATCTATATAACAAAGCTCACCTTAAAGGGGCAGTAGCACGTTTTTTGATAATTTTACATTTTAAATATTTCACTTATAATTGTAAGTAAATGCTAAATCATATTGACAGTGTCAACAATCTCATTACACAAGCCAATCACCCATAGTCAAAGGACAAAGTATGAGGCTTCACATAAAATCCATTGGCGGCCATTTTTGTGTGAACACCTTTAATTCATTTTTGTAAGAAAAATGAATCTCATGGCTGAACTTTACGTTATATATTTGAATTATTACTGCTTCATTTAGTGTGAATACATTGTCTTTCAATTGGAACTATTTATTTTCATTTTCCTGACATCACCTTATATTCCCCCTAAAAACGTGCTACTGCCCCTTTAAAGTGATGAAGTTAATTCTTTCAGCAAGAAACCATTTTACACTTACTACAATTCAAATGTTACACTATCTTCACATTTATATCAAATAATGTAATATCATATCATATATCCAATAACATCACACTCTTTTGATTGACTAACTCTCGATAGCATCGATTATAATGGATGCAGTTAAATCTCAGCTCAAATCATATGTTTGAAGTCGATTCTCTCAGATATGCTTACATTTTCAAGTTCACTTCATACCTCGTCAAATACTTTTACCGTTATATTTTATAATATCACATCGAACTGTGGTGGTAGACTATTTGGATATGATTTCTTCTCTATTAGCAATCCCCTTGGTGTTTCTGCCGTACTATGACAAATATCATACATTTTAACTGTCAAACAATTTATATAATTTTACAGATATCTAATGTTACTTCATAATAATATCACACTGTTGTAGTAGATTCTCTAGACTTGAGTTCTTTAAGCTCTATGAGTGTTCCCCTTGGCATGGCATTTTGTTCATCACTCTGTAACGAATCTGTGTCAGACTCCATAAACACGTCCCTAGGGTCATCTGTAAGACTGATGTCCCCGATAAGGTCAAGGGTCAAGGCGTTGGTCTTGTTCTTACTGGAGGCAGTGGGTATGTGTTGTATCACCTTCTGGTTCGTATCCTGGTCTGGGCTTAGCTTAATCATCATGCTATACAACATCCCGTACTTCCTGCACAGCCTGTGTGCGTCTTTGTACGTTTCTAAGTCTTTAAACTCGTCCTCATTTCCATTTGTAACGCTGCACGGCGCGTTGATAGGCACTTCGAATAAAACGTTTCGCTTGTTAAGCACCGAGCTAGCTATTATACTCTCCTCAGTGCGTGCTTCGTGGATCACCATCATCCCAGTGAAGATACAGGGCACGACTGGAGCCTTCCCAAAGAGGAGTCTAGCCTTAACCGGAAGTGGAACATCTGAGATGATATCCTTAATGGTGTATACAGAGTTCTTGTTTAACTGGCCCCTCTCGTATAGAGCATTGAATTTTCCTTTTACCGTCAGCGGAAGGAGGATTTCCTTTTGATCGGCGTCAATGCATTTTAAATATTTGATTTCAGTCGTAGCCCATTCGGTTTTGTTCAATTTGAACATGCCCGTAACAGCACTTGTTCGCCACGTTGCTGACGTTATGCTGTCCACTTTAAGAATCGACCCAGCGGGGATTTTCCTTTCAAATATCTTTTGTTCACCATCTTCATCCTTCTGCATTCGAATTGCTTTGATGTTTGACCTTGTGAAGAATTTCCGGGGCAATGCTTCGGCTACTTCCTCTATGGATCGGAAGCAAGTCGCACGTCCGAAATCAGGCGGGACCATTTCAAACCAACCTAGAATAGACGGAGAGAGATTTATTGCTACGGTATATTATGAAAATTCAGTCATGCGTACCATTCTTGAGCTATGAAAATAATTGTTGTATGACTAATCCCTTACAACCCTATTAAAGTTATTTTAAACTGCACTTACAGTTATCATAATTTATATAGGAATGTACGGAACATTGTATTAGGTGGAGAATGGCAAATTGAAAAATATTTCCTTAATCAGTATTATCATATTCCAGGTAAACAATTAAAAAAAGGTGTAAAGCCAAGCGTTATTTGTAT
Source organism: Steromphala cineraria (assembly GCA_916613615.1). Taxonomy (NCBI): domain Eukaryota; kingdom Metazoa; phylum Mollusca; class Gastropoda; order Trochida; family Trochidae; genus Steromphala; species Steromphala cineraria. The sequence continues at coordinate 31,856,959 of OU744722.1, read as the reverse complement.
ATATCTCATAGGTCTTATTGATATTTATACATCTAAATATGTAACAATGGTTATTCACAACATGAAATAACGTGTCTTTGAAATGGAACTCTGGTCACAGTAAACCAGTTTGGAAATCGAAAACCAGAATACATACCCTCATAATCTTCCGGTAAAAGAAGTGTCTGCCCAACCTCAAAGTACATTCCGGAATCCTTGTCCTTATGAATTGTTCGGGCTCGCGCTATTTTCTTAACAGTCCTTGCATAAAACATAACGGGTTGGTTCGAATAAATCTTTAAACCGGGACTTATTTTCCCCTGGCTTTCTTCGAATTTGACAACGCATGGTAAGCTGTCGTCTGCCCTGAATCTATCAAGCGTTGAACTGTCGTCTGCCCAACTGAATTCGCGTCTCTTTGATTCAGAAAGGTCCGAATCAATGGTGGCTCCGGTCTCTGATTCCGCCATGCTTGTTGAAATAGTCAGACGTCCACCATTTTCTTGTGAACCCGTTTTGAACACACCATTCAAGGTATTCTATATGTTGACAGAATTCGTCAACACGAGATAGTCGTGAACTGCTATATTTAGGAAACACGGCAAACCGGTTTTGTCGTGAAGCACGAGCTACAGTTCGACCGTGCTGATATGGCAATAATACCCGTTACGGTGAATTAACAATATCATACTGCCCCGATAATGGATAATCTTTCCCGAGATTGGTTACGCTGTAGTCAAGACATTCAACGTGGGTTGTATATTTCGACAAGGGTGTTTGTCGTCATTCATGCTCTGTGTTTGGACTGGCGGGATATTATTATGTACCTGACAATGAATTGATTGTTAGCTTTGCTACACCTCCACATACCAAAAAGGTGCAGTGTCTAAATACGCCCTATATAGCAATTTTAAAAGATATGAATACTTTGTGATGCAAACGTATTCAATTTCTGTGCTATTTTCGGCTATCGGATGTAAATGCGACAAAAGATAGCAATATTAACACTGTGAGCTCATCATAGGTACTTTGGTGTGTATATATATTTTTTTTTCTGTACTTTTATTTTTCAGAATAAAAGTGTGTATGATATTGATAATGTTTTATATAAGTTCACTGAACTACGTATTTAGATTGATAATTAATGTTAAAAAAAGTCAATCACATGTAAATGAAGATTTTATTTAGAAAATCAGTGATCACAATTTCAGTTCGACTCTTCAGACTGCAACGAGTTACGAGTCAGACTCAATCAACAAACACATTTTAAAATTTTTTAAAATCAAATCTACTTCGGAAAAAAAAATCGTTTTTTTAAGGTTGACCAGTTTTTAAACACTTCTGATGACTCAAGAAAATTATGATATCACTTATGTATTTTTGTACCTTTTAATCAACTTTTACTTTAATTGACTAATAATTGTGGCTTATATATCATAAAGTAAAAATTTCTATTAAAACGATATCATGAACCCATATAAAACAAAAAACGACTGGCATTTGTCGAACCGAACTTACTTATTTTATAAACCAATGACATCTCTAAAACGTCACTTAAAGATTTTAACATTGATGTTCTTATGATAGTGGTTTGAACTTTTCCATTCTAAAACTATTTGATTAAAATTTGATTAAGTGTATGGATGTTTATGTTACAGTAAATATGTTTTAAATCGAATGTCAGTTTCAATCAATTTTGTACTTCGATGAAATAAGGCCATTCATAAGGATGGTGTCAGGTTTAGTATGCACTATGTTTACAGCAATTAAGAATTTTCGTTCGATCTAGATTTCCCTCTTGCATATTTTGGGGTTAGGAAGGACAGAAAAGCTCAAATGTGAACACTCATAAGATAATAAAATATTTCAGAGGTGTATTGTCAAAACTGTAATGGTTATCTCCCTTTAAGCGTGACATGCATGCAGCACGATTTTTCCGGGCAGTAGTGTAAACAATGCTGTACCGGTTTTCAATGGTAACAAATAGAGTCAATAACATATTCTGTATCATGGCATAGAATGTAAAAATATACATGAATAGTATACACAATGAGGATTTTATATGTATGTCCAACATTGCATGAAAATCGACTTTAACGAGTTTTTTCCTAATGAATAATAACTGGTGGATGATAAATACAATCTTAACCGCGTACTTCTGCTTTAATCTATTAGAAAATGTAAGCATGTTCAAGTTCATCAAATTGTTAAAATGTGAAAACAATTTTGAAACGTTTAACGCTGCAAAGTGTATTTATTAAATCTTTAAAGAAAGAAACAAAGTTGAATTTGTGTGATTAAATTACCTTTACCCACACTCTTTGGCATTTATTATGAACTACTCCAAATATTGTAATCATTGTATAGATATGTACCCCGCATATGTTGAGCAAAAGTAGACTAGTACTGGTATTAACACAAGCAATTCAAAATTATACAACATATTCTTTCGCAACAGTTACCGACCAAATTCAAATCTGATCAGAATTTGATAAAATTTTAATTCTTATGAGAAATCTGGAGGGGTGATTAGAATTTGATGCACATAATATTAATCTGCTACTGAACACACTGACTAATTTAGAGTATCCTTTCTTATATAATTTTATCTATATACCATAAAAAGCCCTAAATGTTAATTCTAATGAAATTGCTTGAGGCTTGTACTGACACTAGACAATTCAATTTTATATGTTTCACGTCAAATTCTATCCAAATAGCTTGGGAAGCTACCAAATTCAAATCTGATAAGACATCTATTGCACATAGTATAAAGCTTCTACTGACCACACTGACTAATTTAACGAATCGTCTCTCATATAATTGTAGCCTATATATTTTTATATATCATAAAAAGCCCCAAATTTTAATTCTAATGAGATTTCTTGAGGTTTGTACTGACACTAGACAATTCAATTGTATATGTTTCATGTCCTATCCTATCCAAATAGCTGAGTAAGCTATCAAATGCAAATCTGATCAGAATTTGATGCACATGATATTAAGCTACTACTGATCACACTGACTAATTTAAATTTAATTGTATCTATATAACAAAGAAAGACCAAAAAATTAACTCTGATGAGATATGTGGAGGTTTGTAGTGACACTAGGCAATTCAATATTATATGTTTCACGTCTAATCATTTCCAAATATCGATGCAAGCTTACAGTTTCTCATATAATGTTATCCATAGAAAGCCCAAAAGTTTAATTCTGATAGGATACATTAAGGCTTGTACTGATGCCAGCGGTAGTCCATTCCATCTTAGATGTTTCACGTCTAACCATATCCAAATGTCGAAGTTAGCTATCGAACAGTTTCTCCTATAATTGTATCTATATATCATAGAAAGCCCCAAAAATTAACTCTGATGAGATACGTGGAGGTTTGTAGTGACACTAGGCAATTCAGTATAATATGTTTCACGTCTAATCATTTCCAAATATCTTAGTAAGCTAACAGTTTCTCTTATAATTGTATCTATATACCATAGATAGCCCAAAATTTAATTCTGTACTGACACCTGGAAATTCAATATTATATGTTTCATGTCATATCCTATCCAAAAATCGTAGTTAGCTACCATACCATAGAAAGTCCCACATTTTAATTCTAATGGGATACGTATACATGGAGCCGTGTACTGTACTTGCAATTCAATATTATATTTTCACGTCTAACCATATCCATATATCACAGTAGTCTAACAGTTTCACATATAATTGTATCTATAAACCATAGATAGCCCAAAAGATACGTGGAGGTTTGTACTGACACCTGGCAATTCAGTATAATATATTTCACGTCAAATCATTTCTAAAATGTTGTAGTTAGCTACCAATTTCAAATCTAATTAGCTGACTGATAATCCAAATTGAAGGCTACAACTTATGCAAACCGAATTCAAAATTTGCCCATATACCTACGAAAGATCTCAATTCTAAATCTGATGAGAAACCTACAAATTTCTACTGAGCAATTCAAAGTTATATGTTTCACGTGACATCATAACCAAATAGCTTAGTTAGCTACCAATTTCAAATCTAATCAGGTGTCGGATATTCAAAATAGTAAGCTTTTACTAATGTCAACATTGCCCGATAGGAAATTATGTTTATCTGATAATTGCATATATATAAAGGATATTATATGAGTGGCCATGATATACAATGTTAACGAAACGAGTTACTAAATTTAAGTATTTCCCGAGCGGTTAGATGGATATGCTGATATTTGGGCTGAATTGTCGTTTATACGGTGTGTCATGGGCACAAAGGGAATATTTTGTTTATTACCGTAATCTCGAAATTAAAGAAAATGCTCAAAATCAGAATAGGCGGACCAGCGTTGACCCCTATAGAACGATGATGTCTATATGACTGCCCTCGTAATTAAAAGGTTTATTACCTACGAGGGCAGTCATATAGGGGTTCATTTTTCATATGATGCCCTAAGGCGAAATCACCTTTTCATTGTGCCCCCATGTTATAAATAATGTTTTGACGTCACGTTTCACATATGACGTCACAAGCTATACGGGTAGGCGACGGCTAGTAGGTTTTTAGTATTTTCTTTAATCTTGGGACGACTGTAATAAACAGAATATTATATTCGTGCCCATGATACACTATGTTTACGGCACTCAGTATATCCCTCGCCCTAGCTCGGGAAGTGCTAATATTTAGCCACTCCTGTCGTAAACATAGTATGCCATGGACACTCATATAATATCCTCTATGTAAGCCCTCAATTTAAAATCTGATGAGACACCTGTACTAAAGCTTGCACTAGACAATTAAAAATATTTTTCACGTTTAATGATATCCTGTTATCGTAGTTAGCTAGCAATGTCAAATCTAGTCAGGTGTCTAATATTGCAAATGGTAAGCTACTACTTATGTATGCATTGCCTAATTATCATAAGCATATAACTTAGTAAGCTCCCTAATAACTATCTGACAAGGTGTCTGATATTCCAATAAGCTGATACTGATGTTGACACTGGTCAATTACAAAATATGCTTCACATTTGACAGTATCTATTTACCTTCGATATACATTCTACCATAGTTCTTAATCGACACTAGCCAATCTCAAAATATACTTCAATTTAATAATATCTATCTACTTTCGATATACATTTTACCATAGTTCTTATATCGACACTAGCCAATCTCAAAATATGCTTCACATTTGATAATATCCATTTACCTTCGATATACATTTTACCATGTACTGATATCGACACTGGCCAATTTTCAAAATATGCTTCACATTTGACAGTATCTATTTACCTTCGATATACATTTTACCATTGTTCTTATATCGACACTAGCCAATCTCAAAATATGCTTCACATTTGATAATATCTATTTACTTTCGATATACATTTTACCATAGCAATGAATCTAAAAACCTAGATTACAATTAAAGTTATAAACCTAGGTAAGATTCTGTCTATTGTTTTTTGTAGGTTGCTTCTTTCTCAGAATGACCTCTTAAGGCCAGAAGTACGTTTTTTGAAAATTTCATATTTTGCACTGATACTTGTACGTTAATGCTAAATGTATTATTTTGATAGTGTCAAAATCTCATTACACAAACCAAGCATCCATAGTCAGAGGATTATGAGGCTTCACATAAAGTCCATTGACTGCCATTTTTATGTGAACACCTTTAATTCATTGTGTGTTAGAAAAAGAAATCGCATGGCGGAACTTTACATTGTATATTTACTGCTTCATTTAGTTTAAGTTCAATGTCTTTCAATTTGAAACATTTATGTTCACGTTCCTGACATCAAAATACTCCCTCTAAAACGTGCTACTGCCCCTTTAGAAGGTTTTACTTTCGAAGATAACCCCGTATGATATTTTACGTTTGAAAGAGAGAACTGATAGCGGTCTATGATTGGCACTATAGTTAGCTACCTAGTACCTATTGAAAATCTCAGGTATCTAATGGACTTATTAGAACGCCTGGTACAAATATTGACTGTATCCCGACTCACCAAGCACTGTTCTAATACCTCCAATTTACTTACCTAGCTCTAGACAAGAAAATCAATAAGAACGTCTACTAAGGAATGTATACTCTTGAAGAATGATGCAAGTTGGTTCTATGCAGACCATTCCATGATTCCTGGCACTGAAATAGACATGGGACTGACCATCGTTATCTTTATGATTGATGGGCAATTTGTGATTTTGACAGGTAAGTCACGTGACCTTGTCAATTAGTCCCTACCTGAGAGAAAACCAGACTATCGGTTCCTCGCAGGTTCTAATAAATAAGTATTTATCTATATCAAGTAATGTGCCGTTTCACTAATATATCCAATTGATTATAAGTACAAAGGGATTATGATAACGAGACCTTGTATAATACGTTTAAAAATTGAAATTAGTTTCACAAAAAAATTATATTTCGATGGATTCCTCAAATCAAAACCGCGTTGATGGATTATAGGATGAAGGCACTTTGTATACAAATATGACATTTACAATGTTTACGTTGGAAAAACTCATATCTTAAATATTTCTAGCATTTTATACAAAATATAATCAAATTTATTGATTTTGAACCGACTCAACTCAATATAAGGTTAAGAATAATCGTTTTATATCTAACCATTTCGCTTTCATTTCTAAAAGATAGCCTAAATGAACAAGCACATGACTGAAGGGCACAGGAATACTCTATTTATAGAGGTGACGGGTCTTTCTTACCCACGTTTTACCTACATTTTATTTACAATATCGGGTTCCTGTGCTGAAAGGTTATATTTAGAACAAATTATAATTCTATTTTTATAAAAAGTATGTTTACATTGTCGAATATATTAAGAATAATTATTCGATTTTTTAACATATGAAGAAAACGTTGACACACACCATTGTACCAAATGCTCTCAGTCAAAGTTTGTTTCAATAACAAAAGTAATTACATTAAATTACATTACACAAATTTATACATTAATATATTCTACTCAAACGAATCTGAGGAATAAATATACATTGTCCTAGGAAAGCTTTTGTATATGGCATGGCATATTGTGATAAAAAAACTGAAAGAGATGCTATTTCTGTATTGAGCATTGATAAACATACAGCAGGGGGTCAAGAGGATGGAAGAGTTCATTATTCTTAAGGGGTCAGGGTGTATCTGTCTTGTGCATCCACCCATAACTGTAATTTGATAACAGTGTAGGCGAAATGAGGTGTAGGCGACATGAGGACAGGCCGGGGTCAACATTGAATTCACATGGTGTCTGGTGATAAAAGTTCAAATAATGCATGCTTGTCTTCAGTGAATAAGCTTGTACATTTCAGCGAGGCGACGTGCACGATGTTGGTAATAAAATCTATGGACTTTGCTTGTACATTTCAGCGAGATGCACGTGCAGCACGATGTATCTTGCCCGCATTTGGTCGATGTTTGTGTAAAGCTGCAGAATGACCAAGGGTCTGTGCTATTAGAATTGGTACGTTATGTAATAAACATACTGGACAATGTATATTTGTAATATTGTTTTTTTGATATATATTCATCGTGTAGTCCATAAAGAAGCATACTAAAATTTCCAAATATATCTAATTATTTTGTCGAGTATATCTAGACAGTGGAAGAGTCAAGCGGCGAGTTGAGCTGCAAGCAAATCAGCAGTTACCTCCCTTGCAACAACTCCGGTAAATGGACGTGTCTGTCTGCTTTGAAATGATTTGACATTTAGACTTTTTACAGCTCCATTGAATATCGGGTTGTGTACACAAGAAATTTTCCTATATCATTTCAGGACTATTGATATTTTATATCGCCAATTTATCAATAATTGTTCTTACATATGATTTATTTTTTACTGTTTTAGACTGCAGTCTTTGAACTGAATATTTGGTGTGGCTATATTAAGAAAAACAAACAGTAAGAAATGTTAATTTGTTTTAAAATCGTTTCTGGTTAACATTTAAAAAAATAAAGTAATGTTATTTGATAAAGTATACTGAAAAATAAGTTAGTGATATTAAAAATATTATGATTGATGTTTTGCAATGAAATAAATGATTATTTTACAATTTAATTGTTTATATATTTCTTATGTATATATGTATATATCTTTTTATAGTTTGTAGTCTTATTCTCAGTATTTGCTGTTGAAATCTTAAGTGAAACAAACAGTAAGAAAGGGGATTTGTTTTGTAATATTTTATGCTTAAAGTCTTTAAAAAAAAGTAATGCTGTTGGATTTATAGAACAAAGTATACTGGCAAAAGAGGAAAGTGATATTGACATTTTTATGATTGATATTTTGCTAAGAAATATATTATCATTTTACAATTGACGTTTTTATAAGTTCCTGTTTTTTGCCGCTAAAGGCTAACATATTGCCCAGGAGGCGTAATACAATATTCAATAACTCACTCTGTTTTCGTTCCTTATATATTGTCTTAACAGTAACATTTAACACAGTTTGTAAATTCCAATGGGGTATACAGTCATAGCCTTGTTCGTCCGTCCATCCATCCGTAATCATATCGTTTCAGTAATAAAACTCAATACCTTTCAGACAAACCTCTTTGAAACGTGATATTTGGATCAATCATCGTGTATAGATGTATCGTTTTTATTTCTGGGAGTTTTATTTCAGATGTTTCCATGAAAAAGTTACTTAGAATTTTGTTTCCGGAGCAGAAATCAAAACCTGAAAAAAACTCCCTCAATAAAACTTTGTATAAATGCATTAATCAACAGAAAAATGTGGTGCAGTGGTTAGCAGGCATGCCTCTCACGCCAGAGAACCTGGTTCGAATCCCGGTGGAGACACCAAAAAATTGTGACCTTAGTCTCATCCTGTGTCGTGTCCCTGGGCAAGGCACTTCATCCACATTGAACTAAGTCCACCCAGCTGTTACAAAAGGTACCTGAAAACTGGATGTACTGACCTACCCGGCTAGCGCTATAAGTAGAAGCCGTGAAGGTAAAATCCTCAGGGTAATGATGTGTACAGCGCTTTGAGCATGTCTAAGGCATGAAAGAAAACGACATAAAAATATCCATATTTTTATTATTTAGTCCCCCCCCCCCCCCCTCCCCCGCGAAGGGTAGGGAGACATATTTGTTTTGGTTGAGTTTCCGTCCGCGTGCGCGTTCCCATTTCGTTTCCGGAGCATAACTCTGAAACTACTAGATCAATCTTCACCAAATTTGGGATACATACTCTTCATATCATGTAATTGTGCCTTATGGGGTTTCAACCTTTTTTCAATTTTATTTTTTTGAGTTTCCATAGCAACAGTTTTGACTTTGTCATTTTGAAGGATAGGGTTAGTTTCCGGAGCAAAATTCTGAAACTACTCGATCAATCTTCACCAGATTTAGTAAACATACTCTTCATATGATGTAGATGTGTCTTTTAGGGATTTCAACTTCTTTTCTTTCAACAATTTTATTGTTTTAGTTTCCATGGCAAAAGTTGGACTTTGTCATTTTGATGGGTAGGGCTAGTTTCCGGAGCAAAAATTCTGAAACTACTCGATCAATCTTCACCAGATTTAGTATACATACTCTTCATATGATGTAGATGTGCCTTCAACTTCTTTTCAATTTTATTTTTTTGGGTTCCCATAGCAACAGTTTGGAATTTGTCATTTTGAAGGGTTTGGTTAGTTTCCGGAGCATAACTCTAAAACTACTTGACCAATCTTCACCAAATTTGCTTTACATCCTCTTCATATGATGTAGATGTGCCTTTTTGAGGTTTGAAATTCTTGTAAAAATGTATTGGGTTTCCATGGCGACAGTTTGATCTTTGAAGGGTATGGTTAGTTTCCGAAGCGTAACACCTTGACCAACGTTCATCACATTTGCTATGCAACCTCTTCATATCATGTAGGGGTTTCAAATTCTTTCTTATCATATATCTTAGAGTTTGCATCAGTTTGGACATTGTCATTTTGAAAGGAAAGGTTAGTTTCATAAATAGATCCTAAACTTACAGTTTGTTGTTTTATAGAAAGATTATGGTTTTTATTTGAGTAAAATAAACTATAAGGAATTTTCAAAAACAGAATTCAGCTGAAATGGTGTATGGGGGCGACATCTGTTTTTACGAGTAAAAACACTTTCTAGTTATAAGATATGTTTCTGATGTTTTTACTTCATGGGATTCTGTTTTATACAATTGTCCAATGAAAGTAATATTGTGAAACAGCTAGTCATCTTAATTTAGGACGTATTTTCAAAAAGGATGAAAGGTATATTAATTTTCAACAAATGTGTGCTACTTTAGATAGATAGATGAAATAGGGAAAATTCATGACTCAGTTTTCTTATGATTTTAAGATATATATCCATATTTATTTGGAACAGATGGTGGGTCAAGCCATCCTCTGATGACTATTGTTCAAGTTATATTATGTTTCTTGGTGAGATATGTAATATGTTCCGATCTCCATTAAATCAGGCTTGATAAATGTATGACATTTCATAATCGGTTTTCCTAATCGTTTTCTTTGTCTTCCTTCTTTCGAAAGTTGAGTTAGATATTTTAATGACTGTTCATTAGCTTAGTTAAAGCAAAATGTATTATTTGTGATCTGAAATAAAAACATTAAAATATCCACAAAATAGCTGTTAATGAGTGTGATCATGATGGTGATGATATTGATGACGAAGACGATGGTGATAGTGATGATTTTGCTGCTACTGATGATGATGATGATGGTGATGGTGGTGACTGTGATGGTGACTGTGATGATGAAGATGATGGTGATGGTAATGATGATGGTGATGGTGATGGTGATGGTGATGGTGATGGTGATGGTGATGGTGATAATGACTGTGATGATGATGATGATGATGATGATGATGATGATGATGATGATGATGATGATGATGATGACAATAGTAATGATGTTTTCAACGTCCCAATTGTTTGAAAATAAGAACCATTGTTACATATAATAAGTTTGTATATCATGTCAATGTATTGCAATAGGCGCCGCTAATGGCTGAAATATTGCCTAAGCGGCGTAAAACAATAACTCACTCACTATTGCATTAGAAATCATTGTAATGAATATTTTGTTATTGATATATAATGATTGATTTACAAATTGTGACCGCTAATCATGTATTCTAGATTCGTTTTAAACATGAAGTATCGAGTATTTGATATCATCTCTCTATCAAAATTTTCGAACCATTTAGCATGGAATAAATTGGTAATACGTTGAATGTTAATGGCTTTAATCTTTATATATACATTGTAGTACCAATAAAATCGCTTAATAACTGAACATGATAGTAGATGTATATGCATATAAACATATAAAATGACATGATATCGATATGGAAGAAATTTGACGAATGATTTTACATTCGTTTTTCCTTATTGATGTTATTAATATTGTTCTAAATTAGTTTCTCACAACAACGTTTTTCCAAGTGATTTTGTTTTGATCATGCTCTAATGACATAAATTCACAAACAGGGACATCGTTTCCTATGTCCATTTCTTTCGTTCTATTCCTTTCAAGAGGCAAAGACATCACATTTGTAAGATACCCTGGAGCCCACATTTTAAACAGTTATTATTTATGTAGTGTGCTTTGTCCGTTCTTATCACAGTGTATCTTTCTTAAAATTTTATTTGGTTTTGATAAGCTACAAAATATCTAATATGCTGATTGAAGTTCATATCTCATCACTGGACTTGCAAAAATATCCATTTATGCATACTATCTCTAAAATGCTTGTTTGTATGGAAAAATCAAGAAAACATCTCAAATACGTTGAATATTCGAAATTATGCATCCAATTAATCGACCTATTAGTTACAATACCTAATAAACACTATCGAATCGGATTTATCTTCGTATCAGCTTATGATTAGGTTTCAAAATTACGTTTGGCAAATTTGCGCGTGCCACTCGAGCCACATTGTCTGGTTTTCTTGGTTTTTTTTAATTTGAATGGTCGTTTTTTCGCTCTAATGTACTGATTGACCTTTAACTTGTAAGTATGTTGATAGGATCACATATGTCAAATTTTGAAATCGATGTTATTACATCGGGAACCACTAACTGTTTCTGAAAATAACAAGTTAAAGGTCAATCAGAGCGAAAATACGGCCATTCAAAGTTGGGATTTCGATTGAAAACCGGACAATGTGGCTCGAGAGGTGCGTGCAAATTTGCCAAATGTATTTTGAAACCTTGTCATAAGCTGACAGGAAGATATATTCGATTCGATAGTGTTTATAAGGTATTGTAACTAATAGGTAGATTCATTGGATGCATAATTTCCAATATTAAACGTATCTGAGATGTTTTCTTGATTTTTCTATAAAATCAAGCATTTTAGAGATATTGTGCATAAATGGATATATTTGCAAGTCCAGTGATGAGATATGAACTTCAACCAGCATATTAGATATTTTGTAGCTTATCAAAACCAAATAAAATTTTAAGAAAGATACTCTGTGTCACTTTAATCTTTTATGATCTTCTTATTCGTTGATTCAATGCAATAAAGTTATATACACATAATCACAATTTCAAATGCTGCCGTTTTACGTCTTGGGTACCCTTTAGGCGATATGCTATCAACGGATGATTCGAAGAGGGTTTTTTTTGCAAAAAGAATGTCCATAAAAGGGATGGTGGCACGTTTTCTGATTTTTTCCCCCACATTTTCCATGAAAATTGATCTTAGGCCCGAAACTTGTTTCTGTGAAGGACAGACAAAATCGATGGGGATGTTAAGTCCAACACATTTCATTATAATGGCCATAACAAATGTTAAGTAAAGATATAAATTGAAAAATAAACATTATGGATCTTTATCCCTAAGAAATAAATCTTTACTGGCATACATGAACAAAACATTTTAAATTTGATTCGAAAACTTTATCTTGCAATTATAATACAGTGCTACTGTCCCTTTAACGAGAATCTTTACCGAATATGTATTACAATAGTATTTGGTATTTAACATTTAGTAATAAGTATACCATTTAATGAAGAATAGACGCTAAGTATTGCAGATGAAATTGTGCAGGATTTAAGATGCAACCCGTTGATGAAATTATGTTTTCGAGAATTTTGTCAATATGGCGTCTTTCAGTTCTGAAATCTTTGATAAAGGTAAGGGGATATACTGGTTATAATTATTTATCTAATTTCATTTATTTTCTTATTATTTTCAATGTCATGTGTTGTTAATAACGTTGTCAATATCTGTGTCAAGGCTCTTATTTGTAGCTGTTAAGAATGCGCGGTATTATCGATATCGATTTCGATATATTGCAATACAGGAACAAGATGATACGAATTTTTACACACTGGTGAAAATATCCAATATATCGAACGTATTAAAATAAGAATTTGAATCTGAATTTTGCCAAAAACACAACCAAATAATCATGATGTCAAGGAAAGTGCTTATCAAGTATGAAGTTGTGTTGTGAAATAGTTAAGACAATGTATTCGAAGGTAATAAACAGTGAAAAATATAATTTTTCAAACCGGCTCATAGCCAAACAATGATCGTGGTCGTTCTTATCGCCTATATTCAGACAAGATAGCATGCAAATTCTTGAATTTGAGAAGTACGAATATAATGCATGACGTATTGCAATACGCTTATCTGAATCACAATATATTGCAATACAGAAATGAGGAACGATATCCATCCTGAGTAGCTAAATATATAATATCAGTGTTCTTGAAATGGACCATATTTTGAAAGTAAGGTTCCTGTTGTAGAACGCTAATTGCTTTTCTTATCTTAATGTATTTAAATCTTCAATAAGAAATGAAGACAGTTATGCTTATAGTACTGATAATCTCAAAATGACATATAATAAATAAATAAATGTCATTATTGAACGACATTGTTCAATCTCTTATCAGCTTTGGTTTGAATGTTTATGGTAGAGTTTGGTTTATAAATCACTTTAGTCACTTTTATCAAAGTATTTATATGGAATTGATTCATTTTGCGCCATAGCTTGCATTTGGATTTAACTTTCTGATCATCGTTACTGTATAGTCATATTTCTGATATTAAATTACATTATAATTGATTGCTTTAAAGGGACGTTTTTTTTTAAAATTATTTATTTTCAATTTTTCACTGATAAATGAACGTTAATCCTAAATGTATTATTTTGATAGAGTCAAAAATATCATTACACAAACCGATCATTCATAGTCAAAGAACAAATTATAAAGGCAATTTTTGTGTGAAGACCTTAAACAAATTTGTGGAAGAAAAAGAAATCGTAGGGAACTTTACATTATATATTTAATTTATTACTGCTTCATTTAGTTTAAATACGTTGTCTTTCAATTGAAACCATTCATTTTCATCTTACATCACCTTTTCCCCCTAAAACGTGCTATTGGCCCTTTAATATTTGCATATTAAGAAAATTGTAACTGCTGGGTGACTTATGAATGAACTCGTTTTCATTGGTATGAGTTCTTGATCAAATCAGGACTCACGAAGAGAACACATTACAATTACATTTCTCCTTTTACTATATCAATAAGGTAAACACCAACATACGATTAGTTGGGTCAATGACATCCTTAATCATTGAATGGGAATAATGATAGATAAACCTCATCCAGGGCGAGAAATCTCTTCTTGACGTAAGCCGTCTTGTGTACATATTGTCAATCAAGCACCGCCTTATATTTTCAACGTATTTCCTTCAACCTCTACTCACAAAGTACCTACAGTAACATGTTTCAACTTTTTAATATAAATATGAATTTGTTGCAGATATATGCTTCTTCAAAGGCGTTAAGAGGTATTTACCATTTGTGACAACTTTTAATGTTTTCAGCTCAAAGGGAAGTTATTTGTTTGAAGTAATAAACATAGGATACCTGGTATGGTGTTACTGATCACAAAAGTTTAGAGACTTATACACAATCGAACAATTTTGTAATATTGAAATTTTCATCACGTTTCTACGGAAATCAACCTCTTCTCTATTAGGGAGTTCATTTTAAAAGCAATTCAATAACCCAAGTCAAACGGAACCACTTGACTTCATGTAATTTTCAATTTTGTTTCCTGTGATGTTTGTGACAACAAATCTTTCGACAGAAATTCTATCGCCCTCAATATTTGATCTCAAGATGTCAGTAAGATAGTGTATGTTCCTTTAAATGAATATCTTAAAGGGGCATTATCATGTTTTTTGATAAGTTTATATTTAAAAATTTTCACTGATAATTGTAAGTGAATGCTTAATGTACTATTTTGACAGTGTCACAAATCTCATTACACAAGCCAATCATCCATAGTCAGAGGACAAAGTATGAAGATTCACATAAAATCCATTTGCGGCCATTTTGTGTGAACACCTTTAATTCATTTTGTGTAAGAAAAAGGAAACACATGGCTAAACTTTACGTTATATATTTGAAGTATTACTTCTCCATCTACTTTAAATACATTGTCTTTCAATTTCAATTTTTAATTTCATTTTCCTCCTTAACACGTGCTACTGCCCCTTTAAAGCCAAATAGCAAACCCCATCTTATGGTTCAATCAGGAAATAGAATACGCGATAAGGTACATACGCCATATAGTAAATGGCTTATAGTAACATCGTATTAATAACATAACAATTTAGAATTGCCTCTGTAAAATGTTAACTTTATTCATATGTAAATAGTATAACAATTACAGATATTATGAATACATTAAGCCCGTGATCGCTAATTAGCCTCCCTCGGGCGACAATATTGCACAAAAGAGTGAAATCTCAACGTAATAAACAAACTAAACAACAAATAAATCGTGTTATAAATAGCGCTAATACTGAAATTGCTGTATTCAGTATTCAACATAATGTTATGCGGTAAACCAAAAGTGGGAATGTATGTGTACTGTGGGAAGTTTAAATACGGAATGCACATAATACGGAATCGGAATCACAAAATTATGAAAATTAAAATCAAAAATCGAACCAGACCGCTGACCGACCACAACTATTCACACAATCTACAAATGCAACATTTGCTCGTAAAACACTGAATAATATGTATGAAAAAGTACCAAATTTTATATTAAAAGAAAAATGTTATGCCGTTGAAAAGAGTAAACTATTATCATCAAATTTGATTTTTTGTAAAAAAATATTGGATTAGCTGCACCATTTGAAATCCTCTTCACTTAATATAATATTTAAGAATATTTAAAAAATTAAAACCATATTCCAATACATAAGAAAGTATACATATTTTAAGGCCTTTGTTTCAATAAATCAAGATAATCTTATCTAAAGAAGAGAACGTTTTGCAGAAATGAAAGAGAAAATATATATATTTTATATTTTCAAAGAAACCTTAAACTTCTATTTCTGTGTTATGAAAATGTGAATGATTAGCACCATTTCGTTACAAACCAAACTAAAACGAAAAAAGAATCACATAGTTCCGCTGACCATTGTAAGCTCCGTCTTTTTAAACAACCCAACAATCATATTATGTAACAGATAAAATCTGTTCGCCATAATGCAAATGCCAAAATGGCTATACCAATACCACAAATAAGGCATGCCGACATAGATTAACATTGAGATAAATAAATAAATACATAAATAAATAAATAAATTAATGAATAAATAAAATACCAATGGCTGGATTTCTTGACAAATCAAAGAAACGAAAATCTCCCTACACATAACTCATTGTAGATTTACGAAGTGAGGTACGAAGGTAGAAAGTTTTAATATATATTTATATATATAAATCTTGACAATAGTTTATATCCACGGAGAAAATTGCACTTAAACCGTTAACGTGTGCACTTAATGACACGCGTTACTCTTAGGGGTCGTCTCAAGGGCTATTAAACATGCAATGACGTCATCATTTATGACGTCACATTGTTTCGTCATAATTTACAAAGGGAACTAATGACCAGTTTCCGCATATTTTCAACAGACACGTAAAAGTGAAATTATGATAACGACTTATTCTGATTAATGACCTTTGATACGACCCCTTCACAAAACATTATGTACAGATGAATATAAATATCTATCGGTTATCATACTGACAACGTTCAACATGACCTACAAAACCGCAATGGCACTTAATGTCCACTAGAAGCCCGTGCAAAACGTGCAGTGAAATGTAAATATGAAACTGCTAGTGTCTCTAACCCGGATATAGAATCTTGGATAATTCACAACGACCAGAGTAGACGAAAAATATCTTTCACTTAGTGTCCCTGCATACATACAGACTAGGCGAGAGTTCACTGAAAGTTATTCAATATGAAAAATATATGAAATATATATATGAAGAGATAGTTGACTAGAAAAATATATCCATACAACCATGCACAAGGCAAAAAGATGAGATTCATCGAAAGTCACGTGATACAACCAAATAATTTAATTTTGAGATAAAATCTCAATTTTTCAAAATGGCCTGTTTCCCAGAAGAATCTGCTGCTATGAGAATAATTTCACATTTAACTCGGGCAATCCTTTTGATGGATGTGGATCTTCTTCTGTAAGTTAGCAAGTCTTTGTTTGACCATGACATAAACATTGATAGTCATTTAGCACTCAAGCGTGCATCAGTTCCTGAGATGTCGTTCATTTTGCATTTAATCACAAGACATCGGAAATCATGGACTCAAACTTATAGGCAGTGTCGATTTGCCAACGTCTCCAAAAAGTTCGCAATAAATAACAACCTACGGCCTTCAAAACCAGTCTGTGTAAAGCGCCACACAGCGGCAAATATCACCTGTTTCAACAGTCCAACAGGTCTTGAAACATTCAAGCTTCAATCACAACATTTAGATAAAATCTGCAAATAGTTCTTCCCCGTATTTCACAGGTTTGCCAACATCGTCACATGTTTGGACGACAATCGGAATAGCTCGGACAACAATCGGAATAGATCGGACGACAATCGGAATAGGTCGTACGACATTCGAAATAGATCGGACATCGTTCGGAATATTTCGGGCGTCCTCGTCTGGCTCTTTCCAAAACATTATGATATCGGTCCCTCTATAGTTCCGCCCTAGTTCTGCTGCAAGAGTAGCTGTTCTAGCTCGTCCGCCGATCGGTACAGGAATGCTGCCGACTCTCTGTATCCGGCTATCAACTGTTTGATGGTGGCGATCTCAGTCGTGCTCAGTTGATTTTTAGAGTTCTGTTTCTTCATGCTCAGATCTGTAGGCCCTGAAATCCCAATGAAGATTCAGAGTTCAAAGAAGCAATCGCTAATACTCCAGGGACCCGAGGAGTCATTGACTATCAGTGCATGCTGACTAAGAAGGTAAAGCGTTAAAGGGACACTTCGTTATGGCCGCCATGTTTTCTATCAAATCAAAAGTCGAAATTATACGTCCCGTTTGATTTACAATATATAGCTTATAAAACTGTATCAATTCCGTTTGGTCCTTTTGTATTAATAGAATAAGTTTTCAAAATTTTCGTTTTAGTTATTGGCTCAATCTTTCAGTGGTCCATACCTTATAACTGCCAATGTACTGTACATATTACATTATTAAAATATATATCACGGTTATGCTCTCTCTTGATAAACTAAGATGAAAAGGTTTGACTCTTTAAGTTGACTCAGGAAAGAAGTTGATGTTGATTGCTAACATAAAAACACTGAATTTAAACATAAAATATACAAAACATCGTATAGTTGCCTACCGAATTCCCCATTTTGCACGGCGTTGGTCTGCAGGGAGTGCTGAAGGACTGGTGGGTGATGATGGGCCGGATGTTGATATCCCGCCGGAAATCCGGGACGAAACAGGCCGTTTCCGTTGGTGAAAAATGGCGGGTGGAACTCGGGCGGCGCTCTGAAGGCTGGAGGAGGAGGCTGGTGACGCAGGAAGTCATTGCTGGCAGGTACGTGCCGATCGATCGGGGCGGCCTGTGATTGGTTGTTTGGGGTGCTGGGCTGTGACGTCACCTGGGGTTGCGTGGATTGAGTAGA
This sequence comes from Steromphala cineraria, assembly GCA_916613615.1. Lineage (NCBI taxonomy): Eukaryota > Metazoa > Mollusca > Gastropoda > Trochida > Trochidae > Steromphala > Steromphala cineraria. The sequence continues at coordinate 31,837,981 of OU744722.1, read as the reverse complement.
CGGGTTAACTGAAGGCTGCATATTGGTTGCCTGCAACCAGACCGAAGTCAAGTCAGTGCAGAGGCAGCTCAGTGGTATATATATGATACGTATTAGTACGTGATCATACGAAAGGTGTTATAGGGGAGGAGGGTTAAAATGGGGGAGATGGTTTGACAAAACAGGAGGGGGTGGTAACTAAATAAGAGTGCGGGCTACTAAATCAAGCTATTCTCTCCCAATGACGGCAGCTTAAGTCATTTCCCATGTTCCCTTTGTAACAAGTGGGTCACTGTAGGCTTCGAAATGCAGAATAAAGGTTGCATCGTATTATTTTATTCAAATCAAGGACGTTGTTTCAAATTTTTACCTTTCAGAAAACTTGGGCTTTTTAATAAGTGCAATACGCCCATAATTCTTCTACAAAAGGTCAAGTTGTCCAGCAATTTTTCGTACTTTTTAAGGAACGGTATCTGTATCAGTCTGTGGAAATCTTCACTGATATTCAATATCAATATTGATAAAGCCGCGAAATAAGGCCCACTTGTGACAAAGGTTAAGTAAGAAACGATTTAAGTAGCCCATGTTGGGAGATAGATAACATTTAAGGAAGAGATACTAACGAAAATCACAAAATTAGGATAAGGAACCACAATGGGAGGGATACTATCTAATTACTCAGGATATATTACTAAACAAGAATTGTACTACAGAACAATTTAAGACGAACAGGACAAATACACAGTAAGCGTAAAGCAGGAATGTGCATTGTATATCTATGAACTAAAATAATTAATAGCAGAAATTAAATAAAATTCGTGCACTTGAATGAACAATACTTCCGAACAATAATTTATGTAAATTTATTCCATTTAAGTTTTGAATTTTAAATTCATTCTTTGCATTAATGAGATATTTGAGTTTAGATGGATATCATCTTTTAATCTACCTAATAGCAAAGTTCTTGCCAATTTCACATTATGTCCGAATTATAGCGGGAGACTGAATGAGGCAAAATCCGAAAATAGAAGAAAATATTGTAATAGAGTAATCAAGTTTTTTTCAGGGAAATCCTGATTGCAAAAAGTTAAAGGACGAGATTTACTCTTTAACAAAACACTCATTAAGCAGAAATCGTAAGTCAAACATATTGTTCGGTTACCATGGTGACTTGAAAATTGAACTAAATGACACCAAATGGATTCAAGATGATCAACAGGCTAATGAAGGTCTGAGTACAACTTTGAACCCGAACAACACTATAACATTTCATTATACGAATCTGTAAGTGCCAAATGGTAAAAACAGAAACGCCAAAAGGGCAATCTTAACTTTTGCATTGAGGAAGGTAAAACGGCCGGCAGATGTGGATATTATACATCAAATGCAAGATATTGTTTTGTAATACTTGCCGAATAGTAAAACAGAAGCGCAAAAGAGGCAATTGTCTTCTTCATGATTGCATAAATTTGATTTTGAAATAAGTGCATGTAAATATGACATTTAATATACTCGGCGTCAACCATCAGGTATGCGCATGGGCAAGAAAGGCCCTTGTTCTAATCAAATACGGCCCTATAGCCGTGGGCGAGCCGCTAATCACGAAATCGAGGCATCATCCAATCTGTCAGTAACGAACGGTGATGCCATGCCGAAGCGGCTCAAGCGCTATCTACCAGTGACAGTATTTGTTCAAGTCTCGTGTAATCTCGCCATTAGTCTCGCGACTGATTGATGCAAAATGGGGATAGGAGGGTTGATCAAACACACCTGCCAAGGTAAACAGCCTTCAGGTAATGGCTCCAATATCGGCTCGATGTGAATTACCTTGCTCATACCTGCTATGCTACTTCCCTAATTTGATGACTGAGCTCTGATTCCAAATAAAGTTACGGCTTACCCTACCTCGTTTAGCAAATGATCGGCGTAAATGCAATACCTTGATGAAATCGTATACGTTTACTCGACTATCATTAGCCTGGACTATCCTGTAACCAATAAGCTGTGACGTTTAATATGTTTCCTTTTACAAAGTTCACAACTTACAGGAAGTGGCTCTAATCCCATGCGCATGCGCTTTGCGTTCTGGCTCTCGTTTTCACAGGCCGTTGCCAGGAGACTTTCTGCGGCAGCTGACGTCAGATGGGGCGGCGTCGGGCGAAGTTGCTGATAAAAAAGGTAGAAATAACATTAAAGGTAATCTTCAGAACATCATGACAGTTCAAATGGGTTCTTGTCAAATATTTTTGCGTATTCTAATGGACTACAGTATCGATTTTGTTCCATTCATGCCACCTTCTTACGTATACATATTTAAGGGCAAAGTATTTTTATTTTCTAATTCAGTCATTTCTAAAATAAAATTATAAGCGAATCAGAACTATCAAAAATAGACCAAAACGTATTGAGAACATCGATAATGGAAGTTACTAATTCGGTTATGATATATCTCGAGTGATGCCAACTATCAAAGAACCATATCTATTTTTAGAAAGTATGGCACTAGGTTCAGAGATGAAGATAGAAATAGCGGAACCAGTTTAAACCTACCGGCTCCCAACCATTCTGTTCCTTGGATCGACGCATTCGACGGCAAGACTTGAGATACGTTCTGATGCGTTTTCGGGAACGTTCGTGAAACTCCGGAAACTGTCGGTCACAGGCCTCAAGAATGGCCTGAATTTTGTCCTTTGGCTGCTTTGATATCGGAACTGCTCTGTCTAAATTCTCATCCACAAACAAGCGGACAAACATCTGGAATAAAGTAAAATCCTTTAAATGACAAGACTTGGCTTATATCTCTGGATTTCATGGATTTCGTTGGTGCTAATTACAACAAGTTAGAAGAAGCCCTTGCATTAGGCTTCAGATTTAACGAGCGGTTGCATTGGAACACTACAGCATACGCTCGCTCGGCAAATGAACACATACATTATCCAATACTTTTTTGGCTTTGAAGATGATCTTCGGCGATAATATTTAAAAACCTTTTCCAAACTTTTCTACACCAATCTTTGCCTTAAAAATCTTAAATAGTTCTGTAATAGGATTGCACAGCGAAAGCCGAACGGCTCGTTTCGAGGTAATGAGTGAAAATGCAAATGGCTTTCTTTGAGAAAAAACTCAATGCAACCAAGTCTGTTGTTTAAACATTCCTGTTTAAATAATCAATGTACAGTTTCGGGCGTAATTGACAAAGAGCATTAAACATTGTTACAATGAGATGAGAACAAGAAATGCTCACATTAACCAATTTGAAATACTCTTCAGAAGTCCGCGAAATAACAAAGAAACATTAGAATAATTACTTTGACAGTACTGCAGTTGATATATGGTGCGCTTTGAAAGTCACGTGATTTTAATCTGGTGCAAGCAATGTTTTGCTTTCAAAAGTCTATAGGTAATTTAAAGCATGTTTTGGAAAGAAAATCACATTATTTGACACTTAATGATTTCTGTTCTGCGGAAGTAATTGGTTTTGGTACCATTTATCTCAATAAAATGATATTTAAAGTTCTGGCGAAGAAGTCTTCGAACACGTTTCATGTAAATCTTATAAAATAAATAATTCAATCACAGTTATACATTTACAAAATTTTCAGCATCACTTCATACTCCAGATTTACAATTTCCAAATAGTGCTCAACTTTTCAATTAGATAACGAAAAATATATAAAAGACATTAGCAAAGGGAGATTTTTTCTTAGTAAGATGATTAAGTGACTCGTCAAATTATCAATATCATATTCATTCTGCTTTTATCATAAAATTATGAATCAAAACATATATTTCACCTCTCAATAACATGATGATTTTATTTTAATAAATGATAAGAATGAACGGTAGATATAGTTTTTTGATAATGGAATTGGTTTGGCTGAAGTTAAAAGTGTTTTGATCTCAATGGAAATAAAGATACAACAAGTCATTAATATTTTTCAGTCTTGTGACAAAGATTGTAACAAAACCTACATCAAATTATTTGAATCTATCGTTTCAAAAATCTGTTTCTTATAAAATATAATTTCTAATATTCTTAATTTAAAGTTTAAACATTTATTTATGTATTAACAAAGCCCAAAATTATAATATTTGAAAAATATATCTGTTTACAAACTCCATTGAATTTTATCTTTAAAACATTGTTTCCCAGACTCGAAACATATGTTCAAAATTACATACAGAGTAATAATTTGGCTAGTTCAATGTGGCTAATTTTACAACGAAACATCTATTCGAAACAGTGTGCGCTTAAAGGGATCGACAACCTGGCTCGTGAAACCTCATTGACCATCGTTAACAAGAGCATCCAGACGGGTAAGGGGGGTCACATGACACAAACTTGGTACTGGCTGTCAGCTGTAAGCGGTTCGCAACCAAACGATTTCGTCCCTACAGAGTATTTACGACTCTTTTGGGGTCCTGCTAATAAAACACTGGAAGTTAAAAATTCAGGTTGTAGACCCCCTTTAATGTTGAAAATGTTAACTCACGTTAAAGGCTTTGAGTCTTTCTGGGTCATAGTTGTGAGCAGCTGCGACCTTTTCTTCATCTTCATCATCATTGTCGTCTTCTTCATCCTTTCCTCCGTGAAGATCATCAGTGTTAGCACCGTCACTTGTTTTCGTCACAACACTCTGAAGGACACGAATAATCATATTTATATTAAACAACCAATGACATCTTATAAAATTATGCAAAATGGCATCACTCTGTCAAAGATCTTGGTTTACCGTATCATCAATAATAATTTGACAATTTAATGTTGATATCAACGAATCAATGACATCTTATAAAATAATGCAAAATGTCATCATTCCAAAATGTCATCATTCCTCGTTGACAACGTTTCCTAATATACCACTTCATTGAAACTCCCAAAAACATAACCGTACCATTGTTACTCTGAAATATGGAAACCTTTTAAGAAACATTCTTGTCACTCTTTTCAATATCTTTGGAATGAATAAACAAAAGGTTAAATAAGAAACAACGTCAACGCTTCCATAAGTCTTAGGAAGCAAACCGATCACATTTATCATCATCTGAAATATAGAAAAACAAATAATTCTTCGTCTTTAGAAACTTCATAGCTCCAATAAAGCAGTAGGAAACATACCAATCATGAAATAAAGGTGATTTTTAGTCTTCAAACAGCGTCACCACATAATCTAAAATCTTAAGAAACAACAAATCAAGTACTTCATCACTTGAAAACAAGGTCACGACCTCACTTCAGGGCTTAAAAAATCAACCCACCATTCAATGTCTTATGAAACACTTTTCTTTTTAAGAAACAACCTGATCATGATTTACGAAACAACCTAATCGCTTCCTTTAAAGTCTTATGAAACAAAGGAACCTTTTAGTTGCCTGAAACGGCCTTACCACATGAGTTAAATAAGAAACGTCATACCAATCATGAAAACAACAATAAGTGCAGTTGGTTTAAGTCTTAAGAAACAGCGTCTACTCATAATCTAAAATCTTAAGAAACAACAAATCAAAAACTTCATCACTTGCAAAACAACGTCACGACCTCACTCTAGGGCTTAAAAATCAACCCAACATTCAATGTCTTATGAAACACTTTTCTTAATGTTTTAAGAAACAACTTGATGATGTTTTAAGAAGCAGCCTTATCGTTTCATTCAAAGTCTTATGAAAGAACGGAACGTTTAGACGCCTGAAAGAGCCTTACCACATAAGTTAAATCTTAAGGAACCAAAAATATTTCAATGTATTGAAACTTGTCTTCTATTCGCAACAACTCAAACTATTCACGCTTGTAGAAACAAAGAGAGATTTAAGTCTTTATTAAGCAGAAATGACTTCACCTTACGTTTACGAAACAGCTCGGCAGAAATTCTGTACGCTCTTTTTATGACGCTCGAATGGAATGGTCTATCATTTGGGATTATATTTGAAATCTTTGACACGATATTTTCATAAGAAATCACAAGATAACACTGTCAGTGGCGATATTTTATAATGGAAATATCTTATATTTGGTATATACGTCTTGCTATCAGTTCATAACACTGTCATCTCTAAGTTTAGGGTGTAGTTTTTGATACGAACAATTTAGACAATGAAATAATAGTATAAATCAATTGATATATAAATAATAAACCAAGTATATTAATTTACCCACGTGTGAACTTTAGTCTACTAGGTTCTTATTTTATCATTCGTAGAGTTTCATCTTGCCAAATAGTAAAATCATTGAAAGCCATTTCCTTCTAAAATTCCGATATTTATAATACATACAAGATCAATCACGTTTGAACATCAATCAAATATGAGTCGTTTTATTAGCACCTTTCTTGTAGTTAACAATCACTTAATATGTAACAAGACTATACAAAATTATAAACGAGAATAGTGGAAATAAAAATATTGTATGTGATTGTAGGTATAACATTTCAACGAAACAACACAAGAGTAAATGAAATTATCAATTTTAACGTAACAATAAAACGGCGGTAATAAACCATCTCCTTAACGTACACCAATAGACGGACTTCAAATCTTTTCAGCTTTCAGAAACTTTGATTATGCTTGTGTGCCTTGAGACGGGTAAAGGAGCGACAGACATAGTTTTATTACTCTGTCAGGGAAATTGCTTGCTTAATGTTGTCATAATCTTTTGTTTCAACTCTTAACACTAAGCAATGAAGTGGGTGGTTTATGAAATTCAGAATACAAGAAACCTTGCACGCATCGACACGAAGGGTAATATGGTGATAGTCATATCAAATAAACCCCGCTTTTATTGTTTTGCTATTGTTTGCCATGGTTCCCATCAATATCTTTATTTCATATCGGTGTTCTTTTCAGACATTCCATGCCAATTAGCTTCGAATTTTGCATCAATATCTTCAGACATGATCGCTGTGTAGCAATTTGAAAGGTTTAGGTACTTCTATAGCAAAATATCGAAGACTGGTGTTAAGAGATAACGACATCGCTGGATGGCAGGGTTTATCGTTTCTTGGCTTGGACCCGTGTCACATTACTGCCAGGGAATCAAGAATTGTCGGGGAAAGTCTAATAAAGACTCTGAGACGCGCGTTGCCAGCAAGGTGTAAGGTGACATTCGGAGTCATCTCACATTTCTGAGCCGCGCTTTAAAGGCGAGGTAATGACGTCTTGGAAGGACTGTTGGGCAAAGCAGAGAGTTCATACAGCACGATCTAAGCCACTTTGTGGAAGAGGTGACACCGAAATTGTTGCCTCATTCACTGAACTCAACCCGATCGATCGACGAATACGAAACCATGGCTCCATTCTGTATGCGCCTGGCTTCACCTTTTGCCCGATCAGTTGGCCAAGGGAAGCCATAGAGGCACCTAGAAACTGTCAACAGAGGCAATCTGGCGTGCCGGGAGTGAAGCCGAGTCAAATGTCTGATTGGTTTCAAGCCTTTTAACAAAGTTTATCCTGTCACACCGTTTCTCTCTCGTCCCTGTTAAATTACTGGTGCGAGGGGAGAGCGTCTAGACGACTCTAGCTGCTGGTAAGCCAGGGGATACAATTAGACCGAGGTGAGGGCTCGGGAAAGGAAATGAGAGAGCGTTGCCTGCAAACGGTTCCATACGATGGCTTTTGGAGCCTCTAATTTCCATAGTAACAACATGAATGCCAATTGCCGTTACCTCTGGGAGGCAATTAGGCCTGCAATGTCGTCGTTACGTTGATAAGAAAGGTTACAACTTTGTTCTATTCGCTGCAGGAGTCATGTCCGCGTGTCCCCCGATGCTCCTCCCCTAGTTTTTTGGCCCTTGCTTTGACTTGCGCATACCAAACCCTGCTTGGCAACATCAAGGCACGGTTGTCTCCCTTGGCGAATTAAGTGATACTTGGCTCTTGCCGATGGCACCAACAGGAGAAAAATGAGCTGGAAAGCGCTTTCAGGGCGAAAAACTATCGCAGCAAGAAGTAAAAGATTAAAGCCAGATTTGAGCTAACGAAAAGTGGCAGCAGAGCGAAGTGGAGGATTCGCTGGTTTTTGAAACTGTTTTGCATCCGAAAACATCCATAACAACTTGAAATGTTGAAAGAGACAACTAAGCAGCCACCAGTTGATTACGTAATTTGCTTGAGCAACCTTTGCGAGGCTTTGAGAACGTTTGCGTGCAGCGCCAGGTATATAAATCTAACACCAAAACCATCATCTTACTTATGACACCTCTTCTAAATCAAAGAGCGGGAACTCATCTGTGAATAAGTATTTGCTCAATGCAAATATTGACTTCAATTTCATTCGAAGCTTAATTTGTTTTTAAAATTTGAAAGTATATTTAAAGTAGTTTCGAGTCGTAATAATGTTCTTAAAATAGGCGCAAGTTTTATTAACCGAATTATTTATAAAATCTATTTATCATGTTAAAAAGATATACTCAATGGTTTTGCAAACTTCAGTTGGGAAATGTACACTTTATAAAAGTATTTGATATATTATCATATTATACCTTTAAATATTAAAGAATTAAAACATCGCAGTCATATTCATTTGCATTTCAAACAGATTTCAAAACAAGTTTTTCATCACCTTTGTTAAATTTTAAGTGAAGTGAATGATTTAAGTTTCGTAAGCATAAACTTAAAAAGTATTGAACTTTAGAAAGGGAATGGGGAGTAAAAAACAATCAGAGACAACGGGTCTGAGGCTAGGACATGTAAAGGCGTCACAAGGTTAGTTTTCGTGAATAATTACTGAACTTGAATGGGCTTTTGACGATATTTGATAAACTCACCAATATGATCACCATTTCTTCATAAAGGAAACGGTTGTTTGGCATGCAATGGCGCCGTTACGTTTACTGTCACAATTATTATATCATTTGATGTTGTGATACCAAAAAAAATGTTTGTATCAGCTGATTTTTTAGAATGTTTAAATCAAATCTTTGACCGTGATATTTTCACGTCGTTGATTAAGGTTTGATATATTGTTTAAAAAATACGTTTCACATTAAGTGGGTTTTACCAAGCTATTTTTTTCTTTTTCTATGAACAACATCGCAATTACTTAAAAAGTGCATGTTTTCGTAAGAAAATATATCTTTCGTTACCTCGATGAGTTTTTTCAGTGGCTTCTAAATTTCGTTGATTTCTGTTTATAATAAAATCTCCTTTAACGATGCCGGAAGGAAAAGTAAATTTGTTTAAATAGGTTTAACAAAAATACGGGTTGTTAATTTAAAAAGACTTGTAAATCATATCTACCTAATTTACCTTCGCATCAAAGAGTTTAAACCAGAAAATGTCAGGAAATGTATATTTTAAATGGGATAACTATTTCAGTGAGGTTGAATTAGGACAATAGTGGTAATAAAAATCTCTCTGTAAATAGTAGCGACCGATATTTTTGGAATATCTATTCTTTACCTAATCATTATAACCTCATTAACAATCGAGGACAAACAATACCACGCAAAATGCGGGGGAACAAATGTGATTTGGGCTGATCTTCGGAGGCACTTCGGTACCGATGCCATTAATTTCCAGGCGCCAGGTTCAAGAAAACGAATTAATTTTAAGATTTAAGATGACAAGGGACGTTTGGTGAACATTCCTGCGAAATATCTAACGTCATAAAGTATAATGTACATAGAAAATTAAAAACAAAAAACATGATCGTATCACGAAATAAGTTTTCGCCAGTTCTCATCTCTTAAACTCTTTCGTTATATAGTTTCAATACGTTATTTGTCATTAAACAGTTATTGTATGATTAAGCTTCTTTGTTCTTACAACGCAACACTTTGTATTGACAAAATGTCATATTTGATAATTATTATACTTCTACACAATATCATAATTTCTCTACTTGCCACTTTTGTATTCCAAGGAAAGACACAAAATGTTCCATTTCTCCGTCCGTGTCAAAGAGCCATGTTATAAAACGCGCATGCGATCTATCATCTCTGTTACCGTTCATAAAGCCAATTTGTTTAATGAGAAGCCAAATCGAAAATCAATCTCTCAACAAATACATTGATTACCTGAATGTAAAATCGATATGTCGAACCTACATTAGATTATCAAAGATATTACATCATCGAGTGCAATCAATTAAACGAATGTCATCGAATCTGCTAACGCCGCTGACGATCGATGAAATCAAGTAGACCAAAATATACCATAAATCAGTAACTCACAAAGGTTTCGATGAAACGTGATGATATATATCTGAAGCTAATGAACATTTTGGTAAGTTTACTTACATCTGCGCTCTCGTTGCTCGCACGTCGTTTCCTTTCGGGGTGACCCTTGTCCTCTTTGGGGACGGGGGATTTGGCGACTGAGTTTGATCTCTCTTCTTCCGTTGTTCCGGATTCAATATCGGCAGGTGTGGCGAGATTGACAGGAGCCATTACAGTATCTCCGTCCGTGTCTGAAATAAAACCCCGAATTAATAATGGAAATCACACCTGAAAGTTAAGTCGTGATACCTGAAAGGTAAATCGGGTTACCTGAAAGAAGCGGCACCTTCAAAGCAATCCATTGCGACGCTCCTTGCTCAGTGAGATTGATAAAATGGTAAAGAACGATTCATAAAGGTTAAATATAGTGTACAGCGACAGTCGAGAACAGCTTAGTGTCTCCCGAGCATATGATTAACCTTTAAAAATCGATATTCATCTAACAATGAGGAGACACAAACATGGCTGATGGGTCAGTGGCGTGGCGAAGACTCTACTCCTGTACATCAAACATTGATCGCTGCCAATAAAAAGCAGTGATGTCATTTTACGATCATAAACGATGAGTTCTGATTTGCTACACGAACTTACGTGAATTACCTGTAAAAATTCCCGATTTGATCACACCTGGCGAACTCAACAGAAGGTAGTTACGTATGTTTGCCAACCTTTCTCTAAGAATCGACATCTTACGATCTGATTCCCTCCGGAGATTGAATTCCAACTCTCCGAAATTCCAAACTCTAAGTTCCCAAGCGCCGATCTCCAGCAAAACCTTCACGTCCAGCAAAGGACATGAAAGAAATAGTTCTTGAAAGTCAGGCAAACTTGCAGAGATAGAGCCAGAGATTGAAGCAACTTCCAATCTAGGCACCGCCCAGTTGCAGTCTAAGAGGTGCCTAATCCAACTGAAGTTTGTTCAATTAATTTTTGACGGCGAAACTTTGGATCGAAGTGTTTGAAAGGCAGAAGAGCGCCTAACTGACTAATGCGTTGAGACAGTGAGGAGAGGTGATTCGATCGAAGGCACTGTTCTTCCAGTCATCCCCCACTCTTTGAGGCGCGCTTTCATCTACCTTAACAGGTGTAACGGCATGGGGAAAGACCGCCGCACGCTCGGAACAGTTTCCATGGCAACTAGCTCAATATCCCCGGCTCATCCCCGACGGATGTACAATTATACCGGGGTCTGGCAAGGACATTGTCTTAACGTCGGTGGGAGAGTTGACGGATCAGTCCTCGTCGGCCCGAGCGTCTCTGATGAGGGGCGGGGGGTAAACACGGAGAAGGATTGTGACGTCAGGAGCGACTTTAAGTCGTGGTTAGGGAGCACGTATATGAGGCTGGTGTGAGGAAGATTTAATAGCGGGACTGGGTTGGACTCGCCGTGACTTTCGCATGGCGCACTTTATCCCCATTGTGTCGCCTGAGGAATAAAGGCAGAAATATCGATCTTCTTAAGAGGAACATAGGCTCCACACCTTACATCCCGGGCTTAATTATCCAGCATTAGGTTAGGATTTGCCCTCGACAATTGATGGATCGCAAGTCTTTTCTCTTTGGCCAGCGAAACGCACTTGCAAACATAGGGTAACGGTAATGCCGTTTCACGAACAACGTGCCGGTCACGCACATACACACATTACCCCGTTCTATAATATCCGATAGAAATTACAGCCCTTTCTTACTACATAATTCCGGTAACAAAACGTTGGTGCCAAACAATAACACCTTGTCTCAAAGACTTGCAGGAACTTTTACGGAACAAAGGGATCGAAGGTCTAGGGGCAAGAGGGCGAAGTTGAGATGTCTTGGACAGAGATGTGACTCCCTTACCTGGATACAAGCGTTATTAACAAAGAAAGGTATCGATCTAATCATCAAGCGTTTGGAGTGAACTCGATCTGATGAGAAAATAACACTAGAACGACTCGCTCAGGTACGCGGTACACATTATTGCGGATCTTCTTCGTATGAAAGGATTAGGGTCTTTTAGCGCGCTCACTCCGCATTAATCCAGAGAGTTTTTCTTTATCGATATTTCTAACTCGGCTCAGCCAATCGGAGGCGGGTTATTAGATCCACTTTAAGTTACAGCCTTTAAAAGTGTGGAGTGTTATTTCTTCAGAGTCTTTCCCCGCTGGATCAATTAATTCTTTGTAGAAACACAATTTTCAAATCAAACATCAGGTTTTGTAATGGCGTTTTAACTTGCGATTCTCTGAGGAGTGACGTTTCATTGATTTTATTCGATTTACTTGAAAATCAGATTAAATAATCTCTACCATATTATCTAAACAAAACATCATTAAGATCATCTAACAGTATATTCAAACACCATGGTGTAGCAATCAGAAATTGAGAAAAAAATCTTTAGATTTTCAGGAGTAGTCCAAAAATCATAATCTTATTTCTTGAAAAACTTAATTTCAATCTTGGCAGTATAAAACAGGAAGCTAACAGAACACCTCTAGTAAAGATCGAGTAAAGCTGACAACTTTTAAGTTGTAAATATTCAGAAGTAATGTAAACATTATTTAGATATCAGGTAGTACGCTAGTAATCATATAAGTCTTGTATAAGACTCAGGATTTAAAGAACACATGATATCTACGAATTAAAGGGGCAGTAGCACGTTTTAGGGGGAATATAAGGTGATGTCATGAAAATGAGAATATATGGTTCAAATTGAATGACAATGAAGCAGTAATAAATCAAGTATATAATGTAAAGTTCAGCCATGCCATTCCTTTTCCTTACACAAAACAGATTAAAGGTGTTCACACAAAAATGGCCGCCAATTGATGTATGTGAACCTTTATAATTTGTTCTCTGACTATTGATGATTGATTTGTTTAATGAGATTTTTGACACAATCAAAATAATACATTTAGCATTAACGTAAAATTATAAAATTTCCAAACTACTATCCCTTTAAGATAGGTTTACTGACGCGGTATGAATTTAGCCTTCAATCCCAATACACCTGTCTTCGCTGTTTACGTTAAATTCTCCACTTTTGGTGCGATAGTTTCGGCGCCCACGATGTTTTGTCTTTGACAATAGGGGTAATAAATCTATGAGTCAATGACGTCATCGACAAGGGTTTCTATTTCACCAAGCAGACATTTACAAAGTATCTCCTGTACCCTCTTTCTACAACAACAGGAACTTTCTAACAACCCAGATTAACGTATCCAAAAGTATATATTAATCTTCTAATCAAAAAGTATGATATCATAGAAAGTCCCCCAAATTTACTTAAATGATTACCAAAAGGGATGAACCCTTTCTTTTAAGTCGACAGTTCGTGTGATAATATTTAAAAAAAAAATGCTTTGGTACGTAATTAAACCACAAACAAGTTTAGAAACTGGCACTTTAAAAAAGTTTCGTGATCAAGAATAAAAAGACAGAACTTTCAAGCCCGTTCCTTTATAGCTGTTCACTGACAGGACATTTTTTCACAGTTGAAATCAAATACTTTCATTTCTCAACAGTGCGCTTCTACAACTTCAAACAAATTCCATTTCTTCTTAAAAACATAAAAAGACCAACTTCTGTATTTGAAACATCAGGGATGTCGACGTCAATGCCGAATTTCCAAAAGACACAAACGTCTGTGATCTGTGTTCCTTAATTTCGTTAACAAAACTCCGATCTCGGCTTTTTGCCAAGAGTTAGATTTGAGCTCGGAGTGTCATCGCATATGATACGGCGCCAGTGCTCATAGGGTTAGACTCCGTACACTGCGAGTCCCTGACAGCCTCCCTCCCTAATCACCGGAGAGTGACACGTCTTCACAAGGAGTTTTCTTGCCCATTTCGGTGCCGAGTAGGAAGCTGTCAGAGTGTATGGCAGAGCTGCGGAGCTTATAACGACATCTAGCGGTAATTGTCAGAACTATTGTGGCCACACTGACTACAAGAAAAGATTAATGTCAACAGTGACCTTTCTTTTCTTATTATAATGGATAATACATTTTGTTCTGGTCGTCTTGGAAAATATCTTGATCTAGTGAACTTCCTTAATTTCACTTAAGGTGTTGAAGTTGATGGTTTTGATACGAAACATATGAAACGTTGCTTCGTAAAATGATTACGCGATTGTGATAAAGGATTTATCAAATTGAAATGGTAAGAATAGCAATACGAAGAACATTATGAATTGAATTCAACAAAGAAAAATAAACACATTGAAATGAATGAAGACTTGTGAATTTGGGGAAAAAAGGTTGATAAATAAATAAATAAATAAATAAATAAATAAATAAATAAATAAATAAATAAATAAATAAATAAATAAATAAATAAATAAATAAATAATGTATCTAGCTGGTTGTCGGGATTTCAATACCTATGGTGACATCCTCCGAGACACCTGCTTCATGTTTTATATATCCACGATAAGGGCCAAGTCATAAATAGATAGAGCCCGCAATGAGCGTATGCACGATACGGCTCAGACACTGTGACTATGTTACCTTAGTACGGAAATGGGAAACCAAACGTCAAATTAGCTGTTATTCCTAGCATGGGCTGGTGGAAGTGAAAGTCGTGCCCGGAACATGTATATGAAGGTAGTGACCTACTCATCTAACATTCTGATCGATATACCTGAACCCACAGTGGAATGTATATACAGTTGACAGGACACGAATTGTATGTCCTCAAATGTTTCTGCACGTTATGGATCTGCGCTGTGGCTGGGATCGTGAGATTTATCCTTTAAATTATTCACGAATATTAAACATTGCCTTCAAAAACTTCTCGGCCGTTCTTGTTTTTACGCGAAAGGTTGTATTAACAAGGGATTTATGACAGGAAGATTTATTCTCGAAAAATGAATGAAATTTACAAAACTTTGTTGTTTTAGTCTTTTATGGCCGAGTTATTGAATTAAACAAGTTAATGTCATGTCATAAAAGTAACTTGAAGAAACAAAGAATTCCCCGACGAAATTTATTGATTTTTGATGAAGAGGAATAAAGGATGATTTTACGATGCCCAAAGATAATACCGTTAAGTAAGATGACCATTGCCTTAAAAATATAAAAAACGCCAAGAACTCACCAAGATATCCCCGTGTGTTTTTAAGTGGACCTCAAAAAACGCTTATTGTAAGACACCCAAAGTTACTTAACGATTCTAAGTTAAGTGGACTTTTCTTCTAAAGCTAAAAAACGCGAAGAACTTACCAAGAGCTCCCCGTGTGTCTTTAAGTGGACCTTCCAGAGCAGTCATTGTGCGACACCCCAAGACAACGTCTGTTCAGTGGTACTACGAGACTACAACTCCTAACAGAGTGACTTGAGCGTATTTCTGGTGGTTCAATAGCTACGTCTCGCTAACTGTCTCCCATTGTTCCATAACCCATTAGCCCCATCTTCCATGTCCCCAGTCCCGTGAAAGAGCCACTACAGGTAACAAAGGTGTTTGGAGGTAACCATGCAACGGCCTCAGTCCCACCCCTCTTTCTCCCCCGGCTAAATTAGCGCTCACTGTTTGCTTTATCATTGGAACAAGAAAGGCTCAAAATTCCATCCATCCTTACTCTTCAGTCTCTGTGTACACCTAACCCCTCTGTTGCCATGGCAACTGATGAAAGGCCGTGCCAAGGTGTTCTTCCTGGGAACTTCCTCTCTTTGAGACCGTGAGCGCCTCTCAAGGTAGAACGCCTTTCAAACCGTCTCCAGTGCGCGCTTATTCAATGGTGCGAGGCACACGTATGAAATTTTAAATAGTTGATAATTTTTTTATGGAAGAAAGGTATTGATTGGTATAGTTTGGTCTGCGGGGATAATTGGTAGAGATATGAATACTCCAGAAAAGCGTGCACTGAAGAGGCACGCCGGTACTCCACTAGCCTGGCAAGCCCGATCGATAGCAATTTGAAAGCGGGCGGTGGAAAAGCATCAAAGCGCTTTCACCTGACCAGGTAAAAGATGGGCTCGCTCTTGGAGACAATGACTCACCGAGGCTTTAAAGCACCCCTCAGAATCCCAATCTACATGAAAGAAATAAAACATCTTGGCAATATTTGATCACTCTGCGCGGCTCTGCGTGATAGGGGCACTGGAGTCTTGTGGTTGAGTTATGAGGTAGCAGCCGTTATCTGCTTTCAGGAAGCTTTACCCTAAGCGATGCAGGGTTGGAAGAGATATGGGGGCTCGCTAAGATGCCAACGTTCCCATGGCGAAATCTCTTGGCACGGCGTAAAACCATTCTCCAGTACATGAATAAACATCAGTGAGCAGACGGGAGCCGCGGTATTGATTATATGCTTCGGGAGGCAACATGGGTACACGGAACAGGCACAGGGAGGTCGGGCAAACCCTTGCTTCATTATTTATGAGGCAGTAATCTCGCTTACCAATAGTAAATTGATGAATTGTCGAGACAATGGCTTTACTGGGTTTTGCGGAACAGGCGAGGGGCGTAGAATTTCGCAGACAGAGAATTCCGAAAGCACAGATGTGCCATGATTTTGTTTAACAAGTTTTTCTCCATTCATTGGCCGATTTTGTGTAAGTAAGCTGGTGCCTGTTTGAAGGTGGTGGTAACAGCGTTGATTTGATTTAATGAAATGCCTCTGTGTTCAGTCAGAAAGCAAATTAAGCGTAGGTATTGGCCTAACACTGCACGCTTGTCTCGCACTACGCCTAACATCTGCGACCGACGGGCCGAGATAAAACAGATTTAGCTCAAAGAGGACATGGTAGTTGGTGAATCGATTCCTATTTCCAAACAGATCCAGATAAACAGGGGGCGTAAAGTTGACAAGAACTTTTTTCAAGCAAATCAGATTTTAGAGTTATCTTCCCCTGAGTAACGGTTTGAATAAAAGATAACGCACGTTCAATCTGTCGCGGTGAAGTTAAAATCGATTTGTGTGCCAATCCCTTGCTGGGCTGGATAATATTTCATCAGGTGACTGTTTCGATAACATCCCCCGTTACCCATTAGGGGCGGAAGTGAGTAGGCAACTTATCAAACGTTACACCCTCGTCAGCCAATAAGATGGCCAACGTCGAGGGTGCAGTGGAGAGAAATCCCATAATGCTCTTCCCAAAATGGCGCACTTCCGGTCACCTGTCCCCAGGCTGTTGATGGTGGTGGGTGAGTAATGGGAGGAAATTGTCCGACGCCCGTCCTTCTCTAATTACCTGTCGCCCCGCAATAACCATTTGTAACCGGGATGTGATGGGTCGAGGACTGACAATCACTTGGCACCATCACGGGCTTCCATGCAACACCAGACCCTTGGGACACTATCAGGGAACGCTTGGAGGTAGACAGAGGAATAACAAGCAAGACGGGCGGTCAGCTCTGGTGGCAAGAAGTCGCGGTAACCCACGACCTGAAATATGACTCGCGTGTCCCTCAAGACTTGTACAATTAGGAAGGGCAGCTGAGACAAGGTTGACCAAGACAGAAGAAATATCTCACAGATCTAGGGCAATGTGATGAGGTTTTGTCGACTCAGGTGTATACAATCTCCTACAACAAGTTTGGGCAGTTCGAGAAGTTCATCTGGATTTGAACCAAAGTCGTCTCTCCGTTAATAATTGAAGGTGCCACGGAGTCCGACCCGTGTCATATGGTCTAGACGTCTGGTCTTCCTGCGATATGAGGTTCTGAAATACTCAAGACTAACCCCAAGAATCACAAGCCCTTGATTTGTCTTTAAAATCTTTTCTGGCCATTTAGACAAGATCATGTCAAAGCGTTTGATTTCAGTGTTCCCAAACTCAAACAACAAATCTTTTCTGGCCATTTAGGCAAGGTCATGTTAAAGCTTTTGATTTCAGTGTTCCCCAACTCAAACAACAAATCTTCTCTGACCATTTAAACCATATCGTGTTTATTTATCTGATTCCAGCGAGGACCTTTGTAATGAGAAACTCGATTCCTATTAAACAGTTTACTCAAGAAACAAGTTCATCTCCGGGGTTGATTGGGGAAACGTGATCGTGGTTAATGATAACGGGTTTAACTCATTGGTTTATTCTCTTTACCCTAACGACAATACACTGATGGATTCCCCTTGTCTTCGTATCATTCAGACCCACGCTGATTTACCATCGTATCAATTTATCATGAAAAACTATACTGACACACCATTCAAGGCTTTATCGTAACAAATACAGAGACGCCATGGAAACAGTCAATACACTGATGTATTCCCCTTGTCTCCGTATCATTCAGACCCACTCTGATTTACCATCGTATCAATTTATCATGAAAAACTATACTGACACACCATTCAAGGCTTTATCGTAACAAATACAGAGACGCCATGGAAACAGTCAATACACTGATGTATTCCCCTTGTCTCCGTATCATTCAGACCCACGCTGATTTACCATCGTATCAATTTATCATGAAAAACTATACTGACACACCATTCAAGGCTTTATCGTAACAAATACAGAGACGCCATGGAAACAGTCAATCTTCGAATTGACCAATATAATTCAACCTACCAATAAAAGTTAAACATCTTCATATTACTTAGGGCTCATTCACCAAACAAGGTAAATCTTGGGTAGACTAACATTCCTTTGATTTTCTTATAGATATATATATATACGATATATACAAACAACGACATTATCTTTGAGGTAATAGTAAATTGTTCCATTCATGGAAGTTCATAAACACAGACAAGCACTGATGTGCCAAACGATTCAACAAGTTCACAATTATTTGTGCGTACAATAAAGACATATTCGTCATATCAATGTTTTTTAACCAATTAATATCCCTAATGCTTGTTTTCTTTGAACTTTATAAATTTTGAAAACCATAATTACTATATATGATATAACAGTATGCCTACCTAACTCTAACCCTCGGGCTTTTATAAGCTGTTTAACCCACAACATCATGTCATAACGCCACAGTTGTAAAGTTGTCAATGCAAACAAGAGTGAAAACCTTAGGTGTTCTATGTGAAGTCTTAAAATGCTTTCTACACGAGAACTATTGTAATTCACGTCGAAGTTCTAAGTTATTTTAAAAAAATCATATTTCATATAAAACAAGTTTGAAAAAGGAACATTACGTCTCTGTGTGTCTCTTACGAGGATATATGATAGATGTGATAAAGTGATAAGGCTTGGAGACATATGTCGTGACCTTTATCATGAATCTGAACGATAAAGTCAGTCATCACATGTTGTCTTGCCAGGCTTCATTGCAAGTGAATTATGTTTACCAGTTTTTAAGCAATTCATTATTTTAAATATCATCATGTTTACACGAAGAGGTGTAATATATTATCTTATTTGTTGTCTTGACGGACTTCATTGCTTGTGAATTTTGTTTACCAATTTTTAAGCTATTCATTATTTTAAATAACATCATGTCTTTTGGAAGAGGTGTAATATATTATATTCTTCAAAGTTGAAAAAAGATGAGAATAAAAATACCACAAAATGAAGTTTCCTAAAAGGTACCCTTTATCTGTTGTTGACCCTTTGATTTTAGTTTTGTATTCAATATTTATCCACACCCAGGCAATATTTATTCAGTGTAAAGGGGAAGTGGGGAGGAGGATAGGAGGGTCTGGGTTCGAAGCCTACCTTCTCCTTTTAAACCGACCTGCTACTACAACTTGCTAGACTCAATATCGGACTTTAGCGAGTATTATAGAGGCTAGGTTAACTTAGACTGAAAACAAGTATATTGCACAGAGATACAAAGAGATCAAATTCCTATGGCGACCTCCTACCCACTGAACACCCCCTCTCAATTTTTCTAGATTCACAAATGTCACAATTTATTAATGAATCCACTGAAGCAAACACGGGCCTGTCCTCTATCGAGCATATCACAACGATAAACACACGGCAATGACGTCCAACCATCAGGCCATTCATCTTGGGACAACGGGTAAATTTGATTACCCTGAGTTTCCAAAGAGTGCATATGGTAAATAATAAATAAGCTATGAAGAGGACGGTGGTAAAAGCAAGCGACTCGGTGTTGTCATGTGAGGAGCTGATATCCTCACTTGGGACCCGTCTCCTCCTCGCGTTACGGACCAGACTCAGTGGAAGGGTCGGGTGACTCCCGTCTCATTGATACACGTCTCCTGTGCTTAAGTATTTATTAGGTGTGCATAATGGCGTAACGTTGCAGTAGTTTGGTTGGTGAAATCTGTGTCTTATATTTTACCATTTTTAGTCTTTTCAATTGGATTGTTTTTGTCAAATGATTTTAAAATGATTTTGAATGGTATGTGTTTTTACCTATTTATTGATTGGTGAAATATGTGGTTAATGTTTTACCCCTTTGGTGTTATTTGATTTTAAAATGATTTAAACTTGAATGATTTATATTTTTCTGTGTATATTTGATAGAAAATGCCTTGGTTTGCTTTTGAGATTTTTGAAAGTTTTTGTTTTGTCATAAGAACTGAAGGGTGTTCAGTAAAGATTTAAAAATGTATGTTTATTCTCATTATTCTGAATAAACCATATTCATAATTAATTCATTTTACAAATAAAGTTTTATGCCTTTTACACAGTCCATGTAATTCAAACAAAAGGTCCAGAGAATTTAACTCATACAACACGCCTCTCCAAATTACCACCATCCATTTGCAGCCATTCGCCAAATACTAATCACTTCCTGACTTTGCGAGGCAGTGTACCGGGTAGAAGAGATATTTACCAAGTCTTCAGTGTCCACAAGGCTTGCAGGAGACTATAGAAGCCCGCTGAGTGGAAAGAGATCGACATTAGAGTCTCCCATCAATATTTGAGTACCACGCCGGAGTGATAAGGGTAAGACAAGGCTCCGAGCCACCCTACCCTGCTCGGAGACTGAATATGGCGCTGAGGGCACAGAGCTTGGGTAGGGTTGCGACCAGCGCCAAGATAATGCCTGTTTATGTCGTCCACGAATTGATTTTTTCGCTGGGACAGTGGATTCCACTTGTTTGGCGCTCTTCAGTCTGATAAAGAGTGGTTTTATTGTCACGTGACCCCCTACCCGAGCTAACTGGTGAAAGGATTGGTTCGATCGCTGGCTTCTTTCTTTGGTATCGTTAGAGATTTGAACCTTTTGATTTCTGCAGAGGTTAATTTTGATGGACTTGATTGTTGCAAGTTACTTTGACTTTATATTTGAAGTTACCAGTTATTTTAATTTTACTAAGTTAAAGTTGAAAGTTATTTGATTTCACTTCGTCAAAGTTGAAAATTTCACTCAGTGAATATTTAAACATCATAGAATCGGGTTAATTTTGTTTCTCTAAATAAGATTCAGAAATAGGTATTACTGATTTATATACACTTAAAAACGAACCAGAATATAAAATCTTTTGGCGCTATCAATCCAATTACCATTGGTTATTAAAACACCTTTGCATGTATTCAATCAAAACGAATATTATCTCACAAAAAGACACCTGTTGCCTAGCAACTAGATATTCACCTGTTTTAAATAAAGCTCAGTTTAGCACACATTTGCCCCAGAGTGGGATATGACACAGGTAACGACAGGTGTAAGGGGTAATTAAGACATTTCTATTCACAGGTATCGACTATGCACAGCGCTCCACTACCTGTCGCGATCAACGGGGCCTTTACCCCAGATGTTGCGAGGATGGTAATATTCGTTGTATAGATGAAATCGTACACAATGATACATTTGTAGGGAGAGATATATTTCATGAAATATACACGCTTCAACGATGACACAGGGTGAGCTAAACCCCGGAGAAATTAATATAATTTAAAAATTGTGATGGTAGAGTAACTGGATGGTAAGAATGGGATGTTTACCGCATGTTGTGCGATGCCTCGTTTACCTGTTATATCAAGGTTTCGTGTTTATGTATTCCGCTTTAAATTCAATTAAATATGTCACATCTGCTTCGCAGCGAATTTTGTTAGAAGTGATAATTCATATTTTTTTCAAAAAAGATACGTGTGTGTATTTTGAAAACTTTGATAAACGCCGTACTGCATTTTGAAACTCTTAAAATTTTTGTGAACTTTTGATTATATTTCAAAGTTAAATATGACAGGTTAAAAATAATGAAACTAATTTGATCATAAAGATGACATGTAAAAAATATTTCAACAAAATCAAACTGCACCAAGCATCATCAAATTTAATCGGGGAAGTAATTTCTCCTACAAAATTGTTAAAAAATCACTTGTATTTAGGAAATCACAATGCAACTAATAACATTAACATAAGTCGCCAATATCAGCTTCCTCCAGCGACCAAATCATGCAGGCAGACTTAAAGCGACTTTGTCTAAGTTGATTAGGTGGAGATACTGCGCTCAGAGCTTAGGCCGGGGACTGACTGCAGACGCGTCCAGGTAACTCAGCTTCATCCACGCTACCCTCCGAGCTAGCGAGACTGCAGTCACCACCAGCTAATACCTTCGTGTCGATCGATGGTCTTATCCGGAGGGACAGACTGGCTCAACACTGGATTTACTACCCCCGGCGTGGGGAAGGGGTCAACTGATTGCCGGGGTTCCTGTCTTTGTCTTGGGTTGCCATGGATGTCGCGTGTCACCCTGGCAACGTGGTGCTGAGGTGTCGCTAGGGGGGCACGAGGTAATTAGGCGGGGAGCGCAGGTGAGACAGGGGTCAGAGAGGGACAGCTGGTCATCTGGCGAATCGCCACCCGCCAATTACTCTCTGGACAAATTGAGGGTTGACCTTTAATAATAGATGCGATGAGATGGAGAGAGGACCACGGTCCTGAGAAAGGAGGGGGTGGTCTTGGATCAACTCAGGGGGTGAGGGGATAAGGATTTGAATTACCCGGTGGACAGACCCCTGCTGATTTATTCATACTCTAGGGGGGGATATTTGCATTGTTGCACGTATAAATAACTTTTTGAAAAGGTTTGTGAACATCGGACCACAAAGATAACTGAATAGAAAATAGATACGGGGAAGTATCGATTGATAATATTCATGCTGCTCAACAATAAATCTGGGAGTAAGGGGATGGGGGCTGGCGTCCCCTGTCCAGATCCCCTGACACCCCCATAGATTACGTCCCTAGGAGGGCCGGATGCCTCCCTTTCGTCCTATCGGGTTGTGTAGCTGATGGACTCTGTGATTAACGCTGCCAGGAGCTCGTGGTGCCAGAGTTCTTACAGTGCCCACAGAGCACGATGACATATATCAGGCGAGCTAGCGTCCAGAATAAAGATTAGGATGTCCCTCAGAGTTAAGCTTCGCATCTTGGTAAGCCAATCCCACTGAGAGGATCAGCGTATTCCGAAACAGATGTCTAGGACATGACAGCAGCACAGCGAGCAAGATACCAAATCCTCTGCTTAATTTCCCTTACTGATAAACCAGTGAGGGGAGTGAGGGCCGAGGGGGTGTAGTTCTAGGGATTCGACCCCTTCAAAATTTTAGAATTATAATGTAGAGGATCTGTGTGAGTCCCCTTCCACCACAATGAGTGACCCCTCATCCTTTAGGAAATTCCTGTATTCAATTCTGATAAACGCCGTTCTTATGTTCGAATTTGCGAGGGGTAATGACTCGTGAAAAATATTCTAGTCGATATGAATTCAAACATGAAGCATTGATAATTCATGACGCTACATAACCAGGAATCATATTTATCAGGATAAAACCATGCAGGGATTGCGGTTAGAAATAAAACGATTAGCGTGAGTCACAAACCACCCTATCTAATATTAAACAGAAACCTCATGCGTGAAACAGAGCCAGTAACATCCTCTTCCAGATTCCAGGATATGCAGGCTAAAAAGTGCCATAAAGAGTGGAAGTCTTCGAGTGGAGCTCGCCTCTTGGTGCCCTCTTGATTCGGCTGACGGCACCAACTTCAAACCTAATTCTTCACGTTCCTCTTTGATGTCGCGTCCACAGATCGCTTCCAGGCAAGATGTTGGCGTCATTTACCATTTTTTCTCTTCTTGGTGGAAAGTTAATCAAAAGACGGAATAAAATACTAAAACTGGTCCACAAAAATAATTGTAACTTCATGGCAATAACAACGGTTATATGCAAAAATTAGCCCAAATAGGAAGCCCAGCGAAGAAATACGCCCAAATATGGAACACGAGCAGAGAGGCAAAGGAGGGCTTATGAAGCACAAGGACCAGGCAATTACTGGCTTGTGTCCTCCTGTCCTCAGTACGTCCTCGCGAGCAGTCTAAGTCCTCAGTTTTTCTCAAAGAGAAGACCATTAAGCCACAAGGAAAGAACCAGGCGTTAAGTTACTGCATTGCGTTGCCATCGATGATGCTTGAGGATTCATATGAAGTTTCTCCTTTAAAACTTCATCCAAATTATTTGCTGCTCCATTAAAGCATCTATCGATCATGTAAACACATTGGATATGACATTCCCCAAAATAAAGACAATTTTAAAGGTTTTTGTTGAATTTTAGGATTTATGATTAAGTGAAAAAATAAGTACACATGGTTTAAGATGTATCGGCGTTTTTGACATCCTCCTCAAGTTTACAGTGTTGAGTTTGTTTACAATCGAACATGGGAGTAGTCTCCCTTTTTGACATTGAAATGTGTCCAAGTTTACGGAGTTGAATATATGACGTATAGTGCAATTTCACAGTATTCAGTTGAAAATGATACATTGTTGAGGTCTAAACTTTGTGACTTACTTTCTAGGAAATCTTATCTAGAATCTTATGCTTACTTATTCGAAATATAGATAAATAAATGGTTATAGTACAGCAATAAACTGTCCTATTTTCCATTTTACGTATGTACCTAAGGAATGCAGATAAATCTCTTTTACAAATATTGAAATTAGAGTACAGGTTCATGATATTGTTATCTAGGCCATTAAAGTTAATATTCATTATGACAGAAAGTCAACACTTATATATGACATTAGCAGGAATACAAAAAAGCAAATATTTATATTTTCTGATCAGATCTGTGCTGCAAAGCTCCAAAATTATTCTAAAAAGTAAGTAATACCAAATCAATGTTTGCTAAAAATATGTTACCAAGCAACAATCTCTTTAAAAATTCCGCATTTTATAACTTGTCCCCATTTGTTTGTTATCAGTTGACATCTGTTCCCGTCAACTAACTTCATGTATTAGAAAAATAAACATCACAAATGGATAGATTCCCTAAAAGTATATCAACAAATCCCTATCTTTGAAATAACGTATGCATGGTTTAAATTATAATATAACTCCATTATCGTAATCCTTTCTTATCAAACTGATCTTTTAGAACCATTTTCTGGAATATATATAGCCAAAATAGAACGTTTAACAAATTTCCAAGCAGAAATGACTGATTTGATTTCACAAAATACCTTTCAAGTCAGTGTATTTTAGAAAATATACATCACAGAACTATACTTATCTTATATTTAAATGATATTCCATATTTTATTCTCATTTCAAAACTAGTCAAACCTACCAAATGCACGAACTGTCTGATATTTTTCTAATTAGCTTTCATATAATGAGTTCATCACACTATTTAAATATATACTTTTAACAAAATGGCTGATATGCATATTAGATATTCGGATTATTGGGAGAAAAGCCTCGTTTATTAAATATTCTGATGAAAAAGCAGTGAAACATGACGAATTCCTTTGTCCTTCCGTTTAGGATTCACATGTCAGCTACCGCATACTAAACATAGCCAGATGTTGCCTCCGTTTGTTTGCTCCAAATGGTGTATATCATAAGGGACAGGGGTGCGTGACACCAAGCTGTCGTGCCTATACTCATGCCTACAGTGTACTGTAGGCAGGTACATATGTTACCAGGGAGACGGTAACCTTGTGCTTTTGAAACATAAATATCACTGAATTCTACCTTCCAATAAGCTAGTGGTGTATAGCAAATGTTAACTTAAGGTTGGCGTAAAGTTAGTGTTGTGTGGTATATGGTAGAAATTGAAGTAGTGAGTGGCTAAATCATTATACTGTAACCTTAATTTGTTTTTTTGGGACATAAATATTAGTGAATTCTGCCTTTCAATAAACTAGTGGTGCATAGCAAATGTTAGCTTTAGGTTGACGTTAAGTTAATGTTGTGTGGTATATGGTAGAAATTGAAGTAGTGAGTGGCTAAATCATTATACTGTAACCTTAATTTATGCTTTTGGAACATAAATATCATTGAATTCTACCTTCCAATAAGCTAGTGGTGTATAGCAAATGGTAGCTTTAGGTTGGCGTAAAGTTAGTGTTGTGTGGTATATGGTAGAAATTGAAGTAGTGAGTGGCTAAATCATTATACTGTAACCTTAATTTGTGCTTTTGGAACATAAATATCACTGAATATTACCTTCACATAAGCTGGTGGTGTATGTATACCAAATGGTAGCTTTAGGTTGGCGTAAAGTTAATGTTGTGTGGTATATGGTAGAAATTGAAGTAGTTAGTGGCTAAATCATTATACTGTAACCTTAATTTGTGCTTTTGGGACATAAATATCACTGACTTCTACCTTCCAATAAGCTAGTGGTGTATAGCAAATGGTAGTTTTAGGTTTGCGTTAAGTTGATGTTGTGTGGTATATGGTAGAAATGGGAGTAGTGAGTGGTTTATATGATAATGATGTAAATCATGATACCTTAACTTGTGCTTTTGGAACATAAATATTAGTGAATTCTACCATCAAATAAGCTAGTGGTGTATATATAGCAAATGGTAGCTTGAAGTTGACGTTAAGTTAATGTTGTGTGGTCTATGGTAGAAATTGTAGTAGTGAGTGGTGTATATGATAATATTGTTTATCACGATACTGTAACATTAACTTGTGCTTTTGGAACATAAATATTAGTGAATTCTACCTTCCAATAAGCTAATGGTCCATAGCAAAGTTTAGCTTAAATTGGCGTTAATTTAATGTTGTTAGGTATATGGTAGAAATTGAAAAAGTGAGTGGTTTAAATGATAATGTTGTAAATCTGAGACTGTAACATTTACCTGTGCTTTTGAAAAATGATATGAGTCCAATCGTATCGTCAAATCTTTGGGCTCAAAACTGGACATCGAATATTTTGTGAAATATTTGATCATTCCAGTCAGTTATATGATGTTACAGCATATAAAGGTATTTCAAAGCAAATCAGATACCAATCTGTGACCTGCAAATTTAACTTTGTTGACTTGTTGAAATGGTGGTCAAATAAGCTAGCTGGTTGTAAACAGATTTGCAATAGTTATGCTAACACTGTGATGTACATGTGCATGTATAATTGACAACGATATGCTTCAGCTTGTGAATGTCTCATTGATATACGAGATGTATTTGCTAGAGAAGCATCAGAAGCGAGTATATGGTCACGTGACCTGGATGTGACAGATTTGCAATGGTTAACACTGTAAAACTGATGTACATGTGCATGTATAATTGACAACGATATGCTTATGCTTGTGAATGTCTCATTGATATACGAGATGTATTTGCTAGAGAAGCATCAGAAGCGAGTATATGGTCACGTGACCTGGATGTGACTGACAGGATGTTCTATAGCCACGAAACTCGTGACACGTGAAAATAGACTGGTTCCCGCTCGTGACTCGCATTACATTCACTTAGTAAACTAAACCTGAACAGTGATTCCAAAACTGGATTTCTCTTGCTTACTATTCGATGGTCCATATCAATGTCCCTTAATGCCGCTGTCTCTTGAAGCTTATATGTGTATTTGTGAATTTCTTTATGTATTTGACAGAATATTTCCCTCACACCTTATGCCGAGAGAGTGGAGAGAAGAGATGATGTTTTATGAAGTTAATCGAATAGAAATGCTTAGAAAGCGTGCTTCTCTGATCGGTGACGTCGCCATTTTTTTAAAGCGTCACGTGCGAGAATCCACTTAAACAACTATTGAGAGACCGCGTGTGATAAGCTCATGAACAAATATCACTTTTATGTTTCTCTATCTGATAATAAAAGGAAATAGTTTATCTTTTTCACTATTTATCATACCTGGATTTTTTTCATTCAAATCTTTTGTCGTTATTAATGTCAGTAGATATTTCTTAAATTGAAAAGCATGTACAAAAAGTAGTTCACAAACTTTCCTTTATTTATTGTTAACATCAAGGATTTTTTAATTTTCTTTAAAAAAGGAAATGGTAAGTTATCAGTTAAAATATCAAATCTGTCCTTACATGCAAAACACATTCCAGAAACAACGATTCCAATACATTGATATTTGCAAGTTAAACATTCGAACAACGATTCCAACAATAAATATTTGCAAGCTAAAAACATTGGATGAAGTTCAGAAACATGTGTGCTATCAGTGTATATTTCACGGGCAGATAACGTTGTTTAAGCCACAGACAGTCACGTTAAAGCTTACACGATGAGCTCAAAGGGCAACTAGAATATGAGACACTACTTGCAACAACCGTAGCCGGCGCAAGGGAACTCGATTCCCCAGACAGCTAAAAACTTGGCATGATGATGCGTTAAAGCTCTGCAGACGGAATCCAGGTAATTGAAGTGACTGGTTTTGGATTTGTGCGCCGCCAGAGATGCGCCACAATAACATTGCATTTGCATACGTTCCGAACGTTCTTCTTACCTCGGAAATGTTTTCTGCGTTTTGCTTTAGTTCAGAAAGTGAAGCGGTGTGTCAGAGAATTTAGAAGTTTTTATTTATATAGAAGACTAAGCGAAGGATTTAAAGACATGTATCATCATTACTACGTTTTACAGAGCAGTTCTCAAAATTCAGAAAACGAGACACTGAGTCGCTTTTGGTGACATTATGAAAATAATAATCATTGAGTAAAATTTATACTGTATTTAACAAAGAGGCATTAATCTAAATCATTTAGGCTCAGAATATAATGTCCAATGATCTTGCACTTCACAATTTAATTAGGTCTGAAATACATGTAGGTCAAGTGAAATAAGTTTTCAGTATTTCATATTAATTTGCATCAACTTTGTTGATTTCAAAGAGAAATATATAAACACGTTTTTAAAAGCATATCGGATTTCATGTAACGATTCTTCAAAAACTCTCATGGCATTTATAAGATAAATACTTTCTGCGCCATTGTGTTTTAAAACTGCAAAACTGGCAAGTAGACATAATCAAACTCAAACTTAAAGTTGAATAATACAAGTTGTAACACCAAGTCTATCACACCAAGTTGAATTGAAGAACCGACAAGTTGCCCACTTCAAGTTGTAATGACAAGTCTTCTACAACATGTATTTACAACGAGTCGAATGGCAAAGTTTGATTCGAAAGGTCGCTTAGCTTACAACAAGTTGTAAGGACAAGTCTTATACAACATGTATTTACAACGAGTCGAATGTCAAAAGTTAAACCGACAAGTTGCTTACTACAAATTGTAACCACATGTCTTATACAACATGTATTTATAACAAGTCGAATGAGAAAGCTTAAACCGACAAGTTGCATACTACATGTTGTAACCACATGTTTTATACAACATGTATTTACAACAAGTCGAATGGAAAAGGTTGAATCGACAAGTCGCTTAGCTTACTACAAGTTGTAATGTCAAGTCCTATAGAACATGTAGTAACAACAAGTCGAATGGCAAAGGTTGAATCGACAAGTTGCTTACTACAAGTTGTACTGACAAGTTTAATACAACTTTTAACATCAAGTGGGATTGCAGACGTTTAAACGACAAGTTGTGAACTACAAGTTGAAACGACAAGTCTAATACAACTTGTAACACCAAGTGGGATTGCAGAAGTTGTACCGACAAGTTGCTTGCTACAAGTTGTAACAACAAGTCTAATACAACTTGTAACATCAAGTTGGATGGCAGAAGTTGTATAGACAAGTTGACATTTAGCTTATTAGCTTATGTGAATGTGTTCTTGATGCTGTAAGGATAGAAGATAGAGTAAGGATAGAGCCTCACCTTTCGCTGCGTTCTGTCCGTTAGCTGTCGTCTCTGCGTTTGGGGAGGGTGTGGGGGAGGGGGAGGGTTCCCGGCTTAACTCGCTATCAGCACTGGACATACTCTCCTGAAAAATAAAACAAAATTAATTCAATATTATCATTAAATAAAAGATGAGAATAAGTTATATTTGTTATCATTAAATATGAATTGTATTAGTTGTACTTAACACATTATGAGTTCCAATAGAGGTCAAATCTCATTTGAGTTTTTTCCCAACTCATGGCTTGTGGATGCGTAATAAGTATGTGTGCCAAAATATATTTATTTATTCTCATTAAATATTATGTATATTTGTTTCACTTGGTTTTGGAAATGAAATCATTTACACGACGATTGATACTACATGTGTATTGCATTTCAGGTTGTTTACATATTTGTGATATTTAAAGTGCCACTTGTTTTATTAACAAAGATGGCAACAATCTTAATTTCATACATCCTACTTTCGATTTATTACAGA
This sequence comes from Steromphala cineraria, assembly GCA_916613615.1. Classification (NCBI taxonomy): domain Eukaryota; kingdom Metazoa; phylum Mollusca; class Gastropoda; order Trochida; family Trochidae; genus Steromphala; species Steromphala cineraria. The sequence continues at coordinate 31,807,404 of OU744722.1, read as the reverse complement.
CCGACGTATAGAATACAGAATTCACAAAATAATTTTTACTTCATTTGATAAGAGTTTGATAAAAACATTCAACTCAAGGAATCTAAATTCCCAAACAACCAATGTTAGATCAGCGACGGAGCCTTTATAGCTCCTGGTACTAGGCATCACGTTGCTTGTCTCAGAACAACAGTTCTCAGGTTTTGGTAAACCAAATTAGTGTTGTCATTTCGCAAAGGGCTCGGAGACATCACGGGCGTCAGTTCAAGATACGTACATTTCTCTTACTGGAATTTGTATGGGTGCACAGCTGGGTAATAAGACATCAGTCAAAGTACGGAAGCCCGTATATGGCACCATTGGTTCTGGCTCAAGACCGGCTAACGTGAACCTTTTATTTAGCTCTGGTATCGTTTATTGCTGTCTAGGCTAGACCCCAGAAGTGACTGGCTGATGGTGATTGGATTCAGTGAGGTTGCTTGCATGTATCCAAAAACAAGCCGAGTTTCAAATGTTTTATGTTCTTCAGAGGGGTTCTGATTTCTTCTGATCTCGACTTTTGGGACTTCAAAAAGGAAGAGTCAGAAAGCAAGGGATTCGATTCCAAGATTCGCCTCTATTGGGTCTTCTATGAAAACAGAATTGGATAATCGCGATTTGAAATCTCTATCACGGAGGTCTCGGTGTTGCATGTTTGAATTTATTGTTGGGCGCGCAAGTGGCTGGGTGATGCAAAAAGTCTGCTTATTCAGGCGTCACTTGGTTTATTTAATTTCCCTTTTTCAACATTGCAATTAACTACTTGGCAGGACGTTGTGTACAACGTGACAGCTACAAAACAAAAAGAAAACTCTTGACACAAATGGCACCGCTTCTGTGTGAGTAGAAGACTATAGTCTTAACTTTTTGAAAGATTTGAACTTTGGCGTCGTGGGAGTTTTTATCGTATCCTATTCTATCAGTTGGGTTAATTACAAAAGAGGCCTGAAACAAAGGTTTAAGGGTTGTTATTTCAACCCCACTTCTGTTGTGTAAAATTATAAAACAATTATAAAATCGATACGTTATTTCCGTTTCACTTACCTCGTGGCAGTTAATGGTGGGGTGTGTTTATTCCACTATTAAACATGGGTTTAAAACGTTTTCAATTGCTTTTTACATTAAAAAATAAATGGTTGCTGAAATCGAAGGTTTTATTCCTCGCTTATTGTACATGCCACTATCAATCCACGATAAGGGCGATAGTCTGTTATTGACAAACCCCTACTATGGATATGCATACCTGTTACCAGCTGTTGTGCTATTTAAATGAAAATCACTTTTGGATGAACTTGACTTAATAAGTCTTGTTTTATTGTGTGTATGTATAGAGACAGCGGTGTTTGATACAACCGTATATGAGATACGTTTAAAGGGTAATGATTATGAGAATTGAGATTAAGAATTGCAAATTACAAATCTGGCAACTAATTTGTCTAATATGAAAATATTACATCATAATCAAAATAAATGAATTTTTGAAATGCTTATCTATGGTCTTTTGGTTAGCCTATATAAGGCATCCATATGAAATTTAATTACTGGATAATGTGTAGCAGAATTATATATACATGTAGATATATATAACCATGGAAAGCCAGCTGTTTCGGTCTTTTGAACCTGATCAGCATGGTATGTGTGGAACATGGTTGAACTTTCAGCAATGCTTCGTTATCAACGCGACGAAGCAGTTTAAAGGAGCAGTAGCACGTTTTTTTATAATTTTATATTTTAAATTTTTCACTGATAATTGTAACTTAATGCTAAATGTATTATTTTGATAGTGTCAAAAATCTTTTAACACAAACCAATCATCCATAGTCAGAGGAGAAAGTATGAAGATTCACGTAAAATCCATTGGCGGCCATTTTGTGTGAACACCTTTAATTCATTTTGTGTAAGAAAAAGGAATCGCATGGCTAAACTTTACATCATATATTTAAATTACTACTGCTCCATTTAGTTTAAATGCATTGTCTTTCAATTGGAAACAGTAATTTTGATTTTCCTGACATCACCTTAAATTCTCCCTAAAAACGGGCTACTGCCCCTTTAAGAATGTTCCACTCTTTTGCATAGAGTGCCCAAACTGTATTTCTAAAATGGGCTAGAGCAAGACTATAACTGTATCATTTATCTACATCAAACAGGTGAATTTACAGGTACATCGCTGTACCACCTTTAGCTTAAAGTCATTTCCTTAAAACCAAAGGATTGCGGTTACATAACCCAGCTAGATTTATGAAAACTGGCTTTTCTTCGCTTTAAGACGTTTGAAGTGTACATCGCTCACTTCCCTGTTGGAGTTATGACTTATGATATTATGAAATACGTGACATAAAAAACTTCAAAAGTCCATATCTTACATTAATACAAATTCGAAAATATCATTTCCCCTTTGAATCGTGACAGCCGTTTCATAAAGGAGTCATAACTTCGCAATTACTGCCTCGTTTAAGAATAATTTTGTTATGACTTTAAATATTATCAAAGAAGCTTTTTACTTTCATTTGAGTAAATCACGAATACGATTTAATTGAATTTAATATTAGTCACCTTAATCACTGTATAAAACATGTATTCAATGAGGACCATACGTTGAATACATAATAATCCTTGTAATTAAATACGAAACAAAAGTTTGTTTAAAGATTTTAACTTTTGAATGTCTTTAAAGTATGTAGAAGCATGTAAATCAATATTCATGTGTACGTTTGATAATAAATGTGTGTAGTAATGACCGATACCTATAAATGTCATTATTTGAAAAAGGTTTTATCAAAAGTCTCTCCTAATTCAATTATTGTTTTCAGAAATGGATAAGTAACTGGTTTAAAGAATTAAAAAAATAAATCGATGAAATAACCTTTTATTTTCTTGAGCTATAATATACTGATTTTTTGACAATTTCGAAATACGTGTTATTTTTAAGAAATGATAAAATACATTAATTCATAAATCAATAAAAGCCTGCCAAGTCATCGATGATGTTTATAAAACAAAACACTTTTCCAAAAATAGACACAACTGATATTACACCCTTTCACATCACGCTTTCAAGTTTGCCTCAGCTGAAATTCACTTTTATTCGGTTATTTTATAAAAAGTGAATTTCCTCAAATTATGAAAAAACGTATATCCACGTTTAATAAAATCGATAGAAACAGCACTTAAATGAATACTACCTTCAACGCAACATTATGTCAATAGTTAACGAGGACTAGGCCGAGGGTCTCTTTACTACCATCCACACGACGAACTGGCATTATTACTATTGTCCTTGATAAAATGGCGAACCTCCCTCACCCCCATCAAGCCGAGAGATCCACACCTGTGTCGTTCCTTTTGAGGGACGATTTGGCCCCGCCCCCAAGCCCCCCACTATCACATACAGGTAACTCTCCGAGAAAATCAATAATGGAGCTAAATTAACAAGGCTTTGCGGAGGTTGGGAGGCAATGCGGGTTTAATGCTATCTCGGAGACAATATGGAGAAGGGCTTGGTGGAAATAAATAGCATTAGAGATGACCCTGTTCTCGTCACAGCTTTGTGTTTTTTCAATCATACACTATTACCGATAATATCATCAAAAACGTTCTCACCAATATTTTAAACATTATTACCTATAACATCCAAACAATTTCTCACGATAGTCTTTAAAACATTTTTACCTATAACATCCGGTATATTTTGTCTACAGTCATTGAAGACTGAATACATTTTACATTATTATCGATGAAATCTACAAAAACTTTCTCATCAAGTCTTTCAACCTTGTCTTCGTTAGCAAAATACTACACTTTTACCCCATACACTATTACCGATAATATCCCATGAAACGTTTCTATGCTGTAGACGTTGTGTAAATAATACACACTAGATATTCTCTATAATGATCTCATCGCCGTCTTTAAACCTGTGTACGTTCATCAATATACCTTTTAACTCAAATCTACGCTATTACCTATACCATTCTCGAAAAAATTATATAAACACTATTTCAACCTTGTGTGCGCACTATTTCAACCTTGTGTGCGCACTATTTCAACCTTGTAATATATTAAAAATGTTTCTTGGCAGAGATTTCGAAAATTGTTCTGTACAGCTGATCTCTTAATAAGACTTTGTCAAGTCGTGCCAAAGACTGATTAAATAAAAGGGCAGTAACCCTAAGAGGCTTCAACACGAAATATATTTAGATTTGGTACATAACGTGTATCTCTCGCTACGTTACCATCATACATGCTATCTAAATTAGTTTAAACGCGAGAAAACAACTGGGATACTATTACTGTAATTGGTGATATTATCTACTTAATTACAATTAAAAATCAAGTGGTATTTTTCAGTTAAGGAGCTATCTGAATAGTGAAAATGAAAACAATTATGGATACAGAATTTCTGCCGTGAGAACAATCATTTATGGCCAATCTTAAGGGGATAAGTATCAGTCGAAAAATATGCAAGTTTTAAAATACTATTGACAAATCACATATCTAATGACACATGGATCGGTTTAAAGGCAGGTGTACACTGAAACATATACTAACTTGAAAAAAATCTACAAAATGTGAAAACAATCAAGGACAAAAACAATCACCTTGCAGTACTCAAACGTTGAACCACGTACACAACGTCTTGTATTCCCACCGCAGAGGAAGGACGTGCAACGATGTATGTATGCTAGCTGCTTGAAGTCAGTGGTTTGAGACGGTATTATCGACTGGGTCGGTGGTAGACTAGTTTGCCTCATCACATCACGAAGAGACGCAAACAGTGTGACGAGAGAATCGCTCTAATGCTACCGAGCGATGGAGGCTTTGTCATACAACGACTTCCAACTTGTTCACCCCTATGGGAGAGGCAACGGCTGTCTTCACGATAGAAAATGGAAGCAAGTTATCAGCAAAGTGCAATGTTACCCTGTGACACAGTCTTTTGAAGTGTGCCGATCGATTGGTAATTAGGCCTCTATGTGATCCTTTCATTGGCCAAAATTTCAACGACGTTACCCATCTTATGAAAAGAGTCAGCTTTTTGTTACAAGTTCTGTATAAAATGTGTTGCCAAGCTGTTGATTCATTGCCAAATTAAGGAATTGTACGATTGTATCTAATTATTTAAAAAACTTTTGAGCATGATTATATCGGACATATTTAGTTACAAGTGTATTCAAGTGGTTTTGTAAAATGACTTTGTTTCATTAAACTTATATCTGGTTATCAATTCAGTACAAATCGCGACCTGTTACTAAATTGTTTGTGTCAACGTATTTAAAGTGCAGCAGATGTACCGTTGTACATTATTCGCGACTAACTGCTTAATTTATAGTCCAGCCCCAACTGAAATACGAGCAGCGCGTGCTCCTACTCCGTTTATCTGAACGATCCCAGTCAGTTGATTATGTATGCAGAAATCGTCAACCGATACGATACCTCTGAATTTACAATCAGCCCGTCCTATCACCATAACACCGGTCGGAAAACAACGTAAATATTTTCAAAAAACTTTTTGCCCAACACCTGTGAACACTTACCTACAACAAAAGCAAGCAATAACGATCCACAGCGCTCAAAGCAGGGAAGGGTAACATCGATAAATGATGTATCAGCTGATGAGAGTTATCCTCAGGACGGATGGGAGAGTGTTATCACGATGACTCGCTGAACGGAGACTGTCTCCTCCCCTAGTGCCACCTGACTGTGATCAGAGCCCGGCTTGCTAATTCCCTATTGAGGATTCGACCCCCGACACAGCTCACTGATCAACGGTCTCGGCTGAGCGGTTGCCAACAGCAGCGGATGGGGTGAGGGAGGGACGGCGCGGGGGTCGGGGGAGGAAAAGGGGTACTCGGGCTAATTTTAGGCTGTTGCAACAGCTGTGGCGCGTGCTTGGGAAGACGAGGTTTTGTCCGACTGCAAACACTCATGGCCGATGGAGGTTCACGTTATCGATCGAGTCAGCCTTTTGTCATGCCCACATGGGTGAAACGTGATTCAGTTATTTAGTCTGCGATAGACACAAGCGTATTGCTAACTCCAGCCTTGTTGGTGTGCCCCCCTAAACCCAACCAGAGAATATCCCTGCCTTGCTAGTCTATTATCCGCTTCACACAATCCGATTTCTGACTCCCTCCCATCCTTAGCCCCAAGATCAAAGAAACTCAAATTCCGTTAATCAGCACAGGTACATAAAGTTTTAAAGAAGAAAGAGATAAACACCAAACGGAGGTGTAAAGTACTATTGTGTATGAGAAAAGAAGAAAATACCTGTGAGTCGGGCCCGTGATGCAGATAACGGCGTTCAGGTGAGCGAGACAGGTGAGAGAGCCTAGCGGACACAACCAGGTAGCTCGCGATCGACGCGTGGACTGTCAAGCCCACCTTTATTACCTCTCTCGCTCGGCTAGGCTCGCCTGTCGCTCTGTTTCGATTAATTTTACCTGGAAGGTAGAGAGCCCATTACACGCGCAGGCCAATCTCGATATCGAACAAGCCCCGTCTTACCTTCGTTCAAAGACGATTTGAGGAGCTTTCCTCTTCCAAGTACAATCGGATTTGGCAGACGAGCTTTATATCTCGGGGTCCAACCGCCATATTGGTTGGCCCTCATTACAATAGATGCAGCACAGCGCGTGCCATATCGGGCACCGCCCCTGTCAGTGCTAGCGATAACGGTAGATATATTCTAGAGACACACATGCCCAACAAATACAAGAAATATATCATATCTACCTCCACCTTCGCCTTGCTCTGTCGAGTTGACTTTTTGGACATCCTGAGGTATTCTTAGCAACGGTCACAAGCTTGGCACTCGGCAGCAGCAACAAAGAGTCAGCAAGTGGAGTTTCGCCACTGTGACTCTAGGTAATTGTCGACTTGTTAATTAGTCACTCACACATACAGGGCCTCCCTTCCACAAAGTTGGTTACCACCTCTGGTCTCTCACACCCTAGCTCCGACCCTCATCCACTGAGTCCTGTGAGTCCTATCTCCGTCTCCTCCAGCACTCGCTATGAGGGTGAAGCAATTATCGAAATATTCCAAAGTCGGGGTACCCCTACTTCGGAGCATGCGTGGACGGTGCAATAATGGGACTATTAAAATTGACAAGAGGGATGCTTCGTTGGGGCAGAGAACGGACAGGGGTGCGAGGCAGCCTCTCTGCCTTTATGGATTAATGTTGTTTGGTTGTCAGAGCCTGCCCTAGGGGTTCAAACGGGCCTCTCGTTTATTGATCGTTCGCGAGTGGCACGCGCCACAGTTAGTTGGCAATGACTTTCACTCTCCTCGTGTGCATATGTTCCACGGGAGGGTTTATGGACCCTTTGTAGTGGAGGGAACAATAGCAAATTGAAAACTTGCCTGTAATAACGGGCATCGACTTGTTTCGCTGGACACTCCACTTGCCCCTTTGTTAGTTGTTATGCATCATTTAAGAGGCGGATCGCTTGACGAATTGGAACACATTGAAAATCATTGAAACAAAATTATGATCTCAAAAAGTTCAAATATGTATTTCATGAATAATAAAGAATTTGTGCTAGTGCTTCGACTCGAGTCCCTAAGAGGGAAGCCGCTATCATCCTGATGGGTCTTCCGCGTTGGGCTTTGGGGTGCAACAGTCGGAACCGACTCTCAAAGTTGGATGGAAATCAATAACGAACCCACTTCTCTTTGAGAGAACCATTCCTCAAGCGGTGCCATGGTGCCAGCACGGGGTCTGCCTGGCAACGAAGCATTAACAGCCCTTGATAATAACCTTCTACCGTATTCCAACATCAGCCGGGATTTAAATTTCTTGTCTCCCTGGTAAAGTGGCAGTCTTCGCCTCAAATGAGTGGTTATGTTTTGGATGCCATATTCAGTTTGCCAAAAAATGCACCAAACTTGGGTTTTTATTGATTTTGATGGTGGTTTTATGATTTTTCTGTTCCTTCTGAGAATCAGTCTGTTTTCATTAATTTTTCTCTCTTCAATGGCGCCGATTTTTTTTTACCATGTTTTCATACTTTTTACCATGTTTTCATAATGTTTATATTTTTAATGGTGAAAAGTGCTTCTGGGTATGAACGTCCTTGGAAATGCATGTCATAAACAACAAATATGATTTAGCATGTTGTTGGAAATAGGGAGGTGTCGGTTCAAAACCTTGGCAACAATCACCGGGCGGTATTTTTAACATATGTCAACCACTTAAAGTGTAACAAACATTGAGTATTTATCTATCAAGCTGGATTGACAAACACAATTACGATCTTGGCAATAAATGCTCTTGCAGGAAAACAAATGGTTAAATGATACAGAGAAGATATGATAAAGCAGTAATCAGCAACAGTTATGAGCTTATGAGAAATAACCATTACGATAAACATAAGTCTTAATTTTCGGTTAAGAATTTGTAGTTTAGATTTTATTTCAGTATGGTTATCATTGCTTAAACTGTAAAATGACACCAAAAGCACGTGAATGTTATGGTTTCCGAGTTTTATTGGTAAGAATAAAGTAGGTGAACAAACCATTTTGAAAAATAATTTCGAGAAAATACCATTAGAGAAATAATTTCGAGAAAATACCATTAGAGAAATATATCATCATCATCCTCCGTATCTGAAAACGTGATAAAGAAGAGAGCGAACTCGGTCAAACAATGAGAAGTAAGGCAACCTGTAGGAGCTATGAGTATGAAAAGACATCGTTTTTTAGTTTTATCATTTATCATCTGTCAATTTGTAGATAGTTCATCGATAAATATTGTTTATTTTACCACATTGTTATAATTACCAGTACAACGTCATAATCATAAACCAATTCAAAAATCTACAATGGCGTACATGACACCGATAGGCCGGTCTCTTTAAGAGGCAGTCATCGTTTCCTGTGAAGGCGACTATATCTCAGCGCCTGTTTCTACAAATGACTTAAATTTTGATAACCTCCTTCAAAACATACACAAGTAATTTTGGTGACCCCTACGTTATTTTCAAGGTCATATTCTTGCTTTCTTGATATCTTATGGACAGTTACCCATAAGATCGTCCAACGTTTTGCAAACTACATTTGGCATTACTAGCGAGTGAGGTATCATTTTACTCCGCTTGGGTAATATTTCAGCCATTACCTAGATCGACTATACTTTGTGACCCTGGTGATATTTTCAATGTCACCATGATGCTTTGATCACTTTTGTTCTTACAAATGCGAGATCTCTTGGACAGTTGCTCTTGATTTCTTCAAATGGAGGCTTTCATAAGGGGAATGCCAATCTCCTTTAAATCAGGCCAAACCTACCGCTCGTATTTTGGTTTTTCATCTAAGTACTGCTTCACAGGGGTCGTATAGGTGACATCGTCAGTAGCTAGTAGCTAAATTAGATTTTTAGCCTTGTCTATGATTGGCTGGAGGAGATCCATGACCAAGAACGACCAAAATGGCGTAGTACTCAGATCAGAAACTAAAAGGTGTACGAATGATAAGATTTTAATGAGTTTTCGAAAATACACGCAGATATCACTTGTCATTGCAATGTACCGCTGCATTTATATATTGATATTATTGAAATTAAAATTCATATTAAATATACTGCAATCATGAAATCGTCATTCTTGTTAGTTCCATAAAGAAACGAATATACAACTGTGCGAAAGTCGATATACTAGTAAGGTCAATGAGATTAGCCAATCAACTAATACCAATAGATTTTCAAGGAAGAGATAACCTATCAGATTCAAGCCCGTAATTACTTTCCCGAAGATTGTTCATTTATCACGCTTCACTGTCATCGTTTAATCACTACATTACCCATTTTACTTGACGGTAACTGATAAACTTATGAAATCAGTCGATTTTATTTTCGACTCGACCATTTGCAAGAATAAAACAGGTAATATTAGTCAATTTTAATGTAATATGAACCTTATAGCTGTTTTGTGCTAAAGTATTACTTGCACGTGAGAACAAAGTGTAGACATATGTATATGAAAAAACTTGTCATTGTACTGTTGGCCTCGTGACCATTTATACAAATAAAATCTGTCTGTCTGTCTGTCTGTCTGTCTGTCTGTCTGTCTGAACCTTATAGCGAGGGTGCGCCTTGTGGCAGCACGAGTTGGGAGTAACAAGAAGGCGATGTTGTTAGCTGGACAAGATGCTTGTCTCAAATATATGTGATCGTTTACGCAGTCATCTTTCTCATCTTAATTGATTATATTCAGGTCTATCCAAACTTCCATAAATATTATTCAAAAGTTTTTATGATCATATAGTTTCCTAAAAGTTCGGTTAATTAGGTATCTATGACTCTTTTAAGTTTATGTCTAAATATTTGTTTATGTCTATATGATTTTGTTAAACGTGATATTTCATTTGAAAAATCATCATTAGATTTCTTTTTTTGAAATCTCCTATTTTTAATAGACAAGTATATATTTTAACACCAAATGTTATGGATATGTTTGATGACATTATTTCTCCGTATAGTTTAACAAGATAAGTGTTAAAAGATAAAATATGATATTAAGAATATAACAAATGTCATATCATATTTCATAAATCCACGAACAAATTAAAAATTTGTTGTCAATTATCGTGTTAGGACGTTGATTAAATAAGAGTGCATTTTAGAGACCGTTTGAGAATCATTGCAACCCTTTCTTAATACGTCATATATTCATCTCAACGCCATGGGAAGCATACCACCAACCATCATCAAAGGTCTACCACAGCAAAACCAAAAACGAATTTAATAAACCACCAAAATAGCCATTAACACCGAACTAGGTGTAATCGGATTAATAGAAATAAAGTAAGGTTTGATATTTTGTTTCAGTAGTGATTTTAGGAGATATTTTAGCACACTATGAGGGCCAACAACTTACTCCCTCCCCTCCCCTCTAAAGTTTATTAATCGGACGTGATATTTGACTTCGCGTTTCAGATAACTCCATAACATTGTTTATTTACCGTGCAACAACGGTCAACATCTCTTCCAAACTCTTGTGCTCTTGTAGCTAAATTCAATCATTGTCTACCTGGGTCAGCGACTCTTCTCGATCAAGTTTGGTATAAACTAATCTTTGCATTAATTCTAATATTTTAGTTTCAGATAACTTTCCAATCCCTACCCCTGACCACTCCCCTGCTTATCCATCTCTCCCTCTTCTCCCCATTCCTCCTACCCCTGCCTGCCCCCCCTCTCTCCCCTATCCCTAACCCTGCAAACTCCCCTCCGGATCCACCCAAACCATTTTCCCCCATCCCTCCTCTCCCTGCCAAGCACTCCCCTCTTATCCCTACCGATGCCCCCTCCCTCCGGGGGGGCCCCTCCCCCTTCTCCCCATCACTTCCCTCCCCACTCCTGACCACTCCTCTCCAGATCCATCCAAACCACTTCTCCCTAATCATCCCCCCTGTCATGCCCTCCTCCCAATCCCGACCCATGCCCCCTCCCCTCTAGATAAAACTTCAGTTGAAATGGAAAATGTCAAATGAAGGAGAATTTATGTTAGAGCGATTTACGAAACTCCAAGGGATGGACACTCTGAACCTTCTTCAATCCTTTTCCCCCTCCCATCCCTCCTCTTCCCATCCCCCTTCCTCATCCCCGTTCCCCCTCCTCCCCCCTTCTCCCCCATCCCCTCCAAGCGGATCTCAGTGGCGCCAGGCAGCGCCTCACTCAAAGACATGATACCAATATAAACTGGAGACGAGTGAGGGAATTAATTACCTGTGCCAGCAGTGATGGACACATCAATCAGTATAAGCCGACAGGTAAAAGGACGCTGATATCTGTGACATTCACAGGTAAAGCTTGGAAATATAGGGCTCCCCCGTTTAGAAATGGACAGTTCCTTCCTGCAGCGGTAGGACTGTTTGGGCACTGCTGGCTTTCCAGGTAGCAGCTTTAGTGAACTATCGACTTAAGTCTTACTGCGCCGCAGTTGCGGATCCAGAGTTGGGGAGAAGAGGTTCAAGGTGACCATCCCTTTGGATTTTTGTTAATCGCTCTAACAGAAATTCTCCCTTATTTGACATTTTCCATTTCAACCGAAGTTTAATCTTGGTCAGAGCATTGCCGAGGTACACATAAAAATAATATGCAGATATACTCCTCACACAAAAAGCAACATTTGAAATATGTAGCACAAGGATTTTGTTCTATTTGCATACTTAATGAGTGGTTGAATTAATAAAATGTTATCAATCATGTGACTAAAGGTTATCTATCCTAAAGATTTCTCTGCTTACATATGGTTACCTAGAATAATAATAACATATTTTGCTGAGAAGTATTCTTTTTTCTTATGTTTTTGCGATATATATGGAGATGGGGAACCCAGTTTATCTTACATCAGATGTATTTAATTATGCTTGTTCCATACAGTCTTGTGCCTTTAGTTTGGATTGTAAATGGATGATATACCTGTATCAAACCTGGACAAACAACTGTAGGCTACGTTTTAAAGCTGCGATTAAGTTGTCATTTTTGCGACAAAATGAATTTTTAAAAACAATATGAATGGTTACATAATTTGGAAATCGAATCTAAGTTCCAAAAACAAATCAAGAATCAAGAATTTGTACTTATGCAGTAGATTTTGCATTTGTAAAGTATATGAACTGCTTGAATATTAAAAACAACCTAACTAGTACATAAAACTACCGACTATCACAGGTATACATTTCAACTAGAATACCTATACTTTTGCGATCCTATAACAAGTATTTTTTAAGGAAAAGATTTATTTTATACATCCTGTTATTCATGACACACAGTTCTGAAAGTTACCTGTTCATTTGCGAAATTCGAAAGTTAATATTGTGATTGTGGTGAAGACCGTCTTTCCTGGCCCACACATGTCTTTTACGGTTTAGATAAAATCTTAAACGCACACTTTTATTGTATGTATATATGTAATCTTTTTTTGTATCTATGTAGGAGGTGAGACGTTAGTAAAATATCTGTCTGTCTGCATGTCTATCTGTCTGTCTCTATACCTGAGCTTGCGACGCAAAAATTACTAATGAGAGTAAAATCTTCGTGTAGATGTAATGAATTTATCAGATGCATTCATGACAGTTAATTGACATTTCAATATATTACATAGTAAGTAATATGCTTTTTATAGGGTAAACGAATTTAGAAGTCATTTTGAAACCAAAGGAGCGTCAACAATTAAAGAAAGGAGCGGAGATAATACAAATATGAAAATATAATATATAATATAATATGTAACACTATTTAAAACAATCGTCTTAAAATAATGATATAACCCTTTTCTTTAAAAAGACCCCGAAAATTCAATTTTTAAAATACTAATGGCTAATCACAAATTTAAAGAAATGAGGACGACTATACAAATTAAAAATATATCATATTTTACACTATTTTAATCAATTATCTTTTGATAATGATATTACCTTGTTGTTTAAAAAAACTAAGTATCTGCTTCTAACAATACAAAAGGCTATTCGCAAAATGTTACATATAAAAGAACAAAGATTTTACTTATTGAAGTTCTGTGAGCTGATTAGGTCAGGTTTTAGGGGGAGAGGGTGTCTTCGCCAGGTGTGAAAAGGAAATGAGGGGCTTCTTACATTCCCCATTCAAGGTTAAAGGTGGATTTAGACGGGGGTGAAATACTGTGACCATCTAAGCTACATCAGTATCGAGATGGCATGGTCTGTTTAGTGGGTATGCCAAGGCGCTGTATTAGAGCCCTTCTATTTGACCCCTTTGTTTAACAAACGTTGGTAAACAGTTAAAACGATGAGGACAATGTGTTTAAGCTTAGGATATCTTCTTAGCCTCTTGTACTGTTAATTGTCATTCTTGTGTTGTTAGATTTCAAATTGTTCGTCTTTTCTCTTTGTTTTGTATATAAATGTGGTGAACTATACTTCTCGTGTGATATAAGTGCCTTGTTATTTCTTTTCTTGTGTTCTTATCAGTTCTGTTTTATTGCTATATTCTCATATTTTAATTTATTCTAGATAGTTTGAAAGTTAAATCTCTATTTATACAGTATTTTTTAAGATATTGGTTTAAATGAAAAGTCTTGTTAACATGACTTTTCGGTTTAAAAAAAGCACGCATGTAAGACTGTGTAAGACAAGACAACCTTGTATATAAAAAAATCATATTTCCTTTTGCTAAAGTTCAAAATTCTACTCGTAAATCAATTGATAACAATGACATGATTGTAAGCCAATCACATTAATAAATATCCTTAGTCTTATTCCTAAAAGGAATTGGAGATTGACGGATATGTTATAACAAATATTCTGAACGAATCGAATCCAAATATAAAATCTGCCCCCCTCCCCTCCCGAAATCCTTACACCTTACATCAATCCATATCCCAGTTTACAGGAATCTAAGTTATTCAATAATGTAACTATATGTGTAAAAAATACAACTAATTTCAATTATTCACTTTTTTATTCACGATGAACAATTGTAATGATATTCATGAAGCAGACAGTTACAAATGATGAAGCACGGTGTATAATGTAAATGTCACCATATTGCCGAAACTGGAGCGTCTAGTAATTTGGAAACATGAAGGGGGCTAGTTATTTCCCACATAACTCCCTATGTATAATTACCGTAAAGGCCAGTATATCGTAATTAGTATGCTAATTATGCAATTACGTGACTTAAACGACCCTAGAGGCACTTACTTGATAATACGAACAATAACCAACGACAAGTGAAGCGATTAAGTACTAGTATATATTCACAGCGGAACACAAAGGAGGTACATAGTGAACATAGACAACTGAATGTGATGGAATAATACGGGCACAGTCCTATCATATCATCAGTTGATGATTTTTGATTTTGCAAATACTTTCCTGATTGTCAAATCATTGTTATAGAAACATTAATTAATCACAGGCCCACATGTTGTTTTTGAGCTATTCGATGTAGTTTCAAGGATGTATCTTTGTGATGATATATCATCGTAGTGTCGAATTAGGTGAAAGGTCTTTTAATCAAATCTATGATAATTTATATTCAAATAAACAAATGTGCATGGACCATATTAAGTATAAGATACTTAAGTAGTCAGAGATTAGAATGTCTTGGAATCATAACACGAGTACATTTTGATTCAAAACAGTTATGCATCATATAACGACCTAAAATATTCATTTTCCGTAATGATATACATTAAGTCTACAAAATACTATTATTTTCATTTTATTTTTAAAATTTATTTTAATGACGAAACTTTAGATTTTTACTTTTATGAATGAAAGTAGAGAAGGATATTTAATTTTTTTAAAATTCATTTTCTGAGAACGATACTTGTTCAATATCAATAATCGTTATCCTAGAAACATTTTATGTTTCAAAATAAGCTTATTTATTATTAAAATGACTAGAAATAACAAGGAATTATTAATTTTTACTTAATAAATGAACGTATAGATCGGTATGTCATATGAATTGGCCCTCTGAGAAAGATACTTGCACGAAGCATTTAAGATATAATGTTTAATATCAAAATCGAAAATTTTCAATATCTGTGAAACAATATATACACAAAATAAAAATCATTTTCAAAATAACTAGAAATATCAAGAAAATAATGCTTAAATCAGGAAATGAACGTATAGGAAAGATATATCGTGTAAATCGATTTTCTCAGAAGGATACATATTGGGTTAAATATTGAATTTGAAAATATTCAATGTCCGTGAAACAAAATATACACAAAATAAAAACGATTTTCAAAATAACTAGACATTTCAAGAAAATAGTAATGTTCACTTTAAGGTATGGGATAGATATATCTCATGAATCGATTTTCTGAGAAGGATACATATAGTTTTTAACATTGAATTTGAAAATATCTAATATCCCCAAAACAATATATACACAAATCTTTTTCAAGAAAACTAGACATTTCAAGAAAATCGTAATGTTCACTTTATCGTATATGATAGATATATCTTGTGAATTGATTTTCTGAGAAGGATAGTGTTTAACATTGAAAATATTCAAAATCCGTAAAACAATCTATATACAAATCTTTTTCAAGATAACTAGACATTTCAAGAAAATAGTAATGCTCACTTTATCGTATAGGAAAGACCTTATGAATTGATTTTCTGAGAATGATACATAAAGTGTCTAGTATTGAGTTGAAAATATTTAATATACACGAAATAAAAAATGATTTAAAAAATAACTACAAATTTCAAGAAAATCGTAATGTTCCCTTTATCGTATATGATAGATCTTATAAATTGATTTTCTGAGAAGGATACTTGTAGAAGAACTCTTTATTATATCCATAGCGCGGTATTTATCGATCAGACAGGGCGATTATTCTAAACACCGGCGGTTACTGTCAGTTACCTATATTTGCTATCATACACATAAAAGAGCTTGGTTCAGACCGCTATGAACAGTCGGCTACCGATTAGCCTTAAGTATAAGCAAATGTCGAGTATAGATCACTTTACAGTCTCGACGCATTTATGAGCATACAGTCAAAAGGTGAACAAAATTTACATAATACATGCAGGAGGTATTGTGAATGATGTTCTTGGGGTGAATTAACATATATTCCTGCTAATTGTAAATTATATTCATATGGTTTAGGGAGGTTTGATCCTTTAGACACGTCTTCAAAATATTTTTCATATTGGAAAAACAGTTTTATCTTTTGGACACTCCATGCTGCTTCAAGGCGCAATCTATTTCATCAAATCATTATTTGAGGTTGTTTAATAAGATTCTAAGAATTCTGATGATATGGGACGTTATAATTATGATACATGATACCTATGTATGTAATAGTTTATAAAAATGGGTTAAAGGTAGGCTGATAAAGAACGCTATTGGTAAATGATAAATCTTTATTCACCACGATGATGTCTGATATTGTCATCAAGATCGCTATTGGTAAATGATATAAATGGTTATTTACCACGATAATGCCTAATGTTGTCATCAAAATTGCTATTGGTAAATGATATAAATCGTTATTCACGACGATGATATCTAATATTGTCATCAAGATCGCTATTGGTAAATTATATTAATCGTTATTTACCACGATGATGCCTAATATTGTCATCAAAATCGATATGGGTAAATGATAAATCGTTATTTACCACGATAATGCCTAATGTTGTCATCAAAATCGCTATGGGTAAATGATATAATCGTTATTAACCACGATGATACCTAATGGTGTCATCAAAATGGCTATGAGTAAATAATATAAATCGTTATTAACTACGATTGGGTCTAATATTATCATCAAAATCGTAATGGGTAAATGATATAAATCGTTATTCACGACGATGATATCTAATATTGTCATCAAGATCGCTATTGATAAATGATATTAATCGTTATTTACCACGATGATGTCTTATATTGTCATCAAAATCGCAAAGGGTAAATGATATAAATCGTTATTTACCACGATTATGCCTAATATGATCAAAGGCGCAATAAGTTAGTTATAAAAACCGTAAAAAAAGAAAAGAATATAAATATATTTTAAAAATACGAAAAATGTTTTTAACATGATAACGGCGTAACAACGTTGCAACTAAGCTCGTTCAATTGTTTAGGATTAAGATGAATGGCTTACTTCAAGAGAAACGAGGTCATGGCCGAAGTCTACTCTATAAGGAAAGGGTTCCACGATCTATAAGGGGCTTCTGGCCATATCATTCATATTTCATGAGGAGGGATGCTTCAAGCTTAGCGTTAGAGAACACTGGCACCTAGATTGTAGGTTTTCTTATTCTGGACAGTGCCTGGCCAAAGCCAAATTCTGGAACCGATGGTTCCACGGCTACCAGAACAAGCTCTGATGCTTATCGTTTAAGGAAGGCTTATGAATTTTATGAAATCTATGAAGGGCGTTATGACCTTGAAGATATGAGAAAAATTTGTGAAATTTAGAAATTGAGGATTTTATGCAATTTTTCGAAACACAATACTTAACAGTGGAGCATTACTATTAAGAAGAGATTCATTCAAACTACAGGATGTATGGAGATAGTTATATCAAGGATAACCGCGGCAACACAAAGTGGTAGATGTTTTAGTTAAGGACTTTAGATTATTAAGTCTCGATCGCTAACCTAATTTAGACCCGGCATACTATTTAGACATTATACTTTATTCGTTCCTAAGGTTAAATGTGTTTAAAGCATGTTTAGTGTCTCTTGAATTCAGTAGCGTATCAAAAGTTATTTTTACAATATTGGAGGAAACATGCAAAAAAAATTTAAGAATTCATGAAGCTGATATTCCCTATCCACTTAAACAAAACTCAGTATTAATAAAATTCCTTGTATCTTTTGAAACCTCTGAAGATACAGATGTACGATGAAAAAGGTTCATTTGTATAAATACAAGCACATGAAGGTGACCTGTGCTTTATGCCAAGCACAAGAACCGTCCAGACCTATAGCTAGCCAATCCCACCCATAATTGTCTCCTGCAAATAGGCCGACTGTAGAAACCGGAAGTGGAACGTCTGGCTACAAGCAAATGCGGTGAATAATGATAATTCCCTGTTACACAACCACTGGGCTCGATGCATGTAAATTCCAATAGCATATGACATAACAGAAGCATGGAGACTGGATATAAACGAGTTGGGACAGTTAATCGAAGCGAAGCATACAGAGAAAGCTTGCCACACCATTGGGATTACACGGTTACAATGTAATGGGTAAAGGACTTTTGCTTGGAAATCTTTGGCACCTTTCTGGATTTGTGAGAATTTTGGCACCTATCTTGAGTTTCAGTGTATAGTTGCATAGCAGTAGCACCAAGTAAAGCTTTCGGCTTTCGATATACATGCTATTTTTAAAATGATCTGATTGATTGAAAAATCTTCAATGTACAATTCAGTGCACATTTGAGGAATTCATGCAAACTTGTTGAATTTTGAATTAAGTGTTTATTTCAAAAGGACAGAAAATAAATATGTATGAACATTTTGAAATATTTTGTTTGTGTTAATGAAATTTTGACGCGATCAAATTCAAATTTTCAAAGTTTTTTTTATATCAACACGTCTTCCAGAACAAGGCGTTAAACAATTAGGTATGTCTAAAGACAATAAACTTTTAAAACTCATTTTCTTCAATGATATCTGGTCAAGTTTAAAGTAAGAAAATACAATAATATTCTGATAACTCTGGCATTATAACGAGTACGAATTATGTAACGTGAGTATTTTGCAAAAGTTATCTTAGAAGAATAACATTTATGAACTTCTCAACGGGAGATCACTGGTTACCTATTTTATATCCGTTGGTCAAAATGACTTGAGGATGCAAGTTAACAACCGTCTGCTCGTAAAGACCTATCGTCTGCTCGGAATGACTAGGGGGTGTTTGGACGAACCAAGTTACCAGAAGAAGAACTGGCAGGATTACGTGACGAGTGGGTTGGGGAGGCAAACCTACTCCCAAGCATCGATCCAGGCAGATCAAAGACATTCTGCAGTTGTGTGGAAGCACAGCACTATACCAGTCGTCTGCTCTGATTTATGTAGCGAAGCAGACGACTCCGACAGCGAGTCCACTGGCGGGAAGTCAACTCAGTGGTGATTGCAAGTCGCTTCATTCGTATGACTAATAAAAGATTTGATGAAATCACAAACATTTTTCGAGTCGTAATGATACTATTGGTGTGAGTCAGATGTCACACCTACGACGCCATGACACCCACCCCTGACTGCCGAGGCTCCTCTAAGACTCCCAGTTCGATTCAGATGACTCTGCCCTCGTACTTATTGTCTTAATGGCCTCCTGTCAGGAAACCTCGGGGGCCGCGTGGTGACTGATCGGTACAGCTCGCCATTACCGGGACTCCTTGCACTAAACCAGGGATCGTGGACGAGATGATGTATTTAGTCAGTGAGTCAAGCACATATCACTTTCAGAGTATGAAGAGCCAACCTTATGTTTTCTATTTTGGGAGGCGTATTGGTTGATACAGAGTTCCTTATGTGTTTGGGTGTCAAAGAATATATTTCTGTTAAATTTGATATTTGAAAAAAAGCCTTGAAACAGTTTTGAATGTTCCCTTTAACTGGTCCAAAGTTTATTTAATGTTTATAATTATTTTGTGATTAAATTCAATTTTGGTGGTGATAGATAAATGATAAACGATGGTTGGATATACTAATTATGCAAAAACATGAACGTGTATTGTGACACCAAATACCTGATGCAATGCAACCAATCCGACAACGTTCTTTTTCAAAATATCTAAACCAATCAGTGAAGTGTGGAAATGATGCCTTACTCGCATCAGACAAAAAAACCTTTTATAATGCAACAATTAGAAAACTTATAGTTGCAATATATTCTAACCAATCACCGTAAACCGAAGAACTGTATCCGTCCTCGCAACACAGGAAGCTTTTAAAAAATCTTCACGTTGCAATATTTCCTAACCAATCACCGTAAAGAGTTGAAATGTTTACTTAAGCTTGAGACAATGCAACAATTCAAACAAAATCTCGTTGCATTATATCTTAACGAATCAACGTTAAGCTCAGAAATATTGTATTACTTGCAAGCAGCGTCATACAATGCACCAATTCCGAAAAGGTTCTTTTTGCAAAATCCCAACCTATCACCGTGGACATGTTGTTTTACTCGTAACACAATCAGACCTAATAAAAGTTGGAGTATGGTAACCAATATTTCGTTAATAATAGAGAGGGGGACCCCCTTGTGAGTATCAAATTACTCCTAATGACAGAACCAGGCCTGCGTCCCCCCAGAGCCAAGGGACAGGAGGGCTCTTGAGTTTGACCACGCGCCCCTGACAATGGACAATGTCCAGCCGTGGCCTGGGATGAAAGGGGAGCTGGCCAATTACTCGGATTTGGTTATCCGGTCTGCGACCAAGTTTATGTCACAATTCTATAGGCCTTTGTAACGTTCCACCCATTGTGGAAAAAGTGTGATTATTAATAACTGGGTCAAGCAAACAGCTTGGTCATTTCATCCCAGCGTTTATGTTCCCCCTTTTTTATAAAGAAAAATGGTAAGGGGACGCTGATGTGGGCTCTCTGTCCTTGACAGGTCTCCGAGATGAAATCTGGCACCCGGTTGGCCTCGGTTTATTGGGTGTTGGGGTACTGAAACAATTGTCCACCCCTTCTATAGGTCACGTGTCACGCTATGGGTCAGATATTGACATCCCGCACACCCCTGGTTAGCGGCACGTGGGTGCCTGAGTGATAATGCACCGTGCCTCACTACCTTTGTGTTCCAGTACCCTTAAAAAGGGTGATGGTTTTGTGCCCTAAGTGGCACGCAATCGCTTCCCGAAAGCACCTTTTAGAAGAGGTTAAAGTTAATTTTTACGATGAAACCGTAATGGATCATTTGTTGTCTTGAACAGGTGGTCCCCCGGCCCGCGACTCATTCTCGGGGCTTTGCATTCAACCCCCACAAAAGCTAAGTGAAATAAGGGATCAAGCCCTATAGTGCCCTTTCATCACCGAGTCCCTCTAACAAGGGTCCCCGGCTGGCATAGAATTTTCAAAACGATAATATTATTCATTTACAAGAAACTTGTTTTCAGTTTCAAGTTTTCAGGCTTAAGAAGTATTGTGTTGTTAGCGAGAAAAAGGAGGAGAAAGGGCAAAGGTCACGAGGGGTAGCATAAGGTCAACTCAATACTGTGAGTGAAGTTGACCCGCCATATCATTTAGTTGAGTTCTTTGTGACTCCCCTTGCTCGCTCTATGATATAACTTGAAGTAAACATGTTCAAATTGTAACCCCTTGTAATAGCTGACATCTGTGTTCATTCTGATAAATGGGAGGGTCATGTTGGCAATAACCATATGCTACATGTCACATTTAAAACCAATAAAACCACGGCTGATACCGGATAGGAGATAGGGTAACTGATAGCGGTTTGACTTCCGTACTTTGAAATGAAATATATTTCTTGTTTCAATTTCATAATTGCTTCTCTCATCTATATGAAATTTTCTCAAGCTTGAACCAAAATTGGTTTGATATCATATGATTAATTTGTATAAGTTTTACCAAGGATAGATTTTATTTTTATTCTCACAATATTTGTTTAGATATAAAACCATACATATATAATATATCGTTTATTATTTACCCTAGTATTCATGTTAAATCATTTTGAACTTTTTCTAAATTAAGCCAAATATGTCATGAAATAGAAAGCATATACCATATGAAAACGTTCTTAAATAGAAGAATGTCCAAGATTTTAAAATTGTCAATTTTCATCCTCTCACTTCAGTTATCATATTTTATTGAACTTTATTAAAATCATAATTCATCATTATAGAAAATGTAAAATTATCAGTAACGACATTAAATATATTTGTAAACATAGCATAACGGAAATATTTTTCATGTTCAAAACGTCAAAAAAGTAGCAACACATATTCTTTTTTGACAACCCCTCCTTATCAGATTCCCAAATACTGTTGATCTCGACCAACAAAAAAGCTACACATTAAGTAATCAGATTGACATCACAGACACCTTTCTTCTGACATCTTAGGATTTGATAAAGAAGACAGGCGTTCCGGTGTGACATCAAGACGGGGGAACAAATTCCACAAAGAGCGACGGACAGAGAACGTCTCCTTGGTGTACACACTCGTGGCGTAATATGATAAATTCCACAAAGAGCAAGGGACAGAAAACGTCTCCTTGGCGTACACATTGCTGGCGTAATATGACAACTTCCAGCGTGGCTGCCGTCAAATTATGGGGGAGAGGGGTTAATTAATCCCCTTAATCCGATATCCAGCGTTAGGTGAGACAATTTTCGACGGAGAGGCTAGTTCATCGAGTCCCCGTCTTTTTTACATCGTTATTCATGTCTGTAGTCACATATTGCTGTGTCTAACACATAACAGCACTGTCATAAATTGGATTAACAATAGTGATAGGGCGCTGGACACATGCTTGGTAAAGGTTAAAAATGTTACCTTTAGATGTCCATATCTCACGAAAAATGGAGAAGTAACAGTTTTTAGTCTAGGGAAACGGTAAAGAAATAAGAAATACTTTTACGATAACAATGTTCTCCCTTCTTATGTTTAAAGGAAATAAATTACCATGAATGATATTGTTTAAATGTATAATGTTATGAAAAATATGTATGGTTTTGTTTTTATTGATGGCTATTAAAAAGTTTTTTTCCTGTGATATTTATCCTATAGATATAATTTTTTTTGTCTTTTTCCTCGTGACTTTTTTCCCGGTCACCCTTATGTTATAACCAACTTCAGTTTATTTTTCCGTTTTTAAAATGATTGGAGAGAAGTTGGAATAAAATTTTAAAACATTAAACGGACATTTTTAGAACGCATAATTGAAAAATTTAAAAGGGATATCATTTTTAAAGGGAAAGGGGTTTAATGTTACTTTTGAAAGTGTAGCATGTTGCGACATGACTTCAGTTACTGTTTTTAGCTTCAGCTGTGTCTATTTATACCAATGTACGAATCATACAATTGCGGTACTGTACGAATCATACAATTGCGGTATTGTTCATAAGTCTAATGATTATAAATATGAATTTCTTTCTATTAATGATTTCATCTAATATTTCAATTTTTTTAACTTAAGAAATTTGTATTCGTTTTCTTAAAAACTGATTTGATTGACCCTTTTAGAAAACAATTATAATATTCGATCATTGTTCATTGTCTATGCTTAATAATTATACAATTAGTATGTAGTAACTTTTCGTTACCATTAATTTGTCAAGTACAGTAACAGTTTCAGTATTGGATGTTGGATCACGTTCTAATCCAACCTTTACAGTTTTGACTTTACAATTCCCTAATTCCCTGCTTAATAAATAGTGAAAGTAAAACAATATTTTCCTATTGAGTTAAATATATATTTATTTAATTTTTAAAATATCAAATTTGTTTAATTCAGTTATCAAAATTTGACTGATAGGAAAAACATTCATACAAATGGTTGATGAATTAATCTAAATTAAGTAGGTTTTTGTTTTGAAGGCGCAGTAGCACCATTTAGGGAAAATTCACAAATTACAAAGAAATTAAAATATATGTTTCTAATTGCAAATAGTTTAAACCAAAGAATATGATTCTTAAATCAACATACCATGTTCAGTTAAGATACGCTAATCCATTTCTGTACTTAAAACAAGTGTTTTCACAAAAATGGCCGCCGGTGGTTTTTGTTTGATCCTAGATAAGTTATTTCTACGCACGAAATATGCTACTGTCCCTTTAAAGGCATGCCAGTATTCCTTGGACAAGTGTTTGCACAAAACAGGCCGCCAGTGGTTTTTGCTTGATACTAAATATGTTGTTTCTACGCATCAAACGTGGACTGTCCCTTTAAAGATATGCCAGTATTCCGTGGACAAGTGATGCACTAAAATGGTCGCCAGTAGTTGCGACTGTCCCTTTAAAGACATGCCAGTATTCCGTGAACAAGGGCCTGTTCCCAATCTGCCTACATCCCAATGTGCCTACACTGCTATCAAAACAGAGACATGCATGGGTGGTTTGTGTATTGGGTTCATCCAACCTATTTGATAATGGACTATTCCACTTGAAATAAGTAAAAAGAAATTTGATGGGTTTGAGAGGTTTGATAATTTAATTCATAACAATAAACAGTAACAGATACATATTACTTCACTTCATACATTTCATGACATTTCATGCTTCTTTGAAGAAGACACACTGATACATCTGACTGCACTTAAGTATTTGAAATCAATGTCATTGCAATTTGACTAGGTGAAAAAAACATCCTCTGATGTCAGCTCCTGGGAAGACGTCCTCTACGGCTCTGATTGCGGCACACTCAAAGTCAGTCTGCACAGTGTCTGGAGACAGTTCAACACCGAGTCGTGTGGAAACCTCTTCTTTCAGCAGGGTATACGTCGCACGGGTCTTATTAGGTAGGAGACAGAAGGCAACAGGGAACATCTTCCCCTCTACAAGACAGTGCACAGTGTACAGCTGCAGCCAGAGAACAGGACACACGAAGAAGGTACCGTCCATGAATATAGTGTCAGATTCTGATAGGATCTCAAGCATCTCTGTAGTTGCAAACACTAAAATCTTGTCCTCTTCACCGTCAACAATGGAAAGAAACTCTCGTGGTTTCTGTCCAAGATCCTTCTAAGTTGACGTCACTGCGTGTCTTTGGTAAAGGTGGGAGAACCTTTCTGCGATGGCGGTACAAGGCTGACTTCACACTCGGGAAAGTGGCAACAGTCGCGGCAGCATCGACGTCCATCTCGCCTATCTCGTCGTTGTAAATTTGTTGAACAGGGTTGATGTTGTGGCTGAGAAGACGGGTCTGGTCCTCGTTCTCCGGAAGATGGGTGTGGTCCTCCTTCAGCGTGGATATGTGGTCCCCTATGGTACTACAACGTCCCTTGCATCCTTTGACGACACACTTCCAGTGTGTAGCAACCTGTCTTCTGACGTTCAGGCGGTATCTAAAACCGTTATGTAGAATTTGCTGTCCTCCTTGCTGCGAGGTGACGAACTCTGCTCTGATGACGTTTGCCATTTTAGCATGATCATATTTGATATTCTGAACCTTATATACCTGCTACGATGACAGTAACAAATCTGAGAAGTTGTTTCAGTATATGACTGTTTATCTGAGGAGAGCCCCACTGCCTCATTATCAAAACATTTCTTCTTTACATTTCATTATTATGTGGTTTTTTTATAAAGCAAAGCTCTCTACTCATTATGTGGGGAGCAGAATTAAACAATCTAACATTACTTATCAAAACATTATGTTTTATTTTGAAAGATAAGCTCTTTACTCAACGTTTTCTTAACACATCTAATCAGTGTCTTAACCACTTTAACTCATCAGAACATCTAAGCAGTAGAACTGACTACGTTTTGTTAACATTCTAATCTCCTTACATCTGCTTAGGTAACAACTGTTGATCTACGGGTCATACCCACTTTCTGAGAAGGGGTGTATTTTCAGTTCCCAAAGTGCCTACACAGTTTCTGTAGGCACATTGGGATGTAGGCACAATGGGATGTAGGCACATTGGCACCAAACCGTGAACAAGTGATGCACTAAAATGGCCGCCAGTAGTGTTTGCTTGAAACTAGATATGTTGTTTCTACGCATCACACTTGCGACTGTCCCTTTAAAGGCATGCCAGTATTCCGTGACTCGATTACATTTTGTCTTAATGAATTAAATATTGAATCGCACCAGGCCCATTAAGCTGAGATCATATGACCGTGTGCCACTGGCCAAACAATTTCCGATTGCTTTTTCACCTGTGTGCTGTACAACATTTTTGTAAGATATTTCGCCATTGGTTAATGCTTTGGGACTTCTCCTGTTATATCTTATTCATGAATCCCGTGGCGTTAAAAAAACGCCTACCGTTTAACGTCGAAAAGTTGAAATCGACGTTTAGGAAAAAAAGGATGCAAGATGTCCGATATTTAAATTTTCGTAGTTTTTTATATAAATAATTGAAATTAATATCAATGTTGTCAATTTGTGTGAAATTTGGAAACATGGTATCATGGATCAATATGATAATATAATCATCTTTTTGTCACAAATATAATCATGATAAATATCAAAATCATATTAATCGTCATTCCCGAAATTATAACCACCATCTTCGATTTCATAATTATCTTTGAAAAGGATTTAACAATTTTGAAAAGGTAAAATAGCTGATTATTATGCACCATAACCATACTTTTTTCAGTATCAGTGTTAAAATATAGTAAGATGTATAAAATAATGCACGATTAGATAAACATATGGTAGTAATTGATTAGAGGGGAGATGACAGGGTTAACATATTCCTCCCTCGTTTTCTACGTCAAGAACATTAATCAAAATGACGCTGTCAAAGCCCTTTCAAAAATGTCCTCCGCTTTAAGTATGACTTTAGAAAAAAGTTTCAACACCGCCATTAACTTCTCATTTTATACTTGGGCTACTTCTAAGGCATGCAATTGTGTCTACCACTTTGCAAGTGGAACTAATGTATAAATGATAAGTCAGGCACAAAGACAAATACGATTGTTTGATAGATATTTTGATTTTGAACAAATGGTTTCTTTGTGTTTAATATATGTAGATACAAATATTCATTTCGGGTAACAAATGGTTGCTGCTTTGTCAAGCATTATTTATAATGAAAACAAAACGATTTTATTTTATGTGCAAATGGGTGCTGCAACTGTGACATCGGGGTAATTACCCCAGGAACAATAGAGGTGGGGGCAAAGGTTAAAAGAAGTAGTTTGGATAAAAGGGTAAGGGGTGAGAAATGAGGGTGTTAGGTTTGGGGGGGGGGGGGGGGGGAGTGAAGGGGGCAGGGTACATTCGCAAAAGGCATACGCCCATAGGTTGAGGGTGAGTGATTTGTATTCACTGGGAGAGTAATTAAGCTTAAAAAGGTTGGAAATGGATAGAGGTTGTATGTTAAAAGGGTTTGTGTACGTGCTTGAATTTGGGAAAGGGGTTTGGTAAAAAGGGAACAATATAAGACTCAACTATACCTCGTCATGGCAGGAATAATCAGACACGTAGCCTTTGTTTCGCATGTGGTTCAGGTAGGTTTGAGTGATTGGCAGGCTGAAGTCGATGATTGGTGGATCTTCGGTCACGTGACTTGGAGAGATCGTGTTGTTTCCATTCTGATTGGTTGCGCAAGCTGTGTTATTGTTGTGCTCAAAGGACAGGTGCATTCGCTTTTGGCAGTCGGCACAGGACATGAGAAACCTGGTGACGGCCTCACGGGGTAGGAAGGAATACGTTTCGGCGATCTGAAATTAAATGAAGGGAATAAACGATTCAAAGGGTGCAGTTTAGCGGATGACAAATACATAGGGGTGCGTTTATTTAACAAACGGCGACACTGGGTGCGAAACAGCCCCCTTTTTTGAAGCCCAAAATTGATGTCGCGGACATACGATACAAAGATCGGCTTAACGGCGCGTGCAAATCGTGCTAAAAGCGCCATCTGGGTTCCAAACAAGGGGAATAATAGACAAGCGTAACACGACTCACACCTTATTGGCAGTGTCAAGTTAAAGGGGGCTTGATAATACCTGCAACCATAGAATGTCAAAAACAGCCGCTAGAGGGCGGTTCTGTTAAATGTAAGGTTGACTTTCACATCATTAATAAATCATGCTGTTGAACCTCCATTGTGCAAGGGGATGAAATTAAAGCAAAACATTTTCTTTGAATGTTGTTTTGTTTAAAGGTTATGTTACCGATTGAACTTTGGGCATAATGTGAAAATTTGGACAACTAAACGCAGTCATGTTGAGTTCATAACAGCAGATCATTGTTTACAATTATCAAAACACTAACAAATAAAAACAAAATTCTGAAAATATTAAATGATTTTATGATTTTGCCATATTTTCACTCGTTGAAATAGCAATACAACTAATAGATGTAGATATATCGTTATAAATAAACAGGTAATATGTATTTATAAATTATCACTTAAATACATTTCTTAAACTTCCCTGTCATTTAATAAATTCAGATAAATTGTTTGATATTTTCTAAATATCATCGCACAAATTCATAAATATAGGTCTAATATTATTAATTATCTTTATGAATGATAAAATAATGGACGAAAATGAAGTGACAGTATTGAATGGCAGTATCAAACGAACTACTCTATGGAAAGCGCTGACAAAGGTATTATATGAACGCTTCAGTCAATATCATTAGCGGTGAACGTCAATTGAGGAAAAATGGAGTTAGTTCCCTTGAGCTAGAAATTTGCTTTCACACTCTTTGCGCTTGTAATTTTCACCACAGAATCCCCTTAAACAATTTGTATAACAAAGATAATTCTAGTTTTGTGTATATGTGATTTACCATCATTAACGTTCCATACTAGATAAGCTACATTCAACACTCATAATTTTGAAATCGCCAAAAAATCCGTTTTATACGATAATTGAAGAATCATTTAAAGTGGGAGTTGACTAAACGACTTGTTCTATTTCATTATACAAGCTTCTGAAATCAAATAACGTAACACAAAAAAGAAATGATAAAACATTGATGAGATAGGATTTTTTTGTTTACAAACGATTATTTCTTCCTTACAGGTTACGCCAAATGCAGGAAGGTAAATTGATCGTATACCACAATCAATGGATAAGACAATTTGAAATGTTTGTGGAAAAGTGGAATAAAATCCTTATCCGTGTTTGGAAAGTGCTTATTTGTTAAGAATTTCCATAAATTAAAATCCTAAATAAATATTCCAGAAGATTTGTAGCTAAAGTGCATTTCAATATTGTTTTACTATTCACTTTATTGACATAATACAAATATAAACCCCTTTCTTGCTTTTATGAATCGCTTTTAGATGATGTAACTTTAATATTTCCAAATTAAAACAAAATCAGTGAGGAAATTAAGGTTTTAGACAAAAATCTCGAAAATCATAATGATATCGAAAAGATTACATGACTAGATTATTTCTAATTTTTACACCGATTTCGTTCAAATTTGGAATATTTGATAATCTCAACATATAAAAGCAATATACGAGTGCACAATTCAAGATTTTTAATACATTTTTGTTAGCTATAATCCGAGATTCGAACAACTAGTCAAAATGCTTACAAAACAGAAAAAAGGGTTTGTTAGTACTTATGTGTACTTAGCAAAGTGGCTACGGTTTCTTTATAGACAACCGTACAGTTCTCCTTTGGTCTTTTTAACAACCATTCGTTAAAACATTTGTTAAAGGTGAACTATTATGGGAATAAGTGAAATGTCAAATACCTTTGGACATTGGATATTCTTCATGCCATAACAATGTAAAAACAACTTTTATTGGACGTTTACTATCATTACGTCAGGTTACACGTTTGCGGAATGTTAACAAACATGGACTTTGGTGAACGTTGGATAGTAAGCGTTAAGGGTTAAGATTACTGCCATGAAATTTTTAAAGGTTAAATACGCATCCAAAATAGTATTGCAAAACTGCTTAAATACGCATCAAAAACAGTATTAAAAAACTACGTACTCAATAACGTTCATGAATAAATCTATTGATATTCGATTTGATTTGGGTCTAAACTGTTCGTTTCAGGTCGAAACATTAAGTTTATAAAAAAGGATTAATAAGTTCTTTTGTTGCAAAACAGTCAAGTAAAACTTAAAAATATCGATCTCGAAACGTCTTAGAGATAAATGCCATTAAGATAGGGAACATATGTGAAAATTGGTATATTTGGGAGCACACTATCTTCAATAGCACGGATTCTTGTACTTTTTCGGGCCGAGTCCCATGCGGGATTCAAACCCGTACCCTCAGTCAGGCAACACCTAATGTCTTGTCATAACAGCAATATAGTAAGTACAGTTGGATGTCGACATATTCTTACTTTGTCTGATTACTACAGACATCATAATAAGAAAGAAAACAGATGAGTACAAATGGTTATACAAAACATCGTATATTTACTGAACAAGACGTTGAACTGTCTGCGAGACCTTTGGTTCTATTCTGTCTTGGTAATGCAATTATCAGCCGAGCTCTGAATATAACTGGTGATCCCCCAAGTGTTGATTCGGGTTGCAGAAGAGATCAAGGAACAGTTGGTGTTGCAGGACTTTTTTTCCATGTTCCACTATCGAACTTGTCATTCTTTCTACTTTAGATAACATTCATAATAAGGGTCACCTAATAGGTGCGCGCCCAATGCGGTATCGATGCGTTTTCGAAATCTCAATGTTTTATAAAGTTTTCAACATCTCGATAACAAAACATCGTTTATCAAATTTACATTTGTGATCACTAACACAAGACATGATTGGTTATTAATGTGATGTTAGATGACGATTTTGATGCTAACTGTAGGTTCGAAAGACATCTTAGGCTAAAGTTACAGGTAAGTGACAAATATATCTTTGTCTTAAGTAAAAGGTAGGTGACAAAGACATCTTAAGCTTAAGCTAAAGGTAGGTGATAAAGACATCTAAGGCTCGGTTACAGGTAGAGGACAAAGACAGCACTATTGCAGACATTTTAGCACTCAAGTTGGCCATTCTACGGCTTATGAGGAAAATGGCATTTACTTTAATTTATTGATGCAATGAAAAAAGTATTACTCTTTCTATTTGACATTCAATCAATAGTGAAAATTGTTGAGACGGCCAAAGTCACTAAACGATGTCAACCTTCACAAAAGACTTATGACTTCTTGTCTTGTAGAATTTATTTAATAACTTAATTACGTCAAATATTTCCAAAGAAGAAGTAAAGAGAGATTATCCTAATCTGCGCGTTAGCTAAATAAAATATATTCTCGTGCTGGGTACTTTCAAGCACATTCCTCATTGAAATCACTTTGCATATCTTAGTTAAGTTCTAACTTGTTATGCCGAAGGATAAACTTAAAGTTATATACGAACTACCCGGCATTATACGTTTCATGCATTGTTGAATGTAGCGTTTTAATGAAATGACGTTGTCAGGAACAACTAAGCTGCCTCTTTCACATGGACACAAATTACTCCAGGTGTATTTATACTTATAAGTATATATACATTTACTAGACCCCTGGGGTCTTGTAAATATACTTTTACTTAGGTGTATTTACTCCAGGGGTATATGTACTCACGTAAGCAAATGGGTTCAAATGCCACCCTAAGTAAATTTACTTACATGAGCATGTTTACTCACATAAACAAATGTGTCCATGTGAAAAGGACTTTAGACACCTCTAATTTATAGCTATTATCTCGAAATGCATCATTGTGATATCTGCACTGAAAGTATTAAAGTCATTGCGACGTGATCGTATCGTGAAGGATTGTCCAAAAACGAGAACGAAATAAAAACATAAACCGTGAAAAAAACTTTAAATTGAAGATACATAATCCTATTTCGCGATCTCCAGATATAAATCCGAGGAACCGATGGCACTAATTAAGACAAGTCAGCACTACTGTGACAAACAAACTCTCGAGTTTGTAAATTAGAGGAGCTTGTCGGACGCGAATTGCTGAGTCCCTTGTTAAAATCCTCTTCTTCCGATTTATTGCAATTTAACTCGACCGAGTGCAGCGGGATAGTCTTGCGTCCTAGGAACAAGAAGATGGCTCTTAAACTCCAAGTCAAGTGGCCTCGACTCTACACTCCGCTTCATCGACACCAATTAGGCAGGCTTCAATTCAAAAAAATATTTCTTGACAACTGATAAAGAGTTTTGCCAAAAATATATATTTTCTTATATGGATCCGTTTCGTTATGAGTTAGCTCCAGCCTGTTGAGTTGCTATTTCACTGTGTAAAAGATGGTGAAGAAAGGAAGCGAATAGGAGATTGATTGTTAAAGTAATTGGAGCATAATGAACCTTGTTCGAAATTAAAGAAGATACGTTTTTCTACAAATGCTGGTCAAGTTGATTGAAGCGGCCTTTCAATCTCCATGATGTACATTAATCTTACCGCGCTTTCTCGCAGGATAAGCGTTACAGACTACCCCGGTATAACGCTATAATAAAATATATATGCATTGTAAAATCATATCTTATATGAAACTTTATCTTAGCAAAAAGTGCTTCGTAGGAGGGAAACCAAACAAATAACCTCATAATCATAATGTAGACCAAACACGAAATGGCAATTCCTGAAGATCTAGTATAGTAATAATATCAAAGATATATCTGCATGATAAGAGGCTAGCAAGACATTGAATTTTCAGTACTTTTTTCATCAAAAATTGATAAAATGCCTATAATCTTAACATCTGTGAGTAAATTTGAGATTTCTTGAGTTGAACTTGTTGATCAAACACTTCTTCTTCCTTTAGATAAGCCATTATCTTTCATAGTGGCCAATTAATTTCTTTGTGCAGGTTTCTTTAAATTCGATTTTTGATAATTTTGTGATTTTGGAGGTTCATACTGCTTTAACGATTGACTTTTGCTATGGGGTTATTTACTGAAAAGCCATCAATTCACTCAAGAGAATAACAAAAATCACATTGCAGCCAAAAATATTGACTTTCATTTTCAATTTTAAGGTAACTTGGATTTTGACTAAAAAATACCAAGTTTTTGTAAAACCAGTTATTCAGCGACAGTGAATCATAAACCGAATGAAGTTTTTGTTCCCACAATGCTAGATGATCGTTCTATTTGAAAATCCTTATTGTTTGATTGTACATTTGTTTTGTTTATTATCAGCAGTGTTTTTCTGTTTGAAAAAGTGGGGGGTGCTTAATTAAGTTCTTTGTGTATATATAGGACAACATACTTTGATAAGAAGTCAAACAGAAAACGTTATTCCAATAAGTAAAGAGACGCACTGAATCCATAAAAACGTAATTTCTCTTTCAATGTATATATTTTAAAGTTTAATAGAGATTTCTAGGTGTAGCCATGTAGAAAAAAAGCCATATTTGCCATAGTTGACAATGTATATTGAAACAACTTAAAATAAGATTAACACCGCTTCGTTTATATGGAACAACTTGATTGTGAGACTTATTCGCTCCTCTGTCATTAATTGCCACACAATTTACTTTGAATCTCTTAAATTAACGTTGTCAACAGACATGTTCATATTAACGTTTTGCTGTAACACTCGCAATTCAAGGAAGAGATTTTGGTCGATGTCATAAATGAATGAACAAATTGTAGTATATCATTACAATATACTGAATTCCATGAAGTTTGTTACTTATTAAATGTCCATCTATGCAACCACAATGCAACACTTTAATCTGAATGAACGAGTATTCGAAAACAGGTAAGTAAAAAAAATAAAAATTTACCCTTACTCGAGAAAGACACTGAATAGTTTGATAAAAGGTAAACAGAAACACCCAACCTTCACAAAACCCTAAAAGATAAACTTTTCCTTCAAAACTGTAATTAACACAAGAGGAAGTTCCCTTAAATTATTAATACACCATATTTCTCATCTAAAATAAAACTGGTTTTAAACAAATGTGTTGCAAAAATATTCAAGATAATTGAGTACACATCGTTACATATCCCGTGTGTTGAAGTCATACTTCGAGTAAGCAAGTTCAAACTCTCAGCGGGCCATTTTCGTAAATTAAATTTTGATTAGAAACGTTTCTTTTCAAATTTTCACTAATTTCCGAGATAATAATTTTCAGTTTTGAACCCACAGGGAAAGTGAAATGAATTCAAATTTGCTCGTTTGCTGATAGGTTATAGAACGGCAAAAACGGTTTAGGATACTGGAGACGACTTGTCTAGTTTATCTATACTTAATCAGGGCTGCGTTATTAAAGCTACCGGCCCTGCACGAGAAAACCGCCTGATTTTACGCTCCGGAACCTAATCCTGATTATTTAAAAGAAATGTAGGTACGATGTCGCTTGGCAAACACGGCCCAACACAGTAGAACAGTGATTGACGGTAGAGCGAAATTGTTTTTCACAATACGGAGAATCTTCAATCTTTTACATAACAGCGGAAATAGATCCAAATTTTCTAAAAATCGAATAATGAATAAAACAGTAGGTTCTATCGGCCTCTCGCCAGGAGCACTGATTCACAGCCTCGCTTTCGACCCGGTGGAGCCTCGCAATGGGACCGGAGGCACGCTTGACAGGTATGGGGAGGGGGAGGGGAGCGTTCTTTACCCCCCCTGGGAGGGGTAGACGAAACCAGCTCAGGACTGTGCCTTTGGGACAATGGCGCTGATCAAAAAGTGATTTGAGGCGACATGGGTTGAAATTATTTCAGATTAATGTTGCATTTCCTGGGCAAGGCGAGACATAACTCCGTATGGTACTGGGACGAATTTGATTAAATTCGATAAAAAATCTTCAAAGTTGAGTTGGTTTGTAAAATATGTAACATAAAGTTATCTCATCATAAAATGAATTTTCCCTAAAGCAAGAAGACCCATAGGAGAGGTTATTTCTTGTTTTTATTCCTTGTTTCGTGTTTCTCAAGTTTTGGAAATTGTTTTAATCTCATTCGGACACTGTAGACGTTAACGAAAAAAATCATGCAATCGCAAAAAATATTTTTTAAATTGTCAAGATTAATTTTCGAAACTAATTTTCAAAAATTCTTTGTTTCTTTTAAATTCAAGATAGGAGTTTCTGACCTTTAAAAGTTACATACAGTTCTTAAGTTAAAATTTTAGTAATAATCAGTTGAAATTATTGCAAGTTATGTTGCAATAACCAATGATATTCACAATGTGAATGTTTTTCAATATAACGTTAACTAAACGCAAACCTTTAGTACATTTAATATGTATTTTTCAAAACACAACTACCAATGAATCATAATATTTCATATTAAAAGTTCGGTTTTGAAGCTCATAATTTCTCTTTTGATAAATTTGGGATTTCTTACGACTTCGTAGCAGTGTAAATGTATTCTTTATCAATTTTACAAAACTGTAATGTAACTTTTAATTAATGTACTCATTTGTTTAAGGTAAATACTTTACACCAAACGTTGTGCCTTATACAATTAAATGCAAATATCAAGAAATAATCCATAATATGTTTGCATAAGTCATGTATTTCGTTTCACAATTCAAGAATAAAATTTCAGAATTCAATCTACAACTTCCACTGAGCACCACGTCAAATTGAAAGTACCTTTAAGTCAGAGCGTATCGTGGCTGAGATTACCTCATAACATTCCTTCCGGAGATAAAGTAGTTTTTGCAGTATTTTTACAACGTTTTCAGAACTCCTTATCTTTCAAAGTATATCCGCTCATTTGAAAATTTTCCTAAAGCGATTGCTTATTAAATTTGATATCTCGAACAGTTCTATCCTGCTTAGCTCCTGGGCTTTGAAGACTACTATGAGATAAAATAACACGCTCTTTTGGAAAGGAGTTGTTAAAATATTTTAGTGAGATGGTTCGGGATTTATTTTGAAAGTTTTTATACTGTTGTTCTATCAATCGTGTCAAGAGGGAGTGAGAAAGAGAAAGAGGCACAGATAAATATAGAGACACTGATAAAGAGAGGGAATTGAAAGACACATTGAGAAAAGAAGAGAAAGACAGAAGGTAGACAAACGAAGGAAGGAGAGGGAAAGAGACACAAGGAAAGAGATAAGCAAATATAGAGACATGGAGGAAGAGAGGGAACAGAGAGACATACAAACAATTACATTGGGAGAGACACATGGGAGACATAGAGTGACACATGGAGAGAACCAGAGAAAGACAGAAGGTAGACGAACGAAGGGAGGGAGAGAACGAGACACGGGGGAGTGAAAAGAATGAAAGTCACGTTGGGCACTTAATATGAGAGAGACATCTAGAGAGACAGAGAGAAAAAGACGGGGACAGAGTTAGAGACACAAACAGAGACAGAGACAGAAAAACAGATAGGGACAGAGACAGAGACAGAGAGACAAACCCAGAGAGGCAGAGATTGAGACATGATATGATATATATAAATATGAGAATAAAATTCAAAGAGATAGTAAGAGAAACACAGAGAGGTCGAGAGAGAGAGGTCGAGAGCGAGAGAGAGAGAGGTCGAGAGGGAGGTCGAGAGAGAGAGAGAGAGAGAGAGAGAGAGAGAGAGAGAGAGAGAGAGAGAGAGAGAGAGAGGGGGGAGAGAGACAGACAGACAGAGAGAGACAGAGAGAGAGACATAGAGAGACAGAGACATACAGACAGAGACAGAGATAGCCACACAGAGGGACAGAGATAGACAGACAGAGAAGAGACAGAGACACACAGGCAGAACCCAAAAAGACATACACACACAGGGAGAAACAGAGGCACATATAGAACATCTTAGAGACACAGGCAGAGACAGATAAACATACAAAGAGGGGTGCACCGAAGAGGTCAATAACAAGATAGATTTTTAATCAATCAAGCTCCCATATCATTTAGATTTTACCATCGTAAATGCTGGGCATAGAACAAGTACTGAAACATCACTTCAACTGAATTTGAAAACAGTCTCATCTCACAACAAACAAGTTAAAGATGGTGACCTCTTAAATACTAGTATAATGGAGTTCTAAGTACAGTGCCATCTCATTAAATTATCGTTCACCTGTAAGAACTGTTGATCTTGTAAGGAGCTTGGTTGTATGCTTGTGATAATTTGTTTGCATCTTTGACTTACATGATTCAAATGTTAGTGTTGACTTCAAGGGTCTAGGATATCAATGTAAATGTCACAATTGTGATGCTTGTGCAAAAAGGTTAGCAATGTGCTCATGCAATAACAATTTCTATTAGTCACGTTCATAAAATCTATTGAACCAGAAAGGTAGGTATACGATTAACCTGACATTTGTTTATGCCAACATAAAATGAAATGATAAATAAAAGTAATAATAATAGCTTTCTTATACCGCGCATATATCCATGACAAAGCATGCTCAAAGCGCCATGAGTATTATTACCCTGGAGTGATAGTATGTTCGGTGCCGCCGATTAACAAGCGCTCCGCGCAACCGTAAGGGTCCATACTCCCCCCTTGCCCAGGTACCCATTTGAACAGCTTGGTGAACTGAGTGCAATGTGAATGAAGTACCTTGTCCAAGGTCACAACACAGCACATGGCGTGAGAAGTAAGCATGCTAACCACTCTTCCCTTTGGAGACATGAAAGATTATATATTGTGTATGTAAGTAAATCTGAACATTTATTTTTATTAAATAAGTAATAACAAGAAATTAAAAAAAAGAATATTTATTAAAAATAATATGTATATACTATTAATTGACAGTGATCGTAAACTACAACGTTGTCGATACATAAAAGAAGTGTAAGAAATCTTAGAGGAGTAAGTTATTGATAGGGCATACAGCAATGCATACTGAAGCGAAAATGCGAGTATTGAAATACTTTGAACAAAGAATATTCACTATCTTAATCTTCCTATGAACTGTCGTCAAATACATGTGGACATGCATATCGTAGCATATATGCAGAACATACCGAATGATTTATAAGCGTAGGTGATATAAATAAGATAAAATATGAAAACATGAATATGAAAAAGATAATACGACTTTTAGATATAGCATACCTAATCATAAGCGTATAGGTTATACCTATATGTAATAGCTATATAGATATACACAAAATGAGCTACTTATTAGAATGTATGGCCATTCGAATCCAAGTATAGTATATTAAGATCTCTTATCACAGTGACAACATATGCTCGAGTAAAAATGCCAAATCTGCCCAGTCTTACATATAGATCTTGATGGCAGATGTCTCATTTAGGAGACGGTCGAGACATATCTCCTCCATAAGAGCCCCCCTTCCCCAAATTGCTCCCTCAAGTCCTTAAGTGGGGGAAAATGAGTGATATGAGAACGGAAGTGCGCAAAAATGATGCCCGGAGTCCTCGGGCGCTGATGTCGTCTGCATGACAGCGCATCAACTGCCGACGCCCAGTCGAAATGAGGACACATGGCTTTGGAGACGGTGCCTAGTCAGTCACGTGATTCTGACTCATTGGCGGGGTTCTATGAAACGGATCTTTCACGAATTTAGCCCAGTAATTTGTTTCCATTAATGAAAATACCACAGGCTAGATAGAGATGTCTTTAGAGCGGGGACGCTTCCATACGTTCCGTGATTGAAAACATAAATTGCACGGTTGCCAAGTCGTCTTTACTGAAATGCGCCACTCCTGCCCAATTTTCTGTGAAAGGAGATCCCGCAACGGCGAGAACTTCATTACGAACTGTAAGGTGTGATTTCGCTCATCTCGTCCCATCATGTCGCGAGGTTTCAGTGCCCGCTGGGTCGATTGATGCGTCTTGACGGTAACATGGCTTCCTTGCCCAAAGAAGCAACGCACGTGCAAAAATTCGGCGGAATCCAACTCCACGTGCAATTACACATGATCGGAATGGCTCGCGGTGATCTTTAAATTAAGCAACTAGGACAGTTCGCATCAAATGTAGAATCATTCCTACCATTTACAAGAATAAGGAATACATTGGGTATTTGGAAAAGAAGAGAAATTCCTTTTATATAATCTTTTATTATAAAGGAATACTGAGGATGTGGGAATAATAAAATTGAGAGATATTATTGCCATAGAATTTCAGTTCATCGGAATATATAGGAATAAGGGAAATTAGACAGCAAATTCGAATATCGAGATACAACAAGGAAGACGATTGGAAAACATTATATGAAGCTTTCCGACTAAACAAATCTACTGCAGATTTTTCGAATATAGAAATAAATAGATAATAAAGCGAATTAGGGAAATATAAGAGAACAATGGAAACATCTGTAAAGCTGTTTATCGGAATTACGGAACAAGGGAATAAAAATAAATTC
Source organism: Steromphala cineraria (assembly GCA_916613615.1). Classification (NCBI taxonomy): domain Eukaryota; kingdom Metazoa; phylum Mollusca; class Gastropoda; order Trochida; family Trochidae; genus Steromphala; species Steromphala cineraria. Next base: position 31,768,034 of record OU744722.1, on the reverse strand, counting down.
CTACTAATGATTCAATAATTGAAGTTCACCAAAATCCTCTGAAATTTAAAGTTTGCAAAGTGTTTTAGTTTAAATTAAAACTTATGACTAAAAGTACATTTTGGTTGCGTGATGTTGTGTGGTTAAAGTGTCCCGCAAAATGAATTTTTAAAAAAAAATTTTCTTCTCAAAATGTTTCATTTGAAGGTAGGTTTCAACTTAAGAAAACATTCCAATGTGACTAAGATAATTTGTTTTTTTCCCTACGATCCCACAACGTCAGGAAACTTTGGAAACAAACTCACCAAGATCCATTTCAGATCATTTCAAGCAAACTGATATTCTTTCAAAACTTTTTATCCCTTCCCCTTCTAACGAACCCATGCTACAACGCTGACCCCAATTAAAATGAAACCTTGCGTCGAATAACTAGAATGACGGGCATATCTTGTGATTGAAGCCGTACTTCGAGTTGAGACTCTTGAAAACTAGAAAATATAAACTCCGTGCTCTGCACTTCTGTGAGCGAAACCAGCTACTCGTGAATGGAGCTCAGATTATCAGGAACTCTGGCAGAATTAGGAGCTTGGCACATCCGGTAGAAGCTAAGAGGTGGATCACTTGAAAAGGAACCGGCGTTTTTCTATCTGCTTAGCTTGCTTGAAGAGAAGATGCCAGAAAATCGATTGAAAATTAGAAATCTGTATAAGATATCTCCGGTTGGATATCCCTACCTTCATATTCTTCTTGATTAAAACCTACATGCTAAATGGTATTGCAATCATGAAAATTGTCAAAGATCAAAGTCGGGTGGTATAATTACAGATCCTAATCACTCTCATCACTGGACTTGAGGACCAAGCGACTCACGAAATGATCCTCCAACGGGCTTTGTTAGAGCAAATCCACGCGCCACGACTAATTTGATGGTACGGGCCGAAAGGAAGAACGTGGAAATCAGCTTAGCGAGATGAAATAGGACGGCGTTGGATTGCAGGTGTGTTGAGCGAAGCGACCGAAGTGGCATCGCGGCCCGGCTGCTTCAGTCCAGGTAATAAGACGTGCTGGTGTAATCAGAATCCAGCAAATGAAGCAACTTTGGTTATCACCTCGGATTCGTCTCGACGTTATGAGACAGGCCGACACTAGTCCTGCAATTATCACTCGTCTTTCTGGCCGATATTTCCATCGCTGATTTAGACTTTCTTAGCACCTGCCCCAAGCTCTATTAATTGGCACATCTCTCATTTCTGATGGTGATGTGAACTAATTAACACGTGGTCGGGGGTATAGGATGAGGGTGGGTGGATGGGTTTATGGGGAAAAGTGGTGTGGAGGTGGGGTAAGGGTTTGATGTTTTACAGGGTGGGGTGAGGGTGATGGGCATGTTAGATGATTAGAGATTGTCGGTGGTATGAGGGTGAGATGGGGTGAGGTTGTCGGTGGTATGAGGGTGAGATGGGGTGAGGGTGTCGGTGGTGTGAGGGTGAGATGGGGTGAGGGTGTCGATGGTATGAGGGTGAGATGGGGTGAGGGTGGCGGTGGTATGAGGGTGAGATTGGAATTGGGTGAGGTTGTAGGTGATATGAGGGTGAGATGGGGTGAAGTAATATGACAAGACGGAGGTAAGGGTAGATTAAAGGGACAGTCCTACCGGGGTATGTATTGTGGAAACGAAATTCAATGGGATACTTTAGATTATGCATATAATGTTTGTAGTACATTGTAATGACACCTCTAAGTTAAAACATGTTGTTTTGTGGATAACAATATTGTTGATTTATATTTGAAAACTTAAAAAAAGATGGGGACATAAGCGCGTTTTGTTTCGACAAGAATGGCTGGATAGGACTATCCCTTTAAGGGTAATATAGTTTAATGGGGGTAAACCGGCCATTTTTGTCGAAACAAAATGCGCTTGTGTCCCCTTCTTTCAAGTAGAGTGTTGGATGGTGGATTAGGATGGGAATGGGCTAAGGCGAAAGAATGGGATGGGAAGATGGTTCGATCAGGGGTGAAAAGTGAGGATGGATGAAATGGGCACGGTTGGGGTTGAGGAAGAAGGGTATGATGAAGGGGAGGAAGCATGGGTTTGATGTTTGGCAGAGTTGGCTGTTGGGTGAGGTGGATGTTGGGTGAATGTTGGATAAGCGTTGGGTGAGGGTGTCGCTGGTATGAGGGTGAGTTGTGGTGATATCGGGTGGGGTGATATTGTCAGGCGGAGGTGAGGGTAGACTAAGGGGATATGTATACAGTCTAATGGGGGAAGAGGATGAAGGAAGTATAAGGTAGGGTATGCAAGTGGGATGGTGAATGGGGATGGGCTGAGGTGACAGAATGGGATGGGAAGATGGTTGGATCAGGGTGAAAAGTGGGGGTGAATGAAATGGGTATAGATGGGTTATAAGGAGGAAGGGTGTGATTAAGGGGAAGACGTATGGATTTGACATGATTGGATGAAACAAAAAATTGATGAATTTATCTATTTACCTAAGTATATTGCCCAACACATAAAATAAAAAGTACCCTCATCATAAGCTGTTTCTCCAATGTGCCTGAAAACGGTATTCTAATATATATTTGAAATGCCTGAAAAGTTCATACATTTCTTGAAAAAAACTTTTGTATGAAATTTATTCATTTGAAAGTATTCTTACTTAGTTAAATTCAAATTTGATTAGGCTACTGAAACATCACTATTGTCTAAAATAAAGAAGTTGATCAATCATAAAACTCCTCGCCTTCCTTACCTGCTTACAAAATTTCCAAAATATGCACCATCTCAAACTATACTTATGTGCTTTGTTGTGATTTATTACACCTTTACAAAATATTAATTAAGATCAAAATGTGTATCGTATTGAGCACATTTCATCGTAACTAAGTTCTTCAGTTCTTGTACCTCAGAACTGACAGCTTTGTATCTAGGATAACAAACTGAACTCCCAACACAAAAAATAAAAATAAACCCCAACATGCTTAGAAAATTAAACATTCTGCACCTTCTACAAAGTGTTGCCTCATTAAGATTTATACCAAATCAACAAAATCTTGAATTATGATCAAAATAATTGTGGACTTTAACCCCCTGCAATGTAATCAATTACATTCCCTGTCGCCCATGGCGTCTTTACACCGTAACCAATACAGGGACTATGTAATGGAATAAGACGTCCACCGATCGAGTTAGGAATTATATCACCAATCAAGTGAGGTGTTTGGATCAATTGTAACAATTAGCAGAGTTTCTTGTCCTTTGGTCATCTAAAAATACGTGGACACATTAACCGAATGACCAGACTGACCAAGGGTCATCTGGACGAGGAAGTAGTGTTACTTACAAGCTCGTGTTAAACAAAAATATTCCAAAAAAATTCTTGAATACATTACTGTTAAATATATGAAAGGAACCTGAACCGAAATTTGGTATCATTTGTAAAAATGTTATACTAACCGACTGACCAGACTGACCATGGGTCATCTGGACGAGGAAGTAGTGTTACTTACAAGCTCGTGATAAAAAAAAATATTCCAAACATTATTTCTTGAATACATACTGTTAAATATATGAAAGGAAGCCGTTACTTGGCGACTAGGAATGTTTTTGAAAGATCAACATCTTTATTATACCGATACGTCGCTACTTTCTACAATAAAGAAGTTTATCATCCATGAAAATCGTTGTTTTCTAATATATCCAACGTCAATGCCTCTCAAACGGGTTACTCATCAGTACACTGAACATGGTAGGTTCTTTTGAGAATATACCTATATCAGGCCATTAAATATACAGGAGAAATGAAGTAATCTGAGGTACATTAGTATTGTAAGATAACTCAAGATTAATTTATATGCAAGGTAAGGTAAGATAATATATATTATCAAGATCGAATTAGGGTGAGGTAAACTAAGGTAAGATGAAGTGAATCAAATAAGATTGATTTTGTATATAAAGAAATGAAAATGTAGAAGGCAGGTCATGGGGAAGTAGGGTTTTCAGTTATATGTTCATTGCTGTTTAAAGTATATTTCACTAAGTGACATATTCTGAAACAAACATATGAATTTTACAAAAATTGAAACGACACCGGTCTTCAAAAAACAAAATATTATATTACATTTTCCCGTTTTGAAATTGGAAACACGAAGTTCATTTCGTCTTCTTTTTACAACCAGGCTAAATATATCAACTGGTTTCCCAGACAAAAACATGGAGAACGGCCTAGAAAACAGAGCGCTTTTTCACGTAAACATCATTCCAAGAGTCCAAGAAGAGATACAACCGGCGTCGGAACCAGCTCCGCACCTTCTCCCCCCGAAAAGACCTTTGCGAACGCCAAGAATTCCAACCGTCTAGTATTCCGTAGGAACAGAGAGAATCGTTAATTAGACGCTAGAACTAATACCGCAGTTAATAGATGTCCCGCATGGTAGCGTGCGGGGATGAGGTAAAACGGGGCTGTTGTACAGCAGCCGGGAATTATTGGGCGTAGCTCTTTGACAAAAGAGCCGTCTTTGATGGAAAGATCTTCAAGAACTGATCCAGTCGGACATAAGCTTAATAGATTCTTCACGGGAAACCGCGTCCGAAGACGGGAGTTCTTTCTTCGCGTGCGGTTTCAATTTTTTCGCTTTGGGTTAAGACTTTTCCAACATGCCGCTATGAACTCCGGCCTGTGATAGTCGCTGCGATGCGTTTTATTGTATCTCATTTCACGGTATTGTCGAATTAATGGTTTCTTGATGTGCAGATATGTCTAGTTTTAAAGAATCTAGTTAAGGCATAAGGATTTCCTGAGTTTCCGGTACCGCCACACGCTAGGTTTTAATGTCCTGACACGAAAGTGATCAAAAGTGTCAGGCTTTAAACTAATATCCATGTTGCTAATATACAACAGATCGATTTATTTCCGCATCTAATCTTACAGTGACAATGAAATTACATGAACTTGAAATAACAAGATTTTTTTTACATTTCCATATATTGTTTTACCTTTTAGTATAAAACTACAATACTCAATCACGCGAATGACTTTCGTGAAACCTATTTAACCAAGCACGTGACATTAAGGAAGCAGTAGCACGTTTTTAGGGGAAATATAAGGTGATGTCAGGAAAATGAAAATAAATTGAAAGACAATGTATTTAAACTAAATAAAGCAGTAATAAATCAGATAAATAATGTAAAGTTCAGTCATGCTATTCCTTTTTCTCAGAGGTGTTCACACAAAAATGGCCACCAATGGACCTTATGTGAATTTATAATTTGGGCTCTGAGTGTGGATGATTGGTTTGTGTAAGGAAATTTTTGATACTATCACAATCATACATTTAGCATTTACGTACAAGTATCAGTGAAAAATTGAAAATATAAAATTAAAAAAGAACGTGCTACTGCGATATGGGAATCTACTATAGCTGAGCTCTCCTGTCAGCTTGCTGAAATTGTTTCCATTCCACTTGCCGTTAAAGCTCATATACAGCATCTATTAATATAATGCCCAGGTATCGTGCTATAGCTAAACCAATATATATCACTGATCTCTTAATTTCATTCTCTCTGATCTAGAAACACATGCCATTCTCTCATCTATCAACTCAATCTACTACTCCTACTACTACTACAACTACTACTACTACTACTTCTACTACTATTACTACTAATACTACTACTACTACTGCTTCTACTACTACTACTACTACTACTACTACTGCTGCTGCTGCTGCTACTGCTACTGCTACTACTACTACTACTACTACTGCTGCTATTACTACTACTACTTCTACTACTACTACAACTACTACTACTTCTACTACTACTACTACTACTACTACTACTGCTGCTGCTACTACTATTTCTACTACTACTACTACAACTACTATTTCTACAACAGCTGCTTCTACTCATAGTATTCTATTCTTGCAGAAGTTGTCTTTAAACTACTTCTACTTCAACCACTCTACATCTACAATCAACTCATAATGCAATTTTTCATCACCATTTATCGTGCCTTTAACCTATCTATCTGTGTCATTTATTCTGCGCCAACATGCACCCCTTTAGTAGATCGGGTGCTTCTAACCCACTTTGTTCTATCCTCTATTCTGTACATGTACCATTTATTTATGTCATTCTCTACATTATGGCATTCTCTATCTTACTGCGCCCATATACCATTTATCTGTGCCATCCTCTATCCTACAGCGCCCTCATTCAACCAAGATTCCTCGGGTCCTTCCAGATTCTATCTATATCACCCTTTATTCTACTGCTACAAGCAACCAAAACAGATATACCATTTATCTGTGTCATTCTCTTTATTATGACATTCTCTATTCCACTGCGCCCTCATGCACTCCTCGGTGGGTCGTGTGACCAAAAAAACGATCTATGACATTCTCTATTCTACTGCGCCCTCATGCACCCCTCGGTAGGTCGTGTGACCAAAAAAACGATCTATGACATTCTCTATTCTACTGCGCCCTCATGCACTCCTCGGTAGGTCGTGTGACCAAAAAAACGATCTATGACATCCTCTATTCTACTGCGCCCTCATGCACCCCTCGGTAGGTCGTGTGACCAAAATAACGGTCTATGACATCCTCTATTCTAGTCCGCCCTGATGCACCCTAAACAGATCGGATGCTTCTCTATAGTATTCACAATAGATTAATCGGGTCCTTCCAGATACCATTTATCTGTTCCATTCTCTATTCTACTGCGCCCTATGCACCCTAAACAGATCGGATGCTTTCATGTACCATCTATCTGTTCCATTCTCTATTGTACTGCGCCCACATTCACTATAGATACATCGGGTCCTTTCGGGTATACCATCTATCTATGACATCCTCTATTCTATTACGCCAACATGTACCCTAGATAGCCCGGATGCTTCAGATAACATTCATTCGGATCCTAGACAGATCGGAGTTTCCAAATACCATTTATTTGTTAAATTTTCTATATTATGACCCCCTCTATTTTCCAAGAATCGGTCTATGACATTCTCTATTCTACTTCACTCTAGATTCATCGGGTACTTCCAGATACCATCTATCTGTGCCATCCTTTATCCTACAGCGCCCACATGCACCCTGGATTAATCGGCTCCTTCCAGATACCATTACCAGAAACCATTTCTGCAATCCTCTATTCTACGGCGCCTACATGCACCCTAAACAGATCGGATGCTTTCAAGCACCATTTATCTGTTTCAACCTCTATTCTACTGCGCCCACATGCACCCCCGGGTCGAGCATGAGAGCCACTACACCACCTGTCTCCCATACTTCATTATCTTGTCCACTCACCGCTCTGTACGTCCTCTTCTGACCAGCGTGTTTCCCTCCCCTCCCGTCCATCTCGACATGCACGCTGTAGATGATGTCAAAGAAATCTTCCACAATAGCAACCTTTTTGTAGTCCCTTTCCCCATCACTGCACAGAGGGTCGTTCTGCAAAAAGAAAGTTATACAAATTATTTTTCTGAACGAATCTGACTTTTTCATATTGGTGTTCCCTTTTGGTGCACAAATTAACTTTTTATAAATCGTGATTTTCAATTTCGGTATTCTTCATCAGTTCAACGAGGTCATTCCCAAGATTTTTACTTAAGTTTTACTTTTACTTTATTTCGGTAATCCCCTTATGTGCAGGGAGGACCGTTTCATAAACATATGTTTCGATTTTGATATTCATTTTTAAAAAACTGATTTCAATCGTACTTTTTTTAAATAATGACGTTCGATAACAAAACGTTTAGGGTCAAGCGTACACATGTTTGTATCTATCTTCTTTCAATCGCAAATAATATTCGTTCAAGCATTTTATCTATATACCAAGTTGTATCTATAACATCTTTCTCTTAATCATTTTACAGCAAATTTTTAAAATAAAGAAGTCAATGTGTTTTATGGATGATCAACCACCATCAACAACAGTTACGTTTCGGTACATATCCTAATACCGAAACGTCGCTACTGTCGAAGTTGATCATCCATAAAACTTCTGAAATGCAACTCAAACAACTTTCAAAATATACCTGGAAAAAGCTATTGTAAGGTAAAACACTTCCTGATTTTGTTTGTCGAATTATCATCTTTATATGCCCAAAATAATTTTTAAAATGTGTATTTGTTGCATCCCCCAAATTGACTATTTGACTGATCAAGACGATGAAGACTGTCTGAGAGTTAGACCATTGGATCCATTACGCTGTTGGTGATGCAACTGCCAGTCGAGAAACTAATATGATTGGGATACCATCCGATGCAAAACAAAAGTAAGTGTCATGAACAAATAAGTGTTACAATACTTTTTTCCATGTGTATACTTGGGTTTTGGCAATATAAGATGTTCGTTTTCTGATAAATATAAAATTTGTTCCCTACGTGTACAGTCGAACTTGTATAAGCGGCCACCTCTGTAGAGCGGCCACCTGCCTATTGCGGCCACCCTTATGTCCTCCCGATCGATTTTACGTTATATTTTAACTGTGTAGAGCGGCCACCTGCCTATAGCGGCCAGCGGCCACCCTAATTATGTCCCGAGCGATTGTTACTTGATTATCTTGTGAGGAGAATTCTTATTATACATGGGATACCTCAGATGCAAAATAAAAACAAAATAATGAAAATGTTTGTGTAACAATACTTTTTTCCTGGTGTATATCTCGGATTTTCCAAATTCGTTTCCTGATAAATGTTACATTCGTTCGCTACGAATTTGTCATGTCAAACGAGTTCTTATTATACTTAAGATACAATCAGATGCAAAACACGAGTAGAAATCATGAACGAGTTTGTCTTACAATCCATTTTTCGATGTGTACAAATAAGATTTCTTGCATGGATAGAAACTCGTTTCCTGGTTTTATTCGTTCGCTACCTAATTACCCACTTTGAGAGGAGTTATCCATATACTTGGAATACCCTCAAATGTTATAGGGTATGTATAGGGACAGGTTGGTGTTGCACTACTTTTTTCCTGGTGTATATCGGGAATGATATAAAACGTTCCTTGATACAATATTTCATTTGTTCACTACCCAAAGGGCATAGATTTGTAATATTGCAGCTAGATCTGTGTTCTGGTATGAAATAATCTTAAACTTGATATCGATTTAAATTCGAGGCAAAATGATCGTCCACACTGAGCATGGCTCTAGCTGGATATAATGATGTATCGTATTCGTGCATGTTGGTGTTGGAGGACTTTTATCATGGAGTTTAGGGTTTCATTATAATCTCGCATTGCTCTCCAGCACTGCCTGCTACACCTGAGCTCCATACAGCGAAGTCTTGGATTGGACATCGACTTAATTTCAAAACGTGAGAATATCTTGAAGGATGACTCTATTAAAACCAGTTTCAAAACTTTCTAATATGTCTATGATATCGTGTCAAATAACTTTAAATATAATCTTGCAAAACTAATGTCATTTAGAAAATAATAAACAAATATATCATGGTTTGTTGTTTTGATAAAATATGTTTCTCGGAGAGCAATTTTATGTTTTTGAACTTTGTGGTAATAGATATGTTATGTTTTTCAATTAATAGGAATGTAACATCGTTGCATTTACTTTTTGTATAAATGTCAATTTATAAGTTATGTTTGGAATATAAAAAGATTGGCCACGTGTATCATGTAGACATTGAACTTAAATAAATCCAATTTCTAATCAAACTTCTGTGAGATTCGAAACTAGAATTCTGCACAAGCAGCAATTAAACATTGCCTTGTCTGGGAACACTCAATGTATTAAACATTTTGGTCAATTTCTGAAAGATTCGAATCAATATCCCTCGACGAAATTATCATCTATTTACGCCTAAAAGTATATTAGTTGAAATAAAAGTATTTCATGAAGAACATCAAAAGCCGTTTGCAAATCATTTCATCAAATCCTTAACTACTTATTTTACATATATACATGTATAGCAAAAAAAGTGTTGCATCCCCAATATTTTAACCAGTGAAAGTAGCGTGATAGGACGAAGACAATTCGAAAGAAAAGTTAATTGTGTGATGTGATAGAAACGTTACCAACCTGAGTAACAAAAGCAAATTTTATTCAGATGCATCTTTTTATATATGTTTGTATTCATAAAACGATTTTAATGTCAAAAAACAAGTTTTGTTCGACTGAAAAAGTAAAGTCAAGATTGGTTGCTGTAATGTGAATAATTCCATCTTTTAATTAATAGACTAATGAACCTTTATTATCATGCTTGTTGCTTTGTGAAAGTCCACTTGGTAACAACATTTTTGGTTTTCATAATCTGAATGGTTTAGCGTACCAACAATAGCTAAGTTTTGATAAAAAAAACCATTACTATAGAAACTTCAGTCGCCATTTATCAAATATTATTAATAAATAATAGTGTGAGAAATTATTCATAAAGCATCTATATGCCGTTTGTATTTTATCCAGTAAACTTATACTAGCATTGTCAAAGCAAGGTATGAGTGGAGGTGGTGCAGGACTTCTTTTGCTATGTATATTAAAGAATACTATCAGTATAAATGAAAATTACTGCACACAAGTTTGAAGGCCATCTACCTTTTCTATATAACTTCTAGGACGTTGACATATAAACTTGAGAAGCAAAACTAATTTCATATCCGCAACATATAAAGATGTTTTCATATTCCATAAAGATTCATATTTTCTTTAGCACGATGTCTAATCAATATCATAAAAATATGAGAGGATGTTATAAGCATATAATATTTCTTATCTTCACATAAAATATTGCACTTGTTTTCTACCAGAATTTTTAAATGTCACAGTTAGAAGATGTTAGATGAGGAAAATGAGCTCACGGGTAACTGGAACAAAGACCTATGACATAATGTTTCATATCAAACCCAATATTATAAAAGTTGTTTGCGAGGCATTTAGTAGTTTTAAATATGAAGACATTGATCATCCAAAAACTTATTGACTTCTCAAACAAAATAGTTTTGGAAATCTATATACTTGTATATGCAACTTCATTTCTATTATATGCTAATATTAAGTCATCTTTCCGTCACAACAATCATTGATATCATCAACAAAGTTTTATCTAATTAAACACTTTACATTTCAAATCTAATTTGGCATGCGAGTTTATTTCTATCAAATTATTAATGTAGTGTTCTAATCTCTAGTCATATTTCTTAAACAAACAGCATAGCGACGAATGTGAACAAACAAAGAAGTAAAGGTAGTTAACAGTGGTATAGGTATAAAACCAGAGATAAACGTTCTTGGGGTCGGACTCGCTAAGATAATAATAATGTGCATACTTATATTGCGCCTTTTCCACGTTTATAAGACATGCTCAAAGCGCTACATTATTACCCCGAAGGAGTGTACTTTCACAGCTGCTACTAAGCGCTAATCACGACCATAGAGGTCAGTACATCAAATTTTCAGGTACCCATTTCAACAGCTTGGTGTACTGAGTGCAATGTGGATGAAGTGCCTTGCTCAGGGACACAACATAGGATGAGACCCAAGTCACAAATTTTTGGTGTCTCCACCGGGATTCGAACCCGGGTCTCCGGCGTGAGAGGCCAGCATGCTAACCACTACACCACAGATCCACCCAGGTTGTATCAAATCACTTTGTTTCTAAAGCAAATTTATCATATTAAGATGAATTTATTTTGATTGATACTTTATTTCCCAAACTTAGGCGTCTTCATAACAACAGATAAGGATAATCATACTTTAAACTATTTAACATGTTCATACTGCTCCTCGGGCGAAACGGAGGATGAAGCTCATATTTTTTTAGTTTGTGAAGCCTTCTCTGAATTAGAAATAAATTTTTGAAATGTGTTAATGCCAATCCACAAACGATGTACAATCTGCTAAATTCAGATAAAGTTATTTATGATGTTGCAACTTATGTGAAACACTTAATGTACAATATGAAATCTTATGTCAAATCTTTAAAGTCACGTGACCAACAACGATAACTGTAAATTCAACTGTACTTTGGGCCTCCGAGCCTTTTATACTGAATAAACATGTCTGTCTGTCTGTCTGTCTGATAAGATAGATAAATGATTTGAACATGGCCCAATATAACGTAACTTGATATGAAAATATGATAAATAAACAACAATGATCTATACATTTGACTTATCTGACTCATTCTTTATAAGAACATCTCCCTTGGGTATTATTACTTTTATGCGAATCTGTTTTCTTTGACTATTATATCTCAATTGTATATTATTACTTAGTCAGACGTTGAATGAAATAGCAACCGTAGACAGACAAATGTGTAAAGCTAAGTAGAACAGAGCTGGAAGATCCTTCAGTCATATACCTTTAATTAGAGAGTTTCCTGTGCATATAATGGAAGATTTTCAAATACACGGATACGGAAAACGGAAATTACATCTTAATTATAGTGTTTTGTATATTCGTTTCAAATGAATTTATAACAATGATGAAGTGACTTTATATTTGGTTAGAAAGATTTGACTTATTTCGCCATGGAATATTTCTACAATGTCATGACTAACCACTGTGTACGATTTATATTTTTTGGTTACAGAAAACGTATTACTTCGGCACAGAGAAGATACACAAGACCGTTTGCAGAGTACCCGTATAATGTGTTCTGTCCTATTGAAAAACTGCAAACAAATTTAATTATCATCCAAAACTGTGTTCCACAAGAGATATCGCTTGTGGAAGATCAAGCGATATCTCCTAGGAGATATCGCTTTGACAGTAGATTTTGAACAATGCCCTGTAATCAGAAAATATATGACATCACAAAAGTTTTACATCATCAGTAATGACGTCACAATATGACGTCATAAACACAACGACAATTTGTTACTTTAATCAACTTGTGTAGATATATTTAATATCAGAAGACACTTGAGTGAGATTCTCTATTTATTAGAAACCTTCTCTGTCATTCGTTAGCGAGTATCACAAAGAACATCATCCAATTAAAAACACCAAAACAAAGGCCACAAAAATGATGTAGGATGCCCACTGTTAGACCACCCTAAGGTGATGATAAAGTTGCTATTAAATGTTTGAGCAGTATGTGGAACAGATAGCTAAATTATATCATCTTTACCAACATCCCTGATACCAGTGAATAGTGAATACTTTTGTGATAAAAGATATTAAGCATTCGTTATGATGAGTAATTTTCATATCAACGAATTAAGAGCATTGTAGAAAAAACACCATTCAATAGAAAGATACAATAGTAGAGCAATGAGTAGATGTACAAGACCATTCTAATATAGTCCTTTCCGCCATTTAACAGACTATGAAGTATGAAAATGATGGTAAAATTATTTTCTTTATAGTAACATTCTTGATAAGTTATCGTAAGGTACATTCCCACGAAAACACCATGCAACTAATGCAAAGACCAGGTTCACAGTATTCTCTCCCCACAGAGGCAGACCACGTCATGTGGATTTAGCCTCTGTTATATTACGCCGAGTTTGTGGGCTAGAATGGGAGATGCCTGATTGGAGGCAATCAAAGTTAGTTGTGCAATCAGCGACGCTGTTCTTCATCGTTTTGGCTACTGAATCAGGGCAAACGCATTGTGACATGAACCACCCTTTCCATGCGAGAAGCGTTGTCATTTGATAAAGAAATTCAAATGGATTGTGATGCGGGTTTTTTCCGCCAGGGGAAACTGTCGGAACCCACGGATCTCGGCGTAATAGAACAGAGACTAAATCAACATGACGTGATCTGCCTCTGTTGGGAGAGAACGGGTTCACTGTGCAGTGTGGTCGCGGTACACCAAGCGATTGAACAGCGTGATGAAAGAGCCGCGTTTAATGAACAAGCCTCGCGAAGCAAATACTGCAGTAATTGTAACTGCCGGAACCCACGGATCTCGGCGTAATAGAACAGAGGCTAAATCAACATGACTTGATCTGCCTCTGTGGGGAGAGAATGGGTTCACAGTGCAGTATGGCCGCGGTACACCAAGCGACTGAACAGCGTGATGAAAGAGCCGCGTTTAATGAACAAGCCTCACGAAGCAAATACTGCAGTAATTGTAACTGCCGGAACCCACGGATCTCGGCGTAATAGAACAGAGGCTAAATCAACATGATTTGATCTGCCTCTGTGGGAAGAGAATGGGTTCACTGTGCAGTATGGCCACCAAGCGACTGAACAGCGTGATGAAAGAGCCGCGTTTAATGAACAAGCCTCACGAAGCAAATACTGCAGTAATTGTAACTGCCGGAACCCACGGATCTCGGCGTAATAGAACAGAGGCTAAATCAACACGACTTGATCTGCCTCTGTGGGGAGAGAACGGGTTCACTGTGCAGTGTGGCCGCGGTGTACCAAGCGACTGAACAGCGTGATGAAAGAGCCGCGTTTAATGAACAAGCCTCGCGAAGCAAATACTGCAGTAATTGTTCTAGCTGGACCATAATTTCAGTTCTTGTAGCGATTCTTCTCCATCCCATTGTACTAACAAGACAGAGTCAGCCCGTCCATCTGAAACCCTACACGGCTCCGGTACGGACATGACAGTTCGGCCGGTGTATTCTTCTCTCCTCAACGTATATTATTTCATCTTAATTTGCTTTAACAATGGATCAGTCTTCCTTTTTCCTTCAACAGCTAATCTTTCACGTGGGATCTGATTCAAAATTCTTGACTGAGCCCGTAATCCGATACCGCAGCGGACATCAAACCGCCATTCCGATGGGATAGTTTTTAAAGATTATATTTTGCTCATATTCTAAGAAATCTTCAAAGCCGAACGCAAACTTTCAGGTCTGGTCCGGATATTCTTTTCTCCTTCGGCCTCATCTTGTCCGGATTTTATTCCACTTTTTCGATTGCTTGACTCAGGAGGATAGTTTTATAAAGCTACTGTTACCGGAGTGGCGATACCGTGAGCCGTATAAAACTATCTTAATGAGCAATAAATTACCCAGAATACCATTCGTCGTGTCATCAGAGCCAAGACGCTCCTGGGGAGAAATTATTGCAATTAATAAATTTTTGCATGACTGTATAAGCTATCAGATGAACGCCCCAAGTCGGATTTGAATTGTAGATTCCAAAGTCCGGGTTTGTAAAAAAATTCAACGCCATTGGCTTTTCATTATAACGAATTAATATTACACGTTCTAACATGACAAAGTTCAAATAGGCTTCACGTTTGATATTCTCTCGACCTTTTATAAAATAATAATTCATAAATGATTAAAAAAAATTCAATATGAATTCTCTGAAATTTTAGATATGGAAAGTAAATCCGTCAACGAATTTATTTGGTTTCGGTTAGTTTGATTGGTGTACGCATATGCAATGTAAGAAGTTTAATGATAGGATGGAAGCATATAATAAATATGATAAATTGATTTCAGGTTATATGTAAATTTCCACTGAATCTGTATAGAAATCAACATGTAAAGGTAACCAAAATGGGTTTATCGAGACTTAATGTACATTATTAAATGCGTTAAAACAGAATTACATATTTAAGAAAAATCATACAAACGTAGCAAATAATTCATAATCGAAGGGCATTTTCTGTTTCGACGTCTTTGACACTATAGATGGATGTCTTTGTATGGGTAGTTCAATTCCCAAACAATTTCTCATTTGCTCTTTTATCTTCAAAGCCCGTGAGATTAACGAATCCAGAACTCACTTTCAATCAGTCTCTCTCTACAGTCTTACAGCCTCTATCTCAGAGTATCTCTTTCTCAAGCATAGTCTCTCTTTCTCTGTCTGTTTCTCTCTCACACAGTGTCTTATCCTTTCTCTCATACACAGTCTCTCTGTTTACACTCTGTCTCTTTCTGTTTCTGAATCTGCCTCTCCTTCTGTCTCACACAATCTCTCTCTGTTTCAGACTGTGTCGCAATCTGACATACACTGTCTTTTTTTCTGGTTCACAGTCTCTATCTTTCTGTCTCATACATTCTCTCTTACTGTCTCATTAATCTCTCTTTCTGTCTCATACAAACTCTCTTTCTGCCTCATACTATCTCTTTCTGTTTCATACAGTATCTCTTTCTGTCTCATACTATCTCTTTCTGTCTCATACAGTCTCTTTCTGTCTCATACTATCTCTGTCTGTCTCACACAGTCTCTCTTACTGTCTCATACAATCTCTCTTACTGTCTCATACAATCTCTCTTTCTGTCTCACACATTCTCTCTTTCTGTCTCATATAATCTCTCTTTCTGTCTCATACAGTCTCTTTCTGTCTCATACTATCTCTTTCTGTCTCACACAGTCTCTCTTACTGTCTCATACAGTCTCTCTTACTGTCTCATACAATCTCTCTTTTTGTCTCACACATTCTCTCTTTCTGTCTCATATAATCTCTCTTTCTGTCTCATTCAGTCTCTCTTTTTGTCTCATACAGTCCCTATCTGCCCCATACAATCTCTCTTTCTGTCTCACATTGTCTCTATATCTGTCCCATACAGTCTCCTTCTGTCTCAGACAATCTCACTTTCTGTCTCACAAATCTCATTTTCTGTCTCGCCAATTTTTCATCTTGTCTCCATAACATTCATTCATTTGATAAGTCTCTTATTCTCTATCATTCCATCTTACTCTCTCTCTCTCTCAAGTCTCCCACTATATGTTTCTCTCCCTTTAAAGTCTCCCTTTGTCCAATTTCTTGTTTACTCCACAGTCTTTTACTACAATCTATCTTTCACAGTTTCCTTTCTTCATAACCTTTCCAACATGTTCTCTTTACTTGTAACTATGCCCTCCCTTTCATTTCATATTGTACATTATAACACTACGTAACTCTCAATCCAATATTACATCAGAAGAAGCTGATTGTGGGAAGTAATTACAACAGTAGCTGGATACAGAGAGTTCCAGACCCTTATGCAATACGTGGACGACTTGGCCCGGTGCTTTTCGCATGGGATAGCTCTAGCTTCATTATGCCTTCATTAGCGACTGTGAGCCAGTAAATACGCCAAGTTTAAGCCGGCAAAGACACGTAGAGTTTGCGCTTCACACGTGCTGGGAAACCAGTCAAACACGAAGATTATTCAGTGACAGTAATGTCCCGAATGCCCGCTTACACATGACAGAGCCCCGTTTCCCGGGGAATTTGTCCATTTCACAGTCTTTAAATGAAAGGCAAATATTAGCGGCGTCCCACTATGGTAAATCTCCGAAGCGCCAGTTTAGCGCCGTGCTCGTTGCATTGAGATGGGGTCTTCTCGAGAGATGGCCACAATGGCGGCTGCAAAGTGCGAAGACCCAGAAGTTGCCAACTTGAAAGACATGGCCCAAGACAAGCCATGTTTTAATAGAAGCATTCTCGCAGAGTCCATACTCCCCATCGTCTTGAGAAACTTAATACTAGAATCCTCAGTAGTGAGTGGGGGTTGGGGGATAAAGGGGGAGGGTTGTGAAGGGGAATGGGGTTTGCAGTTCATGATTGCGTTAAAGGAAGAGAGAAGGAGTTGAGCGGGGAGAGGTAGACGGGATGTTGGATAGAAAGAGAAAAACCACGGCTGAAGAGAGTAAAGAAAGGGAGAGGGTGGGGCGAACGATGAATTGAGGATAGAAAAAGAGGGGAAATGGGAAGGTCGGTTGGTTGGAAGGGTTTGATGTGGATAGAAAGATGGAGAAGTAGCAGTGAAAGGCATGGTAGGAGAGAGAAAGAAAGAGAGACAGAGACAGAGACAGAGATAGAGATTTGAGGAGGAAATAATATAGGTAAACGAGGATTGAAAAAAACAAATGTGCTATAAGAAAAAGAGATGGGTTGGATGGAGAATGAATTGATGTAGTTAAAAGTCATTTGAAGGAGGGGTTGCGAAACAAAATTGAGAGAAAAAAGAGAAACTCCTGAACTAGGAGCAGAGGACGTTGAAATCGGAGGTTATGGGGACTGGGGAGAAAAGGGCCCGTGGAAGAAGGGTTAAACGTAGATCAGAGGATGTGAGAGAAGGAGTAGCCGGAATAATGACAGAAAGGGGAATAGGGAGAGAAGGGGATGTGAAAGGAAGGGTGAGTGTGGAAGGGACGTTGGAGAACTGGAAAGATTGGAGTAAAAGACGAGTGAGGAAGAATAGAAACAAACGAAGAAGAAGAGATGAGGAAGAGGTATCAGTCGAATCACGATGATAAGAAAACGAAACATGAAGAAGAGAAAGACGATTAGTGGAGGAGAAAGTGAGGAATAATGAAGAAAGATCACAATGAGGTAGAAAAGAAAGAAGAATGATAAAGAAGTAAAAGACGAACGAGGAAGACGAAAGAGACGAGGTAATATGAAAATTGATCGCAGGACACAATGACGAGATTAACAACGGGACAGACTTGTAGGTAAAGGAAAAAGAAGGATTCGAGGAAGGAAGACAATTTCATAACTTTGAATTGGGACGAGCTTTGAGGAGGGGCAGGGTACGTTCAGTGGCGGATGGTAAGGCGGAAAGTGGAGAGAGAGAAAAGGAATGGACTGCTAAAATGCTCGTCTGGGTTGGTTTAGAGCCGGTCACATATTTACTAGGAGTGCTCTTGAGATCGCCGGACAGGAATAATAGTATCGAAAATGAAATCTCTAAACGAAATTAGCTGTTATATATCTACTTTTTGGCGTCTGGTGTTATCTTTTACTCGGCACTACTCTTTAAAAATTGTCTACAATTCGAATTGTAATCATTGAAGAGTGGATGTAGGAAAAGCGTTAGTGGTAATTTCATTACAGCGGTGTTGTATTGATATCTCGAGTCTGATTCGTATCCATACATTGATATGAAAGGCTGATGGATAAAAAAAATTCTAAAAGGAACTGTAGCTTATTTTGTTTATTTTTCCGTTATAAAGACGTTTATGTAAACTTTGTTCTAAGAGAGAAATTGGCAAAGTTTTAAAGACAGATACAAATAAACGTTCAATTAGACATAATGTTGCAACGTTTGCAATGTTGTGTAAAGATATGTTACAAGATTATGTATGGTACCCTAATTGCTGTATATGAATGAAAATGTATACCATGCGAACCAATCTTGCAACTTTTGCAATGATGTGTAAATATCTTTTACAAAACATTGTTTGGTACCCTAAGAAAATAGATAAAGTGATTAAGAAAGTATATGCTTCATGATTATGTATAGTACCTTATTTGCTGTAGATGAATGAACATGTATACCATGCGAACCAATGTTGCAACGTTTGCAATTTTCTGTACATATCTGTTACAAGGCCATGTATGGTACCCTAAGAACATAGATAAAGTGATAAAAGAAAATATCTGTTACACGGCCATGTATGGTACTCTAAGAACATAGATAAAGTGATAAAAGAAAGTATTTGTTACATGGCTATGTATGGTACCCTAATTGATGTAGATGAAGGAAGGAAAATGCTTACCATGCAAACCGATGATGTAACTTTTGCAATGATGTGTAAATATCTGTTGCAAAACATTGTTTGGTACCCTAAGAAAATAGATAAAGTGTTAAAGAAAATATCTGTTTCAAGACTATGTATGATACCCAAAGAAAATAGATGGAGTGAAAAAAAGTATCTGTTACAAGACTATGTATGGTACCCTAATTGCTGTAGATGAATAAAAATGTATACCATGCGAACCAATGTTGCAACTTTTGCAATGTTGTGTAAATATCTGTTACCAGACTATGCATAATACTCTAAGAAAAAATATACAGTGATAAAATAAAATACCTGTTACAATACTATGTAAGGTACCCTAATAAAGAAATAAAGTGATTCAAAAACATAAAGGTAACTGATCTCAAACACATCCCACACACTAACAGCGAGTCAACTGCCCCAGATAGATGCCTCCGGAGTGCCAAGAACACGTCCTCGGACAGACAGGAAGATGCAACAAGCGCTGTCAACTGCACCTATAGACTGTAGACGGGAGTCTGGTGTATCTCAAGACGATAAGCTATTCACTGACCTGTCTTATGGTCACCCTGTTCTTATCTTCGCTAGACGGTACATGGAGACACGAATGAAAATGCCAATAAAATTGTGAATACAGATCCGAGATACAGGTCCGTACATATGATTTACATGTGGTTGACTTGTTAAATACAGGTTATATGTTATTGTCAAACCTAGCTCTTGTCACCCGATTCATATCTTCTTACTTATAACACGTTACATGGAGACACGCATGAAAATGAAAAGTGCCAATAAAATTGTAAATACATATCCGAGATATAGGTCTGTACATGATTTACATGTGGTTGACTTATAAACAATAGTTAAATGTATGTCCGCTAAAGTCTGTGGTGCCATGTTCTTATCTTGCACTAGTGGAATGCTAAACACTTGATGACACGCAGGAAAATGACAATAAAATTGTAAATACAGATCCCAGATATAGGTCTGTACATATGATTTACATGTGGTTGACTTATAAACAATAGTTAAATGTATGTCCGCTAAAGTCTGTGGTGCCATGTTCTTATCTTGCACTAGTGGAATGCTAAACACTTGGAGACAAGAATGAAAATGCCAATGAAATTGGCAATGCAGATCCGAAATACATATGATTTACATGTGGTTGACTTATAAACAATAGTTAAATGTATGTCCGCTAAAGTCTGTGGTCACCATGTTCTTATCTTGCACTAGTGGAATGCTAAACACTTGGAGACACGAATGAAAATGCCAATAAAATTGTAAATACAGATCCCAGATATAGGTCAGTATATATGATTTACATGTGGTTGACTTATAAACACTAGTTAAATGTATGTCCGCTAAAGTCTGTGGTCATCATGTTTTTATCTTGCACTAGCGGAATGCTAGACTCTTGGAGACACGAATGAAAATGCCAATAAAATTGTAAATACAGATCCGAAATACAGGTCTTTACATATGATTTACATGTGGTTGACTTATAAACACTAGTTTTATGTATGTCCGCTAAAGTCTGTGGTCACCATGTTCTTATCTTGCACTAGTGGAATGCTAAACACTTGGAGACACGAATGAAAATGCCAATAAAATTGTAAATACAGATCCGAAATACAGGTCTTTACATATGATTTACATGTGGTTGACTTAAAAACACTGGTTTTATGTTTGTCCAATAGAATCTGTGGTCACCATGTTCATATCTTGCACTAGCGGAATGCTAGACACTTGAATACACGAATGAAAATGCCAATAAATTGGAAATACAGATCCCTTCATATAGATAAGATGTGACTTGTAAACACTGGTTTAAGATTAATGCTAAGATGGACATTGCCTATGTCATGGTCACCCTGTTCTAACATTGTACTTAAATGGAGACACCGACGACAATGTCAATAAGATCGTGAACACAGGTCCATATTCATTATTTACTTGTGGGTGACTTGTAAACACTGGTTTTATGTATGTACGCTACAATATGTGGTCACCTCGTTCTATATGCTCTATAACACTACACGTTACATGACACTGCGAATGAAAATCCAAATAAAAGGGTAAATACTGTTCCGTATTCATGATTTTCATGTAGGTGACTTAAACACTGGTTTTTAAGTATGTCCTTTAAAATCTATGGTCATCATATTCTTTTCTTAGCTAGAACACGTGACGTTAGATCGAGACGCAAAATATAATGCCAGTAAAATTGTATATACAGGACGTATACCTGATTAACATGTGGGTGGGTTTGTAAATACTGGTTTTATGTATGCCCGCTTAAAACTACAATGATCTGTTTCAATTGGTCAACGTGTTACCTTTAAGCTTTAGGACCGCTAGACGCGGCATCGAGAAATTTATAAAATTTTGTATGAAACCCCCCTTTTCTTAACTTAGGTAACTTTGTAAATATCGATAATAGATAAGAGGTAGAATTATCATTGACCCGTATCATCATCATGATCATCGTTGTCATAATCATCACCACCATCGTCAGCGACATCGACATTGACATTGACATCATCATCATCAATATCATCATCGTCATCATCAATATCATCGTCGTCGTCATAATCATAAGCATTAGTATTATCATTGAGAACATACGTTGCTAAACGTGTTGATAAGTTTCATGTGAAGCTTACCTGCTTAAACGTATGGATATAAGTTATTTTTGAATCATAGAAAACAGTTTCATATGATCCGAGCCGTTACTTTGTGCTAATCGATATGTAAAAAAATATGCAGAATTCTTGAAAAAGGTGACAAGATGTCGCCGTGAAACAGCCATTTGCATCAAAATCGTAAACATATACATCTTTTTGGTTATGTTTTTAACAGCCAAGAATAGACTCGCGATATTAACAAATGCACATATTCACGTCAAATAGTAAAAACATACCTCAAGTACATTTCAAATCGTTTTGGTTATGTTTTTGACAGTCAGGAATAAAAATCGCGATATTGACATATGTATATATACACTTCAATTTGTTAAAATATCTCTGGAAGTACATTTCAAACATGTTTAACATGTTGAACAGGTCAAACTGTCAATTATGATGCACCCAACCGTTTAATGTATATTCATATACAAAACACATATTTCAAATTTAGACATCCTGTCATTATAGTCTTATAAGTTGAGTTACTAAAATAGAATAGAATTAGCAGAAAATACGAATAGAATACAAATACGTCAAATTGTTAAAAATATCTTGATTCACCCCACGCAAAATTCAAACAAAGTGTTATTTATGGTAAAGGTAAATTATGATATAAACATATGAAGATTGTTTTTTATTGATAAATACCCCTTTTCAGTCTCATAAGCAGAATTTCTGCGAATGACTTAATTTCGATTTTAATCCTTGTATTTTCAACCTTTCCGCACATTTTTTCAAAAATAAATATATCTTTATGTATATCTTCATACCATAGAACAATTATATGTAGCCTATAACAGTCGTCACGACCCTCGCAGAAGAGACACGTTGAACTATTAATTGAATAAGAAAGGCAGTCATTTGTTTTACCATTCACAGTCAGTAATCAAATAAGGGGATGCCGGAACGCTAGGTCCCTCCCCATCTTTCACGCTCATAAACACGGAGGGCTTGATATAACTGTCACATCTAATCAAATCTTCTCGTCTTTGCTCAACATTCGATTAACATATGTCTCCTGTACATATTTCTGTATATTTTAAGAACAACGAGGATTTAGCTCAAGAGCCATGTCTGAGAATATACACATCACATCGTGACAAATGGAACGTGGGATGTTGAAGAGGCATATATTGCTGTTTGGAAGTATAAGAACCTCAACTGTAGGTGTAAGTGACATTTGATAATCCGTGATCTTTGACAGGTTACTGCAGTAGTCAAAGAGACATATATTGCTGTTTGGAAGCATAAGAACCTCAACTGTAGGTGTAAGTGACATTTGATAATCCGTGATCTTTGACAGGTTACTGCAGTAGTCAAAGAGACATATGTTGCTGTTTTGAAGTATAAGAACCTCAACTGTAGGTTTAAGTGATGTTAGATCAACTGTGATCCTTGACAGGTTACTGCAGTAGTCAAAGAGGCATATATTGCTGTTTGGAAGCATAAGAACCTCAACTGTAGGTGTAAGTGACATTTGATAATCCGTGATCCTTGACAGGTTACTGCAGTAGTCAAAGAGATATATTGCTGTTTGGAAGCATAAAAGCCTCAACTGTAGGTGTAAGTGACGTTAGATCAACTGTGATCTTTGACAGGTTACTGCGGCAGTTAAAGAGGCATATATTGCTGTTTGGAAGTATAAAAGCCTCAACCGTAGGTGTAAGTGAGTAAGTGACATTTGATAATCCGTGATCCTCGACAGGTTTCTGCAGTAGTCAAAGAGACATGTACTGCTGTTTGGAAGCATAAAAGCCCCAACTGTAGGTGTAAGTGACGTTAGATAAACTGTGATCTTTAACAGGTTACTGCAGTAGTCAAAGAGACATATATTGCTGTTTGGAAGTTTAACAACCTTGATAGTAGGTGTATGTGAGTAAGTGACATTTGATCATCCGTGATCTTTAACAGGTTACTGAAGTAGTCAACGAGACACATATTGCTGTTTGGAAGGATAGGAACCTCAACTGTAGGTGTAAGTAATAGATATACCCATACTTCCCGAGGTGTATCGCTCAATATACCTCCTGTTTTAATCGTGGGTCTCCGAGGCGTAGCGTAGCGGAGCCGAGGATCACGATTCAAACAGGAGGTATATTGAGTGATGCACCGAGGGAAGGGTGGGTATATCTGACTTAAACCCCACTCTGGTAGAGTTATATTTGACGAAAAACAGTTGTCCACCATTCTCTATGTATATGTATCTTGACCTAACTAGATCAACATAATATTAACAATACTCTTGTTAACGTTTTTAAAACATAATCTGACTTCTTTACGTAATAATTTGGTACAAATTAGTAGCTATACATGGCTTATATAGGAAAATACAACAATCCAGAGATGGCACAACAAAAAGTACCACCACCTGTATCGAGCCTCAGTAGCTCAGTCGATAGAAGCGTTGCGTCGCAACATTAAGGCCCCTGGTTCGATTCCCATTTTGGTCATTAACATTTCTCAAAAATTCTAAATTCTACAACTTGGTTAATTTGCCTAAGTTGTAGATCTCTTCACTTGATTTTTTTTGGGTGTGGAAAAAAGAATAGGTATATTAGAAAAGTTGTGGCGTATCGGTCAATATACCTACGGTTAGAACAAAGGAAACCCTAGCAACGAAACCAGAAGTGGGGTATACGTAACTTTAGATAAACTGTGATCTTTGACAGGTTACTGCAGTAGTCAAAGAGACATATATTGCTGTTTGAAAGTATAAGAACCTCAACAGCAGGTAAAAGTGACGTAAGATAAACTGTGAACTTTGACAGGTTACTGCAGTGAGAACCGAAGTCAAAGAGACAATATTTGGTGTGTTAGGGTGAAGTTGTATAAGGGTTCTAGGGTTTCAGTAGACACTATTATAGTAAAGAAAAATGTAATAAAGGTTAAGAGGTATAAACGTTTGAGACTTATTGTTTAATAACTTACCTCTGACCTCTTACATCAACTATGAGCCTTGACAGCCATGTCTAAGAATACACACATCACATCGTGACACATGGAACGTGGGATGTTGAAGAGGCATATATTGCTGTTAGTAAGCATAAACGCCTCAACTGTAAGTGTAAGTGACGTTAGATCAAATGTGATCCTTGACAGGTTACTGCAGTAGTCGAAGAGACATATATTGCTGTTTGGAGGTATAAGAACCTCAATAGTAGGTGTAAGTGACGTTAGATCAACTGTAATCTGTGACAGGTTACAGTAGTAACAGTTTGAGACTTATTGTTTAATAACTGACCTCTGACCTCGTAGCTCAACTGTGAGCCTTGACAGCACAGAAGCCAGAAAGACACACATTTGTGTAATAGGGTTTTTAGGTATAAGAGTTTGAACTCCTTCGGGTTTAATAAATGATCATTGTCTTTTCACTGCAGTAGTGTTGGTTGGTAGTCACGAATTGGTTTATAAAGGTATAAGACTTGTTCCACTAGGTCATTATTTACAGATTACTGCAGTAACCAATTTAATAGTCAAAAAGACAGACATGTACACTTGTGTAGAGAGGTAAAATGATATAAGAGTTTTCGACTTAGTGTTTAGTGAGTGACCTCTGACAGTTCATTGTAGAAGACACTAAAGGATTTCAAAAGACACAGATGTGTGTAGAAAGGTATAGAGAGAGTGCTAGAGTGTTTAGTGAGCAACCATTGACATTTCACTGCAGTTGTCACTATAGTAGTAAAGTCACAAAGTTGTGTACAGAAACAAAGAGGTATAAGAGTTTAAGATTTTGGGTTTTGTAAATGGATAAGAAATCATCTACTCGTTTTACTAAGTCTGTATTGATACGTGTGACACATTAATGAAAATATACTTAAACTTCTTTACAATCTGTGGAACCCTTCAATGATCAACTCAGCCTCTCCCTATCTCTCTAGCTCGGTCGGCACAAAACCACTCAAGCATTATTCAACGAATCGGTACAGTAAGTTTGAAAATTCGACGGATGGCGTAATGGTTACAGGGTATTATATCCATTTTGAAATGATTTGGCAATCTCTTCTTTGTAATAACCTGTTAACGTAACAGTTGTGCTTTCAAGGAATACATTGCTTTAAGAATAAATGTTTTGTCGTACAAGAGTTTTCGGATAGAATGCATTTAACCGGACGCATAAAATTCGTGTCCATTTCGTTCTATCTTTTTAAAGATTTTTTTTAAGAGTTCACGATAACTGCTTATTGAAACACAAGGTTCAATTAACAGAATAATGCCATATTGAGATGAAATGTTCCAAATACGTAAATGCTTTATAACAGTAAACTGTCTTCAACCGTAAAACTTCCTTAAACAGAGCGGTGTTCTATAGTCAGTTTTGGACTTTGTCAAGAGTGAAAGGAGTATTTAAATGGAACAGGGAGAATGATCTGTAATCCAATTATGCATGTTTTCGGGAAATTCATTTAAATTTGTAGCAGGGAGTTTTGACAGGACTCTGCGACGATCTTTCCTGCGCTACACGTAATTGAGCGATTATCTATATCCCAGGAGACTGTGCGTGGAGTTGTCATTCCATGACTCGTTGAACCGACGCCAAACTCCTTACACCGACAAGCGACTCCACATCGTCTCTGATGACTTCAAATGAGAAATGCAATATTCAACTCTTTGCTGTTCATGTCTTATACATCAATGGAGGCATAACGTGTAACAGGGTCTATCTTGCAATCTCAAAGTGAACATTTACTTTTTGCTGTCTCTCGGTCGATGCTAGAAGCGCAAACTTGCTGAGATCGGCCGTCCCAAGACGGCGCGAAGTCCGAGTAAATTCAATTGTAAGGCGAAAGAAAAAAAACAGTGTTGACTTGTCATCCCGCAGCGAATGTCGTAATACCGGACAGTGAGCGAGGCAGCGTCTGATTGGCTGAAAATAGGACCCGATAACCACGCGCTGAAGGCTTTTGCCCCAGGGCAAATTTCTGTTCATAATTCCTAGTGTGAAAAGACACACGCTGAATTTAAGATAGTGTTAATTGACTCGCGCAGGACGTTGACTCTCTGGGGGACAATTTGCTTGACAAAGTAGCTCGTTGTCACGTGATCACGCGGCGTAGTTCAGCTGTAAAAAGAGACCTATCTCTCGCGGGTTCTAAGAGAGAAATGAATAGTCCGCGCCTGCACTTTACTTTGACTTTTTATGGTTATACATAAGTCGCATACTCAGAAGACAACAAAAGCTTAAACGTTACACTTGCAAAAGGATATTTGACAATTCTTCTTCACCGAATAATTGCATTACGTCGACGGTTGTTTTACGACCGAGAATATGTTTAGTTCTCGATATCCATAATTTAAAGGGGCAGTAGCACGTTTTTTGATAATTTTATATTTTGAATTTGTCACTGATAATTGTTAGTTAATGTTAAATGTATCATTTTGACAGTGTCAAAAATCTCATTACACAAGTAAATAATCCATAGTCAGAAAACAAAGTATGAAGATTCACCTAAACTCCATTGGCGGCCATTTTTTGTGAACACTTTTAATTCATTTTGTGTAAGAAAAAGGAATCGCATGGCTAAACTTTACGTTATATGTTTGAATTATTACTGCTCCACTTAGTTTAAATACATTGTCTTTCAATTGGAACCATTAATTTTCATTTTCGTGACATCACCCTATATACCCCCTAAAAACGTGCTACTGCCCCTTTAAACGCTTTTCAAAACTAACAAACTTTACTTTGTGTCTGAGGGCTAATCAGCATTACAAGTAAACCAAAATCGTATCTTCTGGTGAAATATAATTTCGATCAAAGTAATGTTCTTTCTTAGCTTAATTCTTAACATTAATGGAAATATTTGACGAAAAGTCCCATATTTAGTTCATTTTCGAAATATAGATATATTTACACATTTTATATTGAGCGATTGATATTATTCCCCTTGTTAAATTATAACACACATCAATAAAGCAATTCTAAAATAAGATGACGAAGTCATATTTCAATGTTTAATGATTTCATAATTGACTGGAAACGTCGGTATGAAACATAATTCAATAATGCATTAAAATGATCGCTTACTTGATATTAAAATCAAATTGCAATATCAGTTTTTAAAATATTCTATAAATGGCATTATTCAATTATTTGTTGCTCAAATGTATCAGTACACACGCACAGGACCATGTCACAAGCTTTGAAATTAGCGCAATATGCATTTAGATATGCACTTTTATGATAATAAATTGGTGTTTCCTGCACGTATCAGAGATAAACTTAATTTCATGAGAATTGTTATAATGCATAATACAACTGATCACAACCCCATAAGCAATCTTGAAAAGAATTGCATAAAGAAGAAAAATCAAAATTAATTTCTTTTAACGTTAAGGACTTGAGCCCTATAAGTTATGAAATGATCAAAAACAAATTATATAGACAACAGAGCAGCATCATGATAAAGATATAAATTATAAAAAAGTAAAATAACATTTGAAGCTTCTAGTTAGTCCAATTGTCTCTTTGGACAATCCATTACCCAGGTAAGACACAGAAACTGAAACTAGACATAGAATTATAAAACATATTCCATAAGATATGAAAATCGATATCAAACTTGCAATTCACGCTACCGAATAGACAACGTGTATTGAAGAAAAAAACAACGTTATATATTCCTATTGGAACATGTGACGTGTCAAATACTGTGGAGCAGTTGTTAGGCTATCATTACCACACTGGAGTCACGGCCAAATTTTGCACAACATTTGTCATCAAGAAATTAGTGTCTGAATCCATAAATGGCGGAAATCGCTCGTCTGTTTTTCGAGACATATTTCACGCGAAAAGCCGGTAGTTAACAAGATTTATATGATACTACTTTCCAACAACATATCGTGTGGTGTATTATGAGTTTGTTTGTGTGTCTCCAACGTGACTTGAAACGAGTTATACTAGAAGGTCTTTGTACGTATGTCAAAAACAACTTGTTAAACAGCTAAAGTACGTTGGTACAAGAAATAGTTTTTCTCTGAAATGTATGAAAAAATGGATTATTTTTGATAAAGTACTTTTGAACTACCGTAATTCCTTGAATGAACACCCGGTGATTATCAATTTCAACATTCATAAATAAGCATATGTTCCGGATTACTTAGAAAAGGACAGATTTTCATACGTTTGTTTACATTGCTTGACAATGTAAAGCTAATTGGATGGGTCAAAGGTTGATATTACCAAGCCTGGTATGATCTATGTTCAGCCGTAACGTAGTACATCAATATAGATAATATTTATGTAAGATTGTTAAAAAACCTTATAATATAGGATTGTCTTAAGAAGAGATCAAAGTAATGATAAGCATTCCTTAATATTTACATACGATAATACGACCATATGATAAGCATTAAAATATATTTTTCAAATTTTACAAATGAATTTGACGGTTATACCGATTCAAATTTCATAAAATTCTATATTTCATAACTTTAGTCAGGAGGAAAAAAAGGTAAAACAAAAAACCAAACAACGTTTCCACGAACAGTTTCGATTAAGAAGAAACACGCCGTTTGAAGTCTTCAATCATTAAAGCCTACAAGCTAACGCTCAACTAAAATTTGACATGAATGCACGGATTTGTTTAACGGACATATGGTTTTCGTTCTTTTCCCCGTCAGAGTGTCCTAAAATCTTAATTCCACGTACATCGCGAATGTTCCAAAGTGTCCTCATCATCATTGAAACTATCGGAGCAGAATTCCCAACTAGAGAGCATCTCGGGCGAAGAAAGAGCCGGCCTGAACACCTCTCGAAACGTATGACTCTCGGCTCATTTAGCGTGTGCACATCTGGGGCTGTCTTCAAGAACGGCGTCGTTGAGCTCAGAAGGGTCTTGGCGAGGGTCTGTCAAGGCCTGAGGGTCTTCAGCAAGTGAGGGGTGAGAGACTGGTCAGACAAGTTGTCCAGTTCACCAATCTAGGACCCGATGTCCAGAGAGCCCTGACAAGCTATTGCCCGATATATCGCACTCTGGACGGACCTTAACAAGAACCGCCATTGTGTTCTGAGTGAGACACATCTGTTTTGCAGCAAATCTTGAGAATGGCCACGAATATTCTTCATCACGCCAAACCGTCTTTATTTCAGAGTTTCCTAATAGTGTTTTTAAAGCTTATTGATTGGATATATTCGTGATAAATTTTGCACACATACCATAAGCTTCATGTCTGTATCCAACCCGACACTCTGCCTTGAAAAGCTCGAGATGGTTAAGAGAAGTTTTTTAACTTTATAGAGATTCAACTCGGGCTAAAAAAAACCTAGAATCGCAATTTTGACATCGATAATCTTGTTGGAAGATACAGTTCTGATCAAGAGAGTCGATGGTATGAACCTTGTGTTTTTAAGAATTGAAATAATTAAAACATATAATTTGTTTAAAAGATCCAATCACTTGACTGCTTCCCTGTACTCTTCAACAGAAACAGAATTTCAATGTCAAATGATTAAGGAAGTCTTTTGAAAATTCAACCTTGAGAAGGAATACGGTCCGTTGCATGACAGTAATATTTAGATATGTAAATATTCCTAAATTTAATTGTTAACTGTAAGTAGCTATGTAGGTACATGGTTTAATACATTTGTAGGTAAATAACGATACTGTTTGTTGGTCAAACCGATAGTGTAAAAAAACACACATAAAAACAGGCAAATGGTACAGAACAAATATCATAAATCCCTTCTGAAAATTGTCAAAATGAGTTACAAATACCCTTGTTACATGGGTCGCCATTGCTGCTTTATTTTAATGTGTAAGTCAAATGTTTTGGTTTTTCTTACAGACCAATAATCTCTTCAATACATGAAGGCCGATATATGTTACCTTAGACCACTGTAAACGTAGAAACATCAATTGATGCTACACAATAAATGTCGGCATGCTGTTATTTTCTTGTGCACTCTAGGAGCTTTTATGTTCGTTGGGGTGATATGGGGTCAAGCGACACTTTCAAGAGTATTTTACTTGTACCACGGGTGCTAGTATTATTGCAAGGAGAAAGCCCGCAACACTATTGTGTCTAGCATTGCGGTGAAACCTGCGAACACCGACTGGAGTTAGCGAACCATGGGTGGAATTGAACTGAAATTTAGTGAAACATTGCACCAAAACCTTATTGCGTGTAGAACAAATCTCTATTGCAGACAAAGTTTTCGAGCTTTTGGCGGGATCCGAACCACGGACCTTACGATCCAAAGCCGAACGCGCTGACCACTGCGCTATCCCGCCCCTCTAGGAGCTTGGACAGATGTAGTTAGAGCTCATCGACTGCTTAATTGATAGTAATTGGTCATAAAACATTTACAACAGCAACAGCATTATAGTATTAGAATCGTTAGTATTAGAAATTGTACTCGAGGCAGCTGTAGCAGTAAAACTATCAAATGAAAAAGTTGTAGCAGTACATAAGGTAGTAGTAGAAGCAGCGGAATTAAAGGTAGTAATAGTGATGGTAGTAGAAGCAGCGGTAGTAGAAGTAATAGTAGCAATATTAGTCTAGTGGTGGTAGTAGAAGCAGCGGTAGTAGAAGTAATAGTAGCAATAGTAGTAGTAGTAGTGGTGGTGGTGGTGGTAGTAGCAGTAGCAGTGGCAGTAGCAGTAGCAGTTGTAGTAGTAGAAGCATCAGCATCAGTAGCAATAGTAGTAGTAGCAGAAGTAGCAAGAGAAGTAATAGAAGTAATAGAAGTAGAAGTAGTAGCAAGAGAAGTAGTAGAAGCAGTAGTAAGTAGTAGGGGGTAGTATCAATAGACATAGTAGTAGAAGTGGTAGTAACAGTAGGTCTAAGAGGAGAAGTAGATGAAGAGTAGTAGAAGTAGAAGTACCAGTAGAAGTAGTCAGAGCAATAGTAGACGAAAGAATAGAAGTATTATAAGCCTTTACACGACATTTGCGATATCTGCTATCGAAATATATGTATCTGCAAAGATCAGACAACCCTAATGACGAAACTCCTAAATTAACTTCATTGGACCATTTGGTTTATCGATAACAAAATGGCTGCTCGGGACGAAAATGTGTAGATATATGCAACATGGAATAAAATGACTTTTTCTGAAGACGTTTTAATACTGACAATGTTGGGATAGGACGTAGTATGTATGGAATACTTAATTAGTGTAGAAAACAGTAGTACGTTAAAGGGGCAGTAGCATGTTTTTTTGATAATTTTATATTTTTAAATTTTCACTGATAACTGCAAGTTAATGCTAAATACATTATTTTGACAGTGTCAAAATATCATTTCACAAGTCAATCATCCATAGTCAGAGGACAAAGTATGAAGATTCACATATAATCCATTGGCGGCCATTTTGTGTGAACACCTTTAATTCATTTTCTGTAAGAAAGAGGAATCGAATGGCTAAACTATACGTTATATATTTGAATTATAACTGCTCCATTTAGTTTAAATACATTGTCTTTCAATTGGAACCATTAATTTTCAATTTCCTGACATCACCTTATATCCCCTCTAAAACATGCTACTGCCCCTTTAAATGACTAACGTAAATAGCAGTAGACGACTTGTTAGTGAAACAACAACAACATATAAGTGAAGGGCAGCGAGTACATCTACACAGCTGCTCATTTACTATGTAAGTTCGCACGCTAGTTACTTATCTGTTTGTATTTAAAGCTTTATTTACAAACATTCGGCATCCAAATACTTTGTTTTGATCATCTTTGGCTCTTTACAGCAATAACTTGAAAATTATAACTTTGAAACTACAAAAACATTAGCTTCTTTGAGAGACATTTTACAAGTAAGAATGATGATAATGAAGAGGACTTAAATGTTTGCAATATTAAAGAAAGAATTTTTTTTTAAATTCTGAAAAAAACCAAAACACTCTTTTCAAAAACAATTTAAAAAATCATAACGGTTTCCTAAAGGATTAAAATATATTAAAAATCAGTTTTCATAAAACAAATAATACACTGTTTGAATTCATTAAAATTTGAAATAAACTAAGAATATCAACAGAGTTCAAACCTCTTATTAACTTTTTCCTGTTGTCTTCTTCAATTATGACCTACCTAACTGTAATGTACACCTTTCCATTCAATTATTGTCTTTCCTCGGATGTAGTGCAATAAAGACGGAATTAAGTATTTGCTGAGATAGTGTATTGTAACCTCCGCAGCTTAGATTCAGTTACTGTAACTATAACAGGGAGAGAAACAGAAACTAATGGAAACTGTAAACAATATAGAGAGTTCAATATAACAGCAGCCATTACTGTAATCATACTTACGTTTAAATTATCAGAGCTCTCTCCCATTAATCCCAAGGTCACGTGATGTCATCACCATTTCTATCCTAGATCACGAGGAATTCTAACCTTCGATTTCCATGTCTATTACAACCAATTAGATGAATATGTGTTTTCAATTTTGTTTTAATGTTGGTTCGGCTAAAGTGTCACTTTTTAATTCAATTATCTCTTGACTGTCTACGATGATGTATCCTATTACGATGTAATTATGTTGACGGTTAAAGAGGTGAATGAGACATAGTTTTATAACAATGCCTTGTAGGTAGACGAGATGTTAAATAAAGCCTAGTTTCCCATGTAAAGACAGATAGACTTCTCTGATTCGGCTAATAAGCGATTTTAAATTGAAAATCGCCAGTTAAATAAAACATGTTTCTTATGTAAAGATAGAAAGATTTCTCTGATTCGGCTAATGAGCGATTTTAAATTGTAAATCGCCAGTTAAATAAAACATGTTTCCCATGTAAAGATAGATATATTTCTCTGATTCGACTAATAACGTTTTAAAATTGTAAATCGCCAGTCTTAATCTTGAATCTTTGGAATGATTCTAATGAGAAAATAGTATCTACATAAATAATATTATCAAAACGATTAATTATGCAATGATGAAATGAGTATTTATGAATGTCGATCTGCAATTTCACTCACAGTATCGTAAATAATTCAAATTAGGAGTAATGTTCCTACTGTTCACAAAATGTTTTGCAAACTAGAGTTCATATGCATGCTTCAACTGTTCACACAACGTTAAATGTACTATATAGTTTTATGTTGCCTCGGATCACAAAACGCGACATAAACCAACGTGCATGTTTCTACTGTTGATACAAAAGTTGATACAAACTAGGGTTGTGTTTCTACTGTTCACGTAACATGATACAAACTAGAATGTTGGTTTCTACTGTTCACAACACGTGATACAAACTAGGGTTGTGTTTCTACTGTTCACGTAACATGATACAAACTAGAATGTTGGTTTCTACTGTTCACAACACGTGGTACAAACTAGGGTTGTGTTTCTACTGTTCACAACACGTTATACAAACTAGGGTTGTGTTTCTACTGTTCACAACACGTTATACAAACTAGGGTTGTGTTTCTACTGTTCACAACACGTTATACAAACTAGGGTTGTGTTTCTACTGTTCACAACACGTTATACAAACTAGGGTTGTGTTTCTACTGTTCACAACACGTTATACAAACTAGGGTTGTGTTTCTACTGTTCACGAAACATGATACAAACTAGAATATTGGTTTCAACTGTTCACAACACGTGCTACAAACTAGGATTCATGTTTCTACTGTTCACAAATTTATACAAACTAAGGTTATACAAACTGAAGTACATGCGTCCATTGTTAAAAACAAACGTTATACAAACTAGGGTTCATTTTTTCACTGTTCATAAAGCGTGATACCAACTATGACTCATGTTTCTACTACTGATAAAGAGTGATACCAACTATGACTCATGGACATATGTTTCTACTGTCCACAACGCATAATACAAACTGGGGTGATGTTGCTACTTTTCACAAAACGTTATACAAACTAGGGTTCATGTTCCCACTGTTCACAACACGTGATACTAACTAGGGTTCATGTTCCCACTGTTCACAACACGTGATACTAACTAGGGTTCATGTTCCCACTGTTCACAACACGTGATACTAACTAGGGTTCATGTTCCCACTGTTCACAACACGTGATACTAACTAGGGTTCATGTTTCTACTTTTCATAAATGTTATACAAACTAGGATGATGCGTCCAATTTTCAAAGAAAAGGGTACATGTCTCTTCTGTTCACGAAACATGATACAAACTAGGACTCATGTTTCTACTTTTTATAAACGTTTAACAAACTAGGTTCATGTTTCTACTGTTAATTAAACGTGATGCTAACTAGATTGTTAGTGTCAAGTGTCCAGTCCAGAACGACCATGTTTCAACTATTCTTCTGTTAAAAACGTTATTCAAAGAAGAATTCAAGTGTTGTTGTTGATTTTGATATTGATCAGTATATACAAACTATTTACTAAATACGTTAAACATGTTTCATGATGATTGAGTGTCTCAGACGTTAGACACCTTCGCAAGTGTTCTTCTTCATTTACAAACTAAGGCTCAGTATCTTTTTGTTCAGAAAACGAATAAGAACCTAAGACACTTGTAATATACCAACACGCCTTTTTTCAGCGTTAAGAAGAATAACATGAACCAAAAAAATAAACCTACAGAGAAAGAGGTTTGGGAACCGGAATATTACGTGAACGTCAACTGTCCCTTTTTATAATTATTCGACATTATGCTCTTTCAATAGTCGACACTAATTCAAAGACAAGATCTGTAAATATTCTCGTATCCATCTAAAAACTTGTTTTTGGGAAAAGTTACAGCAAAAAAGGAGTCTTTTAAAAAACTTAAAAGTCCAGGAATTTGTCTGACGTTTTTTATATTTTCCAGACAATTCTTAAAGACTGTTATCTTAAGGAATGTGGACGGACCACTAATTTCCCTCAAGCTTTAAAATTGGTTAACGTGTTTAATTAAATCATTTGTTACAATTTTAGCGCAAAACTTCGAGCACATCATAAATTATTGAAAGGGAAAACGTCAATATTTCAAAGTGGATTAGAATTCATAAATACATTAAAATGAGAGTTAAAGGTATTAAAGGAGCGGTAACATGTTTTTGGAAAATTTTATATTTTCAATTTCTGACTGATAATTGTACGTTAACGCTTATTGTATTAAGTTGATAGTGTCAAAAACCTCATCATATAGCCCAATCTTCCATAGTGAGAGAACAAAGTATTAAGATTCACACAAAATCCATTGGCGGCCATTTTAATTTGAACACCTTTAATTTATTTTGTGTAAGAAAAATGAATAGCATTGTTGAACATTTCATTATATATTCGATTCATTACTGCTTCATTTAGTTTAAGTACATTGTCTTTCAATTGGAACCAATAATCTTAATTTTCCTGACATCACCTTATATTCCCCCGAAAACGCGATCTTGCACCTTTAAAGCATCTGAAATTGTCCTTAAAGTAAACCAGGTTTGAAAGGTTAATTCTCCACAAATAATATTCAATTTCACCATATTAGGGCCAAATATCAACTTGATCCTTATCTGTAAAGTTGAAACGTGAGTATTAATTTTGATATATTTTGAAATTAATGTATGATGAAATTTTGATATGTTTCTTCATATAGCAAATTCTTTCTTTTTTCATTTACTAATATAAACATATTAACCAACATATCAAAAATTAGGAAATTTAATAATTCATAACACATTGTTACATAAAGGAACATTTGAAAATTATTTGTACTTTATTACCTTTTATGTTTTATTACATTATTTCATTTTAACGCATTGGACCAAATTACCAATGCATTATTTACAACGAGCTCAGAAGAAGTTTTGTTGATAAGCCCGCTAATGAACATGAACATACGGTCCGAATCGTTTTGTCGTTGTCTATGTTTACTGGCAGTAATATGAAGTATGTGAGAAAGTTTCACTGTCAGAACTGCTTTTGTTACTATTTTCCACTAATACTTATCAGATTATGAGAATCCTCAATTACTACTAGTCTCGTCCGACAACCAAAATGGCTTCTGTTGTATTACCTATCCGCATAATACATAAAGGTATTGATATTTGGTTAGTGGGAGTCTTGGTGAGTATTGATGAAGCCAATAATCGATCTGGGTTAGTCTATATCAATAATAACTGCTCCTGTACACATCTTCAAGGTATGAGCCTTTGTAAAAAATTATAACATTTATAAATCAGTGGAAGAAGATCGACTGTAAAGAATAAAAAAGTGGAAGTAGCACGATGACGTCATGTTAAAAAAACCCAAATATATGAACCTACGTCAAAATAGATTGGTTACATTTATACCATATTCAGTGGGAAAAGGTCAACTATAAAGAGAAAAAAGTCGAAGTAACTACATGAAGTCAAGTAAAACATCTTTAAATGTATTAACCTACGTCAAAATAGATCGATTACATTTATACCATATTCAGTGGGAAAAGATTAAGTATACAGAATAAAAAGTGAAAGTAACAATATGATGTCATGTAAAACATCTTTTAATGTATTAACTTTCGTCAAAATGCAATCTTTACATTTATACTATATTCAGTGGATGAAGATAAACTATAAAGAGAAAAAACTCGAAGTAACTACATGAAGTCAAGTAAAACATCTTTAAATGTATTAACCTACGTCAAAATAGATTGATTACATTCATACCATATTCAGTGGGAAAAGATTAAGTATAAAGAATAAAAAGTGAAAGTAACAATATGATGTCATGTAAAACATCTTTAAATATATTAACCTTCGTCAAATCGCAATCTTTACATTTATACTATAGTCAGTGGATGAAGATAAACTATGATGAAAAAAAACCTGGAAGTAACAACATGAAGTCAAGGAGAACTTCAAATTTTCAAATTTATAAACCCATGTAAAAATGACTACATTGCAGTCATATTATATGCAATGGATTAAGATTAACTATAAAGAATAAAAATTGAAAGTAACAACTTGACGTCATGTAAAATATCTGTAAATGTATGATCCTACGTCAAAATGCAATCTTTACATTTATACTATATTCAGTGGATTAAGATAATCTATAATGAATAACAACTGGAAGTAACAACTTGACGTCATGTAAAATATCTGTAAATGTATGATCCTACGTCAAAATGCAATCTTTACATTTATACTATATTCAGTGGATGAAGATAAACTATGATGAATAACAACTGGAAGTAACAATATGTAGTCAAGTAAAACTTGAAATCTTAAAAGTTATGAACCTATGTCGAAATTGACTACACTGCATTTTTACTACATGGATGAAGATTGGCTATTAAGAATAAAAAGTGAAAGTAACAAAATGATGTCATGTAACATATCTTTAAATGTATGATCCTACGTCAAAATGCAATCTTTACATTTATGCTTAATTGAGTGGATGTAGGATAAAGAATAAAAAGTGAAAGTAACAGCTTCTGTTAATGTATGATCCTACGTCAAAACGATTGAATTTATTCTATATTCAAAGGAAGTAGAATGGCTATAAAGAATAAAATGAGGAAGTCACAACATGAAGTCAAGTAAAAATCCAAATCTTCAAATGTGAGAACCTTCGTTAAAATTTATACTATATTCATTGGATAAAGAATAACTATAAAGAATAAAAAGTGAAAGTAACTACATGAAGTCGAGTCCAATGAATGGTAAGGTACATGTATTTGGTATCTGTGTCTTGTATATGGGATGTTAATATCTTTAAGTTAACAAAATATTAGAAAAGGGTCCCAAAAATCAAATCCATACATGATGAAAATTTACATCAACAGCGTCCAAATTAATTGAACAAATATATATGTTTTTCTTGGGGAATGCTTTATCAAAACTTTTTTAAGCGAATGAATTAGATGAAATGAACCAATAACCCTAATGATA
This sequence comes from Steromphala cineraria, assembly GCA_916613615.1. Lineage (NCBI taxonomy): Eukaryota > Metazoa > Mollusca > Gastropoda > Trochida > Trochidae > Steromphala > Steromphala cineraria. The sequence continues at coordinate 31,729,191 of OU744722.1, read as the reverse complement.
ATAAATTTGACATCTGAAGTAAAATTAAAATAATTCTAACGGTATCTCATTCTGTTAAAAATGTACACATTCTATCAAAATAAATGAAAAATATTCAAATGCACAATAATGTCAAAAATATGAAAGATTTGTAAAACCTCTTATCAAAATGAATGTCGAATATCCAAATGCACTGAAAATGGACGTAAAGTAGCACAAAATGGATTCAACACGAAATAACACCTTTATGACCCATCGTTGAAAGGAAGCCGTTGAAAAGTGTAATTTGTCTCTGCTTGCTTTATCCCGAATGCGTATCTGGACATATGGGGGATTAAGGGGGAGACGCTACTAATACCCCCAAATACTACTCTCCGCCGAAACCTCAGGGTCTTCCAAACCTCCCAAGTCTACATGCTGTATACTACGGCTTATTCATTCAGGAGCAAATCAAATCTGAACGATACTGATATCTCGGACCTAAAACAGATTTGGAGTATCCGCGCTGATGTAAGTCCTGCTGACAGTCGAGAATCCCCAGCGCCTTGCACGTCTACTGGTATTAGCCAGTGGTCATTACAGGGCTGATGGTCAACGCTGACCTGTGTCCAAGACCATATGTCAGAGGGAGAAACTCAATACTTTAAATCCGATAGCCTTTAGCATCGATACAAGCACACCGCGTTAAAAGATGGTTAAGGGGAATTGTGGACTGAAGTTTAGTCTATGAAATATTCAAAATAATTACAGTATTTTTATTTGTTTATCCTGGGTTCCTGTCAATCTAGATTTTCTGAATAAGGACCTAGACTGTATTAAGTATTAAAGGTTCTTCAATATAAAGTCATATCAGAGGACAAGGGAGGGATGTTTTTTTATTTTTCTTTAATGGTAACCTGTTGTTTTTAATGTTTATTATTATAGTCTAAACATTTAAAACAGTCGAAGACTGAGCTGTGGCATCGCCACATCAACTTGAGTGTACATATAGTGGTCTGCCTACAGCTTCTGTTTGATGGAAATTGAAATTTAGCAACTTTACTGATTTAGCAACTTAAATAACTAAACAACTTAACTTAATGTTCTAAAACGCGATACATAATATGGTATAGTACCACCAATCGCTCAAATTTGATGTGTTTTAGTTACGCTGTTTGCTTGACCAATACATGAACTTAATTATGACACTGAAGTGCCTTGAATGTACTGACATTGTTCTTTAAAATGTATCATATGAGTTTAATATTAAGCTGAACTGAAAACTCTTCATATCTTTTTTGTTAGGTTGGTATGCAGTAGCACCTTTTTTGATAATTTTATATTTTCAAATTTCCCCTGATAATAGTACGTTAATGCTAAATGTATTATTTTGATAGTGTCAAACATCATCCAAAGTGAGAGAACAAATAATAAAGATTCACAAACGTCCATTGGCGACCATTTTTATGGGAACATCTTTAATTTATTTTGTGTAAGAAAAAGGAATCGCAAGGCTGAACTTTACGTTATTATATATATTACTTAATACTGCTTCATTTAGTTTAAATACATTGACTTCCAATTGGAACTATTTATTTTCATTTTCCTGACATCACCTTATATTCCTCGTAAAACGTGATACTGCCCCTTTAAGAAAGTTATCATCACACAGACAATTACGAATTATCATTTCTCCGATATGATCAAAACAACATGAGGTCTCCTTATGCTTAGATAAATAAAAACATAATTTTCGTATTTTTATTTATCATACCTACGTTAGTTTATTGGAGGTACGATTCAGTTACGTTTGAAATCTGAAATATTGTATGAACGTTTATTGTTTTTGGATAATCTTCCTTTGTCATTAAATATAATGTTAAGGGTCATGCAAAACGTGAAATAGATTGTAAATAATAAGCAGAAATTTATTTCAACAGTTTTATAACTTGGATATGCATTGAATACAATCCACATGGAGAAAGGTGAATATCGTTGTTTAGTATAATAAGAGGGACTTTCAATACTTTACATTTTAATCGTACGAAAACACCACCTATCTACCAACATGAATCTTGATACAATGATTCAGGAAATCCAATAAGATATTTTAATGTATTAAAATTTTTTAAGTAAACTTAACTTTTTTAATCAAAATTTATTAATCAACATTTGAGAAACATTCAGAATCAAACATATTTTTAAAGAGAAAAACAAGATGCTTGCAATTATAAACGATTAATAAATAAAGTAAATAATCTGTTTTTCACTTTGTAGAATTTTTTATTTTTTAAAATTTTGAAATGACATTATGAATATAATGAATTCAATTTTGCTAAATGATGCCATCTTACGTTAGCTCTAAGCAATAGGAAATACTTTGTATCAATTTCTCACGTAATATATCCTTTTTGTCTTTAAGCATAAATTTAAAACTTAGGACTTGATTTATCAGTTAACATAGTAATAGGTTAACAAAATGGCTAATTGATTTAAAAAATTTACCTTCAAAATATTTTTTTCGAATGACTTTGTTTATAAATATATAAATGAACACATTAATGTTAAAGGAAAATTACGATTTCTCAGCATACGTTATCGATTTCATGACGTGTTGGCAAATAATGATATTTCCCCTTTTATCTAACCAATTTGATGTTAATCGCTATACCAATCCAACTATAATACCAATGTGTAAGCTTAGGGGAAGCACGAAATCGGCTATTGTCATCTTTGTCATTAGACAGACACGCATGTTTTCCATTGTAAGAACGAGATTGTCAAAGGGTATATTTAACTTGACATTTGGTTTATAAACAATCCATTATATATCATTAACGAGTTTTGTAAATGTGTTACTATACCATATTTCATAATTTGGTGTCTTACGTAAGAGATAAATACATGTTTGTTAAATAAGGGAAAGTTCCATTCATATTAAATTGAATGACATAACCTATCATGCTTATAAATATTAGTGAATTTGATTAAATGCACAACAGCTACATTAAAAATATAATCAACGTTGTATGAAGCTGTTGGCCAGGCTTTTACCACAAGTACTCATAGCGAAAAGAAACGAAATGGTCGCTTTCTTTAATACTTTTATCCAGTATATAGCTTAATTACAAAATTAAATCGTTTGTATCAAAGCTTAAAGGGACAGTAGCTTGTGCACGTTCTTTGAAAACATTATAGTTTCTGTTTTATCTGGATATTGTACGTTAATGCTAAATGTATTATTTTGATAGTGTCGAAAATCTCATTACACAAACCAATTATCTATTGTCAGAGAACAAATTATAGAGATTCAAATAGAGTCCATTGGCGGCCATTTTAGTGTGAACACCTTTAATTCATTTTGTGTAAGAAAAACGAATCGCATGGTTGAATACTTCATTATATTTTTTATTCATTACTGCTTGATTTAGTTTAAATACATTGTCAATTGGAACTATTTATTTTCATTTTCCTGATACCATCCCTACAAACGTGCTACTGCCCCTTTAAATGAAATTTGAATAAAATATGTGGTAATTTTAATTGAAATGAAATAAAAATGAAATATTTTATCCACTTATATTTAATCAATTAGTCATTCCTAACACTTAAATGCAGTGATTGTAAACAACAGGGTGACCCTATTCAAATACAAGGAGAAACGATGTTTTACGTTCATGCAACATATTTCACTGCTGTCAAAAAGGACATACAAAGAAATCAAATTCTTAAATATAGTTTATTTTGTGTTCAACATATGACGTATTAAGATATACCCCTGGACGTTGACTATTGTCAAAATAAAGAAGTTGATATCTAGAATTAGGGTTATTTTATTATCTATTTTTTGGCCATACTACCCTCTATATCAATACGGATAGAACTTTTCAAACTCATTTACCGTCAAATGAAATGAACAAGTATCCATTTTGTCGTTAATGAAATCATTTTTTTACTAACGAAATAAATTTGATGATAATCAACATAATTTTTGATTATTTCTATTAATGCAAATAGACTACATAAATTCAAGCTTTCAAAGGTTGTCAACATGAGTGAGTTGTAGCCAAAAATTAGGTAGAAAACATATTAATCTTCTTTGTATGCTAATACTTATCGCATTAATAGTATTTATTTGTAAGTTAATGTAATATTAATAATGTTTTCCAAACGGGTTTCTTGAAATAGACTGTATAGTATATGTCTCTATATGATATGTCTAATAATATATGATATATCAACATTTTGAAAATCATATTTCAATATGAAATGCTTTTAAATGATATTAATAATTTCATTTCACATGGAACCTTTATTAAGGTTAAGACAATATACTACAATCAACATAAAATCTTATTCAATTGTGTTTTAATGTTTTTAAAAGAACCACAATTTGAACAAAAACAAATGCAAAGTTTCTGAATAATTTCAATGATTATTCAATTCATTCATTCAACTTTTGACATAAATATCTGTATGAATCAAATCAACATAACTTTATTGATTACCATGATATTGTATCCGATGACCACACACTCGAATATATGACATATCTAGCGTAATATTTTTATCAATTGTTTTTGCTTTCAACAATCATTTTTACTTTGTGACCTCAATCGATTTTGTTCATAATTTAACATAATTTACGAAATATTTCTCTCTAAACTATATAGATACGAAAAGTTTCTGTGAAGGAGGTTAATGCAAAACAGAAACAGGTGGAATGTTGCTATCCCTAAATCGTCATTTATGTTTAATGCTTAATATCATTTGATTATGAGTTTCTGAAATAGCAAGATCTTCTGAGTTCTGATTTATTTATAATCAAAACCGAATTATAGGTACAGGAAAATATTATTACAAACATATCAACATTTAAAGATTAATTTCGTGTATCTTTATGGAATAGAGTTAAACGAAATTACAAAGTGTAATGACCTAGGTTATTTGTAATCTAACAAATCTTCATTTTTTAAAACGGTTGATTCATGAAATTTGACGCATGCGCAAACTGATATAATCTGATTTTGACATCGTTCAGATCAAATGACATTTGACAATCTGAACTGTTGTGAATCTACACGAATTGTGAACATTATCTTTACCACATGTCAAATAAGCCTTCTGAAAGGCAATTAAGCGATGAAATTGACATCGCCACAATCAAACAGTTTGTCACAAGGAAATTGTAAACGCTCGTATGAGCAACATCACCTTAAATTCGTCGCTAGGCAACTCCAACAGTCGTTTATCCTCATTTTCAAAGTTAACGAAATTATTTTTATGAAATGATTTATTCAAAATATCAAACAGAATGCCAAATTTTCTTTAAATCGATAAATAGCGAATTATTCATAATTCAAAATCAAATGAAAGATTGTCATAACTTTTGTTTTGATTGGAAAAGGGATGTTTTCAATACTTTGTTTTGGGAGTTATGTTGTAAATGGCTATTCATAATGTTTCAATCGCCAGATACCTATGTTCGTAGATATTGAAATAGACGATCTAATTAATATTTTTCGTGTTTTTATTTTGTAATTGACCATATGTAATTTTTCAACCTCCAACATACTATGTACATAGCCATCAAAATAGACGATATAATTCTAAAAATGAACAATAATATGGGTCGGTCAAAGTTCGATTCTTCGTATAGGGGATGATCACAATGGAATATTAAGGCTGCAAATGATTATGTGGGTAATGAGAACGGTGGGTGTTATATAACAATTATCGACCGGGCCTTTTCCTCGAGGGCAACAAATTGAGGTATCACCGGACATCCGAGCGACCAGCGATTAGCGTCAAAAACTCTTCAGGGCTCAAAGCTCGCGTTGGCTGGGTTATTAGGTAAGAAGCGTTAATTAGTCAGCATTAGAATGACCAGTAATCACATGACGCCGATCATGTTATCAAAACATCGCTGGGGGCGTTACGACTCATTCCCTGCCATCTCAAACTGTGAATCAAGTCGGGAACTTCTTGCAACTCCCGGCCCGAATTGATCCGATGTCATTCGGAAAAACTCGAGTTTAACATAAGTTAGATTATGAAGTGATAATTGTTTGTAATACGGATATGTTTTTGTAAAGATATCATAAATTACGAAGAATCTTATATCTTCTTTTATTAGTTCTGAGTCAAATCACTTTAAATCAAGACGAAACAAGTTTGTCATTTTTCTTCACAAATATTCATCATCATCTAAAAAAACAAATAGTTCATTTATAAAAGGTATTATAAAGAATCGTACAAATTCAGAAACGTTAGCGTCAAACGCCTCTAATTTTATAAAAGGCCAATCGCTCTATACAAGATACGAACAGATACAAAACTAACAAAACGATTTAGCGAAAATAGTATATGTTAGTAAGTTTATTTCCAGTGTTATATATAACAATCCCAGACAAAGTAAAGATATTTGCACACAACGCAGTTGCCCCGTATTACGTATGTGTCACAAACAAGAAACAAATCCACAGTTTTCGTATCGACCCTGGGCCGACTGAAGTTGGAATTATTTTCTCTCTATCTCCCGAAGACGCAATAAGTGGGACAGCTGATAACCTCATAGTCAATCAGAAGCTAATTTCGCTTTCACAATTTTCCAAATTTCAATTCTGCCGAAATAAAAACGTGTGGATTGTGTATGCGACTTACATTGGGCCCTAGGCAAGGGTTTCGAGTTAATTGCACAAACCTGAAAATGCTATATGGCGAGATTAAATTGAGAGCCTTGTCGCTAACGATGCGGGGAGTTTGCAGACTTGGGGGACACATCACCGGGCCGATTTTAAGTCGCTATGCAAAATGTTGTTGTAGTCAAACGTAGGGGAAACTCTACAGGGATCCACGATTGACATTTTGGGCGACCCTTATCAAAGCAGACGGGACAGAATCCATCACTGCAGTCCCTCAACCGCAGAGAAAAGGGCGATTTATCCGCTTTCTGAAATAGCCTTTCTCGAACAGAGCTGTCCTATGCTACTTCAAGACGGCGATTCCTCCAAGTCCCACATGAAATCGGCCGGATGACGGAACTCTGGTTGCCATGGAAACAGAGTGATGATGCTTGGAAGTGAAGCAAGTGGCATTATTTGTCGTGACAATCCGAGATGGGATAGAGACTATCCCGCGACGGCCGCATTATACGGTCAAGCCACCCGATCTGACAATTCGCTCAACTAATAGCCTTTTTCAAGCACGCGGGTCCACCGGTCTCATAATCCCAAGAAAAGTTGCCCACGAGCACTCCGGCAGAGATGACGGAGTCCCCAACTCGCAGCCGTATTAATGCCCGTATGAAAGATGAAGCTGTTGGAATAGCGTGGTAATTTTTCACTGAGACAAATTACCTACCGACTGAATAAGGAGGAATTATTTGTAACGTACAGTATCCACCACATCAGGGTTCTACCTCATGGCAGACAAAGACCAAGATTTTGCTAATTAACTCCAAGCCATCAGATTCGATAGGCGTATGTTAGTGATTCCAGTTTCCATGGAAACCTGAGTTATATGAATTTTCATCAAGACGCTACTCAATGTCCATGCGACTTCTCGGCGGTGGTCTAACGCGGGGGAGGGGGAGTTGGGGGAAAGGCGACAAACTACCTGGTGGCTGTAGCAGCAATTAGAGTCTGCTTGGGACTCTTCAATAATCCACGCAGCGAAGCTAGGAGTCGCTTTTAATAGGACAACGCACTGCAGAGGAGCTTTGGAGTCGTGTTAAGTCGAAGCACGGTCAATTTTCGTCGGTTCGATCCGTTTCTTGGGCCGAATCTCTCGCTAATAGAAGGTTGGATGAGACCGGTGAAAAAATAGAATTAGCATTATCACCCAGTTGTCTGATCACCTGCTGCGAGATAGCAAAGACCCGCTCCCGCATAAAACTTCCCAATCTTTCTTGCCCGTCCGCTCGCTCGCCCCAATATCGACTCCAGTCCTTATCCTAGAACTCTCTGTCTGAATTTATCATTGAAAACTTTCTAGCATTAAGCTTCTTTCTATCGAGCACATGTCCGCTTTCAGTTTTGTTTATAAGAAATGCGAGATGTGGAGTTTCAATGTGTCCGGAAGCAAAAGATGCCCGTCTGTGGGTCTGAAAAGCGTTAAATGAGGAGATGAAGTGTTGGATCTCCGGGACAGTTGCCGACCCATGGTTGGGACGTGAGCTTAGTTAACTTGTCTGAGCGTTCAGGATGGGGTCCTGTCAATCGATAACGTAGAGGAAGGTTTTGAGCTCCCATCACCTAACGTCAACCCTTAGTGCCGGATAATAGATTCAAGTCCGCGGTGCGTGAATTCAATTTCAATTCATGGGATCCCCAAGCCCCTAGAGATTTTCCCGTATTTTACGGGACATATACCGTCGGGCGATTTCAATCTAGCGTTTATGAACGATACCGCTATCTTTTATTACAACAAGCACTTTGCATATCACCTTTTTTGCCAGTTGGAGTCTTATCTGTGGCATGTCATCTGTGGTTTGGCCCCGTGTGAGCTTCGACCCCTTGTGTAAGGGGATCGGGGTCTGGGGACATCACAAATTGCTATGCCGTTCATTATTCCCAGCAATAACACTCGAATCGAGTTCAAACTTTAGTGCGGCTTTATCGTGATTTATCAAATAGCGTGATTGCGACTTGACAGATACTGACTGTGACGTATCCAGTGTAGCCCGTCCTGTCATCCGACTTTATAGGTTCTGGCTTCGGACTGATCAGGACAAAAATTAAACAGGGAATTTGAGGAGATCGAAGTGAAGATGAAGTTATTAAGATTGAGGAGCAAATGTCTCTCCCAATATGCACGCTGGTGATACGGGAAGACAGCCCGGGAGCCGATATCGGTATCGGGCCGGCCAGCGCTATAACTGAAAATCGAAGACATAATAAGTAGTGACAAGCAAACAGAGAGAGCTCGAGGTGTACACAGGTGTAGTGAGCTTTTGGTAAAGATACATAGATTGATTATCCTGCCTCTTACCTGTATGCGGGATGGCACATAAAGCACTTTATCGTCCGTTGAGAAGGAGATTCCTTGGCTTGACATAGGTCCCAATCGAAATCCCTTGGCTTTCACCCAAAATCGAAATTTGGAGTTTTCAGCCGTAGGGGATTCCTCTCCACTAAGTATATGCACAATTCGGGTATATTTTCTCCGAGTGACCGTCTTCGTTTTGCCACTGTCTCCATAATTCTGAAGTGCCCAAGTTTGGAATGTGTCGTACATCACGTCCCTGTTGGGCTCTTGAGCGCGTGCAGAGGCAGACGACAAACTGGACAGTGCAGCAGACGACATCCTGTTAAACTCCTCACAGGGCTGTTGGTCTCACAACTTGATTTGCATTTCAACTAAGGTACTCACAGAAGCAAACAACTCTTGTAGCAAGCTGGTCCGGAATGAGAGAGCGTCGTCCCACGATGACTATTCCAGTAGGAGTGAGAGAGTTTCCTCGGACGAGGCCAGTCGGCAGTAATTATCACGTAGGGGAACACCAACACCTAGGTAGCAAACTGTGTGCCAATCAAGCCCTATGGGCGCAGCTGTCCCATTTAGGAATACAAGAGCCCTGGCATGCAGAGAATAATATAAGATCGATCCGGGGACCAGAAACCGGCAAGAGATCCACGCCGGCGAGAAGTGTGAAGTTTGGTTTGGTAACTTGGCATGGCAGTTGCAATGCGACAGAGTTCTGCACGAAGGTTTGTCCCGCCCGCTTAGGTGTACTAACGAACGGGATGTGAGGCAGAGGAGAGCTCACCACAATCAGGGCGGGACTTAAAGATGAGAGGGAACAGAAGGGGAAGGGATCAGGGGGTCAGCGTTCCTGTCACATCCCCAGGGGCTCCACACACCATCCGGGCCACATCCAGCCAGGATTTGCTTTAATTCGGACACATTACAATATATGTTTATTCAATGTCTAGTTGGAGCATTATCACCATGTATGAATTTTACAACGCTGTTGCTGGGTGATGTCTAAATGATGGCTAACTGTGACTTGTGTCATAGGGCTCGCTGTCATATGTCCAGCCCGGGAACGTCAAAGTATTCGCACATACAGAAATAGTTTTAATTTGAAAGCGGGACAATTTTAATACGGGATATTCAATGTTTTGGAATTAGATTATAGAATGTTGGAACGTCAATGTATTCGCACATAGAGACATGATTTTAATTTGAAAGCGGGACAATTCTAAAACTGGATATTTGTAATATTTTGGAATTACATTACAAAAGTCCAATCCTTTTTAAAGCCAGTTTGAGATATAAAACTTTGGTAGCAATATCAATATATTCGCAGATACTTTTATTGGGTTTATTAATCAACAAGACAATTATAACTCTGAACAGTTTTCTATGAAAATAATGCAAGTTTTATCATTTGTCCCATTTGATTATGTCGATCCAGTTACTTCATTGAGAACAATCCCAATTATCGCCTTAATGATTCTTTAATGCTTTTCGCCCACCGACCTCACAATTAAAGACATGACTTTCCATTAACAAAATAATCAGATGCTATTTGTTGCAACAATGTCTTTATCAACTTTTACATCACAATCATTAATCAATTCAATACGTAACTAACTTCAATGATCATTACGTACTTGTTTTTTTAATTTGTCGCGGGAAAAAAGTTGATTGAATAGATCGTCATTTGTCGCTGGAAAAAAAATATTTGTAGATCGTCATTTGTTGCGGAAAAGGTTTTTAATAAGGTAAGAGGTAAGATTAGTTGACCAACAAATAGCTTTCTCGTCTTGATTTTCTTCTGCAACATGGTTTCTGACGTAGCTCTCTTCGTGACACGGGGCAAAGTTTTTTCGGGTCGTTTACTCCGTAAATAACTTGATGTTGCACGCGATGCTTGAAAGTAAGATACGGGATCTCTCTATCTGTCTGTCTGACTTTACGGGACATCGGATTAACGGACATCGAGTCAATGAACATCGTGTTAGATTAGAAACATTGGATCAACGTTAGTTTATTAATCATTTGGCGCTTTCGGAAGAATTGTGTATAGTTTATGTGATACTAAGATGTTACTGTCAGTGTTGATTTCTGTTTGTTTGTTGTTTTACTTTTTGGACCCTTTGTCCCAGTGAAATCTACCTCTTGAGAAAAACATTGATGATCATTTCAAAAATTGGCGTATAAAACATATATTCGAAGAATTACCGTTGCTTAGGATAGTAAATGATAGTTAAAATAAATTTGGATCTTTAAATGTAATTTATATATTTTTTTATATATTTTTATATGTTGTATTTGAATATAGGTACTGTTGCTAATATGACACGCTTGACAAATGAGAAATATCGGGTTGTCATCTTGTATCTTATTAACTCAAAGTCTGTATATAATGTGATTTTCGATGTCACATAGCCATTTTCTGTTTTGAATTCATAGCTCATAATGCTTATTTAATACATAGTGTACATGTATGCTGGATGTGATTAAAGCGAAGTCGGCGGTTAATGACCACTCAGAGGTGTAATTGCGCATGCGTGAGGCTGTGACAGCGCTAACTTGATTTGATGTAATCGTGCATGTGAATGGTTGACACAAAATTGTCACCTGATCACAAACGAACGTGGATTCACAGGACACGAGTTCTCTGTTACACGTACTAATGAACGTATTTCTTTCTTTGTGAAGATGTTACCGGGACTCATGGACTTTATTGATAGCTCGTGGTAATACAACGTGGGCATGTTAACTCAATAACGCTTCATTTTAAAAAGTTACATGAACTAAATTTGTATTTATTAAATGATTTGTATTTATCAAATGATTTTGTTACCGTTTACCTCTTTACAAATAATTAGATGTCTTTTAAATGGCGTTTATGGGTGGCATAGATAACAGGGGCGGATTCAGGATATTCGTTAGGGCGAAGTGCGCCTATTCGATGATTAGAGAAATGTTTGTGAGCTTTTTTAAAAAAAAAGAATAGGTATGTAAATATTTACTATATCCTTCCATATACACTTTTCGATTACACTTCTCGTGAATGACAAATTCAACGTTTAACATTTACTCTTTTTGGAACTCTCTCGGGAGGGGGGGAACTCCCGCATCCCCGTCTTTAGAAGGAGAAGAAATAGTAGAAGAACATTTTTTGTTTTTCATGTGCAGTAATGAAAGTTATGACGTTTCCGAGAATTGTATTATTCCTATATCCCATCCGATGAAGAGGGGTCATAAACATCGAAATGTTTTGTTTTTCACGATGAAAAATTGTTGACAAGAACACCTTGCTTTACTTATTTGGTTCCCCCCCCCCCTGCTTTTATTTTAGAAACCTTCATACTCAATAAGCATGTTGATGTTGTTTCTAATTTCTGCGATCAATTGCTAATTTTTCAGCTTTTTGACAAATAACCGCATTTCACCTTTTCGATAAAGAAATATTTTATATTTGTACATTTCACTAATTAAATTTCTCAATTAAAATATGTTATGTTAGAGATACATTTCTTATCATAATATTGCTTCCAATTATTTTTCAAAAAAAAATGTTCATAAAAATTTTATTTTATTAATAACCTGTCAATATATGTAATTGATAATTAATTAATTGATGAAACATGGATCAATAAATCAACAATTATTTCTTAAAAATATATTATTTTCCAACTTCATCAAAAATCGTAATACAAAATTGAAATCTGGTTTAATCATAAAATGTCCATTGTTTGCACTTATATACGATTAAGTCAAACCAAGAGTATTAATGTCGCGGATATTGGCGCAGTCTCTGCTACCTTGTTTTCCGTTCGCCTGTTCGCCTGTTCGCTTGTTACTCGCTAGAGCGCTCCTCTAACTAATACTCGTCAACACCTGGGGTCTTCCGCGAGATTTGGCGAGATTATATGAGATCAAGTGTCATAAACGAGATTGCCTTATACCCCCTTCCTGATTTCCTCTGCTATTTTCTACAAATTTCATAAATTGATTATTTAAAGTTTTTTTAATTATTATTTTTTTTCGCCATAACAAACCGCATTTCATATTTGGCACATTTTTGGATGACTTTTTAAAGTGTCTTAAGTACGTTATGTCTACGATTGAAAAGTTTTGATACGAGCAATTTCTTGACTTGTTTTTTTAGTTTATGCGAAGAACTATAGCGACGAACCACCGTTTCTCAAAACCCGCTAGCTAATATAGTGCAATATAGACAATGGTCACCTCTAATAATTATTTTGATGTGGGATTCGAACTCGACCCTGAACGGATGCTCTATCTATTTACCAAAACTTTTATTTGAGCTATATTTTTATGTCAAAATATACAACCGTTTGAGAAAATTAATACGTTCTGGAGTACTCCCATTTAACAGACACCTAGAAAAAGAAACCCTAAACCACAACTTGATATGGAATTTGTAACTAAAATGGGAGATAACGATTAAACCTCTGACGTTATTTTCTGTCGCAGATCCACTCTCCCACACATACACCCCACCACAACAGGACCACACCAACACCAACACATCCTACCACACCACGACTAAACCACACCAAAATTCCAACACATCCACCCTTCCACTCTTTCACACAAACACACCCACCACGACAAAACCACATCAACCCACCCACTCTCTCCCCCACACACACCCACCACAACCAAACCACACCAACTCAAACACATCCACCAATCTACTCTCTCCCACATATACACACCTTCCAGACAAAACCACACCAACTCAAACACATCAACCCACCCACTCTCTCCCACATATACACACCTTCCAAGGCCAAACCACGCCAACTCAAACACATCCACCCACCCACTCCCTCACATACACAGCAACCACGTCAAAATCACACACCAACTTTAACACATCCACCCACCAACTCCCTCACATATAAACACTCATCACAACAAAACCACACTTACTTTAACACATCCACCCACCCAATCTCTCACATATACACACCCACCACAACAAAACCACACCAACTCCAACACATCCACCCACCCACTTTCTCATATATACACACCCACATAATCGTGTTAGTGAATATTTTGCTCAATCTGTTCATGGAAAATACTACCTCTTAAAGGTCCAATCACTTGGGCGATTCAAACAGTTTCAATGACCCATGTTTGTGGTGGCACGTGGTTCTGTACATTGCTCAGTCGCACTCTTATCAGTAGTTCTAGTTCAGCAACAACGGGCGCGGCTCGCTGGAAATGTGGATTACTCGTAAACTCTGAATAAACTGAGAGTTTGAAGGGTTGATTCCCTAGCCCACAATGAGACAGGAATTGAGTGACTTTTGGTATCAACTTTGGCAAGTGGTTTTATTCATATGGACCTCTGTTCACCCAGAAGGAAATGGGTACCTGGTAAAGAGTTGTGTTGGTAGCAACATATATGTCAGCTTGAGTTAAACCAGGGTAATGGAGTATACATCCTGTCTCAGGGTACGAACATTACGCTAATCATTTTCTCCTTGAAATTTTATCGAGAAGGTGGCGAGAAAATGATTTGATTGGCTATATCCCGAGTCGGGCCGCGCGAGCGAATCTAGCATCTGAGCCCAGGGTACAGATTAGTGGAGTTAGCGTAATGTTCGTACCGTGAGACAGGATGCGCTTTGAGTCCACAACGTGCACGAGGAGATCTGACGCTAAATAAAAGTTATTCATTATTATTATGATTTTATGATTAATGGTGGATATATTTAAGCCTTAAGGAGACTTTCATACACGTTGTTTTTAATATGCCATATGCTTTGTACTCAGTTTTTGTCGTCAGGACATAATGAACACATTACAACAAGAGCATTGATGAGCAATGATTAGAAATTTGAAATCTTATCTATTCCTAGCACAGAAACATGTCAGAAATAAAGGTTTAACCCTTTCAAACTACTTTTGAGTAGTACATTTAAATTTAAACTTTTGAAAAGTACTGCCTTTCAACGACTTGTAATATAAGAACGACCAGACAACGTTATATCCGAACGGTCTCTTGTTTAACTTAAATTGTTTTTTAATGGGAAGTTTATACGTTTTATTCGAGACGTAAACCAGTTATACGATCATGTTCACTGAAAAAATGAACAATTTAATTAAAGAAAACTAACGGAAAGGTTACCTTAAAAAATAACTGACCATTTAGGTTTGTTAACATATTACATTTCGCAATCTTGTTAAATTTTAGTGATCATGTCAATGAAGAACAATTTTACACTCAAATCGCTAACTTTGGTGTCAGGTTTTAGGAGAATTTACAATTACAAAAAATTATCATCTCGTTAAACGGTCTCCGTAGACGTTAACCTGGTGATTAATGATCGAAAACCGGACAATGTATCACACGTAGCGCTTGTTAATTCGTCAAACATAATTTATGAAGTATGATTAGCAGACAGAGCATTTCGGTTTAAATATAGGTTATATGATAAGTAATCATACAAATGACCAGTGTCGTTTCGGTTTAAACACATATAAACATGAACGATGTCGTCAATGAACATGCAATTGACCAAACGAGATACGAAAGGTCATTTTAACGGAGCGATGTATGAAATTAAGATATGATTTGATTTTAACGACATCGAATAACATTAGTTACATCTTTGCCGTAAAGTGTTTCCATTCCCTTTCTGCTTAACTAGTCATAAGGAACAGGATCTAGATTTTCAAAGCTCTCTTAGTGCTAAGATAGTTGGAGGTCAATGTTAAGGTATGGTACTTACGACTATCTTAGCACTTAGAGACCTTCGAAAATCTAGGCCAAGGATACTTGCATGATAGCCATAGTCCGATCCAAAAAGAAACTTTCATTGTGAATTTAACTTGAAATTGTGATAGAAATGTTTACGCCTAAAAACATGAACAGCTCAATCGTCGATATTCAATCCACACGTTCCTTCAAGAACTAAGTACGTTTTGGTAAATGGAATGTGAAGAGGCAACATGCATTATAATGTTAATTATTACCTACGAGGGCAATCATATCGAGGTTCATATTTTTTCATATGTTGCCCTAGGGCAAAATATCACTTTTGCATTATGACGTCACGTAATAAACAATGCTTTGACGTCACGCTTAACCTGTGACGTCACAATCTCTACGGGCCGGCGGCGGCTAATCCGCCTATTCTGAGAAGTAATTTTTGAGTATTTTCTTTAATTTTGGGACTACGGTAATAAACAGAATATTATATTCGTGCCCATGACATACTATGTTTACGACACTCGTGCCTAAATATCAGTATATCCCTCGCTCTCGCTCGGGAAATACTAATATTTGGCCACTCGTGTCGTAAACATAGTATTTCATGGACACTGATTTAATATCCTCTATATATCTTAAAAGACGCAGTACCTCTGTACACATAAAGTTGTCAGCAAGACATGTTTCCCTGAAGGTAAGAAAAAACGTACAAGCAAAAACATCTCTCGTATCTTGACTAGGACAGAATGGATATTGCTGCAGTTTGGGAAATTATTGGCAAAACTGAAATGGTCCCTTAGGCCATTTTTTAGACAAATTTGTGTCTGAAGTTTTACTCAGGTCACAGTTTGTTCTCTATTTTGAAAAAAGAATTTTACTTTCGATTTACAATGAAAAGAAATACTATTAAGACATTCAAAATATTTATAGGAGTCGGTGATATATAAGAAGTAAAGAGAGATCTGACTACACTTTACTTTGCCTACATCAATCTCCAATGCTTGTCAAGTCACTTTTTCTTAAGTAACCTCGGTCACAAGTGGACCACCTCCTGGCCTAGACCAAAGAATCCTGCTTTTATGCGATTATGTTTGAAATTACGCATTCAGTCTGTTTCTTAAACCATTGAAATTTTCGGTTTTCTTCAAGATCTCATGTGCACCTTTATACTAATAGACAGAACAGAACTTTTCATTTTTTATTTTTTTAATATGCCTTTTGAGATGTCATAGATGAAATCTTTTGTTTTCATTGTGATATCACTTATCTCTCATCTTTGAATGACGACGGATGAGAGGTATCACTCTGAAAACAAACGATGGTATGTTTATCATATGCCTCTGGTCGAAAAAGTTGTGATTTACGTCTAAGACCGCTTGACTCTTTTGAGTTTTCTTGCAACCTCATACCATAGTTGCATCGTAACTTAGCAACAGAGATGATGTCGCGCACATTGTTGAAGGGACGTCAAACAATGATACACATGACGTCATCCCCTCTGTAATATTTTCATGGCTTGAAAGGGGATATCAATCTCAGTGGCAAGAACATTAACATATCATAAAAACCTTTTCAATTGGATAGATATGATACACATTTTTCATGCATAAAGAACTATCTGAAAACAATTGATTAGCTGCAATAGGTCAGGCGGTATATATTGAAAGTTAAAGTTAAAAATGGGTTAATAAAAATTACAAGATAACTTAGGTTAATGTTTGAAAATGTAAATACCACTTTTTATTTCTCATTTCATTAATTCCAGTTTGGAAAACAAAAGAAAACTACATACTGAATTCATTCCATCGATAATATGCAATAAACGAAATTATTATTTGAAAACACGAAAAAGTAGATTGAAATGGAATATTTATGACTTATTTATTACGAAATAAGCTGAATTAATCAACATTTAATGCAGCAAAGTTTATTTTGTAGTAGAAAATGGTTGTTTCGGAAACCCTAATGATTCAGTAAGAAGATCACCTAAAACGTCAAACCCACAAGCGCCTGCTGGAATTAGCTACCTTAGTATTGAATTGTATTGAATTAAATATGAAGTTGTTGCAATGTTTCAATCTCTAAAAATCATTAACTGACGTACAAAAGAAACGTTACTCTTATATAACTGTTAGATGAGCTGGTATGGTAGTTACCTTAACATGATTGTCTAGAACCATAAGGGTGTATTATTCATGTATTTTGATTAAAAGATCAAAATCACGTGACATAGAGTTCAATGAGCAACGACAATCATTGTAAGAAGAATCGCTATTATCCCCGCTTTCTTGTACGACAAAACCATTTTTTTTAAAATATTCTAAAAAAAAGTCTAGAACCCCAAAACAGTTGTCTTTTCACAGCATGAAGACCGATATCTGATACTTTAGACCACCGCTAACACAGATCAACATTTCATGACTTGATCTGTCTCTGTTGGGAAAGAATGCTAATTGGTGTAAATTCAAACTTGTGAACTATGCAACTTGTAATCTCTCAAAGTGCTGCATAGCTTAATTACAAACTCAGTTTTTTCAACGTCTTGGTGGTCAAGTGGGTAAATCGTAGATACATTGTTAAAATATTTTCCAAGTCTAGAACCCCAAAACAGTTGTCTTTTCACAGCATGAAGACCGATATCTGATACCTTAGACCACCGCTAACACAGATCAACATTTCATGACTTGATCTGTCCCTGTTGGGAGAGAATGATAATTCATGTAAATTCAAACTTGTGAACTATGCAACTTGTAATCTCTCAAAGTGCTGCATAGCTTAATTTCAAACTCAGTTTATCAACGTCTTGGTCGCCAAGTGGGTAAATCGTTGATACCTTACTTGCATCTACTGTGTGGCTGATTGATGAAAATTAAAAAGAATTTGTACTATTGAAGTTAGTATTATCCCAGGATGATTGTCAGATAAGTTTGAAAATGTTTAAACATGTTTTAGCAAATCGATACACCTTTGAGCGTCATATGTATTTCAGTAAGTCAAACCATAATAAATTTTTGATAAAATGGCAAATGTAGCATCCACTTTTTGATGAGAAGTAGTACATCAACTTAATATGCATCTTTCCATTAGCGTTAACTTAAGACATAAAAAATGTCTTTATATGCCTGTTCACCATATATTCATAATAGTGACTTTGTGTGCATGTGTGTGTGAAAGTTGTGTTATGTGTGTTTTTCTTTGTGTGTGAAAACCTGAATCCTCTCTTCTGTCAACTTTATTGAATCTGAGGACAAGGAATCCCCCTGGTTCCTTGTTCGGAAAAGTAACAGGGATTCACAAATAAAATATTGACTAAAAAAAAAATTATCCCACATATAACAATGTTGGAAATCAATCACGGGGGCATGACGCTCGTATCGGCTTAGTTACAAACATACTCATTATGCGTCCAACCCATCTGATAATCACTGTAATACAATGACAAATAGTTTACCTTACACGTTGATCTATTGATATGGCGGACGGGTTATTATATATTCCTATATGATATATTCCTTATTATAACGTCGATGATTAACGCTCCTGACCAGTGTTCGATTCCATCTCTCATGCTGTTGGCTCGTAATTTGCTCATTGTGTTCTATTCGAAGGATTCTGGCCTACTGATAAGTATCAATGTTTAACGCGAGTAGAACATTTATGTAAATTCGAAACGAATCCAAATTGAGTACGTAAGGTGTGACTCGCGTCAGTTTTAATCTGGCTCAATTAAGCCTTGTTTTTTCCACAATTTGGGGTTTAACTGTAGCGTTCTCAACGACGAATGTTTGTGACCTCCATGCAACAGTTCGGGTGCAGCTCGCTGAAGAGTCTGCAGAAAAGGCATTCTCTTCCCACAGAGGCAGATCAAGTCATGTTGATTTAGCCTCTGTTCTATTACGCCGAGATCCGTGGGTTCCGGCAGTTTCCCCAAGCGGAAAAAACCCGCATAACAATCAATTTGAATTTCTTTATCAAATGACAACGCTTCTCGCATGGAAAGGGTGGTTCATATCACAATGCTTTTGCCTTGATTCAGTAGCCAAAACGATGATTTAAGAACAGCGTCGCTGATTGCACAACTAACTTTGATTGCCTCCAATCAGGCATCTCCCATTCTATCCCATAAAGTCGGCGTAATATAACAGAGGCTAAATCAACACTTGATCTGCCTCTGTGGAGAGAGAATGCAGAAAAGGTTACAAAGACGAAATTTCTTGCCTGGTAGGTAACGAATTGAAGTATCCAATGTACCCGGATTTGCGATCCAGTGAGTTGTTGTTTAGCGTAGCGGGGCGATATTTCAGCCATTAGCGGCGTTTTCCTCCAAGAAAAAATGTCAATATCAGTTTTGCTATTTCGTTTACTCGCAAGGATCTTGATACCTCTGCCGTCTTTGAAGATACCAAAGTGTTTGTCTTAAGTGAACTAAAGGGTTAAGAAGTTGGAAATAATGTCCAAATCTCGAGGTATCGGAAAATTACAGATATGACATTTTAAGGTTGGACAGCATAGTTCATGTTTAAGCATGTTACTGTTCCTTATTATTTGTTTATTTTGTTTATTTAATCAGAAATTATCTCATTGTACAAGCATCAATTTTTATTACCTATGAGGGCAGTGATATCGTGGTTCATATGTTGCATATTATGACCTAGAGTAACATATCACTTTTCAGTATGACGTCATATTATGAACAATGATTTGACGTCTCGCTCTTTCTCGGGAAATACTAATATTTAGCACTCGTGTTGTAAACATAGCATATCATGGACATTCATTTGATATTCGCTATATAGATAGTAACATATCTTGAGTGATTCTTTGCCTAATGTGCGCATAGAGGATGCGTTTCTGGTCCGGCTTGTGCAAGGAGTAAAGATCGACAAGTGATGTCAAATGGACCAGAACTCAGTTCAGAAACTAAACAAGGTACGAATAACATTTAGTTTCGTTTAATGAGACTGTTTTCTCGGGTATGTTTTTCTATGACAAGAAAATGAAAGAAGTTGAGAGAAAAAACAAGCCCCAGTTCCCGACACAAACTTATTCAAGCGGAAAAAATACTTTTTATTATCTCTGTAGGATAAAATATATTATTTCAGCAGCTGATGTTCAAAGGAACATTCATTATTAAACCACCAAATGGTTAATCGAGTTTTTGAAAGGGACATAACTCTGTCATGCATCACACAAAAAAACGTTGAATCTATTTTACTTTTCATTGAATAAATACTGTATTGATTGAATATCAACGTCTTCAAATTCCGATTTAAGAATAAACTTATTAACTTATAATTCCGTAGCAACGCTTTTCACACGTGTAGTGCTGATTGCGGGTTTTAAATCTGGTTGGGTTGGGGTACTTAAATCGCTTTCGCACGTTGAATACCTCATCACTAACTCCTAAAAAAAACCAACCAATTATTCAACGGGACATCATTAAGTATTTTGAATACAATATATAAATCTGCATGTCCCTTTGGACTTCGCTCCAACGAATATAATCCGATAGGGCGTCTCTGTGAACATATATGGTTAAACATCAACTAACCTCGACCTTACCACTTCTCGATTTTCGGTCAAAGATTTTTCAAAAAAATAAAAGGTGGACTTAATTTTCGTTAATTTGTCCAATTTTTGTTAATTTGTCCAATAAACACCTTTAATTAGCCTTTTATTTAGACAGCGTAATTATCGGCTGTGAAAAACCTACCTGGGTTAGGGACCATAAAACTCGCGCGGGTGTGACGTAATATACAGACTAAACAGATTAACGCATCATTGTTTCAACTAAAATACCGCCTAAATAATTGTTTAATTACCATTGATGTGGATATCTTGTTTACACCAAATGCTTAGTCGTCAAATGATTTATCTAACTGAGTGAAAAACATTTTCTGAAAATCGTTAATTATTAGGTTTTTTTCCTGTGGTATTGTTACGATAGATGTATAGATAACGAGGCTGATTCTGTTTATGACGTCACAAAATGGGGGCGTGACCAGTCATGCATTCACTTGTTTGTTGTCAGATAGGTCTAAGTGGCCCATCAAAAGTGGCTTTCAAAAACGACTTCAATTACCAAACTAAACATATTTGAGTAGCGACCTTTAACGCACTATACAATATTGTAATCAGACTTTCTATATTCCAAAGAAAATAGTGAAATATGTTTGTGGTTATGTGAACTTTTAAGCATGCCTTTTGCGATTTTGGCAATTTTCATCCGAACCTTCGTTTTCTGACCCCTTTGGCCTTGATATGATAACCTCGTTTTCAAATGAGTTAATTTTCGTAAAAAGTCTTTTGGTGTCGCCTAGGAAATACTTTTACTATACTGGTCGCATATACATCCGTTGGAATGAGGAAATACTGCTAAGAGCGGTTTGTAGAACCGGCCCATCTGTCTTGCATACAGATGTTTTTTCTTACTTTTTTATGTTGGTGAGGCATCCGGTATATTTTCAGGATAGTCAGTTTGACCTTCTTGATACAAGATAAAAAAAACAGCCGGTCAGAAGAATATCTATGAAGACATAACATGTTTGTTGTTGGATAGTTACGTTTATTTTATTCATTGAATGAATATGCGCACATATTTCAAGATAAATTGGCACATATCGGCACTTTATATAATTTATGTTTTTAAAAATATGTTGATATTATAACGAGACATGTTGAATTTTATTTACAGTGTTAGTATCAATACAGACATAAGAGAATAATTGATAAGTAAACTGATTAACTGTTAATTTAATCAAACGTAAAATACTGAAATATAATAGAAACATATATGACATATGCTTTGACGAGTAGTTAGAAGATTTTTTCTCGTTGGGTGCGGTTTCAGGTTCTAGGTTGTGTTGCAAAGTAAAAGACGTTAAAATAATTAAATGTTCAAATTTCCACATTATACATTTGTTCATTTATGTCAAATAATATCTTCAGACTTAGACATCATCTGTGTCTCAAGTATTCATGGTCATATAATATTGCATGAAACATACAACGAAAAGTGCATGCTGTCATTTAAGTGTGAACATCTCAATATTATTCGAGTCAGGAAAAATTAATTTCTTTTAACATCGTACGTTGCTTAAAAAGTACTCTTGTAATGATGTAACCGGGTTCTTGTCGGGACAAGATGAAAAACCAACAAGAGGTCACGGGGTGTGAGGGTTTATTCCTTCTTGCATATAATGCATAGCATGGATATTTGACACCCTGCAAAACACAATTGTATACAATATAAAATCCATCACAACATTGCATAAAGAATCATAAAACATATATTACACATATCAAATCATCATTACACAATATATCATATTATGTAATCAAACATCATAAAGATACAATATACTTCATGATTACCTATAACTGATATGTCATCAATTACATTAGAATATTTCAAATGAATAACCACAATGGATAAGTGATAGATCAATCACATATAAGGGAGATAATTCGTAGTCAGCTCCATTTCACATAACAACAAATGTAATTGCTACGAAACATGTAAACATTACTCACATAAACTAATTATCATAATATGATAATTATTACTGGCCACATGAACATTACATCTTGCAATTGATTGCATGATGATAAATATATAATACATGAATAAAAAGATATATATACAAATAGCATACCCTGAATGTGGTTCCGGGGTGTTTCATCCAAAACCACAGTTGGATCGGCAAACATCATGATGTCCTAAATACAATATCAGTACAATATATTACATGTTATAAATTGTATGATAGTGCATAGTTAGACATATTAAAATGGTAAAACGCATGAACTACCATGAATGATTTATCCACACATGTAAGTTACTTTAAACAATTCTTTCACTCACCTCAATTAACTTTCACTCAGAATACATTCATACGTAGAGAAGAAAGAAATAAAAGATAACTTTAGATTAAAACACTATAAATGAATTAGATAAGTTACCTTAGGAAGTTATACAAAATGGCGGCAAGCACCTTATCATTACAAATACTAAGTTTAGGTTTACAAAGTTAATGAAATAAATGATTTATGCAGTTTAATATAAATACTTTACACTATCCTACAAACTACATTTATATTGATAATTACAGTGATTACTAACCTTAGCTTATCATAATTAATCTTGAAATCGTCTGTCAGTGCTCAGTGTTGTGCTGTTCAGTGACCATGGAGGAAGTGCAATATGGCAGAAGATTGACTGATTCAAAATCGGCCAATGAGAGGACAGATTGGGTTAAACTGTGAGAAAATAGCTTACATAAAAATGACCTAACCCAACCTCCCTTCTATTTATAGATAGGCTCAACCATGTACTACAGAACCTAACCTATGCATACTACTCCCTGAACAACTGGAAACTAATGACCAACAACTAAAAACATATGAATAAAAACAGAAAGACTTGAAAGGAATAACAACTTTATTATAAAATATAATTATACATATTTACAACTGCCTGCCACAATGATAATAGGGTCTCCTTTTGCGAGACCTCTTTGATAACCTACGAAAACGGACAAAAGTACCTTTAAAGTGGAACGCGATTTTCGAACATATTGTTTGGCTTTGCAACGATTGGGGATGGCATAACTAATGGTATAAATTCTAAACATCTCACATATTCATCGGTTAATAACACTTATATGATAAATTCATATTTTCAATTATAACAGCCACATTTATTCATGAAAACCAAATTCGTACGTCCAATTTATATGAATACTAGTTATATGGCCTACCAAACATTAGCTACTCGCAATTGTCATTTTGAATGCTGTATAAATGTTTCCAAAAATACGTTTGACTAATTGAAGCACGCCAATGTCCGGTTTTCGATCATGATCACGACTTCAAACCTAGCTAATGTTGCCAAACAACCGCGATTGGCTCTAATATTATATTTTCCTTAAAAAATCGATACTTCTCGATCAAATGACATCATATATAGAATTTGATATTTGTGACCCGATTAACTCACGGAGTGGCTCTTTAAGTGGCGCCGGTCTTGTAATAAATTGTGTATTCAATGCTACGCCACCATAGAATCTGTTAGTGAAACTTATCATGTCACCTTAACCATCGCCCATCAACCCTAAATCGCCTGCCCACCGATCGACATAGATGGACACATTTACACATTTAGAATGTTAACACCATCGAAATTAGAGTCATACACCATTGCATTGAAGTCATGTCTTTTACTGATAACCTTAACGGATAGTAAATTTGCCAAATCAGAGTACATCGTCGTTACACTGTCGTATAGAATGAATAGAGATTATACCCAAGAATTGGAAAGGATTGTTGTAAAGGATTGTTACTGAAAAGATTGTTGTAAAAAATATATCAAGAGAGTGATTAACTCATTTACTATCCAACCTTCGAAAGTCATATTTCCGATTATTTTAAAAGACAAAGTTATCATCAATTGGGAAATTAATCGTGTCAACCGGTTTGGATTCATCTCTTACTTGGTCACAACAAACACGGTTAAAAGACTTACGATGTTGCATCAATTTCACGAATTGTTCTGATTCATCCGCCCGCAATTTTCAAGTGGACATGACTTGCACGTGCTGCACGCTTTTCGCATGCTTATTTGAAGGCCTGTCCAAAATGGATAAGTGGTTCAATATTTCGATGTCATGTATTGTATTTATTATGATCAGAGTTTCCGATAGGGTTAATCACATATGTTTAGCATTCCATAACGTATGGATAATAAACTGGTTGTTATGAAAAGACTTAAAGTAAAAAAACTCGAGCTCCAGCCGCTTGCGTCGCGCCAGGGGTTACCCGGATGTTCACGACTAGCACGTGCATTTCGAGACCCTGTGTTAGGCAATCGTCGTTGTCTTTGCACTTGCCGTTACAAATTAATCAAAACGTTTTGATTAATGGTCTTGTAAATTTTATGTGGGTTTTACCTTTTTAGTTGATTTTATAAAACTTTATTCAATCTTGAGTAAACTTAATAAGTAATCTTAGTGTCTTACACGTGTCCATAGAGACTTCTTAAAGTTGTTTGAGAGGCATTTTAGAAGTTGGAAATATCAACGTCTCCATAGAAAGTGTTATAAAGGCACGCCGCAGAATCTACGACGATCGTTCCTTTTACATGCAATTCACATAAGTATTGTTTAAAAATACCAAGTTGTATTGCATAGCCTGATGACTTTAGGAAAGCGTTCGAAAATAACTAGAACTAATATTTCATGGAAACAACAAAATATACAAGTTTGCAACTTGCAACCTTCAAAAGGCACAACACATAATTGTTCCACATACCAAGTTTCATTTAGTAGACCTTACTGTTTTATTGCGCTTGAGTTCTTTACCGGCCAATACGACACACGGACGAACAGATGGACAAAAGATAATTTCTATATTTCAATCCAAATTAATTGTGGCTGGGAATAATACACAGCTTGAATGTCATGTTATTTTGCCATTTCAGATTTTTCGTCAAAATATTTGATATGGATATGAAATCCATTTGAAATTAGAGAAAATTTGACCTTCTCGATGAAATCTTAACCTTTTGTGAGCTGTATACATCTTCGAGTTTCTTAAGACTGACATTTGTATGTTCTAGTGTGATATTTATTCGGGTCATAAATTCTTGTTTAAGCGGTTATTTATTACATATTTAAATCATGTTTAAAATACAAGACTTTTTGAGTTTTGAATTCCAGAGTGCCAAGAAGATTGTTTCCATACATGCTTGAGCTCGCTTTCTTTGAAATAAACTAACTCATTTGATAAAAATGCAATCGAATTGAAAAGTCGTTAAGTGTCCTCTATGTATATCTTGGAAACCGTAAGAACTAATATATACCATTATTTTGTCCCTGAGTTGTTTATTTAACCAGGTACGTACTAAAACCCGGGACCACCTATCATGATTTTCTTATATCTAAGCTGCATCAACACTGCAAAATTGAATACACTTGCATAGTACTGAAAATCGCGAGTACACCGCTCCTACACTATGATGTAAGATAAGAGATGATAATGCCATTTCGTCAAAGTACAAAGTAAAGGAAGCGTCCCAAAGACCTTTAAGAAACAACTTGAACAAATTTGTAAATTATGATTTAAAACTATTAGATTATTAAAAAATTACACAATTTACAATTTTAAAAGTATGTCCATTTATACCTTAAAGAATTCTAAAATCTGACAAACAAGCGACGTTGTCAAGGTAGGTTCCAAACCCTTTACACCATGCACTGCTGACGAGAAGCAGAAAATCGATCATGATCATATACAGAGTATTGGGACTGTGAGGGTATCGACATGTCGGATAGAGAAAGAAATTATTATGTATACGCCCGTTCAACCAATTAGGGATATATTGGACACTTTAAAGCTTGCTTGATAAACTATAATATTCTATACTATACTATGATATACTGTATTATCATCTACTCTATTAGACTATCCTCTACTCGACTCTCGATTCTACTATCCTATCCCATACTCATGTAGCTGACATAGGCACGAGCCTCTCGTGCTGCACGTGCATTCTTCTGAAATTTACAAGCGGAATCGCATAAGCTAAACTACAATAAATTGAGACTTTCAAAATCGTTTCGATTTTCTTTCATGTGCTAAAAAGATTTTTTGGCAATTGGTAACAACTGTTTTCTTTTCGTGAGATCCCTTTGTTTTCCTTTATATACCACGGTGCCTTATTCAAAGTTTAGTCTTTAATATTTTAATAAGCATTTTTACTGTATTCATTGTAAATATTGCAAAATTGTGCGACCAACCTAGAGAAAATCGGACAAAATTCATTAAATAGTAGACAATTAACCAAAATGACCAAAACGGCAGCTGACGCGAAGGCGAATCAAGTGTGGCCATCTCACAATTAGCGTTTCCTAAACATTCGCCTAATATGTCTTTGTCACGCACGAATAGAGTTTCTTTACTTTTTACTCCAAATCAGGTACTCGTTGCCGCTCAAGTTGACAACGGGCCACAATTGCGGTAACTGAGACGCGGTGTAAATCCTACACACATCATGATGACGTCACCGATAGTGGGTTCGTTAAAAGCTATTGTACTATTGCAGAGGGTACGACGTCGGCGACATTGTCCAGTGGTGGAAGAAGACGATAAACCTCAAACCAACAACAACAACAGCAGAGGGTATTTTTAGACGTCGAATTAGTATTTTATTGTTGATTAAAACATGTAAATTTATATGATATCAAACTTTCGACGAAAGATTTTTTGTATGGAGTGATGTATTTCTAAATAACTAAATTTCGAGCACGATCCACATGCAAGTATGGCGATTGAGCTTTAAGAATGGCCAGTGTTCGCCTCAGCCATAATCATTAGATCATCTCCTCTCCTGGACGCTGTGCGAATTTATAGTTCTTAAAGACCCACTTCTCGGGGTGACATATGCAAAATTTACAATAAGTTTAATTTGATCTATAAGTATCGTCTGTTGCAAGAAAGTATCATTTTTGAGCCAATCAACAGTCCATTTTTTAGTGGGAAGGTTTGAAGTCGTGATTGTGATCGACAACCGGACAATGACGTGCGTCATTCAGTCAAACGTAATTTTGGAAACTAACACAAAGCAGTCAGTTACATAGCTTACATAACTAGTATTCATGTAAAGTTGATGTGTGAAACTTGTCTCGTTGAACATATATGAATGTTATGGGATTTTCATTTAAAACATAAAAATCATACAATTTGCATTTGGGGATGAATCATCCTGTCCCAGGGTAGGAACGTTACGCTAACTCCACTAATCTGTACCCTGGGATCAGAAGCTAGATTCGCTCGCGCGGCCCGACTTAGGATATAGCCAATCAAATCATTTTCTATTTGAAATTGTATCGAGAAGGTCGCGAGAAAATGATTTGATTGGCTATACCCCAAGTCGGACCGCGCGAGCGAATCTAGCTTCTGATCCCAGGGTACAGATTAGTGGAGTTAGCGTAACGTTCCTACCCTGAGATAGGATGGGGATGAATATAAGCTAGAGCTGTTTATTTGTTCAATTTACACCATTTATCATGCTATCTAAATTCGTTTCAAAGCGAACCAAAAATGTTTAAAATCACGGAGTGGCTCTTTAATATCAGATAATCTGAGCATTCAGAAAATCATAGTACTCTAATATGCAAAATATACTTTGTAAGAAAACTTTTAAATGTGGTTTTTGGTCTCTGGTAAGAAAAGATGGAAAGGGAGGCCTTTGGAAAAGACATTCTGTCCAAATCCTGAAAACTGGATACTATTGAAATTTTAATTTCAATATTGTAGATCTTTGTACAGTCTCGTTTAGTCCTTACATAGGTCATCGTAAATCAATGTTAAAATCAGTGAATCATTTATCCTAAGATATATATCACAACTCATATTTATTTCTACTTCAATAGGATATTTTAGTCCAACTTGCTAAAAATGAAGCTTCTCGAGATATGCTTTGTTGTTGACAGTTTCAAGTTTTCAAGTTTCCATGGAAACATGTAATATAAGTGTTCACAATATGTTATCATGCAAACAACATTCTGTTTTATCCTTTCGCTGATGGGGTCATATGATTATACTTATTTATTTCCTTATCCTATATCTTCTTATGTTGATCATAATGAGCTCAACCTTGTTTACCCGGTTTAAGAAATATCTGACAATTTTTTTAACATTCACTTTTCATTTCAACGTTGTGGTTCGTTTGTTGTTTCCAATATCATTCTATGTATACCCTTCACAAAAGAATCGCATAGATGATTTTGAAATTTTGGGAATTTTTTAAAAACGAATATAACAATACAGCTGTCATATATCTTTCGTGAACGTACTTCTTTCATGATTATTCACTCATTCGCTTACTCTCTTCTTCTCTATCATCCTCTCTCTCTCGTAATCTCTCCCACTTTTTCTCAATCACTCTCTCTCTCTCCCTCAATTTCTATCACTCTCTCTCCCTCAATTTCTCTCCCTCACTCTCTCTCACTCTCTCTCCCTCAATTTCTCTCTCTCACTCGTTCTTCTTCATATTATATAAGAGCAACAGCGATTTTTCGTTATGAATCACGATCATTATTTAAAACATGATTCAAACACACTTTATTTCCTTTGTAACTCCTTTTACACATCATAGCAACACGTCAACTACGTTTCAATCATCAAATATTAACCCCTAAAACAGCAAAAAATACAACATCACCCCATCATTTCTCCTTTGCAATGTTCTATCTTAACCCAACAACTTCGTACAGGCTTCAGCTCCATCTCTTCTTCTATCACTTCTTAATTCACCTCCGTTTATATTTAAAACGTCTCCCAAAGACGCCAGGTAGGCCACGACATGAAATAATTATGAAATTATAATTCTTAAAAACAGTATGAAGCCACATGCATCCTCCATGCTGTCTTCCCTTCTCCCTAAATACTGTATCTCCTACTTTCCATCTTTTATTTTCTGGTTTAATTCCGTTAATACTTTCAAACATCATTGCATCAAGCTTCATGAAATTCTTATTTTGAAAACATCGTTAAGCCCTGTTTCCCCAATATTTAGTTCCCATCTATCGATACTGTTTCTCCCGTACTTTCAATGTCGTTTCTCTTCAATTTTCCACAAGAGCACAACGATTACATCTTCTTTTCTTTTCTAATGTATTTCACACGTCATAACAGCGTAAGCTAAAATCCGGAAATTCTTAGGCCATATGTATTATTCTTTCTCACTCTCAATTTCCCAAAGGTCGACCATGCAAGCCCCGTTCTTCTCCTTTCATTTCCTGATTTAAACACCTTTATACCTTCACACATCATAGTAAAATCATAACATTCTTATTGTAATTGTATGTTTTGGAAGCAGTATTTAACCTTATTTATCCTCTTAACTGTCTTCCCCTCTTTGTATATCATCGCATACTTTCCACAAGAGCAAATCTTCTTTAACTTTCTTCATGCACTAACGATTCCATATCTTATCTTTTCCCTTCCTGATTCAAACCCTTTCATACCTTCACACATCATAGCACTGTTAGCAAAACAAACCCCAAGAAACTCTGAAATGGTAAGTTTTGTAAACGGTATTAAACATTTGTAAGTTTTGTAAACGGTATTAAACATTTAACCATATGTGTCCTCAATAGTGTCTTCTCCTCTCTTTAATATTATCCCCTACTTTCCTACTTTCACTTCCTGATTTAACCCCTCCATACACTCTCACATTACAGCACTGTACGCTAAAAACAAGAAAATCTTAATGAAATTGTATGTTTTAAAGCGGTAATAAACCATATATTAATCAATACTTTCTCCCCCTCTCTCAATGTTATCGCATACTAAGAGCATATCTACTTTCACTTCCTGATTTAACTCCTCTATACTTTTCCCACATCATTGTAACGTAAGCTAAAGTCATGAAATTCTAACGGAATTTCCTTTTTCTAAAATAGTATACATAAACCATATGTATCGTCGCCCCCTCTCTCAATATTTCCCTTTCTTTCCAAAAGAGCATACCTACTTTCACTTTCTGATTTAACTCCTCTATACTTCACCGCATCATAGCAACGTAAACAAAAATCATGAAAATCCTCCTGAAATTGAATGTTTTGAAACGGTTTTAAACCATATGTATCCTCAATACTATCTTCCGCTCTCAGTCCTATCCCATACTTCCACAAGAGCATATCTACATTCACTTCCTAGATTAAACTCTTCTATACTTCGCCACATCATAGCAACGTAAGCTAAAGTCATGAAATTCTAAGCTGAAGCTAAGGAGTATAAAGTTTGCTCCTGAAGCTAGACTTGTGATCGAACGCGTGTCATCTGAACTGAAGAGATGCTACTGTAATTACCGAGGCGTTTTTTCTAAACTTGATGAAGTGGCGAGCAGAGGGCAGAGGTGTCTATATACGTGCCCAGCAAATTAAAACGTTCTATCTTATGTGTTTGTTTTCTTAATGAAGGTTGCAGGAATCTCAATAACATGCCTTATGGCTTCTGTTCGGTGCAGATGGTTTGGAATTACAGGAACATATGTTGGAATCTCTTTCTAACTGTAACTGCCTTACATACGTGCTAATGGCCATCTGATGAATATTTTGTGATTTTTATCTGCACAACTTACAATGCATGTGTAAGTTCCGAGAGATATGTATTGGAATTGAGTGTGCAATTTCTTCAAGATATAACGTTGATGTAAGCAAAAAATCGTCAACAAAAACATATCGCTGTACAATTTGAAATTGTTCATGTATGACGTACTGTTTTCTATGCTATGTAACTCTTGGGAACCAAAAAATAAACAAACAAACAAAAAAACAAAAAATACTGTAACTGCCTTACATACACCATTTCAGGCGGATCTTTACACAGTAAATACAATCGTTTGCAGAAGCGTGTGTAGCTGTAATGACGTTTAAAGGAGTATCTGTGGACATTTTTCGATATTAACTTTACATACATGCTGTAACAGTAGCATTGGTAGGAATAATTTACCAACTGCATATATCTCATATACATGCTTTATAGGGGCATATGTTTAAATCTTTAAAACTTCGTATTTTGACAAGAAGGTGTAGAAATCCACACTAACGTTTACTCCTTAACAAACACTTTTTATACCAACTGGAAACCGCTCTTATTGGGCATCTGTAGAAATGTTACCCATAATTTAAACTGCATGTTTTTACAGTTACTGCAGTATCTGTATGAATCATATACTTTCTGTAACTATAACTATACTACATTCATGATTTACATATGGTTGAATATGAAAACTGTAACCGCCTAATATATTGTGTTTCATTGAGCATCTGAGTAAGTAAAGAATTTGTAAGAATCTTTAACATCTTACATACACAGAGGCAAATGTTTTAATCTTATGCTTACACACATTGGAGAAAAAATAGGTCATTTAGATAACGAGTAAATTAGCAATGCTATATTTGAGAGCCTACTACCCATAAGAGTTCATATTCTTGACCATTTTCCGGGATTCGAACTCAAACCCACAGGAACACCGCCAGCAATGACGATTCAAGGTGCTAACTGAATCGCCTATCTCTCAGGATCTTGTATCTTTATCTCATACCTCACAGAGAGGAATCAGTTCGTATGTGTTAACGGCGTTGACTCAACATGTGTACACCTGACATACGGAGTTCCTCAAGGCTCCGTATTAGGACCAATCCTCTTCACGCTTTACAGTAAGCCTGTTGCAAAAGTAATTGACTCTACAGGTGTGTCCCATCATTTCTATGCAGATGATAGCCAACTATCGAAAAGCTTTGCTCTTGACACTGCCTCACAAAACATCGGATTATGTGCTTTAGAGAACTGTATCTCTGACGTATCTTCATGGATGACACAGAACATGCTCAAGGTAAACAGCGACAAAACTGAGGCTATTCTGATAGGACCGCAACCGAGGCGACAGAAGGTGATAAGGCACCACATCAACGTAGGTCAATCACAAATACCCTTCTCAAGTGAAGTGAAGAACCTTGGTGTCATCCTGGACTCATCCCTCAATATGGAGCGGAATGTGATGGACCTAGTGAGAAAATGTCAGTTCCATCTTCGTAATATCAGTGCCATTCGACATCTACTGACCCGGGATGCAGCAGCTACCCTTGCCAGGTCCCTGATATTATCCCGGATAGACTATTGCAATAGTCTTCTTGCAGGTACAACATCAGAACTCCTCAATCGTCTACAGAGAATGATGAATAACGCAGCACGGATGGTGACTTTATCTCCACGAGACTGTCATGTTACACCTATCCTAAGATCTCTCCACTGGCTACCTGTGAAGCAGAGGATCCAATTAAAAGTACTGTCACTGACCTACCAATGTGTCAATGGTCTTGCTCCATCTTACCTGTGTGACCTTGTGCAAGTGTACAAACCAGCTAGAACCCTCAGATCAGGATCTGAGAATATGCTCAATGTCCCAAGGTTTCACCTTCAGACATTTGGAGCTCGTAGCTTCTCCGTAGTTGCAGCACAACATTGGAATTCTCTCCCAAATGATTTAAAGAATTTAGACTCTCATGAACTATTCAAAAAACATCTAAAAACATATCTGTATGCCATGGTATAAACCCAATAGAGCATGTGATTTGTATGACTTTGTTCGCGCTTTGAGCATACTTCAGTATGGAAGTTAGCGCTATATAAGCACTCTTTATTATTATTATTATTATCTTTTCAGAATCACAAGGGACACGTTCAAATTGATACAAGAGGTGTGCTATTGCAGAAAGTGTGATCTAAATAAAACAATATTGCTTACATACATGTTTTACAGATCAATCCTTTGGAACAGAATGTAGACTTACATTAAGTCTCAGAAGAGATTTTTTTTCAATATTGACAATATTTAAGCGAAAGGAACCCAAAAGATACTTTAACTCCAGAGCTGTTCTAGACTTGCAATACTTTTTCTAAACAAGGTTGGTCGTCAATTGAATATTTTCGCTCTAGGGCTTGGTGACAGACTAATAGAGTTGTTACTTCCTTATAAACCTGCTATGACAGGAGTATCTCGTGTTTGAAACCAACAGTACCCAGTGCGGTTTCATGTCAAACGTGTGTGGCGTAACAAAGATAAGAGACGTAGCATATTGTCACATACTGATATAAACATCGTTGGTTCCAATATCTTTATTGACCGTAAGGTAAAACTGTTATTTACATCATGCAGTTATTACAGAGCTGTATCGTGTAACATGTAGAAACAGAGAAGAACATCAAATTAATTTTCGTAACATGACTAATGCTTAGAGTTTCATGAGAGAAACACTGAATCAAATGTAGCAAAAGGTTTTTACACTCAAATTTTATAGCATTGTTTGCTTGTTTTGAATATACCCGTGTATTGTAACAAAATCTATATTGTAAAAAAAGCTATATTGTTTTTAAATGCATCAAACCTTTTTATTTATCTTTGCAGTGAAGAGAAAATTTAATGTTAAATATTTTGAAACATTATCATTTATTTAAATGACAAAAACTTGAGGTTTATTTCAATGCTTTGATATATCCAATTATGTATATAATATAAACAATATTCTATCTCAATTCTATCACTATCAGACTCCAGTATTCTATCGTTGCGAGCACGGAATATTTGAGATTTCAACATTCCGTTACATCAGTCTAAATAAACCTAGCCTCAATATTAACCGTTTTACTCCTATACTGAGTCTAGAAAGGTCTAGTGGAGGGTCGCGTCAGCCCACCTTTCTCCGACCTATGACCCTCCAACGTTATACGTGCGAAAGCATACTATTGTGGCTTGGTAAGCTGAGTTCTGATTGGTCAATTCGATAGGTGGGCTGACTCGACACTCTACTTGACCTTTCTAGACTCAGTATAGGAGTGAAACGGATAATATTGAGGCTAGGTTTACTTTGACTGCCGTTACATTGAATAATGGCATTCTGTCGATTGCGTAATAGTTATGCTAACTCGAACCCAATTATGCTTACATTCCTATTTAGTACAACATCTTCAATATTAATTTCTGAAAATATTGAATTTCACTGCTAACTTATATATACGTAATTCTTACATTGTAGTAGTAATTGATCCCATCCTCAAAATATACCATCGTTACGTAATTTGTTTTAATTGAATTAATTCCAAAAGATCAACAATCATTCTTTATAAACCACGTCAAAGATCAAGTAAACTGATACGTTTTTTTCTGAAGGTGAAAGAACGACCTTTCAATTAGGAACAAAATAGACAGATGGAAAGATAAGATTCCTTTTTTGAAAAAAGTGAAACTGTCTTGTGTCTAGTAAATGTCTTAATCCAAATTCTTATTTATGCCAAAGGTCGGCGAACGGCATTTCTGTCTGACACGGGTTGTCTTATAGAAGATTTATTTTATCTGCACAATCTGATATATTGTAACGGAAGCTTTGGCCTTGACTAAATCCTGTTAAGTATGACCTGTGTGGTTATTGAGAGATACATGTTAATATGAAACAGTAAGTTCAACGATGGCTTTTTTTCAGCGCCGTACATTCTGTTAAATGTCCTTTTGAAATTGGACTTGTATCACCGTAATAACATTTTATTTTTTTAAATATAATTTTATATTTATTTTCTAAATTAATTAATCTAGTTAAATATCAAATGTTGTTGATGCAAAATATGCTTTCGATACACGGTAACCCATCTCATTACTCAATACGATCACCAGAGAGAAAACCACATGCGGCCAATTTAGTTTGGCAATCTCTTAATCTAAATTTGAAGTTCATAACAATGGACTAGAGTAGCCCTTCTGATTCTGATTAAAATCGGCCTAGTTCCGAGGAATAAAATATTCAAAATATCAACTCATCAAATCCTCTACATTAGGTCTGACCACATCCCCGTATCTAGCATGTTTAGTGCAGCCTAAACCCAGTCGTAAGCGGACCAATTATATCGTCTCGCTTTTAGACCGTTAGTGGTGATCATGTTTAAACATTGGTTTACAGGAGTTACCTGCCCCTAGCTTGATACCGAAGTCTTTTGTCGGCGGCTTGTAATTGGTTAGCAGATTAAACAAAAGGACATGCGACCTACGGGGCTGCGGTCGGACCTATTGGAAAGGAAACCTCTCGAAATATTGAGTTCGTTTCTCGAAAGGGTTTTTATTCTAAAACTTTTATTCTTCGGAACTAGGCCGATTTTAAACAGACTGCAGGTAGCCGAAAGTTTGTTTAAGATAGTAAAGGTTCGAAAGGTATTTCATGATGAAAATCAAACCGTAAAAACCATCAAAATTGAAACTTTCGTTCAGTTATTTTAATTGATTAGTTAGAAATGATTTGGTGATTCATATCCGTTTTTGTTTTATCTATTTCACTTTCAAACGTGTCGAAACAAAAAAATGAAGCTTTTCATTTCATACATTTCTCATTCTTATCCCAGCCATTCTAAAATGTTAATTTATGATATTTGTCAGTTTTCAATGACATGTTTCCAATTTCTAAATGCTAGTGCCGAAGAGAATAACAGGCATTTACGATTTAAACACAATTCAAACAGTAATGTTTCGGTCGAATGTAAATGATAGTTAAATGAAACAAATAATTCAATGATTGTCATTGTCGTAAATTTAGTCTCAGTATATTTCCACAAGGTTTATGATGCATTATAATACACGTCAAAATTTAAAAAATGGCATCACTCATGTTTGTTGCATCACTAAAGCATGTTGCATCACTTCTACCATTCGCGGAATGTCTAACAATGATAGAGATTACGACTGTGTTATGTTTATAATTGATGACGTTTTCCGTGTTGTTCCTATCATTCATCACCTCCTTGAGGCAATATTCATATCCCCATCACCTGCTGCAAGTTTTCAAAGGAACTGCAATACAATTTGATTAAAATCGACGTGCTCCGAGGTATTAAATAGTTAAAATATTGTCGGAGTTCGAACCAGCCGGGATAACCTCTGATTGGGTTAGATATTTTACATTCAAAAACATGAATTTATTAACAGTAAACGGTGTTCTTTTAGTGTCTCATAAGCCATTTGTGGCTCGACGCATTGTTTTATAATGTGTATCCTGTGTTGCATATAAATGTAATGATGCCGTTCACTAATACCTACATGGAAGAATGCCTACAGTCTTCATCTTCATGCACCAGTGGCTTAAAGTTTAAACCTTAACCCTATTAGCAAAATGGAATGTTGCACCTATACCTACAATGAAAACAAAAACAGTGTGACATCTATCGTCATGTATTTTTGTAAAACAATGAAAACAGGATTTTCCACAAAATTCCAATGATCTCTGTATTAATTTTGTGTTTCTAGTCACTTAAGCGAATTTATTGAGATGTCCATCATATACATGATATTTGTAGTGTTTTTTTTATTCTATTATAAGCAAATATTCCCCAAGTGAAATTTATTGTTGTACCAGTTTTTTTATTTATCCAATTTTATATTCCTTAGCATACATTTGTTTGAATTTGTGCATTTCATCTATGTAAGTAAATCATTTGTTGGCAAAGATCTATGATTTACACTGTATTGGTCATAAAATTCAGTGTAGGCCTTGTTAACTGTAAGCGCTTTTCCCTGTATGTATTATTAACCCTAATCGCTGTAACCAGTTTAGTGCAGAGGAACCTAGTCATAATTAAGCTATCCAATCACATCGTCGTTTTTAAATAGCGTTTAGTGGCGATCATGTATAGAGAATGGTACACTGGAGTTACCTGCCCTTAGCATGATTTCGGAAGTTTTTGACGTCGTCCTTATATTTGGTTAGGTAAGCTTACGTCAGAACATGCGACAAGGTGTAGTCAGACCGTGGCGGAGGGGTATACCGGCTGGTTTGATAGCTACGATATTTATGATTTTTTATTCATCTGAGCACGGGCGATTTTAGCCTGAACTGCAATTTACATATATATCAAAGGTCACCTTCAGCTTAGATGATGACAATTTTCAATCAAATTCCATCCGAAATATTTTAAATTGCATCTACACATATATGTGATACACGTAGAATAATTTTTCTGTCAATTTCTTACATTTGATAATAATAACGTTTCAAATAAAGATTCTAAATCCGTAAATAATATTTTTTGGCACATGCCAAATTAATGGAATTGATTATGACACACATGTATATAGTCTCATTACGACGCATCATAGATTGATGGAGTTGAGGAATCTGTGATTGAGAACGATACATAAACCGAACAAGTGTGGCGAAAAACTAAGTTCAGCATTTCGACTGAGGCGACAAAGAGACATTTATTTTTGTTGTTTGGAACATATTGTACTATTGAACATACTTTCCTAACATGGCGAAGACTTGTAAGAAAACTGACAAATGTTAAATGCCAACATTATGTAAATATGCCATTTATGCTTAACTGACAGGACAAATGCTTATACCTTATATGGTTACGATTAATTAGCGACTCAGACAGAATGGAGTTTATTTTCGCATAATTAACCATGTCATTAGCAGAACAAACGAATAAAACAGCGCATATCCAACATAATCAAATACATTTTTAAAGGGACTGTCCAATGACATCCGGTCAGCTACAGCCATTTTGAAATGTTGGGGATATCATGCAATAAACCCGCAAATGTTACAGTATCCTTAAAATTAACTATATGTAGTGATTGTATATCAGAACATTTACATATCATCGATGACAAAAGTAACTTACAATTCATTTTAATCCTGTAGCTAGGGTTTTCACAGTCATGGCCCGATGAATGTCTTCACCACTCATTGTTGTTTTTATTTACCGATAGAACACTCTGAAATTGTTAAATCTTAATCGACAAGAATATAACCCTCAGTGACGTGATTTAACTAGGTTGTCTTACGATCATGAACTTGTAACATATCTGTGTTAAATGTAATGTCCCAATGAACAGCGTTTGCACAAAGATATCAAGATAGGACTGTCCCTTTAAAAACTGATTCAACAAGTTTTTCAAATTTGTTTCATAATCATTGTATAAAAACCGGCAAAACTCATCATCAGTCTTTAAAGTTCTGAAGAACAAACAGCAGACGGCGAATTTCCCCTGAAATTTTACCAAGGAAGAAAGCAGGTAAGTGTAACGAGAGTAGCGAGAATTATTCTTTGTAGTGACATCTCCCAGTGGCTGTTCAAGACACAAGACGCCATAGAATGGACCACCATTGTGCTAAGCTCTTGTCCTGGGCGGGATGATGTCATGGTATTGTCCACAGCCGTATCAGGTGGACTAGAGACCTCTGATGAGCTCGCTCTAGTCCACAACTCATTATCTCTCGTCATTACGGACCGGGAACAGCACTCCCTTCCTGCTGCTTCCTTCTTCTATGGACTCCATCACTGACCTCGGGGTCACGAGGTCATGGCTTCCCTTCACGGGACGGAATTTCGACCATTGTAATTCCCAAGTGGAGGTTGTCGTCTGCGGAACAGGTTCAGAACTCATTGCATCGATTGTTTGTCGTCCCGTAATGAGGAGCTCGTACCCACACAAGAAGCTTTGGGTCGGTCGTCTGCTCGCGCCGGAATTGCCGCCATTAACAGCTGCCTTTGACACCATCCACACCGCTGTTTTTGTTGTGTTGTCACGTGATCCCGCTATTATCTGCAACCTGAGACCCATCCACTGTCTTGGTGCCAGCACTTTGGTCAACAGAGTCGTTTATCGGTTTGTAAATGTTCCCCGAAACTTCCGGTTTTGTCAAATTGAAATGTTGGAAGTCTTTTTCAGAAACTTTTTGTAAACGGTCGTAAAACAGAGGAGTTCTTATCGGACGCAGATGTAGATAATTTACTTTATTGCTGATTCAGATTATTTAGGCTACTAGTAGATTCAAACTTGATTGTGCAAATGCTATAGAAGTACATGTGTATGAGAAACAGTATTAGGGTTAGGTTAGAATGGCTTTGTAATAAAATCGTTATTAAAATGATGTTTGAAATTATGGTTGTCAATTAAATGTGATAAATATCAATATACAATCTTATGAAAAACCACTGATGATGATTGTTATGCATGAAGTATTAATTAAAGTAACGTAGTAGTAGAAGTAACAGTTATAGAAGTAGAAATGATAGCGTAAGTAGCAGTAGGTGCAGGTTTTTAGTATTTGCAGACACATCTGAAGCAATCGTAGGATTAATCGTAGACTTAAACCCGTAGATACAGTATTCGTACATGCAGTAGTACAAGTAATAGAATAAGCTACAGTTTAAGTAGCAAAGATGCAAAAAGAGAATATAAGTAGCAGGTACTTTTTCTTGTAATTAACGTTAGTCGTAATACTGATGTTTTTGTCGCACATTGTAGTTTGTTATTTTTCTTATACATGTACTCCTTATATTGAATATATGTTAAATAAAAAAATATCAATTTCAAAAAGGCAAACTCAAATCGATTATCAAGAAAAGATTTAAGTTTCACGTTTTAGAAAAACTGCATGTAACCATTTCTGTGTAAACACCTTTATTCCATTCCATTCTGTGAATGGAGTAGCTAAGCCTAATTGAACTTAATAATTCTTGTATTAGTTTTAAATGATCGATTTACAATTGCCTACATTTGTTTTTATTTGCTTGACATACCCAATCTATCCCGGTTGAGGTTGCTCAAGGCAGAAAATGCAAAACCAAACTTTGTTGGAACATGACGTGTTCGCTTGTTTTCGGCAGGTTCACCTAGAGGCGAAAACTGGCACCAAAAAATGTTTGGAAAATGTCATTTATTGAAAAACCGGTACCTCTTCATGGAAAGAGTGGTTGTTGACACCGAGGCCTTTGCTATGATTTAGTCGCCAAAGCGATAACACTTGAACAGCGTAGATAATTACACAACATCAGATTTCACCCTTCCTAGCCTGCAAACTCAAGTTATTCAAACAGAGGTAGGGTCAACATTTTAGGTTATATCTTCCTCTTTTAGAATACTTATGTGAGATGGTTGTTGTTCCGAAGATTTGTTCAATAGTACCTTTGGACTTGAATTGCAGAATGTATAGTGCTTGTTTGTTTGCTTGTATATGAGATATCCTCAGGCAAAACAAAACCAAAAGAATGCCCGCACTGACAATGACTTGGAAACATTAAACATTATAAACCTAGACTATAAGGTAATAATGAGTAAGATTAAGAATCATGTTGTGAAGCTGTCACGAGTGTTGTACACAAATGTACATGTGGTTTGGGCATACACTAGTTATAGAGCGTTATATTGCTTTTACGGTACGGGTCTAGGTATTATTAGCTTTACCTTGATAAAAATGCAATTCTTTTCGTAAAGATCAATCTTGCGTAAAAGAGTTACTCGGTGACTTCATAACCTAATGTTTTTCTTTGCTACGAACTCAAATACCATGTGTGATTTAAACTCAAACAATTGCAACTTACCTGTGTATGCTCAAATTACAAAATATGATAAATGTTTAATATGGTATGATAAAAATTTTAATTATCCGATATAGTTTAATTGAAGTAATGAATTATATGAGTTCAAGGTTCAAATAGCCTTGTAGCTCATTCAGTATTGCGTCTGGATTACCGGCCGTCAGGAATTTTGGAAGCAGAGGAAATGTTTTATCTTACGAGTAACACGTTGAAATGTACAACAACGAGTTATTTGACGTAATGCGTCCAACATGTCTGATAAATGCACGTGCAAGACGATGAAATGTACAAGCACGAGGTATTTGACATTACGCCTCCCAAGGGCACGAGATGCACGTGCAGCACGGAGAAATATACACGCAGATGAAGGTTATTTAGCCCAGAAGTTGAACACGAGAACATGGCACGGACATAATGATAAGTGTACACGGAGTAAAAAAACGGCAGGCTAAACTTCACGAGCACATTAGCATCTATAAACTAGCACATTAAAGGGGCAGTAGCACGTTTTTTGATAATTTTGTATTTAAAAAATTTCACTGATAATTGTAAGTTAATGTTAAATGTATTATTTTGACAGTGTCAAAAATCTCATAACACAAGCCAATTATCCATAGTCA
Source organism: Steromphala cineraria (assembly GCA_916613615.1). Classification (NCBI taxonomy): domain Eukaryota; kingdom Metazoa; phylum Mollusca; class Gastropoda; order Trochida; family Trochidae; genus Steromphala; species Steromphala cineraria. The sequence goes on along the minus strand of OU744722.1, from coordinate 31,686,972 downwards.
GAGGACAAAGTATGAAGATTCACGTTAAATTCATTGGCGGCCATTTTTGTGTGAACACCTTTAATTCAATTTGTGCAAGAAAAAGGAATCGCATGGCTAAACTTTACGTTATATATTTGAATTATTACTGCTCCATTTAGTTTAAATACATTGTCTTTCAATTGGAACCATTAATTTTCATTTTCCTGACATCACCTTATATTCCCCCTAAAAACGTGTTACTGCCCCTTTAAAATTAAAAAAGAAGAAAGTCAATTAGCGATTTTAACTGTCTGATTGGTATTTTTTAGATTTAAAAATTCAATTTTTGTGGACATCCTTATTCATAGATCACAATGTTTCCGTAATATAACTTACGCTAAGTAAAGTAACGACGTTTTACAAACACTCGTGTTCTGAATAGTTCCGGTAATATGTAACATAAACTGCTCATTGTTAGCGTATGTTTTATATAGACCTATATAATGTATACAAAACAATACCGAGGCGTTATCAACAATAAAGAAGTTTATGTAAATGCGAATCTTTTATAAAATCAAATTGATAACTTGACATTTTAAAGAAAACCATCTTTACTTTTTACTATATACATGTATATCATGTTACCAATTTTCTTATACATTTCAGAAATTCTTACTTTAGATCATATAACAGAATCAATAAGAATGAAATGCAATTCTCTTAGGTTTCTGTCTAGCTAAAATGGCAACCTTGTGTTTTATGAAATAATATCATGTTGCTACCTTAGAAAACTTATATTGTAACATCAAACTTGATGAATCTTTGTGCTAGAAATGAAGAAATTCAACGCTAAAACAAATTAGTTTTTTCACCGAATCGTACTAAGAAACAATAACGAATGTAAAAACTTTGACGCAACTAAACCTTTCTGTTACAACATTTGATTTCAGAAAGATATAGAACAGCCATTTCACTTTTGAAAATAACACTTTCAATGCCATAAAACAAAAATATTTATATTAGTGATATTATAAGTTATTACATCGGCTCGTCACATAACACCAAGCTGATATATCCCCATATTCCACGTGTTTCTTCCGCACGCATCGGGCGAGATATGCATTTACAAGAAATTCATATTCACCCTTGCGACAACTCGACGGGAAAGTTGTGACTCTATCAGCGCCCCCTGTAGGACAAACAGAGTAACGTCCCTTGCGTCAGTCCATCTCGAACTCGAAGCGAAATTTACTTCCTAGTTAATCCCTTAGTTACGTTGTGACAACAGTCATAAAAACGATGCGTGAATATAGGTAACCAAAATACTGCGTAGAATAAGGCTGTATCTCTCAGTTTCTATTTAGAAATCGCATCGTTTTATTACAGTTTTGTGTGCTCAATTCAAACATATCCTCGCTTTTGATTGGCCTACACCATAACTCAATAACCAGGCTACTTCCTGTCACAGCTTTCCCTTCGAGTTGTCGCAAGGGTGAATATGAATTTCTTGTCAATGCCTATCTCGCCTGATGCATTCGGAAGATGCGTGTCTGAATGGTATGATGAATTTATCTTACCGAATGTAAAACGCAAATTTAGTGAAAATAAAAAGAGTAAGAAAAATTGCTTAAGCGCACTGCTACAGATTGGTTGATAAAAAGTACCCTGTAAATTGTACATTTCAAGACGCTCAATCTGCACGTTTTTTTCATGCTTTTTGTGGCGGGGTATACAGGATTTATCCCCGTCCAAAAGGGTGATATCAGTATTTATCCAGGGTCACATGGACCAAACAGAGATCGAGATTTTTACATGAGGTAGGATAATTGCTTCTGTTTATAGTACAGAAATGTAGCTCAGTTGGTAGGGCTTCCGCTTATCATCCGAGAGCCTGATCTCCGAGTCTGGCCGCGTCATACCGAAAATTTGAAATTGCTCGTTTGGTGAGGATATAACATTGTTTTGAAATGGCCATGGCGCTCTACTGTTGATGGTTGGGCCAATATTTACACAAAAGTTAATATTTTGTGAATATGAAGATTTATTTATCGTCATTGGAAAGAAAGTAACCTAAATTCAAAATTTACCATATAGTTAGGATAGGGAAGAATCATTAGCTTTTTTAAAAAGCGGGTAACTTAAAATTATAAAAAAATCATACTTAATAAATTTTATCAAAACTCACTCGCTATTTATCCATAAAAAGAGTTAGTTTCTAGGCAACTAGAACATGTGATTCGAATTCAGTATCTGAAATGAACTAAACTTTAGGCCTATGTCATCTCAGGCCGCACGAAGCGACATATGGTTAAGAATTTGTCGTAAAGTGATGAATTCAGAAGTGGAGGCATGATACAAATGATATGCATATACGTTATACAAAGCGATACATAGTTTGCATGGCGATATAAAAAGTAATAATTCCTTAGGAAAGTTAAAACAACAACACTTAAAATAACGGAACAAGACAAACTATAACTTAACTCTTTTGTAAAAAATAAAAATAAGGCTTAAGATATTAAACTCTTACATTTAATAGTTTTTCTGTAATTGTACTTGAAGGGATCAACCTCGTAATGCCAATTTACACTATGTGTCAGTTTTTCTACTGGAGTACTGGAGTAATTAACAGTTTGAGGGTAACATGAAACACGCGTATAGAAGGTTGCTTTCTAGTGTGTTTGCTGGCATTGGCCATATGTCATGGTATAAGATATTGTCCGGTCATACTCTTACCCTCGTTACAAAATGACTGAAAGGTTAGACTAAGTCCGGCTAGTGTTTAGATAGTATATAGAGACCGCGTTGTCCACTGCTGTCAATCCGTGTGTCATCATATTGCATATATCCGTAGTTGTTACTTCGGATGCAATTCCACGTGCACGTGGCACGTGGTGAAATGACGTGGTGCGTTTTGTCATAAACCAACGTACGCATTGGCAGTGCGGTTTTGAAACTCAATATTGAGGGAAATAATACACGCAAGAATTTGAAGATTGTTTGAAACGGCAACGGATTGATATACATGATTTACTATTTGACCGAGGTGCATAAAACTTTGCCTTTCAAAATTGAAACAAGTCTTTAAGGATTTTACAGGTTCATGGACACATTTTTTAAAGTCATAGTTTAGAATGGAGCAAACAGCCTTACAGGCAGCTTCAGCAAATTATCATGTTCATGAGTTTTACACCACGACTGTCAACGTGGTAAACTAGTGACTTTCAGAGTCGTAAACTAGTGACTTACCAGTCACTTTCAGAGTTGTTAACAAGTGACTTTCAGGGACCTTAATGAATGACTTTCAGAGTCGTGAACTAGTGACTTTCAGAGTCGTTAACTAGTGATGTTCACAGTCATGATCTAGTGACTTTCAGAGTCGTTAACTATTGACTTTCAGAGTCGTTCAGCGGTGATTTTCACGGTCGTGAACCCGTGACTTTCAGAGTCGTTGACTAGCGACTTTCAAGGTCGTGTACTAGTGACTTTCGGAATCGTTAACAAGTGAAGTTTCAGAGTCGTTAACTGACACCCACCTCTACTAAATGCAAACTTCTTACAATGGTAAAGTCGATTAATGTTTCTAAAAGGATAACCTGAGCGATAAAATGATTAGTATTTTTCGTCGCATCAGTCATGTATCATTCATTTATTTCACATCAGTTCATGATGAATGGAGTGTTAATGCACTGAACTACAATATTACCCGCAAAGCTTTGCTACACTGAGTCTAGAGTCATGTTGAATATATTTACCAGTAAGAGTACTCTTAGCGGGATTCAAACCCAAGACATTGAGATGTGACGAAAAACTTTAATGTATCTCAATTTCACAGATTCATTATCAAATACATTGTGCATTGATATATAATAGACACATCTTTAGTAATTTCACCATAAAATGGAGGATATTGTCAGAACAATAAAGCTCTCGGATAAATGTGATATCAAGATCTGATAAACAAGCAAATAAGGTCAAAACAATTTTCTAAAACTTTATACATTTTATACGAATCCTACCCGGTTACCAATCATAAATAACGTTTGAACCTAAGTTCCTATTGTACAAAATCGTTTAAAAAAGAACAATTTCATAAAAATGGAATACAAAATATTAATAAGGCATGATGACCTTTCGAGTAAACTAAGGGATGTGTCCTGAAAACAAGTAACAGGAAGAAGATGCCTTGCAAACAAACAAACCCGACCCGGAGCATAAACAATATGTCTGTCATCCGAAAATAACCTACATCAGAATGCCAAGCTAGCTGAAGGTAAGGTTAATGGAGACAGAGCTCTGGTTTGGGGTGGTCCTCTCCTGGACGACTCTGAACCATGCCCAGGGCAGACTCTTGTCCTGCCGAGGAACCAAATTACATATGGCAGGAATTATCACAGAAATTAGTCGCCATTTCTTCAGCCTTCTTCTTGGGGTGATCATGATAAAATCTCGTTGGAAACCGGAGCTCTGCTCGAAGACGAAGCCACATGCCTCCAAGGGCCATCTTTACGGATTCTCAAACCTGTCGTCTGCTTGCCCGAACATATAAGGACAAAGAGAGGCTAAAAGGATGGCATGGCACATTCGATATGTGGGACGTATCTAAGCTTTTAATGAGGTCTTGTGAGGCCATATTTGATTCTTGGGCAGCTAAATGAAGACATATGTGCTGATAACATCTTTATTTGATGGCTGGAATGGCAGAAAGGGGTTGGATTTCAACGTCTTGGCTTGGGATGTTAACATTTGAGTTATTTTCGTTGTCCAGGTACTAAAATGTGAAATGTTAGAGGTAATACATGTAGAAAACGATGTTTCATAGCTGGCTCGTGCTGAAATAGATTTGAGAGGTTTCAGATAAGTGAAATGGGATATGAATTAATGTGGTAATCTGCCATGTTTTGTACGAATAGGTCGTATTTCTATAAAGTCCTGGATTCATAATTTATCTTTAAAGTGTATATAGTTGATTTATATTTTAATGCTTTTTTCTGATAAACATTTGATAGAGAATAAGTAATTTCTAGTTTTATATCTATTCTTTATTCATGTATCAGAAAACTATTCAAAATTACTCATTATTGACTAAGACATATTTGTCTAGGCCTACCACCTTAAAGTCCATATCGAAGTTTTTTGTCCACCCACAAGCAGAAACAATCTTTTGATTGCTCCTTGTCGAGAAACTAAAGTTTTCTCCTGCTTTTTAAAACTTGATCTGGTACTTAAATATATAACTTTTGTTTTCTGACATTCTACAGTTTCAGTACCAACATGCAGTTCTGTGAATATCGTCTTTAAATGTCACTTAGTGTCCTGCACTAAAAAGTTAGAATTTATGAACACCAACTCCTTTATTTTGAACATACCCGATACTGTGACGAAGGAGAAAGCATTAACCCAATGTAAGTGAAGCAAATGCAAAATACAAATCTGATTTATTTATTACAAAATTGCAGTCATTACGTCATACATTTGAGTAATTTGACATTTATTTCAAACAGTTAAAGCAATTTGATCTAGCATGTATGAAAACTTCATTGTTATTGATGATATGGATGAACATAGATATTTGAAGAAAGGTAATCAAAACAATAGGAATAACACATTCATGCTACAAAAATGGTTAATATATAAATATTTCTATGCGAAAAATGACAAACACAATATCTTTTTAACACTTTTAAAAGTAACTTGCATGGAATATGAAACCTCAAGATTTGACTTGACACTAAACAGTAATATACACTAGATTTTAAATGTCATAGCTAGAAACATCATGTACATTGATGCATTATTTCTTTTATATATCTACACTTGTATGTCTTCACTAAATTAATGATTGAAAGTCAGGATGGTAAATCAGGGTATAACTGCCATTTTTCTTTTGGTAAAGTGTCAGTAAGCATTTTCATAAGCCTGAAAGATAGCAAAGAAAGCATTAAGAACAACTCAATGAGTTTTTGGTGTCACATACTTTATAAACGGTGTTATTTGATAGAGAAGAAACCACTGGCCCTGAAAAATATCGACTTGTACCTAATGGCTCTGAGAATGTACGTATACGTTGCGATTATGATCGAAAACGGTCCGTGACGCGTAAATACGTTAGACATTTTTTGTTGATACCAGTTAGAAGTTAATAGCGCGGTGGTGTAGTGTTTAGCGTGCTGGCCTATCACGCCAAAGACCCGGGTTCGAATCCAGGTGGAGACACCAAAGATTTGTGACCTGGGCTTTACACCGTGTCGTGTCCTTGGGCAAGGCACTTAATCCACATTGCACCCAGTCTACCCAGCTGTTCAATTGGGTCACTGGATACGGGAAGTACGGACCTATGTAGACTTAAAACTCTTTTTAGGACCATAATGTTTTTTTTTGGTTTTTTGGGATTGCATTTAAAAAAGATAATTTATGAAAATTGGAATTCATATAATTTCGAATCGTTTCAAAGACAATATTTAAAGTGGCATTAAAAACAACATTAGCATAGCATTAGTCTATGACTATGTTTCAATTCACATTTACTACAAGAGTTATTTTCGAATTTAACACAATTGAGCTGTTGACATTATTTCCGTTATAGTAAGAACACATTTAACTTCCTACTTCGTAAAAGGTTCTAATCCTAGACTTTACATTATGTCAGTTTATCTACAATACAATAATTTCCGAAAAAGTACCTTTTCAAAATTCTAAAGGTTCGAGACCATTTTTTTGTATCCCTACAAACTTACCAATTCAAAAATTAGTTAATGCCAAATTTATTGCCTTCAGAGGATCAACATGTCACCATTTAACCCGATTATTAGTATCCGTAGACATTGTTATCAGTCGAAAATTACCTTTTGATCTTTCGAAGCATGAACATGGATTCATGTAGTTTGATCGAACTTGTTTATTTTATTATGGTTACATACATGAATTTAAAGTAGTGCTACTTTCCGTTAAACTTAATATGTGCATTTTATTATTTATATATGTAGTAGTATTGATAATTTTCAATATTGAATATCGACATCTGAAGTTGAAAATATGGAAAAGAAAACAAATTTAATTCTTTGATTACAAATAGACAATGAGATCGATATTATAAATAATATTATTTAAACTAGATTAGAACTTACATGTATCAAACTTTATATTCCTTTTTCCTAAAGGAGTTAAAGCAATAGGTTAATGAGTTCAAAACTCGTACAAATAAAAATCATACTTTAGTTCTTTGTTTGTTTCGTACGTTTTTGACGTAAATAATGATTGTCATAATTCTTATCTTGTATGTATTCCATAAACAGTACCTTGACATATATAAAAGCAATCAACAGATACCTTAGTGGTTGTTGATATTACCTTTGCTGTAAAGAAGAAATGTGAATCAATTTCTATGGTTTAACGAGTACGACATAAACTGATAGGTGAAAAGAAAGTACACACTTAAGTTGAATTTTTCATATGTTAGACTGTCAATTACAAATGATCCGACTTTTTTATTCTGTTTTCTCATACTGATATAACAAGAGTTAGAAAATCGAAAAATATTTCTTATTTTTTTGTAAAAATATTTTGAGATGGAATTTTAATTTTTATTTTTTTCCAAAATTAATTCTTATATAACACAAATGTTCATCTACAAAGAAGACATATTTTTGTGAAAATCAATAAACATGCGTATGTTTTTCCAAATTGACAACATTTTAAACATGGTAGCAGTCATGATAATGTAAATATTATCTTCTACTACTGCCTGTATTTAAAAAAGATATTTTAACAAATAAGTATTCAGATAGCAAGTATTTAATTCAAAGTACTGCACGTATGTGTTACTGTTGACGTGCCATAACTTGATATGCCATATGTTTCTTAAATTTAAGTAAATCTACACAAATTGTAGTGTATAGTTTCTTTTGCCTGGCGGTTTATTTAGAGTTGTATATTTGAGAATTACACCAGTATCAACTCTGTTAAAACTGCATTGTATATTTGTGTGCACTTTTTTGGACATTAAATGCAGTGTGCATTTTGACATTAAATGCAGAGAAAAATAAACGTTTCTTTAAATGATATGATGAGCACACTATATGTAGCTATTTCTGAATTATAACTTGTAATTTGGTGAAAATTGAATTGAGTTCCATGAAAATAATAAACGAATTATCGTATATAAAAGGAAAGTCAAGTCAATTTTGCAATTGTCTAAACGTCAATTAATTATACAATGTAACCATTGATGAAATAGGGTTAATTACAATTCCCCAGATGTATAAAATAGATTTTAAAATGTGTAAAATGTTTTAATATGTATTCAACTCTATTATTTTCATTGACACATTTTGAATAATTTGATATCAGTGTTTGGTTCAAAACGCACAAGAACGTGTATGAATAACGAATGATTTTTGAACAACCAATTTATATTTATGAGTAAACAACAGGATGTGTCATAATATGTCATCATATAAGTATAAAATGTGAATTTGAAAATGTAGAAAGAATTTAACGTTCAAAACTATTGTCAATGCCTCAAACTTATGTCTGTAATAAATAACTTTATTTAAAAAAGTAAGTAATAAAGAGTTTCCACATTCCAATTACAATTCTGCATAAATATTGTGGATTAAGGTAAGAACTTATATTCTGTTGAAAGATAAATTATAAGAACCTCAACTTTCTAATTGTTCAGTAAATTAAATGAGATAATTTAGAATATCAAACTATATACATTCCGTAAGAACCATATCAGGCTTGAATATTCATTTGGTGTGACATAATCAGTGTCATATTTTTCCTCTCTGCACATATGCACATTCTGATTAATGAGCAAGAATGGTTTAGGGACGTGTTACCTCATTTTCGACCTCTATCTATGTGGTTCAAAATACAAACTTCACGTCGTATGAAACAGTACTTCGAGTACAATCACTGAACAAAATAGTGAGAGATCTGGAAACATCAAAATTACCTTACAAATACCTTACAAAGCGCCCAACAATAAGACTAGGAGTAACCAAACGCGTCAGGTACAATCCGAGAAATAAACCTAATAAATAACTTAAATTAAAAACTATTTTAAACCAAATTGTGAGTGAAGTGGAGGTTTGCTCCGCTTGGGCATTATTTCAGCCATTAGCGGCGATACACCAAATAAATACCAATTTAAAATATGACAAACGATAGACATTTGAGGCAAAGTGCCTATTACAAGTTTACAATTTTAAAAAGGTATCCAAATAGCTATTGAATGTTGAAAGCGAAATAACGGTAATTGATTTTTCTTTTTAAAAAAAAGCAGGGGTCATTTTTTCTAGACGTTAGTTTCAAAACTATTTACGAAATACTTTCTTTTAAGTAATAAAAAGTGTAACTTAAGTACCAGTATTAACAACTCGTTTGTACCTAACATCTTTAATACAAAAGTTCAAGAAGAGTCTAACACGTCATGTGGATACGTCTATGATTTCTTTCAATCTGTGAGCGGCCTTGAGAATGGAACGATTCAAACGTTAAGATCAGTTGCTTAAAGAGCCACTCCGCCCTTATATGATAGATTCTTGTTTTCAATGAAAACAGCCTTATTTATTCGTGGAACTATTTTTCTGACAGCCACTTTCGAAGATGATGAATTGAAGGGGACAAGTTATATTGCTTATCAAATACATTGTGTATATCGAAATAAAGAAGTTGACAATCCCAAAAAAAATTCTCCTTCAATTGTAACTTCAACTTCGTCCTTTAGTGCCTCTGTAAAAACCAGTTGACTTTTGTCCAGAATTTGGATGTTTATCAATCATATAAAGAAAAGTGAGTGAGTGAGTTATTTTTCAGCTCCGCTTGGGCCTTATAAAGAAGAGGAAACACAGCAAACATTTACCTGTAAATGTTGAACGAGCCTTGTACAGACATAATGTATACCAACTGATTGTTTTTGTGTCTGAAGGTACTGGTTTAGGTTATCGGAGCTGTTGTGAAGTTTAATTAATTCCAGATTTCAACAAGAGACAAATAAACAACCTAGATTCATGTTACAACGTCAGTTATGGAAGCTAAGAAGAAACTGTAGTAAAGCAAACATTCTGGAGATGGCAGTCCACAAATATCAAAGTTTATGATCAAAGCAAATAGTCAGTTGTATGTTAACCATGGTTACATGCATTGACGTGTACCTTGTATATTAGGAAAAGGTTAAATGTTCATGTGTATTTTTACCTGTTGATATAATGCTATATATATTTCTTGAAACTAATCATATATTAAATAAAATATGTTACACTTGCATGTGTGCCATATGACGTTTACAAAACTCAATGAAATTTGTTTTATCCTCGCTCTCGCACGGGTGATATGAAATACCACACTCGTATAGTAAAACACATGACAGACTTCCTTGGGTAGTAATCTCAATTTATGTAATCATTATGGCATGCATATCTCTCTTATATTTTGAATTTGTTTCCATGCCTTTTAAGTATCAATTGATAAGGAAAAGTGGTGTATAATTTAATATTTACAACAGCTCCATTATTTTTCCAGCATCGTGACGTCATGATGACTTGTTTCTAGGACAATGCAAAATATTCCGCGAAGAAAATATTTAAATATGTATGACGAAACGCTATGTTTGTTGTCGTATATAACCGAATCGTTTTCTGTACTTGAACAATGGTGAGGACCGGTGGCCATGTGGAAAGCTGTTGACATGGTCAGTGCTGACTGTGTGTGTTCAAGAGAATCGACTCGCAGGCGTGTTGTACTATTGCAGAAAGTGTGATCCCAATATTTCACTAAATTTGTCAACTATCTAAATGGCCTGTATTTCTGACACAATATTATGACACTGCTTGAAATTGCCTCATTTATGCAAATGCCGCAAAACATCAAGAACGAAAATTTCACATTTTGCATTTTACAAATGACAGTCATTGTTTTAAAAATGCTGTATAGTAAAAATCCTTTTCAGGCAAAATTGCCCCGAAAAGATTTGACATGACAAACAATACTAGATAAAACGATAAGAAGTTCGCTTCGCACAGTATAACTACCGGATATGACAAAAATGAGTTTAATCTGAAAGGATACATGAAAGAATGACACCAATAGCTGCGAGTTATTTGGATTGTGACAAAAGTGACATTTTATGAGGAATCGTATTCACTCAATTTCAAACATCGATTTTATGTTGTGGAATTAGTGTTATATGCTGTACATTTTATTTATCTGGCACCTTTTCAAGTTTGATCTATCTAGACAAACAAACATCATTTTCTATAATATCATATATCGCATAATAAATTCGAAATCGTAATATCTTTTTGATACTTGTATGAACCAAAAAACTCCCCGTTCTAAATGTTTGTACATTCTTGACTAATGTACAATATTTTGTTATGAATTGTGGTAGAACAGTATTGGAGTTGCCCTGAATATAATGTTTCTAAATAAATAGCAATAATTTGGTGTTTTTCATGTCGTCTAATCAGAACCTGCTCCCTTGAAGCTATCGAGATTATCAATCTGGTATCAGTTATCATGTTCAGAACAAGATATGGAGGAATGACATTGGATCTTTCTACGTTCAACCAAAACTTTATTTAATAAGACGAAGAACATTTTTTTTTAAATTAAATATCATGTCAAATTGTTAAGTAGATGGAACAACCTACAGTGGGTATGCAACTTGTTCATATGTTAACATTTGCATCCAATTCGTTTCTTTTCTTTCGCTGTTGGTCATGATAATAATAATAATATCCATTTCTATTGCGCTATAATCCATGCACCATGCTATCCCGAAAATTAAAACAAAGAAAAAACCTAGTATTTAATATAACTCCAGTGAACACAAATGGTAATAATAAAACATCGTTTTTACTTTTATCGGAAGCTTAGCTGTCGGTGATGCCGTTAGTTCCCTACTTTTTTGCTTTTGCATTTGCCAGAAGAACTCTGATTTCAATATGAAACCATAAGTGATCCAATCGTTTCAGAACAAAGGAATAAACCAAGAAATAATAGTTTTGCACGTGGATGTGCATGTGGATCGCACGTTATCAAGCTATTTTTTGTTGTTGTTCGTTGTATTTTAATTAGTAAAGCGAAATTACGTTTAAAAGGTTAAAGAGAGCTGCTTTTGCCAACAGCTGCATACAGTAAGTCTGTTCTTTAAACCAGTGTATCTTAGTGCAAATATAAAAGTTATTCGTGTTTATATTGGACGTTGATTAAAATGAACTGACAAAGCATCACCAATTGTCCCTTTTTGAATTAACCGTTCCTTGATGTGTCTAAACTATTTTAGAATTTTTTGGCATGATGGAAAGACAAACATTTTGAAACAACTTACTTTGTAAACAGAACAGTGGCATACAGCTGCAATATTTGTTTTCAGTTCCTTCGAGTATGTGTGTTATTTTCAGATAAGTGATCATCTAACAATGCACTGATGTGATCAGATAGATAACTTTAATACCCCAAGAGGCATGGCATAATTGGTCATTATCATTAGTTGGAGTGGTCAGTTTACGATATTGTTTTTCACTATGAGCAAGAAAGCTCTCTATTACATCCCACAAGTCATCAAGTTTAGATTTTACAATAAAATAAGTTATACCATTCAGACGCGGGGGAATAGGTTTGCATCATCCTCTGGCTTGGTGTTAGGCGACGAACCGAAGGTAAGTTGCATAACACAATGCGAGAGGTTGATATATCCCTATGGTCCCCGCGTCTGAATGTTTTAACAAATTTATCTCACCGAGTGTTTAAACAATATACACATATAAATAATGAATATATAAATATGAAACTTAAACGAGTAGGAAAAATTGGGTAAGCGCTTTGACAGCATCTTGTATTACATATCGGTTTATCAAAACTGCTTGATGTGTTCGAGCTTACATCATTGTACAATTAAATACGCTCAATCTAAACACTTTTGTCATGCCTTTTTTATTTTACATGAAGTAGGATAATCTGTGTTATCATTCTATTACTACAGCTCGTACAAAAGAATTGTATCAAACGAACATAATATTCTTTGACTGTCTGGGGAAGAGGGCAATCAGTTCATTCATGGAGTTATATTGACTTTTAAGAATCCATTATATTCTATTAAAGATCTATTATAAGTCTTCAAATCCTTAGCAAAATATACTATAATAATAATTAAAAAATGCTTAAATGCTTAAAAAGGTCATAAGGATAGTGTCAGCAAAGGCCCTAGTCGATCACTGGAGCACAGTGGTGTAGTGATTATCATGCTGGCCTCTCACGACACTGACCCGGGTTCGAATCCCGGTCGAGACAGCAAAAAATTGTGACGTGGGTCTCCTCTTGTGTTGTGTCCCTGGGCAAGGCACTTTATCCACATTGCACTCAGTCCACCCAGCTGTTTAAATGGGTACCTGAAAACTGGATGTACTGACCAACGTGGTCGTGATTAGCGCTTAGTAGCAGCTGTGTAAGAACATGTACACTCCTTCAGGGTAATAATGTAACGCCTTAGCATGTCTTAGGGCATGGAAAAGGTGCATTATAAGTATGCACATTATCATGAGTGTTTCTAAAATTACATTGAAGAATTTAATATCTTTAAAACAAATGTTTATAGTTTTGTCTTGTTATCTATTTTCGTCTTTGACAGACCACTTAAACTCAAGTAATATCTAAATGGTAACTATACCATCATCATCGTCATTTATTCTCAAAAATCCACCAACGGTGGTACATGAGACAAATAGAATTACAATGCAATATATATAACAAATACCAAAATTGCAAGGATTTACAAAGAAATGTGTTATTAATGATACATGATACAGGGGATATATCAATATGATAAGTAATAGATATATATACAATGTATTTCTTTATTTGGAGTCTTGTAGTCACTAACTTAACGTCTTTAGCTAATTTTCGTAAAATGTTGATTTTGTTTGAGTTCAGAAGGTTTGTCATCTTTATGATATTTGGCCAGGTTAATTTATGGCTTGGTATTAGCAAAGTTCTTTCAGCAATAAAGCATTCGCATCTAAAAAGATAGTGAAATTCGTCAGCAACTGTTGGGGAGTTGCAAAGAGGGCAGATTAGACGTGGTAGACATTTAATACCAGACAAGGATGTTTCGCAACTTGTTTTTATATTTGGAAACTATCTTAAATTCAACTGAAAGTGTAACATCCTCCAGTAATCAAAAATGGTGAAACTGTCCGTAAATTGTCAAAGACTATGAATATTCTATTCAATCAAAGCATGTTTATGTATAATATAAAAGTGTTTACAATTTCTAGCATCCTAAAATTACACCTTATGTAATTACACTATTTTGACCCACCATTTCAAGCTCTAGGGATAATTAAACCTACATATTATAAAAGTTCAAGAACCTGATAAATAATTTGGTCAGAAATGTTGTCTGGATATTCATTGCCTTCTGGCACATTCGTATATTGACATATTCTTCCGCTTCGTATTGCTCATTTATTCGTAGTAAAAACTTTAATTTCACTAATAAACTGAACGCCAAAAGAAATGTTACACCTATTTGAATTTGAATGTCATACAAAGTTAGGTGTTCAGAGGAATTTGCTTTGTTGTGTTTTAACACTCCATCAGTTAAGTGTTTTTCTGTTAAAATAGCAGACCTGTATCTTTAATGGTAAAGAAGTTATCTCAAGTTCTTCATGGGTGGGGTCAATTGTCCTATTTCCGATCATACAATAATTGAAGTGAAAATTTTAAAACTTATCCAAACTGACTTCGTTTTCTTTGATATTGAATGCACATTCACAAAAAAGGAAATAAGTTATTTTTTTGGAAATATTTACTCGAAAATGACGAAATATTGAGATTTATTATTTTTCTATTCTAAACACAACCATAAGATTCTAAGAAAACGGTTTTGTTAAAAATGTGCTTCGACTGTTTTAGTAAGCTATGGCACATGTTTACGGACTAGATTTGTTTAATACATAAGACACGAACCTTTTTCTCAATCCGCATAAAGTTTATAGTCCAAGCTCCAAGATCAAAGCTCAATTATTTCACCTAGGAAATAAGTTTATCATTAAAGATTAGCTCATGAGATATCCGATGATAGTAAACTAAGCAGAGACATTTACAGTGGGTTTGTTGTAAATGCTGGCAATAGATGGGCAACATTGTTTTCTAAAATAAAAACAATGCCTTCAAAGGTTATTTAAGTTGTGTTAATATTTCGGCGTCGTAGTATATTTGTTGTAAATATGAACACAAATATACAAATAACACACATCTCTTGAATAGCAATAATTTGAATAACTGCAATGGCTCAATTTAAACATAGACAAAATTTATGTATTTATAGGTATTTAAAGTTTGCTAATTATCAAGGAGTTGTACACAGTTTAATGCAAAGATATACGTTTTGCTAAAGGTTCAGGAGTTTTTTATGCATGTTATGCAGTAACTGACAAAGTGTATATTTCACTTCATGTAATAATATCATACATTTTACATATGACATGTCGTCGTTCCAGGTCGTGCATAGAACAGCAGACATTGCCAATTAAACGATTGACATGACAAAGGGCCATAAACGATGATTAAGGCTAAGTTAGCTTCGTTAGACCACCAGATTCGACAAGATTGGTTATCATTTGAAATGATACAGGGAGCAAAGACAATAATGAATGTCGATTGAGAAAACTGATATCATCTAATGTATCAGGAAGCATATATGATGGCAAGGAAAAACTGTTTTAACAAAGTTAGATAACCTTTTTTTTGGGTAAAAAAATGGCAAAATAATTAAGGTTGACAAAATTAATGTAAGTTTAGCTTTTGGTGCACAGAATGCTGGGTTTATGTTACTGCTATTTTTTCGATAAAGAAAAAAAGGTAATGTCATTCCTTATCTAAAAAAACATGATGAACTTAGAAAAAGGTAATGTTTCATATCAGTGTCGACTTCATATCAAAACTGGGGTTTCATAAAACGGCACAATGGGGTCCAGATCTGGTTCCTAGTGCATGATAATATGGTATTTCGTAATTTTAAGTCACACCTCCGTAGTACAATATTTAGAGTTGGCAGTTAACGTATAAAGGTATCTAAGGGGTCAATTCAATAAGTTCTATGATAAGGACATAGATAGTGTCAAGGACAAATGGGATAAGAAAACCTACATGTACATGTATGTCAAGGGAGATTATATCGAAAAATAAAATAACAATAAAAACTGAAGTCTTGGGATATTTATCAAGTTCTAAAAACTTATTGACGTTCCCTTGTTATATCATCACTTTATCATAATCAAGAACAACATTTTCAAATTTGTCAATATCTGATGACTTTCTCTGAAAAATGATCCATTTACAACGTCGAATATGGAAACTTTATTCAATTTTGGAATGGCAAATGACTTTTTAAAAACCCGAGAGATATGACGATCATTATCATTAGGTAATTGGTCACCATTAACTAAGAGAGATATTTTGTTTTGTCTCTAAGGATGTATTTTCAGCTACACATGGTTTCCAGTAGTGTTTGTTCTGAATAATTTCTTTATGACATCACCTGAAAGAAATTATATATATACTTGTTGATATTAACTAAATATTAATATTCCTTATTATTTACAAGATGAAAGATGGGCTAGAACCCATTTTACAATGTGTAGTTGTAGTTCAAGTCGACAAATGCTCGTTCGGGTCTTTCGTACACCACGTAGTAGTTCAACAGTGACACAGTTGAGTCACATTTGCCAAACTTTATCAACAGTCTCCTTTTATCACGGAGAGCCTACCGTTCCTGAAATAAAATCCTCTTTAACCCAATCAGTTTTGTAAGGCCCTCATGTGAACCATCCTGCTACATATCAGCGTGTATGTCTCCGCTAATGCTACAACCTATCCCCTGATATCCTCCTATAGTCTTCTGTCGTATCGCTGACGGGTGGTTGCTCAGCGCTATTTATAGCCTGTCTGTTTTCAGTCAAACTATTTCGAACTTCATACACTGTTGTCTAGGGATGTCGCACGTGGAAATCTAAGAGCGCGTGATTTGGAGCTTAGCGGGAGACTGCAATGAGAACCAGATGTATTATCTAATAGCACTCCTATTGGTTAATTGGAATTACGAGTTGAGCGCGCGGAACGAAGCCAAGAAACTAGTTTGCCGCTTTCGCTGAAAGGGTATCATTTGATTGGCTTGTTATATATAGCGATACAACAGAGGACTATAGGAGGATATCAGGGGATAGGTTGTAGCATTAGCGGAGACATATACATGTACGCTGATGTAGCAGGATGCATGTGTACGTAAGTTGCGATCAAAACATTAGCAATGACGCGTCAAAGATATCGAACGTAATAATAGTAATTTGATTGATAGATTATGTGACTAGTACTGATGTAAATTTGACGTGTTATCTCAGCTTCTATGCAAAATAAGGCATTAGTAAGATGTTCAAGAATTTTCCATATATTATCATTTTGGAAAAGATGATTGAAAAGACTGATATCACTTCATATGGCATTTAGGTTCGTATGAAAGCCAGTCTAAGTAAACCTAGCCTCAATAATACTCGATACACTCCCGATATTGAGTCTAGCTAGATACAGTAAGAGGTCGCATCAGCCGATAGGGCACCTATGAGACTCCAACTCCAATAAGTCGGCTGACCCGCAATCTCATTCAAATCAGATCGAAACTACTCCTACGTCGCTACGAGTCTTGAGACGTAGCGACGTAGGAGTAGTTTCGATCTGATTTGAATGAGATTGGCTGACCCGAGCCCTTACTACATTTCGCTAGACTCAATATCTGGAGTGCAGCGAGTATTATTGAGGCTAGGTTTACTTAGACTGTATCAAAGCCAAATGATGGGTCATGAAAATCAGGCAGTGGCTCTTTTATATGTATTTGCTATGAGTATCGTTATATACAATATCAAATTGGCATATAATGTGTTGATCAAAACTTCAACCAGTCTGTTGATATTAAATGAATAACAGCAAGCAAACTAATGAGAACTTTTGAATCGTTGAATTAATTAAGGATATATTGTCTGAATATTTACGTCTAAATGTATGACGTCAGAGTTTGATTACCACAAAGTTTACTAGACTTTGTTACTACTTCACAGTTCAATGTGTAAAAGTATGATTTTCATGACAATAAGACTAAGGTACATCTCCCTTGTCATATTTTTGTAACTAAGAAAAAAACCATATTATCGTTTGAGATATTGCTCATCATTTGTCCGTTTTTAGCTCAACAAACAAACACACAGAAGCATTTGAAATGGCAGCTATGTACTGTAGAAATGCCGAAAGAGCAAACTGTACAGGTAATTGAACGTTCAATCGAGTGTAATTTTATTAGCGTTTGCTTCACGGTATTGTTGAGATAGTACCTCGTTATAAACATTAATGGGAAACAACTTTGCCTTCAAACTTTAGATGTTTGCCATGTGACATTTAATTTGTAGCATATAAAAGGGGAAAACAATATGTCCAACATTCAGTTGTGCTTAATAAGAATTGTCATAATTTGCAAGTCGTGTCTTGTAATCTTTGAAGTTCATGAACAGTGGACAATAAAAAGACAAAGTTCAGCGTATCCATGTCAAGCAAAACAGAGCTTTATTATCGGCAGACACATATATTTTGCTGCTCAAGTGTATATAGAGAATCTCACCCAAGTGTCTTCTGATATCAAATATATCAACACAAGTTGATAAAAGTAACAAATATTCGAGGCTTGCCGAGGATATTTTCCTTTTTTTAACGAGTGTTGATATATTTGATATCAGAAGACAAGAGGAGATTCTATTTATCATCCAAAAGTGGCTACCACAGTAGATATCGCTTTTCTGAGATCAAGTGATATCTACAAGCGATATCTACATTGTAGATATCGCTACAATCAAATCGTCATAATCATATTACATCATCAGTTAAATGACATCACAAGGCTTTGGCATCACTTAGAACACAGATGACAATACTATGACGTCACAAAGTTCATGGCGTAACAATGCTATGATGTCATAATGCTGATGACGTCACAATGAAATGACCACACTGTTCAAGTAGTCTAATGACAGTTTTGTGTTCAGATATGTTCATTCTTTTGCTAATAACTGTTGAAAAATGATTTGGATGATAAATAAAATCTCACCCTCGTGTCTTCTGATATCAAATATATCAACACTCGTTGATTAAAGTAAAAATATCCTCGGCAAGCCTCGGATATTTGTAACTTTAATCAACTCGTGTTGATATATTTGATATCAGAAGACACTTGGGTGAGATTCTCTATTTATCATCCAAAATCATTTTTCATCACATAAGCATGAAAAATGTACATCTTTGAACACTCCATAAATCTAAACCAGTGATGTCATAGCATTGTGACGTCATCGTGGTAATGATGTCAAAGCATTGTTACGTCGTTGTGTTTATGACGTCATAGAATTGTGGCGTCATGACTAGTGATGTAAAACGTGATGTCATGTATTTTCTGAGCAAAGAGCATTGTTCAAAATCAACTGTCAAAGCGATATCTCCTGTGGAAAACAGTTTTGGATGATAAATATGCTTTCCTAAGGATCATTCTCTTCGTCTATTCCGTTTTCATATTCAGGAAAGTTTGTTTTAAGAGTTTTTTTAATAGTAAAACTATTAACTGTTCAGAAAATTATGTTTGACAGGGTTAAAGCTCATGCATGTTTTGAACTCTTTGCAATTTATTAAACATAGGCGAAGAAATTTCTGAGAGCAAATTATCCTGTAAGCGGATGGTTACATAAGGGGATAATGTTTTCTTTTTTCGTTTCATAGAAAGAGAAGAGATAAACGACAGTCTGATTAAAATTGACCGTGCTCCGATTAATAAAGTAGTAAAAAGGTTGTCTCAAACAGGGTCTGAAACAGTCGGCATATACTCTCCACCACGGTCTGAATGCACCCATCTTGGTTGCATGTTGCTGTAACCAGTTTAGGTCGGAAAAAAACCACTGGCATGACATCGAAAGCTCTTGCCGCTGTCCTTATGATTCGTTAGATGAGCTTATGTCAGAAAAATGGGACAACGGTTGGTGCACTCAGACCGTGGCGTAGGAAATATCCCGGCTTGTTCGAAACCCGATAATACGTTTACTATTATTCCTCGTTCAAGGGTCTATAAATCAGATTCAGATAAACGATTCATTCGTTTACCTATAGAGAATGTTCATTGCTTATTTGAAAATATTCTGATTCTGATTTTTTTCTCTCTTAATTTAGACATGTGTAACGATAGAAATTTCCAATAGGGGACTAGCATGCTCCGTTAAATGACAATATAATTTATTTTTTATTTTGCAATGAAATTGAAGGAGAGGGAAAGGTTTCATTAAATGTTCTGAAACCTTCAGCAGAAAACTAAAATCCTTGTCTGGTTTTTTTTTCGACAATGAGAAAACTAACGTTGTTATATTATTCCTTCTTTATTTCATTGAACTTTAGAAAGATTGAGTTTCTCAAAGATCACTTTTGATATAATGTTTCATAACTACATGAAACAAACATTGTCAAAAGGTGAGTACGTTGAATTTGATATAACCCATTGTTTGTGGTTTCATATTTTCTTTTGTCAGCATTACAACTTTTATTATGGCTTCGATTTCCTTTGGTTTCTTTATATTTTTTAATGCTACTTGAATTAATAAAGTTCTTATGTAGTAAATTTCATGTAAGATAACTAAGATAGCTTTTTTAAAGGCATGATGAAATATTGACCTTCACCAGATTTCGTATAACTAGATTGTTTCTAAACACGTTATACAAAATTAGTCCAAACTTTTTTTTTAGAAATAAATCTTATTAATTTATTAAAAGGGAGTTTATTTTCATGTAAATGAGGTTGTCAGTGTAACACCCTTTGTTCGCTCACAACGAGAGAAACTCACTGGACATTAATTCATCTAATTTAGAATCAACACAATCGTAGGCTTTTCGTATAACCAGATTGTACATAACATAAATTTAGTTCAAATGGTTTAATCCTATCAATTTACTTTTTTCAAATTGACGCCATTAACTTGGAACATTCAAACAAAACATGATACCGTCTTTACTTCATTATCAATTAATGATCAGTATGATATTTTCTATGCTGAAGGATTTTGTAACACCAAAGTACAGGTCCTATTGTCAAAAGATGTAACCGATTATATAGAATCGTGCCAGTTCAACGAAAATAACATGATTGTTCAATGTTGTAAAGTACTAAAACCCATAGCAATTCAGGATACACTTTTACGTATAACAACTACATATAGCTTAAGGGACGTCCTAGAAGAATTCACAAAAACCTTTCTGAACATATCCATCAATCATTAGTCTGTATGAAAGAAATCACGTCAACCACCTTAGTTGACGATAATGTTCGTTTATGTCACGTCTCATGGGCTTTTAAAAAGTCATTTTCGATCAAAATGTATTTCAGCGAAACTCAAATTATCATGTTGGTCGTGATGTCAAGGGACATATAATTGCATCTAAAAGTCATTAGGTGAAAGATAACCGTTGATCTTTAAACCATTGTTAAAATTGTGTCTGGTTATAATTTAGCCCATGCAATTATTAAAGGAAAGTTTTTTTCATAAAATAATACAAATGCATGTGTTGCGTGTCAAAATACTATTGTAAGCATACCTAAGCTGTTAATATGAGGTAGGGTTATGACATGCATAGTGTGGTTATTAACAGTTGCTAAGTATATTCTTAAAGGGGCAGTAGCACGTTTTTGGGGGAATATAAGGTTATGTCAGGAAAATGAAAATTTATGGTTACAATTGAAAGACAATGTATTTAAACTAAATGGAGAAGATATAATTCAGATATATAATGTAAAGTTTAGCCATGCGATTCATTTTTCTTACACAAAATGAATTAAAGGTGTTCACACAAAATGGCCGCCAATAGATTTTAGGTGAATCTTCATACTTTGTTCTCTGACTATGGAAGATTGGCTTGTGTAATAAGATTTTTGACACTAGCAAAATAATACATTTAGCATTAACATTCAATCATCGGTGAAAAATTTAAAAAATATAATTATCATAAAAAGTGCTACTGGCCCTTTAAATAAGTCCATAATTTACAGTTAAGCAATAAATAAACATCCCCCGTATCTAGAAACTTTCTAGTGCGTATCTAGAAACTTTCTAGATACGCACTAGAAAATTTCTAGATACGTTCTAGAAAATTTCTAGAAATTTCTAGAAAGGGGGTACTTTCTTTCTGGTTCAACTGTATATATTCTACATAAAATTCGTTAACATCATAATACATATTTGATAATTTAATTGCCAATTTCCAGACATCAATTTAGATCACTCACAGATAGATTTCGTTGGTAACTTTTATTTGAACAGTCGTGTCGTCTTCTTCACTGCTTGTCTTGTCTGCTCTTTTGGAGAAAAGTTTAATAGGGTAAGGTCTACTGAAATATCTATGAATTATTTTTTAAGTAAAATTGTTAGATCCTTCAGCTAAGGGCTGAAACTATGACATGATGAATTACTATTTACAGATTATACACTACACTACACTACACTACACTACACTACACGAAGTAAACATATCAAATATCAAACATTAAACTCTTACATGGTGAATTAAGTTATGCACTGAGTGGCAAATGCCTTATGTACAAAAAACAAAGTAAAAGCCTTCAGTATACGTTGCTAAATAATAAACTATGTATCTATTCAACCATTTGCAATGTAAGGTTTTATTGATAAAGACATCACAACAAATCAAAATGCATCTGCCAAAAATATCTGTTCAGATATTTAAATATATATGCACATGGCATCCTACTTTTAAGATGTTGTTAATGTTATTGTTAAAAAAACTCTGCATTTTGTAACTTACAAGAACACAAAGTCAGAAATCTTTTCCTTACGCTGCTTTTTTTTCTGATAACTGAAAGCAAAATTAAAAACTGACTGAGTCTTGTTTCTTAAGAAATGTCAGTTTTCTCATTATGAAAAACAGGTGACATTTACTTGTGTTAATTTTCCATACATCATTTCACTTTACACACATCTATGACTGATGCTGTGGTTAAAAGGGGAGTAGCACTTTTTTGGGGGGGGGGGGGGGGGGGAGGGATATAAGGTGATGTCAGGAAAATGAAAATTAATGGTTCCAATTGAAAGGAAAGGTATTTAAAATAAATGAAGCAGTAATAACTTAATAATATATAATGTAAAGTTTAGCCATGCAATTTCTTTTGCAAAATGAAATAAAGGTGTTTTCAAAAATGGCTGCCAATGGATTTCATGTGAATCTTTGTACTTTGTTCTCTGACTATGGATGATTGGTTTGTGTAATGAGATTTTTGACACTATCAAAACCATACATTGAGCATTAACGTACAATTATCAGTGAAAATGTTTAGATATTAAATTGTCAAAAAACGTGCTACTGCCCCTTTAAAGGAAGAACTCCATCTTAAAATTAGTTTCTTTAGTCACTCTTTGTCGAGTAAATTGTTTGAATTGAAGTTTTTAAGATATGACCTTAGGTTATCCTTTTTCACTAAATCTATAGTAGTAATGTCACTATAGGTTAGTTTTATGGCTACATCAAAGAATTTCTCGATTAAAAACATAGCCTATTTTATCATTTGCGTAATTGACGTAAAATATGTATTAGTATTACATTATAAATAGTTGATATATATTGTGTTAATTTTGGTCACTTTAAAATGGCAGTAGCACACTCTTTGACACTTGTCTAATTTCAATTTTCACTGATAATTGACATCAAAGCTAAATATATTATTTTAATAGTGTCAAAAATCTCATTACACAAATCAATCATTCAAAAAACAAATTATAAAGATTAACATAAAGACCTTGGGCGGCATATTTGTAAACGAACATATTGCTCCATTTTGCATTGCCAATTAATTCGTAGTCAAACCTTTTAATTTCACATTGATGTATTTCAAACCTTTGACAGTCATATAAAGTGCCATCTGATGTGGTGGATACATATCATTTGAAAATTATGAATAAGTCACCATTTCTTAACAAAACTGAAAGAACAGCAAAGGAGAATTACCTTTTGTTATTTTAAGAGTTTTCATGCACTTTGATGCTGAGATTTACGTTTACGTGGAAATCTAAGAGCGCGTGATTTGGAGCTTAGCGGGAGACTGCAATGAGAACCAGATTTATTATCTAATAGCACTCCTATTGGTTAATTGGAATTACGAGTTGAGCGCGCGGAACGAAGCCAAGAAACTAGTTTGCCGCTTTCGCTGAAAGGGTATCATTTGATTGGCTTGTTATATATAGCGATACAACAGAGGACTATAGGAGGATATCAGGGGATAGGTTGTAGCATTAGCGGAGACATATACATGTACGCTGATGTAGCAGGATGCATGTGTACGTAAGTTGCGATCAAAACATTAGCAATGACGCGTCAAAGATATCGAACGTAATAATAGTAATTTGATTGATAGATTATGTGACTAGTACTGATGTAAATTTGACGTGTTATCTCAGCTTCTATGCAAAATAAGGCATTAGTAAGATGTTCAAGAATTTTCCATATATTATCATTTTGGAAAAGATGATTGGAAAGACTGATATCACTTCATATGGCATTTAGGTTCGTATGAAAGCCAGTCTAAGTAAACCTAGCCTCAATAATACTCGATACACTCCCGATATTGAGTCTAGCTAGATACAGTAAGAGGTCGCATCAGCCGATAGGGCACCTATGAGACTCCAACTCCAATAAGTCGGCTGACCCGCAATCTCATTCAAATCAGATCGAAACTACTCCTACGTCGCTACGAGTCTTGAGACGTAGCGACGTAGGAGTAGTTTCGATCTGATTTGAATGAGATTGGCTGACCCGAGCCCTTACTACATTTCGCTAGACTCAATATCTGGAGTGCAGCGAGTATTATTGAGGCTAGGTTTACTTAGACTGTATCAAAGCCAAATGATGGGTCATGAAAATCAGGCAGTGGCTCTTTTATATGTATTTGCTATGAGTATCGTTATATACAATATCAAATTGGCATATAATGTGTTGATCAAAACTTCAACCAGTCTGTTGATATTAAATGAATAACAGCAAGCAAACTAATGAGAACTTTTGAATCGTTGAATTAATTAAGGATATATTGTCTGAATATTTACGTCTAAATGTATGACGTCAGAGTTTGATTACCACAAAGTTTACTAGACTTTGTTACTACTTCACAGTTCAATGTGTAAAAGTATGATATGTCCAACATTCAGTTGTGCTTAATAAGAATTGTCATAATTTGCAAGTCGTGTCTTGTAATCTTTGAAGTTCATGAACAGTGGACAATAAAAAGACAAAGTTCAGCGTATCCATGTCAAGCAAAACAGAGCTTTATTATCGGCAGACACATATATTTTGCTGCTCAAGTGTATATAGAGAATCTCACCCAAGTGTCTTCTGATATCAAATATATCAACACAAGTTGATAAAAGTAACAAATATTCGAGGCTTGCCGAGGATATTTTCCTTTTTTTAACGAGTGTTGATATATTTGATATCAGAAGACAAGAGGAGATTCTATTTATCATCCAAAAGTGGCTACCACAGTAGATATCGCTTTTCTGAGATCAAGTGATATCTACAAGCGATATCTACATTGTAGATATCGCTACAATCAAATCGTCATAATCATATTACATCATCAGTTAAATGACATCACAAGGCTTTGGCATCACTTAGAACATAGATGACAATACTATGACGTCACAAAGTTCATGGCGTAACAATGCTATGATGTCATAATGCTGATGACGTCACAATGAAATGACAACACTGTTCAAGTAGTTTAATGACAGTTTTGTGTTCAGATATGTTCATTCTTTTGCTAATAACTGTTGAAAAATGATTTGGATGATAAATAAAATCTCACCCTCGTGTCTTCTGATATCAAATATATCAACACTCGTTGATTAAAGTAAAAATATCCTCGGCAAGCCTCGGATATTTGTAACTTTAATCAACTCGTGTTGATATATTTGATATCAGAAGACACTTGGGTGAGATTCTCTATTTATCATCCAAAATCATTTTTCATCACATAAGCATGAAAAATGTACATCTTTGAACACTCCATAAACCTAAACCAGTGATGTCATAGCATTGTGACGTCATCGTGGTAATGATGTCAAAGCATTGTTACGTCGTTGTGTTTATGACGTCATAGAATTGTGGCGTCATGACTAGTGATGTAAAACGTGATGTCATGTATTTTCTGAGCAAAGAGCATTGTTCAAAATCAACTGTCAAAGCGATATCTCCTGTGGAAAACAGTTTTGGATGATAAATATGCTTTCCTAAGGATCATTCTCTTCGTCTATTCCGTTTTCATATTCAGGAAAGTTTGTTTTAAGAGTTTTTTTAATAGTAAAACTATTAACTGTTCAGAAAATTATGTTTGACAGGGTTAAAGCTCATGCATGTTTTGAACTCTTTGCAATTTATTAAACATAGGCGAAGAAATTTCTGAGAGCAAATTATCCTGTAAGCGGATGGTTACATAAGGGGATAATGTTTTCTTTTTTCGTTTCATAGAAAGAGAAGAGATAAACGACAGTCTGATTAAAATTGACCGTGCTCCGATTAATAAAGTAGTAAAAAGGTTGTCTCAAACAGGGTCTGAAACAGTCGGCATATACTCTCCACCACGGTCTGAATGCACCCATCTTGGTTGCATGTTGCTGTAACCAGTTTAGGTCGGAAAAAACCACTGGCATGACATCGAAAGCTCTTGCCGCTGTCCTTATGATTCGTTAGATGAGCTTATGTCAGAAAAATGGGACAACGGTTGGTGCACTCAGACCGTGGGCGTAGGAAATATCCCGGCTTGTTCGAAACCCGATAATACGTTTACTATTATTCCTCGTTCAAGGGTCTATAAATCAGATTCAGATAAACGATTCATTCGTTTACCTATAGAGAATGTTCATTGCTTATTTGAAAATATTCTGATTCTGATTTTTTTCTCTCTAAATTTAGACATGTGTAACGATAGAAATTTCCAATAGGGGACTAGCATGCTCCGTTAAATGACAATATAATTTATTTTTTATTTTGCAATGAAATTGAAGGAGAGGGAAAGGTTTCATTAAATGTTCTGAAACCTTCAGCAGAAAACTAAAACCCTTGTCTGGTTTTTTTTTCGACAATGAGAAAACTAACGTTGTTATATTATTCCTTCTTTATTTCATTGAACTTAAAAAAGATTGAGTTTCTCAAAGATCACTTTTGATATAATGTTTCATAACTACATGAAACAAACATTGTCAAAAGGTGAGTACGTTGAATTTGATATAACCCATTGTTTGTGGTTTCATATTTTCTTTTGTCAGCATTACAACTTTTATTATGACTTCGATTTCCTTTGGTTTCTTTATATTTTTTAATGCTACTTGAATTAATAAAGTTCTTATGTAGTAAATTTCATGTAAGATAACTAAGATAGCTTTTTTAAAGGCATGATGAAGTATTGATCTTCACCAGATTTCGTATAACTAGATTGTTTCTAAACACGTTATACAAAATTAGTCCAAACTTTTTTTTAGAAATAAATCTTATTAATTTATTAAAAGGGAGTTTATTTTCATGTAAATGAGGTTGTCACCCTTTGTTCGCTCACAACGAGAGAAACTCACTGGTTCAGTTCAAATGGTTTAATCCTATCAATTTACTTTTTTCAAATTGACGCCATTAACTTGGAACATTCAAACAAAACATGATACCGTCTTTACTTCATTATCAATTAATGATCAGTATGATATTTTCTATGCTGAAGGATTTTGTAACACCAAAGTACATGTCCTAGTGTTAAAAGATGTGACAGTTTAGATAAAATCGTGCCAGTTGAACGAAAATAACATGATTGTTCAATGTTGTCAAGTACTAAAACCCATAGCAATTCAGGATACACTTTTACGTTAAACAACTACATATAGCCGAAGGGACGTCCTGGAAGCTCTCACAAAAACATTTTTATACATACATGTATCAATCAATCATTAGTCTGTATGAAAGAAAATCACGTCAACCACCTTAGTTGATGATAATGTTCGTTTATGTCACGTCTCATGGGCTTTTAAAAAGTCATTTTCGATCAAAATGTATTTCAGCGAAACTCAAATTATCATGTTGGTCGTGATGTCAAGGGACATATAATTGTATCTAAAAGTCATTAGGTGAAAGATATAACCGTTGATCTTGAAACCATTGTTAAAATTGTGTCTGGTTTAGCCCATGCAATTATTAAAGGAAAGTTTTTTTTCATAAAATAATACAAATGCATGTGTTCGTGTCAGATTACTTTTGTAAGTATACATAAGTTGTTAATATGAGATAGGGTTATGACATGTATAGTGTGGTTATTAACAGTTGCTAAGTATATTCTTAAAGGGGCAGTAGCACGTTTTTGGGGGAATATACGGTTATGTCAGGAAAATGAAAATTAATGCTTACAATTGAAAGACAATGTATTTAAACTAAATGGAGAAGATATAATTCAGATATATAATGTAAAGTTTAGCCATGCGATTCATTTTTCTTACACAAAATGAATTAAAGGTGTTCACACAAAATGGCCGCAAATGGATTTTAGGTGAATCTTCATACTTTGTTCTCTGACTTTGGAAGATTGGCTTGTGTGATAAGATTTTTGACACTAGCAAAATAATACATTTAGCATTAACATTCAATCATCGGTGAAAAATTTAAAAAATAAAATTATCGTAAAAAGTGCTACTGCCCCTTTAAATAAGTCCATAATGTATATATTCTACATAAAATTCGTTAACATCATAAGATATATTTGATAAATTAGATGTCAATTTCCAGACATGAATTTAGATCACTCACAGACAGATTTCATTGGTAACTTTTATCTGAACAGACGTGTTGTCTTCTTCACTGCTTGTCTTGTCTGCTGTTTTGGAGAAAAGTTTAATAGGGTAAGGTCTACTGAAATATCTATGAATTATTTTTAAAGTAAAATTGTTAGATCCTTCAGCTAAGGCCTGACACTGTGACATGATGAATTACTATTTATAGATTATACACTGGGTGTCAAAGTAAACATATCAAATATAAAATCTCAAACATTAAACTCTCATATAAATTTAGTTATGCACTGAGTGGCGAATGCCTTATGTAAGATCAAGACATGTTTTGCTAGGTAAAAGCCTTAAGTAAACTATATAATAAACTATGTATGTGTTCAACCATTTGCAAAGATAGGTTTCATTGATTAAGACGTCAAAGCAAATCAAAATGGATCTGCCAAAAATATTTGTTCAAATAAATATATCCGCACATGACATCCTAGTTTTAATTTTAAAGATGTTTTTATTGTTATTGTTAAAACCTCTGCATTTAGTTACCTTCAAGAACACAAAGTCAGAAATCTTTTCCATACGTTGCTTTTTTCTGATAACTGAAAGCAAAATGAAAAACTGACTGAGTCAGGTTTCTTAAGAAATGTCAGTTTTCTCATTATGAAAAACAGGTGACATTTACTGGTGTCCATTTTCCATACATCATTTCAGTTTACATGGATCCATGACTGACCTTGTGGTTAAACATAGAACTCCATCTTCGCTTTAGTTTCTTTAGCCACCTTTTGTCGAGTTTTTAAGGAATGACATTAAGTTATTATTATTTTTACTAAATCTGTAGTAGCAATATTACTAAAGGTAAGATTTAAGGCGTAAGAGTGTCTCGGTCAACAGTCTACACTCAGGGGCGAAAGAAACGATACCATATAAAATGCATGATAGATTAAGCTACGAATGATAGTTACGACAGGAAACAGGATCAGTTTATATTTTCAAGAGCCAAATGAACTAAGTTTTTAATTTCAAAGCTACATCGGTTAATGTTTTTGAGAAAAACGCCTTTGAAAAAATCGCTGTTTAAAAAAAATCTCCTTAACTAGACGAAATAGGGAAGTGAAAGGACCCTTTTGCTTGTTTTTAAACCAATTTGCAGACAAAGGCATGAACAAATCAATTTCTATCGAGATTTGTTATATTGATAGCAAATTTTTTTCTCTCCATATTATGGCCAAATATAACATTGAAAAAGCTGTTTTAGGACTCCTCATGTATCTGAGCAGTCATACAATTATAAGTATCATACTTTGATGTTTGAAATTGTGAATACTTCTTCACAACTGATGTGCTTATGACAAGGGTTCGAGTCCCATTTCATTTACAACTGGACTTTGTACTCTTTTGAAAAGTTGGTGTTATTTCTTTCGCCCCTGGGTGAATGGTGTTACTTGCGTAATTGACGTTAGTATGCATTGTTCCTAAATTAATTATATTTGGTATAGCTTGTATTAATTTAGGTTCCTTTCATATCAAGGGTCGTCTCATAAACCTTTATAATCTTCATTTTGGTGGCTGTGATCAACAGAATAAACAAAATTTCAAGTTAGTCAATACTTTGAAAAGATTTCCATATACTAAAGTATTACGTTCCATTTTTGGGAATTTCGATTTAAATAATCCCTATAAACTTTGTTATAAAGAAATCAGCACAATCACATTGCCTCAATGAAAAGGAACAAATATGACTTAGATCTAAAGCTGTTGATCACTTATGAAGGATTTTGTAGAGAAAAATAGAAAATATCAGCATTGTACGTTTCGTTTTCACATTGCTGGGATGCATCAAAGACATTCTAAATTATATGATATTTGCACTAGAATACACAGGTAAGTGAACAAACTTCAGATATGCAGCTGTACTAAAGTATTACATCCATCCATCAGTCATTGCCTTTATACTTCTATTGTCTACAAGAATAATAAAAATAAAAAAAACCATTTTAAGTTTAATTGACAGCGATGTGAGGTATAATATAGGCTAAGAGTACAGATGATTTAACCTCAAATCAAGTGTAATTTTATTAGTATTTGTCTCACCTTATTGTTGTGTTTCTAACTCATTATCAACATTAATGACAACCACCTTTGTCCCTAGACTAGATATATTTCACTCTGACATTTATAAGGTATCAGAGATGAGATAAAAAAATTGTCCTGTATTCACCTTGCGTATTTAGAACTGAGGTAACATAGAATTTCTGTAATCGTGAAAATAAATCTTAATATGATAATAAAGCCCCAGGGAAAGTATCGCAGACAGATAAAAGTTACAATATTCCAAATTATATCTTAATGACAGGGAAATAGTTTAATTAAATTGAAACTGAAACGAGTGGAAAATACAAAAGGAAAAAAAGATCTTTGCTTTCATAGTTTTTACGACAGTAAAATCAAACGTCGTCATTCAATCATTTATTTCGAATTTTATTTTTAGGAAATTCATATGATTGAGTTTCATCTGCATAAATTATGGTTATATTGTTGCATTAACACATGGAACAAACATTGTTGACAAGTAATAACATGTTATGGTTAATAAAATGTGTGTGCCGTTGAAATATGAGCAAAACTACTATTCATTCCAGGTTTTATCACAAAACATGCATTTTAACCCTTTAATGTAAATTTCAAATATTTATGTGAAGTTAATTCAAATGAAAATTGAAAAGTTCAATAATCGACGGTATACTATATAACCTAGAAAACTAAGTACTAAACTGATGTCCAAAAGAAAGTATACCAACTTTTTGGGGGGTTGGAAACATTATTTGTGAACGGAAATTCACAAAACTTTACAGGAACATGTGAAAACCTACTACCTATTACTTTCTTCTGTCAAAATAAAGAAAACTGTGAAACTGTCGCGCGAACGCGAATTTTCGAAAAAGTGATATGCGCGCATTCCACGTTATGCACGTGCTGACAAACAGTATAAAACCAGCGGAAGACACGAGTCATTGTCGCAGAATAAAAAAGCACATACGAAAAATGCCATGCCTGACCGCAATTCAGAGAGAGAGAGCCGTAGGAATGGCCCAGGTATACTTTCTTTTGGACGGTAGTTTATATGCCAATCTGTACAATTTTGATTAAGATATGTGTGTATTGTTGTTTATGTAGAAGGTTTGACTAGAATGTTTACTCATAAGACGTAATTCTGTCCATTGATTTATTTGAAAATTGTTTGGATATATGGATGCTTTATGGAAGTTTTGTTAAAACTGGACATGAATTATGACAGGAATTATTTACGTGAAATTTGAAAAAACGATGTTTTTCCAGATGATAACCTTCAGTAAACTGTAAATACATTTTTATTGACCAATAGAACTTTTACTTGCATCCATGAAATATCCGATGTCATGTTTATATAACTATTTGTGTAACTATTATCACAACTGTAACCGTGTACCCTTCAATCTATTGTTATGCCATGACAACTTTATGTATGTTTATATGTGTAATCTTTGGAACCAATAAAAAAATAAAATGTAAATAAATTTATAAAGAAGGTGTTTTGGTTTGTAACATAACACACTACATCTGCAAATGTAAAACATATTTTGTTCAAATAGATATATACATACATAAAGAAATCCTTGTTTTGAGAAAAATGCTCTTTTAAAGTTTTGCATTTTGCAAAGTTGAGATTCCATCCTCATCTTATTTTAGCCATCATAAAATAGCTCTCTATAAATGTTTACATTCAATAACCTGCATGTCAAAAGGTTAGAACTATAAGTTCTATATGCTGCTTTTATTTGATACCAATATGTAGTTTGGAAACTGAAGTAAAGTAAGTGTTTTTGTTTGCAATTGCAATAATACATCTGCAAATGTTAAAAATAGTTCCCAAAGTGGATAGATACATGAATAATTGTAATTGTCATAAAATACAAGTTAAAATGTTCTTTTAAATGTATGTTACATTAAAGACTGATAATCCGTCTTCATCTTCTTTTAGCAAGCATTCGAAAAACGTTATAAGTCTTTACATTCAATAATCTACATGTTCAAAAAGTCAAAAGTGAGGCTTCTATATGACGCCTTTTGAACAATATGAAGTTTTGAATCTTGAATCAGATTTCTAAGCAAATGTCAGTTTTCTCATTATCTGAAACAAGTGACAGTTACCAGTGTCAGATTCCCATGGATCATTTCATTTCAAACACATTCATGTTGTTAACGAAGGAAACCTATCTCAACTTTAGTTAAATTTGGAACAATCTTTGGCATGTCAATTGTTTGAAGTTAAGTTTGACTCTGTCCTGGTCCTGAGGGCTCTGTTACGAGCTTAACACCGCGCCCAGTCGTTTATAGCGAAATAATCGTTCAAGATCACAGCCATTCTCTTCTCACAGAGGTAGATCAAGTAATAAATTGTTGATACCACCTTTGTTCTAAGACCAA
The DNA here is from genome assembly GCA_916613615.1 of Steromphala cineraria. Lineage (NCBI taxonomy): Eukaryota > Metazoa > Mollusca > Gastropoda > Trochida > Trochidae > Steromphala > Steromphala cineraria. The sequence continues at coordinate 31,653,646 of OU744722.1, read as the reverse complement.
ACCCGTAAATTCCGGTAGTTTCCCCTGGCGGAAAAAATTTGCATGACAATCCATATGAACTTTTTTAGTAAATGACGATGCTTCTTAAATTGAAAAGGTGGTTCATATCACAATGCCTTTGCCATGATTCAGTAGCCAAAATGATGAATTTAGAACAGCGTCGGTGATTGCACAACTAACTTTGATTGTCTCCAAGTAGGTATCTCCAACTCTAGCCCACAAACTAGGCGTAATAGAACAGAGGCTCTATCAACATTTCATAACTTGATCTGCCTATGTGGGGAGAGAATGAATCACAGCAAGGACAAGTCAAATTTCAGCTTCGAAACCTGTGTGAAGCTCTTAAGCGTGATATTTAATTCAAAACATGCCAGGCCCAGTTGGTTATGATGACTTTAACATTTCTTTTAAGGTTGAAGTGAATCGTGCGTGTAAAGGTCGTAAGTGAATTTTAATATAGAACCATTAACATTTGTGTTAACAACATTTACATGTAAGTTGGTACCAACAAAAAACGCCGCCACTTTTGTTCATTTTATGAAAAATAATGTTTAAAATTTGAAAACAAATGTGTTATGGGCACTCATATAATTTCGAATCGACTTTGTTACTAGTACACAGTTCAATTAGAAAAACAATGTCCTTCATAACATCAAGAATAAACATTAAGATTAAGGTTATCTCCACTGTTTTATTTTTGAAACTAAGAACACCTATAATATTTTTGAGATGTTGCTCATCATTTGTCCGTTTTTAGCTAAACATACAAACACCCAGAAGCATTTAAGGCAGTTATGTACTGTAGAAATGCTAAAAGAGCAATTTGTACAGTTAATTGAACTTGTAATCGAGTGTAATTTTATGAGCGTTTGCTTCACAGTATTGTTGAGATAGTACCTCGTTATCAACATTAATGAGAAACACTTTGCCTTCAAACTTTAGATGTTTGCCATGTGACATTTAATTTGTAGCATATAAAAGTGGAAAACAATATGTCCAACATTTAGTTGTAGTTGCTTGATAATTGTCATAATTTGCAAGTCGTGTCTTGTAATCTTTGAAGTTCATGAACAGTGGACCATAAAAAGACAAAGTTCAGCGTATCAATGTCAAGCAAAACAGAGCTTTAATATCGGCAGACACATATATCTTGCTGCTCAAGTGTATATAGAGAATCTCACCCAAGTGTCTTCTGATATCAAATATATCAAGTTGATAAAAGTAACAAATATTTGAGGCTTGAGAGATTTTTTTTTATGTTCAGAAAATTATGTTTGACAGGGTTAAAGCTCATGCATGTTTTGAAATCTTTGCGATTTATTTAACTAAGGCGAAGAAATTTCTGAGAGCAAATTATCCTGTAAGCGGATGGATACGTAAGGGGATAATGTTTTCTTTTTTCTTTTCATAGAAAGAGAAGAGATAAACGACAGTCTGATTAAAATTGACCGTGCTCCGATGAATAAAATAGTAAAAAGGTTGTCTCAAATGGGGTTTGAAACAGTCGGCATATACTCTCCAACACGGTCTGAAAGCACCCATCTTGGTTGCATGTTGCTGTAACCAGTTTAGATCTGAAAAAACAGTCATTTCTAAATAGCAGTTAGCGATGATCATGTTTTAGGAATGATACACTGGAGTTACCTGCCCCTGGCATGACATCGAAAGCTCTTGCCGCTGTCCTTAAGATTCGTTAGATGAGCTTATGTCAGAAAAATGGGACAAAGGTCGGTGCAATCAGACCGTGGCGGAGGAAATATCCCATCTTGTTTGAAACCCGATAGAGACAATACGTTTACTATTATGCCTCGTTCAAGGGTCTATAAATCAGATTCAGATAAACGATTCATTCGTTTTACCTATAGAGAATGTTCATTGCTTATTTGCAAATATTCTGATTCTGATTTTTTTCTCTAAATTTAGACATGTGTAACGATAGAAATTGCCAATAGGGGACTAGCATGCTTCTCTAAATGTCAACATAATTTTATTTTAAAGTTTGAAATTAAATTGAATGAGAGGAAAGGATTCATTAAATGTTCTGAAACCTTCAGCAGAAAACTAAAACCCTTGTCTGTTTTTTTTCGACAATGAGAAAATTAACGTTGTTACATGATCCCATTTTGATTTCATTGAACTTTAAAAAGATTCAGTTTCTTAAAAATCACTTTTAATATAATTTTACACGACTACATGAAACAAACATTGTCAAATGGTGAGTACGTTGAATTTGATATAACCCCTTGTTTGTGGTTTCATATTTTCTTTTGTCAGCATTACAACTTTTTTTGTGACTTCGAGTTAAACAAACATCCGTCCTTTGGTTTCTATATCTTTATAATGCTACTCATTGAATTAATAAACTTCTTATGTAGTAAATGTTACATGTATCAAACTAAGATCGCTTTAAAGGCAGTAAAGGTATTTAAAGTTTTTTTATTTTCTATTTTTTAAATGAGGTTAAAAGTCTCAAAGCTATATGTTTTGAAAAATCTTGTTAATAAGATAAACGGGGAAATGTTTTTTATTTAAATGCTGTAGTCAGTTGGGCGTTCTTTCAAGTTATACAACGTAAAAGATATAACGGTATTCGCCGTAATAGAAGCCCTGGGCGTTTACAAAATTGAAAAAAGGGGGCGTTTATTAAAATGACTTTTAAAAATCAGAAAAGGGGGGCGTTTATAAAGAAATGTTTGTTGATGTTCCAAGGAATACGTAACATCGATTGTTTTTCTGAGTTTTAATCAATTCAGACATTCAACCATCGCCGGGGGACTGGAAATACCATGTACCTTACACTGTACTGGACACAAGAGGTTAATAGCAAGATTGAAAACACTTCTTCAGTAAGGTAAGTCTATAAAAAGGGGGGAGCGTTAATTAGGGATAATTTTCTGCAAGTCAAAAATGGGTTGGGGGGGGCGTTTATTAGAAGGGGGCGTTTATTACGGCGAATACGGTAATTGATTCTAAGAGGATATACTATTGACTTTAACCACATTTCATATAACTAGATTGTTTCTAAAAACATTATGCAATGTTTTTTTTAGAAAAAAGCTTATCACTTTATATAATTAATAAAAGGGAAATTTGTTTCATGTAAATGAGATTGTCAGTATAACATCTATGGTTCACACACAACGAGAGGATACTCATTGAACATTACTTCGTCTAATTTACAATCCACACAAACTTATATTTGATACTAACAATGATAAACGTCGCTATTATGAAGGAAAGAGGACGATAGATAAGTTAATTGCCAAAAGGTATTTTTCAAAATATACTTTTTGATCTTAACCAGTTTTTCGTTTAACTAGATTGCAAAAATACATTATGCAAAATTTAGTCAAATGTTTTTACCCTATCAATTCATTTTTTAAAGATAATGTCTTCGTTACCTTAAAATTTGAAACAATAAACATAATTTAATACCTTCATAATCAGTGTATGATCGGTATGATATTTTTTCTATGCTGAAGGATTTTGTAACACCAAAGTACAGGTCCTAATGTTAAAAGATGTGACAGTTTAGATAAAATCGTGCCAGTACAACGAAAATAACATGATTGTTCCATGTTGTAAAGTACTAAAACACATAGCAATTCAGGATACACTTTTACCTTAAAAAACTACATATAGCCGAAGGGACGTCCTATAAGGTTTCACAAAAACCTTTCTGAACATATCCATCAATCATTAGTCTGTATGAAAGAAAATCACGTCAACCACCTTAGTTGATGATAATGTTCGTTTATGTCACGTCTCATGGGCCATTAAAAAGTCATTTTCGATCAAAATGTATTTCAGCGAAACTCAAATTATCATGTTGGTCGTGATGTCAAGGGACATATAATTGTATCTAAAAGTCATTAGGTGAAAGATAACCGTTGATCTTGAAACCATTGTTAAAATTGTGTCTGGTTATAATTAAGACCATGGAATTATTGAAGGAAAGGTTTGTTCATAAAAAAATACAAATACATGTGTTGCGTATCCAATGCTATTGTAATCATATGTAGGCTGGTAATACGAGGTAGGGTCATGACATGCATAGTGTGGTCATTAACAGTTGCTAAGTATATTCTTAAATAAGTCCATAATTTATATATTCTACATAAAATTCGTTAACATCATAAGATATATTTGATACATAAGGTGTCAATTTCCAGACATGAATTTAGATCACTCACAGATAGATTTCGTTGGTAAATTTTATCTGAACAGACGTGTTGTCTTCTTCACTGCTTGTCTTGTGTGCTGTTTGGAGGAAAGTTTAATAGGGTAAGTTCTACTGCAAAAAAGTAAAATATCTATGAATTATATTATTTAACGTACTATACCGTCTCCGACTCACCGTAGCCCATTGATTGCCTATCAATTATCTCTCGACCCATAACACAGAAAAAACAACACGGGAGTTACCTGCATATCCCCGCCGCGCCACCTATGGTCACGTGACCAAAACCTCATTCCAACTTCCTGTCGCTCAGTGATCAGTTGTGTCTCTGAGCTCTCTCGAAGTTATCTTGCCTTGTCTAAGTATTTAAGTTTGTAGACCTTTTTTCTCGATCCTTGGGAGTAAGAGTATCTTCTCTTACCTCCTGATCTCCTTCCAATTTGCCACATTTGGAGGTTGTTGTTGTTGGGTTTTCTGCCTGTGGGACAGGCAGGCTACTCAGTATCACGCGACCCTGCTCGGGTTGTGCCGCTTGGGTTGCACGTGCTGCTCAAGCTTCTCGGTTAAGTAGGTCACGCCTCCGGGTGTCTGACCTTTGACCTCCGGCTTCGTGTGTGGGACGTGTGCAAGCAGTGACAGCTTGGCCGTTCGCTCCGCTGGGGTGAGTGGATCGTCACGTGCTCCGCCTGGGTACGCGTTTGCCCAGCTTCACTCCGCTTGGTCAGTCTGGCGAGTGACCCTTGGTCCGTCTGGTGAGTGACGGACGGGAGTGACTGGTCCGTCCTCCGTCTTGATACGCGTTTGCCTCGCTTCTCTCCGCCTTCGTTCGTCTAGCGAGTGGCGGACGGGAGTGACTGCCCCGTCCTCCGTCTTGGTACGCGTTTGCCTCGCTTCACTCCGCCTTCGTTCGTCTGGCGAGTGGCGGATGGGAGTGACTGATCAGTCATCTGTCTTGGCACGCGTTGGCTTCGCTTCACTTCGCCTTGGTCCGTCTGGTGAGTGACGGACGGGAGTGACTGGTCCGTCCTCCATCTTGGTATGCGTTTGCCTCGCTTCACTCCGCCTTCGTTCGTCTAGCGAGTGGCGGACGGGAGTGACTGCTCCGTCCTCCGTCTTGGTACGCGTTTGCCTCGCTTCACTCCGCCTTCGTTCGTCTGGCGAGTGGCGGACGGGAGTGACTGGTCCGTCCTCCGTCTTGGTACGTGTTTGCTTCGCTTCACTCAGCCTTGGTACGTTTGGTGAGTGACGGACGGGAGTGTCTGGTCCGTCCTCCGCCTTGGTACGCGTTTGCTTCGCTTTGCTTCGCCTTGCTTCACCTTGGTCCGTCTGGCGAGTGACGGACGGGAGTGACTGGTCCGTTCCCCTTCTTGGTACGCGTTTGCCTCGCTTTGCTTCGCTCCGCCTTAGTCCGTCTCGCGAACGACGGACGGGAGTGACTAGTCCGTCCTCCGTCTTGGTACGCGTTTGCTTCGCTCCGCTCTGCCTTGGTTCGCCTGGCGAGTGACGGACGGGAGTGACTGGTACGTCCTCCGTCTTGGTACGCGGCTGGCTTCGCCTCACTCCAATTGCACCGTCTGGGGAGCGACGGACATGAGTGATTGGTCCGTTCTCCGTCTTGGTACGCATTTGCTTCGCTTCACTCCGCCGGTCCGTCTCGCGAGTGACGGACGTGGGTGACTGGTCCGTCCTCCGTCTGGGTATGCGGTTGCTCCGCTTCGCTCCGTCTTGGTCTGTCTGGTGAATGACGGGTCAACCTTGTTGGTTCATTGGTGAGCGAGCCCCCCGTTCTCCTCGCGGACGGACCAGGGCATCGTCAGGTTCTGTGGGCGATGTGGACTTAGGAAGTAGGGAACACTTGACCTCCGTTCCCTCTGTTGATCATGCACCTCCGCTTACTCCCTGCAAGACAGGTGTGAAGAGTGTGAGTCCCTCTCGTCGGAAGCTTTGAAGCTCTATCTACAGGCTCTAAGGAAGAGCGAGAGGGACGCGGTAGGTGCGAAGCGTAGGGCTCGCAACTCCGGGAACCCGTCGGCCTCGTCCACCTTCACCTCACCCACACCCCCCCTCCCCACCGGAGGGGTTCGTCACCTCGGAAGATACGAGGGAGTGCGAGGCGGATGAACGGGGCTCCGTTTCATTCACTTTACAGAGTCAGTGGTGTTCAGACGTGTCTTGTCTCGCTCCCCGTGTGTTTGAGCCTTTAACTTGTTCAGGACTTCTCGACTCAATTCTTTCTCAATTTCTCCTTATTTTTTGTCTGTCTGCCTTCCCTACGGGTCTTTAATCCTTCTGGGTTAAGTACTGTGCTTGGAAGGTGTTCTGTTGACACAGCGGCTGTGTGCATTGTTTTTACAGGACGATTCTTATGCATTGCCATTGTACATTTACCTGTATGATTAGTCTCTCTTAACCCTAGTTGAGGGTGGCTCATGTGTGTGTATGTTTTATTTGTTTCATATGTATATGTATTTATGAGGTGAGACTGAATAATAACCTGTCTGTCTGTTTGCAGTGGCAGGGACGGTCCGTCGCCCGGGTCCGTCGTTGGATGGGGCAAGCGCCACACGCTTCGCGCGTGGCGGTGCGCTTCCCTGGCATCTGCTATCGAGTAGGTGCTCACTTGGACGTGTGCTTGTGCGCTTGGGCGCCCCCTCGCGCTCGTGTCTCTCGCTCTCAACTCAGGGGAGCTTCCCTCCATGGGAAGCGCCTGAGGGAGGAGGGGACCGCTGGTCTGGGATGATTGTTCGCTTGCGTGCTTGGCTCCCCTCGCGCTTGTGTCTCTCACTCCTTTTACTCAGGGGAGCGCCTGAGTGGAGAGGTGATTGACGCGTGTCGCTTGGTAGTTTTTTTTTTGTGTGCAGGGTGTCCGGGTAGGACAAGTTTGTCTCCAGATTGGTTCACTGGTTCTAGACGATCTCGAAGTTACATTAGCTTCACTTTCATGGGATGGGTTACAACTTTAACCCAATGTCTTTCGGTGACACAACAAGACTATTAAGTATTTGGTTATCGGAGATAATTTATTGGGGATGTTGATTATTATCCATTTCTTAGGATAACTCTACAAGAGTTGTATACAATTTACCCAAACTTAGGGCTCACTTCAGCTCAGGTCCGCTCCGAGACCTCTTCAGGGGTTTCTAACCCTCACGTCAGGCAGGAAGTGTGCAGACACGCTTTCCCGCTCCCCCAGCGGCTCGTCCCTCACCTAGCCTGGTGGAGGGTGGAAGCAACGTTTCTCAGGTGTTCCACTCAGACCTCCCGCGGCGACCGCACATCTCTTCGTGGACGCTTCCACGCAGGGTTGGGGGGGGGGGGGGCCCACCTGGGAACGGAACAGACGGAGGTGCTCTGGTCGTTGTCCCAGCACACGCGGGTCATCAACGAGCTGGAGATGGAGATCCATCACTGGTTCGCTCTGCTGTGGGGACAAGTGATACGTGTGCTACTACCATCCCCCAATTAGCACTGGATCTCTTCCGCCTGACAGACAGGCTGCACATGTCATTTCGGGCGGTGCACATCCCGGGCGTGGAGGACGTCCTAGCGGACGCTCCCTCCAGGCAGGACAAACCGCCGTCCACGGAATTGAAACTCCTCCCCCAGGCGTTCCAACAAGTGTGTCAGCACTTCGGGAGACCACACATAGACCTCTTTGCGACCCGGCTGAACCACCTACTGCCGGTCTATGTGTCTCCCGTCCCTGGGGCGTGGGGCTCAGACGCTCTGTCGTGCGAATGGGAGGAGATGGACGGTTACGTTCCCCTCCCCCCACCCCAAGCTTCTCACTCTAGTGGTGACGAAGATCGAGGTGTCAAGGTCGATCTTGCTAATCCTAATAGCTCACTTCTGGCCGCGGGTTCCTCTGCCCAGCGTGTCTCCACCCGCAAGCTGTATGACGTACAGTGGGGGTCATTTGTCACATTCTGTGCGGTTAAGGGCTGGGACGTCAAGGTAGCGATGGTTCCCCAGGTGGCGGAGTACTTAATGTACCTCCGGGAGGAGAGGCGACTTAGACTCCCTCTATTAACACTCATCTAGCGGCAATCATGTCGGTCTTACGTAAGCGGGCCCCGCGGTGGACATCTCCGTCCTTAAGGAGGTGATCAGAACCGTCTGTCAGGAGGACGGGCGGCTCAAACCTAGACCTCCCGAGCGGGCCCTAGCAACTGTCCTCGAGCATTTGTGCTCGGACATCTAAGAGTCCCTGACAGAGTCCTTCATTCTCCGATTGACGGTCAAGACTGTCTTCCTGGTGGCGATGGCTTCGGCCGCCAAGGTCTCAGAGCTGCACGCTCTTCAGGCCGATTTGCTCCGGGTTGAGCGAGGGATGGGGGTAAGGACACGCTGGGACTCGCACCGGTTTTCGTATGCAAGAACCAGGGGTCGGTCGAACGGGGCAGGGTGTTCCACATCACCACCCTCTCAGGTGCAGTCTCCCCCTCGGACGAGGGAAGTAGGTTCCTCTGTCCGGTCCGAGCTCTTCGAATTTATGCAGAGTGTACGCGTTCTCTGCGCCAGGGGAAGAGGAGACTGGTTCTATCTCACTCACAGCAGAGCACGAAGGAGATAGACAAACGCCTCCTGGGGGTCTACCTGCGGTCCGCTATCCTTGACGCTTTTTTAAGCCAAGGAGCTAGCCCCGCCGGCTCCTGCTAACCCTCTTGAGATCAGGGCGATCTCGGCCACTATGGCTTTTCCAGCAACATCGCCGTAGCAGACATCATGTCGGGCTGGTTCTGGAAGTCCGGCATTGTGTTCGCTACCACTACCTACGAGAATTGTCCACGGGAGACCATGGGGCCATGGGTGTTCGCTCAGCACCGCACTGTATAGGTCCTTTTTGCGTTCTGTTGTTCTAACTAAATGAACTTCGCATCGCACATCCGTGTCTCATTTGTTCTTTCTTCCGGTTTGGGGCGGGCTTCCCTCCTTAGCAGGGCACCTGGGCACCCGCCGTTAGTTAGACGTAGTGGGGGGAGTAACTGCTCTCCTGCCGCCTCGCTCTCGCAGCCCTCCACCCTCTGTGGTAGTCGGGGCTACGGTGAGTCGGAGACGGTATAGTACGTTAAATAATAGTACGTTTTTGAGTAAACGTCATTATTTGTACTTACCGTCGACGACTCACCAATCTTTATTTCCCACCCATGCCTCCCCTCCTGCGAGTAGGTTCGCTCTAGCGTTCACTGGCTCCAGGTAGGTTGGAATGAGGTTTTGGTCACGTGACCATAGGTGGCGCGGCGGGGATATGCAGGTAACTCCCGTGTTGTTTTTTCTGTGTTATGGGTCGAGAGATAATTGATAGGCAATCAATGGGCTACGGTGAGTCGTCGACGGTAAGTACAAATAATGACGTTTACTCAAAAACGTACTATTTAAAGTAAAATTGTTTGATCCTTCAGCTATGGCCTGACACTGTGACATGATGAATTACTATTTATAGATTATACACTGGGTGTCAAAGTAAACATATCAAATATCAAATCGCAAACATTAAACTCTCATATAAATTTAGTTATGCACTGAGTGGCGAATGCCTTATGTAAGATTTATTGTTAAAACCTCTGTATTTAGTTACCTACAAGAACACAAAGTCAGAAATCATTTCCTTACGTTGCTTTTTTCTGATAACTGAAAGCAAAATTAAAAACTGACTGAGTCAGGTTTCTTTAGAAATGTCAGTTTCTCATTATGAAAAACAGGTGACATTTACTGGTGTTAATTTTCCATACATCATTTCAGTTTACACACATCCATGACTGATGCTGTGGTTAAAGGGACAGTAGCACTTTTTTGGGGATGATGTCAGGAAAATGAAAATTAATGGTTCCAATTGAAAGACAAGGTATTAACAATAAATGAAGCAGTAATAACTTAACTATATAAGGTAAAGTTTAGCCATGCAATTACTTTTGCTTACACAAAATCAAATAAAGGTGTTTACAAAAATGGCCGCCAATGGATTTTATGTGAATCTTTAAACTTTGTCATCTGACTATGGATGATTGGTTTGTGTAATGAGATTTTTGACAATATCAAAATCATACATTAAGCATTAACGTACAATTATCAGTAAAAATGTTAAAATATAAAATTGTCAAAAAACGTGATATTGCTCCATCTTAACTTTCTTTAGTCACTCTTTGTCGAGTAAATTGCTTGAAGTGATTTTTTAAAGATGTGACCTTAAGTTATCATTTTTTACTAAATCTGTAGTATCTGTTTGTATTACGTATAAAAGTTGTTTATATATATTATCTTACCCTACAAGGAAAAGATACACAAAACAACATTTTAAGCTGATATGACAACGATGCGACTGAGAAGTGTAAAAAAGACAAAGAGTACAGATGCTGTAAGTGTAAATATGACTCAATCCGAAGGGTCGGGAGGCATTGGTTCCCCCCCCCCCCCCCCCCCTATCCCCGCCCCCCCCCCCCCCCCCCGTTAGTCAATACTTTGAAAAGATTTCCATGTACTGTAGTAGTATCCATCTGTCATTGCCTTTATACTTCTACAAGGATACAAAAAAACAAAAACATTTTAAGCTTAATTGACAGCGATGTGAGGTATAATATAGGCTAAGAGTACAGATGATTTAACCTAAAATCAAGTGTAATTTTATTGGTATTTGTCTCACCTTATTGTTGTGTTTCTAACTCATTATCAACATTAATGACAACCACCTTTGTCCCTAGACTAGATATATTTCACTCTGACATTTATAAGGTTTCAGAGATAAGATAAAATCTTTGTCCTGTATTCACCTTGCGTATTTAGAACTGAGGTAACATAGAATTTCTGTAATCGTGAAAATAAATCTTAATATGATAATAAAGCCCCAGGGAAAGTATTGCAGACAGATAAAAGTTACAATGTTCCAAATTATATCTTAATGACAGGGAAATAGTTTAATTAAATTGAAACTGAAACGAGTGGAAAATACAAAAGATAAATAAGATCTTTTGCTTTCATAGTTTTTACGATAGTAAAAACAAACGTCGTCATTCAATCATTTATTTCGAATTTTATTTTTTAGGAAATTTCATATGATTGAGTTTCATCTGCATAAATTATGGTAATATTGTTGCATTAACACATGGAACAAACATTGTTGACAAGTAAAAACATCTTATGGTTAATACAATTTGTATGCGGTTGAAATATGAGCAAAATTACAAACTACTTTATTCATTCCAGGTTTTATCACAAAACATGCATTTCAACCCTTCAATGTAAATTTCAAATATTTATGTTAAGTTAATTTAAATGAAAATTGAAAAGTTCAATAATCGACGGTATACTATATAACCTAGAAAACTAAGTACTAAACTGATGTCCAAAAAAAAGTATACCAACTTTTTTGGGGGTTAAAAACATTATTTGTGAACGGAAATTCACAAAACTTTACAGGAACATTTGAAAACCTACTACCTTTTACTTTCTTCAAGCATGACAATGCAAGACCTCACACAGCCAGACTCACACAGAATTTCCTTAATAACATGAATTTGCATGTTTTAGCTTGGCCTGCTTGTTCCCCAGATATAAACCCGATCGAACATTTGTGGGACCATCTTGACATACAGATTAGGAGCAGACCCGTACTCCCAGCAAACCACAAGAACTTGAACATTGATTCGTGCATGGACTCAAATTCCACGTTACGTAATTAGACGCCTTAGGTCATCCATGCGTAGACGCATTCTTGCGTGTATCGATGCTCAAGAAGGGCATACTTGATATTTAAGCAACATCCAATGACTCTTAAGTGTGTAAATTTTGTTATAAATAACCTTCTGTCTGTATGGATACATTTTGAAATCCCATTTTTTAACCCCCAATGTGTTCCTGTCCATTTTACCTTTTATTGTTTGTTATCGATGAAATGTGTTTACATTCAATTTATGCAGAATTGAAAGCTCCTATTAAATATTCCAATCATTTTGTTTAACCTGCCTTTGCTGTTTTTAAATTTTTGTCAAAGTGATGGTATACTTTCTTTCGGACGGTAGTTTATATGCCAATCTGTACAATTTTGATTAAGATATGTGTGTATTGTTTTTTATGTAGAAGGTTTGACTAGAATGTTTACTCATAAGATGTAATTCTGTCCATTGATTTCATTGAAAATGGTTTGGATGGATGGATGCTTTATGGAGGTTTTGTTAAAACTGGACATGAATTATGACAGGAATTATTTATGTGAAAATTTGAAAAACCGATGTTTTTCCAGATGATAACCTTCAGTAAACTGTAAATAAATTTATAAAGTAAGGTGTTTTGGATTGTAACATAGCACACTACATCTGCAAATGTAAAACATATTTTGTTCAAATAGATATATATATATACATGAAGTTAGAAAAAAATCCTAGTTTTGAGAAAAATACTCTTTTAAAGTTTTGCATTTTGCAAAGTTGAGATTCCATCATCATCTTATTTTAGCCATCATAAAATAAATTTAAATATGTTTACATTCAATAACCTGCATGTCAAAAAGGTTAGAACAATAAGTTCGATATGCTGCTTTTATTTGATGCCAATATGTAGTTTGGAAACTGAAGTAAAGTAAGGTTTTTTGTTTGCAATTGCAATAATACATCTGCAAATGTAAAAAATAGTTTCCAAAGTGGATAGATACATGAATAATTGTAATTGTCAAAAAATACAAGTTAAAATGTTCTTTTAAATGTATGTTACATTAAAGACTGATTTTCCGTCACCATCTTCCTTAACATTCAATAATCTACATGTTCAAAAAGTCAAAAGTAAGGCTTCTATATGACGCCTTTTTAACAATATGAAGTTTTGAATCTGACGAATCAGATTTCTAAGCAAATGTCAGTTTTCTCATTATCTGAAACAGATGACAGTTACTAGTGTCAAATTCCCATGGATCATTTCATTTCAAACACATTCATGTTGTTAACGAAGGAAAGCTATCTCAACTTAAGTTAAATATGGAACAATCTTTGGCATGTCAATTGTTTGAAGTTAAGTTTGACTCTGGTCTGGTCCTGAAGGCTCTGTTACGAGCTTAACATCGCGCCCAGTCGTTTATGTAGTAAATAATAACCCGGTACCGAGGGGTTATGGAAAATAACCTTGCGAGGGCGTAACCCGAGCAGAGGTTATTTTCATTACCCGAGGCAAACACTTACACTCCCGCGGAAGACTCCTGCAATGGTTTCAACTTAATTTGTTTATAAACAATAGATTTTTAAAAGTTTTACTGATATCATTCGCGGGTTTATCATTTCTTGATAAGAATTTTTTTTTGAAATAAATGTTTGATTAAAAATCCTAATTTTACAAGTCCAATTGTTTGCAATTTTTTACAATCTTATAACCGACCAAGGTGGTTATGAGATAACCAACCTACGCGGATTGCACTCATGGCATATAGCATTCAACTAAAATAAAGGCAATAGCTTCCCAAGGGGTAAACACCTATAAGAAGGTAGTTATGAGTTAAAACAAATTGAAAACAAGAAGGGAAATTACCGCCCAAGGGGTGTAAAGCGAAATAATCGTTCAAGATTACAGCCATTCTCTTCTCACAGAGGTAGCTCAAGTAATAAATTGTTGATACTACCTTTGTTCTTTTAAGACCAAATCCGTAGGTTCCGGTTGTTTCCCCTGGCGGACAAAATTTGCATCACAATCCATTTGATTTTTTTTAGCTAATGACAACGCTTCTCGCATGGAAAGGGTGGTTCATATCACAATGCCTTTGCCATGATTCAGTAGCCCAATGATGATTTTAGAACAGCGTCGCTGATTTCACAACTAGCTTTGATTGCCTCCAATCAGGCATCTCCCATTGTAGCCCACAGTCTAGGCGTAATATAACAGAGGCTGTATCAACATCAGCCACTTCTTTTTTCATTGGTTGATTTCCGCGCATGCTCGACATGTACCTAGTGGGTAGGTGGCTAGATGTAACTAATGGAGCGTATACACTACAGCTAGATTTATCTAACTAATAAGAGAGTAAATGTGATATTTTGCGATGATTGTCAATTTCAATGATGTGACAGGCTTCTGACAAAGAAAGTGCAGGGTTTGAACAATCTTAATTAAAATGATATTTTTGACCGGAAATCTGTTTCTGTCTTGCTTTGTTTGGAAATGTGTTTTTTCTTAAAATTGTCTATAATCACTTACAATTCGATCTTTTTCTTTAAATCAAACTGCAAATATGTTCTTCCCAGACAGATAAGTGATAATATACAAGTTGTATCCTGAAGGTTGCTCATTTTCTTATCTCCTTGTATCTAAAGTAAACATTTGTTGTTAGGATTCTGATTTTTTCAATTGCACTCCTGCCACTGAAAGACAAATAAATATTTCTTTATTACTTGTGAAAAAAAATCTACAAAACTAAACTAGACTAACAAACAAATATTATATTTTATAATTTACAATTCTATGTCACGACGAGCGGCGTTATGAGCAAAATGAAATCCTAAGATGCGAAAATTGCATTGGAATATGAATCAAATCCAAAAGCAAAGGTGCTGGCGTTCTAAATAGTCATTATCAACAGGTCATTAGCATTGTAAATCACTTGTTATGCTTTCTTAACTAATTTTCACGTACTAATGAGAAGCTCACGACCTCCATTAACGAAGATACAATTTAATGGGGTTGTGTGTATATTCTAGTGAATCTTTGATGAGAATACAGATTATGGAAAAATCACATTTGAGATATATTGGTATAACAATATATATCTGAATATTGATAATACTCGTCTCGTAGGTTTGATAAACAGTGTTCTGACTCAAAATCCTCATTTATTGAAAAGGTTTTGAAATGAAGTTTAAACCTACCTTTGAACAAATTATATAAAAGTATATTTTTGATATATTGATATGTAATTGCTGCTCCTCAATTTGAAAAATTATTATAACCCTAATCGACCTTCTCCCTATTCCAACTTGTGTACCCTCTTCTCTAGAATATGTAATCAAATTTTGACAAAATAACATTAAAATGTCAACTCAAGGCAAGGTCAGAATCTTTTATCAATGCGTTATTTGAAATGACACTCGGGTTCGTTTTGGTAAAAATACTCTTTGAAAAATATTCCTGAAACAGTTTAACTGAAAATAAACGGAAATTTCGAATTAAGTTTTCCTTTCTCTAAGCTAAATTGACTATTCAATTGAGTTGGTTGCTTAAATATTTCCCATACCGACATGGCAACCTGTAGTGTCCCTTAACGACGAAAATGAGTCTAAACTGATTTGAATTTTAGTTTTCACATGAATACAATTATTCCAAATTCATCAACATGTATAAGAAAATGATTCATCTGAGGTTTGGACAGGGATATAATTCTTGAGTTAGTGATTTTATATTATTTCAATTGTTTTACATTAATTAATTCATTTTCATTGTACAACCAATGCTTCCTTAAGTTGTTTTAGAAATTAATTTATATAGATATCAATATGTTTCATTTTGTGTTTGAAAGCTCCCATAGCACTTTTTCAAAGTTGATAATCTTTTGAAGCATGAAGGAATAAATAAAACATGTTTTTGTAGAGGACGGAGATTTACATTTAGAAATTACGATATCTATAGATGTGATCATTATTTGATTGAGCGAGGCCGTTTTCCGTAAACGTTTGCAGCAATAAACAAGTATATTACATGATGTACTTGTGAACTTGACATTTTTAGTACATTAAAATCATTCAAAACTGAAATAATGTTAAATCCATGGGGTAGTGAGTCCTAGAAAGACTGTTAATTGCTCTGTCACTGTCTAAAAAAACATAAAAAAAGAAAACATTTACTCTTGATGAAGTCGTTCTTATCTAATTTTCTTTGAGTACATGGAATATTGCCTGAAGGAAAAAAACTAATTATTTACTCATAGAAAAATAAACATAACAATTTTAACATACCGGGGGACTCAAAAATGAACAAAATAATCACATCAAGGTCAAAATGAGTTTTGAATGGAGACTGACTCACAACCAAAACGATTTGTGACTATTTTCATACTGAATACTCTAACTTACATTGTGAAATAATTAATTGTTTTTGTCTCCGTCTGTACCTGCGGGTTGTCAGTAATCATTACCTGTGGGTGACAAACGAGCTAGAGGATCTGAACCCATTAACTGCCATTTATCCACATCCTGTCTGATTAACAAGGCAAGATCATTGGTGTACCAGCGTAGTGGAAAGTAAATGACATTATAGTTTATTCAAATCTTCAATAGTAAAGATACAACTCAAATGAAATTAAGGAACACTCAAGAATTCTACTCAAAAACAGTTATGGGTCAAAATTATTATTCTTCGTGACATCTTTATATCTATTGATGAAGAGCAATTGCGTAGGATTCACACAAGGCATTTTGTGAAGCGCAGGTTGCAGGGTTGGTTGCAGCCAACTTCTTTGTTGAACCACTCTGTACTCACATAATATTTTTTCCTCTAACGGGATCGGTTTGCTTGTACGTCTGGGGCGGAATAGCTCAGTGGTTAGCGCGTTCGGCCTTGGATCAAAACGTCCATGGTTCGAATCCTGCAAGGGGCTCTGCAAATATGTCTGCAGTAAGCATTTCCATCTCATTTATCGTCCCAGGCGGTCTCAGACGGTTCCTTATTTGTCTGTCAAAATGGTCCAATAGTTGCTCAAATGGGTTCATGTCAGGAGAACAGGTAGACAATGGCAGATCGTGAACATTGTGTTGCCTATTGTAGTTTCCCAAGTCAATGTTTGGTGATCAAGAACTCACCCCTGCAGGGGCGGTACGGTCTGCTAACTGCAGAACAAAGTCTCCGTAGTACTGTGCGTTGACGGATGCGACCCTAGAGCTGTTGCTGCCGTTGACGCTGCAGTAAAGAATTGGTTGCGCAGGTGAATGCGTCGTGTGTGTACATCATCCTGTGATGTTATGACATGTGGTCTTCTAGTTCTGGGCCTGTCCTGGGTCCTGCCTGTTTGTTGGTGTCTTTGGACGAGTCTGGCCACCGTTCAAGCCGTGCGCAAGAGTCTTCTTGCAATCTGGACCTGCTCGCCCCGATTTCTCGCATACAAACATCTCGCGCTCGCTCCCCTCCTGTTAGTCTTGGCAACTCTTTCTTGTATTTTCATCAGTTATGTATCCAACCTCATGTATGGGCTTATCTATACTCTTCTGCAGGACGTGTATGAAGAACTATTGGCTTAAAATGTGTTTTACCCTTTTGACGTGACTCATGGTAGTCTCGTATCCTATTCAGACAATGATTTTAAAAACAAATTTTGTTTACCATTTATGAAGATTTTCCAAAGCAATTAATTGTATGAACCTTTACTTTCTTTTGCCGCGTAGTTTATTTTTATAATAAATGCTTAATAGGAATTCATAAAATTGTATGAACTAAACTCCAAAATATTTAAAAAATTAAAACTTTACATATAAAAAGTAAACTGAAGGACAAAAGTTAGTATAACGTTTTAAAAATTTAAATTTTGTAACATGGGTAGATTTTTAACATTGCAATAACGAAAACTAACTTTGCCCGGACTGAATGAATGTAACCAAATGCACATGATTTCACTGCGCATAATCACGTGACTCCTAGCACGTGAAAATGGTAAAACAGCTCACCATGTAAAACATCCATGATGCATGTGCAAGAAATTGGTATAAATCGGGTCGATGTACGCTCTCAGATCCCAGTTACTGAAAGCACACGAAAGAATGCCCAAGTTGACACAAATTCAGAGAGAGAGAGCCATTGGGATGAGGGATATGGGAGCTTCTCAAGCCCACATTGCAAGAACTTTCAACTGTACCGCTGCAACAATCTGTAGGCTGTTTTCACGCTTAAGGCACACTGGTAGTACCCAGACAGGCCAAGCAGTGGAAGACCACGTGTCACGACGACCCCGGAGGACCGCTACATCCGGACTATACACCTCCGAAACCGGTTCGTAACAGCGACGGCAACTGCGGCAACGGCCCTAAATCATCGCATCAGTCGACGCACAGTGACCAGACGATTACGTGAAGCGGGTATAAAAGCTTCCTGCCAGATTGACTCGGGACTTCCTGCAACAACAAAACGTCAATGTTCTGCCTTGGCCAGCGTGCTCACCGGATATGAACCCAATCGAACACCTATGGGATCATCTTGATAGACGAATCCGACGTCGCCCGCAACACACGTTATTAACTCTTTTGACAACGTTAACGCAACTTGTGAATTGTAAACATTGTGTGAAGATATTTGAAAATGGGAAATTGTGACCCCTAGTGTGTTTACCATTCAATATATCCGGAATTTTAATCAGTACAGCCCTGATTTTGTTGTAATTGTTATCCTAAATGATTGTTGATTATAATGTAGTAAAAAAATCATAAATATATTTTCATCTTGAGTTTTTTTTGAGTTGCTGAAATGATCATATACTAACTTCTGCCCGTCAGTTTAGTATATCAACCCCCTTGGCAAATTATATTTTCTGTAATACGTTTGGCATCATTTACAACAAATATTCAGTTTAATGTTCATTATCATAAAACATTAATGTTAATTATGATTGAAAGAATTTCTTAATGCTGTTATTATTTGAAAAGGATACACATACAGTTGCATGCCTCAAGCAGATTTCTTTCATTCATGCTTGTTTAAAAAAATAAATTAAGATTTAAATTTGAAGCTAATCGCTGCTTGAAGTTTCACATGCCAAAACGGTTTAATGATGCTACGAGAATGATAAGTTATTCCAAAAATGATTTAATATTGGTAAATAATATTGAAATGATTGTTTCTTTTATTCTAACCAATACATCTTCGTATTTAGAACTAATATTGCATACATATATATGAAGTTCAAGCGTTTGGCATCAGAGAAAAATCTTAGATTTGAATTCTGCACCAAACAAATCTTTACATTTGTAGATACGATACCTTAACGTGACATTTGACAGGTAGTTTTTATCACTGAACAATCTATACGAACCTTAAGTGTGGTCACTTGTGCAAATATCATGTTACTTCGATTTACGTTTCACGGAAACTGAATACCCAATCAAAATTGACAAAGGATATCCCTTGTCCATGTGAACAATATCCATTCTTTTACATACTTTGGTATCATCTTGTCTTTAAATTTCGAATTTTGGCATGACGAAAAATTCTGAATTCCGATTTTTGAAATTTTGAATTGAATATCTAAAAGAAATATCAGCAGGACCACATGGTGCAATGGAATAAAATTGATTAGTGTTTAAAGCTGTTAATAACTTATGAAGAGAATTGTGTTCAAAATGTTAAGGTATAATAAACGAATATTTTGACGTACAATGAGTATATTGCGCAGACTGTAGTGATCTGTTATCTTTTCGCTATTACGAATGCATCGAAAATTACATGATATATGCACTAGAATACGTAAGTATATTAATTAACTTAAGGTAGATCACTGTATTGCTATAAGAGTGAATTGTCAGTTGAATCCTTAGATATTGAGCGAAACATTCAGTTACAGTTTCAATGAAATTCCAAGGCTTTATTTCCTTTCATAACTAGAAATTATTCAGAATTGATGACATTTTTATGTTAACTAACAATACAAGTTGAACTTAGATTAATCATTCTTTATTAAGAGAGCCCTAAAAATGCATCATGTTATTGGGAAAGGACATTTGGTGATTTTAGGTGATTTTAGGCAAACAAATTATTTTCGATTTAACAAGATGATTATCTCCAATAGCATTCCTGCGTATATGAAACATATTTATTTGCTTATATAATTCCCTATATATAAACAATATATTTTTCTAATCATTGTATTGATAACAAAGAAATATTTTAGTTGAATTACAGCAAAATGAAAACAACCGAAATAAACTTTGAAATAAGTTAATCATTATATAGAATGTTACACTACGAAAAATATATTGATAACGTAAATGTCAAACAATAATATTCTCAAATTAAAAGTTTACATTTACAAATGTCAAGATTGGTTTGGTGTTGTAATTCAAATTTTAGATATTTCACTCAACTGCCAAACGTTTGAACTTCACATTTAATTATGTAATATCTAAAGATCTAAATACCAACGCTTTTGTTATGAGAAAGATAATCAACATCAGCGTGCGTGCTTGGAGTAATGAATTACGTTGCGAGTTTTAATATAAATGTCTTATTGTTCAAGACCTTTTGTTTGTGCATCGTCATTTGTCATCGCTGTTTTGTCATTAAATTTATATAAAATGGATACACTCGGTGCTTTTTAAAAGTGATATACAGTCGAACCTCGGATACCCAGACTCCGTATATCCGGAAACCTCGCTATCCGGACGATTTTAGAGTGTAACGAATATTTTCCTAAGAAAATGTACTCACTTACCAGGACCTCGTGCTCCCGGACCCGGACGCCGTTTTTTCAAACCATATCTGTATATTTGCACTGGAATCTGATTCAGTTATCCGGAAACGACAAGCTATGGCTTTATTGATGTATGATATAACATTGTTAAATTTGAATGAAATAAACTTTCATGATGGGCCAAGCAATTTCGTTTTTTCTTGTGATTCAGATAACCGGATGACTCGCTATCCGGACGATTTTCAGCTGTAACGAAGTTGTCCGGATAAACGAGGTTCGACTGTAAAAACAAAGTTCATGTTGTAAGATTTCATTATCAACATATTATTCTTAAATGATATAAAAGTTAAAGCGGTTACACTAACAAGCATGAGGTTACTTTTTTTTAAACTTTTTTTTACGGTAACTTACTTGCAAGTGGAAGATAACCTGTTATTGCAAATGATCGTATGATGTGATAGAACAACAAACTTAAAAGTAAAGGGACGAAAATTTCATTCATACATGTATGATATACGTCTTTAAAACATTCTCATTTACAAAATTATAATATTTTGTATCAAAAAGCAAGCTACATTATCCTGATAAATGGAAATGATCATTGGCAGTTTGATTTTGAATAATTCCGTTTTTCCAAACTAGGTGGTCAAACTTTAGATTCTGCTTTTTATAGTCACTCGTTACACCACTATGAACTTATAATATACAAAAATCTGGAAAAACACCAATTTAGTTACGTAGGCATAATATCTAAATATGGTAAGCTTTATCTATAATGACCCCTCGAAAGTAAGGAGGATTCCTTGATAACATATTAAAATTCGAAAGATTCCAAAATATTTTGCAAAAAAGTATGATTATAACCACAATAAGTGACAACATTTTGTTCAAAGTAGAGATGCTTTTTCAGCAACCTCTGACTTTCATATTTTGCAACTTAAAAGATGGCTTAATCATCATCATCATCATCATCATCATCATTGAGAGTTGTTGTAATTAAGAAGATAAATGGATAGAAAAACATGTTTAAGCCGTTTTCAAACTGACTTGTATATGCAAAGTACTCACAACAAGAATTAACATGAATCAAGCAATTAACAGCATACTGTGAAGGTCATTTTAACATGATGAACACAATAAATGTTTTTCTCTGTCATTATCTGTACGTGAGTCGTCGGTAGCCATTACCCGTTGGGGACTGACAAACAAGAGTATTTTGCCATGCCTGCCATTTATCTACATCCTGTTTAAATGAAAAACTAGTTAATTTGTCTGTCTGTCAATTCATGCTGGTGACAGGAAGTAAAATCAATATTTTTGAAACACAAACATGTTGGAGGAAAACTAAATATTGATAATGTTAATTTTACATTTATGTTCCAAATTTGATCGTTTTTATTTACAAATGTCAAGAAAGGTTTGATGTTGTATCTCATATTTTCAGATATTTAACAAAGCTGCAAAAATGTAGTTAATATTACTAATTATTGTTCTAGATACATTCACTTCAAGAAAGGTTATTAGCAATATATAAGCTAAAGCCACTCAAACAGACAATATCCAATACTGAGTCAGGAAAAGGAATTTCGGATCTGTTTGACATACAGAAAATAAAATACATAAAGCGATAACATGTTGTTAAATGATACATTTGCGATGATAGTGCTAAATTGGCATGCAAACCTTCTTTTAAGATTAACATTAAAAAATGTTACTAAATTGTAACATTTACCATCTTATAGTTTTGCTTTATCGTTATTTATCAAATTTCATGATATTTTATCTTGTACTAATTTTATCAGAGATTTTGCTTAGCTCAGACAGTTAGTGTTACATTTGTCTATATGTGGCTACTTTTAAACAGTTTCTACTAAGCTTATTTCAATAACGTTGAAGTATATGTTTGATGTTTTCTGATATCATAGGCTTGTTTGAATAGCACTTAAAAGCACGCTACCCAGAGTTTCAATGTTCTTTAGTAAACCAAATTTATATCAGCTTTGATATATTATCCAAGTATCCATGCACTAATTTGAAGACGATACATCCACTATAGATATTAAATAGGGACATATATACTTGAGGAGTTAGTACATACAATGTTACACTTTTATTACTATCTATTAAAATGAAAATAAGAATTAAATTTGAAACGAAAACAAAACAGACATGTTCATGAAGAATTTATGATGGGTCATTAAATAGACCCTTAATTCTATGACCATTCTACTTGCTGACGAATTCTTCAGGCTCTATTTACTAAACTCTTACATTATGACAAAGTTTATGAACAATGAACAATTTGATCGAGAAGCATCGACTATACGAAAGTATGATTTTAAAACTAATTGACGTTGTAAAGTGACAATAAGAATGTAGCGATTGTAATCGAAAACAGGAGAATTCAACAATCGCAGTTAAATCTTATCATTGTAAGGCAATTGTAACGTTCTAACTTCGAATCAAGTTATCATGTGTCAATGTTAAGTGACCAATAACTATCAATTGGTTAGTTGATGATCTCTGATTACACCTGTCCAAGTTCATATAGTGAGCATACAGCTGAGTATCTTAAGTTTGTTCACTTACCTTCGTAGTGCAAATATCATGTAATTTGCAACGTCTTTGAGACATCATATCATTGTGAAAACGAAACCGAAAATGATGAAATTTCACTGCATAAGTTAGGATTCAGTATGCTTTGACACTTTCGTATGTCATACCTAGCACATAGCTGTAACAAATTTGGCAGGTCATTGAAGTGACCAGGGGTCAAAATTTCGAAAACACTGATTTCTATTTTGCTCTTCAAAATCCTTCATAAGTGAACAACAGCTTTGGATCTTATTCATATGTGTTTCTTTGCGCTAAGACAACGTAACTGAGTTGATGTTTTTCCTACAAAGTTTACATGGACGATTTTAATCGAAATTTAAGAAAATCCGAATTTCACAAAATTTAATATGACCCCATCTGTCTATTTAACAATGCCAAATATCGACATTCAGCAAAAATGACGAGATAATCCTAAAATATGGTTTGGGAATGGTTATTTTACACATGGAAAATTTATGATCTTCTGTAAGTGGTCGTGGGGTTATTTTATGAACGTCAAAACGAAACCAAAATTACATGATATTAGCACTTAGATTACAAGCAGGTGAACAAACTTATGGTATGCAGCTGTAACAACATGCAGACCTTTGATGTGTGCTATCTTTGACGTCACTAAGAGACAACGTTGGTGGTGGTCTAATGTCACATATATATTCCGTCATACAGTGAACTGTATATTGTGTGTCAGGATTGTCAGACATTCGCACAACCTCTCTGTATAGCCAAATCGAGTTACCAATAGATATGAAAGAACAATGGAGATTCTCGTAAGAAGGGTGGTTTTTTTTTTATGTTTTTCAGAGAGGATTCTCGATATTTTTTCTATCCGGTTTTACTAGTTTTTAAGTGATTTTCACTAACAGGGCGACAACTAGTTTTGAACAGTTATTTAGTCCTTTCAGTCACGTGACTTAGAACTAGCGTAAAAGGTCACGTGATTACGCCATTTTTTGCCGTTTTGTCAAATATGCATCATTATTGCTAAAAATAGTTTGGTTGGTGTCATTGCCAACCTAACTGATAATATCAATATAAGATTATTTTCGACTCTTCAGTTTTAAAATGGTATAGTTTCTTATGGACGTCAACTAAGTTTACAATTTCCTGTGACAGGTACATGTGTTCCTATGTCTTTATTAGTTGATACACTTTTACTTTGTATAAGAGCAGCAGCTTTTCTTAAATGTTTATGTTTTAAATTTTTCACTGATAATTGTATGTTTATGATGAATGTATTATTTTGATGTGTCAAAAATCTCATTACATTTACACAAACCAATCATCCATTGTCAGAGAACAAGTTATAAAGATTCACATAAAGTCCATTGGCTACCTTTTTTGTGTGAAATTAATTTTGTGTAAGAAAAAAAGAGTCGCATATCTGGACTCTACATTATATATTTGATTTATTACTGATTCATTTAGTCTAAATACATTGTCTTTCAATTTGAACCATTGTTTTTCACTTTCCTGACATCACCTTATATTCCCCATAACACGTGCTACTGCCCCTTTAATATTGAACAAATATACAGTGATTACGATAAAAACACGTTACGATAAACACTAGATGTATTTAAATGTATGTATTATAAACTGAACGCCAAAAGAAATGTTACACCTCTTTGAATTTGAATATCATAAACAGTTACGTGTTCAGAGGAATTTGCTTTGTTGTGTTGTAACACTCCATCAGTTTAGTGCTTTGTCCTAAAACAGCAGACCTGTAACTTTAATGATAAATACGTTATCGCCAGTTCTTCATGGGTGGAGTCAATTGTCCTATTTCCGATCATGTTCAAAACAACAATATCATTGAATAATCTGGTATGTCCGCTGTTGGCATTCAAACATGCCTGAACTCTTCGTCTCACACAAATTCAACATTTCTCATGGCGTTCAGTTTATATATTTGAACTAGATAAGCGATAGTTATTGACCCTTGAGACGTATTTGCTTGTATTGATAGAAAACCTTTTGATATTACAAAGCAAACATGTTGTCATTGTTGAATTGTTTTTCAGATACATTGTATTTTTAAAAAATAATTCATCTTGAATCTGATTATCAAGAAAATATTTATATTTACAATATGTTTGTTGTAAAGTTTGTTCATCTGCAAAGCAATCTGCGATTTCTATACAGGGGATAGATTTACAAAATTACTGTAATAACATTTCAAACGAAAAAATAACGAGAAATACTCAAATTTATAAGCAAATAATCTGTACATTGTAATAAAATCCTTAAAGGGGCAGTAGCACGTTTTTTGACAATTTTATATTTTCAATTTTTTGCTGATAATTGTACGTTACAGCTAAATGAATAACTTTAATTTGATAGTGTCAAAAATCTCATTACACAAACCAATCACCCATAGTCAGAGAACAAATTATAAAGATTCACATAAAATCCATTGGCAGCCATTTTTGTGTGAACACCTTTAATTCATTTTGTGTAAGAAAAGGAACCGCATTGCTAAACTTTACATTATATATTTGATCATTTACTGTTTCATTTAGTTTAAATACATTGTCTTTCAATCGGAACCATTTATTTTCATTTTCTTGACATCAACTTACATTCCCCATAAAAACGTGCTACTGCCCCTTTAATGAAATATCATGTCAAATGAAAATTTAAAGATACTGCATTGTCTTTATCTCTGTATGTATCCGTGGGTGTCTAACTGACTAGAGGGTCTAAACCTATTTTTCATTCATCTACATCCTGTCTTAATAACAAAACGAGATAATTGATGTACCAGCGTGTCTGCGATGGAGCTCTGACAGGAAGTTTAATAATTTTAGGGATATAACAAACTATAAAAACATGCACAAATTATTTAAAGGGACAGTAGCACGTTTTAGGGGGAATATAAGGTGATGTCAGGAAAATGAAAATTAATGGTTCCTGTTGAAAGATAATGTATTAAAACTAAATAAGGAAGTAATAATTTAAGTTTATAATTTAAGTTAAGCCATGCGATTACTATTTCTTACAAAAACTGAATTAAAGGTTTTCACACAAAATGGCCACCAATGGACTTTATATGAATCTTTTTACTTTGTCCTCTGACTATGGATGTGTAATGCGATTTTTAACACTTTCAAACTATTACATTTAGCATTAACTTTTATCAGTGAAAAATTCAAAATATAACATTACCAAAAAAAATGCTACTGCCCTTTTAAGATTGGCAAAAGATAATCTAGTTCTATTTCATTTAATGTGTTTACAGGGTAAGATAATATATATTTAATAACAATTGAGAGGAATATTGATCTACTCAAGAGAATGCAATGACCACGAGTATATTGTTCTTAAGATACGTTTATATATAAGCACAAACAGCTTTATATTTTGACATTTTGAAAATGTATAAATTGAAAAAAAATGGAAATTCGAAGTTCAAAATAGCAAACGAAAATGGATAGTTTTCACGTTGATGTATTATCCTCTATCCGTTCTGCTAAGGATAGTAATTAATGTCCAAACTTAACCTATATTATATGATATATGCACTAAGAATATACTTAAGGAACTAGGCGGTATGCTTAAATTGATGAAAACTACCTTTTAAATGTCACACAATAATCCTCATTTCAACTTATATCATTTACAAATGTCAAGATGTGTTTGGTGCTGTATTCAAATTTAAGATTTTTTTCTCAGCTGCCAAACGTTTGAACTTCACATCTATCTATGCAATGTAAGTCGTACTTAGACACTTTCATTATAATGAAAAAAAAAACATTTGCTTATACTCTCTAAGCGACGAGTTGATTTCTTTCGTCGGGTGACTAACTTTATTATTCAGCAAACCTCAATCATAAACTCACGGGCAAAAGAAACGCTGGTAACATAAATGTCAGGATATTTTATTCCATGTAAGATAAATGTGAATGAAGCAGAGTGGCAAAGTTTCCTTAGAAGTCAACTCAACTATGTTTGCCTTGTTTGAATCATTTTGTGTTGATGTTTTTGCATGGCGCCTTAGAAAATGCGTGTCAAAAAATCATCAATTTGCTATCTCCTTAAATAAGCGAGATTGGAGAGCCGAATTGGTCATTTTTTGCATATTTATAGACGTTATAACGCGACATATCAATGCAGAAAAGTCAAAGTGGATGTTTTTCATTAACAGTATCTCAAATATACTTCTGATATACATTTCCGAAATTCAAACTTAATTTCAAAATAATTATTAACAAAAAAGTACATGAAAACAGCAATGTTAGCACCCCAGCAGTGTTTAGACAACCACAGTACAAAACGCTCCATACTTTTTTTTATCAAACACATTCGAAATCGAGTTTACATGGCATACATAATTTGTTTATCCTTCGTTTGAAAATACCCAGCGTTTCTTTTGCCCATGAGTTTATGTGGCTATTATCATGTTAACATCATAAGAAATTAAATTTGAAGTAACACAAATATTGCCAAATTTATCTACATGTATTCATAAGATAGTATTATAGGTAAGACTGAATATTTTCCCTATATCATACTACATACGAAATCAAATCGAATTTAGACCTAACGTTAAACATTTCCCAGCAAAGCTAAACTTTTCAACTGCTAAAAGTCTAGATTTCCTCTTTAACTGTAAATAGTAGGTTTATTGTGCAAGTTTAATAATACTGTATGCTTAAGTTATACAAGTCGAGAATGAGCATTGATCAAAAACATACATTTCAGACAGGAAGTATTAAATCGTTTGTCTTATGATCATTATGTGCCCTGAGTTTATTTAAGTATAAAACTAATATTGAACCTTCATGTTGAAATGATCCTTTGTCATCTGTGTTTTAAAGGACATTTTTTGTGGGAAATTTTAATCAATCAAACATAACTAGTTATTTCTTATTTTTATTCAAGGCACAAAGGGTGCAGAAATCGCTTTTTGATATGTTTTGGGGATTTAAATTGAGAATGTGGATATCAAAGGAACAGTGGCAAGTTTTTTGAAAATTTTATGTTTTATTTTTTTCACTGATAAGTGAATGTTATTATTTTGATAGTGTCAAAAATCTCAATACACAAACCAATCATCCATAGTCAGAGAACAAGATTGACATAAAGTCCATTGGCGGTCATTTTTCTGTGAACACGTTTTATGATTTTGTGTTAGAAAAGATAATCGCATAGCTAAACTTTCAATTAACTATTTGATTTGTTACTGTTTCATTTAGTTTAAATACATTGTATTTTGATTGGAACCATTTATTTTCATTTTCCGGACATCATCTTCTATTCCCTCTTAAAACTGCTCCTTCAAATACAAGTAGATGCCAAGATATTTACTGTCCCTCATTACGTTAATATTACTTACTTATAAATCTGCAAATACATATCCAGATTTCCAGATATAGACTCTTTGGCACACAACCATTCCGAGCTAATAAATGTTACTTGAAAGTTTCTAGAATGATAAACATGGACATTGCGAAATTCAAATATCGTTTTTATCCCTGTGTATCAAATTTCAAACCAATAACTGAAATATGAAAAAAATATGCTTGGGGATCATGTAGATTTTGTAATAAATACTGATTTATGTTCTTTATCTAAATCATGTCTTCAAAATAAGTAATGCATAGAGTTTTTATAAGAGTGCTAATATGCCATAGGTATATCAACCTATTTTGAGTTTTGTTTTGCTTGGATTTGTTATGTTATTCATAAAACCGATACCCCTTTTTTTATAATACCTCACCTAAACCAGGTATCAGAATCGTGAATTATTTAAAATGTTTTTTTTTATGTTCACAGTTGTAATACTATAAATGTACTCGAAATCACAAAAGTTTGTTTCATATATAATACGATTAACGTATCATACATAAAAGGCTATCATGTTTAGCCCAACTAAGTATATCAGCACTCCCTAAGCAAACACATTAATATTGTTGATGATTAGATATCTTATTGCCAAATGGTTTCTATTCTAGGCTTATAATATTTACAGCATAGTGTTTAAAGTTTAAGTTAAAGTGGAATTTGGAGTAAGACAACTGCAAATCTTGACATTTTTAAATGAGATATGTTTAGTTTGAGATCATTATTGAAATACACTTGATCGTAAATATATTTTACTGCATCAAGATTCTAAAAAACAATCAAAGATGCATGCATTACATCTTTTGTATCATTCTATCACATTTTATACAAAAAGGTGTTAGCTTCTACACATATATCATACTTTAGCAAAGGAGAAGTTGAAAGTTCGTAGATAAGATGATTTGTAACAGTTTTATAAAGTACCAAATACTAAATTTGGTGTTTAGATGCATGTAAATGCTTGTTTAAAGTATTTGTTTTATTAGCATCACTGTCAAATATCAAATGACAAAATCAAAAAGTAGCATAATTAAACTTGACACATTCTTGGATAGTGTTTAGTCGTTTGATGTCCCAAATGAGAATAATACCATCTTACATTTCTGCTAACTGTTAAATTGCCACTAAAGTAACCAAAATTCCGAGGCGTTTGACAAAACATGTTACAATTAATTGTACTGTTGAAAACAGACAATTACAAGATACACCATACTGTTGATGTCGATGGCCCCTATACGTGCAGCATCTATATTTAATTTCTATATAGTGTGACCTATTTCTCATTTTGCAATTGTTTCAAAGAAATTTATCGAATACTAGTTTCTTATACGTTAAACTGTTGATCTATAGATGTTGTTTTCCTATTTATGAGCATTTCTATAATCAAATGAAAAGATATTCATGATGAAATCAATTCCTTTAATATTTACTGGTAGGCATACATTTGCAAAAATGAATTCGAAAGATAAGACCCTGTCTCTTTCCCTAATAAACTTGATTGTATCTCTTTGAATGAAAGGAAATATGTAAATACACTCGTTGACATTAGTTTTTTCGTCAAGATAATTATCTAAGCTAATCTACCTCTGCAGGTATCACCGTAACTATGGGAAATAATCTATCTACCAATATGGCTAAACCATTAGTCTAGCATGAAAAGAGAAATGTATATTTTCTTAATGCCAAATTCCCATAAAAAAAACAGCTAAATTCTTCCATGCCCAAAACAATTAATAAATCTTCAACAGTAAAGTCATGATTGCTAAATACAACTTAAAAAATATCCCAAGGTCTATCAATTTACGGTTATCTCAAAGGTAAATAGGTATTTTTTCTTGGAGAGACCTCTTGATCAATTTTCTGACTTGAACTAAAGAAATACCCAAATACAATTGGGTCACAAACATTCTTTGGCCTTCTCCTCATTATAGTATTTTAGTTCTTATTCCTAACTGCTATATCACTTGTATCATAAAGTCTTGGAAACGGGTTTGTTGTGCTTTCATAAATCTTTTATTAAATTATTACGACATATCAAATAATTTGATTTAAACATATCCTACTACAAGAAAATAATAACAGTCGTTTACAACTCATAAAGTAAAATTCCACGAAACGTGATTAAGTCAATTTATATCCACAACTAGCCGATTAATATCAGATATTCCATAGTCTTTCAAAAAACAGACAGAAGATAAACAATAAATGAACATTATATAGATATGGAATGAAGTTTGTTTTTTTTTCAAATCTTTTTTATTCATTTCAAAGTATACAAAGTCATCCTCAGTGGCAGAGAGCAGGATTGACAAGGATTGGAAATCAATGAATGGCATGAGTACAGGCAATTTGTAACAGTTGGATATTCTTTAGTGGAAATGGAACACTATATGTTTTCTAAGTATGTTATCACTTTGTTGGGCCATTTCTTCTGAAACTTCACAATTGATATGGAATGAAGTTGTTCTATTATAAATGAACACCTTGTGAATTTTAAATAAATTAATTGATATGATATGTTGAGGCATGGTCTTAAAGGGACAGTAGCACGTTTTTGACAATTTTATTTTTGAATATTTCCCTGATAATTGTAGGTTCATGCTAAATGTATTATTTTGACAGTATCAAAAATCTCATTACACAAGCCGATCATCCATAGTCAGAGGACAAAGTATGACGATTCACTTAAAATCCATTGGCGGCCATTTTGTGTGAACACCTTTAATTCATTTTGTGTAGGAAAAGGGAATCGCATGGCTAAACTTTACATTATATATTTGAATTATTAATGCTCCATTTAGTTAAGATACATTGTCTTTCAATTGGAACCATTAATTTTCATTTTTCTGACCTCACCTTATATTCTCCCTAAAACGTGCTACTGCGCCTTTAAAGTAAATACACTGAGGTACTAATGAAAGTTTACACCACATTTTTGTTTCGATTTTATAAACAGCATTTGAAAAAAGTTTAAGAGTAGGACGTCACAAACTTGAAATATTTGTATTTGAAAATCATAGACATAAAAAACAACTGGAGTGTACTTTGTAATTTGTTTCTCAGGGTAAAAGAGGACAACTCAGTTTTAAGTGCTATAAAAACTAATTAACACAAACATTGTTTAGTTTTGCTATATGATTTATGCTCTTTGAGCAATCCAATATAATCTGATTTCTTGCATTAGGATTCTTTGGTATATAGGGTAAAATACCACATCAGTATGCAAGTGTAAAACATTAGCTTTGAATTAACTATAATTAACAGGTATAAAATAACATGATATTTAGGAAATATTAATTTTTAATGTGACTCATTCACTCACCCAATACTTTACCAGTAATTTAGTTGTATGTATATTTGACATATTTATACATACCAACATATATTCACAGGTTGCAGGTGAAGTTGCAGATGACTGCAATTGAATATAATTCTTAAAGTCTTATTGTCTTTGAAAAACAAATCAGTAATAAAAGACTTTTTCGTTACAAGTATAAAGATTCCCAACAATCTTATGTTTGGTCTCTGCAACTATAAACCTCGTATTGCTTATTTCAAGACATTGTATCTAAGAAGATGTCCCATTGAAGATCTCCTTTAACTCTACTATATTGTCTGAAATGTGCAAGGTTGTTGAAGGTCATAACACCAAACTGAGACTCAGGTTTCAGTAGATGTACACCATAGTCAAAGAGACTAATTGAACATCAAAGAAACCAGGTGATATATGTAGAAGTAATCAGATTAGTAGTGTACAATTCATTTCATAAATACTTAGCATTGAAGAGGATTATGTCGACCATGTACTTTTAACGTTACTTCCTCTTTACATCCGTTGTATACTTGTGATAACGCTTGGGTTTTGCAGGAATCCATATTTTGCACAACTATTGATTTTTTTCCAAAATTATATAATAAAGACCTTTTTTGCATCCATGTATAAGAGATATTTTTTTAAAACAACACCTGAAATAAAATAAAGATGAAAATTCCTCTTCTTATCATTGGTACATATTTTTTATCACATTTGAACACTCCTGTTACAGTTGCTATTTCAATAACAGCACTTCTATATGACCAGGGATCTGCCAAATTGCCAAAAATAATTAACATAAATTTAGGCCATATAGCATATGCTATTAAAAACAATGATTTGTTACTGTTATGATACTGTTAACTTAGTTTTGTTCAACAAATTTCACAAAAGTAGTTATTACATTAGAAATAAGATAACAGTATCAAGTTAACACTTCGTTGGACTGTCTAAGCATAAATAAAGATCTGCAAATATATATCAAAGCATTTACACATGAATTATTCTTCTGCTAATTAGAGTGCTCAATACAATAACGTAGAGCAGATATACCTACAGCTGCATACCATAAATTTGTTCACCTGCTTCTGATTTTAGTGCAAATACCATGTAATTTGGGTTTTGTTTTGATGTTCATAAAATAACTCCAGGATCATTCCATATTTCGGGATCGTCTTGTCACTTGTGCTGAATGTCGATATTTGGCATTGTTAAATAGACAGTTCGGGTCAAATTTGTGAAATTCGGATTTTCTTAAATTTCGATTAAAATCATCCATGTAAACTTTGTAGGAAAAAAATCAGCACAGTTACGTTGCATTAGCGCAAAGGAAAACATATGAATAAGATCTAAAGCTGTTGATCACTTATGAAGGATTTTGTAGAGCAGAATAGAAATCAGTGTTTTCGAAATTGTGACCCCTGGTCATTTCAATGACCTGCCAAACTTGTTACAGCTATCTACTAGGTATGACTTACGAATATGTCAACACAAACTGAATCTTAACTTATGCAGTGAAATTTCATCATTAACGGTTTCGTTTTCACAATGATATGATGTCTCAAAGACGTTACAAATAACATGATATTTGCACTAGAATACGAAGGTAAGTGAACAAACTTAAGGTACGCAGCTGTAAATTGTTGGCCTGAAGATCGCCACCAAGGTGTGCGTGAAACGCAGAGTAGCATGAAATAGAACTGTGTGTTCAATTTATGTATCAAGGTATTTATATATGAACTCTTTTGCAGACGATGAAATACCCCCAGGCTATTAAATGTCTGTTGAGAGTATTTTAATCATACCAGGGATTGATTTGGTTTAGGAGGTTTTGACATTCAAATGACTTGTTTAACAATGTCTATTAAATTCAAAACCAAACAATTACAGGCGTATAATGAATTGATGCTTGTGACTGTATGACTGTATATGGCTTTCTTGAAAAGATTTTATTGGAAAGATCAGGTCATTTGAGTTCGGAGTCATCTCAATCAAATTAATTGGTAATGGTTAGGTTTCCCGTAGTTTTTAAGCGCCTTGAGCAACCACGAGTGGTTGGATATGCGCGCTATATAAATATCCATATAATAATAATATTAATAAACAAATGATTTAGATATTACGATATTTACAGAATCAGCACTCAAACATATTTTAGAAACATCTGTGAACAATTAACACTAATGAAAAATCTCAGCTAATAAGTATATTGGTTTATAAATCCAGATAACAATAAAAGATGCATATATTAAAATTGTTTCTATCTTTGCATCAGATTTCCTTCATAATTGTGTGACATCTTCACCAAAGTCGCACTAATGCAATTTAAAAAGTTGAAATCCATATATTGGATGGATTATATTAGTTTCTATATCAATTTTTAAAAACCTTGTAATTGCTTAAATTCGACTTAAGTAAGCAAAATTCCAAGGCTTTCTTAAGTATTTGTTTTGAGCAAATGTTTAACTATTCAAGGCGAGTTGAAAAACGTCTTGCTCAGCTGAATACTGTTAATATCGACGAATCGTTTACGTTCAACGTCTCAACATGAACTTTGATATAATGTCATATCATAATCAAATGCAAATGAAAATGATATTTTCAATGGAAATTTTCATTCCATCTTTTCAGATGCATTAATATGAACCAAAACACAAACGAGATAAGATCGTGTCTCTATCACAAATAAGTTAAATTACATCTCCTTGATTGACAAACTTGAAATATATATATACCATTCGTTTACGCTAGTTATTTTCATCAGTAATTATTTAGGTTTAACTACCTCTGCAGGTACCAACATCGCTGTGGGAAATAATTCATCAACCAACAAAGTTAAACCATCAGTCTAGCATGGAAAGAGAAATGATTTTCCTAATTCCAAATTCCTATTTAAAACAGCTAAATTCCTTTATGTCCAATAACAAGTTATTAATCTTATAAACGAACTCGAGGTAACTGAAAAATATATATTTGAATTTCCTTGAGAAATATTTATGTATGGCGCTTATGAATGTTTTTCTTGAAAAGACAACTTTTGAAAATATTAAAATGCTGCTGCTACAAATTGTGTAAACCAGAAAATAGCATAACACATATGAGACTGTCACAGTAAATACAGATAATTCTTCAATAGGCGTGATTGCATAAACGTTTAATTAACAAACTGTATATATTTAAAGTTAAATGTTGACATTTCCAGAAGATATATATAGATATTTTAACCATAAGCAATGATACTTAATACATTTCCATTATATTCCAAAGAACTGACATTGACATAATTCATTATAAATGAGAAGCTAGGTCTTATAATGACAATAAATAGATACAATAATAAATCTGTCACATCAGGATAAAAAGTAAGTTTGTTATGAACATATAACTTTTATAATGTACCGTTTTCAGGTAGTCAATAAGTACAAGTAAAAAGAAGCATGAAAAACGTTGAAACCATTTATAAACAAAATGAATAATCTATAAAAGGAAACATTGGTAATATTAAAAACATATGTTAAATGTTCTACTTTCAGCGAATATCAATTTATTTGATACTGCAATATTCCTACCTGAGAGTCTGATATCAATCATATATATATCATTGTGCTCGATGTTTTTTTCTAGATTGATAAAGAACTAACATTAAGAATATAACATATTTTGTGATTCTCAATATAACTATAATTGAATTCGTACAGATTGATGTGTATCTTTAAATAAGCCATTAGTTAAATATTGCTGTGTTGTGCAAACTTGTTTTTTGTGTTAACAAGTTTAATCTAGAATGTTCTATCTTTTCTCGAATTCCTGAAATCTATCTCTATTAATTGGAGTTTGTCTATAACATAAAAGTACATTCTTGAAGAACTGTAGATCATCTTGCTTCTTCTGATTAACTTGAATTTAATAGTAATTCAAAGTCTCGATATTATGCTTCATTCTTCAGGTTTATACTTTAATAGTACAAAATCTTGATCTTTTTCGAGTTCAATCTAATTCGAAAGGAAAGTAGTCTGGGCAATACAATAAACATGAGATGTATCAATGATTTTGGTTATTGAGAGCAATAATATCATCGGTACAAAGAAACTGTAGACAGTGAGATACCATAAGATATAAAGGCGTTATCAGACTTTCAGTTTTTTTGGGGGGTATATACATAAATTGATTAATAAGATGACTATCAAACAATAGCTGTCTGTCAAAATTAAATGTGTCAATACCTACTTGACTTGATGGTCTTGAATCTGCCAAAATTATTTGCCCTTATTTCATATACCTCTTGTCTTACATGAGTTTGCCAACATGTCCTTATATCGTATATATTTGTTCGTACAGTAATTTGCCACGTGATATGTCCTTATATCGTATATATCTGGTCTTACATAAATTTGCCAACATGATATGTTCTTATATCGTATATATCTGGTCCTACAGTAATTTGCCAACATCGTATGTCCTACACTATATCGTCTAGGTGTTGATTCATGTTTGCACAGTCAGTGGCACCTAATTTTAAATAAAGCCCTTTTTATTGTTTCTAGGTCAAATAGACCTCAAGATTGAGATAATAGTTTCAATAATGACCCCTTTTAAAAGCTATAAAATAATCTAATTGAGATTAAGATTGTAGGTCTGTTGTTAAAATGTGACGAGGTAAAACATACGATTTGATGGTATCAAATGAATTTAATTAAAAGAAATAAATGTTAAGTTACTTATATTTGAATAGAAAAATAAAAATGTAATTAGTTACCATGAAATCATATACATGTATATATCATCGATACAGACACAGTATGTGTAAAAACAATGTAGTAACTCTAGCTTAAGAACCTTAACCTTTGTATATTGAAACAAATTTAATTGAAAATTTGTCTCAAGGCTAAATCCATGATAAGTACTTCAATATGTAATCTAATCCAAACTAATTACTTGCAATATGATTCTTGTGTATATAGGATACCTCACTACAAAGGTATGTGACTGAAAAAATACATTAAGAATTAACTCTTGATAAAAGCAATTATGAATGTACACACGAAGAGGCATGTCATTACACAATACACACGAAGAGACATGTCATTACACAATATATTTTAAAAAATCAAATTATAATGATAATGAATCGCTTTAGGCTATTTCGTTCTTCCAATAAATTTTGATTGTGATTTACATTTATTGAAACATAATTTAAGGTGATTCAAGAATATGTTTTAATATTTCATAAAAACTGAAAATATAAATCTTCAGTTTAACCCCTAAAGTGTGTGTTTGTGTATGTACAAATATGTAACATAAAAGAAAATTATCTGATTTTCCAACAGTAAAGACATATAAAGGTGTAAAAAGACTCTAAATACAACCTGAATCGGTCATATATTCGCAAACGCCTGGTACATTTTCAGTTGGTTAGTCCACTCATTTATAGATAAGTTTATGACAGTGGTGTTATTCCTTATGCAGTATCATTGTTATAAAATCTACTACTTTCTACAACTACAATCTTTGAAATTAAGTGCATATAAACCTGAAATGGAATTGAAGTGATAAATTATATGTTAAATATAGAATTGATCATTCATTAATGAGTTAATTTGAGTTAAATCTAGATTCGATATTTATGTTGACGATAATTTTTCCTAAACTCCTGACTAAGCAGATTTTAGCATATTAATTTTTGAATAATTCCTTTTTGTCATTAAAACAACAAATGCGTCATTGGTTTTCGCATATATGACCAAACCCGTATGTCACTTCTATCTAGCAGATTTGTTTCAGCGGGTTATGTCCCATTTATCTCCTTAATCTTTCCTACAATGACTGAAATATGCAACCTTGTTGCAACTTTGGAACAACAGACAGACCCTGGTTTAAGTAGGCGAAACCTGAGTACAGTCAAAGAGACCCAACCAGACTAATTAAAGATCAAAGAAGTCAGGTGATATCTGTTGAAGTAATCATTTTAATAGTTTACAGTTTATGTCATAAGAAAGTGTTTAGCAATAATAAATCGTTTAAATGTTGAGGGTAGAAGCGATAATTGCTGACTGGGTTATTTTAACTTCTGTCTTCACTTTGCGATTATAATTCGGAACTCTTTTGACATTTTCAGCATTACAACTAATAAATTGATAAGAATTTCAAAATATGACACTTTTAATAATTACAGAAGAGCTTCCGAGTGTCTATCTGATCCATCTTGTATTATCAAATGTTGATTTATTTTGAATTTCCACAGTACTAGTAATCACCCAAACTTTTAAAAAATACTTCTTGGTACGTGAATCAATACCATTACTAATTTTTAAATTGTCATCAACATTTAGTTGTTTTGAACAATGGTATGAGCACAAGCAATATATAACCAGTGTTGAACTGAATACGTTTTATGATAAATAATAAAGAATTGGGTATGAAAATCTGTCAATAACACTTATCGCAGTAATTACAATCTCAAGAATCACTTCGTTCTACTATAACTGAAATACCATATTAATGCTTATTTAAATGCCTGATTTGGTTCAACGTCCAAATTTTCACAAATTTCATTAATACATTATATACACTACACAAAAGAAGTCAAGGAACACCCAAATAATATCCTTTGCACTACCTTTAGATGTCAACAGCTTTGAAGTGTTTTGTTTAAAAAAAGTTAAACCCACATTCATACCTGGCATTTGACTACTGATTTTTAAACTTTCAAGATTTTTTTAAAAATCTGTCGTCCTGTGAATTTCATTTTCGACCCCTGTCTTGTTTCTGACATCACAATGCAATACAGGAACTGTATCACTCGCAGTATTTGATTCCAATATGTCAGTAAGAACGTTACCGGGTTCATTTAATAAAATACATAACTTTAACCATGTACTGAGGTATAAAGTATATAAGGACACAATACAAATGTTCCTTAGATCATTTGGAGTATTATATGTTTAATCTGTATAATTTTATCTCCTACTGTGGATGATTCGTTTGTGTAATGAGATATTTGACACAATCAAAATAATTCATTTAGCATTAACGTACAATTATCATCGAAAAATTGAAAATATGAAATTTTCAGAAAAAGGTGCTACTGCCTCTTTAAAGAAGATCTTTAAGTTTTTTGAGTCAGCTAATAACTTTAAGTACTAAAAAACTAATTATGAACTTTGTAAACTATGTGAACTATGTAAAGATAAACTATAACACTCTTACTCCTAACTATAGAAAATGTTTTACTTCAAGCAATTTGAATTTACCTTAAGTCAATCTAAATATCAATGTTATATTTTTTCTAAATCTAAAATTGCAATAATTAATTTTTGTTTTTTTCAATCAAATTGAAAAATTGCAATAGGCTTTCTTTGGGTATAAGATAATTGAAAGGTAGAGGAATAAAGAATAACAACCTTTTCCATGACTGAATACACTAGATAATGCTAGCAATTGCACAATATCTAAGAATATCAAATGGTGATATATAATGATATACATGTTACTGCCTTCTTGCATTATAAAGTCATATTCATAAGATTCTAAGCTATTAAATCAAATTAAGTTATTGTTGCAAAACCTTGTGTTTTAACCTATACTCATTCATTAACTATATTTTTTATTATTTCTTATTATCATTGATGGTTACTTTGGCTATAAGGAATAAAGAAATATAGATGTTAATGAAATATATAATAATACTAAAATTTAAGGTGAAAGTTCAATATATTACAATGTCACCTGTCTGTTCGTTCATCTTTATTTCTTCATTTATTTTAACCATTCACTGAAATCTAAATTAAATAATTCATTCATTCGGTAATTGAATGAAATATACTTAGAAATGTAAAACAATTGATGAGGATGCGGCAGCAGTCAATTTATCAAAGAAATAAACTTTAATGTCAGGAAAAGGGACTTACGAAAATCTTTTATTTACAAAAGAAATATTTTAATTACTCACCTTCCTATGACTGCTTACATCAATTATCCCTGATGATGCTTATCTGCACCTCATTGCATTGAATTGGAAGAAATGTCCAACTGAATATATCATTAATCTTTTTAACATTGAATGAAATACGCAACCTTGTTGAAGATCAGAACGCCAGACATTGACTCTGGTTTCAGTTAATGTGTTCAGTCGAGTGAAGTCAAAGAGACTCATAAAGACGTGTTATCATCAAAGAAGCCAGGTGATAAATGCAAAGGTTTTAACAGTTTACAATTCATGTTGTAAGAAGATGTTTAGTATTAATAAATTGCTGAAATGTACACATCGAAATAATACTGCTAATTGTGTTATTTTAATACAATTTGTGACTAGAATTAATGAACTAGTTTGACTGAATAAGATTACATCTCTCACTACTAAACTGATAAGGTTATCCCATTTGAAATGTTTGTACAAAACACGTTGCTAAAACATCATTTTGGAATAGGTGAGATTGCAAAAACGTACAAAATAAAAAAAGAAGATTATAAGATATACTTATAGATTTTTAATTCAAATATCCCTAAAATACAATGCTGCAGTAATGATTGACGTGTTATGATTTGTATCCTAATCATTGGACATCCTTAGCAATTCTTTTATGTCGAATGACCTCTACTTAAATATTCTAAATTATCAAATTGATATAAATGACAGCCAGAACAACGCAACAACACATATGATTACAAAAATACAAGAACTAAGGTCATAAGTTGTGTAAACAATTTAGCTGGGATCTCGTATATCTATGTCTAATCACATTCTAGATAATATCATCAGAATGACCCAAAAGTACACAAACTAACTAGTATTGTACAAAGGTATGTCATCAAATTAGCCAGGTTTTTTCACGAACCAGTAGTTAATCATTAATGCTTTGAAACTTATATGTTTTACATCAATGCTTAAACCTTATAACTACTTGTCGATTATGTCATGGATATGCCACACTGGGCATTATGGACATCCCTTGGTTTGTGGGTCAACTATTCTTATAATCCATGTACCTTCAATAGCAATAAAAAGTCTGAAAGCAATTAGCCTTAACCTCATAGCTTCGACTTATAACTACTTGTCGATTATATCATGGATATGACACAAGGCCTTAGTGACACCCCTGGATTTGTCACAATTTACATTTCAGTAACAGTTCTTAAAATCCATGTACCTTTGATAGCAATAAAACGTCTGAAAGCAATTAGCCTTCCTACGGGTCTTCTATAACAACAGTTATACATTCACGACCCAGCAAACTTGCTATTATTAAACCACAACAGTAATTAAATTAAATTAAATTAAACTTCTAACGCTGAACACAGGTCTCCTACAACAGAATTCATTTAAATTGATCTCAAAACTGTGATACTGTTAATGACAAGCTGTCTAAAATAGCATGAATGAAAGTTCCAAATTACATTAGCTGAAGGTCCTGGGTTACTTTAACGGTGACTAGCCGAAAGCGCGCCTCACTTAATTGAATACTGTATCAAAACATGGCCAAGTAAACCATGTCCTATAGCCAACTCTAATTAAATAGCAGTCTTCAAAAGAAAATCGTTTATACCATCTTTTGGCATGTGGTTCTCCTGGAGTGGTGAGCTAGGAAGTAATGCAGAGAGATGCCCGTGTGCGGATGCCATTAATGGCACCAATGGAGATGAAACGGAGAAAGGATTCTCAGTGCAGTGTTCATCAACCAGGGATGATTAGAAGTCTTTGTGATGCCTGAAACCTGCTGAGGAATTTAGATCAGTTGTGAAATTTCAAGGCAACAACATGTCAAAATTGTCATAGAACCATTGGTGTTGTTAATGTTTCCAAAGAATATGAATGGGACAGATTTTTCTTACCTGCTGATACCGCATGGCTGGTTTCTGGAATTCGAATACAGAAAATGAGAATTGATTGACTTGTCTGGAAAGGTTTTCTAAGTTCGTTCTGAA
The DNA here is from genome assembly GCA_916613615.1 of Steromphala cineraria. Taxonomy (NCBI): domain Eukaryota; kingdom Metazoa; phylum Mollusca; class Gastropoda; order Trochida; family Trochidae; genus Steromphala; species Steromphala cineraria. Next base: position 31,611,916 of record OU744722.1, on the reverse strand, counting down.
CGCTTTGTCTGTCTCTGTCTCTGTCTCTATGTGTGTCTCTGCCTGTCTGTCTGTCTGTCTCTCTTTCTGTCTCTCTCTCATTCTCTCTCTTTCTCTCTCTCTCTGTGTCTCTCTCGCTGTCTGTCTGTCTCTCTCTCTGTCTCTCTCTCAAAATATTTGTAGAGCTTTGTAACTGTATCTTAATTCATCCCAATATATCGTTTCTCCATGTGTCACTGTGTCCAGTTCTGTCTCAATCGTTTAAGTTCCCATTGTGACAATGAATTAATATTGCACAATTTCTGTCTTTCTTAACTTTCTATGAATCCGCTGTCATCATTGATCCCTCCATACCACGTCTGTCTCGATGTCTGTCTGTCTCTGTCTCTCTCTCTCAAAATAGTTTATGTTCCCTTTATGACAATGACTTAGTATTGCACAAATCCTGTCTTTCTTTACTTTTATAAGTCCATCCATTATTTCCATCCTCTATACCATGTTAAGAATTTTTCAACAAAGGTGAAAGTAAGCCACGATTGAAGCTACAGGAATGCACACAAAAACTGATACAATGTTAACAATTCAAACGATCAATAAAGGGAACATTTTACCAGCCAGACTGTTGTAGACAGATCTAACTGTGTATTAATTCTCAGGTAATATCACACTTTTTTGAATAAACATAAAAAATGAAATATAAATTAAACAAATGATTAAGTTCCCCCCAAAATAGGAGGACCTCTATGAGGGGTATAGGGGTACCAAGTATTCCTCAGATTAATTTTAATTGATCTTCCTTAACTTTACCTTGGTTACACATAGGTAACGCACATTACAAATTCTTGGTTGATTGTGATAATGTTTATCTGAGTTATGGCATTTGATTTGGTGCTGATGAGTTTTTATCATTAATATAGATTACAAATATTACTTACTCAATGATGTGATGTTCTCCTTCACGGTTACAAGTAAAGATCAAGGTCACAAAGAAATCAATTGTCAACCATTGAAGAAAATGTATATCGATATCATGTTATTCTTCAAAGCACTCTATTCAGAAACATATAGCAGATGTTTATGAAATGTATACTAAAACTAATATAATGTATATACATTCATATATAAAATACAATGTCATCGGTCTGGTTCTTCATCTCTATTTCTTCATTTATTTTAGCCATTTAACTGTTTAAATCTAAATAATTAATTCATTCGGTGATTGAAAGAAACTTACTTTAAAATTTTAAAATATTAATGAGGATGCAGCAGCAGTCAATTTCTATACAAAAACGTTTATGTCTGGTAAATGGACTAAAGAAAAGCTTCTAGTTACAAAACAATATGTATATTTAAACCTTCCCATGACTGGTTACATCATTTATCCCTGATGATGCTTATTTGCACCTCATTGCATTGAATTGGAAGAAATGTCCCACTGAAGACATCATTAATCTTTCCAACATTAACTGAAATATGCAACCTTGTTGAAGATCAGAACGCCAGACATTGACTCTGGTTTCAGTAAATGTGTTCAGTAGAGTGAAGTCAAAGAGACTCATAAAGAATTCTTAAATATCAAAGAAGTCAGGTGATATCTGTTGAAGTAAAAGTTTACAATTCATGTTGTAAGAAAATTCTCAGCAATTATTGTTCAAATGTTAAAATTACAAAACAGAATAATACTGCTGATTGTGATATTTTGAATACAAATTGTGACTACAACTGGTGAAATAGTTTGACGACACAGGTATAAAATAACATCTCTCATCCCTAAACTGATAAAATAATCAAATTATATACATTAGAACAACGGCTTATACATCATTGTGGAAAAGATGAGATTGTACAAACATACAAAATAAAAAATGAAGATAATTAAACATGATTATGAGTTTTAATTCAAATATCCTTAACCACAATGCTGCAGTAAATAGTTGACCTGTTACGATTTGTATCCTAATTATTGGACATCCTTAGAAATTCTTCTATGTCGCATGACCTTTACTTAAAAATATTCTCAATAATCAAATTGATATAAATGACATCCACAACAATGCAACAAAAACTTATGATTACAAAATACAAGAACTAAGGTCATAAGTTGTGTAAACAATTTAGCTGGGATCTATAACGAACCAGTTGTTAATCATCAATATTTTAACCTTACATCTACTTATGTCATGGATATGCCACAATGCACACCCCTGGCATTTTGGGTGTAACTATTCTTATAATCCATGTACCTTCGATAGCAATAGATAGTCTCGAAGCAATAAGCCTACCTATGTGTCTTCTATAACAACAGTAATACATTCACGACCCTAGCAAACTTGCTGTTATTAAACCACACCAGTAATTAAGTTAAATTAAATTCAACTCCTCACGCTGAACACAGGTCTCCTACACCCGAATTCATTTAAATTGATCTCAAAACTGTGATACTGTTAATGACAAGCTGTCTAAAATAGCATGAATGAAAGTTCCAAATTACATTAGCTGAAGGTCCTGGGTTACTTTAACGGTGACTAGCCGAAAGCGCGCCTCACTTAATTGAATACTGTATCAAAACATGGCCAAGTAAACCATGTCCTATAGCCAACTCTAATTAAATAGCAGTCTTCAAAAGAAAATCGTTTATACCATCTTTTGGCATGTGGTTCTCCTGGAGTGGTGGGGTAGGACGTAATGTAGAGAGATGCCCGTGTGCGGATGCCATTAATGGCACCAATGGAGATGAAACGGAGAAAGGATTCTCAGTGCAGTGTTCATCAACCAGGGATGATTAGAAGTCTTTGTGATGCCTGAAACCTGCTGAGGAATTTAGATCAGTTGTGAAATTTCAAGGCACGAGATATCAAAATTGTCATAGAGCCATTGGTGTTGTTAATGTTTCCAAAGAGTATGAATGGGACAGATTTTTCTTACCTGCTGATACTGCATGACTGGTTTCTGGAATTTGAATACGGAAAATGAAAATTGATTGGCTTGTTGGAAGAGGTTTCTCAGTGCCTATGCGCTCTGTCTGTCTGTCTAAGCTCTGTCTCGCGAGCTCTCTTTGTCGCTCTGTCTGTCTGTCTGTATCTGTCTCTGTCTCTGTCTGTCTCTGTCTGTCTCTTTCTCTCTCTCTGTCTCTCTCCGTGTCTCTGTCTCTGTCTTTGTCTCTGTCTCTCTCTCTCTCTCTCTCTCTCTCTCTCTCTCTCTATCTGTGGAGCTTTCTAGCGTTATTAATCCCGTTATTTGTTCGTCTCTCTCTGTCGGCTTTTGTATAGTCATGTGAAAACTCTCATTCGTTTCAGTTCCCATTATGACAATGACTTAACATTTCTTAAATCATTTTCTTTCTTAATTTTCTAAAAATCTGCTGCCATTATTGCAGTCCCTCTATACCATGTTAAGAATTTGCCAACAAAGGTGTAAATAAGCCACGATTGAAGCTACATGATTTACACACAAAACCTGATACAATGTTAGCAATGCAAACGATCAATAAAGGGGCTCTTTTACTAGACAGATTGTGGTAGAGAAATGTTAGAATTCCTAGGTAATATTAACATTTTGGTAGTTCTAAAAGCATAAACAAAGACGCAAATGAAATGTAATTAAACAATGATTGTCATTACCTGTGTAAATTTTCATGACTTCATGTTTTGCGTACCGAATGATTATGCACAAAAACCAAAGGAGTTTTAAGATGGATACCTCATATGTGTCAGTTAAGTTATGGCACAAGTCTGTAAATGGAGATTAGAGAAATAAAAAATTAATAAACTTATAACAACATATTCTAGACTCTGTACACAGAAAAATCCTAGCAAGTGCATTATATATAAGACTATCACTTGTTGATGAAATATTATTGCCTTCTTGCAAAATAAGTCTTGACATTCATTAAATTCTATGATATTCAATAAAGAACATAGCAACAGTGAACTTATAGGAATGGTAAAAGAAGAATCGAACCAAAACACATATTGGATGCTACATAAACTTTGGTTCAGATAATGAAATAAAAAGCAAATATTTCTAAAATATGTGATAATAATAATAAAACATACAGTGTAACCTGTTTGAAATTTATCTTTATCTCTTCATTTTGTTAGCAATTTAACTGTTTAAATCTAATTCCTGATTTAGAATAACTTACCTTTCACGAACACTCAAAAACTTTTTTAAAAACCTTGATTTAATGCAGCAGCAGTTTATTTTTAAAGAAAAATGTTTGGAAGAGGCAACAAAGAAAAGCTTTCAGTTACAAAACAATATTTATCACCTTCCTGAGTCTCTAACAATATTTTTTACCACAAATGATATCTGACATTGCTTATTATCATCTCATTGCATTGAATTGGAATAAATGTCTGACTGAATATATCCTTAATCTTTCAAACATTGACTGAAATACCCAACCTTGTTGAAGATCAGAATGGCAGACATTGACTCTGGTTTCAGTAAATGTGTTCAGTCGAGTGAAGTCAAAGAGACTCATAAAGACTTATTATAAATCAAAGAAGCCAGGTGATATCTGATGAAGTAGTCATTTCAATAGTTTACAATTCATGTTGTAAAACTCTGCTTAGTAAACATCATAACTGAAATGTACAAATCGAAATAATACTGCTGACTGTGTTATTTAGAAAGAATTATGTAATTTCAACAGTAAAATGGCTAAAATAAAGAAGAAACAAGATGAATAACCAGACAGATGACATTATATTTTATATATAAACAATATATTAGTACCATCATACATTTCATAAACATCTGCAATATGTTTCTAGATATAGTGGTTTGAAGAATAACTTGATATTGGTACACATTTTTCTCTATGGTTGACAGTTGATTTGTTTGTTTCCTTGACTGTTACTTGTAACCGCTAAGGAGAACATCATATCATTGAGTAAGTAATATTTGTACTTTATTAAAATGATAATTTGATGATGATGATGATGATGTTGGTGATGATGCTGATGATGATGATGATGATGATGATGATATGATGATGATGATGATGATGATGATGATGATGATGATGATGATGATGATGATGATGATGATGATGATGATGACCATGATGCTACTGAGAAGAAGAATGCTTTCAAGGGCCATAACTGTATGTAACATATCAATAGCAAAACCATTCCAAATTTTAAATTGGACATTTTTTTATCCAAAAAATGTTCCAAGAAAAAATGTGTGTGGAATGTTTTTTTTGGAAGAGAGGTATCTTTAATCTGATACGGCAAAGTCATCAGCTCCAAGCCAAAGGCCAAACTCAGATAAACATTATCTCAATCACCCTAGAATTCGGAATGTGCATCACTTATGTATAACAAGGTGAATTTCAGGGAGATCGGTTAAATATGATCTGAGAAAAAATTTGTACCCCTATACCCCTAGGGACACCTTTTCGGGGGAGATGATAATCAATTGTTTAATTACATTCTATTTTCGTCCTTGTTTAAGCTTTTATAACTACCAAAATGGTGATATTACCTAGGAATTCTTACACAGTAAGATCTTTCTACAACAGTATGGCTGGAAAGAGGTTTCCTTTATTGATCGTTTGCACTGCTAACATTGTATCAGTTTTTGTGTGCAATCATGGTAGCTTCAATCGTGGCTTACTTACACCTTTGTTGGCAAATTCTTAACATGTTTTAAAGGATGGCAGTAATGGTTATGTTATAGAAATTAAGAAAGACAGGATTTGTGCAATTATACGTCATTGTCATAATGGGAACTGAAATGAATGAGAGATCCGCAAGCAATAAATAGATCGACAGACAGATATGGACACAGTAACAGATAGAGAGACGAACATATAACGCGATAATCAAGATACAGTAAGAAAGCTCCACAGGTATTTTGAGAGAGAGATAGAGAGACAGAGACAGAGAGACAGAGGCACAGAGACAGAGAGACAGAGAGACAGAAAGAGAGAGTGAGAGACAGACAGACAGAAAGACAGAGACAGAGACAGGCACAGAGAGACAGAGAGAGACAGATAGACAGAGTGATACAGAGTGAGACAGAGACAAAGAGACTGAAAGACAGATAGAGAGAGAGAGACAGAGAGACAGAGACAGACGGGATGGTAGATAGAGACAGACAGACGCAGATTTCAAAACGAACTTAGAAACCTTTTAGACAAGCCAATCAATTTCACATTCCTTACTCAAAATCCAGAAAACAGCCATGCGGTATCAGCAGGTAAGAAAAATGTGCCCCATTCATATTCGTTGGACACATTAACAACACCAATGGCTCTATGACAATTTTGACATCTTGTTGCCTTGAAATTTCACAACTGATCTGAATTCCTCAGCAGGTTTCAGGCATCACAAAGACTTCTAATCATCCCTGGTTGATGAACACTGCACTGAGAATCCTTTCTCCGTTTCATCTCCATTGGTGCCATTAATGGCATCCGCACACGGGCATCTCTCTGCATTACGTCCTAGCTCACCACTCCAGGAGAACCACATGCCAAAAGATGGTATAAACGATTTTCTTTTGAAGACTGCTATTTAATTAGAGTTGGCTATAGGACATGGTTTACTTGGCCATGTTTTGATACAGTATTCAATTAAGTGAGGCGCGCTTTCGGCTAGTCACCGTTAAAGTAACCCAGGACCTTCAGCTAATGTAATTTGGAACTTTCATTCATGCTATTTTAGACAGCTTGTCATTAACAGTATCACAGTTTTGAGATCAATTTAAATGAATTCGGTAGTAAGAGATCTGTGTTCAGCGTGAGGAGTTGAATTTAATTTAACTTAATTACTGGTGTGGTTTAATAACAGCAAGTTTGCTAGGGTCGTGAATGTATTACAGTTGTTATAGAAGACACATAAGTAGGCTAATTGCTTTCTGATTTCTCATTGCTATCGAGGGTAGATTGATTATGGGATGATTAGAAGTATTTGTGCAATGATTACGTTGCAAGTAAAGATCAAGGTCCCAAACACATCAATGTCAACCATGGGAAATGTGTATCGATATCATGTTATTCTAAAACAAACTTTATTTTTGCTATGTGTTTAACTTTTTTACTGTGAGAAAAGAGGGGGATTTTTTTAAAAAGGGAATACATGGATAATGCTTTCTTGTACGGTATTAAGCGAGAAATGTATGAATAAAGTGTTCATTATAAAACAATTATTGCTTAACCTGAAACGATATCATGTTATTCTCAAAAATCTCTCTATTTTTGCTATGTGTTTTACTTATTTTACTATGAGAAAAGAGTTTTTTTAACAAAAGAATCACATGTATAATGTTTTCTTAACATTAAGCAAGAAATGTATAAATAAAAGTAAAGTATAAAAAAAATTAATGCTTAACCTGAAAATGTTACGGCTCGAATCAGTCCTTGGGAATGTGAGTGACCTTTTGGTAAGAAAAATAACACCAGAATCGTAATCTATATGGCTTTAACGAACCAAGAACGTTAAAAATCGATTCCTTAATTGGGTGACATGTATCTGCTGCTTTCTTTTAAATCAGTGTTACAAACACTGACGGTTTGGAAAACTTTCTTAATTCTTAAATCAAAATCCTCCCCAAAAGCTAGATTTATTTTGAACGATTTCTCTTACACTCAAATCTATCCCTCCATCCCGAAACTTGCAATTCCCTCTAGGCCTGCTCACACTAAGGCGATTTGTCAGGTTTCTTGCGATTAACAATCAGCAGACCTTTTCCCTCTGCCAAATTTGCTCAAGCAACACGATAGGGGACCCGGTCGATGCTGTGTTTGATTTGTACAATTCCAACGTACGCCGTTTTGAGCCGGCTGGCACGATTACAGTATGATCTCAGTGTCGATATTGGAGAAAGGATTGAAATGATGCAATTCGGTAATATATGGATAGGTGCAAATGGGTAGAAATCCTATCGGGGTTAAACAAAATTAAAGAGTTCTTCCCTGTTTATACTTATATATGATTATTACATGATATGTTCACGATTTTTTGTATATGTTAGTGAGGGGAATTCGAACATCTTCGTTGTTATAAATTTAACAATTTGACTAAGAATAGAATGCATCAGTGCGTCCTCTTGAATTTCGTTGCCATAAAAAATACCTCGATATGACTGTCCCTTTAAGGGTATTTAGAATTGATATATAAAAGAGAAGCAAGATTTTAACTTCATTAAAACTTGTAAATGTACATGTTTTGAGGTTTATATGTACTCAATCATTAAAGAGACACAGAGTATGTTGATAGGATCACATATGTCAAATTTTGAAATCGATGTTATTACATCGGGACCCACTAACTGTTACTGAAAATAACAAGGTAAAGGTCAATCAGTACATAAGAGAGAAAATACGGCCATTCAAAGTCGGGATTTTGATCGAAAACCGGACAATGTGGCTCGAGTGGCGAGCGCAAATTAACCAAACGTATTTTTGAAAGCATGTCATAAGCTGATAGGAAGATATATTCGATTCGATAGTGTTTATTGGGTATTGTAACTAAAAGGTAGATTAATTGGATACATAATTTCGAATATTAAACGTATTTGAGATGTTTTTCTGATTTTTCCATAAAATCAAGCATTTTAGAGATATTATGCATAAATGGATATATTTGCAAGTCCAGTGATGAGATATGAACTTCAATCAACATATTAGATATTTTGTAGCTTATTAAATCCAAATAAACTTTTAAGAAAGATACTCTGTGTCACTTTAAGTGGAACGCGGGGAATAAGAAAATTGATTACAAGCATATTATGATATACATGTACATTGTAAATAGTTGTCTTTAGGTTTACATTAACATATACATGTATCTTAAGCCCCCACTGAAAGTTCCAATATACGGATTCAATCTATGAATAATTTACTGTGGATATTAGTTATCATTAAATAAAATTATGCCAAAAATGCCATACACAAGAACAAAGGATTTCTTAAAATTCTCCAAATCGTATCGACATTTGACAAGATTCATACACATTGTACATTGTACATACACAAGAAAGTGTTTTTTTTATGTGTGTAAATAAGGATAAATGCTGTCAAACCTAAAAGGGTCAGTAGCACGTTTTAGGGGAAATATAAGGCGATGTCAGAAAAATGAAAATAAATAGTTCCAATTGAAAGACAATGTATCACAACTAAATGAAGCAGTAATAAAAATAAGCCATGCGATTCCTTTTCTCACACAAAATGAATTAAAGGTGTTCACATAAAAATGGCAGCCAATGGACTTTTTGTGAAACCTCATAATTTGTTCTCTGACTATGGAAGATTGGTTTGTGTAATGCAATGTTTGACACTATCAAAATAAAACATTCAGCATTCATGAACAATTATCAGTGAAAAATTGATTTTCAAAAACGTGTTACTGCCCCTTTAAAACACTTTCACAATATTCTCTTAGGAATTAAAGGCAATATATAACGCTTTTTAGGGATATTGAATAACATATGGAAAAATAAAGGAAACATTTCCTATTGAGACCATCTGTTTTAATTGATACAATATTTTGTAATTCAAAGTGCAATATTCGATTAAGATACACGAAACCATTTCTCTTACACACAAAGTAATGGTTGAAAGGTGTTCACACTAGCATGGTCGTTCATAGTTTTTGCTTGCACATTATTCTATGACTATTGATAGTTGGGTTGACTAATATGACATTTTCCTTATAAAGAGCTATATTTCGCATTCAACTTTAATAAATGGGGGGAATATTGAAAAATTTAAATTTTTAAAATCGTGTTACAGGGCCTTTAAGACGATTCGTTCTACAGTATTTCTCCATTATTAGGAAAACTATTTTTATGAAAGAGTAAAAGTTTTTAAATACTCGTTATCTAAGGCTGATATTATCTTTTTACCAACATCAAAAGAAGAAGTTTTTGTTTGAAGACGTCTGTAAAAGGTGATAAAAATTAATCTAAAACGTCGGTAATTGGATTTCTTTAGTAAAACTGGCAAGAACGGATCTTATTGACTGGCCTGAAGTCTTCTAAATAAGTGTAATTTTGAAAAAAGGTGATAATGAGAGAAAGTCGTCTTTCGCTTCAGAAACGATGTTTAAATTTTTTAATTTCAACAGTCCTTACAAATAGATCAAAATATGCCTACTACCGTATGAATGAATTTGTAAGGTCAGTTTGCAGAAATAAAAGGTTCTTATATACTGAACATCTTTGAAAACGCACCATCTGTAAATTTTGAATTATGGTATTATTATTTTTTAGAGTATAAATGAAGGTTGGAAATGTTGCTAATAACACAAAAGACCATAAAAAACGACATATAGCCGAGAACGGATTGCCCGAACACATCATCGAACAAATTACACGAAAACAACAAAATACATGCACAACACACAGGAACAGCACAAATTGAATGCGGAAAACATGCTGAGTCGGGGTATAAATAACCGTCAGCATTAAATCATCCTCATTTCAGCTGTACCTGTCAAAGTAAAGTTTATTTTGCAATGCCAAGATTGTCAGCAGAGGAACGAGAACGCACCTTGGGCATGTTGCAGGTTGGCACGTCAATGTGACAATGCTTTGCAACAAGAGTGGAATGGAATTCCTCAGAACATTATTCAGAGGCTTATCCGCTCAATGAGAAGACAGCCTGTGTTGCTGTTAACGGTGGTCATACACGTTACTGACTTTCCATTTGGACACCACCTTTCTTTCATGGTCAACTGAATTAAAACTTTTGTTTGAATTTTTCTTGTTTCTTTCCTCAACAAACATTGGTCTACAAACGTATGGCCAATATACACGGATTGCTCGCTTATGCTCTTGGAAATCCAAACTATTAAAGGTGGTGCGTTTTCAAAGATGTTCAGTATATTAGATACTTCTTGGAATTGTGTCCGAGTTTGGTTATGTCCTCCAATAGCGATGAGTTGCTTTCAACTATCTTGAAATATTTCGAAGCTATAAATCAAAAACAGTTAACCTAACCGAACAGGCAAAGTGACCGAGTCAAGACAGTAAAAATACTGTTTTTTTTATTATGAGACGAAACCTAAACTCTTATCACCAATATAGTGTATATTTTTATTTCAGGTAGCTGTGATCTCCCCTTTAATTAACCCATCGGATCTGAGGCTCAATGAGCTCAGGGCTGAGTATGGCGTCAGGCGTCCATCCGTAAACCCTACTTTTCTCATGAACCGTTTCTCTGGAAAGATGAAATCTTGTGTACAGTAAAGGGAATATGATAAATTTGCGAATCTAAGGCCATTGATAAGGTCCACAAAGCATGAATCCCCCTAACTTTAAATAAGAACCGCAGAGTTATAAACATCTACGATCAAGTGTCGCTATCACCCACGAGAGCTTTATATATGTTCTCAACTGTCTAGGCCTTTTCAACCTATAGGGAAAAATGGTAACTGGTTTTACGTTTGGTCAATGTGTCTTTTCACAAGGTTATAGACTTCTAGGGGTTTTTGTTCTGAAGACGAAGTTCATTCTCCTACAACTTCTAATCCTAATCGGCTTAGGTACATTCTGCAAGATTCTCTTGAGTCAATTGATCTGGAAAAGAAGTCGACAGTTTAAAAAGTTTACGGACGAGGACTGTTGACTAATAAAGGCTTGGTTATTTTTGTAGTGTTATATCAAAACCTCAGAACATAACCTCATATAATTTTTTTATGATTTAGATAAAACCTCATTTTAATCCCATGTCCTGAAGATATGCGAGTGCTAGTGTCTGTACTCCACTATGTTTCTCCTGGAATCTATTAAGTCTTGAATTCAGTAGTGGGACAGATTATTGTCTGGAGTGGAATGGG